>JAYESA010000019.1:140233238-141583238 GCA_036927795.1 Iris macrosiphon | reverse complement strand
CACCCGAAATAAGGGCACGAGTATGTGAACAACGTCCAGCCTATGTCATAACAACGAAGTAGAACGCTGTCTAGGTCAATAATACTATCTAAACATCTCACACAATATATAAGGTACTTGTCATGTCATCTCAACTCCAAATGGAGGAACAATATGGTATATGATAATGAATCCAATACTCAATCACAATATCAAACTAGGGGAAGAAATAATATGATATGAAATAGAATGATGAAATAAGAATCACAAACATCCACAAGTCCACACTATGAGTCTAAACACAAACAACTCCCAAGAGCAATAATATACATGCCATAAGTCTAAAATAAGACTAATACAATGTCTAAATAATATAAGTCTAAGCCTCCTCAGTCACTAGCACTAGGTTCTCCTTCTCTAAGGGAGTATCCTCTAATGGTTCGCCATCCCACGGTCCGTAGTAAGTGGGACACTACTCCTCAAGCCAATTATCTGAAAAATATATCCAATCAGGATTTGAGAGTAGTACAAAACTCTGAAAGTAGTTCCAAATACATGGTAGAACATATATGACAAGTAGTAAAAAACAATATAAGAGAACTAGCAATAAAAAATAGGAATGAACTAGAGTGAACATGTAAAGTACTAGAATGAAAGAGCAAGCAATATTAATAACTACAAGTAATAAAAATAGATAAACTAGCTAATGTGCCATAGAGTATAAGTTTGTTATGTGATCGGTTTGGGTTGAACACGAATACAATTTGGTAACTTAATTACATATGTGATATATAATTGATATACACACGAATACACTTGGGCTTGATTACATAACCAACTCCTACTCCCCCGTCCCCAACCAATACTCATGGATCCAATCACGACAAGTTACAAATACGAATATAAGAACACTGAACACGAGCAGTATATGAATACGAAGTACACGATAATCAATACTCGATACACACGATAAAATACATGTAAAGGAGTACCCGCTGAACACGGTAGTGGATAACATCCCATGATAGGATCTATTTAGTACCAGTCCGTATAGCCGCTGTGTCGGAATCAAGTATACAGTTCTAGAACATATGATATATATACTATCATAAAATAAAAACTAACAAAGATATGTACTCACCTCGGGTCGTGAGCAAAGGGTATCCCTCGATGCCCGAGCTGGTGTCACACAATCCTATTTAGGAAATATCAAGTTAAATGGGTATAAGGAATGAGAAATGAGTTAAAATACTATAATGCATGCTTCTAGGTCAATTTCTAAGTTATTCTAGCTCGACTAAGTCATAATAGGTCCATACTAAGGTTATTTGGTCTATAATGGCACTAACTAACTAGTACTTGCTTACACTAGGTATACAAGGTCATTATCTAAGTGTATCATTAATATCTCAACTATACTTACACTAACTTACCTACTATAGTATACTTAACTGATAATTACTAATTAGCACTTACTAACTAACTGATATTACATACAACTTCAACTGGAACCTATATTAATAGACACACTAAGGCACTAACTTTTAACTCCACTGATACTAACATGTTGACATATACCCATTCAGTCAATATTAACTGAAACACAAAACTGTCATCCACTAGTAACCCAATTGATAATTACAAGTATACATTGTCAGTTAGAGCTTTCCTTCCCCCCCCCCTCTTCCTCATGTCAATATGTTGCAATTGATATTCTGTGATGTGTAGTGCTCAAAGGCACTGCAATCACTCCTTGTCTGAGTTTTCTCTAAATATTGATACACTGATCCCTCTACATGCCTATGCCTAACACCTGGTACTACTGCATCTTTTTTCCTCCCTCGAAACTCACCTCCTTCTCACATCTTCATAATACTAGTATCAACCCAAGACACACTCTTGGATCCATGTCACTACTAGTGCAGTAATCTGCTCTGCCAAGTCAACCTTGGTATACTGATACGCTTTGTATCAGAGGTTGCTCGAGCCCCCCACCAGACTGGTTGTTGCTGCTATTGTTAAACTAAACTTCAAGTTAGTTTACTGATGCAACCTGACACTACTCTAGATATTAGGATACCTAAACTCCTGACCTCGTTATCAGTATCAACTGATACTATCACTGTCCACCTATAGAGCTCGAGCTCATGTGGCTCACTTGTTTATCAAGTATCAACTGATATTATAACCAGTTCAAGAGAACCGGTATCTCCCCCACTTAATGCTCACTCTCACACACAGGGCCCAAATTTGCACCAATAGCACACATTCCATAATCACAATTACAAACATAACACTCACCCACACATGACTACGAAATATCTAAGCTCCCAGGCACTGCCACAGTGCCTAGCACTGTGCATCCCCTAATCAACACACTTATGTCACAAAATCTGAAATAACTCCCCTTAGCATCAAGTGTATATATATATAATATATATATATATATATATATATATATATATATATATATATATATAAACCCCCCACACCGAAATTAGTGAAACTAGGCCCAGATTGAACCCAATTAGAATTAGAATACGGCATTTTATTTATTAATATAGTACAATATTTATATCACCTAGCGTACCCTACCGTTGCTTCGATAATTGGAGCATTACACTAGCCATTGCCTTCCTATAAATTTCACAACCACGACCTAGACATGCCCACCTACTATTCTGATATTTGTGTAACTTAAAATTATGCTCTCTTGTACTATAGTTTAGCCGCACAACATTCGTCGCGGACGTTTATAATAAATTCTAATATAATACGACTTTGTACCTTGTGCGTTCCAATCGAAATTGGGAACACAATCTTGACCGTTTTGTACAACCAAAATTTGTTAATATTCTACAATGTACCCTCTACGTCCCTAACACTTGTGTCCCACCTAATTTTAATCCCATGTACTTCTAATTAATTTCAGAACATCATGCACTAATTTTAATTAATTAAAACCCTAATTTCTATCTTTGTGCAATTTTCCCAATTGTTGGGTGCTTTTATGCAAAATTGCATTGAGGTGTCCACCCCATTTGGACAATACATGAAGAAATCTAACTTTCCCCTTCATAGAAATTTTCCTATAATTTTTGGGATGTGCAACGCCTAACATCGCCCCTTTATTCTAAACCTATCCTTGCATTTAAAAAATGCAATTATGCCCTTCAAACATCCTCAGGTGAGCCAAGGCCAACTCAAAGGAGGGGTTGACCAAGCCCACTCCTAGGTCAACAAAACCCTAGCTCATATGTATAAATATACAACATTATTCTTTTTTCTAGTTTTACATCAAAACCTAAAATACATATATACTATATCAGCCGACCCTTTCCCCCTCCTAATCTACTGTTCTTCTTCTTCTCCTCCTTCCCGCCGCCGGAGCCGGACTGGGTCTCCCCACCTCACCACCGGTTGCCACCTGAATATCACCATCCTCTCCACGTTTCCTCCTCCACCGCCGAACTACGGCTACACACACCATCCCCATCTCCCCCTTCTCCCCCATATCCCGACCTCTGCCTGAGCCCTGCCACGACTGCCACCTCGTCTCTTCCTCGCACTCACCGCGCCGGATCCCGACTGACTGCACCAAGCAGTCCTCCTTGAGCTGTCGACGACTACACCTTAACCATACCAACCACCACATCGCCAGCATTTTACCTCTGTCCCTCCCCAGCATGACCGTCGGAGCTCCCTACATGTCAACTCCGCCGAGACACCGCTGACAGCACCGCCTCGTCCCCGGCCATCCCGACCTCGCCGGTCTGCCTCCTTCTATAACCGCCTCCCTCTTCTTCTTTCTCCCATCGTCATCGTCTCCTACATCACTACCTCCCCCTTCCTCCTGCTAGCCATCGTCCCGACCATGCCGAGTCGCCTGAGAGCCACCCCGACACACCTGCAACTCATCACAGCACGATCACCACCACTCCTCCCTGGCTTCCATCTCCTTCTCCCCTTTCCTGTCCACCACGACGCAACCACCACCACCATTGCGACCCCCTCTCCCTCGTCGACTTCTTCTTCCTCTCCCTGTTCAGCCACCTCCCTTGGCCAAATTTCGGGCGAACATCGTAGTCCACATCACCATCACCCATAACCATCATCGACCCCTCTCCACTCTCCTCCTTCTCGGGCCGCCTGAACCCTGGCTGGAGAAGCTAACCTCATCATCATAACCATCATCCATTGTCATCCTCACTTCATCATCATCATCTCACCCTAAGCCACCTTAAACCTTAAGCATCGCACATCATCATCACATCTCGTTTACGCCATCATTCTCGTCATCTTCATCACCCACATCATCTTCTCGTCATCACCATCATGTAATCATCATCATCACCTCCCATCATCTTCACAATTATCATCATTATACTATCATCATCATTACCTCCATCGTAACCCTCATCATCATCATTGACATCGTCAGTCATCATCACCATCGCCATCGTCGTTATCATTAGTCGTTAACCTTCGTCATCGTCATCCACATTGTTGTTATCATCATCGTCGTCATCATCGTGGAACCGTCACCCTTGCCAGACTAACCGTAGAAGACACCCCGATTCTCGTGTCTGCGCACGCTGACCCTTAGGATTAAGGTGTCCCACCCTGTTGGATATAACACATAAATAAACCCTATTTCTCCTTCATGGGTATTTTTCCATAATTTTTGGGATTGTGTAATTCAACACCAACCTCCTTAAACCATAGCCCTCAAGTTTTTAAACCAAATGCAATCCTAAAAATTCATTTTGAACCCATTTGAATTATGGCCCTTGAAATATCTCCATGACAAGGCCCAATCCCAAGGGAATTTGACCAAGTCAATTTCTAGGTCAAACAAGACCTACACATATATATAATCCTTTTTTTCCTTTCTTTACTTTTCTCTTTTTCTTTCACCAACCAAACCTCAGCCGACCTTCACCATCACCTTGCCATCTTATTCTTCTTCTTCTTTCGCCGCCATCTATCCACCCGAAGCTCACCAGACCACCCTCGCCTGAGCGGATTCCCCGACCGCCTCTCCATACGACGACCCCTCGCCTGACACCGGAGCCCTCTGTTGTCCACCGGTCGCTCGCCTGAAGACCGAAGCTGACTGCCTGCAGCGGCCAACCCGCCATTTCTAGTCTGCCCCGAGCCGCAGTCACCGCCGGAGAAGCCCTGAGCCGCTGACCCGCTTGCTCAGGCCGACCAAGCACCACTGAAGGCTATGCCGGAGCTGAACCTTCCCATCGCAGCTAGCACCACCTCGCCTCCTCCCTACATCCAGAGCACGACTAGCCTTCCCCCTCTCGTTCAACTCGCCTAACCGACCCGCCATCACCCCGACTCCCCTTGCCGGATCACCCCGCTGCATATCCCGACCTCCCTCTCCTTCAACCCTGAACGCCTGCAACCACCCTTATCACCTCTACCACCACTCTAAACCACGATCTTCTTCCCTGCCTACTCCTCGATACCACTGCTCCCAGCCACCACCATCATCCAGCAGTTCTCCCCTCGACCTCCTCGACCTCAGGTCACCCTCCCCTCTACTGAACCACCATGCACCACCAACACCTTCGTTATCATCACCTTCACCTCCATCATCACCTTCGTCGTCGTCATCGTCGTCATCAACGTCGTCGTCAACATCGTCGTAAACAACATCGTCATCAACATCGTCGTCATCGTCATCACCGCTCTCGTGCACGCGCACAGGTTCGAGTTCTTCCCCTTGCATATACGTACACGTATACGTATTTTGATAGGTGTATATATATAATGGGTATGTATATACTACTTATTAGTATATATTTAGTATGTACATATTTGGTATATATATATATATATATATATATATATATATATATAGCATACGTATTCAATGGTATATGTTAATATATATTTAATTGGTATATATATATATATATATATATATATATATATAGTATGTGAACTTAATTAGTGTATATACAATATATATATTGCATATGTAATTAATTGGTATATATATATTAGTATTAATGTATATGTTAGATAATAATATGTATAATATATATATGTACTAGGTGACCCGAGTGTAACCACGGATACCCCGTAGTTACATTGACCTGTGACCATGTAATATGTTAGCAGACTGTCATATGTACACCGACATACTGGCAAGACCCGTATCATTAACTGTCTGTCTTGCACGGCAATTACAGACGCGACACCCGCACAATTAGACGCGCACTTGACCCTAGTTGACCAGTGTCATACCTAGCGTAGCCCTGAGTTCAGTGTATTTATAATTGTGTGTTAGAGTAGTGTCTGATGCAATATTGTATTATTTAATGATGTCTATAGGACTATCGGATCATTCAGACGATACTTGGAATCCGAATATTGGTATTGCCAGCTAAGGACCCCAAACGAGTACATTCTCTGATAGTTTCTTATTTATGATATCCTCTATGTTCATTGTATCTAGTATAAATATCCTTATTTCTCGACATGATGGTTATACGGATTGGTATATCCGGATCTCGTCATGATATGTTATTCCTTGTATATGGTGTATCTTGTACAAGTCTTGTTTCATTGATTATCTTATGCATGTACGGATACTGATTCTCGGGGAGACTTGCTACCTTCCTAGAGAATCCTGTACCATAGCGTACCATGGTTGGATCTATTATACCAGTCGGGGGTGGGGAGTATTTTAGTGTAGATATGTGATCATACCCTTCATGTACAAGTCTCGTTCACATGTTAGTGTTGGTCATGTACTACACGTATGACTAGCTAGGCCCGTACTCGTGTACAAGTTCCCAAGTCGATCACATGTTAAAGCTAGTACTCACATACTTAGTCATAGTATTCTTGTTCATTGACATATTGTTCCTTCCCGCATTTATTTACAGTATTTTCAGTATTTTCTTTATTGTGTATCTCTTGTACATATATATCATCTTGTATATTTCCATCTATTTACTGCTACATAGTTTATATCATTGATGTAGAACTGCTGTTAGAGATGTACTTCGTTCCATCCTGACTAGAAATATTTTTCCAGACTGCGACTTAAAGGACTGGTGTCCGACACATTATGGACCAGGTATAGATGCAGACTACACATCGAAAATCTAGAGGAGACACTACCTGCAGCTGTTTAGACAGTATTTATTTTATGCGTTGAGACTTATGTGAGGTGTATTTTAGTTTATGTTTAGACTTATTCTTAGTTATGTTGAGACTTGTAGAGATTTTATGTTGGACAGCTAGACTGTGATTTATCTTTATTTTGAGACATGGTGCTTGACTATGACATTCTTCTTATCTTTTATCGTGCCCTTATACTCTTATAGTGGTTGTGTTTGAGTTTACATTATGAGATATTGTGAGATGTATATTGTCCTTCTTATGAAGATTGATATCATTGACAGGTTGTGAGTTATATTAGTTTTATTGTGACCTAGACAACGTTCTACCGTCGATGCTGCAGCGTAGGCTGGACGTACCGACGCTCTCGGGCCTCTATACCGGGTGCGGGTCGTGACATGCAATATCGTGGTAGTACGACGACTTAGTTGTACTACTACGAGCCTGCGATAGGATATGAGATATAGGATATAAGATATTAGGATCAGAGGATACCCAATCACAATTTTTTGAGAGATTCCTGGGACGACCCTTGAGAATCTTATTACAATTCCTATTTCAAATCTTTTCCTTATTTTCCGTCCGCTCCCACTTGTTGTTATTTTGATTCTTGTTAATCGCTTATCGAATTTAAATTCTTGGTGTCATTATTGAGTTTTGATTTCATATCGAGAAGAATTTTACGGACTAAATTACGGTATCATCTGATAACATATGAGGACAGTAAGAAAGGTAAAATGTCTGCTTTGGTTATGGAGCATAGAGTTTATCCTAGCCATATTAGCTAGAGTAGCAAAAATGTAGGGACCTGACTTCGGATGTACATATCTTAGTTATAAAATTTAAAATTTCTCGCAGCTATACCAGTTGGCACAGCGAGGATTCTAGACAATATGATTATAGAGGTGCATACTTAAGTTATGGGATTTATCGTTTATCGCAGCTATGCTTACTAGCGTGGCGAGGATTCTGAGTGTCATAATTTTGGACAGACTTGTATGATTATCAAATTGTATCTTAAATTAGTTCTTAATGTATCATCTCAATACTTATTCACTTATGTTATTTTAGGACTTTGTTCTATTATTCTTTAGCTTAGCAGTAGAGATACCTTCAGTTCTTTAGTCCAGTTCCTTATAGAGCTTCATTAGGGTTCCTTGTTAGTATGATAATTAGTGAATTACAATTAGGTTTATGTCTTGAGTATCATTATTAACTGTTGGGAGTGTAGCTTGTGAGTCTGTAAGTGGTTCTTGGTTAGGCATGTGAGCAATAGGCATAAATCTAGAGATAATCCATAGCGTAGTACCTTGTATCAATAGTTCTATGATAAGTGTCATTATAGATAGTATGGGTACTAATGGTAGAAGGGAGAGTAGAGAGTATCTGTAGTAGTCCCATGAGTTAGTATCAGAGTCAGCATGCCAGTTCTGGATAGTCATGAATTCATGTAGTTGGGTGAGCCATGTAAACATTTAAGTATCAAGGAAATTGTATTGGAAATCAATGGAGCATGATATACAATTGGATGGTTGATACTCGGATGTGTCAAGAGTAGAGAAATATATATGCATAAAGGGTATTAGTGATTGTGTTATAGTAGAATGGTACCCATAAGTGTATAGGGGAGTATGAGGGAATAAGAATGCATTGTGCTAAAGTAGTAGGACTTGTGTTACAGATTGATGTGAGTAGATAAGAGTATACCAGTATATGACTAGTGATGGGTATATCACCTGATATTGAGGCTAGTGATGTGTTGGAAGCAATAGGTGGGAGAAGTGTCAAAAAATTGTGTGAGAATGAACAGTGGGTGATAAGTGTCAGTGTGGAAGTTCATGAGTATCAGAAAGTGGAAGCTGGAGTGTTAATATTATGTCATGGGTTAAGAAATATCAAGATTGGTCATAGAAGATATGTAGTGCATCACTGATTTGTATATCCGTCTGTAAGGTTTGAGGATAGATACATATACATTAATAGAGATATGGAACAATATGTCTGCCTTTGAGAGTGAAGTGAAATATGTGTATTATAGAAGTTAATAACTAATGCATTGGATGCAAGTGATCATGATTTCTAGTGAGTATGATGTGGTGATCTAATGATGAAGCTAGTGTCCTAGAACCTTAAGGACATATGTTGTATAGTTAGGAAGCTAGTGTTACTATATCAAGAGTGCTAGTATTTCTATATCAGAGATTAGTTGAGTAATGGGCTAGTAACAGTAAGTACCTTGTGTAATGACATGGGATTGGTGTATCAACTAATATGGATAAAAAAATTAGGAGTAATAGTACAAGTGATCCAAGCAGTAGAGGAGGGAGACAATATATATATATATATATATATATATATATATATATATATATATATATATATATAGGATTAAGTTTAGTAGGTATAGTACCTTACAAAATTTGATTATAGAGGTCGTATGTTTCAGAGAATAGTCCGAGGGGTATAAGGATACATGTGAGATGTCATGGTGTTGTAATGACTAGAAGATAATTGTGTATGTATTGTAATACTAATGTACAGATGAGAACCTTAAGATGATTAACAAATATTAGAGGATGAGTTGCACCAAGTATCAGATAGAAAGAGATACCCTAATAATAAGAGACGGAGTACCTCAAGTATTATAAAAGTTTAGGCAAGCATTTTAGTAACTAATATAATAATATAGAGGAGAGACACGAGTAACTTGGTATGAAGATGTCATCTAAAAATACATATGAGAGTTGGTGTCTTGTGTAGATAGTAACAAGATTTAAGTAAGGCATCCTATTGGAAGTATTAAAGTTGGACAAGGGTGTGCTAATAAAACACATGATTGAAAAGGTATACAAGTATTCCTTGCAAGAGAATGATTGAGAAATTTTGGTGATTGAAACAAAACAAAAAGATAATATCTTAGCACTGTTTTGTATAGTATCCTAAGTAGCAAGTGCCAGTGAGTTAAGCATATCCATGACCTAGAATTAGAGCATATCATGAGTATTTGGTAACCCTCAGTATTAAGAATATCTTGACTAGGTTGATGATTAGTGAATGCTTAGTGTGTGATGGAATAGGCCACAGGTGGCATAGCAGGTTATCCCGTACCAGTAGAGGGAGACACCCCAGCAGGACAGAGACTGATTTCATGATAGTTAGAGTCTGATTTCTCTTTCAGTAGAACGATAGGATTGTATGATAAGACTATTTTAGACTGTGATTGATGGAGTTTGACCATAGTAAAATTTGTATGAATAGGATATGACTGGCCTAAGAGGGAGGTGTGAGAGTTTTAATTTCGAGGACAAAATTCTTCTAAGGGGGGTAGATTTGTCACTACCATATTTTCTAGAAAAGGGTATTTTAATCTTTTGGTAATTAATTAAATATTGTACATGTTGAATATTTATTTATTATATTATTTATTTATTGTTAGCATGTTAGATTTATTTTTGGACTTGTGTTAGTGGACCTAACTAGTTTAGTTTAGACTCATGGACCAACATTTAATTCTAGTTAAAATTGAGCCCAATAATTAGAAGCCCAATCATTAGGAGAAGGATTAATTAAGTTAAACCCATTAGACAAGAACCTTCCCTCCTTAATTAATTTCTTCATTAGAGGCCCCAAGGGGTATTTTAGACTTTATATAGTAGCTTGTGGGAGGGGACAAGTGAGGCCTATATAAAGGGGATAAAAACTTTCTCTTTCTTCATTTTTTATTCCAAATCTAGATCTAGAATTTCTCTCAATCAAATTCCATCAAATTCCTACCAAATTTCCACCCAAATCACCATTAAAGACTATTAGAGCAAGGATCTACAAGGAGTAAGCATGGATCTATAAAGAGGAGCAATGATCTACAAGTTGAAGGCCAATTTTACTAATTTTGGAGGTTTTATTGGGAATCTATCTCCCAATAGGTACAATTTAGTTTTTTCCCTTAATTTAGGTTATAAATCTGAGATTTAACCATAAAAAATTAATCCATATGCATAGGCTACCCATAGAATTTGGTTTTGTATTCATAGGAGGCCTATTGAGAAAGTTATGGTACTTTTGTGTCAATTTTAGGAGAATTTCGAGATTAACATTTGTTGTGTGTATCAATTGGTCCTATAGATCAATTTGGCATGTGCTTGTTTGTTTGGGACTAGTGTCATTTCCATAATTGGGTGCGTATAGGTCGTATCCCAATAATTTGGTGATACGTGTTGATTTTGGGGGTTTTCCTCCGACACGGGACTTTGTGCATGTCATATTTTGACACGGACACGTAGATATATAATTGACTCTTCGTATTGTTCATATTTATTACATTAGACTTGCTCGTGTCCTTCGGGGTACGTTTGGATGTGTGATGGACTCGTGTCCAAGCGTATCCTAGATCTAGTGGGATACGGGAGCGATGTACTCCACGTGTTTATGCATTTTATTTCTAAATCTAATTCCATTATTTTTAGTCATTATAATATATAATTATATGCATGTGTATACCTATATATTGTTATATATATATATATATATATATATATATTTATGTGTTAGTGTATCATATTTATGTACCTATGTGTTATATATATATGTAGCTATACTATATATGTTATTATGGATATGTATATATGTATATAGAGGAGTGTATATATATAAATAAATATATATATATATATATATATATTATATATATATATATATTGTATATTAATATATAAGAGAGTGAGAGAGGACAACAGCAGCATTAGCGATAATATTTAGCAACAACAACAGCGTAGCAACAGCATAGCAGCAGTAGCGAAATTAGTGACAACAACAGCAGTAATAGCAACAGCAGCAGCAGCAATAACAACAGCTGCAGCAGCGCATTAGCAATGGCATCAGTTTTCGCGATAGCAGCAGCAGTAGCATTAGCAACAACCGCAGAAAACTGTCGCAATAGCAGCAGTAACAACAGCAGTAGCAGTAGCAGCAGTTTCAGCGACGGACAACAAGGGCTTTTAGTGACAGATATGCGGTTATATATATATAATACATATCTATATATATATATCTAGTTAATTATTTATTTTTATATATATATATATATATATATATATATATATATATATATATATATATATATATATATATATATATATATATATATATATATATATGTGTGTGTGTGTGTGTGTACTAGTATCTCTAGTTAAGTATTATATATATAGATATGTGTACATATATCTATTAGTAGTTAGTGATTAGTTAGTAGATTGATATATATATATATATATATATATATATATATATATATATATATATATATATATATATAGTCATTAGTTTGAGTAGTTAAGGTATTTGATATGTTATGGTTAGTAACTAGTTAGATATATGTAGTGATATATATATATAGTAGTTAGAAATATTATATTATAGTTAGTTCCTATGAATGGATATACATACAGTATAGTATTAGTTATATTTAGTTATAGTTGGGTAGTTAGTATAAATAAGGTTTTGGCAATTACCTTGAGATACCAAGGTAAATGCCAAGGTATTGAGGATACCCAAGGTATTGGGTTTGGGTATCAAGATAGAGGTTTAGTGTTGCGATACCAAGTTGGTTCGAAACCAAGGTATTCATTTAGCATTGGTAATTAGGACTTATATATTTAATATTGCTTTATTATAGATATATGATATTTATCTATTGTTTGTGTATCCTGAGATACGGTATCTTAGTATCCTAAGATTTACCTTGTATGACCTAGATTCATAGAATATGAACCCAATATCATTGAGATAGACTCATGCAATCTAGAAATAAGTAGTTTGACCAAGTTTGACCGGTTTGACTTATAGTTGACCTAGGTTGACTATTTTAACTTAGAAATGGCTCTTTGACTTAGATGTTGACTAGTTTAAACTTATTTCTTTCCAGAACTTTGTATTGATGTTATATTCCATATATAGGTCTGTGCGACACCAGTTCGGACACAGTTTGACATTCATTCTCTGGACTGCAGGTGAGTACATTATCTGATAGTTTCTCATTTATGATATCCTCTATGTTCATTGTATCTAGTGTAGATATCTATGTTTTCTTGACACGATGGTTACACGGATTGGTATATCCGGATCTCGTCATACGATGTTATTCATTGTATATGGTGTATCTTGTGCAAGTCTTGTTTCATTGATTATCTTGTGCATGTACAGACACTGATTCTCGGAAAGAGTCACTATCTTCTTGGGGAATACCGTGACATAGCATACCATGGTTGGATCCACTATACCAGTTGGGGTTGGGGAGTATGTAGTATAGATATGTGATCATACCCTCCTTATGCAAGTCTTGTTCCTTGTGAGTGTTGATCATATACCGCATGTATGATTAACCAGGCCATTTTACTCTTGTGCAAGTTTCCAAGCTGATCACATATTAAAACTGGTACTCACTCACTTAGTCATTAGTATTTCTTGTCCATTCCATATTGCTCATTCTTGTATTTATTTTCAGTATTTCCTTATTGTGTATCTCTTGTACATGTATATGGCATCTTGTATATTCATATTTATTTACTGCTATATAGTTTATATCATTGATTAGAATTGCTGTTTGAGATGTACTTCGCTCCATTCCTGACTGAAAAATATTTTTCAGAGGATCCTAGAGATTGGTGTCCGACATACTATAGACTTAGACTTATAGATGGTGCAGACTTGGACCCACTAGTTCTAGAGTGATTGCCGGAAGGTTTATCCGGATCACTAGTTTTTCATAGTTAGTTTCTTTAGTATTTTAGTATCGAATTTGTTTCCGGCATATGGTATGAGATTGGATATTGTTTTATTGTTAATAATATATATTTTGAATGTATAGTTAGACTTTCTTGATATCTTCTCGTGTTTCTAGAATTGTGTGTGAGATATTGTTGGCATATTTTATATTATTGTGAGATAGTTAGATAGTATAGTTGACCAAGACAACGTTCTACCGCCGATGCTGTGGCATAGGCTGGGCGTTGTTTCTGACTTGTATCCCTACACCGGGTGCGGGTCATGATACCGGTGCTCTCGACGGCCGTTCGCAGGAACTATACAAACCTTGTGCACAAGTTGTTCGCGACGATGCAGTCTCTTTTATTTATTCTTGTTCACTTATCTTTTTACTTCTTGTTCTTATACGGTGATGGTGGTAGTGCAATACGAGCCCGCTACGAGCCAACCCGAATGACGATGGTGGTAATGCGGTGTGAGCCCGCTATGAGCCACCCCGAACGACGATGGTGGTAGCGCGGCACGAGCCCGCTCTGAGCCATCCCGAGCGATTATTGTTCTTTATTACTTGTCAGTGCAATTCAGTTCATTTTACTTGATACTTACAATACTTTCTTATCATTTTTTCCAATCTTTCATTATGCAGTTCCCGGTACGAAAAACCGCCTTGGCGACCTTATGGTCCCGAAGCCTTTCCTTGTTTCTATTGCTTGTCTCGGAAAGACTATTCGATAGTCTTTCTGCCTCAGGTAAGTGAATCATGTTTCGAACTTGTTTTTTAGGCCGTGGCATGAATCTACGAGACTAGCATTAAAACGAGACAAGCAAGTACTAATTAGCACATAAAGCAGACAAGCATCAAAATAATAGAAACATAAGCTGCTACGCTAGCACGAGTCTAAAGGGTTAGTGCGAGGATTAAAATAATGCAGAGGCATATAGTGCGGCATAATCGATAAGTTAATCAGCGTAAACATGTGAAGTAATATTCTACGAAGAGTATATAATGATCTTCTCACAGCATTAGCGGAGTCTACTTGCACGAAGCTAAAGTAGCATACGAGGGTCCAAATATAAGCCAAGTTTTATTTCCATGTTCGAACACAAATAATACAAGAATGAGATTATTCCTTTAGCTAGTGCATTGTATTCTTTATTAGAATGCAAGGGCTGATTCATCTAGCGACTAGCATATATCGTCCATATTTTTATATGTGCAGGCTAAATAAAGACAAGTTTATTGTAGCCACCCACCTTAGCGATGATTCGCCTCGGTCGAGTGATACTCCGAGCGATACTCCGAGCACGCCTTTGAAAGTCTAAGCCTGAACTCCTGAAGGCCAAGTCTGAAATCCTTTGCCTCAAACAAGTCTTCTAGCTGAGCAAAGTGGGTCGGGTCATCGCACTATTGTCGTTTTGAATCGGATCTCCACTTGAGCGGAATGGGTTGTTACAGTGTTCACTAAATCTATTCCTTATTTACAGTATTTATACTTAGATCTCCTTATTGATACATCTCTGATATTAAATAAACTGCGCGTCCAAGCTATACTTGGGTGCAAGCGACTGGATTAGTCGTTCTTATGATTTATATTTATTTTATGCATGTTAACCTAGTTTTAGGAGACTACCTTATGATAGGGGAATATCCTTATATCTCCTTTGGCCATAACACTCACATTACATAATTGTGACATCTTGTTAGAGGCATGGACTGCGTATTTGACTGGCCATCATTACGTAAGGAACGTGTGATGGATAAAAAATATAACTGCTATGACTAGTGTATTAGAGACTCTAGCAGTTACAAACTAGCCATATTGTGTATACGACTTGATCAGTCTTGGGATTATAGGGAAGGACAGTCGTTAGACGTTATAATTTACCCAGCTGATATAGGCAGTTGGCCTCTAGCGTTTGTTCAACGCTATATAATCTAGATGTCTTGTGTAGATAAAGGGTTATAGTCTTGGATGAGTGCTAGACCTACCATATTCAGCCAGAGCTCCCATACACATGTCAGTGTCTTCTAAATTTTACATTAGGAGGTCAGAATCACCCTTGCATCAGTTGAGTTTATTTCAGTTTACACAGCTTGTACCTTTTATATCTTACTATGTCCCCTGAGGACCTGGTTCCCTTTAAGGTGCAGGCGATAATCAGGAGTACCCTCAAGTGTACGGAGCTGGACTTGAGACTTTATTCGTCGATAAGGAGGTCGATCCTTCCGAGTTTCCTTGATTATTCTATTGCGCATAATTTGAGTAGTGACTATCGTACTTGGACCTTTTATTTTATTTCATAAGACTAGATTACTTTTATGATTCAGTTTATTATCGTCGTTGGTGTCACGCCCCAATCTCTCGTAGGCTAAATCGGCCGTCCCCGCTAGGCGAGAATCACTGTGCCAGCGCTCCCGCGGAACGAATGCTTCGACCCATCCGGGCGTGATGTCGCACGAGCGTGAGCCATGCCCGTGCAAGGCCGTGGTTCATTGGCTGGCGGTAAGAAGTCTAAGTAACAGAGTCGTACAGATTGTCCGAGTGTAGCAGAATCATAAACGCATAGGCGAATTGGTAACAAGTTTGCTAAGTCAACAATAGCGAAAGCATTGAATAACACAAGTAGAAGTAAAGCAACTCTTTATTGATATAAACAAGTGTTACAGGCGGCGCTTGGTCGAGATTATAATTTGCTCAGATCTTTCTCTGAAACAGTAAAAGCGTGTTAAGTGGCTACATTTGTGGAGTGATTGTACATGCAATGTTCAGGTGATGTTCCAATATTATGTCTTATATATGTGCTTCAGTTCCAGACGCAGCGCTCCAAGGCTCCAGAGTGAACTCCGTGCCTTAGCACGCATGAAGGAGGCATCCGTACCGAACAAGGTTCTCCTGTACCCTGCAAACAACCTGGTGGATTATCAGTGCACGAATGCACTGGTAGGGAGGCTACTCGCCCGCTCGACAAATCCAAACACGTAATATAGGTTTTGTGCACCAACTATTATGTTGTCTTTCTAGTTGCCTTAGGATCAGTTTCATGGCAATGTTGAATAGCCTAACTCGTGTGGCAGTGCGTCATACGATATAAGAGGAAACACGGCGAGACTTACCACCTTACCATTTGTCCTTTCCTGTCCAAGACAAACCAAGTTAATTCAAGCACGAGCATTTATAAACATTCAGGGGCAATACATATGCAAATGCAAGTGTTTGGATGCGAGATTCATATCATTTAGCTGATTCAGATTTCTCTTTGATGCGATGCAATGACTCGCACACGGATGGCCACTAAGCGAGGATGACTTAACTATATGAACATGAGTCGCTGGCGTAGCCATAAAGGACGAGTTATAGTCTTGAACGAGAATGGAAAGCAATAAAGATTCGTTGGTGGCTGCAGACCATCCTGACCAGATGCATGAGACTATCGTGAAGTTTCATTCGGATCAGATCGGCCCCGGTGCCCGTGGAACCTAATGACCTTGTTTCCAAGTTGTCCGCGACATGCAGGTCAGGGTCTTTCCAAATCCGTAACTTGATATGATAATCCATGATTCTTGTTCTGAACCGAGCATTTGCTCTACGAGCTGGGATTCTTGGATTCGTTGACATGATTCTCGTTTAGAGGTAAACTTGATGTGATTATCGTTCCGTTGTAACTTGACAGGATTCTTGATTCTTGAACAACTTGCCTTGATGCATTCCCCTGGTGCGGGGATTGCCTTGGTGACCTAACGATCCCAGATATTTGCAGGTTCATTCTTGCACGGAACGACTATTAGATAGTCTTCCGAGGAGAGCTAGATGAATGCATGACATGCACAGTGTTACACAATTTAGGCATAGTTTATGCGACAAGCATCGAACGAGGCAATATACAAGCAGGCAAGCATGCATTCATATAAACATAACCATTCACATTAGCTCGGGCCCGAAGGTAAGCCGAGGAGTGAAACCGTAAAGGGACTTACCGAGCGACATGATCTAGGGTAGCATGCGAGGGTTTGAGTATAAGCAATATTTCAATTCCATGTTCTAACAGAAGCATTACAAGTTGGGATTATTTCCTTAGCTAGGTGCATTGTATTTTTATTAGCATGCATGGGGTGATTCACCAAGCGACTATCATGTATCGTTCAATATTTTAAGTGTGCTGGCTAAGCAAAGACAAGTTCACCGTAGCCACCCACCTTAGCGATTATTTGCCTCGGTTGAGCGATACGTCCAGCGAGCCTCTGAAAGCCTAAGCCGAACTCCTGAGGGAACAAGTCTGGATATCCTTTGCCTCAAACGAGTATTCTCGCCTGAGCAAAGCGGGTCGGGGCATTGCACTTTTGCCGTTTGAATCGGCGGTCCGCTTGAGCGAAACGGGGTGTTACAGTTGGCAGTGGATTTGTCTCCACCCGACTATTTGCTTTTCTTGATGGATACTTTTAGACTTATCTCATTGCTGCTTTCTTATTAGTTGTTATCTTTATTATGCTGGATGATATTTAGATTGATATTGTGTTCATGGTTACTATTATGAGCTGGAGTTCATATACAACTTAGGCATCATTCGTAGGTTCCATATATTGGGGTAACCTATGAGTGCATGTTAGTTGGCATCGTCTCGTTCTGGTTCTTATGTAATTGGAACTGGGGCGTGACATTATGGTGATATCAAACGAGTCAAAATTATGAACATAAACGTTTGTACTAATTGTTAAATTCTTGTATATAAGTGTCAAAAATATATATTAAAAAATAATTAAATTATTTTTTTATAATAAATTAATTTTACCTATTTTTTTGTTGTATGCTCCTCTTCTTTCTCCTCTTGAGCTATCTTCCTCCTCCTGTTGAACCATTTTCACACTTTCAAAGCTGATGCTTTCTTGTTCTGTAAAACTACAATCGAAGCATACTCTTCTTAAAAATGA
Organism: Iris macrosiphon; assembly: GCA_036927795.1. Lineage (NCBI taxonomy): Eukaryota > Viridiplantae > Streptophyta > Magnoliopsida > Asparagales > Iridaceae > Iris > Iris macrosiphon. Next base: position 141,564,427 of record JAYESA010000019.1, on the reverse strand, counting down.
AAAAAAACGCGGATCCAGAAGGGATTTTGTATTTTTTTTTTAATTTAAGGAGAGAATGTCCTTTGGATGAGTGTTCTTGTTTTTATTTTTATTTTAAAATTTGGTAAAATTTTGTACTTTCGGTGGAATTTAACGGAACTTTTATTCTCTGAACGAAAATTTTTAATTTTTTTTTTAAAATTCAGTGAGAAGAGTGAAAATTCTAATAATTGGAGTTCCAATTTTAACATCATTATTTAATTTAATTAATGGAAGGAGAAGATGCTCTTCAATAAGAAAGACAAGACAAGACAACACAAAGACAAGACAAGAGGGCATGATGAGGGCAGGCATGAGGAGTATCTCCATGGCTTCGACTCTCCCCGGACCCAGCTCCAGGCTCACCAATCTCATCGCCCACCTCCGCCTCTACAGCCCTCCTCCTCCAAAGCCTTTTCTTGGTAAAGAAGACGAGGAGGACGACATCGACGAGCGAGGAAAGGTCTTCTCCCACATGGGCCTCGTGGAGTCGTCCCTCGCCCCCGCCGGGAAGTCTCGTCCCAGGAGGGCCGCCGTGCTCGTCTGCCTCTTCGAAGGCGATTCCGCCGGTGCCACCGCAGCCGGAGCCGGAGCCGGAGCCGGAGGAGACCTGAGGGTGATCCTGACCAAAAGATCCTCCCAACTCTCGACTCATTCCGGTAAACAAACAAACAAACAAACAAACAAGCAAGCACTTTTCTTTCTTCTAGAAGAAGCCTGGCTGGTCCAAATGTATGGTTTGGTGGATCTTTAATGGAATGAAAGAATGAATGAATCAGGTGAGGTGTCGTTGCCTGGTGGGAAGGCGGAGGAAGGGGATGCTGACGATGCGGAGACTGCAACTAGAGAGGCGAAAGAGGAGATTGGGCTCGACCCTTCGCTTGTCACTGTTGTTAATGTTCTTGAGCCATTCTTGTCCAAGGTAAACATCTCTCTTTACCATCATTCTTAATTTGTTTTTCTAGTCAACTCTAGGCCTACCAACACTCATGCGTTGGGTTGCTCTAGGGACCCGTATGTTGTTTTTGCCTTTGGACTATAAAAGATAGTCCTATATTGGCTACACCACCAAGTAGGTATCTCAATATAATGCTTTGTTTGTGTTGAGATGTGTACACGGGGTGTGGTGAGACACATGGGTGCCATGTTGGGGTATTTTATTAGGATGAAGAATGATTAACTCTTAATGAAAGCATTTATGCTTTTTGTCATTCTCTTGGAATTTATTCCATAGGAGCTAAGTTCCGACTTGGACTCGGGCTCGGACGCAAAGTGACGTTTTGTTGGCGCACTTTGCACTTAGCATCGGCACAGGTGTTTGTGCGCATTTGATGCGCTCTCATGCACGAGCTGCATGTGCGGTCCCATGGGCAAGCTGCGTGCGTGGCTGCATGTGCGGACGCATGGACTGTCGCATGCGCTGCTGCTGCGGATATCAGCATCGACGCAGGCGCATGTGCGCATTTGATGCGCTCTCATGCGCGAGCCGTATGCGTGGTCGCATAGGTGGGCACATTGATGCGCCCCCATGGGCGGGCGCATTGATGCGCATTTGATGAGCTCTCATGCGCGAGCTGCATGCGCAAGCTGTATGGACGGTCGCATGGACGGGTTGCATGCGCGGGTCACATGCGCGGTCGCATGGGCAAGCCACATGGGCTGTCGCATGCGTTGCCGCATGGGCTGTCGCATGGGCTGCCGCATGCACTGTCGCATGCTCTGCGGCTTGCGCTGCTGCTGTTGCGGATATATTTGAACGGTTATGGAAATATATGGTCTGTTATTCAGATCCGTTTTTTGTGGGATTTGAAATTAATTCGTGTCTATCTTTTAGGGATTCGTAATTAATTTGTTCCTATCTTTCCGTAACTGTTGGGCGGCTAGGGTTTTCATCCTCTCTCTATAAATACTCTTTTCGTGCCTTTTTGAGAACTTACTTCGAAATAGAGGAGACGAAGTGAGTTGCAGCAGCAGCCATTGCAGTCTAGGAAGTTCGTGCGAATCCAAGTAAGGAGGTGACAACGAGCGTTCTAGAAGTTCTACGTGAACTTGCTGGTTCCTGGGAGCAGATCGTGTGGGACGAATCTTGCTTTGAGCAACGGTGATCTTCATCTCCCCAGCAAGCAGAGTTTATTCTTCTTCTTCCTCTTCTCTTTTGCAAGTTGTAAACTCTGTTCTGTCCGTTTGCAACTGCGATTGCAAGGAAGAACGAGAAGATAGTTTTTCCAGATTCTTTTGTTATCTTGTTTCAAGTTGTAATCAGATCCTATATATAATCTTCTTGTTAGATCGAGAGATATCAGAAAGGGAACTCTTGTGTGAACTCCTGATCTCGACTTCAACTTCTGGTTCTATCATCTTTGATTAAGCCTCAGGAATAACAATCTCAAAGCAAGATCCGAGTGAAATGGAGAACCAATCAAACCTTCTCGGTACTAGCTTTCACTAAGCTTGGGAAGTTTGATGGCGAACACTACAACATTTGGAAGAGGAAGATCTCTCTGAATATTCGTCTTGTCAAAGTTGCTTATGTGTTGGTTGATCCAGAACCTACCATCCCTCAAGATGGAGGGAAATTTGAAGTTGGTGTGGCGCATGACGTGCACAAGTGGAAAGAAGACAACAACCTCTGCAGGCTATTGATCCTCAATGCAATGGAGGACTCGATGACAGAGTCTTACAACAAGAAGGAGAAGGCGAAAGACGTCTGGGAAGCTCTTAAGAAGCATTACAGAACTGATAAAAAGATGTCTAAAATCCATCTCGTTGAAATTTTTTTCACTTTGCAATTTGAAGAGGAGAAGGTAATGCTGCCGTAAGTCAAGAAACTTTTGAAGATGCAACAGAAGCTGGAGGAAGAGGGCATGAAGCAGAAAAATAAGTTCATGGTGGGGGCTAAATTCACCAAGCTTCCTCCAGGCTAGATCAAGTTCAAGACTGACATGTACTGTAAGAAGATGGAGATCCAACTCGAAGATCTTCTTCACTGGATTCACATTGAAGATGAGGCCAGGGGACAACTGAAGTTGGATTCCCTGTCCAAACAGTTGGCAAAGGCCAACTTGGTGCATGCTGGTGATTCGAAGGGGAACCAGGAGGCTTCTCATAACAAGAAAAATGACTTCAACCATCTGAAGGTGAAGTCGGCTTCGTTTAAACCGAAGCCAAAGCCTAAGTCCGAAGTGACTTGCTTCAATATTGGCAAGAAGGGCCACTACCGGAGTGACTGCAGATCCAAGCCCAAACAAACAGAGCAAGGTGAGCCTAAGAAGGTTATGATTGCGCAGGTTGTCACGACTAGTGTCGACTCTGACTGGTGGGTGGGCATTGGCACATCCTGCCATGTCTGCTCAAAGAAGGAGTTCACTACCTACAAACCTACATCTGAGAAGGTTATGGTGGCGAACCAGGCATAAGCTGAAGTACGCGGGTCCGGAACGGTGGTACTGAACCTGACTTCGAGGAAGTTGCTGACGCTTCAGGATGTGAAGCATGTACCAATGATAGCCAAGAATCTGGTCTCAGGAAGTCTGCTCTGCCATGCAGGCTTGAGGATGGACATTAATGCTGGACAGATGGTGATGTTTTACAAAGGAACATACTTCGGAAAAGCTTTTTTTACTGAAGGGATGTTCAAACTTCAACTTGTAACTCCTGCTACAATGATAAATGCAGTCGCTTCTTCTGGTTATTCTCTTGAGTTTATGTCACAATAGACTAGGACATGTTCATTGTAAAAGAATAAACAAGATGTTTAGTCTAGGGCTTATCTCCAAATGTGGGGGTAAGGAGGTGGAGAAGTGTGAGGTCTGTGCGCAGACAAAGATCACCAGAAAGCCGTTCAAGCGGGTTAACCGAAGCACAAATCTTCTGGAGTTGGTGCACTCAGATAGCTGTGACTTCAAATAGTACTCCACAAAGGCCAGGATGAAGTATTTTATTACATTCATCGACGACTACTCGAAGTATGTGTTCGTCTATCTTCTCAAGTCAAAGGATAAAGCATTTGAGAAGTTCAAGGAGTTCAAGGCTGAAGCTGAACGTCAGACAGGGCAACAACTCAAGAGACTTAGAAGTGATCGAGGCAGAGAGTATAGGTCTATTGAATTCACATCATTCTACAAAGAACATAGAATTGTCAATGAGACGACTGCTCCGTATTCTCCTCAATCAAATGGAGTAGCTGAGAGGAAGAACATGACGTTGACAGAAATGATGAACTCAATGCTGTTAACTGTCGGTCTTCCAAACTGCTTCTGGGGAGAAGCTGCATTGACGGCTACGTTTATCCTGAATAGAGTGCCATACGCAACATCCGATGTCACTCTTCATGAACTCTGGTTCAAAGTCAGACTCAACTTGAATGTCATTCGAGTGTGGGGGTGTCTGGCATATGTGAAGCTTCCGGACTTAAAGATTCAGAAACTGGGTACGAGGACAACGAAGACCATATTCTTGGGTTATGCTGAGAAGAGTGATGCTCAGAGATTTCTTGATATAGAATCAAATCATATCATTGAATCTCGCGATGCAAAATTCTTTGAAGATAAATTTGCAAGGCACAAGAATATTATCGCGGATATTCCGGAGAATAGAGTGGATGCACAGGAGGCTGAAGCTTCCAAAGAAGATATAGTACATGAAGAAGTTGTCATTCCAGAGACAACGTTCGAACCAGAACTCGCAGAACCGAGAACTAACAGGTGAGGAGACGGAAGGACTTCAGAGAAGATTTTGTCATCTATCATGTAGAAGCAGATCTGCTTACCTATGATGAGGCGATGAAGTCCAGAGACGCTGTCTTCTGGAGGGAGGGTATCAATGACGAGTATGACTCAATAACCTCCAACAACACTTGGGTGTTGGTCGATCTGCCGGAAGGAGCTAAACCAATCAGATGCAAGTAGATCTTCAGAAGGAAGATGAAGGTTGATGGAACTGTTGACAAGTTCAAGGCAAGGTTAGTTGCCAAGAGGTTTTCTCAGAAGCAGGGGATCGACTACTTCGACACATGCTCCTGTAGCGCGGATGACGACTATCAGGATGTTGATTGCTCTGAGTGCAATTCACACGCTATTTATTTATCAGATGGATGTCAAAACAGCATTCCTGAATGGAGAGTTGACCGAAGAAATTTACATGCAACAGCCAGAAGGATTTGTCGTCAAAGGGCTTGAAGACAAAGTTTGCAAGTTGGTAAAATTCTTATACGGTCTGAAGCAAGCTCCCAAGATGTGGTACAAAAAGTTTGATAAAGTCATAAGATCAAACAGCTACAAGGTCAGTGAGACAGACAAGTGTGTTTTCACAAAGTTCGCTGACGGAAGAGGGATCATCGTTTGTCTTTTCGTAGACGACATGCTGATCCTAGGCACGGATCTAGCACGAGTCACTGAGACAAAGAAGTTCCTCTCATCCAAGTTCAGTATGAAGGACTTGGGAGAAGCTGATGTTATCCTCGGGATAAAGATCATCCGGACGGACACTGGAGTGGCGCTGTCACAGTCTCATTATATTGAGAAGATGCTCACACGCTATGGATATCAGGATCTTCTAGGGATCGATACTCCGTATAGGTGTGACAAGAAGCTGAAGCCAAATCCTAGGAAAAGCGTCAGACAGCTGGAGTACTGCAAAGAACATAGAATTGTCAATGAGACGACTGCTCCGTATTCTCCTCAATCAAATGGAGTAGCTGAGAGGAAGAACATGACGTTGACAGAAATGATGAACTCAATGCTGTTAACTGCGGGTCTTCCAAACTGCTTCTGGGGAGAAGCTGCGTTGACGGCTACGTTTATCCTGAATAGAGTGCCGTACGCAACATCCGATGTCACTCCTCATGAACTCTGGTTCAAAGTCAGACTCAACTTGAATGTCATTCGAGTGTGGGGGTGTCTGGCATATTGAAGCTCCCGGACTTAAATATTCAGAAACTGGGTACGAGGACAACGAAGACCATCCTCTTGGGTTATGCTGAGAAGAGTGATGCTCAGAGGTTTCTTGATATAGAATCAAATCATATCATTGAATCTCGCGACGCAAAATTCTTTGAAGATAAATTTGCAAGGCACAAGAACATTATTATCGCGGATATTCCGGAGAATAGAGTGGATGCACAGGAGGCTGAAGCTTGCAAAGAAGATATAGTACATGCAGAAGTTGTCATTCTAGAGACAACGTTCGAGCCAGAACTCGCAGAACCGAGAACTAAGCGAGTGAGGAGACAGAAGGACTTCGAAGAAGATTTTGTCACCTATCATGTGGAAGCAGATCCGCTTACCTATGATGAGGCGATGAAGACCAGAGACGCTATCTTCTGGAGGGAGGGTATCAATGACGAGTATGACTCAATAACCTCCAACAACACTTGGGTGTTGGTCGATCTGCCGGAAGGAGCTAAATCAATCAGATGCTAGTGGATCTTCAGAAGGAAGATGAAGGCTGATGGAACTGTTGACAAGTTCAAGGCAAGGTTAGTTGCCAAGAGGTTTTCTCAGAAGCAGGGGATCGACTACTTCGACACATGCTCCTGTAGCGCGGATGATGACCATCAAGATGTTGATTGCTCTGAGTGCAATTCACAAGCTATTTATTCATTAGATGGATGTCAAAACAACATTCCTGAATGGAGAGTTGACCGAAGATATTTACATGCAACAGCCAGAAGGATTTGTCGTCAAAGGGCTTGAAGATAAAGTTTGCAAGTTGGTAAAATCCTTATACGGTCTGAAGCAAGTTTCCAAGATGCGGCACAAAAAGTTTGATAAAGTCATAAGATCAAACAACTACAAGGTCAGCGAGACGGACAAGTGTGTTTACACAAAGTTCGCTGACGGAAGAGGGATCATCGTTTGTCTTTACGTAGACATGCTGATCCTAGGTACGGATCTAGCACGATTCACTGAGACAAAGAAGTTCCTCTCATCCAAGTTCAGTATGAAGGACTTGGAAGAAGCTGATGTTATCCTCGGGATAAAGATCATCTGGACGGACACTGGAGTGGCGCTGTCACAGTCTCATTATATTGAGAAGATGCTCACATGCTATGGATATCGGGATCTTCTAGTGATCGATACTCCGTACAAGTGTGACAAGAAGCTGAAGCCAAATCCTAGGAAAAGCGTCAGACAACTGGAGTATTCAAGCGTCATTGAGAGTTTGATATATGCAACAACTGCTACAAGGTCTGACATAGTTTTTGCCGTGGGGATGCTGAGTCGATTCACGAGCAACCTAGGTGTGGAGCACTGGAAGGCTGTGAAGAGAGATCTCAGGAGGACTCAAAAGTATGCACTGCACTACAACGGGTATCCGACAGTAGTGGAAGGCTTCAGTGATGCAAGCTGGTGTTCAGAAGTAAAGAGCGAAAGGTCTACAGGAGGATACGTCTTTTTCATGGGTTAAGCTGCTATATCGTGGAAGTCGAAGAATCAGACTATGCTCTCTCATTCCTCGGTGGAATCTGAGTTTTATGCACCGGTTGCTGCAACGGATGAAGCAGAGTAGCTTTGGGAGCTCATGTATGATCTTCCATTGGTTGGTGCGCAGATTCCGACGGTACCGATATACTGCAACAACCAGACGACTGCAACGGTGGCATCAAATGACCTCTTCAATGGTAAGAAGAGGACTATGCGGTTGAGGCACATGGCAGTGAATGATCTGATAAAGACTGGAGTCATTGTCGTAATTGATCTTTGGAGTCGGGAGAATCTGGCGGACCCGTTGACCAAGGGTCTCAAGCGCCAGCTGGTTGAGGACGCAATAACCAAAATGGGCTTGAGTACATTCTGATATTGTGTCTATGTAATTCTACCATAAAATTTTATGCTATTAGTTCAAAGAAAAATCTACTAGGCATCTAGTTTTTGGTTCAAAGGACCATTGACTGGGAGAATATCAGGAACAATTAGTAGTCATTTGAGACATTGTAGTGTTACGGACCCAGAATCACTGTTGTCTACTTCTTGTTCTTTATGAATAACAATTTTCTGTGGAAGGATGACTTTGACGCTTTAATGAGTTCTCGGACAGAGTGAATGTCCGGTGTGCTTTACAGGAAGCACGTAGTTTCAGCACTACAAGGGACTTGTATCTCATGCTACAGTGGTGTGACACCACAGAGGTAAAATATGTAAATCCTCGGCATTAAGTCTTGTCACAGCGGCGTAGCACCGCGCATAGGCAGGTGGCCTAATGTTGTAGAATGAAGAGTGGTAGGCAGCACTACAAAGAGGTCGATGTCCTCATGTTACAGTGGTGTGACCACAGAGGTAAAAGATGTAAATCCTCGGCGGAAAGTCATGTCACAGCGGCGTAACACCACAAGGAAGCGCAATGCTTCGTGCTGGGTAGTTTGGCACTACAAAGAGGGAGTGAACTTCATGCTACAGTGGATGACACCACATGAGGGAGTAAACTTCGGCAGAAGGCCATGTCATAGCGGCGTAGCACTGCAAGGAAACGCAATGCTTCATGCCTAAGGACTCTTTAAGAATTCACCTATAGTGTATGGAAAGAGATACAAGCCATCTCTTGAGGAAAAACTTGTAAACAACCAAAATACATACACCGAAACCAGGCGTGCACAGGACCTTCAATGTGCAACCGGAAGCACAGTCGATGTCATTGTGCGAGTGGGAAGAATTGCAACTATGGTGCAGAATTCAAGGCTTAGTCCATTCTTGTATCATACTGTTATTTTGACCCATGCAGGAAGATTCAAGTCGAAGCGACATCTATCCTAATGCATGATGGACAGTCACGGTGAGGAACGCTCAACCCATATATTGAGATATGTGGGGGATTGTTGGTGTTTTTGCCTTTGGACTATAAAAGATAGTCCTACATTGGCTACACCACAAAGTGGGTATCTCAATATAATGCTTTGCTTGTATTGAGGTGTGCACATGAGGTGTGGTGAGGCACGTGGGTGCTATGTGGGGGTATTTTATTAAGATGAAGAATGATTAACTCCTTAACGAAAGCATTTATGCTTTTTATCATTCTCTTGGAATTTATTTCATAGGAGCTAAGCCCCAAAGAGGCTTAGCGACTCGGACTCGAGGGCGCAAAGTGGCGCTATGTTGCCACACTTTGCACTTAGCATGTCAGTATCGGCGCAGGCGCTTGTGCGCATTTGATGCGCTCTCATGCGCGGCTGCATGTGAGGTCGCATGTGCGGGCCGCATGGACGGGTCGCATGCGTGGTCGCATGGACGGGCCGCATGGGCGGATTGCATGCGCGGTCGCATGGGCAGGCAGCATGGGATGTCGCATGCGCTACCGCATGCGCTGCCGCATGTGCTGTTGCTGCTGCGGATATATTTGAACGGTTATGGAAAGATATGGTCTATTATTCAGATTTATTTTTTGTGGGATTTGAAATTAATTTGTGCCTATCTTTTAGGGATTCGTAATTAATCTGTTCCTATCTTTTCGTAACTGTTGGACGGCTAGTGTTTTTACCTTCTCTATAAATACTCTCTTCGTGCCTCTTTGAGAACTTACTTTGAAATAGAAGAGACGAAGAGAGTTGCAGCAGCCGTCATTGCAGTCCAGGAAGTTCGTGCGAGTCCAAGCAAGGAGGTGACAGCGAGCGTTTCAGGAGTTCTACGTGAACTTGCTGGTTCCTGAGAGCAGATCATTTGGGACGAATCTTGTTTTGAGTAACGGTGATCTTCGTCATCCCAGCAAGCAGAGTTTATTCTTCTTCTTCCTCATCTCTTTTGTAAGTTGTAAACTCTGTTCTGTTCGTTTGCAACTGCGATTGCAAGGAAGAACGGGAAGATAGTTTTCTCTGATTCTTTTGTTATCTTGTTTCAAGTTGTAATCAGATCCTATATATAATCTTTTTGTTGGATCGAGAGATATCAGGAAGGGAACCCTTGTGTGATCTCCTGATCTTGACTTCAACTTCTGGTTCTATCATCTTTGATTAAGTCTCGGGAATAACACCCTATGCATCATCGAGCTGCAAGTCTGGATGGTCCTCAGTTCTGCAACTAGCTCAGAGGCAACCCAGGATTGGTCAAAAATCAATCTAACACAATACCACAAAGAAATCCCAATAGTAATCGAAAACACAAAATATGAGAAACAAGAGAAAATCAAAATTAAATGTGGTAATTAAAGAGAGTAAGATTAGTACGGTACCGTCGTGCTAGGACAATAATCAATGACAAGAATGTGAATCTAGCTATCAAGTATCCATACAAGCTTAAGATGAGATAATCCAAGCCCTAGGGTTGCTACAATTAGCTACCTATGTTATCAACCTATTTACTTACCATTCACTTGATTTTCTTATCATAGTATTATCTAGAGGGCTAATTAGAGTTTAGACCCTGGATTATATACCAGCTTAAAGTTTAAATCCTGACATGTCCAATTGGAAAGTTTAGACCCTGAATTTTTATTTTTTGTTTTATTTTTTCCCCTATACCCTCCCTAGTCTATATAGGAATGTTTTATTGTCAAGCATGTAAGGGAGGGTATAATGAAAAAATTGAAACAAATAATAAAAATTTAGGGTCTAAACTTTCTAATTGGACAACTCAGGACTTAAACTCTAATCTGGTATTAAATCCAAGGTCTAAACTCTAATTAGCCCTATTATCTAAATAAAACAGATTTGGAAAGCTATCCCTAACATACCTAGGGATCAGGGCAATGTATTTCCCTCGTTATTTGGATTTCAGCTGCCAGGCAAAGTAAATAATTAGATCAAAGTCCGATGGCAAGTAGCCCCAATCAATATAGGTTGGGCCCCACTCGAACTCGTGGGCTTAATATGTCCCTAGTGATAACAATCAATCAATGTGGGGAGTAGCTCCCTGCGGGTTGATAGATCCATCTCAATCAATCAATGTAAGCAGTCAAACAAGGTCACCATGAAACTAGTGATTCTCCCCTCCCAATGTTTCTAGATGGAAATACTAGTTGATTAGACCTACTTTTGTTGCATTCGGTTTCCTAATCCTGGACATTTGAGAAATTGGTCCTATATGATGATAAGTATCTGATACAATTGATTTGATTACAATCCAAGCCATCTAATTAATGACAATCACTAGCAATATGTCGATAAACAATGGTGGTGGTTAAAAAAACCCGGAGACAATCTGGAATTGAGAATACATTGGATTGCACCAAACTTTGCTTTCTGTCAAATTCGAAACTTCGGCAGAATATTGGTTTTGCTAGAAATTTCCCAATTTGGTTATGTCCAATGCCAATGCAATAATCACTTGACCATCCGAGCACTTAGTTCCTAAGTCTACACAATCCACATAATATCCAGGAGCACAACAATACCATAACCACCCATCACAATCACGAGAAATGAGCGAGAAAGATAAACAGATGCCTATCATTATAAAACATACAATACAGGATAAAACGGGTAAATGAGGATAACATGTGAATGAAGAATGAAGACCTCACTTAAGCACAATCCATGTAAGTCTGGGGTGTAACAAGGTAAATACTATGTGTGTGCCAAACCATGATCAAATTTGGGCCGAAACCACTCATAGTGTGCAGTTTCTGCATTGTGCTGTTGCAGACCAGTTTGGTTTTGGCAGACACTGCAGAACACTGCTGTTGAGAGCTCGAGATCCAGCCGATTTCGAGCGTGTTTTGGTCCAACCAATTTCTGGCATATGGGTAAGTTGGGATATCGTATATATGAACCAGAGGAACAAGTTAAATATGATCACAACAAGGAACAATACTATGTACATGAATTTGTCCCAAGCATTCAATTTGTCCCAATTCTTGAACATATATAGAAATGTATATGAAAAACTTGAAATCTAGCATGTACAATGAAACATTTAAAACAAGTTTTGGAAGCATTAGGGCACAAAGTCATCATTTTGAGCAAAGTGGACTTGCCTTAGGTCTAAAAGAGTGAAGTAGAGAGAGAGCCCTAGCCTTTAATGCACCTTTTTGAAGTCCACAACCACCACCACTACTACTACTTGCTCCCCCTGGCCAGCTCCTAAAACTAGAAAAAAAAAAAAGAGTGTAGAGAGTGAAGTAGTAGAGAGTGAAGTAGAGTGAAGGAAGAAAGAATTAGGAATGGGTATACCTCATAGTCTTAGGGCCATTTGGCACCACAGGAATGTGCCACCTAGTCCCCCCACAGTTCTCCACATGTTCTCACACTTCTCTAGCCCTGCTCCACCAAGCATTAGGACAACTAGGCACCAAAGTGCCCAATCACTAGCCAAGGAACCAAGTTAACTCTATTGATTTTGTTACTCAGGCAAAACCAAAATTCCTGTGGATTCCAGATGCTTGATACACAGTCAGTAATGGATCCTATACATGATCTATGCCATTGTCATCGGTCTCTACAAGTCTAGGGTAGTCCAATAGTGGAATCAAGTCAATTGGAAACCAATGGAAACATTAAGTTGTTAATATGATTATTAACCTCGCGTATCCTACGAGCGATAAATTCTACTACGATGCTCGAGATACAATCAAAACTCCACAAAAGCACTTCGATAAGGGAAAACCAAGACTAAGGTTAAAAATTAGATTACTTATTTTTATTTTATGAATTTATGGCTTTATGTATTTTATATTTTTAGCTAGGGTTAGTAATGTCATTTCACATGCTTTTTAGTGCTATAAATGTTGGCCAAGAATCCCAATAAAATTTTAATCCATTTTACCGCAATGTAAACTACTTTTAACATGGTATCAAGGTTGTAAAAATCTCTAGTCGGCCGCTAGTCGGTTCGTGGGAACTAGAGATTAATCGGATTCATCGGGGACTAGTTGGATTAATCGTTTTGAGTTTTTTAATATATATATATATATTTATTTATTGCATATATATTATTTCACACACACACATATATGTGTGTGAAATAATATATATGCAATATATGTCATATGTCATCAAAGTATTAACTTAAGTACCAAAGGTGACAAAGTCTTATATATAATCCAAAATTCACATAAATAAAAGGAGATAGATTAAAGTGCTCCTCAATTATCAAAGATATCATCGCCCTCATCCACTAAGGGCATATCTTTTTTCTTCATTGGACTCAAAAGTCACCATCTCTATCATCTTCTTCAGCCTCCGAGATAAACTCTTCCTCATCAAGTTCTCTGGTGATCCTAGAGCTCCTCCTAGGTTCAAGTATTTTTTCGCTTTCACCGCTTGGTCAAGTACCTCCCATGTAGCTCCGGTCACGGGATCAACATCACTCTCATCATCGACCTCATCAACCAACCAATGTTGAGCTTGAGTATAATCATCTGCTTGAAAAACATCTTTATTATATTCACTCTTTTCTTCTTTTTGTGAATTTTGGAATTGAATTGGATATACACCAACTTATTCAATCTTTCCTAATCAAGTCGGGTTGGGTCTGCAATCTGTTTTTTTGTTTCCCCAACAGCCTAGTCGCCGACTAGGGAACACCTAGCCGACTAGGCCGCTTAGTCGGCCGATTTTTTTCGACTAGGGGGACCCGCCAACTTGTCGGCCGATTAGGGGCTAAATCTAGTCGACCGGGTCCGACCACCGACTAGTCAGCCGACTAGAAATATTTCTGCAACATTACATGGTATCAAAACAAGGCTTATCCTGGCCCTTGATCTTTCCAAAATAAAATTGCAGTTGTTTATTCAGTATAAAAAACCTTGTCATGATCGTCATCCCCCCATCACGGTCGCAGATCAGTCCATCGACGGAGCTATCTCTTTACATACTATTGTCATCGCCATCCATGTTGTTATTCTTGCTGATGCTTCATCACCATCACCATGATTGTTGGTGCTATTCGGCCCTACCACCACTAGGTACCGATCAAAGCCATCGCTCGTCGGCATAAGTCCTAAACCGCCCAACACATTTATGCCGATCTTCACCGTCGATCCTTCCCCTGCTCCGACCTGATCAACCTCGTCGAGCCACAAATCCAACGCTTGAATCTGTTACCTATGTAGATGACGTTAAACCTAACCTCGTATTTGTCTCCGACCATCCCCTTGATTACTACGACCCACTTCTATCTCCAATCTCCAGCCAATCCCACTCCTAGTAAAGTCCTAATCAACTCCTCGTGTACCTTCCGGATTGGTAATGTCCAATGCCGCACTCCGATCTCTTCCAACCTCGTCCAACAGTCCAACCTCTCCTCGTCTAGATATGCAGAACATGGCCTACCACTCACATCCACTCAAATCTTTCACCAACGACACCTCCAGTCCGATCCGATGACCCCACTCCACCTCCGGCATCCCATCCCCCACCTTGTTGGAATCCCGTTCTCGACCCATCTGTCGCCTCTCTCCAAAGAACGTCACCCTATGTTCATAAGAAATCCCATCCCCCCACCCCCGATTGGATGACTCGACCCGGATTTAATCATCCAGTCCAATGGTCTTGCTTACTTCACTTAATTTTAACCCGTTAACTACTCAATTATAGACTCGTTTGTAGCCTTCCTATCATTAACAACCACGTCTAGTCCCATTTGACCCATTTTCTCTTCTTTGTCAATTTGGTTGTTCTTTTTAGATTATTTGTTATGTAATATAAGGGCTATGTGATGAAAAAAAAAAGAAAAAAGAAAAAAAAAACATATTTTTCGAGCCACGTCTCACTTTAGATATTTTTCTTCCAGAATTTCTTACCTTCCGAGCAAGTCCATGCCCACTTTCAATATTTTCTTCCAGGATTTCTTGTTTCCAGAGTCTTGGCACACTTTAGATATTTATTCCGGAGTCCCAACCCACTTTTTATATTTTCTTCTGGGACTTCTCTATTTTTCGAGCCTTGACTTTCATTTTACTAATAGAGTTTCTTCGCTTTCGGAGCCCCAAAATTCTTTAGTTGATTTCTTTAGTCTTCTTGCGAGTGAGTTCTTCGGTGACGAAGCCACGGTCTACTTTTTGAGATGATCTCCAGTTTATCTCTTTCTCACTTTTTCCAAGATGGACTTGCTTTCACCATGTTCCAGCTTGTGAGGGCGTAAGAGTACGTGTTAACTTTATTTTATGCATTTATGCGTTTATGGATTTTTCATTTCTAGCTAAGGTTAGTGATGTCATTTCATATGTTTGTAGTTCCATAAATGTTGGCCAAGAGCTCTAATAAAATTTCAATCCATTCTAGCACCATTCTAGCACAATGTAGCGTCCACTTTCAACAAATATAATTTCTCACATTTTGTATTAAGCAACTCACTTTCTTTTACCTTTACTCTTTAGCATCTTCTCCGAGTGGTTCCTGTTATTGGTATACTCACTGATAGGCAAGCTTTCAAGCCTTCTGCAAATGCTGCAGAAGTGGAGGCAATATTTGATGCACCCTTGGAAATGTTCCTGAAGGTTAATAACTATGATCCACCAAAACTTTCAATTTCCTTGAGCATCCTTCTCTCAATTTTCTCTTAGTGAATCTTTTGATTGTGGAAATAGGATGAGAATCGGAGGTCAGAAGAACGTGAATGGATGGGCGTGAAGTATCTCGTACATTACTTTGATTATGAGACGGAAACAAATAAGTTTTTAATATGGGGTTTAACTGCAAGCATTTTAATTCGTGCTGCATCAATCGTCTACCAGAAGCCACCTTCCTTCCTTGAGCAGGATCCAAAGTTTAGGGGTCTGAGCTCTATCAATCGGAACTGCTCAGATAAATGAAGTTAGTTTTATGTTTATTGTTTATATATTATCAGGTGTTGAAGTTTAATTATACTTTTCTACATGTGATGCTTTTCATGCATCATTGACAAACTGTATCTAATGTCTAGCCAGAGAAAGGAGGTATGATTCGGTCATTTTGTAGACTCAAATTTTTTATGCACATATATCTTTGCTTTCTATTACAATATATGTGCTGACTATTTCAGACGGGCTAAAATTCTCTCTATTTTTGGACAAGTGCTTAGGAAACACCTGTGACTTCTCAAATTCCTGTGCCTAAATGTATGTAATTTGTTTGATCTAAATAATACTCACCTGTTTGGTTGCAAGGAATTGTTAAATCAAATAATTTCGGTTCCAGGATGTTGCCTAACTAGTTTAAGCCACATCCAAAATATTGGTTGCTGGAAATTGGAGAATTACTATAGAGTTCCAGGTTGAATTTCAATTTCTGAAATCTAATGGATGTCATGTGCAGATTTTCTGGTGACCTGCAACATTTGTGAAAAGGATAGTTCCTGTTGGCTACCAAGCAATAGGAATTTGTATTGAGTTTCCATGATCAGTAGAATAATGTAACACAATTCACTTGCAATTTCAAATCTGTCCAACATATATGGAGAAACTTTGAAGAGAGAAACTTTTTTCATGGAGAATATTCTGACAAGGTAACATTTCAATTTGACTCATTTCCAGTAGGTTGGCACTCAAAAGGCAGTGGTCCTATATGGGAACAACTATTTGAGAATTGTACTTTCAAGGAATAAGCAGAAGGCTTTAGGGTATTCATTTTGGCAGCATGGGACTATCAAGTTGGACGAGAGGATGAAGGATCAACATGGAGAGGAGGAAAATATCATGCAAGTCATCTGCTTCATTATGTAAGTAGCATGTCCCTTTGCTCCTCCCTCTAATGCATGGTTAATAAGGAGTGTTTCTTTTCTTTTCTTTTTTTTTTCTTTTTTTTTGAGATAAAGAGGGAGCATTTCTGACTTCATTGCATGTCCGGAATTCGCAAACTGCACTACCCGTTGTAAATGAGGCTAATTTCCTTGACACTATAAATATTTGGAGTCCAGAATGGAAGCTTCTTGATATGTGGCTGAGGACATAGGGATCATATCAGGTACAGGTCAGGTATGCCAAGTTGAGCATCACTTTTAGGTAGATTCAGGTGGCTGAGTACATAGCTATCAAGTGTATGAAGATCATGAGTCTTATGTTTTCTCGTTGGATTCCATGGACAAAAAATTTCATGTCATTGTGTCTATTCATGATGGCATAACAGAGCAGGTTTTGCTGATGGGTGTGTTGCCCATGTCCAGTCTTCAGGATGATGTTCCAAGGTCTTCCATATGAGACATCTACTTCTGGGAATACGAGGCTGGAACTTAGCCACTTACAGCTACGCTGAGATAAAATAGTTCCTAGAGTTCGTTCTCTCCCTCTTTGCCTATGTCTGCTTTTGTCTTCCACTTGTTTTTATGATTTCTTGAATAACTTTTATTAGTCAATGCAAATAATTCCTTTTCTTATTTGCTTTTTATGAGCATACATTCCTTTTGTTTTAATGTCCTATGTACTCGTGATATTAGTTTTCTAGTTGTACATAGTCAAACATCTGGGAAGCAATTACACTACAAATCATCATTTCCTCCGAATGAGATACCTATCTGGCACGACACAGATATTTCAGAATACTAAATGGACCAAAAAAGTGCTGTGCCCATTTTATTCTTTCTTGTTATGTTTATTTCAGTGCAACATAGTTGGCATGCTAGATTGGGGCAAGGATTGACATAATGACGGTGACTAGCTGGGAGGGCCATATAGAAGCTTAAATGTGCTAGAGCCTATTCGTCAAATTTGCCTGTCATGAGAAACACTCAAAATCATTTGGAAAGGGAGCTTGGTTGAATATCGTTGCAGTTAGTTCACTATAATGTATGTGGTCCAATAATGGTAAGGGCAAGGCATGGAGCCTCGTAGTTCATCACATTTTGGGGTCTATACTTGTCGATTATATCGATCAATATTTACCTAATTACTCATAAGTTAACAGTGTTCTAAAAATCGGGCTAGGCGGCCGCCTAGGCGGCGCCTAGGCGCTAGGCGGCCGCCCGCCGCACCGAAATCGGCCAATTCGGCCTCCTAGGCGCCTGTTCGGGCCTAGGCGGCGCCTAGGCGGGCCTGTTCGGGCCTAGGCGGGCTAGGCGGGCCAGTTCGGCCGCCTAGGCGGCCTAGGCGGGCCAGTTCGGCCAGTTCGGTTATGGAAAAAATTTAAAATTTCAAAATTTCAAAATTTGAAATTTTGAAATTTGAAATTTCAGATTTGAAATTGCAAAAAATATTCAAAAAAATTTCAAATTCCAAAAAAAAATTCAAATTTCAAAAAATTTTAAAGAAATGCAATAAAAATTCAAAATATCAGGAAAAAAAATCAAAATATTAAAAAATTTTCATTTTTTTAAAAAAAATTTAAAACTAAAAATTCAAATTTTCAAAAAAAAAAAAAAAATTTTTTTTTTTTTTTTTTCTGTTCGGCCGCCTAGGCGGCCCAGGCGCCCGCCTAGGCGGCCTAGGCGCTAGGCGGCCCTTTGGCGCACCGATTCCGCCTAACGCTTTTTAGAACACTGTAAGTTAAAATTATTGGGTTCTTTCATATAATAAATCACGGTAGTTAGAGGAGTGTTAAAGCAAATGGTCAATTTGGGGACATGATTACTTGTTGGAATAATGCTGAATTTCATATGATGGAAAAGAGTAGTAATACAACTAACAACAACGACAACAAAGCCTTCAAGCCCAAAATTTGTGGCAGGAAATTTGAGTCGTTTATTCCGTTCGGCCAACAGTCATACACCTTCATGTTAACAAAATCAAGTCCTTTATGACCTTAATCCAAGTTCGTGTATGCCTAGTCCTAGACCTAGTTCTAATATCTCATTTAACTAATATCAAATGGCTGTTAAACAGTGCATCTATTTGTGTATGTTGCACATGTCCAAAAGCCACTTGAGGCAATTTTCTCTGTCTCAGTTGGTGTCACTTCTAACTTCCTACGAGTACTCATCTCTATCCTATCAATCTATTATCATTTATCCATCTTACCATTCCTATTTCAACTACAATCATTTCTTTTAATGCTTTTCAATTGCCCTACACTATGACCCACAAAACTTGGTTGGTGCTATATCTATGTTAGAGACTTTTCTTTTCAACTTCAAGCGTATCTTGTGATCACGAAGCATCCGAGATCTCCATTTCAACCATTTTGTTTCAATTCTAGGAACATACTTATAAATCTTTCCATTCACCATTATGATGAATGATTGATATAAAGTATAGGAAACAATCACTTCTAGATATCGCTTGTCCATCAATATGTACTATTCATTCATTTTATTTTATTTTGACTTTTGGTCGAAGTTACATTTTAGATGGTTTATTTTCGTCCTACTAGTTTTACAATTCTTAGATTTCAAAGTTTCTCTCCACAATTTATTTTTCAACCTAACCCTTTTGTAGTATCATCTACCAGCACAATATTGTCAACAAACATCATACATCATGAAACCTCATCTTGAATATTCACGGTAATTTTGCGCAAATCTACTTCATAAAGGTAAGTACAGTTGATCTTTGATGTAAGGAACAATGAAATGTGCAATCTATCCTTGTATTGTTTGCACAGATGTTTCAACTCCATTATATATATATATATATATATATATATATATATATATATTGGAAAAAGTTAATTTTATTAATAGTAGAAATTTACAACTCCATCACTCCTTTATAACATATAATTGACATCATACTCAATATTATGCAGGATTCCTATTTGGGTAGTAGACAACTTTTCAAGTATGCACATATTCCTCTCTCTATACATGCCACACACTAACCGACAACCTAACACACGCTTGCTTGAACCACCGGGCTCCTCTATTCCGCTGACTGTGGATGTACTCAACCTGATCTTGCAAATCTCTGGATGTGCACACTAGTAAGTTCAGCTTAGCGCATTGATCTCACCAAATAGCCCATGTAAAATCACATAGGAAGAACATGTGCAATGCTGATTGTGCAGACAAAGTTTGCAGCCTTGTACTACAAATTGTATTCCAAACCTGGAAAGCCGATCCAACGTAAGTAATCGACCTCGAATTGTTTTGAGCATATTTAGTTGCGTTTTGTTTGCAAGGCCTTTGACCCAGATGAACTCTACACGAGGATGAGGGTGGTGAGTCATTCGAATCTGTTCGTATGCTGACCAAAAATTGAAATAACCATTTGAGGAACCATCCCATGCCCAATGATCCCGCTCTCTACTCGGGGCCCTACGGACTGCAGAGATTGTTCCAGCAAGCAACTTTCCAACCAAGTGAGATGATATATGCCAATCACCCTCGCATAATAGACTGCTGTCTCTTCTATATCTGATGTCACATACATATGCCATCCCAATCAATCCGCAACTCTGATGCTTCAGCCATAGATTAAACCAGAGAGGAATATTGTTGGTATATTAGAATATTCTTGGTATATTTGTTGGTATATTAGAATATTCTTGGTATATTTGTTGGGATATTAGAATATTCTACAAGATTTTTTAATGTGGTATTAATGTAAGATGAAGGGTTGTAAGGCTATAAATTGTCAAGAGATTATCAATAAAAAAATATAACAATTACTCCAAAATATTCTACATGGTATCAAAGTCCAAATCCTAGTCACCACCTCCCAAACCCTAGCCGCCACCGCCGCCACCGCTGTCACACCACCCGCCACCACCGCTGCCGCGCCGCCCGCCACCACCACCGTTGTCGCACCGTTCGCCCGCCACCACCGTCATCGCTCACCTGCCACCACCATCGCGAAGCCGCGACTCCCGCGGAGCCTTCTGTCGTGGTTCCTGGCGTCTCCCGCGGGTCGTTCCAGACGTTGACATCGAAGACCTAGATCTGATGTGGAAGAGACATGATCGGGTCTAGGAGAGGACGAACGTAAATCGTGGGACGGATATGAGGTGATCGGAGGAGAGGATCGTTGGAGGAGATCATCAAAAAGTTGGACTTTGCGAAGGTCGCAACGTTGATGAAGCTGATGAAACTGTCGGTTGGTGAGAGCGCGATACGAACATTGGCGAAGTTGGAACTTCTATCCATCAATCTGAAGCTTGATGGACCGGCCACCTACCTGAGTTGGTCACGACGGGTGAGAACCCTCGCAGTGAAGAACCTGGAGGGTTTCTTGTCAGGAGAGAAGAGAGAGTCGGATGAGGACTCGGCATGACGCGACAAGTGGAAGTCCACTCATATGGTGGTATATATTTAGCTCTTCAATTCTTTAGTCCAGTCGATCGCCGCCACAGTGGATGGCCTTGAGATGGTAAAAGACGTGTGGGAGAAGTTGATGAGAACCTACGATGGTGTGGGAAATAACTTGAGTGTTTTCCGGATCAAGGGGGAGATCGACGACACCGTACAAGAAGAGAAGACGGTACAGGAGTATGTTACGGAGTTGGAGCATCTGTGGTTGGATTGGTTGGATTATGATCACTTCTCAGATCGGACGAGCTGCGAGGACCCGAAGTGTAAGAAGAGACATGTATGTCTGCAGGAGAGGACGATGAAGTTTCTTAAGGGGCTGGCCGCAGTGTTTGCTCAAAGGATAGCACTACTTCTAGTCCAACGAAGATTCCTATACTTGAGGAGGCTATCTCGACCATGATCCAGAAGGAGACTCGTATCAAGCTACAGGCAGGGACAGGTGGTCCTCCTGAAGTGAAGACAGCACTGGCGGTTGCCAATTCAAGCGACACATGACCTAAGGAAGAACCCCGTCAGTGTTACAACTGTGGGGAGGTGGGCCATCTGAGGTATGCTTGCACTAAACCACCCAAGGAGGGAGATTCATGTGGCGGACGTGGACAGTTTGGAGGACGTGGCCGTGGGGGTCGACGGGGTGGTTGAGGAGATTATCGGACGAACCTGCTGGTAGCAGAAGGCGAGAAGGGAGCTAATGATGCCTATACTGAGGAGGTGTTTGGCTGCGTATGTTTTGTGAAGGACAACAGACCGTCTGTTGGAAAACTTGACTCCAGAGCAGTCAAGCTATTCGGCGACTCAGAAGGGGTACGTGTACTGGAGCCCAGTAGAGAAAAAGTTTGTGAGCATGGATGTTCACTTCAGGGAGTTTGAGCCATACTACCGTCAGGAGGGAATCTCATCCATGAGCAACTCACCTGATACTGAGAGTATGAGGCGAGAGAGGGAGATTGGTGAGAGTGTGGTGACCGATTTAGGAGTATGGCATGGAGGAACGTTTGAGGAGGAACAGGAGAGTGAAGAGGAACATGGGGAGGCGATGAGAGGGGTTAGACCCACAGCTCAGGGGGAGTTGCTTACCTACAGCAGGAAAGTGACGCAAACTGCAGGACTAGTACCTATAGTGCTAGTGCCAAGTCCCTTGCCTGCGTCCGTCTTAACTCCTGAGACACCTACACCACCACCACCAGATTCTCCTTCAGGTGATATCATTCTTCCTGCTCCTCCCACACCATTATCAGTACGGAGGACCACTCGCAGCAATGCGAAATTTTTTCCTGATAGATATGGTTGGGACCTTGCTCAGTTTGTTTCATATAATAACATCTCTTCTTCTCATGGAGTATTCATTGCATCTTTGGATAGTATTACTGTACCTAACAATTGGCAGGTTGCCAAGAACGATCCAAAGTGGAAAGCGACGATACACGAGGAGTTAGGCGCTGTTGAGAAGAACCACACTTGGGAACTGGTAAAACTGCTAGAGGGGAAGAGGGCAGTTTGATACAAGTGGGTCTTTACTGTGAAGTAGAACCCAGATGAAAAAGTAGAGCGCTACAAGGCTCGACTGGTGGCAAAATGATACAGTCAGACGTACGACGTTGATTATGATGAGACCTTTGCACCAGTGGCGAAGATGAGCACCGTCAGGACCCTGATTTCTTTCGCAGCGAATGGTGGATGCAAGCTACACCAACTGGATGTGTATAATGCGTTTCTTCATGGGGATATAGTGGAGGAAGTATACATAGAGATACCACCAGGATTCTGCACCGATAAGACAGTAGACAAGGTCTGCAGGTTGAAGAAGTCCCTCTATGGACTGAAGCAGTCTTCTCGAGCGTGGTTTGACAGATTCATGAGGGCGATAATATGGATAGGATATCAGCAGATCAATGCTGAGTGGAGGCCACATCACCATGCTTGCGGTGTATGTGGACGATATGATTATCACAGGAGATGATGAGCAGGAGATTGCCCGACTCAAGGGGAAGCTTGATAAGGAGTTCGAGGTGAAGGACCTTGGCCTTCTTCGGTACTTCCTTGGGATTGAGATTGCTCGAGAAGCAGAAGAAATTATTCTTTCTTAGAGGAAGTATGTGCTGGACCTTCTCACATAGAGGAATGTTGGGATGCAGGCCTGCAGCGACGTCGATCAACCAGGGGTTCAAGCTATGTGCTGAGACTGGAGAACCAGTTGACTGAGACAGATACCAGACTGGTGGGCAAGTTGATCTATTTGAGCCACACGTCCTGATATCTGCTTTGCAGGGAGTGTGGTGAGCCGCTACATGCATGACCCAAGGAAGGGTCATATGGACGCAGTGTACCAGATTCTGAGATACTTGAAGGGTACCCCCGGAAAGGGGTTGATATTCAGGAAGAATGATCATTTGAGCATCGAGAGCTAATGTGACTCTGACTGGGATAGCTGTACTGATGACATGAGGTCTACCTCGGGCTATTGCATATTTGTAGGAGGCAACTTGGTCTCTTGGAGGAGTAAGAAGCAGTCGGTGGTGGCCAGATCGACAGCTGAAGCGGAGTACAGAACTATGGCCTTGAGAGTTGCAGAGCTGCTATGGCTGAAGAGTATGCTGGTGGAGCTGAAGCTGGATCAAGGAGCGAAGATGAAGCTGCAGTATGACAACCAGTCAGCCATTAGTATTGCCAACAATCCAGTGCAGCATGACAGGACCAAACACATCGAGATCGATAGGTTCTTTATCAAGAAGAAGTTGGACCGTGGACTATTGGAGCTAGGTCATGTCCAACCAAGGAGCAGGTAGCAGACAGTATGACTAAGGGACTTAGTTCTGCAGATATGATTAGAGGATGTGACAAGATGGGCTTAGTGAATATCTTTCGTCCATCTTGAGGAGTCTTGGTATATTAGAATATTCTTGGTATATTTGTTGGTATATTAGAATATTCTTGGTATATTTGTTGGGATATTAGAATATTCTACAGGATTTTTAATGGGATATTAATGTAAGATGAAGGGTTGTAAGGCTATAAATAGCCAAAAAATTATCAATAAAAAATATAACAATTTCTCCTAAATATTCTACAAGTATCGCTTCCATTACCAATTACCCGAGTGATCATCGGCTTTATTTTGCTCTTATATTTCAGGATAGTCTTATACGTAACCGAGAAGTTATTATCCACAGGTTGTACCCAAAAATTATTCTTTTTCAAATACCTATTCTGCATCTATTTAGACCAGAGCGACCTTCCTTCAATGAATTTTCAGGTGAGTCTCCTCAACCCTGCAGTATCCCGAAGAGTAAATAATGATCGAAGGCCTACTCCTCCCTCTATTTTGGACCAACATAGATCGTCCCAAGCAATTGCATACATTCCCCCTCACTAAATAAAATCTGTACAGAGTTCGTGAATTTTTCAAATAGTGGCAGATGGAAGCATAATGGTATGTAACCAGAATAAAGAGGTTGCAGTGATGACTGATTGCACCAATTCAATTTTTCTCCCAAACGACGTCTTAGCTTGCGAGTCGTCTATTCTTTTCTTAACGTATTCTACTAGAGAATAGCATTCCTGCGTACGTGCATACTTCACAGACAACGATAATCCCAAATATTTCATTGGCAGGATCCTCTTTCAATCTGAATAATCGATTTGAGCTCATCCTGATTACGGCAATGGGTATTAAAGTACACCTGACTCTGATCTCTATTGAAACCCGATATCGAGCCAAATTCTTGCATGAGCTGTATGATATTAGTGAAAACCCTAAGCGACGGAACCATGAAAACCAATATATCATCAACATATATAAGATGAGACACTGTAGGCAGCACCTCCTTATATAATGCAGTAATCCTCTTCCTGTACATTGCTACACATCCATCAAACACACACACACACACACACACACACACATATATATATATATATATATATATATATATATATACACTAGATACTCTACCCTTCGTACTTGTTTTATGTCTCGACAATATTGGCATCAATGTCTCTTTATTATCCTCCCCTCTACTCTTTGAACAATGTTTTCCAATTCTCTCTATAACATCACGTATGAAGTGCGTATTATGGGCGACACCAATTGTCCTCTTTTTGACATTTTGTATGCACAGTGATTCTCGCTTTTCTTTGGTGCATTCGAATATTTGGGGTCCATATATATTGCATAATTTGTATGGATTTTTTTTATTACATTTGTTGATGACCATTCTAGATGACTTAGCTCATCTTGCTTTGGGGTTGCTCCAAAATTTTCGCTCTTTTTCGAAAGTTAATATAACAAAATTCATACACGTTTTCACTACTATTAAAACCCTGAACACCAACATTGCTCGAGAGTATTAAGTTGTGATTTACAGTATCTATGTGACACTTACGGAAATATTCGTCAAATATCTTGCACATGTCACGTCCCGATCCCGAAGGACCGAAAGTCATCATTGGACGTGATGTCGTGCAAATCTAAGTTGCGCTTGCACAAGGCCAATGCTTGTACAATAATAACATAAGCTATTCAGAGTTAGAAGCAGCGACAGAATATTGCAAAAAATGAATGAACACAATGGTATAAGGAACAATATCTTTATTGATATCTTTGAAATGATTACAAGGCTGCCACTACATTGCCAATCGGCTTACATCTCTCTTGAGCTATACATAATACAATGACATCGTTCCATACATTATATCCCTTTATTCAGAAAATATCTTAAAGCTTCTCAATGCATCTCAAGGTATCTCCTGATTTTCGGCTCCTGAGGATGAGGATCTGCTATCGCTTCGGAGAATCCAGTAGGACACCAACACCTGCAGACAAACTGGTGGGGGGTCAGCACTTTGGGGAAAGCACTGTTGAGGAACAAAAGCATACCCTTTGAAACCATCACTAAGTAATCATGTTATAAAACATTGCATTATTAGTGATCTTGCTACTTTTACCTATGTTCATTTCATGCTGTACAAGAATCAGAGTCATGTTACACTTCTTTGAAAATATCTTTGAAAAGCCACAATTCATATTCAATTTATTTGAGCAAACAGTAGGGACAATTCATGCACGATATTGAATCTCATTTCTATCTTGATGTACGCAGCGTGTCGTGAGTCATATTCATTATCTTAAGGACAAGCAACAACATTCATTTATTCAATTATTTCTATGAGCAGGATATTGTCATTTCTTATGAGGCAACTTCTTTCTGCACTAGTATGCATGAATGTTAGGAGATGTGACTGACTCTACTTCAGCATCTTACCCTAACATACACGAATACTAGCAACAGTTCATGCGAATAGGAAAGTAGCATTTCATATAAACATGGACTATTCTTAGAGGCAGCATGTATAGGAACATAATATAACGATCATTATTTATTCAGTGATTCTTACCCACGACCGAACGGTTATTCCTGCAACAGACAATGTTAGAATAACTTTGCATAAACATATGTATGATTTTCTGTCCCTCTCTGCATCAAGTATTAGATATGCAAGAAGGCTAACCTATCATGCGCCCTAACTACATAATGGTGCCCGAGTGTTGGTTCCTCAGGATTAACAGTTGGAACGTACAAGCCTATCTCACTAATGACACAGATCGGCTATTAGCAGCTGTGACTCATGGTTGTTCTGCACTAAAATACGCTTAAATTAGCAGCCGTAACTTAAGGTTCAGCTCTTCACTAAAAGCCACACTAAACTAAATCCCGTAGACCGTACCTCAGGGTGTTCGATTCTCTCTCCTAGGCCGAACGATTCCCAGTGCCCCATGAACCACCCGAGAGACCAGATACCTTGTGCACAAATTGTCGGACCAATGCATGAATGCACTTCTATCAGATAAAAAAAAACTATTATGCACATGATAAAAAACAAGCAGACTTTTTCATCTTTTCACATCTTTTCGATCAAGCGATAGAGCCAATAGCTCTTCAATTCTTTTCTTTTCTTTTCAATCGATAGGGTCAATAACTCTTTTATCTTCTAATAGCACATTCACTAGATCACAAGAACCGTATCTCATGGTGCACTATTAGTCTCCTCTCTTTTCTTTTCAGTGCAATACAAGCATTCCATATAGTTCCATCTTTAAAGCAGCGATAACGAAAGCATGTAAGCAATCTCTATTTAAGCAATCATAGCAACAGTTTTTCTCTCTTTTGACTAAGCATGTAATTCTACTCTTTCTTTAACATACGATAAGAGACATATTCAAGCATACTTTTACTCTTCTTTATTAGCAAGACAACAGTTCGTTCAATAGTAGTGACAGTGTTACTTCGCATGCAATCTTTTCTTTTCTTAGTATAGCAAGGGTTCTTTCATTGATAATCATACAAGTTCTCTTATTAAGCATACATGGTTATGTTCTAGCATGCTTATTAGGAACATTAATCTTCTTAGCACTAAGCAATTATAAAACCAAATTCTTTATTAGGCGTGAAAGAATCAGAGAATGCAGTTCTGCCCACTCACCAAGATCAATCGTCTTATGTTTCAACAAGGAGCTCTTCGTGAAGGCTTTTTCTCGAGCAAGTAAACCGATCTCTTGTTACATAGTGCCAACGCGGAGCGGGGCACTACAACACATACTCAACAAAATGGTGTTCGAACAAACATTTTATACTTATACTCACGGGATTATTCTTCAAATAATTTGCACTTGTACTCCTTGTGGGATTATTTGCCACCTCACTACTCTCATCGTCTGTCACGCCTCAGCCCCCGTCAGGATAGGACCTGTGCATGGCCACATGTGCATTCCTCTTTTGTCAAACTTGCCAAAATGGTTACCTATATGTACAAATAAGACCCAAGAACTCAAATATAAACCAATCTAACTCTTATCTTCTATTATTGTGGGACTAAATATCAAGGTTCTAAACGGGCGTTAGGCGGGTGCGCGATGGAGATGGTCCATCTGTCGCCTAGGCCGTCTAGACGCTTGATACATTTTGTATATTTTTTACTATTTTACCAATATTTTTTTTTGCATATATGCATATTTTAATTGTGTTTTATGCATAACTAAGTTGTATAACAAAGATTTATAAAGTTCTGGTTTTGTAAAAGAGAACCATGTATCCATAATACTTGTAAAATCTTTTTGCCAAAACATCTTGTCAGGTATTGCTCCACCTACACCGTCTCATCTCCGTCTCCGTCGTCAAACTTCTGTTGGCCGCCTACTCCACCGTCAACCGCAAAAGCTGTGCGGAGAGAGGCCGCCTCGTGCCTAGACAACCGTTTCAACCGCCATTTAGAACACTCCTCTCTCTCTCTCTCTCTCTCTCTCTCTCTCTCTCTCTTATGTGATGTGACCTATGTTCTCCTAGAGCCCAATGATCAAAACCTGAAAACACATTTATTCCATATATAGCAATTGGGATTTTATATTTTCTATAGGTGCATGCTAGGTGGTTACTTTTCAAAAAAAGGAAATGAGATATGAATGAAATCAGATGTGAATGACAAGCTGCAGTTTCCTCAACTCTATGATGCCATCCACAACATCTAGCCATCGCAGATGATTTGATAATGTCGGAAAAGTTAAAACTTCTATGTGATTCAATATGTTTAGCATACTGGAAAAGAGATTCATAGTTAATTGTAGCACAAAAAACATGTTTTTCAATTTGAAAATTGTAGATTTCATTCTTGTGCAGGCAAGAAGCTTGAGAAGTTATATGCTATATGACAGAGACATGCCTGAATATTTGAATTATCTGATCTAGGAGGTAAAAGGAGGATGTAATTTCCTATGTAGGTAGGGCTTGGACATTGGTCTCATACAAAATGGCACGAGCATCTCCAACTCTATTGTCTTGTAATGTGTTATGATTTCTATGTTGCGTGAGGCAAAAGAAAACTTCTCCTCTTATTTCTTTTTTCTAAATATTTTTTTATCATAATTGATGATATTGTCTAGAACTAGACAACTAACTTCACAGTGTCTTTTTATAACTTTTGCCACGTAAGGTTCACAATTTATTTGACAATCGCATTGGAGAAGGATTTTTAAATAAAATTTTGTCATTCCTATGTGGTATCAACTTGTTTCCAAAGTCACAATAGGGTTGGAGATGCTCTAAAAATAACTAATTGACTAACAAAGCAGATTTTCTTATGATTTTTATGTTTGTACAAATCTGGTTCCTTGTCACAGTTACTGCTGGCCAGCCTATTCATATGTGACTAAAATGCAACTCTTTTCCCATTTTGGAATTGTCACTGGGATTGCTTTCCTAGCTACAAGACCTCAAACCGATTCACATTTGTGTCTTATTCGGGAGACACAATTTGTGTTGCTCCGCCGGTCCATCAGCTGGGTGCCTTTTGTTTTACTCACATTTCTCATGAGATCTCTCATTGGTCTTTCTTTCAGAAATTTCTTTTGTTGACCTAATAATTTTCAGCATTTCGTTCTCTTCCTTTACTGTCTTTTTCTTTTTCTTTCAATGTGACACAATGAAATCTAGTGTGGGGGCAACTTGCTTGTTCAACAACAAATTAGATATTATGTTTTGACTTTTGATGTGCGGTGTTGCCTACTAAATTCAGGCCAGCACTTTGTTTTTAAATCTATGAATCTAATTTGACATGGGGTGCTGGAGAAACTCCAGTTAGAATGAATTCTGCAAGCTATCAATTTGAATTAAACTTGACATGAGTTGGCATTTTAGTTTTTTACTGGATCAAACTTTTAACTCTTTTAAGTTAAAAAAATAATTATTATTGGACCATAACAATTCCTATTTCACCATTCTGCAGCAACTTGATATTCTTGCTTCATCTTTTGGCATCAAAGTCACTGTAGAAGATTCTGAACATAGCTCAATTAAAAGCAATAAACGAATAATTTGGGAATTTTTTGTGGAGTCTAGAGGTTGCCTTGTTGACCTGCAGACCAGCTGAGTCGAGGGCCAAGCGACAGCGAGTTGAGGGGCCCATTGAGGCTATTTGACTAGAAACTCAGGTGTCACGGGTTCAAGTCAGTTTCAGGTATCTTAGTTTTCTGATGGAATCTTACTTTCTTTTAGTTTGTTTTACGAATAGTATTTGTTTGGTTGCTGGATGCTTAAGAAAGTTTGGATGGTTTATAAGGGCTTTTGATAAGGGCACTGCCCATTTTACTTGGGGCTAGCCCAGGATTGGGGCTAGCCCACAAAAGAGGAACATTTACTCAGACTAGCCCAAGTTTATACTTGGGGCTAGCCCAGGTTTACTGGAACATTTGAAAGAAAACATTGTTTCTTTGTCCGGAGCTTCCCCCCCTCAGCCGACCGGAGCTTCCCCCCTCAGCCGACCCCCTCCCGCCGGCCTTACTCCGCTGTCCTCCTCCTCCTTGTCGATGGCTCCCAAAGTCTCGAAAGAAGCAAGGTAGAAATCATCATTCTCCTTGTGCTATTGGATTTGAAAAATTGTCCAAAAATTATACGAAATCATCTTGCATGTTGAAAATTTTGAGTTATTTTCTTTCAAATGAGGGCATACTAGTCCTTGGCGGAGTCTAGGATGTAGTTTAGACATAGAAGTCGTTTGGAACATGATTCTAGGGCGTACAATGTCGAGACTGCTCGACATTGTCGAGCTGTATCGAGCGGGACTGTAGAATTTCCTACAGTCCCATATATATTTAGGACTGTAGGAAATTCGACAGTCCTATATAGATATAGGACTGTCGAATTTCCTACAGTCCTAAATATATATGGGACTGTAGGAAATTGTACAGTCCTAAAAGTTTAGGACTGTTGAGAAAACTGCAGTCCTGTATACTTACAGGACTGTAGAAATGGCTACAGTCATGAGGAAAAATTCACTTATTATGTTAAAATAGAAATTAATTTTTGTCTGTATCTTATAGTCATGCCCCTGGAAAGGACACTGTGGATGAAGAAATGAGAAGACGCCCTACTGCCTCGATGCGTAAGCAACGCACAGTTTCGCAAGGCGTGACTATCCGCGAGGCTGAGGCACGCCCTGAAGTGAGGAGACGTCCATTGACGAAGAAGATTGCCACAAAGAGACGTGCTCCTCCTAGTTCTTCCGGCTCTTCTTCCTCCTCCGATGAGGACATGCCAAATGTTCCAAATCGGCCTACTGATGGTTCAGGACCTTCTCAGCCTGCAGATAGTCCTGTCGAGAGTCTTCCACGAACTCTCGGAAACCGGCCTACTGATGGTTCAGGACCTTCTGAGCAGGCAGATAGTCCAGGCAACACTCGTCCAAACGGTTGCTCTATGTTACCGTCGATCGAAAACCATATTGCATACCAAATATGGAACAATCCGGTAAGTACATTACGTTATGATACATTTATATATAGTTGTAAGTTCAAAGTTTATTTTACATAGAGGTTTAATTTCATCCAATTGTTGACTTTTCAGGAGAGTGGTCGTATGTTGACGGTAATCAACCATGGCAAAAAATGCAATTCATGGCGGTATGAATTACTGGGAGATGATGTGAAGTCAAAAATCAGTCCCACCGGTCTGCAATATTTGGGTAGCTACTCATATACGACGGTGGATAATGCACTGATTTCAGCATTTGTAGAACGGTGGCATCCAGAGACCAACACTTTCCATCTATCCAATGGGGAGTTGACGATTACCCTTGATGACGTCCATCATATATTGGGACTTAGGGTTGATGGTCGTCCCATGCAGAATCATACTTTTGATGATTCGAGCATCAACTATTACGACTATATGGTGGATTATGTATCAGGGTGTCTGGGAGTTGATGCCACTAGTTTTACTAGTATTCGAGAATTCAAGAAGTCCTACGGACTTCCTCTAAAATATTTGGAGGAGATATTCGCTGAGACGGCCCCTGAAATTGATAATAGCGAAAATGTGGCCCGCGGATATATTCAGTTCATCTTAGGGGCTGTCGCCATTACCGATAAGTCTGGAACGTCCATAAATGTGAAATATCTCATCAATTTGGACAACATTGATACGGTGGAGCAAATTTCTTGGAGAAGCGGTATACTGGCATACCTTTACCGCGAGCTTGGTACGGCATCCCGTGTGGGTTCGAAGACTATTTTCGGATGCCAGACTCTACTCCATGTATAGATATATCTTTGTCAACTTGTTTACATAAATTGAAATTGTGTTGTTTATTTTTGGACTAATATATTTCCGGTAACGTGTAGGCATGGATATACGAGCACTTCCCAACCCTGCAGCGGGCGAGCCTGAACCGAGGGTATGACGAGAACATGCCAAGAATGTACCGATGGAAGCCAAGTAAGGTAGATGCCAAACGTTCTCACACATTGGCCGCTCTACGGCATGCACTCGAAGAAATGACGACAGAAGAGGTGAATTTAGACCTAATATTGTACTTAATTGGTATGAATTTACTACGTTATGCTAAATGACGTTATGCTACATTTTATGCGGTGCAGATTGTATGGGATCTATATCGTGATTTGCGACAGACTACCCGTCCGTTGCAACCAGTCGCCTTATATCACGGTGTTATCACTTGTCATGAGATCGAGGAGGCTTATATGCCGGATAGAGTGCTACGTCAGTTTGGCTACGTACAAACTGTCCCAAGGCGAACTTTGCAAATGATAACTCCTCCGCGCGGTACAAAACCGCTAAACTATATACCTGCACAATTCAACTGGGTATCGCACTTCTTCACCGAGTGGCAACGCCACGTCATTAGAGATACCGGCCGGCTAGCAGCAGTCAATATGGCGGAGTGCAGCGACGACTACCTCGCCTACTACGCCGGTGTCGGACTACCGACCTTGTTCCAACGCGGAGGGGATATTGTGCGTGTACCGTCAGATCTTCCTCCCAAATCGGTCTTATATACTGCACTGGTCAAGATGGTGAGCCTACTTGTAGAGTTTAAGTTTGATATTTGTCACTGTGGCTAACAATTATTTTAATTTTTCATGAATAGGCAAGGAAAGTTAAGAAGTTGGGAAGAAGTCTCGTCAGTTGCCAGGGTTCCAATTATATGACAATCAATGACGAACTCCAAAATATCGACAACGCTGAAGAATATCCTTTCTTGGATACCAGAGAGCAACGCACGAAGAGGCGCCATGACGTTTGAACAATCATGACTTGTGACAATTTGAGTTGTAAACGTTGTAAAACTTTAAACTATAATTTGAGTTGTAAACGTTGTAAAAGTTTGATTGAATATGACTTGTGACAATTTGACTTGTGACAATTTGAGTTAATTTTGCTATGTTGTGACACTATGAGTTTATTTTGCCTTTATATAACTATTTTGATCTGTATACTGTGCATATTGGTCAGTGGGTTAATTGTTTATTTTGATCTGTATATATTTCCTCAAAATTGACAGGGAGAAAACTTTAGGACTGTCACAATTTTGACAGTCCTAGTGTACACTAGGACTGTCAAAATAGTGACAGTCCTAAAGTTATATATTTCCTCAAAATTGACAGGGAGAACTTTAGGACTGTCACAATTTTGACAGTCCTAGTGTACACTAGGACTGTCAAAATAGTGACAGTCCTAAAGTTATTTCCTCAAAATTGACAGGGAGAAAACTTTAGGACTGTCACAATTTTGACAGTCCTAGTGTAAACTAGGACTGTCAAAATTGTGACAGTCCTAAGTTATTGGTAGCAATGCGCATTATACAATCAAAATCTTCATAACTCTTTTCATTACAATAGGTACAACATATAGTTCAATATACACTTAAACATACATGGATCAACACAATATACATCTTCACATGGGGCAAGTATCAATCGATTAAAATATCAAAGTAGTCGTCCGACATAATTTTTGGATCCTCCATCTTCATCATCTTCTTATAGGCCGCCATTGCATCCATGTAGGGTGTCGTCCATGCGATCGCTTCCTCAGGTGCGTGTTTATACCAAAGCGTAGAAGGTGGCGGAATAGGAGAATGAGCGATCAACCTTGGGATGACGAAGTGTTGTCCGACAAGCCCAATGCAACATAGAGTGGATACTCGGTGTTCGGCCGGGGGGGCACACATTGGAAAGTATTGTTAATACCCTGTGAGATAATTACAATAGGTAACTTATACCTATTAGAGAAGACGTAAGCAGCAGGCGGGACATCCATGTAATGCTCTGGTCCGGTAACTGTTTCCGTACAAGGTATGCCTGCCAACAAATCTCCAACAATTTCTTCGCCAAGTATCTGGCTATAGAAGGCTAGTCGCGACTCCAACTCCTCGTACAGCTCTGCCCTAACCTGTCGCCATCCTGCTTCCACTGAATAGCCTAGTTGTCTTGCTAGTGCATGGTATCCACAGTGGCCATCCGCAGGAACATCATCAATAGTCCAAATGAAGTTCCGTATCTCAGGTAGGAATTTTTCAATGTATAGACTATAAGAAACATAAAAGTTTTGAACACCCTCCGCCGTGACTGCATCTATCGTTTTCTGTTTCTTCCCCCTTCGAATAGTTAGCTTAGGAGTTCGAACAAGGGACTTCGCCTCCAAACTGCGTTCGACAAGTTCAAATAAGGATGGATCTCTTTTAGTTGACTCCTCCTCCTTCTTTTTGGCTCTACTCTTTCTTGAGTGTGGTCTTCCCTTAGGAGTTCGAACAACGGATGGCTCTTGCAATCGAGTAGTTGCCGGAACTGCAATCTCTTGGATTTTAAACTCAATGGATCTTCTCTCCGGTTCCGTTGCGCCACACCACCTTGCGTGAAGTAGTTTAACTTGGGGCAACGCAAAGAAATCATCTTGCACTTCCACCGCCGGCATTATCGACAGCTGTCGCCAACGTTGATCAACGCCGTCTATTGGAATAGGTATAGATTCACGACGGTATTCGTTGATTTCATGTGCACACGGAAGTCCCAGTGAATGTCGATATGAACAACCGCAAACCTCGGGATCATAACCCACCGACTTCGACCTACGAATCTCCTCAAACAATAACCCCAAGGCCTTGTGAGATACCACATGGGTTAAACCATCCAAGAGGTTTTCTTGCTTGTATTCATGCTTTGCAATATTGAGGCTCATCTCAAATGATGCTACAATATCGTTCACCGTGGCAATAGTCATCAAATGAATCGATTGCCAAACAGAGACAAAATTACCGACCGATGAGCGTAGATATCTTTTTAAACATGAGTGTGCCCCTTCGACCCGGTTCGTAGTGATCGTGCCATAATGCTTCACCATGTTGGTCCATGCTAACACGAATTGCTCTTTATGTGGTCCTAGCCAAGTATCTTTGATATAAGATATGCATGTCGGGTTGCTTGGCTCCCACTTTTGTTGGAACATGTACCATGCTGCCTCGTAACTGTCTGTAGTACTTGCTCGCCATACAAGACTCCAATCACTGTAGAATTCTTCGAAGCGAAGCATGTCTATTTTACCGTCCACAGTTTCAAATTTTTTCTTGCATTGAGCATGGATATTTCTATTTATATGCCAAGTGCATAGTAGTCTATGCGCATAAGGAAATACAATATCTATAGCATTTATCAACGCATATTCTCTGTCAGTAACAAAAACAGACGGCTCTTTGTAACCTGTGTAAAGGGATTGTAGTTTCCTCAACGCCCATGTGTAATCCTCTACTGTCTCACTCTTCATAAAACAAAAAGCGACTGCAAATGTTTTTCCCGTACACGTAAACCCGACAACATGCAAAAGAGGCATCTTGAACTTGTTGGTCTTATATGTACAATCAAGGACCAACACGTCTGCGAAGGACCGAGCCATATGTGTGCAATCAGGATGAGCCCAAAACAATGAAAGGAGTTCATCAGTTTGTGGATGTCTTCTATGGTACTCCACGTAGTGATGCTCCCCAAGCAACTTCAATACTTGCTGCATCGCCATTCTTCCTTTCATACTATTGCATTTCGCTCTGGCCAAACTATTATAGATCGTCCTCATGGTAGACTTGTTCCCATCTTGTTTTTGTCGCACAGCAGAAAAAATTTGTTTCGGTGCAATTCCTGAAAGGAACAAGTCTTCAACCAACTTTTTTTCATCCTCCTTCAGACGTGCCACGTAGGCATGGCCCGTAACCGTCCCTGGAATAGGATGATTGTGTCTTCCATTCTTAACTTCGATTATCCACTTCACATCTTCAACTTTTACAATCAACACCTTCAATGGACAACCACATTTTCTCGTCCCAACATTTTTCTTAGGGATTTCTTTTTCAACAACACCCTTTTTTTTATGATCCCTAAACACACCTCCTCTTTCGCATCCAAGCTCAAGATATTTTCGGCCCGGCCGAGATCGGATGGATCTTGCAATGACAATAACTACGTTATGTCGTCTCCCAACTTCTCTGCACCACTCTATTGCTTCTTCATGGCTTGCAAATTCAATATCCGTTGTGAAAATATCATCCACATCAACACCAACGCCAGGGTGTACCACAATCTCTGAACAAGGTTCCTATAACCAATATAAAAAAATATATAAATTAATAACTTCATCTAAATATCAAAGACTGTCACTATTTTGACAGTCCAATTTTTATATAGGACTATCATAATTATGACAGTCCTACTTTTAATTAGGACTGTCGAATTTATGACAGTCCTATATTTATATAGGACTGTGTAATATTTGACAGTCCTATATTTATATAGGACTGTCTAATGTTTACAGTCCTAACTCGTGACTGTCAAATTAGGGTTATCGTTTTACGTACCGAACGTGCTTCGGAACAACCAACTTGTTCTTTGGAACGTCCGGAGTGCATAATTAATGAATTGGACGATCCGACTTCGTCATCGAACATTTTTTCATGCATTGTTCCTACATTAATTAAAAGAAACTAAATCTTTTTCGCACAATTGCAAAACTTATTCAACGTAGCTTGTCGAAGACATACCGTTATAAGTATTTTCCTTGGAGTATCACCAAAGTTAAATACTCCTCCAACCACAACTACCTATTTCCAAATTTAGGTTTGGCCTTGGTGGAATGAGGGTTTCTTAAGTCTAGGTGGAATGCCAAAAATAGAAACCCATTCCACTTTTATACTTTGGTGTGGGGCAGCCCCAAGTGTGGCAAACTTGTAATTTTGGGAAATGGACTGTCAAAATTTTGACAGTCCTATCAATTTTTAGGACTGTCATATTTTTGACAGTCCTAACTAGGTTAGGACTGTCAAAATTGTGACAGTCCTTCCTACTTTTAGGACTGTCGATATTTTGACAGTCCTTCCATGTGGTAGGACTGTCAAAATTTCGACACTCCTGATTATAACAGTGGGCTAGCCCCGAGTAACTTTCATGATGGCAAACTTGTAATTTTTTCTAATTTTTCAATGGGCTAGCCCCGAGTAAATTGTGTAGTGCCCTTATAAATTGCCTTTATAAGTGGCTTTTAGGTTTAGATTTTGGTTATACATCAGAGTCGTTGGCTTGAGATCGAGAATAGACAAGAAGAGACTTCTTTTAGGATTTCTTTGAGATGGTTCAAGACCTAGGTTCTAGGGTTTGTTCAGTATTTCAGGATTACAAGCAAAAGAGAATATAGAGACGGGCATTCCTCTTTTGCTCATATAACTTTGGTGTGAAATTTGATCGGGTTTACGTGAGGTTGGCAATTGATCATAATAAATATTCTTTCATGGATCTCCTGGATTCTGTAGTAGATCCCCGTTATATGATTAGAAGGTTGGACGGTCGCGACGTGCTGGCAAATAGATAAGTGAATTTAAATATGAAGAAAATATTACTCATTCCAATAAGTA
This sequence comes from Iris macrosiphon, assembly GCA_036927795.1. Classification (NCBI taxonomy): domain Eukaryota; kingdom Viridiplantae; phylum Streptophyta; class Magnoliopsida; order Asparagales; family Iridaceae; genus Iris; species Iris macrosiphon. The sequence goes on along the minus strand of JAYESA010000019.1, from coordinate 141,526,652 downwards.
GGGGGAACATCCGTCAGGCACATAGTATAGTTTGATGTAAGATATACACAACCTTTAGGTAATGAATAGGCCAAGATGCAAAACTTGCCCTTTTAAATTTGTAGTGTCATAGTTATGGGTCCCCATGCAACCTACTACAACATGCCAATCCATCGACCTCTTTTGTTTAGGAGGGACTCATTTTCATCCTCTAATCAATCTCCAACAATCTATTTAGCTAGAGTATCCTAATTTGGCGGCGAAATCTCTTGCTCTAAGAGAGTATGTCGTTTTTGACAACCTGGTACACACGCCTATTTTTCTCTTACTTGATTCACTAATTCAAAATTCAGGATCTAGTTAACGAATTTCGTGATTGAGGAACTTTACCTTCTTGCAACATTAGCATATGATTTTGTTGGAGTTTTTAACCTTTAGACTAGTAAAAATAGTCCCACATTGACACACCTCTAAGTGGGTATCTCCATATAATGTTTTGCTTGTGTTAAGGTGTGCACATGGGTTGTGGTGGGCCACATGTGGGTGCCATTTGGGGGCATTTTCTAGGAAAAAAAAATGATTAATTCCTCAAAGAAAACATTTATGTTTTTTGTCACTCTTTTGGAAAAAATTTCTTAGGAGCTAGGGGCTTAGCGACTCAGGCTCAAGGGCGCAAAGTGGTGCTTTATCAGCGCAATTTGTCACGCCCCGATTCCCGCAAGGGGCCCATAGTCCTTGCTTAGCGTCTTGCGGGGCCGATCGTCCTCGCATGGGCATGATGCCGTGCAAGCCTAAGTTGTGCTTGCACAAGGCCAATGCTTTGAACAAGGACAAGTAAGATATTCAAGACGGAAGCAGCGACACATTATTGCAGAAAAGTAAAGAACACAATGATATACGAAAACAAGCTCTTCATTGATATACAAAAGTGTTACAAGCGACGCTTGACCGAGATTACAAATTGCTCAAGCTTTCTCTCTCCATTCAATGACATTGTTCCATATATTACATTCCTTTATACAAAAGCAGCTCAAAATATCTCGATACGGTTCAAGGCATCGACTCTAGATTTTCGGGTCCTGAGGATGAAGCTCGGCTATCGCTTCTTCGGACGATCCAGTACATGCGAACAAGCAAACTGGTGGGGGGTCAGCACTTTGGAAAAATTACTGGTGAGTATAAAATCAACGAACAAAAGCAACACTTCCTGAAACCAACATAAGTAATCATGTGGCAAAATATTACATTACTAGTGATCTTGCTACTTTTTACCTACGTTCATTTCATGCAGCACAGAAATTGAGTCAGATTACTTCTTTCGAAAATATATCTTTGAAATCAGTTGCATATTCAGTACATTCAAGCATATCATAGGGGCAGTGTTCTATCGTGCAGTGCGCAGCATGTATCGTGCACCAATATACTAACTCTTTATGAACACAAGTTATCTCTAGTGGACTTATTCATTCTATACTAAGGGGCAACAACTTAAATCAAGTGAAACATGCAAGTCTAGGGGCAGTACACAATTCAAGCATATTTATAAATCAATATATCACTTTTTCAGTGATTCTTACCCTTCGTCGAATGATTATTCCTGCAGCAGACATACAAGTTAGCAACAATTTGCATATACATAAAGGTTCTTTTCCCTGTCCGTATCTGCATCAAACAATTAGGTATGCAAGAAGGCTAACCTAACATGCGCCTTAACTACATGATAGTCCATGAGTTGTCCTATGATTAGCAGCGGTGACTCAAGGTTCAGCTCTGTACTAGCACGTGCGTATGTCGGCAGTTGTGACTCGAGGTTTAGCTCTTCACCAACATAAACGAATACTAGCAGCTGTGACATCATTGTTCCGCTCTTCACTAATAGACACAAAAATATCCCACTAGATAACAAGGACCGTATCCTCATGGTGCAACAAAATCTCTTCCGGACCGACCGATCTCCAGTGTCCCAAGAACCATTCGAGAGATGAAAACCTTGTGCACAAGTTATCCGAGACCAATGCATGACATGAAACATCTATAATGTAAGCAAGCAATGATCAAGCAAAATATCTCTCTTCTTTTATCAAAACGTGCGATAGATTCAATCTTTTTATACAAAACTAATAGCACACCCCACTTGATCACAAGAACCGTACCTCTGGGCGCACTATTCGTCTATTCTCATTCGAATCAATCATCTTTAGCATCAATGACAAGCAAATATATAAACGATGACAAGCAAACATATAAACGATCTTTAATCTAGCAAGCATGGCACGGTTCTTCTATCTCTTCAAGTTAAGCATGCAGTTCTACTCTTGTTTAGCATACGCCATAGAGACTTGTTTAAGCAATTTTTTTTTACTCATCTTATTAGCATTGCAAGAGTTCGTTCGATAGCGTGTCAGTGTAACTTGGCATAGAATATTATATTCTTTTACTTAGCATGTCAATGGTTCTATCTCTTTTAGACAAGCATACAAGTTCTTTAGTTAAGCATGCAGGTTCTCGTTCTATCATTCTCATGCGGACATTATCAACTTAGCAACCAAGCATTCCAAAAACTCAGATTTATTATTAAGGCGTGCAAGAATCAGAGAATGAAGTTCTGTTCACTTACCAAGATCAATCGTCTTGTGTTTCGATCGGGGAACACTTCGAGAAGGCTTCAGCTCGAGCCAACAAAGCGATATCACTTGTACATAGTGCCAACGCGGAGTGGGGCACTACATACTTACCCACCGAGAAAAAATTTCGTCCTCGAAACTTAAGGAGAAACTTAGAATTATCTAGAGCAGCGATAGTCCTCATCCCTCACCATCCTCAATTGAAAAACACAAGCAAATCAAGAATCATGAAATCACATCTCCAACCAGCAAGAAAGCAAAAAAGAAAACTTTTGTGCGCACCTTTGAGATTATCAATGGGCTTATTGTATGGAACTCTCATTGCTGTAATAATATCTAGTAGCATCTCTGAGTCGAAGGCAACGAAAAGGCAAAATGATCGAATTGCTCTGATACCATTATGTCACGTTCCGATTTTCGCAATGGGCCGATCGTCCTCGCTTAGCGCCTTGCGGGGCCGATCGTCCTCGCATGGACGTGATGCCGTGCAAGCCAAAGTTGTGCTTGCACAAGGCCAAAGCTTTGAACAAGGGCAAGTAAACTATTTAAGACGAAAGCAACGATACATTATTGCAGAAAAGTAAAGAACACAATGGCATACGAAAACAAGCTCTTTATTGATATACAAAAGTGTTACAAGCGGCGCTTGGCCGAGATTACAAATCGCTCAAGACTTCTCTCTTGATTCAATGACATCGTTCCATACATTACATCCCTTTATAGAAAAGTAGTTCAAAATATCTCGATGCGACTCAAGGCATTGACTCCAGATTTTTGGGTTCTAAGGATGAGGCTCGTCTATCGCTTCTTCGGACGATCCAGTACCTGCGAACAAACAAACTAGTGGGGGAGGTCAACACTTTGGGGAAAGTACTGGCGAGTATAAAATCAACGAATATAAGCAACACTCCATGAAACTAATACTAAGTAATCATGTGGCAAAATATTACATTACTAGTGATTTTGCTACTTTTCACCTAGGTTCATTTCATGCAGTACATAAATTGAGTCAGATTACTTCTTTTGAAAATATATCTTTGAAAACAATTGCATATTCAGTACATTTAAGCATATCATAGGGGCAGTATTGTATCGTACAGTGCGCAACATGTATTGTGCACCAATATATAACTCTTTAGGAACACAAGTTATCTCTAGTAGACTTATTTATTCTATACTAAGGGGCAGCAACTTAAATCATGTGAAACATGCAAGTCTAGAGACAGTACACAATTCATGCATATTCAGAAATCAATACATTACTTTTTCAGTGATTTTTACCCTTCGTCGAACGGTTATCCCTGCAGCAGACATACAAGTTAGCAACAATTTGCATATACATAAATGTTCTATTCCATGTACGTCTCTGCATCAAACAGTTAGTTATGCAAGAAGGCTAACCTAACATGCGCCTTAACTACATGATGGTCCATGGGTTGTCCCATGATTAATAGCGGTGACTCAAGGTTCATTTCTGCACTAGCACGTGCGTATGTCGGCAACAGTGACTCTAGGTTCAGCTCTTCACCAACACACACGAATAGTAGCAGCTGTGACATCATGGTTCCACTCTTCACCAATAGACACAAAAATATCCCACTAGATCACAAGGACCGTATCCTCATGGTGCAACAAAATCTCTTCCGGACTGACCGGTCTCCAGTGTCCCAGGAACCATTCGAGAGATGAAAATCTTGTGCACAAGTTGTCCGAGATCAATACATGACATGAAACATCTATAATGTAAGCAAGAAATGATCAAGAAAAATATCTCTCTTCTTTTATCAAAACGAGCGATAGATTCAATCTTCTTATACAAAACTAATAGCACACCCCACTAGATCACAAGGACCGTACCTCAGGGCGCACTATTAGTCTCTTCTCATTCAAATCAATCATCTTTAGCATCAATGACAAGCAAATATATAAACGATGACAAGCAAACATATAAACAATCTTTAATTTAGCAAGCATGGCACGGTTCTTCTATCTCTTCTAGTTAAGCATGCAGTTCTACTCTTGTTTAGCATATGACATAGAGACTTGTTCAAGCAATTTCCTTTACTTATCTTATTAGCATGGAAATGGTTCGTTCGATAGCGGTGTCAGTGTAACTTAGCATGGAACATTCTATTCTTTTACTTAGCATGACAATGGTTCTATCTCTTTTAGACAAGCATACAAGTTATTTAGTTAAGCATGCAGGTTCTCGTTCTATCATTCTCATGCGAACATTATTAACTTAGCAACCAAGCATTTCAAAAACTCATATTCATTATTAAGGCGTACAAGAATCAGAGAATGAAGTTCTGCCCACTCACCAATAACAATCGTCTTGTGTTTCGATCGCGGAACACTTTGAGAAGGCTTCCGCTCAAGCCAGCAAAGCGATATTACTTGTACATAGTGCCAACGCGTAGCGGAGAATTACACAATTTGTATTTTGCACTTAGCACGTCAGCATGGCGCTCGTGTGCTCGTTTTATGCGCAGGCTATGCGTGTATGCACTGCTACGCGTATGCTCGCATGGGCTGCGCGTTGCTGGCTTATGCGAGAATGAGCAGTTGCTGCTGGGCGCATATGCGCATATAGCGTAGTTGGCGCATGATTTCGCTGATTATGAGATTTTAATGGTTATGGAAAGATTGGTCATTAATTCAGATTCGTTTTTTTGGGATTTGAATTTAATTCGTTCGTATCTTTCTGTAATCAGTTGGCGGTCAGGATTAGGGTTAGGGTTTTCACCTTCCTCTATAAATACTCTTTTTTTGTCCCTTTGCGAACTTACTTCAAAATTGAGAGATGGAGAGAGTCATTCTGCTGCCGATATTGGAGTCCAGGAGTTTGTGCGAGTTCCAGAAGAGGTGACGGCGAGCGTTCCAGTAGTTCTATTCAGAACTTGCTGGTTCCTAGGAGCAGATTGTGGGGGCAAATCTTGCTTTGAGCAACGGTTATTGTCATCACCCCAGCAAGCAGAGAGTCGTCTGTCTTTTTCTTCTCCTTCCATCTATTGTAATATGTTCTGTCTCAATTGCAATTGCGTTTGCAAGGAAGAACGAAATTTGATTTCTATTTATTGTAATCAAGTCTGCAAGTTGTCATCGAGATACTTATAGTTGCTCTTCGTTGGATCGATGATAGTCAGAGAGAAAACTTTTGTATGAACCTCTGATCTCAATTACAACATTAGGATCCAACAGAGGGTATTCCGAAAGGATTACGTGAACTTCTGTTTCTGGTCTTCTTCATCCATCTTTTGATTGAGCCTCGAGACTAATCTCAAAGCAAGATCCGTGTAAGATAGAGAACAATCGTTCAAGTCTTCTCTATACAAGTATTAACAAACTTAAGAATTTTTCCGGTGAGCACTTCAGCTTCTGGAAGAGGAAGGTCAGTCTCAATATTTAACTCGTGAACGTTGATTACGTATTGACATAACCTGAGTCTATTATTTCGGATGATGCTCGGAGAGTTGTTGCGGCCACTACTTTGTAGACGAAATGGAGGAGAGACAACATCTGCAAACTGCTGATTTTGAACTCCATGGAAGATTCTTTGGCGGGGTCATACAGCAAACGTTCCTTGCAAAGGACGTCTGGGGATCTCTGGATAAGTACTACAAGTCTGATGAGAACATAAACAAGATCCATGTGACAGAGAAGGTATGAAAAATATGATTTGAGGATGACATGACTATGTTGCCTCAAATCAACGAATTTTTTAAGATACGTCAAAAATTTGAGGATAATGGCATGCCCTTAGTCGATGCTTTCATTGTTGGGGTTATTGTCGCCAAGTTCTCGCCTGGGTGGAGCAGCTTCATTGTTGACATGCACCGTAAGAAGATGGAGGTCGAACTTGAGCGCCCTCCTGCACTGGATCTATGTTGAAGACGAGTTGAGGGCTCAACTCAAAGTTGACACACTATCCAAACAGATGGCCAAGGCCAACTTGGTGCATATTGGAGACTCCAAGGGGAAGCAAAAATCTTCTCACAACAAGAAGGACTTCAACCATCTGAAGGTGAAATCGGCTTCGTTCAAGCCAAAGTCCAAGAATCACGGGGCTTATTTCAACTGTGGCAAGAAAGGCCACTACCGGAAGGATTGCAGATCCAAGTCCAAACAGACTGAGCATGGTGAGCCTAACAAGGTTGCTATGATTGCACAAGTGGTCTTAACTGGTGTCGACATTGACTGGTGGGTGGACACTGGTGCATCCTGCCATGTTTGCTCTAAGCGAAAATTGTTCACCACATACAAGCCTACGTCTTAGTGGCAAACCAGGCACAAGCTGAAGTACTTGGAACTGGAACGGTGGTACTGAATCTGACTTCGGGGAAGTCGTTGACGTTTCAGGAAGTGAAGCACGTACCGGTGATAGCCAAGAACCTGGTCTCAGGAAGTCTGTTGTGTAACGTAGGCCTGAGGATGGACATTAATGTTGGGCAGATGGTGATGTCATATAAAGGAACATAATTCGGAAAAGCCTTTTGTACCGAAGGGATGTTTAAACTTTATCTTGTAACTCAGACTGGTAATGTTAATGCAGTCTCTTCTTCTGGTTATCCTTTTGAGTTGTGACATAATAGACTAGATCATATCCATTGTAAAAGAATAAACAAAATGTCTAGTCTAAGACTTATCTCTATGTGGGGGTAAGGAGGCGGAAAAGTGTTAATCAAAGCATAGATCTTATGGAGTTTGTGCACTCGGATATCTGTGACTTCAAACAGTTTTTCACAAAGGCCGGGATGAAGTATTTCATTACATTCATCGATGACTTCTAAAAATACACGTTGGTCTATCTTCTCAAGTCGAAGGATGAAGCGTTCAAGAAGTTCAAGGACTTCAAGGCTGAAGTCGAGCGTCAAACTAGACAACTCAAGAGACCCAAAAGTGATTGAGGCGGAGAGTATATGTCACTTGAATTTGCATCGTTCTGCAGAGAACATTGAATTGTCAATGAGACAACTGCTCCGTATTCTCCGCAATCAAATGGAGTAGCAGAAAGGAAGAATATGACGTTGACAGAGATGATGAACTCAATATTGTTGACTGCGGGTCTTCCAAACTGCTTCTGGGGAGAAGCTGCGCTCACGGCTACTTTCATTCTTAACATAGTGCCGTACGCAACTTTTAATGTCACTCCTTATGAACTCTGGTTCAAAGGCCATTCGAGTGTGAGGGTGTCTGACGTATGTGAAACTTCCGGACTTAAAGATTCAGAAGCTGGGTACGAGGACTACGAAGACCATATTCTTAGGATATGCTGAAAAGTGTGATGCTCGGAGGTTCCTTGATATCGAATATAGACGCAGAATTCTTTAAAGATAAATTTGCAAGGCACAAGAACATCATTCTCGCAGACATTCCGGAGAATAGTGTGAGTGCACAGGAGACTGGCGCTTCTAATGAAGATGTAGTCTAATAATAAGTTGTTGTTGCGGAGACAACGTTCGAGCCAGAACTCGCAGAGCCGACGACTAAGCGAGTGAGGAGACATAAGGACTTCAGAGATGATTTCGTCACTTATCATGTGGAAGCAGATCCGCTTACCTATGACGAGACGATGAAACCATATATGCTGTCTTCTGGAAGGAGGCTATTAATGATGAGTATGACTCAATAACCTCCAATAACACTTGGGTGTTGGTCGATTTACTTGAAGGAGCTAAACCAATCGGATGCAAGTGGATATTTAAGAAGAAGATGAAAGCTGATGGAACTGTTGACAAGTTCAAGCCAAGGCTGGTAGCCAAGGGTTTTCTCAGAAACATGAGATCGACTACTTTGACATATATGCTCTAGTAGTGCGGATGACAACTATCAGAATATTGATTGCTTTAAGTAGGGGTGAGCGTCGGTATAATCGGTCGACTTTTTCGGTATTTTTTTAATCGGTATTTAAAAAATTAATACCAATATCGTACCATTTAGAATCGGTTTTTTCGGTTTCGGTTAAACGGTATTCGGTCGATTTTTGTTCGGTAACAATATTTTACCAATTAACATTGGATCAATCAACACACTTATTATTATGAAACCTCTTATCATATATATATATATATATATATATATATATATATATATATATATATATATATACTTTTTTTTGTAAGCTTTAAATTTCAAATCCAAGTCTCTACCAACTAAGCAATTAAATAAATTTATTAGAGCAATACGTAACAAGTCACAAACATCTAAAAATGAGCTTAAAAGATCTAGCACAATCACTAAGTTTAACCCTTAGCATAAGTTCAAGTACACCCAAATTCACTCTAAGTTCTAAGAAAACACAAAAACATAAGCTCATAATATCAAAAGCTCAATTCTTAGAGTTCTTAACATAACTTCAACTTTACCAAAATCCATTGTATGATCTAAGAACCTAATTCTCAACTGAAACAAAGTTAAAATGAAAATGAGTAGCATAAAATTAATCATGAGCAATATTACGAGGAAGAAAAATGTATACAAATTTATGTACTACTTTATATATATATATATATATATATATATATATATATATATATATATATATATATATAATCGGTTCGGTTTGGTATGGTATTCAATGTTATAAATTGCGCTAGACGAATTCGGTGCGCCAAAGGGCCGCCTAGCGCCTACGGGGCCGGACAGAAAAAAAATTTAAAAATTTGAATTTTAGTTTAATTTTTTTTAAAATTTTGAATTTTGTTTTAAATTTGGATTTTTTTTCCTGAATTTTTTGAATTTTTATTGCATTTCTTTTATATTTTTTTGAAATTTGAATTTTTTTTTGAAATTTGAACTTTTTTTGAATATTTTTTGCAATTTCAAATTTCAAATTTGAAAATTTAAATTTTTTTTCCTCCTTTACCGAACAGGGCCTCCAAACAGGCCCGCATAGGCGCCGAACAGGCCCTCCTAGGCCCGAACAAGCGCCTAGGAGGGCCGAATTGGGGGTTTTCGGTGTGGCGGGCGGCCGCCTAGCGTCTAGGCGCCGCCTAGCCCTATTTTTAGAACACTGATAGTATTACACTCAAACCGCTACCATTACCAATATACCATATTTTAATCAGTTCGACAATTCGGTATCGGTTCAAAATTTTGGCTCGTTTTTTGGGGATATTTTTAGTTGGTATTCGGTCGGTTTTTCGGTAGCGGTCGGTATTTGCTCACCCATAGCTTTAAGTGCAATTCACAAGCTATTAATATATCAAATAGATGTAAAAATAATATTTTCGAATGGAGAGTTGACCGAAGAGATTTACATGCAACAACCAGAATGATTTGTCGTCAAGGGGCTTAAAGACAGTCTGCTAGTTGATTAAATCATTATGCGGTCTGAAGCAAGCTCTCTAGATGTGGTATGAGAAGTTTGATAAAGTCATAAGATCAAATGGCTACACGGTCAGCCAGACGGACAAGTGTGTTTACGCTAAGTTCGCTGACGGGAGAGGAGTTATCGTTTGTCTGTACGTGGACGACATACTAATTCTGGGTACGGATTTAGAATGTGTCACAGGGACAATTTTTTCTCATCTAAGTTTAGTATGAAGAACCTGGGGGAAGCTGATGTTATTCTGGGAATAAACATCATCCGGACAGACACTCGAGTGGCGTTGTCACATTCTTATCACATTGAGAAGATGCTCACACTTTATGGATATCAGGATTTTCCAAGGATCGATACTCTGTACAGGTGTGACAAGAAACTGAAGCTAAATCAAAAGAAAAGTGTCAGACATCTGGAGTTCTTAAGCGTCATTGGGAGTTTGATGTATGCAACAACTGCCACAAGTCCTGACATAGCTTTCGTCGTGGGATGTTGTCGGTTCACGAGCAATCTAGGTGTGGAGCACTAGAAAGCTGTAAAAAGAGTGATGAGATATCACAAGTGGACTCAGAAGTATGCACTTTACTACATTTGTAATCCGATAGTAGTGGAAGGCTTCAGTGATGCAACCTGGTGCTCAGAAGTAGAGAGCGAAAGGTCCACAAGAGGATTCGTCTTCTCCATGGGTAGAGATGCTATATCGTGGAAGTCGAAGAAGCAGACAATGCTCTCTCATTCCTCCATGGAATCTGAGTTCTACGCACATGTGACTGCAGTAGATGAAGCAGAATAGCTTCGGGAGCTCATGTATAATTTTTTATTGGTTGGTACGCAGATTCCGGTGGTACCGATTTATTGCGACAATCAGGCGACTGCAGCGGTGACATCAAATGATCGCTTCAATGGTAAGAAGAGGATTGTGCGGCTGAGGCACAGGGCAATGAATGATCTTATCAAGACTGGAGTCATTGCCGTGATTGATGTTCGGAGCTAGGAGAATCCGTTCACCAAAGGCCTCAAGCGCCAGTTGGTCGATGACACAACAACAAAAATGGACTTAAAGGCATTCTGATATTGTGTCTTTGTAATTATTCCATAAAATTTTATGCTATTAGTTCAAAGAGAAATCTACTAGGCATCTAGCTTTTGGTTCAAAGAAGGATCATTAACTGGAAGAAAATCAGGAACATTGGGTAGTCTTTTGAGACATTGAGGGGTTATGGACCCAGAACTATTGTTGTCTACTATTTATTCTTGGTGTAGAACAAGTCCTGTAGGAGGATGACTTAGACACCTTAATGAGTTCTTGGATATTTCGAATGTCCGACGTGCTTACAAAGGAGTGCAACACTACAAAGGAGCGTAATGACTCATACTACAATGGGGTGATACCATGATGAGGTACCTCGATAGGATAAAGTCTCGGTTTTGCGAGTCACTTCACATCGGCGTAGCATCATATATAGGCAGGTAGTCCAATGTTGTAGAATGAAGAGTGGTAGGAAGCACTACAAAGAGGCCGATGACCTCATGTTACAGTGGTTTGACACCATCAAGAGGTAAAAGATGTAAAGCATCGGCTACGCGAGCCATGTCACAGCGGCGTAACACCGCAAGGAAGCATAAGGCTTCATGCTGGATAGCATGACACTACAAAGAGGCTTGTGTCCTCGTGCTGCAGTAGTATGACACCACGATGAGATGTAGCCTCGGCTTTGGGCCATGTCATAGCGGCGTAACACCGCAAGAAAGTACAATGATTCATGTCAGTACTCTTTAAAAGAACTCAACTAGCGTGTATGGAAAGAGATATATGCCGTCTCTTGAGGGTAAGCTTGTAGACACCCAATATACATATACAGAAATCAGGCGTGCACATGATCTTTAATGTGCAACCGGAAGCACAGCTGATGTCATTAGGTGAGTGAAAAAATTGACAGTTATGGTGCAAAATTCAAGGCTTAGTTTATTCTTATTCTTGTATCATACTGTTATTTGATCAATGTGGGAAGATTCAAGTCGTAAGCAACATTTATCCTAATGCATGATGGACAGTCACTGTCAGTGTTCTAAATGGTGCCCGTCTCGGCCTCCTAGGCGGCGTCTAGGCGGTAGGCGGTCGCTTTCCGCACCGCTTTTGCCGTTGGTGCCTTAGCGATAGAGTAGACGACCAGCGGAGGTTTGGCGGCATGGACGGAGGTGAGTACATGGTACGCGATATACTCTAATTCAAATTCTGTAGTAGAATGAGTTAGGTGACGGTGTAAGCGAACGTCTAGACGGAGCAATACCTGACTAGATGTTTTGGTATAAAATAGTTTTGCAATTATTATGGACATATGAGTCACTTTTACATGACTTAAACTTCATAAATCTTTGTTGTACAACTTAGTTATGCAAAAGAAATTCTTAAAATATGCATATTATGCAAAAACAGTGGTAAAATAGTAAAAAAATACCCAAAATGTATCAAACGCCTAGGCGGCTTCTAGGTATCCTAGGCGGTAGGCGGATCCTTTCCGTCGCGCACCCTCCTACCGCCGTTTAGAACATTGGTCACTATGGAGAACACTCAACCCATATATTGAGATATATGAGGGATTGTTAGAGTTTTTGCCTTTAGACTAGTAAAAGTAGTCCCACATTGGCCACACCTCCAATTAGGTATCTTAATATAAAGCTTTGCTTGTGTTGAGGTATGCACATGGGTTGTGGTGGGACACATGTGGGTGCCATGTGGGAGTGTTTTTCTACGAAAAAATGATTAACTCCTCAGAAAGCATTTATGTTTTTTGTCACTATCTTGAAAAAAATTTCTTAGAAGCTAAAGGTCCAAAGGGGCTTAGCGACTCGGACTCAGAGTCGGGCTCGGACTCGGACTCAAGGGCGCAAAATGGCGCTTTGTTTGTGCATTAGTTCCGTTCGTGCGCTCAATTATGTCCGAGTTGCATGCCTGGTTGTATGCGCATATAGCGTAGTTGACGCATGATTTCGCTGATTGCGGGATTTGAATGGTTATGGAAAGATTGGGTCATTAATTCAGATCCAATTTTTGTAGGATTTGAATTTAATTTGTTCCTATCTTTCTCTAATCAGTTTTCGGTCAGGATTAGGGTTAGGGTTTTCACCCTCGTCTATAAATACTATCTTCATGTCCCTTTAAAAACTTACTTCGAAATTGAGAGACGGAGAGAGTATCGTCCTGCTGCCGCCATTGGAGTCCATGATTTCATGCAAGTTCTAGAAGAGGTGATGACGAGCATTTCAGTAGTTTTATTCAGAACTTGCTGGTTCATGAGAGCAGATCGTGTGAGACGAATCTTGCTTTGAGCAACGGTGATCGTCATCACCCCAGCAAGTAGAGATTCGTTTGTCTTCTTCTCCTTCCATCTATTATAATACGTTTTGTCTCAATTGCAACTGTGTTTGTAAGGAAGAACGAAGTTTGATTTTTGTTTATTATAATCAAGTCTGCAAGTTGTAATCGAGATACTTATAGTTGTTTTTCGTTGGAATCGAAGATTCAGAGAGAAAATTTTTGTGTGAACCTCTGATCTTGACCACAATATCAGGATCCAACATAGGGTATTCGGAAAGGATTACGTTAACTTCTGTTGCTGGTCTCGTTCATCCATCTTTTGATTGAGCTTCGGGACTAATAGATTTTTCTTTCAAAATTAAGGGCCAATATCTATTGGGCGGATATCTCACATCATAACTTTGTCATGAAAGACCAAACTAGCTTAACAATCCCGAATTGTGCATGGGCCTCCGAAAGCAATGCCAGATAATATGGGAATAGAGAGTTCTAAAGAGAAAGAACATGATTGGAGAGAGGAGAGAAACCTCCATAGGGGTAAAACAAATAATGGAAACAGAACATGGAAGATAGACAAGGTATATTTTCGGAGAAGTGTTCCAATGATAACCAAAGTGCAGTGTTGTTACTGTGTAAGGAAATGATATATAGGAGCCAAAGTGAAAACAATGTTACTAGTGTTGCTGTACCTGAAGATAAGTGGCATAACGATTGGACCTCGCAAATGTGACACCGTTAGGAAGAAATATCAAAGGTTGGAAACAATGACAAAATTTGCAAGTAGTTGGGAGATGGACTTAAGGAATGCGACACTTCTGTCTACGCACCAGCGTAGATTCCTGATATCAACAAGAAAAATCTATAAAGCTATCGACAGAAGGTTGGTCTTCAAAGAAAATTAGATACCACTGTTTTCATAGGTCAATACCAAAAGCCTATAAAGATGGGTTGAGAGAGATTTCTACATCAACTGGCATTTTTTCAATCAAAACCTTGTGTACGTCCACATGGTTGCTCTCCAACTTGTTACAAGCTTCCAAAACCATCCATTAAATGGATGATGCCTATATTGGTCTTGTTTGTATCACTACAAGTTCACTGCTTTGTCTTGGATGGTTATGCACTTATTCACTTATATATACACAACGAACCTACTCAAGTTTTTTGTTTGTAGCAGGAAACAATGCAAGGAGGAGGAGAAGATAAGAAACTCCAATCAAGAAGCTATTGGAGATGGAGCAGGGAGGACTTCTTCCCAGAGGAATCCTTCCAGAGCTGGGCCGCCTACCGGTCAGCACTCGGCCAGACGCACCATCGCCTGAAAGATCGGCTACTAAGCCGCTCCGATGACGCGACCGAGCTCGGGAACCTCCGGAGACGAAGCGAGCACGACATGAAGCGGTGCCTCAGCTGGTGGGACCTCATCTGGTTCGGATTCGGCTCGGTCATTGGGGCGGGGATCTTTGTCCTAACTGGCCAGGAAGCGCATGATCATGCCGGTCCTGCTATCGTTCTTTCCTATGTGGCCTCTGGATTTTCAGCTATGCTCTCCGTGTTCTGCTACACCGAGTTTGCTGTCGAAATTCCCGTCGCCGGAGGCTCGTTTGCTTATCTCAGAGTCGAGCTGGGGGACTTTGCAGCGTTCATAGCCGCAGCAAATTTGATCCTTGAGAGCATCATTGGCACAGCGGCAGTCGCAAGGGCATGGACTTCCTACCTAGCCACCCTCCTGAACCGCATGCCGGATTCGTTAAGGATACATACCAACCTTGCGAAAGACTTCAACCTGCTGGATCCTATCGCGGTCGTGGTGCTTATTGCCACTTCGACAATCGCAATGCTCAGCACGAAGATGACATCCTATTTCAACTGGATTGCCTCTGCGGTCCACTCGCTTGTCATAGTGTTCGTCATAGTAGCCGGTTTCATGCACGCCGACACCAAGAACTTGACACCCTTTCTTCCTTATGGTTCCCAAGGTGTCTTCCAAGCGGCTGCAATCGTCTACTTTGCTTACGGTGGATTCGACAACATTGCGACGATGGCGGAAGAAACGAGAAACCCTTCGAGGGACATACCGTTGGGCCTATTAGGTTCGATGTCGATCATTACAGCAATATACTGTCTGATGGCACTTTCCCTGAGTATGATGCAGAGCTACAGAGATATCGACCCGAATGCTGCCTACTCCTTTGCGTTCAAGCATGTGGGGATGAAGTGGGCACAGTATCTAGTGGCACTCGGCGCTCTGAAGGGGATGACGACGGTCCTTCTCGTCGGTGCACTCGGACAGGCGAGGTACACCACTCACATAGCAAGAAGCCACATAATTCCACCCGTCTTCGCTCTCGTCCACCCGAAGACCGGGACGCCAATCTATGCCACGCTTCTCATCACTATCTGCAGTTCCTGCATCGCTCTGTTCTCGAGCTTGGGTGTTCTGGCTAGCCTGTTGTCTATAAGCACGCTCTTCATCTTTATGATGTTGCCGACGGCACTTCTCGTCAGGAGATACTATGTCAGAGGCGTGTCTACGCCGCAACACCTCTTGAAGCTGGTGATATTCCTACTACTTATCATTGCTGCTTCGATGGGGATTTCAGCTTACTGGGGGCTAAGACCACACGGTTGGATTGGATATGTGATAACTGTTCCTATTTGGCTGGCGGGGACGTCGGGAATTGCGTTCTTCTTGCCCCAGCAACGGAGTCCGAAGGTTTGGGGTGTGCCTCTGGTGCCGTGGCTGCCATCCTTGTCGATCGCCACCAATCTTTTTCTGATGGGGTCTTTGGGTGCTGATTCGTTCATAAGGTTTGGGGTGTGTACCGGAATCATGATCATCTATTATGTGTTCTTTGGCGTTCATGCCACTTACGACATGGCTCATGGGAGGGGCAATGAAGAGCTGGAGTTCGCAGAAGCAGCGGAGAAGAATGGAGATGTAAAGAGTGAAGCAGCAGCAGCAGCACCTTAAGAGTACATTGCAGCTAGCATTGAATAAGATTCGGGGTTGAAGTGATGAAGCTAGAGAGTTTGTAGACAATTTACAATCTCTCTCTATCGAATAGTCATTCCTTCAGTGGAACTGTTATATTGAAGATCTATCTACTAATGCAATCCTTGCTCCTGTCAAAAAGTGATTTCCCTTCTTTTCTCTCTCTTGTTCTCTACTAGTTGAATCTTTTTCCATATTATCTGGTAACTGCTCATATCGTTTCTTTGTGATAACTACATTTCCGAATATTGTGTGGAGCTTAGCATCTTCTATTCCTCGTCCGGATAAAGATCTTCTTATGCGTAGCCCTTGTGCAATGACTTAGGAGTATTCCGAACATAATTGGAGGCATAATCTATCAGAGATCATTGTTACAATTCAAAGAGCATTCACAGTGGAAGATGTTTTAATGCTACATTTTAACTTTATTCAATTTTTATAGTACTTAAAGGTTGCAATGGTTACTTGTGCATATTTAAAAATTACTAAAAAGCTACGATACACTTCAGATTTGGAACGTCTTCTAGTTACTCTATATTAATTGTTGGGCCCACCAAAAATAACAAACAAGAAAGAAAATAAAGAGAAGAAAGAAATTATTTTACTAAATAGGGAAGCAAAATAAAAAGGAAAAAGAGGAAGAAAAAAAAAGGAGATTAATTTGGAGTGTTTATTTGGAGTGTACCATTGTGTGCCAATATCATGGTGATACTCTAAAAGTAGTAATTTACACACTTTTTAATAATTTGGAGTATATATTTGGAGTGTCCCCACTGTGGATGCTCTAAGAGATGAGGGCTCAGGTTGGATGTTTATGTTGCTCCTCGGGGAAAAAGAGTACCAGAGAGAGAGAGAGAGAGAGAGAGAGAGAGAGAGAGATATGAAAGGGGGGAGGGGACACTAAAAGACGAGTCACGTCCCATTCCCAAAATACGGTGAGCCAAGTACGTAATATTATCCCTAGGCTACATGATATACAAATAGTCTAGTATCCGTATTCGCAATTTTTGTCCGTAAGGTTCTAGGATAATATTACCACATGTCACATATAAAATAAATAGCAATTTGGTTAAAGGTCATTCTAAACTATAAATATGGAATAACTATTCTTCCCTATTACAGCTACACACACACACACACACACACACACACACATATATATATATATATATATATATATATATATATATATATATATATATATATATATATTGTCACGTTCCAGTCCCAAAATATGTAGGAATATGATACGTAAACATGTCAGCAGTATGTATACGTAGGCTACTCCAATGTATGGAACCTAAAAATACATACTTAAGCTGTATATGAACTATAGCTCACACGTGGTATAAAAAATGTCAAAGGTATAAACTAAATCTCATCCACAAAATTTTAGTTCAATTTTTTGGGATATTTTTAGTTGGTATTCGGTCGATTTTTGGGTAGCGGTAGGTATTTGCTCACCCATAGCTTTAAGTGCAATTCACAAGCTATTAATATATCAAATAGATGTAAAAATAATATTTTTGAATGGAGAGTTGACCGAAGAGATTTACATGCAACAACCATAATGATTTATCGTCAAGGGGCTTGAAGACAAAGTCTGTTAGTTGATAAAATTATTATGCGGTCTGAAGCAAGCTCTCTAGATGTGGTATGAGAAGTTTGATAAAGTCATAAGATCAAATGGCTACACGGTCAGCCAGATGGACAAGTGTGTTTACGCTAAGTTCGCTGACGGGAGAGGAGTTATCGTTTGTCTGTACGTGGACGACATACTAATTCTGGGTACGGATTTAGAATGTGTCACAGGGACAATTTTTTCTCATCCAAGTTTAGTATGAAGAACTTGGGGGAAGCTGATGTTATTCTGGGAATAAATATCATCCGGACAGACACTCGAGTGGTGTTGTCACAATCTTATCACATTGAGAAGATGCTCACACGTTATGGATATCAGGATTTTCCGAGGATCGATACTCTGTACAGGTGTGACAAGAAACTGAAGCCAAATCCAAAGAAAAGTGTCAGATAGTTGGAGTTCTTAAGCATCATTGGGAGTTTAATGTATGCAACAACTGCCACAAGTTCTGACATAGCTTTCATCGTGGAATGTTGTCGGTTCACGAGCAATCTAGGTGTGGAGCACTGAAAAGCTGTAAAGAGAGTGATAAGATATCACAAGTGGACTGAGAAGTATACACTTTACTACATTTGTAATTCGATAGTAGTGGAAGGCTTTAGTGATGCAACCTGGTGCTCAGAAGTAGAGAACGAAAGGTCCACAAGAGGATTCGTCTTCTCCATGGGTAGAGATGCTATATCGTGGAAGTCGAAGAAGCAGACAATGCTCTCTCATTCCTCCATGGAATCTGAGTTCTACGCACTGGAGGCTGCAGCAGATGAAGCAGAATAGCTTCAGGAGCTCATGTATAATTTTTTATTGGTTGGTACGCAGATTCCGGTGGTATCGATTTATTGCGACAATCAGGCGACTGCAGCGGTGACATCAAATGATCGTTTCAATGGTAAGAAGAGGATTGTGCGGCTGAGGCACATGGCAGTGAATGATCTTATCAAGATGAGTCATTGTCGTGATTGATATTCGGAGCTAGGAGAATCCGTTCACCAAAGGCCTCAAGCGCCAGTTGGTCGATGACACAACAACAAAAATGGACTTAAAGGCATTCTGATATTGTGTCTTTGTAATTCTTCCATAAAATTTTATGCTATTAGTTCAAAGAGAAAACTACTAGGCATCTAGCTTTTGGTTCAAAGAAGGATCATTAACTGGAAGAAAATCAGGAACATTGGGTAGTCTTTTGAGACATTGAGGGGTTATGGACCCAGAACTATTATTGTCTACTATTTATTCTTGGTGTAGAACAAGTCCTGTAGGAGGATGACTTAGACGCCTTAATGAGTTATTGGATATTTCGAATGTCCGACGTGCTTATAAAGGAGTGCAACACTACAAAGGAGCGTAAGGACTCATGCTACAATAGGGTGACACCATGATGAGGTACCTTGATAGGATAAAGTCTTGGCTTTGCGAGTCACGTCACATCGGCGTAGCATCATATATAGGCAGGTAGTCCAATGTTGTAGAATGAAGAGTGGTAGGCAGCACTACAAAGAGGCCGGTGACCTCATGTTACAGTGGTTTGACACCATCAAGAGGTAAAAGATGTAAAGCATCGGCTACGCGAGCCATGTCACAGTGGCGTAACACCACAAGGAAGCATAAGGCTTTATGCTGGATAGTATGACACTACAAAGAGGCTTGTGTCCTCGTGTTGCAGTAGTATGGCACCACGATAAGATGTAGCCTCGGCTTTCGGCCATGTCATAGCGGCATAACACCGCAAGAAAGCATAATGATTCATGTCATTACTCTTTAAAAGAACTCACCTAGCGTGTATGGAAAGAGATATATGCCGTCTCTTGAGGGTAAGCTTGTAGCCACCTAATATACATATACCAAAATTAGGCATGCACATGACCTTTAATGTGCAACCGAAAGCACAACTGATGTCATTAGGTGAGTGGAAAGAATGACAGTTATGGTGCAAAATTCAAGGCTTAGTTTATTCTTAAAATTCAAGGCTTAGTTTATTCTTGTGTCATACTGTTATTTGATCCCTGTGGGAAGATTCAAGTCGTAAGCGACATTTATCCTAATGCATGATGGACAATCACTATCAATGTTCTAAATGGTGCCCGTCTCGGCCTCCTAGGCGGCGTCTAGGCGGTCGCTTTCCGCACCTCTTTTACCGTTGGTGCTTTAGCGATAGAGTAGACGGCCAGCGGAGGTTTAGCGGCATGGACGGAGGTGAGTATGTGGTACGCGGTATACTCTAATTCAAATTCTGTTGTAGAATGAGTTAGGTGACGGTGTAAGCGAACGTCTAGACGGAGCAATACCTGACTAGATATTTTGGCAAAATAGTTTTACAATTATTATGGACCTATGAGTCACTTTTACATGACTTAAACTTCATAAATCTTTGTTGTACAACTTAGTTATGCATAAAAAATTCTTAAAATATGTATATTATGCAAAAACAGTGGTAAAATAGTAAAAAAATATCCAAAATGTACCAAAGGCCTAGGCGCCGTCTAGGTATCCTAGGCGTAGGCAGACCCTTTCTGCCGCGCACCCTCCTACTACCGTTTAGAACATTGGTCACTATGAAGAACACTCAACCCATATATTGAGATATGTGAGGGATTGTTAGAGTTTTTGCCTTTAGACTAGTAAAAGTAGTCCCACATTGGCCACACCTCCAATTAGGTATCTTAATATAATGCTTTGCTTGTGTTGAGGTATGCACATAGGTTCTGGTGGGACACATGTGGGTGCCATGTGGAGGTATTTTTCTACGAAAAAAATGATTAACTCCTCAGAAAGCATTTATGTTTTTTGTCACTCACTTGGAAAAAATTTCTTAGAAGCTAAAGGTCCAAAGGGGCTTAGCAACTCGGACTCAGAGTCAGGCTCGGACTCGGACTCCAGGGCGCAAAATGATGCTTTATTTGTGCATTAGTTCCGTTCGTGCGCTCATTTTATGTCCGAGTTGCATGCCTGGTTGTATGCGCATATAGCGTAGTTGACGCATGATTCCGCTGATTGCGGAATTTGAACGGTTATGGAAAGATTGGGTCATTAATTCAGATTCAATTTTTGTAGGATTTGAATTTAATTTGTTCTATCTTTCTGTAATCAGTTTTCGGTCAGGATTAGGGTTAGGGTTTTCACCCTCGTCTATAAATACTATCTTCATGTCCCTTTAAAAACTTACTTCGAAATTGAGAGACGGAGAGAATATCGTCCTGCTGCCGCCATTGGAGTCCATGAGTTCATGCAAGTTCTAGAAGAGGTGATGACGAGCATTTCAATAGTTTTATTCAGAACTTGCTGGTTCATGAGAGCAGATCGTGTGAGACGAATCTTGCTTTGAGCAACGGTGATCGTCATCACCCCAGCAGGTAGAGATTCGTCTGTCTTCTTCTTCTCCTTCCATCTATTATAATACGTTTTGTCTTAATTGTAACTGTGTTTGCAAGAAAGAACGAAGTTTAATTTTTGTTTATTATAATCAAGTCTGTAAGTTGTAATCGAGATACTTATAGTTGTTTTTCGTTGGAATCGAGGATAGTCAGAGAAATTTTTTTTGTGTGAACCTCTGATCTTGACCACAATATCAGGATCCAACATAGGGTATTCGGAAAGGATTACGTGAACTTCTGTTCCTGGTCTCGTTCATCCATCTTTTGATTGAGTTTCGGGACTAATAGATTTTTCTTTCAAAATTAAGGGCCAATATCTATTCGGCGGATATCTCACATCATAACTTTGTCAAGAAAGACCAAACTAGCTTAACAATCCGGAATTGTGCATGGGCCTCCGAAAGCAATGCCAGATAATATGGGAATAGAGAGTTCTAAAGAGAAAGAACATGATTGGAGAGAGGAGAGAAACCTCGAGAGGGGTAAAACAAATAATGGAAACAGAACATTGAAGATAGACAAGGTATATTTTCGGAGAAGTGTGCCAATGATAACGGCAAATTATAAGGGCACTACACTTATTACTTGGGGCTAGCCCAGGATTGGGGCTAGCCCATTAATGAGCAAAGTTTACTCATACTAGCCCATTAGTTTACTCATACTAGCCCACTTTGAAACCCTCCTCCCAAACACTCCCAAACTCTCCCCACCCCACCGGAGCCCTCCCCCATCCCGTCGGCCGTTCTCCGAGACTTCGTCCTCCTCCTCCTTGTCGATGACTCCCAAAGTCTCGAAAGAATCAAGGTACAAATCTTCTTTCTCCTTGTTCTATTGCATTTACAAAATTCTCCCAAAAATTTAAAAAATCCTATTGCATTTCGAAAATTCTGAATAATTTTCTTTCCATTCTTCAAATGAGGGCATACAAGTCCTGAATGGAGTTTAGGATGTAGTTTAGACGTTTACTTGGATGGTCGAACCCAATTTTAGGGCATACAATGTCGACAATCATCGACAGTGTCGAACAGTATCGGGCGGGACTGTAGAATTTTCTACAGTCCCATATAGATTTAGGACTGTAGAGTTAGCTACAGTCCTATATAAATTAAGGACTATAGAAATTTCTACAGTCCTTAATTTATAAAGGACTGTAGAAATTCCAACAGTCCTAAAAAATTTTAAGTTTGGTATTTGTAAATATTTATTACAAATTTTTTAATTCTCATGAACATGCAAGAAAAGTGAAGAAGTTGGGAAGAAGCCTCATAAGTTGGCAGGGTTCGAATTATAGGGCAATTAATGACGAACTCCAACAAAGCGACAACGCTAAAGATTTTTCTTTCTTGGAAAATAGAGAGCAACGTACAAAGAGGCGGCATGAAGTTTAGGCCCCGTTTGAAGAATTGTAAAACTTTCAATGAATATGACTTTTGAGAATTGTAAAAGTTTAAACTATGAGTTTGAGTTGTAAAACTTTGAATTAATTTGCTACTATTGACACTTTGAATGAATTTATTTCAATTGCTATAATTTAAAAATTTGCTACAATTGCTACATACATACAATTTGTGTTCAAATTTTTCTACATACATACAGTTGTCATTTTTTTATATAGTGGAGCTAATTTTACTTATAACTGTGTATACAGACAGTGGATAAAGTTTAGGACTGTCAATAATTTGACAGTCCTACTTTCTTTCAGGACTGTAAAAATGTTGACAGTCCTAAACTTTACCCACTGTCTATGGGCAGTTATATGTATGTTTAGGACTGTCAACATGTTGACAGTCCTAGTATATACTAGGACTGTCAACATTTTGACAGTCCTAAACTTTACCCACTGTCATCATGTTGGCGTAAAGATGGTTGACGTAAAAGCCAAATAGACAAGCGTAAAGTGGGTAAAGTTTAGGACTGTCAAAATATTGACAGTCCTAGTATATACTAGGACTGTCAACATTTTGACAGTCCTAAACTTTACCCATTGTCACCATGTTGGAGTAAAGATGGTTGGCGTAAAGTGGATAAAGTTTAGGACTGCCAAAATGTTGACAGTCCTAGTATATACTAGGACTGTCTACATTTTGACAGTCCTAAACTTTATCGACTGTCACCATGTTGGCGTAAAGATGGTTGGCGTAAAAGCTTAATAGACAGTGGATAAAGTTTAGGACTGTCAAAATGTTGACAGTCCTAGTATGTACTAGGACTGTCAAAATTTTGACAGTCCTTCAAATTGGTAGGACTGTCAAAATTTTGACAGTCCTAGAATTTTTTTCTGTTAATTTATTTTGTTAATTGGTAGGAGGGCCAATTTATTTTGTTAATTTTATGTTTTCTTTAAGAAAATATATTTTAATGAAATAAAATTAAAATAAATTAACAGTAAATTTACTGTATCGAAATTTCAAAACTAACAAAAAATTAAAATAAATTAACTCAGTTGTCGATATGTATCAAAATTTTAAAATATCCCAAATTTCTATCCTTAAAATTTGTTAAAGTATTATGTTATTTAAAATAGTAAATTTATTATTGGTACATTAAATATTTTGTAAAAAAAATAAAATTACCAAAAGTAAAATTTGGAGATCGAAACATTATTTTTTTGCGATTCTAAAAATTTGGGAAGTCCATCAAACGGTGAAACGGTTTATCCCGAAGTACTTTTCCATACGGTCATTTTGGCACAAACTGGAGCTTGTTTCGATCCCCCAGTCAAAAGTTATGATACTTTAAAGTTTTATATTTTATATTTTTGCCTGTAATATGTACGTCTTATATCGGATGAAAATTCTCTCTACACGAATTGTGTTACTCTCGTCGAAAACATACAAATCGACCTATTGTGTGACGAAAAACGATTTGAAAACAAATAGTTATGGCCGTTCGAAGTCTGATCGACGACAGACGTAATATTCGTACGGTAGAGATTTTTTTTTTTTGGGTTCAATGATAACATATTTTATTTTGGATGTTAAATTAAATAAAAAAATAAAAATCCAAAACTAACTAAATAGAAAAAAACTAAAAAAAAATTTCTGACAATTAAAATGAGGACTGTCAAAATTTTGACAGTCCTCATTGTTTGTGGGACTGTCAAAATCCTGACAGTTCTAGTTTTATATAAAATTTTCAGTGGGTTAAAATTAGAACTGTCAAAATTTTGACAGTCCACATAGCTTGTGGGACTGTCAAAATTATGACAGTCCTAACAATTTGTAGGACTGTGAAAATTTTGACAGTCCTTCCTAGTGGTAGGTTGACAGTCCTTCCAAGTGGTAGGACTGTCAAAATTTTGATAGTCCTGATTATAACAGTCCCGAGTGAATTGCTGATGGCAAACTTGTAATTTTTGATATATATGTTGATATAAAAATTTGGACTAATCCCAAGTAACTTTTAGGATGACAAATTTGTAATATTTGGTAAATTTTTAATGGGCTGCTCCTAAGTAAACTTTGTAGTGCCCTGATAAATTGCCATGATAACCAAAGTGCAGTATTGTTACTGTGTAAGGAATGATATATAGGAGCCAAAGTGAAAACAATGTTACTAGTGTTGCTCTACCTGAAGATAAGTGGCATAACGATTGGACCTCGCAAATGTGACACCATTAGGAAGAAATATCAAAGGTTGGAAACAATGACAAAATTTGCAAGTAGTTGGGAGATGGACTTAAGGAATGCGACACTTCTGTCTACGCACCAGCGTAGATTCCTGATATCAACAAGAAAAATCTATAAAGCTATCGACAGAAGGTTGGTCTTCAAAGAAAATTAGATACCACTGTTTTCATAGGTCAATACCAAAAGCCTATAAAGATGGGTTGAGAGAGATTTCTACATCAACTGGCATTTTTTCAATCAAAACCTTGTGTTCGTCCACATGGTTGCTCTCCAACTTGTTACAAGCTTCCAAAACCATCCATTAAATGGATGATGCCTATATTGGTCTTGTTTGTATCACTACAAGTCCACTGCTTTGTCTTGGATGGTTATGCACTTATTCACTTATATATACACAACGAACCTACTCAAGTTTTTTGTTTGTAGCAGGAAACAATGCAAGGAGGAGGAGAAGATAAGAAACTCCAATCAAGAAGCTATTGGAGATGGAGCAGGGAGGACTTCTTCCCAGAGGAATCCTTCCAGAGCTGGGCCGCCTACCGGTCAGCACTCGGCCAGACGCACCATCGCCTGAAAGATCGGCTACTAAGCCGCTCCGATGACGCGACCGAGCTCGGGAACCTCCGGAGACGAAGCGAGCACGACATGAAGCGGTGCCTCAGCTGGTGGGACCTCATCTGGTTCGGATTCGGCTCGGTCATTGGGGCGGGGATCTTTGTCCTAACTGGCCAGGAAGCGCATGATCATGCCGGTCCTGCTATCGTTCTTTCCTATGTGGCCTCTGGATTTTCAGCTATGCTCTCCGTGTTCTGCTACACCGAGTTTGCTGTCGAAATTCCCGTCGCCGGAGGCTCGTTTGCTTATCTCAGAGTCGAGCTGGGGGACTTTGCAGCGTTCATAGCCGCAGCAAATTTGATCCTTGAGAGCATCATTGGCACAGCGGCAGTCGCAAGGGCATGGACTTCCTACCTAGCCACCCTCCTGAACCGCATGCCGGATTCGTTAAGGATACATACCAACCTTGCGAAAGACTTCAACCTGCTGGATCCTATCGCGGTCGTGGTGCTTATTGCCACTTCGACAATCGCAATGCTCAGCACGAAGATGACATCCTATTTCAACTGGATTGCCTCTGCGGTCCACTCGCTTGTCATAGTGTTCGTCATAGTAGCCGGTTTCATGCACGCCGACACCAAGAACTTGACACCCTTTCTTCCTTATGGTTCCCAAGGTGTCTTCCAAGCGGCTGCAATCGTCTACTTTGCTTACGGTGGATTCGACAACATTGCGACGATGGCGGAAGAAACGAGAAACCCTTCGAGGGACATACCGTTGGGCCTATTAGGTTCGATGTCGATCATTACAGCAATATACTGTCTGATGGCACTTTCCCTGAGTATGATGCAGAGCTACAGAGATATCGACCCGAATGCTGCCTACTCCTTTGCGTTCAAGCATGTGGGGATGAAGTGGGCACAGTATCTAGTGGCACTCGGCGCTCTGAAGGGGATGACGACGGTCCTTCTCGTCGGTGCACTCGGACAGGCGAGGTACACCACTCACATAGCAAGAAGCCACATAATTCCACCCGTCTTCGCTCTCGTCCACCCGAAGACCGGGACGCCAATCTATGCCACGCTTCTCATCACTATCTGCAGTTCCTGCATCGCTCTGTTCTCGAGCTTGGGTGTTCTGGCTAGCCTGTTGTCTATAAGCACGCTCTTCATCTTTATGATGTTGCCGACGGCACTTCTCGTCAGGAGATACTATGTCAGAGGCGTGTCTACGCCGCAACACCTCTTGAAGCTGGTGATATTCCTACTACTTATCATTGCTGCTTCGATGGGGATTTCAGCTTACTGGGGGCTAAGACCACACGGTTGGATTGGATATGTGATAACTGTTCCTATTTGGCTGGCGGGGACGTCGGGAATTGCGTTCTTCTTGCCCCAGCAACGGAGTCCGAAGGTTTGGGGTGTGCCTCTGGTGCCGTGGCTGCCATCCTTGTCGATCGCCACCAATCTTTTTCTGATGGGGTCTTTGGGTGCTGATTCGTTCATAAGGTTTGGGGTGTGTACCGGAATCATGATCATCTATTATGTGTTCTTTGGCGTTCATGCCACTTACGACATGGCTCATGGGAGGGGCAATGAAGAGCTGGAGTTCGCAGAAGCAGCGGAGAAGAATGGAGATGTAAAGAGTGAAGCAGCAGCAGCAGCACCTTAAGAGTACATTGCAGCTAGCATTGAATAAGATTCGGGGTTGAAGTGATGAAGCTAGAGAGTTTGTAGACAATTTACAATCTCTCTCTATCGAATAGTCATTCCTTCAGTGGAACTGTTATATTGAAGATCTATCTACTAATGCAATCCTTGCTCCTGTCAAAAAGTGATTTCCCTTCTTTTCTCTCTCTTGTTCTCTACTAGTTGAATCTTTTTCCATATTATCTGGTAACTGCTCATATCGTTTCTTTGTGATAACTACATTTCCGAATATTGTGTGGAGCTTAGCATCTTCTATTCCTCGTCCGGATAAAGATCTTCTTATGCGTAGCCCTTGTGCAATGACTTAGGAGTATTCCGAACATAATTGGAGGCATAATCTATCAGAGATCATTGTTACAATTCAAAGAGCATTCACAGTGGAAGATGTTTTAATGCTACATTTTAACTTTATTCAATTTTTATAGTACTTAAAGGTTGCAATGGTTACTTGTGCATATTTAAAAATTACTAAAAAGCTACGATACACTTCAGATTTGGAACGTCTTCTAGTTACTCTATATTAATTGTTGGGCCCACCAAAAATAACAAACAAGAAAGAAAATAAAGAGAAGAAAGAAATTATTTTACTAAATAGGGAAGCAAAATAAAAAGGAAAAAGAGGAAGAAAAAAAAAGGAGATTAATTTGGAGTGTTTATTTGGAGTGTACCATTGTGTGCCAATATCATGGTGATACTCTAAAAGTAGTAATTTACACACTTTTTAATAATTTGGAGTGTCCCCACTGTGGATGCTCTAAGAGATGAGGGCTTAGGTTGGATGTTGATGTTGCTCCTCGGGGAAAAAGAGTACCAGAGAGAGAGAGAGAGAGAGAGAGAGAGAGATATGAAAGGGGGGAGGGGACACTAAAAGACGAGTCACGTCCCATTCCCAAAATACGGTGAGCCAAGTACGTAATATTATCCCTAGGCTACATGATATACAAATAGTCTAGTATCCGTATTCGCAATTTTTGTCCGTAAGGTTCTAGGATAATATTACCACATGTCACATATAAAATAAATAGCAATTTGGTTAAAGGTCATTCTAAACTATAAATATGGAATAACTATTCTTCCCTATTACAGCTACACACACACACACACACACACACACACACACATATATATATATATATATATATATATATATATATATATATATATATATATATATATATATATATATATTGTCACGTTCCAGTCCCAAAATATGTAGGAATATGATACGTAAACATGTCAGCAGTATGTATACGTAGGCTACTCCAATGTATGGAACCTAAAAATACATACTTAAGCTGTATATGAACTATAGCTCACACGTGGTATAAAAAATGTCAAAGGTATAAACTAAATCTCATCCACAAAATAAAGAAATAAACTAGGAAGGTAGCATGAATGAAATAAACGAAATGAAATAGTATCATCCATCAACTAATAGTCGGGTGGAGACAAATTCACTACCAAACGACTATAATAAAAATACGATAAAAAAAGGGTTAAGCCATAAGTTATTGAAATGAAAGGAAGGCTAAACTAAACTACTAATCCATCCTGGAAGAGTTAAGTAAACTCAGAAGGTAAGACCTTCTTGTTTGAATAGGGTCCTGGACCATACACCTGGGGATAGTCCTGCCCGCTATGCATGGAAAGGAACCAGGTTCTCAGTGAAATGTAATAAGATACATATAAACATGACACATGAAATAGTATAAACATACAAGAAGAAAAGAGAGAAAATATAAGTATACTACTGCTAACCAGTCTATGTGTAAATGCAAACGAGGACAACATTCAACACTTGGACCTACTGACTCGGGTACACGAGTAGCGCTCCGTCTAGACGCTATAAAGACACAGCGTGTAGTGCTCCTCACGAGACACTACCGAATAATCATCGGATAGCGCTCATCCAAGACACTATCAATTTGTTGGTTTTTTTTTGTTTAGCTTTCATTTTCCTTTCTCTATGGAGTTACAAATAATCCTAGAGACTCAAAAATAAAGAAAGATTACAGTGAGAGCAAAGTCTTAAAAGCTTGGCTTCTTTTTTTGTATTAATGACAGCTTTTTTCTTGATGACAGTTGTCCAAAGCTAAGCAGATCGGAAATCTGTACACATTTCGAGGCCTTCGCTCCCGAACCCCCACAGGCGGTGCTGCCTCATCGACCCCCGTCCACTGACCGGGCAGTGGAACCCCCGAGTACGTTGCCCCAGAGATGTCGTAGCTGGCTAAGAGAAATTTTGTAGGAGAATAATGTCTTTGGCCCATATAGATTTCTTTATTACATATGTCCATATTGGTATTTTGCTTATTGCTTTTCTGCAAATATATATTAGACGAACAAAACAATACTCATAGTAGTAAGTATGATATTATTAGTGCATATTAGGACTATGTCTAGTTTAAGTATAAACACTACACTGATTGCATGATTATTAAGAATTCCAAAATACTAAACTTAGTTGATTAACTATAAAAAAAACTCAATTTTATTGATCTAACAATCTTTCCCTTTTTTATTAGGGCAAATCGGTTAAATTTAAGATGGATACAATTGAAGGTTGTATTACTAATATGTAAAAATACATATTACAAATCACTAAAGGTATACTTAAACTTTCTCTCCCCCCCCAACCCCACCCCCTACCCCTACCACCCACCCCAACATGATAAAAAGTAAGCTCCCACGTGTTAAGAGATTAATGGAATCAAGCATAAGTAAATCAGAGTAGGTGGAAGGCATTGGTGTAACGACCCGTTCCGCTCAAGCGGAGAGCTGATTCAAATGGTGCAAGTGCAACGACCCGACCCGCCTTGCTCAGCGAGAAGACTCGCTTGAGACAAAGGATTTCAGACTTGGCCCTTCAGTAGTTCAAATTTAGACTTTCAAAGGCACACTCGGAGTATCGCTCGACCGAGATGAATCATCAAGGTGGATGGCTACGATGAACTTGTCTTTGCTTAGCCCGTACACATACAATATGGACGATACATGCTAGTTGCTAGGAGAATCATCTCTTGCATGCTAATAAAGAATACAACGCACCTAGCTAAGGGATTAATCCCATCTTGTATTGCTTGTGTTAGAACATGAAAGACTACCGATTAGTTGTTTCGCTTATTTTCTTATGCTTGTATTGCTTGTGTTAGAACATAGAAGACTATCGAACATGGAAGACAACACACCTAGATAACGTAAAGGCTTATGTTCAAAAGTAGACTACCGCTTGTTTTCTTATGCTTATGGTTCATACAAATGCAATGCTTGCCTGCTTACATGCTAACTTGTACTCATTGCCTCGTTTTAATGCTTGTCACATAATTTTATGCCACAATAAGGTAACACAATCCGTGTCTTGCATTCATCTAGTTCGTTGGAAGACTATCGAATAGTCGTTTCATGCAAGGCAGTTCTCGAACGAGGGGACTGCATCCTGTCAAGTTAAGCAACACTCATGTTATACTGAATCTGATGGCTCGGGGAGTCGATATATTTGTGAACAATCATGTCTTGAACTTGAACTTGAACTTGTACTTGACAAGATCCTGATTTGAACCTGTACCTGACAAGAGGCCTAGAAGATTAGAGACTTGCATGGTCACAGACAACTTGGTACAAAAGAAATATTTTCAAATCTCGTTCCGCAGAAGATCACCGGGGCACCGGGGCCGATCCGACCGGTCGGAACCTCATGACTGTAGTTTCCTGCATCGGACAGGATTTGTGCAATGCCCCCTATTCGTGCTTGCACACCATCTCTGCCCTGAGACTACACCGTCCTCTATGGCATCGTGCTAGTGACCTCATGTTCATATAGATTAAGTCATGCTCGCTTAGCGGCAATCCGCGTGCGAGTCATTGCATTGCATCTAGTAATCTGGAACACCTGAACGAATATGAGTATAAGACATCTTGTCACTCTCCGTTCTCGATATACGTATTTGGATATATTAGTTTTTCTTTTTATATTATTTATTGCTCGCATGGTCATTAGGTTGCATTTCATGGAGACTAGACCCATTATTTGGTTCAATTAGACTCACGATTTAAGTGTTGGGTTGGTTTGTCATGAGTGAACCCATGGTCTAAACCTCAAACCCTAGCTATATAGGTTAACTTCTTTCTCACTCTTCCTTCATTCTCTTATTTTTCTCCTTCCTTCATTTAGGCAAGTACAACCTCAAACCCTAGCTATATAAGTTAACTTCTTTCTCGCTCTTCCTTCATTCTCTTATTTTTCTCCTTCCTTCATTTAGGCAAGTACACTTTGCACTACATGGAGAAAACTCTTAATTTTTTGATTCTTGCTCTTTTTTTGCATTTATTAGTCAAATTTGTGTACATTATGATTCTAAATTTAGTACTTGGAGTTTTCGGTTTGAATGGATGGATTTTAGTATATCTACATTTAAAGTTTAGGGTTTTCATGGGTTCCTTGAGTTTTTAGTGATTTTGATCTATTAAAACATGGTATTTTAGAAAACCATTTTTGGGGTTGATGGAGAACTATTTCGAGCATTTTGCCTTTTGTTTTACTTGATTCAGAGTTAAAATGAGGTTTTTATGAAGAAAACAATTTTTGAGATTTTTGGAGTTTTTGCCTTGGCCGAACCTGCTGTTTGGAGAAGACGAAGTCTTCATGCGGCTAGCGAGTTATGCCGTAGAGAGTGCTATGCGGCCTGAGCTCTTTGCCGCATACTGACCAGCATGCGTCCATCTTGTTGGATGCATGATTGCCATCACACGTGTTCTGGAGCTAATCCTTGAACTCCTTGTGTTTTTACTCGCTGAACGAATGGGAAATTTGCCAAGTCCAAAGAGCAATATGCGGCCGAGTGTCATATGTGGCAAGCAGGCATATGCGTCAAACAAAGCATGCGGCCACTTTTCCTTGGACGCATGACTCTGAAACCTTGGCACATCTTTTCATGGTTTTGTCTTTTCTCTCTGACACACTTTATGGCTTATCCCATCAATCACTTTATGTCACTTCACCGACACATTAAATGCACATCACTCAACACTTGTTCCAAGTAGTAGACTTGTCCTGTCATATGTGGCACTGATCCTATGCGGCACCGACCCATATACGGCCGAGATTTCCTATGCGGCCCTGAGCCCATGCAGCACCGACTCATATGCGACCGAGACTTCCTATGCGGCACCAACCAATATGCGACCAACTTTCTATGCAACACTGACTCTATGCGTCCCTGATCCTTATGCGGCCTATGTACATGTTTTATTGATTTGCTTAGTTTTAATGCTTTATGAAACTTTTGTGATTCCATGTGTGATTTTAATGATTGCTAATATATGTGAGCTATGTGACCATGTGTTAGACCTGACTATGTGCTAGAACCCATATGATTTACCAATGATTAGTAACTCGACTCGACTATTAGTATCCGTGATGATACACTTACTACGTGCTATGTATTCCTACGTGCTAAGTATTTCTACGTGATTATGTTACATGTTTCACATCGAGGTGTATCTACGTGCTAAGCGACATATGTTGTAATAAATTCCTCCAACATGGACATGATAGTTGGTCAATAACCAAGCGGGGCTAGGATTCGTTTGACTATTGCATCACGCTGAGATAAATCCAAATTGAACTACAAAGTGACAAAATGAATTTGTATCTAGCATGCCCGTACTATGGTACAACATATAAGGGAGTAACATGTGACCACGCCATATGATTACAACTAACCGTATGGTTAATTAGGCAACTAAAATATGTAGAGCATTGGGAGGGACAAAATTTTGAGATAGTGCTTAACTAGCCACCCTCAATCATTATATAGGGAGTGAAGGCTGGCCCCCATGGATATTGTTTAAATTTTTATTAGTGGATGGCAATATCTGACTATTATATTATACTATGTGTTCTATGCGATCTTAGCACGGTGGCCTTACGAGGGACCGGTGTATACTACTATGTGCTATACGGTAATTCATGGCTCGGCTAGCCCCTGCTAGAACATGGTTCGATATGAGGATTCCTATTATATGCATAATACCTCTGGGATAACCCAGACTCCACCTAGTAAGCCGTACAAGTGATTGGCCGGTTATATAATTGAGCTTGTTTGTGTATTGTATCTGCTGTAAAATAGTCTAGGGACATGAACTATTATGGTGCGATAGTCTAACCCTTGTCCTTGTTTGGTTATAGGGTTAGATTATTGTGTCACGATAGGCTGAAACCACGAGATAGAACTATATATATATATATATATATATATATATATATATATATATATATATATATATATATTTCATAGCCTGGTTCTATTTCTTCATTCGTGCTTCTTTTGTGGTACTTGCTATTTGGGGTCTAGCCCTATTGGTTTTGCATGGCCAGGTTTAGAGCCAGCACCCAAGGATCAAGCGTACTTCTCCCTTAACATTGGCATGCACCAGACGGATGGCCACTGAGGGAAACAAGTGGGTTTCTTCTTCCTTGCTCGTTATTGCACATTTTACTTCTTTTAGGCGTTTAGCCACCGACACTTGTTAGCCGTAAATCTGGACATTTAGTTTTCTTACATGATTGTAATTAATCAGACTACAACTGATCATGGTCATGTACTTTTGCTACTCTACCAGCTTTCTTATTTTGTACAACTAGATTCAAGAATATTGTATAGGGCATTTGGGATGCCTTACTTCCTTGTCATACATGTTCTATGTTTACTGTTCTTACTCGACTAATTGAGACAATAGATGTGCTGTGTGACCCTAAGTGACTTGCTTGTAGTATGCACCCCCTTGTCTAGTTATAGCCGTGACCTCCGTACGATGTTCTATTCCTTGTACGGGGAGCTGGCCATGTCTGTCTTCGTATTTCGGTACTGGGACGTGACACATTTGTACATATTTGAACACCTGAACAATCTATTGTAAACCATCTGAGTATAACAGATTTGAGTAGTCTGTGTAACTCGTGCACCTGTGTCAGAACCCCGCTCGTGACACATGTGTTTGCTTACGTGATTCCTTGGATTTTATTATCTATATTCGTGCTTGTGTTAACTTGGTTTTATCTTTAGACAGGAAAGGACGGATGGTAAGTTGGTAAGTTCTGTCGTGTTTCTCTTATATTGATGACGTACTGCCACATGAGTTAGGCTTTGCATTATGCCATAAAGCTAATCCTAAGGCAAGACTAGAAAGACAACTTAATAATTTATGCACGGAACCTATATAACGTGTTTGGATTTGTCGAGCAGGCGAGAAGCCTTCCCACCAGTGCATTTATGTACTGATAATCCACCAGATTGCTTGCAGGGTGCAGGAGAACCTTGTTCGGTGCGAAAACCCTCTTCGTGCGTGCTAAGATAAGGAGTTCGCTTTGGAGCCTTGGAATATTGCATCTGGAGCTGAAGCATATATATAGGACATAATGTGGGAAGATCGCCTATGTATCATTTCATGTCATAAGCTACTTGGCACATTTTTATTGTTTCGAGAGAGGGCTTGAGCGACTTGTAATCTCGACCTTGCACCGCTTGTAATACTTATTCAATATCAATAAAGTGCTTGTTTTATTTTTATACTTGTGTTATTCACTGCTTACGGTATTGACGACTCTATGAACTTGTTACCAATCGCCTGTTCGGTTCTTACTCTACTGCATTCGAACTATCTGTGCGACTCTGTGGTTTAGTTATTTTATTGCCTGTTCGGATCATGGCCTTACACGGGCGGAACTTGTGCTTGCGCGACATCACATCCTGATAGGAACGGAAGTTCTGCGGGAGCACTAGCGCGGTGATTAACGCCTAGCAGGGACGACCGAGCCTATGGGAGATCAGGGCGTGACATAATGGTATCAGACAACAGCTTTACGTCCTTGGACTTCGTATCACTCTCAGTTTTGAAAGCTCGTTCATGGGTTATGTGTATATGCTCTGTCTCTCGTTGTCCAATCAGAATATTCCATACAATGAGTTTAAATAATTTTAAAAGTGCATGTGAATGATATGATTGCTTGAACTAGATAGTTTTGCGAAGACCCTTGTGCCGGCCTATGTTAGGCTTTATGGGAATAGACTCGTGCTAGAATTTGCAAGTTATGTGCGAACCTGAATATATATACGTGATTACCAAGCTGGTTAGTGTGTGAGATAAAATATTATTCAAATAAGGATAAGTTAGACTTAGAATGGCAACCAATAGAAACGTTATCAAATTATCACTAAGGAGAATATAGGGGATCATGCTTGGATTTTGAGAAATGGTTCGGACGGTATTTCTTGTCGGTAGATACAAATCAAATATGGTTTATTTGGATAACTCGATTCTTGAGTAGTGTATTGATCATTTTAGAATTATTAGAGTGAATTCAGAGGTCTCGTACGATAGTTGGGTCGAACGATTGAGAAATGTGTTGAACAAGTAATAAGGCTTATATCGAATAGAGATTCAAGATAATGGAATCAACATCTTGGTGGAAGGAAACTTGGTGGATCGTGCGTGTGATTTTGACTTGAATCAAAACAGATTGAACATGTGTAGGATATCGCTTGATAGAAGTTTTCTTGAGAATGGATATTATAGTTTCGAATTAATAGACTTGATATGGTATTGATAGTTGAAAGATAGCAAGGATTGATATAAATAAAAGGAATGTTGTGGTTTGATGAAAGAGGTAAGTGCTAACGAATTTGACCATAAATTGGATGAACGATCTTGAATCTAGTTCGAAAGATAACACCCGATAATCAGGCCCGACTGAGAATGATTATCCCGCGGGAGCGCTAGCGTGATAATTTTACGTCCAACGGGGATGATCGAACTCACGTAAACATGTTCGATGATTATTCAGACGAACACGATAGAATAGAATGTAACGAAGGTGGATAGACTTTGGCTTGAGTATTGAACTTGGTTGTTTGTGGAAGGCTAGAAGTAGGCTATGGTTTATCAAACGATAATATTAAACTTGGATGATTTGGCTAGACGAATATGATCACGGTATGAATGGTTATTAGATGGACATGACTTAGGGGATTAATATATATAACTTGGATGAAACGAAGTGTAACGATAAGGTGTCTTGATCATTTCGATGGTAACCATAATGTTTGATGTTCTTGTCATGTGCGAGTGCAACTCCTTGCTCGTACATGCATTATATCCTAATTAGGACGATTATCTTATGAGAGCGTTGGCGTGGTGTCACTACCATATTTTCTAGGAAAGGGTATTTTAGTAATTTTATATTTAATTAAATATTGTACATAATAAATAATTATTTATTGTATTAATTATTTTTAGATGTTAGTTATTTATTTTGGACTTGTGTTAGTGGACCTAACTAGTTTAGTTAGACTCATGGACCAACATGAATTAATTGGTTAGAATTTAGCCCATTTAGAAAGCCAGGAGATGGATTAAATTAATTAAACCATTAGACTAGAAGCTTCCTTCCTTAATTATTTCTTCATGAGAGCCCCCAAGGGGTATATTGGACAATTCATAGTAGCTTGAGGAAGGGGAAAGGGGGCCGACCTATATATAGGGAGGAATTTATTTCTCTCTCCTCTTTTTATTTTAAAACTGGATCTAGAATTTTTTTCAACCAAATTTCTTCATTTCCACTTCATTTCTCTACCAAATTTTATTCCAATTCCTTCCCAAATTACCATTGGAGGCTAGTGGAGCAAGGATCTAGAAGGAGGAAGCAAGGATCTACAAAGAGGAGCAAGGATCTATAAGTTGGAGCCAATTTCATCCAATTTGGAGGTTGCATTGGGAATCTATCTCCCAATAGGTACAATTCAATTTTTTTTTCTTAATTTAGGTTTTAAATATGAGATTTAACTAAGAAAAAGTAACCCATATGCATAGGCTACCCATAGGATTTTGTTTTGTTTAAATAGGAGGCCTATTGAGATGGTTATGGTACTTTTTGTGTCAATTTTGGAGGAATTCTGAGATTGACAATTGTTGTATATGTCAATTGGTCCTGTAGATCAATTTGGCATGTGCTTGTGTGTTTGGGGCTAGTGTCGTGTCCACAATTGGGTACGTGCAGGTCGTATCCCAATAATTTGGTGATACGTATTAATTTGGGGGTTTTTCCTCCGACACGGGACTTTGTACATGCCACATTTTGACACGGACACGTAGATTTATTTTTGACTCTTCGTATTGTTCATAAATAATATATATGACTTATTCGTGTCCTTCGGGGTACGTTTGGATGTGTGGTGGACTCGTGTCACATGCGAATCCTAGATCTAGTAGGATACGGAGTGATACGATCTATGTGTTGGTATAATTTAAATATTAGATCTATTTCTCTTGTCATTGTGATGTAATTATATATATATATATATATATATATATATATATATTGTTGTGATAATATTTATGTATTATTGTGTCTTAGATCTATGTATTATGTATGTACTTTATGTGTATATATTATATAGCTATTCTTCTACATGTATATATATATATATATATATATATATATATATATATATATATATATATATATATATATATATATATATTGTAGTATATATATATATATATAGTATATATGTTATGTGTAAATATGTATATATGTTGTTTTATATATATGTTACTATATATATATATATATATATATATATATATATATATATATATATATATATATATATATATATATATATATGTGTATGTTGTTATTATTATATGTGTTTATTATGTACATAATACTAGGTGAGGCTGTATGTATAATTATTAGTAGTAATTATGCATATGGTATATATATGTATATATATTGTGGGTTATATATATACATAGGTTATTTATATATATATATATATATATATATATATATATATATATATATATATATATATATATATATATATATATATATATCAGCGACAGCAACAAAGGCGACACAGCAGAGCGTCGCAACAGCAGCAGCAAAACAGCACAGCAACAGCGGTGGCAACAACGACAACCATCTGTCGCGAAAAAGCAGCAACAACGACAACGAGAAGTAGTGGCAGCAGCCAGCGATAGTTTCAGAAAAACTATCGCTGAAACAGCAGCGTATCAGCAGCGTATCATGGTGTAAACTCCCTCACCCGAAATTAGGTTTACTTGGCTTATATAGTGGAATTAGGGCTAGTTTGAACCCAATTAGAATTTAGAACATGATATTTGATTTAACTATACATTATTTTATCATTTAGCGCACCTTACCGTTGCTTCGTTAATTGTAGCACTACGCTAGCCATTGCCTATCTGCAAATTTTACAACATTGTCCTAGACGTGCCCGTCTACCTTTTTGACCTTTGTGTAACTTATAATCATGCTCTCTGGTGCTATATTTTAGTCGCACAATAAACGTCGCGGACGTTAATTATTAATTCTAAATAAATCCTAACTTTGTACCCTTGTGCGTTCCAATCGAAATTGGAGTCGACCATCGATTCCGACGGTACAGCGTAGGCGACCCCCGCCGGCGGAGTCGACAGCACCCCATCACCATCTTCTCCACCTTACCTCTGCCACCTCGCCTCCCTGCTCGACTCGACATCGTCGGAGTCGAGCAGCAGCCACCCTGACTCGACAACACCCCACCACCATCTCCTCCATTCTGACCTCCCTGCTGAACCACCATCACC
The DNA here is from genome assembly GCA_036927795.1 of Iris macrosiphon. Lineage (NCBI taxonomy): Eukaryota > Viridiplantae > Streptophyta > Magnoliopsida > Asparagales > Iridaceae > Iris > Iris macrosiphon. Next base: position 141,487,856 of record JAYESA010000019.1, on the reverse strand, counting down.
ACAGCCTCCACTTCTTTTCGCCTCCGCCTGAATGACATGGAGCTCCTCCTCCTCCACATCAACATTGAACACCACCACACCGCCAGCATCCACCTCCTCTTCGACTTCTTCCACCACCGGAGTACACCACCACCACCCTTGCCATCTTTCTAATATCTCCCTCGTCGACTCCAGCTCCTCCCTGACATCGACCCCTTGCTCCCTGCTCACCCCCCATGGCCGGACCTTCCTGGCCGGACTCCGATCAGTAGCCACCACCAGCATCGTCACCACCTTCACCATCACCATCACCATCGCCATTGTCGTCGTGGTTATCACCTTCACCACCCTCGTCACCATTATCATCCTCAACATCGACCCTATCATCGTCATCACCCTCGTCATCCTTGTCATCACCATCGTCCACGTCGTCATCCTCGTCATTATTATCCTAGTCATCATCATCGTTCTTGGCATCATCATCGCCATCGTCGCCGACATCGTCACCATCCCCTATCATCATGATCGTCAACATTACCCTCATTCCTATCATCCCCATCTATGTAATCATCCTCATCTCATTATCCTCGTCATCGTTGTGTCATCGTCATCACTACCATCATCGTAGCTAGCCGTCATCATCAACCTATCATCATTATCATCGTCCTCGTCATTACCCTCGTCTTCGTATTCACCATGAACTCGTCACCCTCGCCCGATAAACCGCAGCAGTCATTCTGATTCCCGTACCTGTGCATGCTGACCCCGAAGATCTGTTGGATTTATCTGCGTGACTTTCGGAGCTGGTTATTGGGACTACATAGCCGCTTGCCAGGCAAGTATACCTTGCCTTGTTATACTATTTAATTTCTGTATTTTAGCTGCCTGTTCATTGTTTTAGCTATTATAACTGTGCGCGTCCAAGAGAGACTCGGGTGCATTCAACGAATGCGTTGACGTTAGGACTTGTGTCTGACCTAGTGTCTAGTAGCCCCACCTAAAGTTGTGGAGTTATTGGTATGACTCCCAGGCCTTGACACATTTCGTACACATGTTGTGAGTCTCATGTAGGGCATGGTCCTGCGTATGTGGTTGGCCACCTGTACGTGTAGGCATACGACGAATAGGGTATAACTGCTAATAGTGATGCATGTTAGAAGACTTAGTAGTTATTAGTAGGTGGAGCATAGACTAGCGTGGTACGATGGTCCCAATCCTTGTCCTTGTTTGGTTATAAGGTTGGGCTATTGTTCTAACGATAGACTGTGAGCCAGAGTTACGACGCCTGGGCGTATTAGCTACAGCGTGTTGTGGATACGACATGCATAGATCATTGGGCGGGGTGGACGACTTGTAGGCGTATGGGACACCCACTTCCTTTATTCAGATTCTCCGTTCTCCGGAGCGGTATGGACGTTATACTATGCAGATTCTCCGTTCCTCGGAGCGGTAGGATGTTATTATATTGTAGTGTGCCCTTGTATTGGGGGGCATATATAGCATATACTAGCCAGTTATCACGATTGGTGAATTACGTCAGCATATGTCTAGCCTACACTTTTCCATACACTCAAGTTGTCCTCAAGTTAAATTTCACTTAGATGGTTAGGTCACCCTTGAGTTTTATAGTATTTACTTTATGGCATGCTTTTATGTATCTTGTTATGTCCCTCTGAGGACCTGGCCCTTTCCAGATGTATTATTCATGAGTATTTGCAGAAGCGCAGATCCGGACTTGCTACGTATATTGCGAGAGGTCTTCTCTTCGAGTCTCGTGATTGGTAGATGGTTGTACTTATTTTTTATTATCTTGTTTAATTCTATATTCTAGTTCGATAGTGGATTTGTTTCCATCCGACTACTATCATTAGACACTTCATATTGATATCTAGTTCATAGATACTGGTTATTTAATTATATTGATTCTATAGATGAGATCTAGATTACACCATGTGACTTGTGATGGAGTTATACCACTTGTGGATTTATTATTCAGATACAGCGTACATGTGTTATGGTTTCTATATATTGGAGTGCCATATTCATACGGCTGGCATGCTTACGTGTCCTAGTCCTACGTATTTTGGGGCTGGGGCGTGACATGTTTTTAGTGGTGGCCCATGCAGGTCTGAGCATATTGTCTCGGTTACGTTACTGTACCGAGCAAGCCTGCAAATAGGATTAGAGTATAGGATCTCATCCACATCTGACTATGACTCATCTTCTTTCCAATCTATTCTATTTGAATGAATGCATCCTACTTGATCCATGTGCATCCTTGATAGTTCCTTGAGTGTAGCCTTCTCCTAGAATATAGAAGTCCCTGTTGTTAGATAATAAGTAGGGTAACCTTCCCATTAGGAGTAACTAGAACCCTGACACGTCACTAAGTTTAGAATATTTAAGTAAACCCTAGCATCCTTGTCTAAAGAATGGCTTACCATTATTTCTTGACATAATTAAGAATGACTTAAGTGTAGTATAGGCACTACTAGAGCTAGTTAGAGATTTGACCCTAATGTTTGATCCTAGTATCGAGGAACCAATAGAAATCCGAGATCGAATGTAGGGACTGAACCTAATTTGCATAAGTGAGATAGTATTAGGATATAGATCCTTGTCTTGATATTAGCAGACAGTACCTCAGGAAGCCCAGAGCAACGATTATGACATTTCCCTTGATCATACCTCAAGCACGGAGATTTGCTCGCCACCTTCCCCTTAGAAAACTATGATATTATCTGGAGTCCCTCTATGGTAATTTCATATCTTGTTCCCCTACAACCTTAACGTTCACAAATTGTGCGACAATTTAAATTGTGTTCTTCCTCCTTCATCTTTTAACTCGTGCCGCATAACTCTTATGATTGAAGGACAAGTGATCTTATTCTATGTTAGGATATATAGTTTGCTAGGGTTATAGTTTGGTAATTTGAACTTTGAATTATGTGCTTGATAGTTAGAGCTTGATAGTTTGAGTTGTTCCTTTAGATTGTGATCTGATTATTCTTAGTTTTAAATTGCGTAATTTGTATCCGTAACTCGATACGAGTTATATTTCCCTTTTTCTCTTAAAGGTCATTAACTCTTCCATTCTACCATTGACACTTGTATTCTATGAACACTATGATTAAGATTTAAGATGACCATTGCCTACATGATACAATAGGAGACCCTAATAAGTACTAAGATCCGTTCCTCGTATAGCCCAATAAGAATTTGTATTTTATTTACAAGAACCTTATTAATTTGTAAGATCCCCTTAAGACTGTCACAGTCTTAGTTAATTATTTTAAGTTGGGTAGTATGCCTCACAACATAGTATCACATAGCCCTATTGACCCATTGATGAAGTATAATAGGATGGCGCAACTTTAGACTTGCGTAAGAAGATAGTGTTTATACAGACTGTAGAAATTAAAGGTCCATACCCCTATTTGGTCAACTAGCGACTTAGACAAGGAGGGAGTATGACAACTGTAGAGATTGTAGAATCTTAAGTTTGTATCTTATTTGGTTTTGTGAACTTAAATTATTTTTGTACCTCCTTTCATCATAATCTAGCGTACTTACATTTTTGTACTACCTCGACTTATGCTGCTGTTACAGCCTAGTTTTGCAAGCTCATCCTTTTATCAAGCTTGTTCATGACATATGTATTATTGGACGCGTACACTAATATATTTCAGAATCAGTGTACTATGGTCTGATCAACCATAGTGCGCTTGGTTCGCCCTTCGTATAACTACTTTACGTGGATTGAGATATATAGTGATTAGTAGACGAATGTACTTGCCCTCTAGATATGTCTGAGCACATCGTATTTGTTACATAACTGTACTGATGCGAGTATGTGAATAGGGATTATCAAAATAGGATTTCAATCCACAACTTCCTTGACAATTCCCATTGAATTCTTTAAACGCCTTGATCCCCATATTTCTAATCTATTACCTCCCCCTCGAACTCCTTATTATTGTTTTCCGTCTTCCCTTATTTCGGAAAGACGAAACCTCGTGCCTAGCATAAGTTATTACACAGATAGTATTAGATATATCCTATAGGCCAATTATATTATTTGATGATTATTTTGTAATCCAGGGTATATCACATGTAATATATTTGGTGTAAAATTTTTTGAGGATTGAGTAACAGGATTAAGTAAAATTGAGGAATGAGATTTCTGAAATGTAAGAGCCTTATGTGATAGAGGGGTAGATCCTAAGTTGGGTAGCAGTTGCATTGTCAACTCAAGTGAAACTTCTCTTAGATTGTGATCGAGAAAAAAATGGATATAGAGGTTCAAGTTATTATAAAATTAAGAATTCTAGAAGAATGATTAATATGATAAATGATTGATAAATTTTAAAAATTGGGATATGGCAAAATAAATACCGATACGTGAGCATATGATTTAAAAATTTAATATTGAAGGCTGAGTCAACGATTTAAAACCTCGAGGAAATAAATAGAACTCTAAACATGGACATGGACGGATTAAATTTCAAATTTGAGGATTGAATTTAAAGAAATTATGATTATGGGATTACCTTTTTGAAAATATTGAGGATATAATTTGAAATTAAAAATTGAAGAGTACGGAAGTCACAAGTTGAGGATAGAAATAATAGTTGATTATAATTGTTTTCTCGAGGAAATTTTAATAGTTGAAGACTGCGATGCAAATTCTGGTGTGAGATGTCATAAAGATTTTAATTAGATTGAATGTGGATTATTAAATTGAGAATGGAGAAGACAACGCGATGTGTTGAAGTTCGATTTAAACAATGGTCCAATTTAAAAGGGATTTCGATAGATTTGAATAAGTTAAATTTTGGAAGAGATTGCGATTTAACTTGCCTTACGTACGCAAGTGAAGGAGTTAAACCAAATATGCCTTATTTTAATTTCGAGGACGAAATTATTTTTAAGTTGGGTAGATTGTAAACCCCCTCACCCGAAATTAGGTTTACTTGGCTTATATAGTGGAATTAGGGCTAGTTTGAACCCAATTAGAATTTAGAACACGGCATTTGATTTAACTGTACATTATTTTATCATGTAGCGCACCTTACCGTTGCTTCGTTAATTGGAGCACTACGCTAGCCATTGCCTATCTGCAAATTTCATAACATTGTCCTAGATGTGCCCGCCTACCTTTCTGACCTTTGTGTAACTTATAATCATGCTCTCTATTGCTACATTTTAGTCGCACAATAAACGCCGCGGACGTTAATTATTAATTCTAAATAAATTCCGACTTTGTACCCTTATGCGTTCCAATCGAAATTGGAGACATAATCTTGACCGTTTTGTACAATCCGAATTTTATTAATATTCTACACTGTATCCTCTACACCCAGACGCTTGTGCCCGACCAAATTTTATCTCCATGTACTCCTAATTAATTCCAGAACACCGTGCACGGTAATTTTAATTAATTTAATCCTAATTTCCATCTTTGTGCAAATTTTCTAATTGTTGGGCACTTTTATGCAAAAGTGCATCGAGGGTCCACACCATTGGACAATACGTGAAGAAACCTAATTTTCCCTTCACGTGGATTTTTCCGTAATTTTTGGGATGTGCAACGCGCGCACATCGCCCCGTATATTAAATCTATCCTTGCATTTAACTAATACAAAATTCTAGCCCTCCCAAAACCCCCATGAGAGCCCAAGGCCCATCCTAGGTAGAATTTGACCAAGTCAAACTATTCCTAGGGCAACCCAACCCCATGTTCACATAAATACATCATTTCCTTCTTCCTTTCTTTTAATTTTTTTTATTCTTAAAACCTAAAAAACTATAGCCGACTCTCCATCCCTGTGCACCCCTCATCCCTGTCTAGACCCGTCGGCCTCCTCGCCGGAGAATCCCACAGCCACCGTGGCCCTCCACCTTCGACACGACACGTCAAATCCCTACTCTGCGAGCCGTCGGACTTGCCATCACCATCACCATGGTCAACCCCCATGGCCGGAGACCCGTCCCTTCTCCTCCCTCGACTCGACCTGTCTGGAGTCGGCCATCGATTTTGACGGTACAGCGCAGGCGACCCCCGCCGGCGGAGTCGACAGCACCCCACCACCATCTTCTCCACCTCACCTCCGCCACCTCGCCTCCCTGCTTGACTCGACATCGTCGGAGTCGAGCAGCAACCACCTCGACTCGACAGCACCCCACCACCATCTCCTCCATTCTGACCTCCCTGCTGAACTACCATCACCACAGCCTCCACTTCTTCCCGCCTCCGCCTGAACGACATGGAGCTCCTCCTCCTCCTCATCACCATTGAACCCACCACACCGCCAGCATCCACCTCTTCTCCGACTTCTCCCACCACCGGAGTACACCACCACCACCCTTGCCATCTTTCTATTATCTCTGTCACGTCCCAATCCCAAAATATCGAGGGACTAGATACGTGGCAATGGCCAGCAACGCACACAGATGGACAAACACAATTTAATGGATCCATCAGGGCGTACTTAAGCTGTAATACAACAATAAGGGTCTAGATATACTAATCTCATCCACAGAAATGAATATAAAAATATCAGAATCATAAAGCAAGATCAATCTCAATAATTATAATACTCGAAAAATAACCCAAAAATGAGTCTGATACATCTGTCAAGATAAAAGAATAAAGATAACCATAGCAAATACTGAGTATGGAAACAGTATATACTCAGAAGATACCCTCAGGGATCACTCGTCTACTGGATCTGGTACTGCTCCAGTGCCTGCTCCTGCTCCTGCTAATGCTCCTGTCCCGTATACCTCGAGTCGATCTTGTCTGCTAATCCTGGGGACATAATCCGAATCCAGGTCCTCAGGGGACATAACAAGGTACGAAATAACTCTAGCCATAAATAATGCAGTACAGAAAATAAATAAAATAAATAGGGTCAATATGTAACCATCTCTGTGAAATGCAAGTGAGAGCATCACTAGTACTCAGGCTGAGACCACTACAAGCTCTGTGTCGGGGAGCCGGGTAACAGTAATAACACGTAATGTGCCTAGATCTGCTGGAGAGTCTACGGCCTCACAATAATAATAGATATATATATATATATAAAATAGCCTGTAGCCTGTGTGTCTTTCCCCACCCAATGTAACCACACGTCTCATGTCCACAACGTCTCATGTACATGTCACGCAAGATCATAGTTAATACAACAAGTCATCTAATATCTATGAATATAATGTCTATGTCATAAAACCTGCATCCTATACAGAATTATCATGAATATCTCAGGAAGATTCTGTCTCATAAATAGTATCAAGTGTCCTGGGTTATGATATACTTGATAAGACAAGTACGAGAATGTAAAGGGTCACGATATACATGTCTAGATGACGTTACACAACTCCGCATACGGGGTTGGCACCCGACTATTAATTGGACGCTAAGTACGTCACACGATCCTAGGTCAAGCATGCATAACAATATAAATGAATTAAGGAAAATATGTAACAAGACTGCAAAGTTGGCAAGGTACACTTGCTTGGGGTTTGAATACCAACAGTTATCCCTGTATCAGTGGATCCTGCAGGTACTCCTCCAAAAGCTGTAATAAACATCACCAACAGTCTCAGAAAATATCAAAGAGCTAGAAACACCTATTTTTGAGTCCAATTTGGACACAAGGACAAAAATGACAGTTTCTGGTCAAAGCGGGGTCCACATATGGGCCGCTTTGCACCAAAAAATGTGTCAGGATCAAAGGTCTCCAAATTCGTCAAACTTAGTGCCAACAGGTCCAAAACGATGATACGAACCCAACGAAACTTCCAGAATTGGATTCCGATAAGCCGATCACAAAATTGTCCGTCAAGTGGAGCCGCGAGGCCCACGATACGCGATTTTGTCAACGTTCTCAGAATCGAACCAAACTTGGGTCACAGGACCAGCATATTGCTACGAGTCCAATGGCATAAGTTTCGTTTCGATCCGACATGTATACACGAAGTTACGACGTATTCTAGAACAGGCGGATACGGGGCATTGTCGGCGAATTTGTGTTGATTTCGGTGTGCACGCACATCCAAATCAACTTTTGCAAAATCCCGCACGTCCGTATCAATGGCGCGCACGTTTCGGTAAAGGCCGCACGCGACCAAGTTATCCCGTTTGGCGGGGCGCACTCAGTTTCGGGAGAAAATGGAGTATTATTTTTCCTGTTTTTGGATCACGGTTCGCGATCGCCATAGGATGCGATGCACCGAGCGGGTTGCACGGGCATCGAGAGGGTTACACAGCCTACGCGTCATAAATGACGGAACAGAAAACGGAGCAACGAGGTGAGAGAATGGGTTACCTGAACAGGGCTCCGTGGAACGGGGTTTCTCGTGTCCGGGTTCTGTGTCCGAGTGCTGTGTCCAGTACTACCGTGTCCGGTACTGTACCGTGTCCGGTACTGTGCCGTGGTTAGGGTTTCTGCTCGAGTCGGTTAGCGGGGCGGCCAGAGAGGGGCAGCGCTGCTCGGGGCGGAGGGTCGTCGAGGTTGGTGGTGGTGCTGGGCGGCCGAGGATGATGGCGGTGGAGCGGGGAGAGGGTCTAGCGGCTGCGGGGTCGGGGTGGCTAGGGCTCTGTCGTCGAGGGCTGGGCTTAAGGCGGAGGAAGGAGGAGGGAAGGTGGAGGCAGGTAAGGCGAGGGCGGAGGGGTTCGTCGAGGGTGGCCCTGGGTGTTCTGTCGCGGAGGAGAGGTCGTCGGTTGAGGGTCGGGGTGACGGTGAGGAGAGGCTCAGGGCGAAGGAAGAAGGAGGAATGGTGGTAGCCGGAGACGACGGGTTCGTCGAGGGGTGGCTGGGCTATGAGCGGAGGGGCGACGCGGCGAGGTCGGCGGGGAGGGGGTTGCACAGGTGGGTCATCGGCGGCGTGGAGTGGCGGCGCTGCGGGTTAGGTTCCGACGTCGAGGCAGAGGAGAGAGGGTGATATAGCGGCGCCGGGGCAGTGATGTCGGCTAGGTTTAGGAATAGGATTTCGGTTAGGGTTTCGGGTCCGGGTCGGTTCACTTTGGATCCGACCCGACCCGTTAAGAGATGGATTTGGTTTGGTTCGGTTTAACAACGGTTTGGGTCGGTTTGGTTTGGTTTATTTAAAATAAACCGGGTTCAGTTTAGGGTTTAATTCGGTTTAACTGTACATTAGTTTTTAGGGCTTTAAAAATGCTTCTGGGGTCCAATAAATTTTTGAAAAATTATCCTATGTCCAGTTTTCCATTTTACACCCAAAAATATTATTTTTATAATATTTTAATATTAATTAATATTATTAAAAAAAATCCTTTAATCACAAAATACCTTAGTTTTAATTCCCAAAAATTACACAAAAATTGTGAAAAATTATTTTAAAAATTTAAGAAAAAAATCATCTCCCTCGTCGACTCCAGCTCCTCCCTGACATTGACCCCTTTCTCCCTGCTCACCCCCCATGGTCGGACCTTCCTGGCCAGACTCCGGTCAGTAGCCACCACCAGCATCGTCACCACCTTCACCATCACCATCGCCATTGTCGTCGTGGTTATCACCTTCACCACCCACGTCACCATTATCATCCTCAGCATCGACCCTAACATCGTCATCTCCCTCGTCGTCCTTGTCATCACCATCGTCCACGTCGTCATCCTCGTCATTATCATCCTAGTCATCATCATCGTTCTTGGCATCATCATCGCCATCGTCACCGACATCGTCACCATCCCCCATCATCATGATCGTCAACATTACCCTCATCCCTATCATCCCCATCCATGTAATCATCCTTATCTCATTATCCTCGTCATCGTTGTGTCATCGTCATCACTACCATCATCGTAGCCAGCCGTCATCATCAACCTATCATCATTATCATCATCCTCGTCATTACCCTCGTCCTCGTGTTCACCATGAACCTGTCACCCTCGCCCAAAAAATGCAGTAGTCATTCTGATTCCCGTACCTGTGCACGCTGACCCCGAAGATCTGTTGGATTTATCTGTGCGACTTCCGGAGCTAGTTATTGGGACTACACAGCCGCTTGCCAGGCAAGTATACCTTGCCTTGTTATACTGTTTAATTTCTGTATTTTAGCTGCCTGTTCATTGTTTTAGCTATTATAACTGTGCGCGTCCGAGAGAGACTCGGGTGCAGTCAACAAATGCGTTGACGTTAGGAATTATGTCTGACCTAGTGTCTAGTAGACCCACCTAAAGTTGTGGTGTTATTGGTATGACTCCCAGGCCTTGACACATTTTGTACACGTATTGTGAGTCTCATGTAGGGCACGGTCCTGCATATGTGGTTGACCACCTGTACGTGTAGGCGTACGACAGATAGGGTATAACTGCTAATAGTGATGCATGTTAGAAGACTTAGCAGTTATTAGTAGGTGGAGCATAGACTAGCGTGGTACGATGGTCCCAATCCTTGTCCTTGTTTGGTTGTAAGGTTGGGCTATTGTTCTAACGATAGACTGTGAGCCAGAGTTACGACGCCTGGGCGTAGTAGCTACTGCGTGTTGTGGATATGACATGCATAGATCATTGGGCGGGGAGGACGACTTATAGGCGTATGGGACACCCACTTCCTTTATTCAGATTCCCCGTTCTCTGGAGCGGTATGGACATTATACTATACAGATTCCTCGTTCCTCGGAGCGGTAGGACGTTATTATATTGCAGTGCGCCCTTGTATTGGGGGACATATGTGGCATATACTAGCCAGTTGTCACGATTGGTGAATTACGTCAGCATATGTCTAGCCTAAACTTTTCTATACACTCAAGTTGTCCTCAAGTTGCATTTCACTTAGATGGTTAGGTCACCCTTGAGTTTTACAGTATTTACTTTATGGCATGCTTTTATGTATCTTGTTATGTCCCTCTGAGGACCTGGCCCTTTCCAGGTGTATTGTTCATGAGTATTTGCAGGAGCGCAGATCCGGACTTGCTTCGTATATTGCGAGAGGTCTTCTCTTCGAGTCTCATGATTTGTAGATGGTTGTACTTATTTTGTATTATCTTGTTTAATTCTATATTCTAGTTCGGTAGTGGATTTGTTTCCATCCGACTACCATCATTAGACACTTTATATTGATATCTAATTCATAGATACTGGTTATTTAATTATATTGATTATATGGATGAGATCTAGATTACACCATATGACTTGTGATGGAGTTATACCACTTGTGGATTTGTTATTCAGATATAGCGTACATGTGTTATGGTTTCCATATATTGGAGTGCTATATTCATACGGCTGGCATGCTTACGTGTCCTAGTCCTACGTAATTTTGGACTGGGGCGTGACACAGGGGCTGTAGTGACAGTTTTTAGCGACAGTGCAGAAAACTATCACTAAAATAATAGTATATCATAATAAACAGCAGCTTTCAGTGACAGCAGGAATAGTTATAGCGACAGTTTGGCAGTTATATATATATATATATTACGGGTAGTTAATATAACAAGATATTGGGTATTACCTCGAGGAACCAAGGTAATTGGGGATACCCAAGGTATTGAGTTTGGGTATCAAGTTTTTGAATTATTGTTGTGATACCAAGTTGGTTTAAAACTACGGTACCTATTTAATGTTGTAATTATGATTCTATATTATTAAGGATTGTTTGATATATATATATATATAAATATTGATGTTTACCTATGGATTCATGTATCCGGAGATACGGTATCCTAATATTTAAGATATGGTTTTTATGGCTTAGACTTTAGTATCTTGAACCCAATATTTTATGTTAGACTTATGCAACCTAGAAATTGGTAGTTGACCATAGTAGACCATAATTTGACTATAGTTGACCATAATTGACCATAGTTTGACTTTTGACTTAGAATTGACTTATTGACCTAGAAGTTGACTAGTTTAACTTATTTCTGTTTCCGAAACCTTGTATTGATGTTGTATTCCATATCTAGGTCTTCGAGGCACTGTATCAGACATCTGTAAGACTATTCTTTGGACTTCAGGCGAGTACATTATCTGATAGTTTCTCATTTATGATATCCTCTATGTTCATTGTATCTAGTATAGATATCCTTGTTCTCTTGACACGATAGTTACACGGATTGGTATATCTGGATATCATTATGAGATGTTATTCCTTGGTATATAGTGTATCTTATGCAAGCCTTGTTTTATTGATTATCTTGTACATGTACAGACACTGATTCTCGGAAAGACTAGCTATCTTCTTGGAGAATCTCGTGCCATAGCGTACCATGTTTGGATCTATTATACCAGTTGAGGGTGGAGAGTATTTTAGTGTAGATATGTGATCATACCCTCCTTGTATCAAGTCTTACATTGAATAGTGTTAATCATACACCGCACATATGATTAGCCAGGCCATATATCTTGTATCAAGTTCCCAAGCCGATCACATGTTAAAGCTAGTACTCACACACTTAGACATTAGTATACTTGTTCATAGACGTATTGCTCATTATTGTATTTATTCTAGTATTTCCTTATTGTATATATATCTCTCGTATCTATTCTGCATCTTGTATATTCACATCTATTTACTGTTATATAGTTTTTATTATTGATTAGAACTGCTGTTAGAGATGTACTCTGCTCCTTTCCTGACTGTATATATTTTTCCCAGATAATACAGAGGACTGGTACCCTACACATTATGGACCTCAGAATATTGTGGGCCTAGAGTCTGAGACCCTGGTTCAGGAGAGACTTATCCCAACTGTGACAGATGACCCGGGTTTAGTAGCTTCTTAGTATTCTTGTACTGGATTTGTCTCCAGCTTATTTATTAGTATTCTTTCAGACTCCTTGATGTATTATTTTAGACTCATGATTTGTATTGTGACTTTTCTATTCTTTTATCTGATTCGTGCTCATTTTCCATCTTAGATCTGTGATTGAGTATATTATCATTGTTGGTGGTTTATTATATTGTTTGATAGATTACCCAGACAATGTTCTTCCGTCGATTCTGTGGCGTAGGTTGGACGTTGTTTCCGACTTGTACCCTTACACCGGGTGCGGGTCGTGACACATTTTTAGTGGTGGCCCATGCAGGTCAATATTCGCAAGTTATGCGATGTCATGGTAGTACGACGATTTAGTGGTTCTACTGCGTGCCTGCGATAGGATATAGGCTGAGATACTCAATCACATCTAGGAAAATTCTTTTGATTCAACTATTTTCCTTTGATATTGATACTTGATCTCTTAAACTGTCCTTTCCTTGAGTGTCTTACTTCATATGCCATATTGATTATATTCTAGCTTTAGCCTTGTTTGATAGTGGTGCTTCCCATAGTTTTGTATCTATTTATTTTTCTCTGAAGCATGGTTTGGTAGCTGAGTCTTTGCTTAGGACTTGCAAGATCATGACCGGGGGAGGCATTTTCCTGGTTAATGATATTTGCAAGGATCATAGAGTTATTCTGGGAGGCCGGGAGTTGAGTGCGTATCTACTTGTAATGCCACTTCCGAGCTATGACATTGTACTCGGGATGGATTGGTTGAGTAGGCACCATGCTAGCATAGATTGTAGAGGAGGTAGAGTTTTGTTTGGTCCGCCAGGAGAGCCAGAGTTCGAGTTTGCTAGAGGAGCTGTAGAGCAGGGAGAAGGCATTATTTGTGAAGCTATGGTGGACGACAAGGAGTTGCCGCATCCGTTGATAGCAAATTTCTTGGATGTATTTCCTGAGGAATTGCCAAGTTTACCGCCAGATCAAGATGTTGAATTCTCTATAGACTTGGTGCTAGGTGCAGAACTAATTTTGTAATATGTCTATAGAGTAAACAATAACGAGCTGGTCGAGCTGAAGAAGCAGGTAGATAAATTGCAGGATAAGGGGTTTATCAGATCGAGTTCTTCATCGTGGGGAGTCCCGGTACTGTTTGTACCAAAGAAGGATGGATCGGTGCGCATGTGCATTGATTACAGGGCTTTGAATAATCTTACTATCAAGAATAAGTATCCTTTGCCATGGATTGATGACCTGTTTGATCAGTTGAGTGGTACGAAGGTGTTTTCTAAGATAGATTTGAGATCAGGCTACCATCAGGTGAAGGTGAAGCCGGAGGACATACCGAAGACTGCTTTTAGAACACAGTATGGTCAGTACGAGTTTATGGTGATGCCGTTTGGTTTGATTAATGCGCCGGTGGTTTTTATGAACTTGATGAATAAGGTGTATCTTGACAAATTCGTGGTGGTATTTATTGACGACATACTCATATACTCGAAGATACCAGAGGAGCACGAGGAGCATTTGAGGATTGTGTTGGATGTGCTGAGGAAGGATAAGCTGTACGGGAAGTTGTCCAAGTATGAGTTTTTCTTGGACAAGGTAGAATTTTTGGGGCATGTTGTGACTGATAATGGTATTTCAGTAGATCCGAAGAAGATCACAGCAGTGGAATCTTAGAAGTCCCCGAGTTCAGTAGTAGAGATCAGAAGTTTCTTGGGATAGGCTACTATAGGAAGTTTATGCAAGAATTTTCGAGGATTGCCGAGCCGATGACCAGACTCACTAGGAAGGATGTAGAGTTTGTTTGAATGGACGATTGCCAGGTTGCTTTTGAGGAATTGAAGAGAATATTGATGTCTGCTCCTATTTTGATGGTGCCATCAGGGTCTGGAGGTTTCACTATTTATAGTGATGCATCGGGGAAAGGTTTGTGTTGTGTTCTTCAGTAGAATGAGAAAGTGATTGCCCCAGGTAATTGAGTCCTCATAAAAAAAACTATTCTACCCAAGATTTGGAGTTGGCAGCAGTCATCTTCACCCTAAAGTTATGGAAATATTATTTGTACGGAGAGCGTGTGGAGATCTTTATAGACCACAACAGCTTGAAGTACGTTTTCACGCAAAAAGAGTTGAACATGAGGCAGCGTCGGTTGGAACTGATGAAGGATTTTGATATATCTTTGCAATATCATCCTCGGAAAGCTAATGTAGTTGCTGATACTTTGAGTAGGTATCCGGTAGCTATATTCTTGGCGCAGAATCGATATTTGTTGGAGGACTTGGAGAGCTTGGGCATCGAGATAATAGTTCCTGGTTGTGCTATGCAGATGTGGAGATTGTAGATACATTCAGATTTGATGGACATGATCAAGGCAGCACAGTATGAGGATATATCCCTGAGGAGTATCAAAGCTCAGGTGAGAGCAGGATTGGAAGATGATTTTACTATTGCTGAGGATGGATCTTTGAGGCATGGAGTTAGATTGTGTGTGCCTAGTGTGGAGCTGCGTGAGGAGGTATTGCAGAAAGTGCATTACTCTCAGTATTCCATGCATCCAGGTGCCAACAAGATGTATTGAGATATGCGAGAGAGTGTGTGGTAGTATGGCATGAAGAGGAAAGTGGCACAGTTTGTATCCAGATGCTTAGTGTGCCAGCAGGTGAAAGCTGAGAGGCAGAGGCCAGGAGGTTTACTTCAGCCATTATCCATTCCAGAGTGGAAGTGGGATCACATTACTATGGATTTTGTGTCCGGACTTCCACGATCTCAAGGAGGAAAAGACGCGATTTTGGTCATCGTTGATAGGCTGACCAAGTTGGCCCACTTTTTGCCTTTCAAGGTGGGTTTGTCTACGGAAAAGCTGGCAGAGATGTATGTGAGGCAGATTATTAGGATACATGAAGTTCCCGTCAGCATAGTCTCGGATTGGGATAGTCGTTTTACTTTTTATTTCTGGAGGAGTTTGTAGGAGAGTTTGGGCACTCAGCTCAAGTTTAATACTGTATATCATCCCCAGACAGATGGGCAGTCGGAGAAGACTATTCAGACTCTCGAGGATATGTTGCACACTTATGTACTAGATTTAGGGGTTCTTGGGAGGACCATCTCCATTTGGTAGAGTTTTCTTACAACAACAGTTACTAGGCTAGTATAGAGATGTCACCTTTTGAAGCTCTATACGGTCGGAGGTGTCGTACTCCCTTGTCTTGGGACGATGTTGGAGAGAGAGTTTTGCTTGGGCCAGAGATGGTTGTAGATGAAGCAGAGAAGGTTCAGTTGATCAGAGACAGACTTCTTGTGGCACAGGACAGACAGCGGCATTGGGCCGATAGCCACCAGAGACCTTTGGAGTTTGAGGTATAGTTTTAATTTTTGTTTTATGATTGTTTTTGGTTGTTTGTTATAGATTAAGTTCTTAAGTTGGTGTTCTGTTCTAGGTGGGTGGTTTGGTGTTTCTGAGGATTTCTCCGACACGAGGCACGATTCGTTTTGTAGGAGGCGGGAAGCTTAGTCCGCGATTGATCGGACCTTTCACTATTCTAGAGAGGGTGGATGTAGTTTCTTATAGACTAGACTTGCCACCTGCATTGGAGGGAGTGCACAACGTGTTTCACGTATCACAGTTGCGATGGTACATGGCAGATCCTAGTCATGTGTTGGATCACTCGGAGATAGAGGTGGGCCCTACTTTTTGCTATCCAGAGCAGCCAGTTGAGATTCTGGATCGGAGAGAGAAGGTGCTGAGGAACCAGACTATTCCTTTGGTGCACGTCGCATGGATGCATCACTCTCCGGGAGAGTCTACCTGGGAGAGAGAGGATGAAATGCGAGAGCGTTATCCATATTTGTTTGTGCCTTGAGGTATGTTATTTCCTAGTTATGTTCTGTCCATTGTTATGTTCTTTCATAGTAGTTCTGTTCTTTGGTTCTGTTCTTTTGCTATGTTCTGTTATTTTCTGGGGATAGTTTTCGTCTTAAATTTTGAGGACGAAATTATTTTAAGGAGGATAGACTTGTCACTACCACATTTTCTAGGAAAGGGTATTTCAGTAATTTTATATTTAATTAAATATTGTGCATGATAAATAATTATTTATTATATTATTTAATTATTGTTAGATATTATTTATTTATTTTGGACTTGTGTTAGTGGACCTAACTAGTTTAGTTAGACTCATGGACCAACATGAATTAATTGGTTAGAATTTAGCCCATTTAGAAAGCCCATTGTTAAGTAGATGGATTAAATTAATTAAACCATTAGACTAGAAGCTTCCTTCCTTAATTATTTCTTTATGAGAGGCCCCAAGGGGTATATTGGACAATTCATAATAGCTTGAGGAAGGGTAAAGGGGCCCGGCCTATATAGAGGAGGGAGGGGGGATTTATTTCTCTCTCCTCTTTTTATTTCAAAACTAGATCTAGAATTTCTCTCAACCAAATTGCTTCATTTCCACTTCATTTTCCTACCAAATTTTATTTCAATTCCTTCCTAAATCACCATTGGAGGCTAGTGGAGTAAGGATCTAGAAGGAAGAAGCAAGGATCTATAAAGAGGAGTAAGGATCTACAAGTTAGAGCCAATTTTATCTCATTTGGAGGTTGTATTGGGAATCCATCTCCCAATAGATACAATTCAGTTTTTTCTCTTAATTTAGGTTTTAAATCTGAGATTTAACCATGGGAAATCAACCCATATGCATAGGCTACCCACAGGATTTGGTTTTGCGTTCATAGGAGGCCTATTAAAAAAGTTATGGTACTTTTTTTTGTCAATTTTGGGGGAATTCCAAGATTGCCAATTGTTGTGTGTGTCAATTGGTCCTATAGATCAATTTGGCATGTGCTTCTGTATTTGGGGCTAGTGTCATGTCCAAAATTGGGTACATGTAGGTCGTATCCCAACAATTTGGTGATACGTGTTGATTTGGGAGTTTTCCCTTCGACACAGACTTTGTACATGTCATATTTTGACACGGACACGTAGATTTTTTTTTTACTCTTCGTATTGTTCATAAATAATATATATGACTTATTCGTGTCCTTCGGGGTACGTTTGGATGTGTGGTGGACTTGTGTCGCATGCGTATCCTAGATCTAGTGGGATACAGAGTTATACGATCTACGTGTTGGTATAATTTAAATATTAGATATATTTCTCTTGTTATTGTGATTTAATTATATTGTATATATATATATATATATATATATATATATATATATATATATATATATATATATATATATATTTATATTGTTGTGACAATATTTATGTATTATTGTGTCTTAGATCTATGTATTATGTATGTACTATATGTGTATTAGCTATTCTTCTACATGTATATATATATATTGTAGTATATATATATATATATATATATATATATATATATATATATATATATATATATATATATATATAGTTTATATGTTATGTGTAAATATGTTTATATATTGTTTTATATATATGTTACTATATATATGTATGTTATTATTATTATATGTGTTTATTATGTACATAATACTAGGTCAGGGTGTATGTATAATTATTAGTAGTAATTATGCATATGGTATATATATGTATATATATTGTGGGTTGTATATATTCATAGGTTATTATATATATTATAGATATATATATATGTATCAGCGACAACAGCAAAGGCGACACAGCAGAGCGTCACAACAGCAGCAGTAAACACTACTAGAATAAGCGGAATTAGCGACGTAATAGTAAAACGTCGCTAATTTTAAATAAATCAGCGACTCCAAGGAATAACGTCGTTAGACGTCGCTAATTGGTGACATATAGTGACGTTTAGCGACTGTTATTCAGTTTTCAAAATATTAGTCGCTATAAGTTTAATTAAGGTCGCTAAATGTCACTAATTTGTTTTATTTAGCGACGTTTAGTGACTTATTTAGCGACGTTCCTCTTTTAGACATTTAGCGACGTCCAGGACGTCGCTAATTTAGCGACTTCTTTACTGGCGTCGCTAAACGTCGCTAATTTGTTTTATTTAGCGACATTTAGCGACTTATTTAGCGATATTTGGCTTCTTCACTGGCATCGCTAAACGTCGCTAATTTATTTTATTTAGCGACGTTTAGCGGCTAACTTAGCGACGTCATGACGTGCGTCGCTAAAACGTCGCTAAAGAAGTTTTATTTAGGGATAATTTACCCCATTTTTTTCGATCCCTCTTCCAAATTTGTTTTTCCCCCTCCCCGCGTCCCCTCCTTCCTCCGGCTCCCCGCCTCCCTCCGGCGACGTGCTTCCTTCCTCCCGGCAACCCCACTCCAGCAGCGTCCTCCCCCTCCGGCTCCCCTCCTCCCTCCGGCATCCCCTTCTCCCTCTCGGCGACCCCCCTCCGGCCGTGTCCTCACGCCTTCAGCCGCGTCCCCTCCTTCCTCTGGCTCACCTTCTTCCTCCGGCTCCCCTACCCGGTGAGCTCCTCCACCTCCTGCAAACGCCCGCCATCAGGTCCATACGGTACCTGATCTCCTCCCGTATCACTATATATGTACATTTTCAACTACATGCCTCACAAGAATATTTACTCGATCGAGACTCTATGTTGTATGGATACGATACAATATGACACAGGAGAGACACAGCAACATGGACACAGTCACCTGTTTTTGTAGTGTCCTAATATATTTTAGATTGCCAGATTATGTCGGACACCTGTACGACACGACATGGCTCAGATTTTTGGAATATGAGCATACACATATCAGGCACATATTAGCAAGGTTTCAGATCGAAGAATTCCTATAAATATCAAGATCGCTACTAGTGTGAGGTTTCGGATCAGAGTGTAGAAATAATTTTTATTGGAAAAGAAATAATTATTTTTACTGTGATTTTTTAGTAGTTTTGAAATTAAATAAAATAGTAGTCACCCTTTCTTATTGGTTGACATGCGATAGATAATATTTTTTTTTCTTTCATATATTTTAACAATCCTATGATGCTTGTACACTCTTGTAGATTGGTCTTTTTGATATAATTTTTTTTGTCAAATTGATCGAAAAAGAGAGTATAAATGTGGATATCAGTCGGTGTCGGATCGGGACATACCAAATAGTATCGGTATCGATCGACCGTATCGAATTGGTATATTAGTTGGAAACCTGGCAAACTTCAACTTTAATTTACCGGTTCCCTTCATAAGTTCTTAGAATCATATTTATAGGATTCTATTTATAGGATTCTAACACAGTTGAGAATGAGTAAAGAATTGGTACATGAGTGATGGAAACTTGTCAGTTTCAATAAACTATGAAGTTTGTTGTAGGAAAGGATATTATGGCTATTAATATTCATCACCTTAGCAACCCACTCTTCAATAGTAATTCATGTACATCTCTTTTAAAAAAGGATCCTTCTTGCCTCCAATTGTAAACTACATGTGCATTCCACAAATTTTACTCTTATCTTTATTGTTAATAGGGACCTTTACATAAAGATTTGGGTTCTTTTTAGTGCCTGGTCCAGCAATAGGGACCTTAATAGAAACTAGAAGAATTAAAGCCAAACTTACCTGAATCTTCCTTGAAAAAAATAGAAAAGAAAAAAAATGAAAAAAGTTTACATGAGAATATAGTGAAGGAAGAGATATTTAAACAAGCCAGATTATCGGGGCCAAGATAACATAAGCACTATGGTTGGAGTAGCATAAAGACGCTTACCACAAACCTCAGTCCCTGAACAAAGTATACATCATGAGAATCAGAGGAATTTTTTTTTATGAAGTTGGATATTTTCCTCTGAAACCATCAATGGAGGGTAATACTCTCCAATTGATTTGCATATGGTTTGTTAAGGCACCTAAATCTGTACTTCACAACATATTATAACTGTAGACGAGGAGGAAGAAGAGGAGGACGAGGAAGGCGAATAAGATGAATTTTCTGAAGATGATTGAAAATAAAATATTTTGCATGTAGAATATAACTATATTTTGACTGTAGAATATACTATTTTAACGAATATATGTATTATATTTTGACTGTAGAATGCTGTGAGATATGCATCACATTTTGACTGTAGAATGTACTATATATTTGTGTTTTCTTTATTCATCTTATGTTGTTATCAGGTATGACAGGACGACGCGGAGGATTCGGCAGGTCACGAGGTAGACCGAGTGCTCCTCCGGTACTGCCTACTGTTGGTTCCGGATCATCGTCGTCCAGTACTCCAGTATATCGATCAGTCACATCTCTGACTGCGACGACATTACGTGACATCACTCCTGGGATGAGTAGTTCCAAACGTGATAGTACTCCCTCGTCCAGCGTTCCTTCTACTGACGGAACTATAGAGACAGATGAGCATGTATAAGAGGTCATGTCGACGTTGTCCCAGCATCAGCAAGATCCTCCATGTGCACCTCCGGAGGAGACGAGGACAGAGATTTGGGCCGACGGTACAAAGTAAGTCAATTAGATGGTTTAACATCATATATGTCGTGTATTTCTTTATTCATCATATATTGACTTTTTCGATCAAAATAATTATCTCTTATAGATATCATCCATCGTTGGTTCAGAGACGCCTGAGCCTATTTCTGAGGAACAACTACGGTGGCCCTTGGATCAACTACTCTGAAGCTCCGGAGGAGAGGAAGGCATTCTGGTTTGTGCATTCCAGGTAAAAGTATATTATATAAATCCTCTAATTTATGCATATTATATAACTTATCCGTGATGCTCACTTACTAAATTATTTATTGTAGCAAACGTATTTCTATCCTCCGTACCGGGCCGAGTTGATCGAGCGGCTGTTTCCTACCGTTGCCGCCAAGCTTATCCGTGATGCTCTGGATGACCAAAAGGCTCGTGATCGTACTGGAAAATCGATCCAAGGTTGGATTACGCCTGAGCAGTGGACTGCGATGAGGGATAGATTCGACAATCCGAGCTACAAGGAAAGGTCTGAGAAGGCCAAGGCGGCTAGGCGGAATGCTGCCAAGTGGTTTGGTGGCTCAATTCCGATGATGGAACATTTCTGTCGTTTGGTATGTTTTTTATTTAAGATATATTATTTTAATGTAAGTACGATAAAATGGTAGTAGAAAAAATGTTTATGTTTAGTACTAAATAATATATAATTTTAACAGGTACAGAGGGGTGAGGATGTAAACATGGTGACCGTCTTCTTGGCCACCCATCGCAAGGACGTAAATCTCATCTATGAGAGGGCCTCGCAGACCTATGTAAATATTACTTTAATTTGTGTTAATTTTAATATAACTTAGGCAATTATCGAGTTTTCAAACTTTTCTAGGCCGAGTATCTTAGGCTGCGTGAGCGGGCGACTGCTAGTGCACCTACAGTTGGAGAGGCTGGTACTTCCTCGCAGCCCGCTCCAGCTCCGTCGGCGGACGACCTGTGGGTGACCGCAACTGGTGGTCTCCAGAGGGGTACGTACTATGGTACGGGATCCTATGGTACCCTGGTTGCGACACAGTCATCTAGGGCCTCCCCGACAAGTGCGCATTCCCCACGGCCCTCGCAATCATCGGCCAGAGTCCAGGAGGCCGTTGACCGTCAGATTGCGTCTCTCCGTGACGAGTTGCTGCAAAGGATGGAGGAGCAGCCTCGGTCCCAGTCGTAGGCGGACGATTTGACGCTCATCGCACGATTTGATATGCTCGACCGCAGCATCACGGAGACCCAAGATTTGACAAATGATCTTAGAGCCTCGACAGAGCACAATGTGACGGAGCTGCAGGCATCACAGCTATCCATGGGCGAGAGGTTGACGATGATGCATGATTCAATGGTTCATAACAGTACGAGGCTGTTATCTACCATGATTCTTACAACCAGCGACTCACAAACTTGGAGCGGATACGTCCTCCTAGTGCACCTACATCGACACAGACTCCACCGACGTCACTGCCTTCTCCATCGACATCGGTATCGATTTTACGGGAGCAATATGATCTGTTCTTATCCTTCATGCGTGCCGGTGGTCATCCTCCTGCAGATCCATAGTAGTATAGTTGCTGGATATGTATTCTTTGTATTATTTAGGATGAGACTCATTGTATGGATATATATTTGCTGTATTCTTTACGATAATATTTGCTGGATGTTTTCTTTTCTTTAAATTTTATTATATTATTCATATTAAATATATGTTAATTTAGCGGTGTTGAGTGTTCAATCCAAGGGGGTCGGCAAATCCAGGAAATTCAACGGAGGGTTGCTCCGGGTCTATTTGTACATATTGTGAATTAATAAACTACAGGAATAATAGTTTGGAAATAATTCAGTATTCATTTTTTTTTATTTTTCCACTGGACAATTAGCGATGTTTTTAGCGATGTTTAGCGACGTTTCTATACGTCACTAATAACGTCGCTAATTAGCGACATTTCTATACGTCGCTAATTAGCGACATTTCTACATGTCGCTAATGACGTCGCTAATTAGCGACGTTTAGCAACGTTTGAGCACGCCGCTAATTAGCGACGTTGCGTCGCTAATCGTCGCTAATTTAGTGACGCATTAACGTCGCTAAAAAACATCGGTACAACGATGTTTAGCGACATTTTTTCTTTCAGCGACTAGCTGAGTTCCGACTTCTTTAAAATATCGCTAATTACGTCGCTAAAAGTGATTAGCGACATTTTTTGTCATTTAGCGACGTTTTTTTACGTTGCTAATTTGACTTTTTTGGTAGTGAAAACCGCACAACAACAGCAGTAGCGGAGGTAACAACGACAGCCATCTGTCACGGAAAAGCAGCTACAACGACAGCGAGAAGCAGTGATAGCATCAAGCGACAGTTTCAGAAAAACTGTCGCTGAAACATTAACGTATCAGGGGCTGTAGTGACAGTTTTTAATGACAGTGCAGAAAACTGTCACTAAAACAGTAGTATATCATAATAAACAGCTGCTTTCAGTGACAACAGGAATAGTTATACGACAGTTTGGCAGTTATATATATATATATATATATATATATATATATATATATATATATATATATATATATATATATATATATATATATATATGTAAAGGTATCTCCTAAATTGCTAACTACATTATAGTATATGTATAATAATTAGTGTAGTATGTATATATATATATATATATATATATATATATATATATATATTACGGATAGTTAATATAACAAGGTATTGGGTATTACCTTGAGGAACCAAGGTAATTAGGGATACCCAAGGTATTGAGTTTGGGTATCAAGTTTTTGAATTATTGTTGTGATACCAAGTTGGTTCAAAATCACGGTACCTATTTAATGTTGTAATTATGATTCTATATTATTAAGGATTGTTTGATATATATATATATATATTGATGTTTACCTATGGATTCATGTATCCGGAGATATGGTATCCTAATATTTAAGATATAGTTTTTATGGCTTAGACTTTAGTATCTTGAACCCAATATTTTATGTTAGACTTATGCAACCTAGAAATAGGTAGTTGACCATAGTTTGACTATAGTTGACCATAGTTGACCATAGTTTGACTTTTGACTTAGAATTGACTTGTTGACCTAGAAGTTTACTAGTTTAACTTATTTCTCTTTCCGAAACCTTGTATTGATGTTGTATTCCATATCTAGGTCTTCGAGGCACCGTATCAGACATCTGTAAGACTATTCTTTGAACTTCAGGTGAGTACATTATCTGATAGTTTCTCATTTATGATATCCTCTATGTTCATTGTATCTAGTGTAGATATCCTTGTTCTCTTGACACGATGGTTACACGGATTGGTATATCCAGATCTTGTCATGAGATATTATTCCTTGGTATATGGTGTATCTTGTACAACCCTTGTTTTATTGATTATCTTGTACATGTACAGACATTGATTCTCGGGAAGACTAGCTATCTTCTTGGGGAATCTCATGCCATAGCGTACCATGTTTGGATCTATTATACCAGTCGAGGGTGGGGAGTATTTTAGTGTAGATATGTGATCATACCCTCCTTGTATCAAGTCTTGCATTGAATTGTATTAATCATACACCGCACGTAGGATTAGCTAGGCCATATATATCTTGTATCAAGTTCCCAAGCCGATCACATGTTAAAGATAGTACTCACACACTTAGACATTAGTATTCTTGTTCATAGACATATTGCTCATTATTGTATTTATTCCAGTATTTCCTTATTGTATATATATATCTCATATCTATTCTGTATCTTGTATATTCATATCTATTTATTGTTACATAGTTTTTATCATTGATTAGAACTACTGTTAGAGATGTTCTCTGCTCTTTTCCTGACTGGATATATTTTTTCTAGATGACACAGAGGACTGGTACGCTACACATTATAGATCTCAGGATGTTATGGGTCTAGAGTCTGAGACCCTGGTTCAGGAGGCACTTATCCTAACTGTGACAGATGACCCGAGTTTAGTAGCTTCTTAGTATTCTTGTACTGAATTTGTCTCCAGCTTATTTGTTAGTATTCTTTCAGACTCATTGATGTATTATTTTAGACCTATGAGTTGTATTATGACTTTTCTATTCTTTTATCTGATTCGTGCTCATTTTTCATCGTAGATCTGTGATTGAGTATATTATCATTATTGGTGGTTCATTATATTGTTAGATAGATTACCCAGACATCGTTCTACCGTCGATTCTGCGGTGTAGGCTGGGCGTTATTTCTGACTTGTACCCTTACACCGGGTGTGGGTCGTGATACGTGGTGATCTCACATCTAGCGGGGATGGTTGAACTTGTGAAGACCGGAGCATGATAATTAAAGGATCGTCTTGACTTATGGTTTGACACAATAAGACGAGTTTGAGAATATAAGTCAATAAGAAGTGTTTCAAGGATGAGTTAGTCTAGAACATGAAGTAAGATATGCTTGATGGTTTTGTGAATGGATACGTGAATCGTGTTGGACGACTTGGAGTTATGATTGAGATGAAGATTTAGAATTAAATCGTGACTTGGTGGTCTAGACTTAGAATGGATAAATAGGTTCTATCAAGCGTGTTTGAGGAGATAGACTATACGAATCGCTAGGCTTGACATGCAGCATAGATATATTATGGATTTGACTGAACGAACTCGGACCTTGTAAAATAAATGCGTTGATGTGAGTAGGAAGATCTCTGCTCATTGTTTAGAAATTTGAGTAAAATAAGCTTGGATAGAATACACTGTGCAAATAAAAAATGGTTTGACCTTAGGAATTAGAATACTGCTGGGGGTTATACTGAAACGTCCTCGGCTGCTGTTGGCCTGGATACTGCTAGTGGTTATGCTGAAACGTCCTTGGCTGCTGCTGGCCAGGATACTGCTGGGCAACTCTCTCAACTGCTTGTAGCGCCATCTGGTGAGCGTTCTCCATGCTCTTTCTCATTAGTTCAGTCTGCGCTAGGTGTGCCTCTTCCTGTACTCTCAGAGCCTCAGCTTGAACTCGCTGAGCATCTGCAGTCATTCTCTGGGCATCTACCATGCCCTGAATTAAGTAAACATCTGTGCCCCGTCAATGGGCACACCTCCGAAAATCGGAGTCGGTGAAGGAGGAAGGTTCTCTGTCATAGCTGCAACAATTCTCTGAACAGGTGGGGGAGGAGGACTCCAAAAAGTGCAGATACTCCCACATGCATCGGAGATGTAAGAGGAACTACGGATGTCTATCCATCAGGTGGAGATGTGGCAGACCCCTCTAAAACTGGTGCTCCTACTCTCATAGATCGTGTCTTCGGTGACATCCTGAAGACAGATCCAAAAGAATCAATTATGGCAATAAATGCGATATCATCAAGGAAGAAGAGTAAAGTTCTAAAGAGGAAATATTTAGAAGGAATCAGGATAACAAGATAAATAGATTAGAAATATTCCTAGTTGTGATTGCATAGGTCAATGATGCATCCCAAGTTTGATACATGTATCCCTTTAGGTACCACTGTTCTACTACAAGTACACCCACTGCTAGTTCTCTTCCTACTATAATTGTTTATACTAGTTGTTCTTATCACTCAAGTGCACACCAAGTGCAACACACCATACTAAGTACTATTCTCTCTAATACAACTCTAGATGGACACCCAAGTCTGTTTGCAGTGCCATCTCAATCATGCCCAAGTCAACAGATCCTTATATATGCACTTTATCCACTCATATACTAATATATATTTCTTACCCACCATAAAAATTTAATCCTCCATATAAAATCATTAAATTTTACTTCTCGAATGATTTAAAGTAAGAGGCATATACTTCCTCAAAAGTCAAACACTCAATATCGAAATAAAACTTTAATCACTTCTAAAATCTTTATAGCTTTGACTATGTTTATTGAATCAAATTTGAATCCTCAAAATTTAATAACATAGAATCTCAACTGCTCAAAATTCTTAAAAATTAAAATTCATTTCTACTCTTCAGTTTTAAATCTACAAGTATACATATAAATACTCACGGTCTCTAATACTCAAGGTGCACACTAATATACCAATTATTTACACCCTCAAATGTGTACGAAATTTGCACTATCCGGATTACTTGCACTATCACTCCCAATAATTAAGGTTATCATCACATGTATTTTCGTCCATGATTTTCAATCTATATTAACTGGTATATCAATCTAATTATCATCACACGAAGTGCTTACTATTATTAGCATTATTTTCGACTAATCCTTGATATAGAATCATTAGTACTCTTGGTATGATAATACTAGCTTCATTATTGGATCATCTCATCAAACTTATTAGAACTTACGATTACTTGCACCTTCTATAACACCCATGTTTCACTTTACTCTCATGGGCAAGTATATGGTTCCTCATCTCGATTGATGTATATGTATTTCCTTTTAATCTTTTACAGCCTGTTAAACTAATCTGTGATACACTTCACAACTTTTATCACCAATCCTGATGTTTCTCTACTCACGACATCTCATTAAAACCCTTTATGCATATACATTTCTTTATTTTTTTTTACACACCCGATATCAATCATCAAATTGAACATCATGCTCCATTAATCCTTAACACAATTCCTTGATACTTAATTGTTTACATAGATCATCCAATTACATAAATTTATGACTAGCCAGGACGGGTATGCTGGCTCTGATACTAACTCTTAGAACCATCACTGACCCTTTTCTTCTTCTATCTATAGTGCCAATACTAACTATAACACACCTATCAGAGAACTATTGCTACAAGGCACTACGCTATGGGTTAACTCTAGATTAATGCCTATTGCTCACTTGTCCAACTAAGAAACACTTACAACGAATAGGTCACACTCAATCAACACTAATATAAGACACAGATATAATTATAAGTCACTAATTATCATACTTAACAAGGAATCCTCAAGGAAAAGAAGCAAAAAAGAAACCGGATTGCGGACCAAAGGTATTTCTACTGCTAGTAAAGAAAAGAAGCGATGGAACAAGTCCTGTAATAACAAAAAATAAGTATTGATATGAGACTTTAAGAACCAATTTAAGATACAACCAGATAATCATACACGTCTGTCCGAAATTATAACACTCAGAATCCTCGCCACGCTAGTAAGCATAGGTGCGATAATGACAGGTTCTGTAACTCTATAATCATGTCTGTCATGCCCCAGTCCCAAAAATATGTAGGACTAGGACACGTAAGCATGCCAGCCGCATGTATATGGCAACTCCAATATATGGAAACCAAATCCACACGTACGCTGTAATATGAATATCAAGTCCACAAGTGGTATAACATGTATCACAAGTCACAGGAAAAAATCTAAATCTCATCCACCAAAATCATATAGAAATAAATAACCAGTATCTATGAAACTAGATCTCAATAAGAAATATCTAAGGATGATAGTTGGATGGAAACAAATCCACTACCAACTCGAATATAAGAGCAAATACAATATGAGTACAACACAATAAACATAATATAGGAATACCAGCTAACAACCATGGGCTCGAAGAGAATACATCCCCGCAATAAAAGTAATCATCCAAATCTACGCTCCTGTAATTACTCAAGAACAGATACACCTGACAGAGGACCAGGTCCTCAGAGGGACGTAACAAGATACAGAAAATACGAGCCAATTTTAATACAGTAAACATGCATATTATTTGAAAATAAATAAGTATGCTGTACAAGACCATCTATATGAATGCAAATGAGGACAACTTTTTGACGTATGGACAAGGGTAGGCTACTCGATCTACCTCACAACTCACACACACGTCAATGGACATCAGAAATCGACATACCGAGGGGGTAGCGACCAGCGAGACTCCAGAAATCGATATACCACGGGGGTAGCGACCAACGCGACACACGCCCGTAGTGTGAGCTATATACTACGGTTTACCAGAGTGGTTAAAAGCCCATACGCCTAATGATTGTCCTCTCATGATACTAGGTGCCATGTGTGTGTCAATATATCTAATATATAGTATGACTGAAAGAAACTACACATGCAATAAATAAACAGAAAGAAAATAAATATATAGAAATATACTAAGCATGCAAAATACTGTAAATAACTTGGCAAGGTATCTTTCCTGGGGTCCTGCTGCTGGTATGAATCAGAGTCCAAGTCACAGTCCAAATAGCCTATGTATTACAAATTTATCACGTCAAAAGATAATTTATTTTAATTTATTTAATTCTGGAATAATTACTCTAAAATCTTATTTTAATCTTATTATTCTGATTTTTATGTTAATTCTAAAATTTTGTCCAAAGAAACTGAATTTTATCAACTCGAGACTCACGGCACCCAAATCGAGGCGATCTGTTGACCGAAAAGTCAACTGACACAAACTCAACTTTTATGCATAATTTTCTATAGATTTCAGCATCAAAAATATGCTAGAATTTACGGCTCGTCCGAATTCAAATTCGTTTGGGAATTATGGCACATACAAATTTTGTATTGTGCACCGATGGTTAAATTCTAACCTAGAAGTTCTACAGAATTAACAGTATATAAATACTTTGAATTAAATTCTGAGAAAAACATATGTCAATTATCTCGACATTAGCTTTCCAAAACTTTAAACGGTTCATGATTCTGATTCTTGGTTCTCCCGAAATCGCGAAAATATTAAAACACGTCTATTTTTGGACATACTGTGCTCTACTAATTTTGCAGAATTTAATACTCATATTTTCATAAAATAAATTATATAATAAGAAATCTAACCTCAATATCTTTCTAACGCAAGAAACTAGGCCTCATTTGGAGTCCGGAGCTATGCGTAATGGCTTGTGGAAGATGAAGGAACCCTAGATGGCAATTCTCCAAAATCTCTCTCTCTCTAAGATAATGGGATAATTAGGGTTATAATAATATATATATATATATATATATATATATATATATATATATATATATATATATATATATATATAGGGATATACCTGCGACTGAATGGATATTTATAGGCTGACACATGTTAGAATCTGATTGGATGGTTTTTGTTATGTTATTTATTTTTGATTTGCCTTTATCAAAACATTATTTAAGTCATTTTAAATCTAAATAACTCCAAATAAATATTAAAAATAATCATAAAAATCTGGAAAAATTACATAAAATATAATTTGAACCTATAAACCCTAGAAAAATATTTGGGATAATTTATATTCATAAGTTTACTACTATAATTAGGAGAAGCTCTAAACATTAGTTTTATCTATTTAACTAAAAATAAATACTAACATTATTCCAAAAATTATGAAATAATTCCAAAAAATATATAATAATATTATAATCCCTAGAAAATAACGTGGGTCCATTCTATATTTCTGAGCTTGCACAATAAATTCTACAAGTCCTAAAATTTAGTTATTAGTCTAAATAACTCCCAATAAATACTAAAAGTATTCAAAAAATTTCCAAAAAATTCTAGAAAATATATTTGACTATTTAGAACCTAAAATAAAAATTTCGAATATTTTTAATTAAGTTTGAATATAAATTAAATTCTTCAAAGTTCTAGAAAATTAGTGTTACTAGTTTTTAATTAACTAAAAATTATAGAAAATTTCAATAATCTAAAATAGCCTAAAAATAATTATAAATAAATATATATATAACTAAATATACTAAAAAATTTTATTTTCTAATTAACTAAGAGAATAATCTAAATAAATTCAATATCTACAATAAATATAATAATATAAAATATACACAAAATACCTATTTTGGGTGAGGGAGTTTACAATCTACCCAACTTAAAACAATTTTGTCCTCGAAATTAAAATAAGGCATAATTTGTTAAATCCTTCACATTTGTATATAAGGTACGTCAATCACAATCTCTTCTAAAAATTTAAATAACAAAATCTATTCAAATCTATCGCGATCACTTCAAAATTAAGATAACCACTGTTTAAATCAAAATTTAACCTATCGTAATCTCTTCTCGATTTTTTTAAATAATTAACATTCAAATCTAACTCAAGTCTATATGACATCCCACATCAAAATTTATATCACCATTTCCAACTATCATAATCTCCTCTAGACTTTGAACAATAAACAATTCTAATCAAATCTTGTTCCTATTCTCAAATTAAGAATTCTGTACTCTTCAAATATTTAAACTCAATTTACATCCTCAATATTTTAAATAGGTGACCCAACAATCAAAATTGAACTTTTAATTTAAATCATAAAATTATAAAATTTAAATCTAATTCACCAATTATTCAAGTCTAAAATTCTATATTTATCCTCAAAATTTAAATCGATGATTCATCCTTCAATATTCAAAATTTAAATCATGTGCTCCAGTATAAATATTTGGTCCGCAATATCAAGATTTTAAAATTTGTTAAATCCTTATTATTTTAATCCTTCTTTTAAAATTTCTCAAAATTAAAATGACTTGAATCTCCTAATCTAATCTTACTTGATCACAATCTAAAAGAAATTCCTCTCAAGTTGGCAATGCACTGCTACCCAACTTAGAATTTATCCATCTATCACAGAAGACTATATACTTTAAGAAAAATATTCCTTAATTTATTTACTCATGTCATTCAATCCTCAAAACTTCAACGCTGATTATATCATATATGATATATCCTTAATTACAAAAGAATAATCCTCAAGTATGTGATCGGCCTACGGGGTATATCTAGTACTCTCTGTGTATCAAACTTATGCCAAGCACGAGGTTTTGTCTTTCCGAAATAAGGGAAGACGCAGATCAATAATAAAGAGTTCAAGGGCGAGGTAATAGAATAGAAGTATCGGGATCAAGGCGTTTAAAGAATTCAAATGGGAATTATTAAAGTAGTTGTGGATTAAAATCCTATTTTGGTAATTCGTTGTTCGATTGCTCGTATTAGTACAGTTATGTAACCGATACGATCCGCTCAGACATATCTAGGGGCAAGTATATTCGTCTACCAATCACTACATATCTCAATCCACGTAAAGTAGTATTACGAAGGGCGAATCAAGCGCACTAAGGTTAGCTAGACCTTAATACACTGATTCTGAAATATATTAGTAGGCGTCCCCAATAATACATATCTCATGATCAAGCTCGATAAAAGAGTAAGCTTGCAAAACTAGGCTATAATAGCAGCATAAGTCAAGTTAGTGCAGCAAATATAAGTACGCTAGATGATGATGAAAGGAGGTACAAATTAATTCAAGTTCACAAAACAAAACAACTAAGCAACAATAATAAAAGACTCTACAATCCCTACAGTTATCATACAACCTCCTTGTCTATGTCGCTAGTCGACCAAATGTGGGCAAGGACCTCTAACTTCTATTGTCTGAATTACCACTGTCGTCTTATGCTAGTATACAATTAATGTTGTTCAATCACACTTCAATAATAGGTCAAAAGACTATGTGATACTAGGTTGTGAGGTATACTACCCAACTTAAAATAATAAACTAATACTGTGACAGTCTTAAGGGTACCGTAGAAGCTCCTGTTAAGGTCTTCGAGAAAGGGTCTTAGTACTTGTTAGGGTATCCTCTTATATTACATAGGTCATAGTCGTCTTAACTCTTAGTCATAGTGCAAGTGTCAATAGTAAGAATGGGACGGTTACTGGCCTCAAGGGAAAGGGAATATAACTCGTATTGAGGTGTGGTACAAGTTATGTAATTTAAAACTAAGGAATAAGCACCAGGTCTCAATCTACAAGAATAACTTAACTATCAAGTTCTAACTACTAAGCACACAATTTCAAAATTCAAGATTACAACTATAATCCTAGCAAACTATGTGTCCTTAACAAAGAAATAAATTACTTGGCCTACTATCAGAAGTGTCAGGTGGCACGAGTTGAAAGATAAAGAAAAGAAGAACGTAATTTTGTCGTCGCACAATTAGCGAACGTTAAGGTAACAGAGGAATAATATGTGAAATAGAGGGGCTCTAGGTAGCATCATGGTTTTCCAAGGGGGAGTGGTATACTAGTGAATGTTCGAGGTATGATCAAGGGAGAAGGGTTGATTGCATTCCTCTAGGCTTCCTAGGGTGCTGTCTACTAATAACACGACAATGATATAAGTTTATATTTCTCTAATACTATCTAACTATGAGGGTTAGGTTCAGTCCTAATATTCTCTTTTGGTTTTCTATTGGTTCCTCCATACTAGGGTCAAACATTATGGTAAGCTTCTAACTAACTCTAGTAGTATCTATACTACCCTTAAGTCTTCATAATACATCAAGGGATAATGGTAAACCAATTTATAGATAAGGAATTCTAGGTTCACTAGATATTCTAAACTTAGTGGTGTGTCTATATCCTCGTTGTAATCTTAATAGGTATGCTACTCTAATTATCATCCTAATAACAGGGGTTCCTATATTCTCAGCAGAAGGCTATACTCAAGGAACTATTAAGGAAGCACATGAATCAAGCAGGATACAATTGTTCAAATAGAACAGATAGGAGAAAGATAAATCATAGTCAATTGTGGATGAGATCCTATACTCTAGTCCTAGGTGCAGGCTTGCTCGGTACAGTAACGTAACCGAGACAATATGCTCTCGACCTGCATGGGCCACCACAAAAATATATCACGCCCCAGTCCCAAAAATACGTAGGACTAGGACACGTAAGCATGCCAGCCACATGTATATGGCAACTCCAATATATGGAAACCAAATCCACACGTACGCTGTAATATGAATATCAAGTCCACAAGTGGTATAACATGTATCACAAGTCACAGAGAAAAATCTAAATCTCATCCACCAAAATCATATAGAAATAAATAACCAGTATCTATGAAACTAGATCTCAATAAGAAATATCTAAGGATGATAGTTGGATGGAAACAAATCCACTACCAACTCGAATATAAGAGCAAATACAATATGAGTACAACACAATAAATACAATATAGGAGTACCAGCTAACAACCATGGGCTCGAAGAGAAGACATCCTCGCAACACAAGTAATCATCCAAATCTGCGCTCCTACAATTACTCAAGAACAGATACACCTGGCAGAGGACCAGGTCCTCAGAGGGACGTAACAAGATACAGAAAATACGAGCCAATTTGAATACAGTAAACATGCATATTACTTGAAAATAAATAAGTACGCTGTACAAGACCATCTATATGAATGCAAATGAGGACAACTTTTTGATGTATGGGCAAGGGTAGGCTACTCGATCTACCTCACAACTCACACACACGTCAATGGACATCAGAAATTGATATACCGCGGGGGTAGCGACCAGCGAGACTCCAGAAATCGATATACCGCGGGGGTAGCGACCAGCGTGACACACGCCCGTAGTGTGAGCTATATACTACAGTTTACTAGAGTGGTTAAAAGCCCATACGTCTAATGATTGTCCTCTCATGATACTAGGTGCCATGTGTGTGTCAACATATCTAATATATAGTATGACTGAAAAAAAACTACACATGCAATAAATAAACAGAAAGAAAATAAATATATAGAAATATACTAAGCATGCAAAATACTGTAAATAACTTGGCAAGGTATCTTGCCTGGGGTCCTGCTGCTGGTATGAATCAGAGTCCAAGTCACAGTCCAAATAGCCTATGTATTACAAATTTATCACGTCAAAAGATAATTTATTTTAATTTATTTAATTCTAGAATAATTACTCTAAAATCCTATTTTAGTCTTATTATTCTAATTTTTATGTTAATTCTGAAATTTTGTCCAAAGAAACTGAATTTTATCAACTCGAGACTCATGGCACGCAAATCGAGGCAATCTGTTGACCGAAAAGTCAACTGACACAAACTCAACTTTTATGCATGATTTCCTGTAGATTTCAGCGTCAAAAATATGTTGGAATTTATGGCTCGTCCGAATTCAAATTCGTTTGGGAATTATGGCACATACAAATTTTGTATTATGCACCGATGGTTAAATTCTAACCTAGAAGTTCTACAGAATTAACAGTATATAAATACTTCGAGTTAAATTCTGAGAAAAACATATGTCAATGATCTCGATATTAGCTTTCCAAAACTTTAAACGGTTCATGATTCTGATTCCTGGTTCTCTCGAAATCGCGAAAATATTGAAACACGTCTATTTTCGGACATGCTGTGCTCTACGAATTTTCCAGAATTTAATACTCATAATTTCATAAAATAAATTATATAATCAGAAATCTAACCTTAATATCTTTCTAATACAAGAAACTAGGCCTCGTTTGGAGTTCGGAGCTATGCGCAATGGCTTATGGAAGATGAAGGAACCCTATGTGGCAATTCACCAAAATCTCTCTCTCTAAGATAATGGGATAATTAGGGTTATAATAATAATATATATATATATAGGGATGCACCTGTAGCTGAATGGATATTTATAGGCTGACACGTGTCAGAATCTGATTGGATAGTTTTTGTTATGTTATTTGTTTTTGATTTGCCTTTATCAAAATATTATTTAAGTCATTTTAAATCTAAATAACTCCAAATAAATATTAAAAATAATCATAAAAATCTGGAAAAATTACATAAAATATATTTTGAACCTATAATCTCTAAAAAAATATTTGGGACAATTTTCTATTCATAAGTTTACTACTATAATTAGGAGAAGCTCTAAACATTAGTTTTATCTATTTAACCAAAAATAAATACAAACATTGTTCCAAAAATTCTGAAATAATTCTAAAAAATATATAATAATATTATAATCCCTAGAAAATAATGTGGGTCCATTCTATAATCCTGGGCTTGCACAATAAATTCTACAATTCCTAAAAATTAGTTATTAGTCTAAATAACTCCCAATAAATACTAAAAGTATTCAGAAAATTCTCAGAAAATTCTAGAAAATATATTTGACTATTTAGAACCTAAAATAAAATTTTAGAATATTTTTAATTAAGTTTGAACATAAAATAAATTCTTCAAAGTCCTAAAAAATTAGTGTTACTAGTTTTTATTAACTAAAAATTATAGAAAAATCTTAATAATCTAAAATAGCCTAAAAATAATTCTAAATAAATATTTATATAAGTAAATATACTAAAAAATTTATTTTCTAATTAACTAAGAGAATAATCTAAATAAATTCAATATCTACAATAAATATAATAATATAAAATATACACAAAATACCTATTTTGGGTGAGGGAGTTTACAATATCATCTAGAATTCTTGCCACGCCAACCGGTATGGCTGCGATAGACTCTAAGTTTCATAACTACAGTATGTACATCACGACAGCTAGTATGGCTGCGATAAACTCTAGGTTCCATAACCAAAGTAGACATTTTACCTTTCTCACTGTCCTCATCAATATATGCCATCAGATGATACCATAAATTTTAGCCCATAAAATTTATCTCGATAAGAAATTAACTCAACAACGATACCAAGAATTTAAATTTAACAACTGGTCAACAAAAATCAAACTAAATATCAACAAGCGAGAACAGACGAAAATAAGGGGAAATGAATTAAATTGTAATTCATAATGAGATTCTCAAGGGTCATCCCAGGAATCTCTCAAATAAATTATGATTGAGTATCCTCTCTCATACTAGTGTCCTATGTGCTATATTCTATAGCAGGCACGCAGTAATATAACTAATACGTCGTACTACCACGATATCGCACAACTTTCGAAGTCTGACCTGCATGGGCCACCACTAAAAACGTGTCACGACCCGCACCCGGTATAGGGGCACGAGAGCGTGGGTACGTTCAGCCTACGCCGCAGCATCGGCGGTAGAACGCTGTCTAGGTCATGATACTATCTAATCAATCTCACATGGATATCCAACTCCATACGGAGACACGGATAATCACAATATGATATGAACAACATACTCAATCACATAACTACAACACGATAAGATCTTGAAGAAATAAGATAAAATGCAATACAAGTCTAAATAGAAATAATCTAACTCAACAATATAATCCAAGTCTCAACAAGTATGCTTGAGAAAAATCCGGTACCAAAAATAATCTGCTAAAAGAACTAACTAGATAACTAGTGATTCCGGCTAAACCTCCCGGAATCACAACTGTACTACCAAGTCCAAGACTGCAGCTACTCACCCTGTGGTCCATAAATATCGGACACCAGTTCTTCTAAGGCATAGTCTGGAAAAATATTTTCCAGTCAGGAAGGAGCAAAGTAAATCTCAAATAACATTTCCATATAATTGATAAGGGCTATAAAATAATAAACAGATAATGCTATATACTGAGAGAAGACAGTGAATAAATGTAATGGCAAAATAAAGAGATAGGCAATATAAAAAGACAGGCAATATAGACAATATGAAATAATCAGTGCATATATGAAATAAAGAGAACGAGGTACAATATCATATACAGGTGATGTAGTATATGATCTAAAATAGAGAACTGTAACTATTCTAAGTGTTTGAAATATCAGTCTATCATGTGATCGGCTTGGGACAAGATCAGGCTGGTTACATATGATTAGCTATGATTCATATAAGGTCAGGCTAACCATTTGGTTAGCTATGATGCTAGTAGTGGTCCGGCTAATCATATATAATAGCTATGAGGCATGTAATGGTCAGGCCGCACCCGACGTGAGATGTGGGGTGAGCTATGATGCATGTAGAGTTGGGTATGATCACATAATCTACTAATATTTTTCTCGCCCCCAACTAGTACAGTGGATCCAATCATGACACGTCACGATACACGAGCAATATACAAGGTCTAAATATTAATATCGTGTACAAAGTTAATACGATAATCAATGTAACAACTCATGACTGCAGATCCAATCTATATACTAGTCCGTGTAGCACAGTGGCAAGAATCAGATATAATATTTCTAGATACTGGAATTATAGATATTATCAAATAATTGGAAATTATCAGAGAATGTACTCGCCTTGGGTCCTTAGCTAGTAATACCAATGTTCTGTTCCAGTGTATCGCCTGGATGATCCAACAATCCTATAGACATATCAAAAATATAATATTTGCATCAGATGCTACACTAACACACAATCATAATACATTGAACTCAGGGGCTATGCCATGTATGGCACTAGTCAACTACGGTCAAGTGTACGTCTAATTGTGCGGGTGTCGCATCTGTGATTGCTGTGCAAGACAGACGGTCAAATTGATACGGGGCTTGCCAGTGTGCCAGTGTATATGTGGTAGTCCACTAACAGTTCACAGGGTCACAAGGTCATGTGTAGTTACGGGGTATCCGTATTTACACTCGGGCTAACTATTAGAGATATATATATATAAATATACATATCATACTCATAATATATATACCAATTAATTACATACATAATATATATATACACTTAATAAATTTACACTATTACATATATGTACACATATATATACTAATCAAATTATACTATGTACATATATACATATATTAAAAAGGGTACTAGGGATGCACGTA
The DNA here is from genome assembly GCA_036927795.1 of Iris macrosiphon. Taxonomy (NCBI): domain Eukaryota; kingdom Viridiplantae; phylum Streptophyta; class Magnoliopsida; order Asparagales; family Iridaceae; genus Iris; species Iris macrosiphon. The sequence goes on along the minus strand of JAYESA010000019.1, from coordinate 141,449,222 downwards.
CAATACGTACACATATGTATATATATACCAGTTCGAGAAAAACATATATATATATATATGTATGTATACCAATAAAAATTACATATACTATATACTTGTTTACAAGTACATATATATATACCAATACAAATATATATATGATAGATATATATGCATACCAAAATACATACTAACATATATTATGAATACGTATATACTAATATATATGTTGAATACATATATACTAATAGGGAATACACTATATGTTAATACATACATATATATATATATATATTTGAATACGTAAGTACTAATACATACATATATACGTACACTCATACACGTATACGCATACGTGTACGCGAGGCGGAGGACCGTACCTGCGCGCGTCTACGACGACGGCGAAGACGACGACGACGAGGAGGTGGTGGTCCTGGTGGTGATAGTTGATGATGATGGTGGTGGTGGATGGATCAGCTGGCCCGGGCCGGAGTGCAGGGAGTTGGCTGTCGGGTCGAAGAGCTTCAGGCGGGTCGAGGTGGTGGAGTGAGGCTGATGCAGGGTGGCCAGAGTAGAGGCAGTGGGAGGAGGGAGCAGTGGAAGGTGGTTGGAGTCGCTGTGGACGCTCGGGGCTGAGGTGGGAACTCACCGAGTCAGCAGCTCGGTTAGGGAGACGCCAGAGAAGGAGGCCGGATGCTTGGTCGGAGCTGAAGGTGGAACGACCACGGAGAAGAGCTCAGAGAGGGTCTCGGGTGGTCGGGTTAGGCCGGAGGGTGGAAGAGTATGGAGGAGGAATGAGCTAGGTTGCCGGGGAAGGAGGCTGCGGCTCGTTGCGGTTGAGGGAGTGGCTGGCCCATTCAATGGAGGAGGCCGGAGAACTGGAGCAGTGGCCGGGGAGGTTTGGACGGGTGGCCGGCTGAATGAGGGTGGAGGAGCTTCGTCGGGGTGGAGCTACAGTAGCTTGTCGGAGCTACAGGGCCGGTTGGGTGGAATGAGATGGTTTGTGTATTGGTTTATCCCCCCGCCTTTTCCAATTTAAATAAAAAAGAAGGAGAAGAAGAAGAAAGGAAGAAGAAGAAGAGAAGAAGAAAGGAAAAATTGGAAAAAACCTACGGTTGAGTGAGGAGGGAGGAGAGAGAGAAGATGGGGGCTTTCGTAGGTTTGGGGATTAGGTCATGGTTGGGAAGAGTGTGTGAAGTGACATTAAATATGATGGTGAGTGGGAATGAGTGGTGTTGATGCTCCCATTTTGAATGGATGGTCAGGATTTGACATGAGAGATTTACTCATGCAAGGTTGAGGGTTGTTGACTAGTCAAATATTTGGGCTCTCCATTTGGTTTGAACCAATGGGGTGTTGACACCTAATGCAATATTTGCAAATGAGCCCCCTTAAATTTGGGTATTTGCACAGACACATAAAATAATAAAAAATTGGTGGGCGATTTGGTGTTTGGTATTTTGTAGGGTGAGAGGGTGTTGTGGGTTTTGTATGAACTTAATTAATGGGGTATTTGGATTAAATTGGGATTAAACGGGATTAGTCAAAGTTGGTATCCCCAATTTAATTAGAAACAAATGTGAGTGGTGTTCTAAAATTAATTAGGAGTACATGGGACCAAAATTAGATTGGATCACAAATATCACTAGTGAAGAAGACTCAGAACAGAATATTATCCTAATTTGGGTTGCACAAAAAATGGGTCGAGATTGCCTCCAATTTCGATTGGAACGCACAACGATACAAAGTCAGATTTTATTTAGAAATTAAATAAACGTCCGCGACGAATATTGTGCAGCTAAAATGAAGCACAAGAGAGCATAATTATGAGTTACAAAAAGGTCAGAATGGAAGGCGGGCATGTCTAGGGCAAGGTTGTGAAATTTGTTGGAAGACAAAAGATAGGGGAGCGCTCCAAATATCGAAGCAACGGTAAGGCACAATAATTAAATAAAATTACATTAATTAATCACAATCCCAATTAGTTAAATTCTAATTAATACAAATTAATACATAATCCTATAATTCGGTCAGGTGTTCATCTAGTGGGCCTCTAGGTCAAGTCTACCAGCTCAAACATTAATGAATACTTAATATATATAATATATTTAAATACACATCTCATATAATTATTTAAATTAAATACACACAATTTAATAATATACAAAAAGTCAAAAATACCCCTATTTTTGGAATGTGGTAGTGACATATTCCAACGACTGCGACCCAGAGCACCCGTCCGATAGCGTCTCAGAGAGCAGGTGCAAGTGCCAGAGGAGGAGTTGCCCTTTGCCTCATGCTGCTATACTTGGAGATCTCCCTCCACAAAGGGAGGCCAAAAGATAAGTACCTCAAACCCTCCGCTTTCAACTAGCGTGTTGAGAAGGCGAGCCCAAGGTAGACGAGCAACTGTACCTACAGAAGGAGTATTCCTGGTTACCCGCCTGAGGACAAAATTGTCTGGGGGTGGTGCTTCTCCAAAAACCCAAGACGACTCTGCAAGCCGGGGGTAGCAATCCTTCGGATCTTTATGACAACCTGTCGTTCCTAGGGGTAGTCACCCGCATCAAAGTGAAGCAGCTTCCAATGTCGGGGATAGCATTCTCTGCGAGTCTTAAGAAGATACAGCACTACCAACCTTTCCTGAGGACAACACGACTCAGGGGTTAGAGGCGGAATGCAAAAGGTCTACTGTCTTATCCGTCTTTTCCCATGTGATAACAGTGTACATGGCAAAGGAGGATAACGAGGGCACCAGTGATTGACAGTGCCTCGAGGCAATTGAATCTATGATACAAACCATGATTGGTTCGTTGCACATTTTGACCTAGACGATATTGAAGCTTAGGGCCAGCATGGTCCAACAACTACTGAGGAACTCAAGGAAAGCAAGCCAGGACCTGAGAACGAACGGGGAGTCAAATGCAACTGCACCCCCCGCGAGTAGAAATCATGCTTTGCCACGATCGTTGGCTCCTTCGTCGTCGGATGATGCTCAAGAGGCGATTCGGGAAGTCCGGGAACTACGAGATCGCTGACTCAATAAGTAACCGGGATACACTGCGTAAACTCAGGATACGACAACTGTATCCTCCCGAGTAAAAAAAAATGTGGTGTACCCTCCCAAGTATAAGCCACAGTCTATGATTCCATTCGACGGGAATGTGTCTTCTCGTCAATACATGAATTACTTTGATTCGGAGACGGGACATCTACCTCGGGATGATGCCCTCCTTACCATAATTTTCATCGAAGCCTTGGCCGGGGTAGCCTATAAATGGTTCTGTAACCTCCTGGATAATTATATCTCATCGTTCGAAGACTTCATGTAAAGCCTCTGAACTAAAATCTAGGATTAGGGTTTATTTAAAATTATTATGGATTAACAATTAGAGTTATTTAAAACCTATTTATTTTTTGTAACACTTGTTTCACCTCACCGTTGTTTGAAAATTTAGAGCACTACTATCTTTTACCTTCCAACAAACTTTGTACCCTTGACCTAGACAATCCCATCTCCAATCCTGACTTTTGTGTCACTCATAATTATATTCCCTTGTATTTTATTTTAATCGCACAATATTTATCATAAATATTCAAATTTAATCCTAAACTGTAACCCAATATTTGATGATAATCTACTCTTAGTCTACTTAATTCATGACACTTGTGTCCCACTCAATTGAAGTCATAAGTTCTTCCAATTTATTGTCAAACACCGATTACACAATTTTAACTCATTTTGGTCAACCGACTTGATCGAGCCCGAAATGAGTCCACACCCAATCTGAACTCTTGTACACCCTCACATGGCTCATGCCAAACACCCAACAACATTTTCCCTCTCTACACAACATCAAAACCCTATTCATGATTAATTACTCATTTTTAAACCCATTATTATATTTAATTTTAGATTTTTTATATAGGGAATTCTTTCACTTCAACCTCACTTCTCCACGTTAATTGCACCCATTTTTGAGCAACAAAAAAATATGGGCTGACCTTGACCTCTTTCCCTCATCCATACTCAACCATTCATTCATAATTTATATGAATGGATCACTGGCCTACACGCCATTATGGACATAGTCGCAATAAGACGGTATACCCGGTTCCCCAGCGACAGACCGAACTTATCCGTGCTAGCTACAACCAGTACGACTACCAGATTTTTCCTAGGCCAGATCGGTCCCGGTGCCCTACTATATGCCTAAATGCCTTTGTGCACAAGCGTCCACGACCATGCGAGTCTCTTTTATTTGTTCTTTTTTTATCTCTTCTTCTTTTCAGTAAATGATAATGGTTGTAGACGTAAGTAATGAGCCTCGCTACAAGCCATCCCAGGCCGTTCCTGACTCATTGGTTCTTTACATCTTTTCTTTATTACGGGCTTCCCGAGCCATTCTTTTAGTGTCATTCTTTTAGTACCATTCCTTAGTCATTCCTTAATGTCATTATTTACTTGCATCTTACTTTTATGTCTTCTTATCATTTTGTATCTCCCGGTACGGGAACTGCGTTGGCGACCCAACGGTCCCAAAGCCATTCCATGTGTTCTATTACTTGACTTGGAATGACTATTTTGATAGTCTTCATGCCTTAACTGAGTGAATTATTTTAAGTGAAGTATTTAACTCATGCAAAGTATAAGTGGAGTGCATCACAACAGTGCACAGGATAGTACTACTGAGGTAGATGGAATGATCTCTACTTTAACGGTGAAACACATACGGTAAAACTCTATCGAGGCAAACAAATATTTCTATCTCTAGCAGCATGTTTATATTCCATGTTCTATATAAGTAATGCAAGTCAGTATTATTCCCTTAGCTAGGTCTGCTGAGCTCTCTTTTATTAGCATGCAATAAGTGATTTGCCTAGCGGCTAATACGTATCGTTCCTTTTCTTAAGTGTGCAGCTAAGCAGAGATAAGCTCATAGGAGCTACTCACCTTAGTGATGAATCGGATAGGCCGAGCCAGAATCCGAGTGCGCCTCTAAAAAGTCTAAGTCTGAACTCTATTTGAAGGTCCAAGTCTGAATGCCTTTGCATCGAACGAGTTATCTCGCTGAGCAAGGCGGGGCGGTTCGCTATACTTATGCCGTTTTAATCGGCCCTCCGGGTTGAGCAGAGCAGGTCGTTACACGGACCTTGGCCTTGCTCGGGTGCAGCTTATTCTCGTGCGACATTACGTCCTGATAGGAACGATTGTCCTACGTGAGCGCTGGTGCGGTGATTCACATCCAGCGGGGATGGCCAAACCTGTGGGAGATCAATGCGTGACATATTGGTATCAGAGCACAGTTTTATGTCCTTGGACTTCATATTAATTATCTCAATTTTGAAAGCTCGTTCGTGGGTAAAGAAGTATACACTCTGTCACCCCCATATTTCAGATTAGGGGTATTTTTGTCTTTTTATAATTAATATATAAATAATTTGCATGATAATTAATTATATTTAAATTGCTGTGATTTTATTTGATTGTTGTACTTTATCGTTGCTTCGATAATTAGAACACTACACTAGTCATTGTCTTTCAACAAATTTTATACCCTTGTCCTAGACATGCCAGACTGTTATTTTGATCCTTGTGTGACTCATAACCATGCCATGTTCTACATCATTTTAGTCGCACAACATTCGTCGCAACCTACTATATTTAATTCTATATAAATCAAATCTTGTATCCTTGTGTGTTCCAATCGAAATTGGACACACAATCTCGACCCATTTTGAGCAACCCAAATAAGGGTAATATTCTATTCTGAGTCTACTTCATTCATGACACTTGTGTCCCACTTAATTTTAGCCCCTTGTACTTGTAATTTATTTTAGAACACCACTTGCATTTATTTTAAATAAATTAAATTCATAAATCTCACTTTGTGCAATTTTCTAATTATTGGGCACTTTTGTGCAAAAGTGTATTAAGGTATCCATTCCGTTGGATACGACACTTAAATAAACTCTTTTTCCTTTCATGTGTATTTTTTCATAAATTTTGGGAGTGTACAATGCAACATTGACCTCCTTGAATATGGCCTCAAAACCTTGAACCAATGCATCATAGCCATTCATTTTTTAATTCATTTGGATTCCTAGCCATTGAAATATCCATGAGAAGGCCCTTTTTCCAAGGATTTGACCAAAGTCAAATCTTTCTAGGTCAAACCAAAAACCCCCCTTCATATATAAACTCCTTTTCTTACTTTTCCTTTTATTTTCTATTCCTTAAACCTACAGCCAACTTCTTCCCCCTATTCCCTGTTCATCACCCCAACTCCCCGACCCTTCCCGCTGATCGCAGCCGCACTCACCGCCGAGTCTTCCACCGGACATCCACCCGACCTCGACCTCCTTAAACCCGATGTCTTCACCCTCCCCGTCCGCTGACCGACCGGAGTCGACATCCCCTACGTCGGCCTGAACGCCGCTCTCCTGAGAGCACTGCACCACGCCGGAAGCCGCTATACCTCGTCGACTAGAGCTCGACCCACGGCCAACCGACACAAGCACCCCGACTTGCCTCGACTCCATCCCTACCCCTAAACCCGACCGGATCTCCTTCCCCGGAACCCCGTCGTGAACGACATTCTCATCCCGCTAAAATTCATCGAGAACCCCTCCGTTTAACCCCTCCTCTCTCCAACCAGAGAAGGCTCGACTCAGACCGCCCGACTTTGACTTTAACCCGCACCTCGTCGACGACCGATCTCCCGACCATAGCACCTGAACGCCGGAAGCTGCTGTACCTCGACGAACTAAACCGCTGCCTGAAGTCGAAGACGCTGACATCGACTGAACCTAGTACCCCGTGATGACCTCGACGCACACGTCTCGACCCACGTACACAGGTTTGAGTCCCCTCTTGCGTACAGGTACGCGTACACGCATATACGTATTCCTCGTTTGTATGCACACGTATACTTCTAGCTATGATAAAATACGGGTATTGTGATTAGTATACGTGAATATGGTATATAGAAATATATTTAATGCATTAGTATGTACGTATTAGCTTTGGTATACGTATATGGTTGTTATGTGTATATTGATATATATATATATATATATAGATCCACAACATATATGAACCTAATTAGTATATATGTATGGCACATGTATTAGTATAGGTTTAAATATATTTGGTATGTATATATAAAGTATAACTCTCAATTAGTATATACGTATATAGATGTATTATATATATCTCCCTAATGTATGTACAAGTATTATTTCTATTTAGTACATATATACAGGTATCTATTATATTGGTAAATAATGGATACTTATGTATATGTTAGTTCATATTATGTATATATGTCTATGGACTAGATAACCCGAGTGTAACCACGGATACCCCGTAGTGACATTGACCTGTGACCACGTAACATGTTAGCAGACTGCCATATGTACACCGACGTACTGGCAAGACCGTATCATTGACTGTCAGTTATGTACAGCAACTACAGATATGACACACTAGCGTAGTCTCTGAGATCATTGTGTTTTAATTTTGTGTGTTAGTATAGTGTTTGATGCAATATTATATTATTTAATATGTCTATAGGACGGTTGGATCATTCAGACGATACCTTGGAACCCGGACATTGGTATTGCCAGCTAAGGACCACAGGCGAGTACATTCTCTAACAGTTTCCATTATGTTGATTATCTCTATAACTCTTGTTGTATAGCGTACATGACTCTGATACTGTTGTTTACATGAGTTGGCATTATCGAGACCTATCACGAGGAGTCATAATTGGAATCCATCATGCTAGCTGGGGAAAACGGGAAAATATTAGTAGCTTATGTGATCATACCAAACTTTACATGCATCATAGCTCACCTACAACTTACGTTGGTGCAGCCTGACCATTACATGCCTCATAGCCTGTTATGTGTGACTAGCCTGACTATTGCTCGCATCATAGCTATCCGGATGGTTAGCCTGACCTTACATGAATCATAGCTAGTCATACATAGCAAGCCTGATCAGTCCTAAGCCGATCACATGATATATTGATATTTTACACACTTATTTAGATGTTCTTGACATGTATCTCTAGTGTATTGATATAACATTCCTTATGTTCTCGTCATAATTCTAGCATTCACATATATACCAGTTCATTGTTCTAGCGTATACTTGTATTTCTATTTCATTGCTATTTGTATATTGATGATGACATATGCTCCAGTACTTCAGTATTTCTTTATTCTAGTACTTCATTATGTCTAATATTTCTTATTCCAGTTTTATATCTGTCTTGTATTTCTTTACATTGTGTTATAATTTTTTTCAATATATGTGGAACTGCTGTTAGTGCTTGTACTTCGTTCCAATCCTGACTGGATATTTTTTTCAGAGGATCTTGAGAATTTCTGTACCACACACTATGGACCGGGTATAGATGCAGACTACACACCAAAGATCTTAGAGAAGACTATTCCTTTAGAGGAGATATTACCTGCAGCTATCTAGGCAGAATTTATCTTATGCACTGAGACTTATTTGAGGTTTATTGAGTTTATGTTTAGACTTATTCTTAGTTTATGTTGAGACTTGTGGAGACTTTATGTTGGACAACTAGACTGTGGTTTATCTTTATTTTGTGACATGGTGTTTAACTATGTCATTCTTTTTATCTTTTATCGTGCCTTACTCTTATAGATATTGTGATTTAGTTTACATTATAAGATATTGTGAGATGTATATTGTCCTCCTTATGGAGTTTGATATCATTGACAGGTGAGTTATGTTAGTATTTATTGTGACCTAGACAGCGTTCTACCGTCGATGCTGCGGCGTAGGCTGGATGTACCCGCGTACTCGTGCCCCTATACCGGGTGTGGGTTGTGACATATTTTTAGTGGTGGCCCACGCAGGTTTAGTTTCACAAATTATGCGATATCGTGGTAGTACGATAACTTAGTTGTACTATTGCGAGCCTGCAATAGGATATAGGAAATAGGATTTAGGAAGAGAGTATGCTCAATCACACTAGGGAATTCTGATCTTCATAATGTTATTCTAATTAATTGCTTTCTTTAGAATTTTACTGTCCTTCCTTGATAATATCGTATCTATCACCTTAATTGATTCTTTTGATCTGTATTCAGGATGCCGCCGAATACTAGATTTATGAGAGTGGGAGCATTAATTTCAGAGAGGTCTGCCACCTCTTGACCTGACGAACAGACCCCTGGAGTTCCTCCTATATCTCTTGTTCATGTGGGAGTATCTGCAACTAACGGGATTCCTCTTCCACCTATTCAGAGGATTGCCCCAGCTGTGACGGACAACCTTCCACCACCACCGATATCGATTCCCGGAGGAGTGCCCACTGACAGAGCACAAATGATCGTACTGATCCAGGGCTTGCTAGAGGCCCAGAGAGTAACAGCAGAAGCTCAGCGTGTTCAAGCTGAGGCTTAGATAGTGCAAGCAGAGGCACACCAGGCACAAACAGAGCTGATGAGAGAGAGCATGGAGAATACTCATCAGGTGGCTCTCCAGGCTGTAGAGAGAGTAGCACGACAACCGCAACCTCATGGCCAACAACAACAGAGGCCAGTTACCATAGTGGACTTTAAGAGGATGATGCCTCGAGAGTTCAAGGGCACAGAAGGAATACTCTATGATAACGATTGGTTAGAGGACATAGAGAGGAACTTGCACTTAGCACAGATTTCGAAGATTCTTCAGATCGAGGCCGCTGGCAGTCAGATATTTGATATCATACTGACGTGGTATCATACTAAGCCGAGACTCGCTGTTGAAGGACTTACTTGGGAAGACTTTAAGGAGCTCTTCAAGGAGAAATTCTTTCCTGACGTGGCTTTGGGAGCATTAGAAAGTCAGTTCCATGACTTAGTCCAATGAGGCATGTCAGTCGACGAATATGCCGCAGAGTTTTATCGATTGAGTCAATTCGCTCTATCGATGATTCGAGATCCAGGAGATAGAGCACGAAAATTTAGAAAGGGATTGAATAGAGAGATCAAGTCTCATACTTTGGGATGACACACTGCTACCTTTGAGGCTATTCTGATGGATACCCAGATTACTGAAGATGACTTGGACCTCAGGCCCAAGAGAGGATGCGACACTTCTAGAGGAACATGTGGTAACACAGGATAGGCCAAGCGCCCACACTTTCAACAACAACAACAACAGAGGCCATAACAGCAGCAACACCAGCAACAGGCACAAGTTCAAGGACATATCCAACAGCAACAACCATAAAGACAGAATCAGCCCGTTGCCCAATGCGCATATTGTGAAAAGATAGGACATACTAGAAACATCTGCAGGAAAAGGTTGGGTACCTGCTTGCCATGTAGATCATCAGCACATCAGCTGAGGGACTACCCAACTGTTCAGACTCGCCAGGGAGGAGCAGCAGCTCAGAGGTGACCAGCCAGAGCACCTACTGTACCAGGAGGCCAACAGAGAGGACCTCCACTTCCATAATAGTAGCAGAGGTTTGCTCAGCACCAGCAGCAGCAGAGAGGAGCACCACAGGGATGAGCTTACACCATGACTACTGAGGAGGCCGAGCCCGCTGGAGACGTGATTTCATGTTGAATTTTACTCGATTCTATTCCAGCACTTGCATTATTTGATTCTGGCACTTCCCATAGTTTTATATCTGTATCTTATGCCCTTAAGAGCCGTTTAGAAATAAAACTATTAGATAGGACTTGCAAGATTATGACAAGAGGAGGTATTATCCTAGTCCGTGATTGTTGCAAGGATCGGAAAGTGTCATTAGAAGGCCGAGAGTTGAGCGTGAGTTTACTCGTCATGCCACTTCCGGGATACGATATTGTACTCGGAATGGACATGCTGAGTAAACACCATGCTTCTATAGATTGTCACGGAGGTAGAGTAGTATTTCGACCGCCAGGAGAGCCAGAGTTCAAGATCGCCAGAGGAGCAAAGGAGCGGAGCAGAGGCACTTTTTGTGGAGCTAGGATGGAAGAAGAGAAGTTACCACATCCACTGATAGCAGAGTTCCTGGATGTATTTCCAGAGGAGTTGCCAGGTTTGTCGCCAGACAGAGATGTTAAATTCTCTATAGACTTGATACAAGGAGTGGAGCCTATTTCGCAACATGTCTATAGAGTCAACAATAATGAGTTGGTAGAACTGAAGAAGCGAGTTGAGGAGCTATAATACAAAGGTTTTATTAGATCCAGTTCATCGCCATGGAGAGAACCGGTATTATTCGTACCAAAGAAGGACGGCATGGTATGCATGTGTATCAATTATAGAGCTCTGAACAGCCTCACTTTCAAGAACAAATACCCGCTGCCGAGGATAGATGATCTTTTCGATCAGTTGAGCGGAGCGAAGGTGTTTTCAAAGATAGATTTGAGGTCAGGCTATCACCAGGTGAAGGTGAAGAGAGAAGACATACCGAAGACAGCTTTTCGGATAAGATATGGCCAGTTTAAATTCCCAGTAATGCCGTTTGGTTTAACTAATGCACCAGTAGTATTCATAAACTTGATAAACAAGGTATTCCGTCAGTACATTGACAAGTTCATAGTGGTGTTTATTGACGATATTCTAATATATTCGAAGACCCGAGAAGAACATGAAGAGCACCTGAGGATGGTCTTAGAGACTCTCAGGAGAGAGAAGTTGTACGAAAAGCTTTCAAAGTATGAGTTCTTCCTTGAGAAGGTTGAATTTCTTGGACCTATGGTAATGGGTAACGAAATTTTAGTTAACCCAAAGAAGATCGAAGCAGTGGAATCATGGGCTACCCCCAGTACAGTAGCTGAAATCAGAAGCTTCCTCAGACTAGCAGGATACTACAGAAGATTCGTACAAGACTTCTCCAAGATTGCAGATCTAATGACTAGGCTGACCAAGAAAGATATAGATTTCGTCTGGACAGAAGAATGTCAAGCCGCATTTGATGAGCTGAAGAAGAGATTGACGACAACGCCAGTTTTTCCGTTGCCGTCAGGGACAGGTGGATTCACTATCTACAGTGATCCTTCAGGAAAAGGTTTAGGATGCGTTCTTCAACAACATGGAAAAGTAATTGCCTATGCTTCAAGATAATTACACCCTCATGAAAAGAAATACCCCACTCATGATTTGGAGTTAGCAGTAGTTATCTTTGCCCTAAAATTGTGAAAACACTATCTGTACGGAGAGTGTGTGGAGATCTTCACAGACCACAAGAGCTTGAAGTACGTGTTTATACAGAAAGAGCTGAACATGAGGCAGAGAAGGTGGTTAGAGTTGATAAAAGACTTCGATATCTCATTACAGTACCATCCATGAAAGGCTAACGTAGTCGCCGATATCTTGAGCAGGTATCCTATGGCTATGTACTTGACTTCAAATAGACATTTATTAGCTGATCTTGAGAGCTTAGGAATTAAAGTATTAGTTCCAGGATTTGAGATTCAGATGTGGGGATTACAGATACAATCGGAGCTGATGGACAGAATTAGAGCTGCTCAGTATGATGATGAGACTCTATGGAATATTAGGGCACAAGTTCGGACAAGATTGATAGACGACTTTACTATTACGGATGATGGATCTTTACGGCATGGCACGGGATGTGTGTGCCAAGTGGAGAGCTACGCAAAGAAGTTATACAAGAGGCACACCGCTCTCAGTACTCGATACATCCCAGAGCAAAAAAGATGTATCGAGATTTGAGGGAGCACGTATGGTGGTATGGTATAAAGTGCGAGGTAGCACGCTTTGTATCCCTATGTTTAGTGTGCCAGCAGGTAAAAACAGATCGATAGAGGCCAGGAGGATTGCTTCAACCTTTACCCATTCTAGAATGGAAGTGGGAGCATGAGACTATAGATTTTGTTTCAGGACTTCCTCGTTCTCCAGGAGGAAAGGATGCGATTTGGGTTATCGTGGATAGGTTGACCAAATCAGCCCACTTTCTACCATTCAAAGTGGGTACATCGACAAAGAGGCTAGCAGAGATGTATGTACAGCAGATTATCAGATTACATGGAGTTCCTGTGAGTATTGTTTCAGATTGGGAAAGTCGTTTTACTTCCTATTTTTGGAGGAGTCTGCAGTCTAGATTGGGTACTCAGCTCAAGTTCAGTATCGCGTATCACCCCAGACAGACGGACAGTCTGAAAGGACTATTCAGACTCTTGAAGATATGCTACGCACTTGTGTTTTGGATCTCGGAGGTTCTTGGGAGGATCATCTATACCTAGTAGAGTTTGCTAACAACAACAACAACTAGGCCAGCAATGAGATATCACCATTCGAAGCTTTATATGGACGAAGGTGTCGTACACCATTATCTTGGGATGATGTCGGAGAAAGAGCTTTGTTAGGACCATAAATGGTCATGGATGCAGCAGAAACGGTGAAACTTATTAGAGACAGACTGTGAGTGGCACATGACAGACATCGGCATTGGGCCGATAGCCACCGTAGACCCCTTGAGTTTCAGGTATAGGTTTTATTTTATTTGGTTTATGATTGTTTTGTTTTAGATTGCATGTTAAGATTATTTCTTCTAGGTTGGCGATTTGGTATTCCTACGAATTTCTACGATACGGGGCACGATTCGTTTTGGTAGGGACGTAAAGCTTAGTCCACGATACATCGGACCTTTCAGTATTCTTGCAAGGGTCAGTGCAGTGGCCTATAGACTTGACTTGCTGCCTGCTCTAGATGGAGTGCATGATGTTTTACACGTGTCACAGCTGAGAAGGTATGTGGCAGATTCTAGTCATGTACTAGATCACTCGGAGATTGAAGTTGGACCGACACTCAGCTATCCTGAACAACCCGTTGAGATCTTGGATCGTAGAGAGAAGGTATTGCGGAACCAGACTATTCTCTTGGTTCGTGTTGCATGGAGATATCACTTTCCAGGAGAATCAACCTTGGAGAGAGAGGGCAAAATGCGCGAGCAGTATCCGTATCTCTTCGAGACTTGAGGTATAATTCTTTGTCGATTGTTTGTTCTTGTGCTAGTTTATTTTAATTTCGAGGACAAAATTCTTTTAAGGAGGGTAGACTTGTCACCCCCACATTTCAGATTAGGGGTATTTTCATCTTTTTTTAATTAATGTGTAAATGATTTGCATGATAATTAATTATATTTAAATTACTATGATTTTATTTGATTGTTGCACTTTATCATTGCTTCGATAATTAGAACACTACACTAGCCATTGTCTTTTAACAGATTTCACACCCTTGTCCTAGACATGCCAGACTATTATTTTGATCCTTGTGTGACTCATAACCATCCCTTGTTCTACTTCATTTTAGTCGCACAATATTCGTCGCAACCGACTATATTTAATTCTATATAAATCAAACCTTGTATCCTTGTGTTTTCCAATCGAAATTGGAGACACAATCTCGACCCATTTTGAGCAACCCAAATTAGGATAATATTCTATTATGAGTCTACTTCATTAATGACACTTGTGTCCCACATAATTTTAGCCCCTTGTACTTGTAATTTATTTTAGAACACCATTTGTATTTATTTTAAATAAATTAAATTCATAAATCTTACTTTGTGCAATTTTCCAATTATTGGACACTTTTGTGCAAAAGTGCATTGAGGTATCCATTATGTTGGACACGATACTTAAATAAACTCTTTTTCCTTTCATGTGTATTTTTCCATAAATTTCGGGAGTGTACAACGCAACATTGACCTCCTTGAACATGGCCTCAAAACCTTGAACCAATGCATCATAGCCATTCATTTTTTAATTCATTTGAAATCCTAGCCATTGAAATATCCATGAGAAGGCCCTTTTTCCAAGGATTTGACCAAAGTCAAACCTTTCTAGGTCAAACCAAAAACCCTCCTTCATATATAAACTCTTTTTCTTACTTTTTCTTTTCTTTTCTATTCCTTAAACCTATAGCCGAATTCTTCCTCCTATTCCCTGTTCATCACCCCAACTCCCCGACCCTTCCCGCTGATCGCTGCCGCACTCATCGCCGAGTCATCCACCGGACATCCACCCGACCTCGACCACCTTAAACCCGACGTCTTCAACCTTCCCGTCCGCTGACCGACCGGAGTCGATAACCCAACGCCGCTCGCCTGAGAGCACTACACCACGCCGGAAGCTGCTGTACCTCGTCAACTGGAGCTCGACCCACGGCCAACCGACACCAGCACCCCGACTCGCCTCGACTCCATCCCCACCCCTAAACTCGACCAGATCTCCTTCCCCAGAGCCCCGTCATGAACGACGTTCTCATCCCGCTGAGCTTCATCGATCACCCCTCTGTTTCACCCCTCCTCTTGCCAACCGGAGAAGGCTCGACTTAGACTGCCCGAATTCGACTTTAACCTGCACCTCGTCGATGATCGATCTCCCGACCACAGCACCTGAACGCCAAAAGCCGCTGTACCTCGACGAACTGAACCGCTGCCTGAAGCCGAAGATGCTGACTTTGACTGAACCTAGAACCTCGCGATGACCTTGATGCACACGTCTTGACCCACGTACACAGGTTCGAGTCCCCTCTCGCGTATAGGTACGCATACACGTATACGTGTATTCCTCGTTTGTATGCACACGTATAATTTTAGCTGTATTAATACGGGTATTGTGTTTAGTATACGCGAATGTGGTATATAGATATATATTTGATGCATAAGTATGTACGTATTAGCTTTGGTATACGTATATGGTTGTTATGTGTATATTGATATATATATACTTCCATAACGTATATGAACCTAATTAGTATATATGTATGGCACATGTATTAGTATAGGTTTAAATGTATTTGGTATGTATATATAAAGTATAACTCTCAATTAGTATATACATATATAGATGTATTGTATATATCTCCCTAATGTATGTACAAGTATTAGTTCTATTTAGTACATATATATACATGTATCTATTATATTGGTAACTAATGGATACTTATGTATATGTTAGTTCATATTATGTATATATGTCTATGGACTAGATGACCCGAGTGTAACCATAAATACCCCGTAGTTATATTGACCTGTGACCACGTAACATGTTAGCAGACTGCCATATGTACACTGACATACTGGCAAGACCGTATCATTGACTGTCTGTTATGCACATCAACTACAGATGTGACACCCTAGCATAGTCTCTGAGATCATTGTGTTTTAATTGTGTGTGTTAGTGTAGTGTCTGATGCAATATTGTATTATTTGGTATGTCTATAGGACGGTTGGATCATTCAGACGATACCTTGGAACCCGGACATTGGTATTGCCAACTAAGGACCACAGGCGAGTACATTCTCTGAGAGTTTCAATTATGTTGATTATCTCTATAACTCTTGTTGTATAGCGTACATGACTCTGACACTGTTGTTTACACGAGTTGGCATTATCGAGACTTGTCACAAGGAGTCGTGATTGGAATCCATCGTGCTAGCTGGGGAAAACGGGGAAATATTAGTAGCTTATGTGATCATACCCAACTTTACATGCATCATAGCTCACCCACACCTTACGTCGGTGCAGCATGACCATTACATGCCTCATAGCCTGTTATGTGTGACTAGCTTGACTATTGCTTGCATCATACCTATCCGAATGGTTAGTCTGACCTTATATAAATCATAGCTAGTCATACATAGCAAGCCTGATCAGCCCTAAGCCGATCACATGATATACTGATGTTTCACACACTTAGTTAGATATTCTTGACATGTATCTCTAGTGTATTGATATAGCATTCCTTATGTTCTCGTCATGATTCTAACATTCACATATATACCAGTTCATTGTTCTAGCGTGTACTTATATTTCTATTTCATTGCTAGTTGTATATTGATGATGACATATGCTCCAGTACTTCAGTATTTCTTTATTCCAGTACTTTATTATGTCCAATATTTCTTATTTTGGTTTTATATCTGTCTTGTATTTCTTTACACTGTGTTATAGTTTTTGTCAATATATGTGGAACTGCTGTTAGTGCTTGTACTTTATTCCAATCCTGACTGGATATTTTTTCCAGAGGATCTTGAAAATTTTTGTACCACACACTATGGACCGGGAATAGATGCAGACTACACACCAGAGATCTTAGAGGAGACTACTCATTTAGAGGAGATATTACCTACAGCTACCTAGGCAGAATTTATCTTATGCGCTGTCACGACCCGCACCCTAAATTTGGGCATGAGTCATGGGTACGTCCAGCCTACGTCGCAGCATCGGCGGTAGAACGCTGTCTAGGTCTCAACACAACATATATCCTATCAATCGTCTCAACTTCGTATGGAGGACAATGATAATAATCCACAGTTCTATAAATATACTCAATCACAAGCTATAAGAAATAATGGTACGAAGAGAATGGAAAAGAGTTCTATATAAACCCATCACAAAAGTGCAACACAATCCTGGGTCTACATGACCTCACAAAGTCACAAAATAATAATACAACTCAGTCTCAGTCTGAAACAATAAATATAGAAAAAGTAATCTAAGTGCAGCCAGGTAAATTCTCCTCTAGGCTAGGCAACTCCTCTAGGGTTTCCGGAATGAAATCTCCCTCTAATCCTGGGGCGTAATGAGTGGGGCAAAAGTTCTCCAGGTCCTCTGAAAAATATTATCCAGTCAGGATTGGAGCGAAGCACAAGCACTAACAGCAGTTTCATTAAATTGACAAAAACTATAAACAGTGTAAGAATACAAGATGAGAAGAAATACAGGAAATGTAAAGTACTGGAGAAATGAAATAGGCAATAGAGCATCTAGCAATGAACAATAAATAGTGAATGCTAGAACAAGTGAATCTGAATAAAGAATAGATATCTAACTAAGTGTTTAAAATATCAGTTTATTATGTGATCAGCTTGGGACTAGATCAGGCTGGTTATATATGATTAACTATGATTCATGTAGGTCAGGCTAACCATATGGTTAACTATGATGCATGTAGTGGTCAGGCTAATCATATATAACAGCTATGAAGCATGTAAATGGTCTGGCCGCACCCGACGTGAGAAGTGGAGTGAGCTATGATGCATGTAAATGTTTGGATATGATCACATAATCTACTAATAGTTTCCCATCTCCCAGCTAGCACGATGGATTCCAATCACGACTCCTCATGATGGGGATCTAGAGTGCTAACCCGTGTATCCATAGTGTCGGAATCAAGTATGTAATACAACTGAATTATAGAGATAATCAACAATGAAAACTGTCAGAGAATGTACTCGCCTGTGGTCCTGAGCAAGGTGTGAGGATCGATGTCCAAAGTGGGATCACAATGACCTATTTGTGGAATATAAATATCAGGTACTGAATTTAAAGGAAATAACATGCTTAACTAATTTAATTATGAGGCCTCTAGGTCATACTAGAACTTCTGGTCAATACTAGTCAACTTGGTCTCACTAGGTCATACTAGATTAACTAGGTCTACTAGTCCATTTATATACCATGATAGCCCATACTGGACCAACCTAGCTAAACTAGTCATTACTAGGCTGACTGGGTAATACCAGTAGCTAAGCTATACTAAACACCACACTAGAGTTATTTATACTTACCTAAAATATATAGAATATTGTTTTATATAGTAACTTAACTTTTTACTAGATATCTAGCAGTTATCTTATACTAGCTCTGTATCTTAACACTTGGCCCAAGACACCCAACTCAACTCACTTTACAAGTTATAGATACTGCTATACTGGCACAGAACTATACCTACACATATATACCTAATACACTAAAACTCACCCAAAGCTCACTGGTTCACTCATAGGCATTCACACAGACAACACTCACACACAGGTACTAAGCTCTATGGCACACACACACACTCACTGATCTGGATTCTGATACATAGAGGCACTTACTGCACTCACACTGCTCACACACACTCAATCTCAGATACTGATACAAGTTACATAGTCTAAATTCTCACCCACACACAGCACTCATTGATACACACTCTGAGGCATACACTGCTCACACACAGGTACTAAATTCCTACACACACACTCAGTCCAACTGCTCACAGGTAAACTGCACACTGCTCTCTCTCTTCTCACAGAATTCACTCACTGAATCACACACACACAGAATTCCCTGTTGAACTTGGGACAAAACTCTACACACACAGCACACTCTATTAAAACTGGGACAAAACTCTACACACACAGGTATTTTAACTGAGACACAGGTTTTCAGTCATCTCACACTGCACTTACTGATACACTAATTACTAGGTTCTAGGATACACACACACTACTTGCTAAAACTGATACACAGTCAGTCCTATGCATACACACTGGCACTGGTCCTTGCATACACATTGAGTTCACAGTCAGTTTACTGATACACTAGATACACTGACCTGGAGATTTCACTCACACACTCACACAGGCAGATAACTTACACAGGATTTAGTGCAGGTATCCACACACAGGTATTCACACACAGGTTATCATATAGGCAGAAACACAACTCTCAGTTCCCACACAGATACTCACTGAAAAACACACCTACACTACACATAAATCCTGATACACTGGAACACTAACTGGTTTTCAAGATGAAATCACACAGTCACATATTCTGAAATCACTCCCAGGCACTCCTCACTGCACATAATACCTCACACACACTGATAACTTACACTGATTGTTAAAACTGATGCACAGCCAACTACACCTAGGTACAACTAATTAGGATGCTTAAGTAGTCACAATTCCTATTTACTGATACACAATACTGCACACACTAATACACAAGGTTGTTCACTGAACTTCCCTCAACACACAGTTACATACTGACACTCAATACCTCACTGCACACAATACAGATTTTACACATCTCAGGTACCTAATACACATAGATTCTCACATATTGTTAATAACTGACACATAGTTATCTAATACCCCCAATCTCACTGTCCCTCACTCTCAGAGTTTACTCACTTACACACACATAATTTAAATAGTTACTGATACAATAAATCACCAGTTCCCAAATCCCTGATGCCTAAACTCAAGAGAACCCAAATACACACAGGATGACACTGACACATACAATTCCTAGACACACTGAGAATTCCTCAGTATGCACACATACACATCAACACACACAGTTCACATATTAACACATAGGTATAATGATACTAAGTTATACATAGTTAGAGAAACACACACAGACACTGGTCTGACACAGACTCCTAATACCTAGACACTCTGATACAAGGACACAGAATTACACACTGATTTTACATGACACAGCTACACTCAACTGCACAGTAACTCCACAAAACCCAATTTCACAGTAAAACTCCCAAATACCTACTGAACAGTAAAAGCCCCCAAAATCAACCCTAAAATTGAGGTCTAGACTAAATGTAGGAGATGTAATCAGGCCATATGCAAACCCTAAATGATCTAGGGTCCACGAATTTGGGGAAACCCTCGTTGGAACACCAAAACCTAATTCGACCTAGGTTTTCATGTAGAATCCCTATAATTCGAGATCCACACAGTGAAGGGGGTTCCTAAAGGCCAACTACAAATAGAAAAATAGAATCAAATAGATAAAAAATCAGATTTACCTATGGGAGATAGTTTTTCCAATGAAGGTTCTTCTTCCCCCAAGGCTTCTTGACCCAAGCTCCTTGTTTTCCTTGCTTTGGAGGAGGAAGATGGAATCCTTAGGGTTAGATTCCGAAATCTGGAGGTGGGAGAAATTTTCTCTTAATGGAGGCTAGGGTTTCTTCTTTCTACATGAAGAATGGTTTTGAGGGAGGCTCCCTTTTATAATAAACTAGGTTTTAGGGTTTCAATGCATAGTTTTTAGGTTAAACCCCCAGGTTAGGTCATGAAGAACCTAATTAACTATGGTTTAGTCATTCTAGGGTTTGAGGTTCAAACCAAAAATTGGAATTCTAGGGTTTCTCTAGAATTTGGGTTTCAACTAGGGTTAGTCATTAGGGTTATAGTCCTAATGAGTTCTAGGGTTTGACCTAAACCAAACACAACTAACAACATATGAACAGTTTTAAAAACTCAGCAGATTAATTAAATACATAATTATTCAAAATAGTAAAATTACACAAATGCCCTAATCTGGAAATGTGGTAGTGACATGCGCTGATACTTATTTAAGATTTATTGAGTTTATGTTTGGACTTATTCTTAGTTTATGTTGAGACTTGTGAAGACTTTATGTTGGACAGCTAGACTGTGGTTTATCTTTATTTTGAGACATGGTGTTTAACTATGTCATTCTTCTTATCTTTTATCGTGCCTTACTCTTATAGATATTGTGATTGAGTTTTCATTATGAGATATTATGAGATGTATATTGTCCTCCTTATGGAGATTGATATCATTGACAGGTTGTGAGTTATGTTAGTATTTATTGTGACCTAGACAGTGTTCTACCGCCGATGCTGCGGCGTAGGCTGGACATACCCGCGTACTCGTACCCCTATACCGGGTGCGGGTCGTGACACACTCTCTCGTTGTCTCGTTGGTATATTCGATATAATGAGTCTAAATATTTTTTAAAGTGCATATGAATGATATGATTGCTTGAATGAGATAATTATGTGAAGGCCTTTGTGTTGACCTATGTCAGACTTTGTGGGAATAGACTCGTGCTAGAATTGGCAAGTTATGTGCGAACCCGAATACCTATACGTAATTACCAAGCAGATTAGTATGCGAGATAGAATATCGTTCATACGGCTAGCTATGGACATAATCTTTCGGCTAAGTTGTGTTGAGTATCGTGCGCTAAGACCCTTTGGTGCTAGTGAATTTGCGAGCGAGATTAAAATATTGTTCGGATATGATAAGTCAGACTTAGATTGACTATCGATAGACACGTTATCGAATTATCACTGGCGAATATAGAGAATCATGCTTAGATTCTTAGAAATGGTTTGAACGCTAGATTCTTATAAATGGTTCGAATGATTACTTGAGTCAATAAGTTATAAATCGAATTATGGTTTACGTGAATGACTATCGATAAAAGTATACATGAAACTACGATTATAGAGGCAACGTATAGGGATCATGCTTAAGTTTAAGGAATGAGTTGGATGGATTGATGCGAACATGATTGAAGATTTAAATGGATGACTCGATTCCTTATTGGTGTATGTGATAGCTCAAGAACGAATAAGTAATTTAAAGATTCGTAGAGTATAGCTCGAACCATGAGTGGTATATTGATCATCTTAGAAATATTTGAGCGAATTGAGGATTTTAGGACAGCAAACGAGTCTAGCAACAAATGACGTTATTGTGTAAAGCCTTAGCATAAGTAGTGTCTAGAAAGTAAGTGAATTCGAAGGAATCATATGAGATTTGATTCAAATGAGTTAGAATGTATTGAATAAGTGATAAAGTTTATATCGATTAGGGATTCAAGGTAATGGAATCAATATCTTGGTTGAGTAAACTTGGTGGATCATGCGTGTAATTTTGAATTGGATCAAACGGATTAAAACTTGAGTAGGATATCACTTGATAAAAGTAATCTTGAGTATGTATATTGTGGTTTCAAATTAATAGACTTGATATGGTATCGATAGTTGGAAGATAGCACGGATTAATACTAGTAAAGGAATATTGTGGTTTGGTGATTGAGGTATGTTCCGACCTACACCCAGTGAAAGGGTGAGAGTACGTGGGTACGTCCAGTCTATGTCGCAACATCGACGATAGAATGCTGTCTAGGTCAATTATACTATCTAATTATCTCACAATAATGTATAATTTGCCAATAATATCTCAACTCCAAGAAGGAGGACAATATACTTAATGTAATACAATACTCAATCATAAATCTATAGCATAATAAGATATCAAAGAAGTCTAACATAACTATGCAGTCCAAAATATAACAACAATAAATAGAAACAATATTCAAGTCTCAAATATACGCCAAAAATAAATTCGGTACCAAAATGCTAAAGAAAACTAATTATGATAACTAGTGATTCTGGCTAGATCTCTCGATAGTCATTCCAGAACTAGTGGGTTCATATCTGCACCATCTATAGGTCGAGGTCCGTAGTACGTCAGACACCAATCTCCCGGATCCCCTAAAAAATATTATCCAGTCAGGAATGGAGCTAAGTATAACCCAATGCAGTTCTAATTAATTGATAAAACTATAAAATAGTAAAATATAGGGTGCTATATATGATAAGAATATAACTAATGATCTAAGAACAATGAAAAAATATGCAAAACTAGCAATAAAAATATAAATCAATGCGTACAAGAATGAAGAAGATAAACTATAATATGAGAAATAGAATATGGTAATCTATGAACTGAAATAGAGTTTAAAATATACCATCTGTTTGAGATACTAACTAGATATGTGACCGGCTTGGGATATTCAATGATTATACTATGGAGGTAACTCAACCATACGTGAAGTGTATGATTAGTTAGTAGCTAATGTACACTACTAGCCGATAGTTCTTGATCACATATTTAATTAGTATTTTCTCTGCCCCGACTTATATGATGGATCGAATCATGATACATTACTAGCCAATGTATCGAATATTTAACCTATAATATCCATTACTATCCAATACCAACAAGGAGCAATATTCTATACCATCTCGATAATCAATGTAACATCTCATGACTGACAATCCAATAACAATACCAATCCGTGTACCAGAGTGTCAAAGAATCATAAATAATATTTACTTGAATTATAGTAGTAATCAAATAATAAAAACTATCAGAGAATGTACTCGTTTGTTGTCAAGAGAAAATAATGCGAAACGGTATCTGAACTGGTATCACACAGGCCTATATATGGAATATCACATTAATACAAGATTTTAGAATAAAAATAAGTTAAACTAGTCAAATTCTAGGTCATAAAGTCATTTCTAAGTCAAAACAGTTAAAGTAGGTCAACTCTAGGTCAAACTAGTCAAACTTGGTCAAATTAGCTATTTCTAGGTTGTATGAGTCAATATCTAGGATATTGGGTCCATACACTATGTAACTAGGCTATACTAGCTATGTCTAGGATACTAGGATATCGATACTATACCGTATCATAAGATATGTAAATTATTAGATATAAAAGTACAATAATATATATACAAGATAAAAATATATAGTACTTATAGTAAACTAATGCTAAGTGGATACCTTGGCTTTGAGCCAAATACGGTATTATATCACCTACACACCCCTCTTGATACACAAACCCAATACATTGAGTATAAACCAATACCTTGACATTACCTTGGTATCACAAGGTTATCCAATATCTAACATTAACTAACTAACTAACTAACCATACATACCTCACTATCCACTAATATGAATTTAAACTTATAACAGTACAATACAATACTCAACTAACATACCAACATACCCATTCGGATATTCAATACCCTTACCCAAGATACCTCAACTCTCATTACCTTGGTGTAACGCAAGGTAATCTAGAAATAAAACTAACCAATGATAACTAGTGCTTATATATATATATGTGTATATATATATGTATATATATATATATATGTATATATATATATATAAATAACTCACTAACAATATATACATAACAAACTATCAATATAAACTAACTTAACTTATTAACTAGCTTAGCTTAACTTATCTACAATTTAATTTCTAAGCACTCAAACTACTGCTGCTTATTACTGCTACTTTTGCTTATCGTTGCTGCTGCTTATCACTGCTGCTGCTGCAGCTTACTGCTTCTGCTGCTGCTTTAACTTAC
The DNA here is from genome assembly GCA_036927795.1 of Iris macrosiphon. Taxonomy (NCBI): domain Eukaryota; kingdom Viridiplantae; phylum Streptophyta; class Magnoliopsida; order Asparagales; family Iridaceae; genus Iris; species Iris macrosiphon. The sequence goes on along the minus strand of JAYESA010000019.1, from coordinate 141,424,455 downwards.
TACTTCTGCTGCTGCTGCTTACTGCTTCTGCTGTTGCAACTTACTGCTTCTGCTGCTGCTTCTCGCTGCTTATTCATATTGCTTATGCTTATAACTTTCCCCCTCTAGCTCACATGCACATATCTAATACACACACATACACACACACACACACACACACACACACACACACATATATATATATATATATATATACATATATATATATATATACATATATATATATATACATATATATATATATATATATATATATATATCTTACCACATAACTACACTAATGATGCACATGAACTTCCTACTCTCCAATGACCACCAACACATCAAAATAAAATATAGAACATACACATAATTATATATATATATATATATATATATATATATATATATATATATATATATATATATATATATATATATATATATATATATATATATATATATATCATATAATAATTATAATTATAATACTCTAATAGCTATAACCAAGGTAAATTGAATTAAAATGTAAGGAAACAAACACGTAGAGTGCATTGCACCCGTATCACACTCAATCTATGATACGCTTGCGATATGGCTCCACCACACCACCAAATATTTTCCAAAGTATACGACCAAGTCTAAAATCATAAATAGAAATAACACAAAGTGTTAGCTACTCAACTATGTGCCTGTGTCAAACTGTGACATGCTTAAACCACCTTGTCGGAAGAAAACTCCCAAATAAACCAGTATCACCAAATTATCGTGATACGGTCTACACGTATCCAATTGTGGATACGATATTAGTCTCACACAACCAAACACGTATCAATTTGGTCTAATTGACCTATTGACAAATACATGATGTGCCAATCTCGGAATTCCTCCAAAATTGACACAAAATACCACATAACTTTCTCCATAGGCCTCATATGAACCTAATTCTAATTCCTATAGGGTAGACTTAGTATATGGGATGGTTTCTAATGATTAAATTACAGATTTAGAGTCTAATTAGAGAGAAAAAACTAAATTGTACCTATTGAAAGATGAATTTCTAATAAAATCTCTAAATTGAGTGTCAAGAGCCTTCAACTTGTAGAACTTTGCTTTCTTCTTGTAGATCCTTGCTCCTCATAGATCCTTGCTTCCTTCTTATTGGGAAGGAATTTGGGTAGGAATTAGTGTAGGAATAAAATAATTTGGTTGAGGGAAATTCTAGATCTAGAATGAAATAAAATGAATGAAGAGAGGGAAAGTCACTTCCCACTTCCTTTATGGCCGGCCACAAACCCCCTCTCCAAGAAATGTATAAAGTCTCATTTTGGGGCTTATAATGAAGAAATTAATTAAGGAGGTAAGGTTCTAGTCCAATTGGTTTAACGAATTAATTCATCCTTCTAATGAATTGGCTTACTATTGGGCATAAATCTAACTAGAATTAAATGTTGGTCCATGGATCTATTCTAAACTAGTTAGGTCCATTAATACAAGTCTAAAATAAAATCTAACATCTAACAATAAATAAATAATAGAATACATAAATAATACAATAAATAAATATTCAACATACAAAATATTTAATTAATTATAAAATGACCAAAATACCCTTTCCTAGAAAATATGGTAGTGACAAGGTAAGCAATAATGGATTTAATCTTGAATTTAGATGAACGATTTTGAATCTAGTTCAAAAGATAACACTCGACATCAAGCCCAGATGAGAACGATTATCCTATATGAGTGCTGGTGTGGTAATTTTACGTCCTGCGGGGATGATCGAACTCGCTAGAACATGTCCGATGATTATTCAGACGAACTCGATAAAATAGATCATAACAAAATTTTTAATCTTTGTTGTTTGAGGAATAATAGAGGTAGACAACGGATTGAACGAACGATAACATTGAAGTTAGACCAATTGACTAGGCGAACTATGATCACGACTTGAACAATTATTAGATAAAACCAGACTTTTTGGATCAATGTATAATTTGGATGGAAAAAAGTGTAACGATAAGGTATCTTGATCATTTTGATGATAATCATAATGTTTAACGTTCTTGTCTTGTACGATTATAACTCCTTGCTCGTACATGTGTCACGTTCGGATTAGGATGATTATCCCACGGGAGCGTTGGCATAATGATTTTACTTCCAGTAGGGATGATTAAACTTATGAAAGACCGGAGTGTAATAATTGAATGGTCGGCTTGACTTTTGGTTCGACACAATGAGGAAAGTTTGAGAAAATAAGTAAATCAGAAGTGCTTCGGGGATGAGTTTGTCTAGAATGTGAAGTAAGACACGCTTGATAGTTTCATGAACGAATACATAAATTGTGTTAAACGATTTAGAGTTATGATTGAGATCAAAGATTTAGAATTGAATCATGACTTGATGGTCTAGACTTAGAAAAGAATGGATAGGAGATGCTATCAAACTTGTTTGAGGAGATAGATTATACGAATCACTATGTTTGACGTACGACATTGATATATCGATAATTTAGCTTTACGAACTTGTCTTAAAAATAGATTTTATTGAAACATACTCGGACCCTGTGTAACAAATGTGTTGATATAAGTAGGATAAAACGTGTTCGATGTTTAGAAATTTGAGTGATACGAGATTGGATAGAATATCCCATATAAACGAACAATGGTTTGACCTTAGGAATTGGGCAAGTTTCATGCAGTGGATTGTACGATATAAATTATGAACGTGAACTTTACCTATGCCCTTGTGAGCTGACCTAGCGGTTAGGTAGACGACCCTATATCAATTGAAATAACTGGTATAACCAACTTTAGAGTATTGCTTGGGCAAGCCATAGAACTGGGGCAGCAAGACTTAAAATTTAGACTTGGAACGATAAGTGTGCGCTAGTAAGTTGATGTTTGACATAAATGGACTGGATGATAGGACTTGGACGCTAGTCGATAGATCGTGCTTGATGGATCGTGCTTGATGGTAGTACAATACTTGGTTTGAGTGAGATTGGAAATGACTTAGATTTTGATTGACCATGTTTGAGGTATAATTGTGATTTGTAAGACGAGAACCCTTGAGATTTTTGCTAGTAGCTTGTCCGACTTCGCTATCGATAAGTTTGGTTGAAATACATATGTTTGGGGGATGCCTTGAACATGTGCATGATCCAAGACTTAGTGATATGTTGAACTCGAGTGCAAAGACTTCGCTATTGCTAAGTTGGTTGACATGCATATGTTTGAAGGATGCCATGAATATGTGCATGATCCAGACTCCATGATATGCAGAACTCGAATGCTAGTGCAAGTGAATATGTTAGATTCGCATAGACGAGTAAAATAATTTAGGTAAGTTATCCTTATCGTAAGTGTTTAGTGCACGATAGATTATATTATACCCAACATTAAGTGATATAAGTTTTGTGCTATGACACACTAGAGACTGAGTCAGAGAATATGACAACCGAGTAGAAATAACTCGAATTGAGTGATAGAGTCATTCAATAAAATAGACCGAACACGCATACGACACGAAATATAGTGTCACTACCACATTTCCAAATAAGGGCATTTGTGTAATTTCACCATTTTAAATAATTATGTATTAAATTAAATTGCTGAGTTTTATAAACTAATTATATATTGTAAGTGATATTTGGTTTTAGGTCAAACCCTAGAACGCATTAGGACAAACCCTAATGACCAGACCCTAATTTAAAAACCCAGTTCTAGTGAAACCCTAGAATTCTAATTTTAGGTTTGGACCTCAAACCCTAGAAGGCCTAAACCTGAGTTAATTAGGTTCTACATGAGAGGGCCAGGGGGTTTAATCTAAAAACTATGCATAAAAACCCTAAAACTAGGTTTAATATAAAAAGAAAGCTTCTCACAAAGCCATCCTTCATGTATAAAAGAGAAACCCTAGCCTCCATCAAGAGAAACCATCTCCCCACCCCAAAATTTCGAAATCTAGCCCTAGGTTCCATTTTCTCCTCCTCCAAAGCAAGGAAAGCAAGGAACGTGGGTCAGGAAGCCTTGGAGAAGAAGAACCTCCATTGAAGAAGCCATCTCCCTAGGTAAAACCCTGTTTTTATTCTTTTTTATTTTGTTTTCAGATGTTAATGCCATTAGAAAACCACCCTTGCTGTGTAGTTTCAAATTTTAGGGTTTGTTTAGGTTTAAGTGTCCCCAATATTTGTTTTCCCCAATTATCAGAAACCCTAACCCTAGGTATTCGTAGGTAGGTTGATTTCATCTTATATGGGTAGGTTGAACTCGATTTTTAGAGTTTTGGGTTGAGGATTCATGGGTTGTATGTATAATTGTTTTTCTGCACTGCATGTGTTTGATGAAATGCCAAAGAAAGGATGAACACCTATCTAATCTACTCTAATATAATCTAATTTGATGAATGATGTATGATGTATATATATATAATTATACATATGTTTATAGATTGGATGTGTGTTTTTATCTATATCTATGTTATAGATGTGTGTGGGTGTTTAGAAGAGGGGAATAAACTGTGAATGGTTCATTGTGCAGTCGGGTGGATTGGGGCTGACTGTACAGTATGAGGAACTGTGTTAGGGAAGAGTACTGTGCAGTCGGGTATCCAATTGAACATGTTCAGCAGCAGATTGGGGGAAAGGGTATCCCACTGTTCAGTCGGGTTTTGATTCTCGTGTGTATCAGTTTGGGGGAGGATTTCACTACTGTGTGTGGCTGTAGGTCAGTAAGTTGAGACCAGTTTTACCTATGTGTTATGTCAGTAACTTGAGTGTTAAATGTGCAGATTTGATCCATACCTATGTTCAGTATCAGTATTGGGTATAGTGATTGGTATTATGAGAGTGAGGAACTGTGTGTCTGTGTGTAGCTGTGTATTATGTGTCAGTGGGTGTATCTATGTGTTTCAGTGTATAGCAGCATGTGTGAGTGTGGGTTCTATGGGTATCAGTTTAGCCTAGGACTGTGTATTAGATTACCTGTGTGTATATACTGTTAGTTTTGAGTGTCTGTGTGTGTATCAGTTCTCATTAACTGATACTGTGATTAAGTATCAGTGAGTGTGTATGTGAGGTATTAGAGCAGGGGGTATGTATCAGTATTTTGGGTTATATGTGTGTGTAGGTATTTGAGAGTCAGTGCACCAGGCAGTGTGTGAGATGCACTGAGTTGTGTGAGAGTGTTGTGTCAGGTCCAGTGTGTACCTGTGTTATGAAGACTGTGTGAAATATTATTGTGTGTGTGTGTCCTTGTTCAGCTAGTGAACTGTGTCAGTAACTTGGGTGAGGCAGTGATGTATATGAGGGTTTAGTGTGAGTATCAGACTTTAGCTGATACTTAGTGCCAGGTGGGATGAGGGGAGTGCATATGCTTGTGTATTAATAGGTGTTAGTATGCAAAGCAGATAAGGATCTGCAGTATGTAAGTATAGTCCCTGCACCTAAAAATTAGTTAGAGGAGAGTACTACCTGTGTGTATTTCTGAGAGAGAGTTAGAGAGGGAGCAGTGTACAGTGAGTGTGTATGTGTACTAGTTAGGTTCAGTGTGTGTGTGAGTGCAGTGAGGTCCCTATGTGATGTATAGCAGTGTATCATTAAGGTTAACTGTGTGTGTGTGTGTATTTCAGAACCTGTGTTTCAGTGTGTGTCTGAGTGCAAGGTGGATTATGTGCAGTGTAGGTAATAAATATATGTGTGTGGGTGTAGTGGCTAATTTCATCAAGTGCTAGATAAGGGGGATATATCAGTACAAAAAAATAAGTGTGGGTTATGAATATAAACATCAAGGGGAGTATCAAAGTGTGTAGCTAGTTTTGGGTTGAGGGTATTAATTATATGAATAAGGTATAAGTTAAGTTACTATATAAACACTATCCTATATATTTTAGGTAAATATAAATAACTCTAGTGTGGTGTTAGTATATCTTAGCTACTGGAACTACCCAGTCAGCCTAGTAATGACTAGTTAGTTAGGTTGGTCTAAGTATGGGCTAGCATGGTATCAAATGGACTAGTATTGACCAGTAGATTTTAGGATGACCTAGAAACCTCGTATTTAAATTGTTAAACATGTTATTCTTTTAATTCATTAATTAACATTGAATTTCCATAATTAGGTCATTGTGATCCCACTTTGGACATCGATCCTCACACCTTGCTCAAGACCACAGGCGAGTACATTCTCTGACAGTTTTCATTGTTGATTACTTCTATAAATTATAGTGCATTACATACTTGATTCCGATACTATGGATACACGGGTTAGCACCCTAGATCCCCATCATGAGGAGTCGTGATTAGAATCCATCGTGCTAGCTGGGGGATGGGGAACTATTAGTAGATTATGTGATCATATCCAAACATTTATATGTACCATATCTTACCCCACTTCTCACGTCGGGTGCAGCCTGACCATTTATATGCTCCATAGCTGTTATATATGATTAGCCTGACCACTATATGCACCATATCTAACCATACGGTTAGCCTGACCTAAAAGAATCATAGCTAATCATATATAACCAGCCTGATCCAGTCCCAAGCCGATCACATAATAAACTAATATTTTAAACACTTAGCTAAATATTTTATCTTTATTCAGATTTACTTGTTCTAGCATTCACTGTTTATTGTTCATTGCTAGATGCTCTATTGTCTATTTCATTTTCTCCTGTACTTCTCATTTTCAGCATTTATTTCCATCTTATATCTCTTACACTGTTTATAGACTTTGTCAATTTAATGAAACTGCTGTTAGTGCTTGTGCTTCGCTCCAATCCTGACTGGATAACAACATTTTCAGAGGACCTGGAGGACTTTTGCCCCACTCATTACGGCCCAGGATTAGAGGGAGATTTCACTCCGAAAATCCCAGAGGAGGTGCCTATCCTATAGGAGATCCTACCTGGCTGTACTTAGATTATTTTTTCTGCATTTATTATTTTAGACTGAGACTGAGTTGTACTTATTATTTTGTGACTTTGTGAGGTCATTTAGACCAGGATTTGAGTTGGACTTGTGGTTGGTTTTTTTAGAACTCTTTTCAATTCTCATCGTGCCATTATTCTTATAGCTTGTGATTGAGTATATTATAGAACTGTGGTTTATTGTCATTGTCCTCCGTATGGAGTTGAAACTATTGACAGGATATACTATGTTTGTGACCTAGACAGCGTTCTACCGCCGATGCTGCGGCGTAGGCTGGACGTACCCACGACTCATGCCCAAATTCCGGGTGCGGGTCGTGACACATTTTTAGTGGTGGCCCATGCAGGTCTAGTCTTAGATTCACATTAGAGTAATATCGTAGTGGTGCTCGCTTAGAGTATTACTACGAACCTGTTTTAGGAAATAGGAATTAGGCCGAGGATATGCTCAATCACAAATAGGGAATTCTGATTCTTATGATACTACTCTTAATGATTTTTCCTTTAGAAATTACTGTCCTTCCTTGATGATATCGTGTCTATTGCCTTAATTAAATCTTTCGATCTGTCTTCAGGATGCCGCCGAGAAGGTCCCAGAGACTAGGAGCAGCAGAGTCGGAGAGGTCTGCCACCTCTCGCGCTGCCGGACAGACATCAGCAGCACCTCCTACATCTCCAGTACATGTGGGAGTGTCTGCAGCATTCGGGGGTCCTCCACCACCTGTTCAGAGGGTCCCCACAGCTACGACGGGGCCTCTACCACCACCAGCACCAGTTCAGTATACAGGAGGTGTGCCCGCCGATGGGGCACAGATGTTCGCTTTGATTCAGGGCATGGTCGACGCCTAGAGGACGTCGGCAGAGGCCCAGAGAGTGCAGGCTGAGGCACATCAGGCCCAGACAGAGATAATAAGGGTGAACATGGAGAATGCTCACCAAGTGGCTCTCCAGGCTGTGGAGAGGGTCACTCAGCAGCAGCAACATCCTGGTCAGCAACAACAGAGGCCGGGCACCATTGTGGACTTTAAGAGGATGATGCCTCGGGAGTTCAAGGGGACAGAAGGGATACTCTACGCCGATGATTGGCTAGAGGACATCGAGAGGAACTTGCGTTTGGCACAGCTTCCAGAGGCACTCCAGATCGAGGCAGCTGGCAGCCAGATGTTCGACATTGCCCTGACGTGGTTTCGCACGGAGCCGAGACTCTTGCACAGAGGACTCACTTGGGAGGCTTTCAGGGAGCTCTTCAAGGAAAAATTCTTTCCTGACGTTGCCCTAGGAGCCTTCGAGAGTCAGTTCCATGACTTAGTCCAGGGGAGCTCGTCCGTCGATGAGTATGCCGCGGAGTTTTGCCGTCTGAGCCGCTTCGCGCCGTCGATGATTAGGGATCCGGGGGACAGGGCCCGGAAGTTCAGAAAAGGGCTGGCCAGGGAGATCAAGTCTCTTACGTCGGGACATCGCACCGCTACTTTCGAGGGCATATTGATGGATGCCCAGATAGCCGAGGATGACTTGGACCTCAGGCCCAAGAGGGGATGCGATGTTTCTGGAGGAGCAAACAGTAGTGCGGGACCAGGCAAGCGTCCACACTATCAACAGCAGCAGAGGCCCTTTCAGCAGCAGCACCAGCAGCACCAGGCACCAGCCCGAGGGCAGGTCCAGCAACAATAGCAGCAGAGGCAGACTCAGCCCGCCATCCAGTGTGCGTACTGCGGGAAGATGGGACATACTAGAGAGATCTGCAGGCATAGATTGGGCTCATGTTTGTCCTGCGGATCGACGACACATCAGCTGAGGGATTGCCCTACCATTCGGATTCGTCCAGGTCAGGGTGGAGCAGCCGCCCAGAGGGGACCAGGCAGGGTACCTACCGCACCAGGAGGCCAACAACAGAGGGGACCACTTCCACCGCAAAATCAGAGGTTTGCCCAGCATCAGCAGCAGAGAGGTGCACCCCAGGGGCGAGCGTACGCCATGGCAGTCGAGGAGATCGAGCCAGCAGGAGACTTGATCACAGGTTCGGTTCTTCTCGATTGTATTCCCGCATTTACCTTATTCAATTCTGGTGCTTTCTATAGTTTTGTGTCTGTATCATATGCACTTCGACATCATTTAGACACAGAACCATTAGCTAGGACTTGCAAGATCATGACTGGTGGAGGTATTATCCTAGTTCGTGATCACTGCAAGGACCGGAGAGTGTCAGTAGGAGGCCGAGACCTGAGCGTGAGTTTACTCGTCATGCCACTTCCGGGGTACGATATTGTGCTCGGAATGGACTGGTTGAGTAGACATCATGCTACTATAGATTGTTATAGAGGCAGAGTATCGTTTAGACCACCAGGAGTGCCGGAGTTTGAGGTTGTCAGGGAAGCAGCGGAACAGAGGAGGAGCACATTTTGCGGAGCCAGGACGAAAGAAGAGGAGTTGCCACATCCTCTAATAGCAGAGTTCCTGGATGTATTTCCAGAAGAGTTGCTAGGCTTGCCGCCAGACAGAGATGTTGAATTCTCTATAGACTTGGTTCCAGAAGCGGAGCCCATTTCACAACATGTCTATAGAGTCAACAACAGCGAGCTGGAAGAACTGAAAAAGCAAGTTGAGGAGCTGCAGGACAAAGGCTTCATCAAATCCAGTTCATCACCATGGGGAGCTCCGGTATTGTTCGTACCGAAGAAGGACGGCACGGTGCGCATGTGTATTGATTATAGAGCTTTGAACAATATCACTATCAAGAACAAGTACCCGCTGCCGAGGATAGATGATCTTTTCGATCAGTTGAGCGGGGCGAAGGTGTTTTCAAAGATAGATTTGAGGTCAGGCTATCACCAGGTGAAGGTGAAGAGAGACGACACGCCGAAGACAGCTTTTCAGACCAGATACGGCCAGTTTGAGTTCATGGTAATGCCATTTGGTTTAACCAATGCACCATCAGTATTCATGAACCTGATGAACAAGGTGTTCCACCAGTACCTTGACAAGTTCATGGTGGTGTTCATCGACGATATTCTTGTGTATTCCAAGACACCGGAGGAGCACGAAGAGCACCTGAGATTGGTCTTAGAGACTCTCAGGAGGGAGAAGCTGTACGAAAAACTCTCTAAGTGTGAATTCTTCCTTGACAAGGTCGAATTTCTTGGGCATGTGGTATCGGGTGACGGAATCTCGGTAAACCCAAAGAAGATCGAGGCAGTGGAGTTGTGGGCTACCCCAGTTCGGTAGCTGAGATCAGGAGTTTTCTTGGGCTAGCAGGATACTACAGGAGGATTGTACAAGACTTCTCCAAGATTGCAGCGCCGATGACCAGGCTGACTAGGAAGGATGTGGATTTTGTATGGACGGAGGAGTGCCAGGCCGCATTTGATGAGCTGAAGAAGAGGTTGACGACAGCTCCAATTTTGACGTTGCCATCAGGGACAGGTGGTTTCACCATCTACAGTGATGCTTCAGGGAAGGGTCTGGGATGTGTTCTTCAGCAGCACGGGAAGGTAATTGCCTATGCTTCCAGGCAGTTACGCCCTCATGAAAAGAACTACCCCACCCACGATTTAGAGTTGGCAGCAGTTATTTTCGCTCTAAAGCTGTGGAAACATTACTTGTACGGAGAGCGTGTGGAGATCTTCACAGACCACAAGAGCTTGAAGTACGTATTCACAGAGAAGGAGCTGAACATGAGGCAGAGGAGGTGGTTGGAGTTGATGAAGGACTTCGACATCTCATTGCAGTACCATCCAGGGAAGGCTAACGTAGTCGCCGATGCCTTGAGCAGGTACCCGACGGCTATGTACTTGACGACAGATAGGCATTTGTTGGCTGATTTGGAGAGCTTGGAGATTGAAGTGTTAGTTCCCGGTACTGAGATTCAGATATGGGGATTGCAGATACAGTCCGAACTGATGGACAGGATCAGAGCTGTGCAGTACGATGATGAGGCTCTGAGGAGTATCAGGGCACAGGTTCGGATGGGATTGTCGGACGACTTTACTATCGCAGATGATGGTTCTTTACGGCACGGCACGAGGATATGTGTGCCAAGCGGGGAGCTGCGCGAGGAGGTTTTACAGGAGGCACACCGCTCTCAGTACTCGATGCATCCCGGTGCCAACAAGATGTATCGAGACTTGATGGAGCACGTATGGTGGTATGGAATGAAGCGCGAGGTAGCACGCTTCGTATCCCGGTGTCTAGTGTGCCAGCAGGTAAAGGCAGACCGACAGAGGCCAGGTGGGTTGCTTCAACCTTTACCGATTCCAGAATGGAAATGGGAGCACGTGACCATGGATTTCGTTTCAGGGCTTCCACGTTCACCAGGAGGGAAAGACGCGATTTGGATCATCGTGGACAGGTTGACCAAATCAGCCCATTTCTTACCTTTCCAGGTGGGCACGTCAACAGAGAGGCTCGCAGAGATGTACGTGCGACAGATTGTTAGGCTTCATGGAGTTCCTGTGAGCATCGTCTCAGATCGGGATAGTCGTTTCGCTTTCCACTTCTGGAGGAGTCTGCAGGCTAGCTTGGGCACTCAGCTCAAGTTCAGTACCGCATATCACCCCCAGACAGACGGGCAGTCTGAAAGGACTATTCAGACTCTCGAGGATATGCTACGCACTTGCGTTCTAGATCTCGGAGGTTCTTGGGAGGATCATCTGCACCTGGTAGAGTTCGCTTACAACAACAGCTACCAGGCCAGCATCGAGATGTCACCATTTGAGGCTCTTTATGGACGGAGGTGTCGTACACCGTTATCTTGGGACGACGGTGGAGAGAGAGCCTTGCTAGGACCAGAAATGGTCGTGGATGCAGCGGAAAAGGTGAAACTCATCAGAGACAGACTGCGTGTCACGACCCGCACCCGGTTTAGGCGCACGAGTGCGTGGGTACGTCCAGCCTACGCCGCAGCATCGGCGGTAGAACGCTGTCTAGGTCAAGTACTATCTATAAAATCTCACGCTAGTATCCAACTCCATAGGGAGACTCGGATAACACTATAAAAATATTAACAACATATTCAATCACAACTACAGCACGATAGGAATTTGAAGAAACAAAAGTATACAACATAAGTCTAATGACAAAATAATCATACCTGCAATAATTAACTTCAAATCCCCAAGTGTGTCGGAAACCAGTCTACTAAGGTCACAGTCTGGAAAAATATTTTCCAGTCAGGAAGGAGCAAAGTACATCTCTAAATAGCAGTTCTATATAAATGACATAAACTATGTAGCAGTTCTAGATGGAAATATACCAGATGCATGTACAGGTACGAGAAATGTACAATGAAGAAATACTGGAAAAATACTGTAAGTAACTGCATGAAAAGAAACAATATGTCCATGAGCAAGAAACCTATGACTAAGTGTGTGAGTACTAGCTTTAACATGTGATCGGCTTGGGAACTTGATCAGGCTGGTTACATGTGATTAGCTATGATTCACGAAGGTCAGGCTAACCGTTGGTTAGCTATGATGCATGTAGAGGTCAGGCTAATCACACGTAACAGCTTTGAGGCACTGAGATGGTCAGGCCGCACCCGACGTGAGATGTGGGGTGAGCTATGATGCATGGAAAGTTGGGTATGATCACATATCTACACTAAAATACTCCCCACCCCCGACTGGTATAGTAGATCCAATCATGGTACGCTATGGCACTAGATTCCCTAGGAAGGTAGCAAATCTCCCCGGGAATCTCCCTAGGCACGAGTGCGTGGGTACGTCCAGCCTACGCCGCAGCATCGGCGGTAGAACGCTGTCTAGGTCAAGTACTATCTATAAAATCTCACGCTAGTATCCAACTCCATAGGGAGACTCGGATAACACTATAAAAATATTAACAACATACTCAATCACAACTACAGCACGATAGAAATTTGAAGAAACAAAAGTATACAACATAAGTCTAATGACAAAATAATCATACCTGCAATAATTAACTTCAAATCCCCAAGTGTGTCGGAAACCAGTCTACTAAGGTCACAGTCTGGAAAAATATTTTTCAGTCAGGAAGGAGCAAAGTACATCTCTAAATAGCAGTTCTATATAAATGACATAAACTATGTAGCAGTTCTAGATGGAAATATACCAGATGCATGTACAGGTACGAGAAATGTAGAATGAAGAAATACTAGAAAAATACTGTAAGTAACTGCATGAAAAGAAACAATATGTCCATGAGCAAGAAACCTATGACTAAGTGTGTGAGTACTAGCTTTAACATGTGATCGGCTTGGGAACTTGATCAGGCTGGTTACATGTGATTGGCTATGATTCACGAAGGTCAGGCTAACCGTTGGTTAGCTATGATGCATGTAGAGGTCAGGCTAATCACACGTAACAGCTATGAGGCACTGAGATGGTCAGGCCGCACCCGACGTGAGATGTGGGGTGAGCTATGATGCATGGAAAGTTGGGTATGATCACATATCTACACTAAAATACTCCCCACCCCCGACTGGTATAGTAGATCCAATTATGGTATGCTATGGCACTAGATTCCCTAAGAAGGTAGCAAATCTCCCCGGGAATCAGTGTCTGTACATGCACAAGATAACAAGGAAAACAAGTCTTGTACAAGCTACACCATGAATAAGGAATAACATCTCATGACGAGATCCGTGTATACCAATCCGTGTAACCAATGTGTCAAGAACATGGATATTTACACTAGATACAGTGAACATAGGAGATATCATAAATTAGAAACTAATCAGAGAATGTACTCGCCTTGGGTCCTTAGCTGGTAATGTCAATGTCCTGTCCCAGAGTATCGTTTGGAGGAACCAACAGTCCTAAAATATATCAAATACAACATTTGCATCAGGTACTACACTAACACGTCTCAAATACATGAACTCAGGGGCTCTGCCAAGCATGGCTCTAGTCAACTAGGGTCATCTAGTTAGACAGACATCTATAACACATTATACCTATTTAACTAACATTAACACCTACAATATTACTTGCACCAAAATAATTACATATACAATATATATATATCATTTAATTCATGCATAATATATATATATAGGTTGAACAATATATTTACCATATATATTAATTTTATATATATTAGATTATGCTAAGTAGGTATACAAAATACATGTATATATATTTACAAGTTATATTAAAATATACTGAGTATGTATACAAAAGCATAAATATACATATACCAATTTATATATACTAGAATACGTAGTAATATATATATATACCAATTTAAATGTATTTACAAAATATCTATATATACCTTTTAAATACATATTTGATTTATACTAGTTGAACACTATATATGTATACTCATACATGTGCTAAAATACATTTTTAAAAAATATATATATATATATTGTCAATGTTATTATTAAAAATATATACTAATACTAGTACATCACATTAAATACATATACAATATATTAATTGTATGTACAAAATATATATATACATTTATACTAAGTATACATATTGAAAATATATATATTAAGTATATATATATACAGAATATATATACATATACCAAACATTATATATTTTTATACCAAAATACATACATATATATATTAAATGAAATACACACATACATATTCATTTAAATACGTATATATATAATCATATTAAATATATATATACATATACATATATATAAATACTAATAAAACATTTTCATATCTTATATACATATATATATACATTTATACATATATATACTAAAGTATATATATACTATGCTTATACCTGTTACATTTAATTTAATAATAAATATACATGTACATATATTAAATTATACATTACCAATGTATTTATATACTATACATATATACGTATTAAACATTAATTAAATAAATACTAATTAATTATGCATACTATAATTATATGGTTTATTATACATATAGATATACACATTAATTACTATATACTAATACCTATACAAAACATATATATACTAAACATTAATTACACTAATTATACATCTAAAATAATTACTGATTAAATAATTTAATTAACAAAAATAATTAACTAATATAAATAAACTAATTGATTAATTAACTACTAATTATCTAATTAATTAATTAACTAAACTAATATATTAACTACTGACTATATATAATTAATTTAACTGATTAACTAATTAAAAAATTAATTGACAGATTAAGAACTTAATTACTGATTAAGAATTAAGAAATTGATTTATCTAATATATACTTAACCTAATCCCCAAATGTCACAGAATGAAGAAGGGAAAGGGAAGAGCTCACGATCGGTTTCGGCGTCGACGTGGGGAAGTCCGCCGGTGGCGGTGGTCGAGCGTGCGTTCATTCGAAGCGGCGGCGGAACTGATCGTCTCGAGGAGGCGGTCGAAGCTCACCTCGGCGGCGGCAGCGGAAACTCAAGAGCGGCGGTGGTTCTTCTCGGCGGATCTGGGCGGTCCGAGGCGGCCACGGCTCGACGCCGAGGAGGAGATCCCAGTCCGTCGGCGGCGGATCTGACCCAGAGCCACATCAGGACGGCGGCGACGACGGCTCCGGTGAGGAAGCGGCGGGTCTCCGAGCTCGACGCGGCAGCGGAGCTCGACGTCGGGGGAAGATGCGGCGGCCAGCGGCGATAGGCGAGGCTGAATCTAGGGTTAGGGTTCTGTGTGTCGGGGTCGTGTCCGGGGCTGGACACGGCGGTTTGTTGACTGTGGGGGCGTGTCCGGGGCTGTCGGACACAGGATTGGGTGTGCTGTGGTGGAGGTGGATGTGTCCGGGTGTGTTGGACACAGGTTTGAATGTACTGTGGTGTGGGGTTGTGTCCGGGTGTGTGGGACACGAAAATGTAATATTGTAATAACTGGACACAAAAAAAATGAATGGATACGGTGGGACACCCGGGGTCGGACCCGAGACCATCACGGCTGACACGGTGATGCTGGACACACGGACACGAGCACACAAAAATGGTGGTGGCTTTGGCTTTTGGAATTGTGGGGGCTAGCTAGGGTTTCTTGGGAATTGTGAGAATGAGACTTTAAATAGGAAAAAGGGGTGTGGGATGAAGGGTGCGGATTGGCCCAATAATGAATGGCCCAGAATAATAAATAAACGAGTTTCCTTGTGGGAAAAATGAGGGTGAAATTGGAAGATGGTAACCTTATAAAAATTAATAGAAAATATTATAATTTAAGAAAAAATATTTTTAAGGGCTTCTAAGGCTAACTGATTAAATTAGCTACTAAACAAACCCATATTTGAAAACCCTAGAAAATATGTAATTTGTTTATTTACTATTCCAAAATGGATATGAAATTTTATTATGAAAACAACTAGTCCTATAATAATTTCATCAAATAAATAATTTATGATTTCAAGCCAATAAACATTTGAAACTAGAAAAATATATATAATATTATTTATTTATTTATTTTGTAATACATCGACATTTAGAAAAAAATGATTTTTATAAAAGATTTTTAAATAACCTTCTACAATCAAACATTGTTTAAAAATCAAATAAAATTTCAAGGAGAAAATATTTTATAAACTTGATATTTTTAAAATAATTTAAAATCTAAATATTTCGGGAATTTGGAAATCGGAGGTTACAAGTCTACCCACCTTAGAAAAATTTCGTCCTCGAAATTTAGGATCCTCAATAATTGCCTTTACTCATCATATTATTTCTATCAAAATTTAAATCTTAAACCCATAATCATGAAGTAATTTCATAATGTTATTTCACAACCTTTCAAAAATTATACAACATCATATTCCTGAAAAATCTTCAAGTTTAAAAAATCAAATCCTCTTTGTCATAATCTCCTCCAAAAATTTTAAGTTCGCATCTAACATACCCAAGGATTTAATATCCAATCCTCCAATTGAAATCCAATCAATGCATATTTATAAAACTAAAAAAAAAAATCTGTATCCTCAAAATTTAAATTTTAAACACTCATCAATCATCTTACTCCTCTAACTCAAATTCAATTTATGCTTATTCCAATCTAACTCCTCATCCCAAGAATTGAATTCGACACTATTCCATTTACGATTTTATTTCCTGATTTTCTTTTTCCTCAAATACTCAACGATGCGATGCTTCCAGAATCTTCAATGCAACATTCATAATATATAAAATTTCTATCTTGCAATCAAATAGATAAAATGATAATCTCTCAAACTTCTCAAATTTTTAATAATCAATTTAATCATATCAAGACCTCCTTAAAATTAATAAATCCTCAAATTTTTGGCTCTGTGAATTTCTTAATTCTCCCTTTAAGTTAACGTTTGTCCTCGAGTTTCAATCAAACCTCGATTTTCGCAAATTCAATGATCCATCAACTCTGTTATAACAATCCCCTAAATTCTTTATTTAAATTAATGCTCATCCACAATTTAGTCATCTTGTCTATTTTTGTCAGTCATAACCTTGTCATAGATCTTTGCTATGATCAAAACCCCAATGATCATGGTTTAAGAAAACTCTACCTACAGCCATGCAATTTAAGAAAATATAGGTCATGTGCCTTGTCATGGTATTTCAGTCTCTGCTAGGGTGTACTACTAGTTTTATCCTAACAAGAAAATCATGAATACGAACTACAGTATTAGGAAAAACAATCAATCGAGAGACGGGAACATTAGAAAAAGAACCTGCTAACATATTACTTGTAGTATCTACTATCTCTAACAAACACTTAACTCTAGCACATTTACTAACTAATTTCTATTCCTATACACTAGTACCCATATTAACTAATCATTAATCCACAAAATCTATGAATACATCCGTATTACACACACCTGTTTATTAATACCAAAATCTGATGCCAAGAATCTCTAATATAACCATGATTCAATAATGCATCCAAGTTGATACCTCTATCTCTTTAGTACCATACCCTCTGTCAGTTCCCTGTTCCTACTATAATTGTTCATACTAGTCATTCTTATCACTCAAATATACGTCAAGTGCAACACCATACTAAATAATGCTCTTTCCAATACAATTTTAGATGGACACCCAAGTCAGTCTGCGGTGCCATCTCAATCATGCTCAAATCACCAGATCCTTACACATGTATATCATCTACTCATATATTAATATTCATATCTCTCATCTACCAAAAATTAATCCTCAAAATAATCGTCAAGGTTTAACTTCTTGATCAACTTAAAATAAAATGTATATACCTTCTCAAAATCAGATACTCCACATCGAAATAAAATTTAATCACTTCTAAAATCTTTGTAGCCTTAACCATGTTTAGTGAATTCATATTTGAAATCCTCAAAATTTAATGACATAATCTCAACTCCTCTATTATTTTAAAAATAAAATCTTATTTCCACCTTTTAATTTATAACTCCATAAATGTACATATCAGTGCTCACGGTCTCTGATACTCAAGGTGCACTCAATGCATCTAGTGTCTATAATTGTGTACTACAATCGTACTGCCTGAATCACTTGCACCATTACCTCCCAATGATCAAAGTTATTATCACCTGTATTTTCTTTCATGATTTCAATTTATGTCAACTGGTATATCATCTAATTATCATCACACAGAATGCTTACTGTTATTAATGTCATCCTCGACTGATCCTCGATATAAAATTATTAGCACTCTTGGTATTATATCACTAGCTTCATTAATGCATCATCTCTTCAAGCTTATTATAACTCATGATTACATGCACTTTCTATAATACCCATGCTTTACTTCAATCTCAAGGGCAGGCATATGGTTCTATATCTCGATTAAGCATATCTCTTAATCCTTTTATAGCCTGTTAAACTAATCCGTGATACGCTTCACCATTTTTATTACCAATTTCGATATTTCTCTACTCATGACACCTCATTAACTCCTTACGCGTATATATTTTCTTACCTTTAACACTTCCGATATCAATCATCAAATTGAACATCATGCTCCATAAATTCTTAACACAATTCCTGGATACTTAATTGTTTACGTAGATCATCCAATTGCATAATCATGATTATCCAGGACGGGTATGTTGGCTCTGATACTAACTCTTGAACTATCACTGATACTCTATACTCTCCTTCTACTCACAGTCTCTAATGACCTTATCCTAGAACCATTGTTACAAGGTACTATGCTATGGGTTAATTCTAGATCAAGGCCTACTGCTTACATGTCCAACTAGGGAACACTTACAACTCACTAGCAACACAGTCAATACTAATAAAAGACACAAACAAAATTACAAGTCACTAATTATCATACTTAACAAGGAATCCTCAAGGAATAGGAGCTCAAAGACTGAATTGAGGACAGAAGGTATCTTTACTACTAGTAAAGAAAGAAGCGATGGAACAAAGTCCTGGAATAACAGAAATAGATAAGTCTTGAGAGGATATTTTAAGGACCACTTTAAGATACAACCTGATAATCATACACGTCTATCCGAAATCATGACACTCAGAGTTCTCGCCACGCCAGTGAGCATAGATGCGATAAACGACAGGTTCCGTAACTAAGGTATACAACCCTATAATCATGTCATCTAGAATCCTCGCCATGCCAACCGGTATGGCTGCGAGAAACTCTAAATCTCATAACTAAAGTATGTACATCCAAGTTAGGTTCCTACGTTCTCGTCACGACAGCTAATATGGCTGCGATAAACTCTAGGTTCCATAACCAAAGTAGACGTTTTACCTTTCTCACTGTCCTCATCAATATATGTCATCAGATGATACCATAAATTTTAGTCTGTAAAATTCATCTCAATTTGAAATCAACTCAACAACGATACCAAGAATTAAAGTTAACAACTGGTCAACAAGAATCAAACTCAGCAATGATACCAAGAATTTAATTTAATAACTGCTCAACAAGAATCAAGTTCAGTAACAACAAGCGAGAGCGGACGGAAACAAGGAAAGATTTAAATTGAAAATAAGATTCTCATGGGGTCATCCCAGGAAATCTTTCAAGAATTTGTGATTGAGTATCCTCTCTCATCCTAGTATCCTATGTCCTATATTTAATAGCAGGCACGCAGTAGTACAACTATGACGTCGCACTACTACGATATCGCACAACTAGCGAAGTCTGACCTGCATGGGCCACCACTAAAACGTGTCACGACCCGCACCCGGTTTAGGAGCACGAGTGCGTGGGTACGTCCAGCCTACGCCGCAGCATCGGCGGTAGAACGCTGTCTAGGTCAAGTACAATCTATAAAATCTCACGCTAGTATCCAACTCCATAGGGAGACTCGGATAACACTATAAAAATATTAACAACATACTCAATCACAACTACAGCACGATAGGAATTTGAAGAAACAAAAGTATACAACATAAGTCTAATGACAAAATAATCATACCTGCAATAATTAACTTCAAATCCCCAAGTGTGTCGGAAACCAGTCTACTAAGGTCACAGTCTGGAAAAATATTTTCCAGTCAGGAAGGAGCAAAGTACATCTCTAAATAGCAGTTCTATATAAATGACATAAACTATGTAGCAGTTCTAGATGGAAATATACCAGATGCATGTACAGGTACGAGAAATGTACAATGAAGAAATACTGGAAAAATACTGTAAGTAACTGCATGAAAAGAAATAATATATCCATGAGCAAGAAACCTATGACTAAGTGTGTGAGTACTAGCTTTAACATATGATCGGCTTGGGAACTTGATCAGGCTGGTTACATGTGATTAGCTATGATTCACGAAGGTCAGGCTAACCGTTGGTTAGCTATGATGCATGTAGAGGTCAGGCTAATCACACGTAACAGCTATGAGGCACTGAGATGGTCAGGCCGCACCCGACGTGAGATGTGGGGTGAGCTTTGATGCAGGGAAAGTTGGGTATGATCACATATCTACACTAAAATACTCCCCACCCCCGACTGGTATAGTAGATCCAATCATGGTACGCTATGGCACTAGATTCCCTAGGAAGGTAGCAAATCTCCCCGGGAATCTCCCTAGGCACGAGTGCGTGGGTACGTCCAGCCTACGCCGCAGCATCGGCGGTAGAACGCTGTCTAGGTCAAGTACTATCTATAAAATCTTACGCTAGTATCCAACTCCATAGGGAGACTCGGATAACACTATAAAAATATTAACAACATACTCAATCACAACTACAGCACGATAGGAATTTGAAGAAACAAAAGTATACAACATAAGTCTAATGACAAAATAATCATACCTGCAATAATTAACTTCAAATCCCCAAGTGTGTCGGTGTAAGCCCCTGATTTTTCAAAAAATACTAAAATTGGGATTTTCACAATTTTCTGAAATTTTCTGGGAATTTTCTGAAATTAAAAACAGGGTTTTAAATTATTACATGATTTTTAATTGATATTAAACAATATTAAAATATTATGAAAATAATATTTTTGGATGTAAAATAAAAAATTGGACTTAGGGTAATTTTTCTGGAATTTATTGGACCCCGAACCTATTTTTAAATACCTAAAAACTATTTAAACTAATTATTTATTTAATTAACTAATTATTATTATTATTATTATTATTATTATTATTATTATTATTATTATTATTATTATTATCTATTATTAAATTCAGCCCAGCCCAGCCCACACACGGCCCGGCCCAGTCCCCCGCGGCCCGCCACCCTAACGGGTCGGGTCGGGTCCGCCTGAACCCGACCCGCCCGACCCGGCTGACCCATCTCCCCCAGCCCCCCCGCGTGACCCGCTCCGCCGCCCGGATCGTCCGCCGCCTCCGCCGGCACGCCCCCACGACCCGACGCCCCACCGCGTTTCCCGGCCACGCAGCCCCGCACCCCGCGGCCGACCCTCCCCTCTCTCCTCCCTCTCCCTCCCTATTTAACCTAGCCCCCGGCCGTCGACCCCTCAGCTCCGCCACGCCCCTCCGCTCCGCCACCGCCCGTGCCACCCCGCGGCCACCCGCCGCCGTCTCCGTCGAAGCCCGCTGCTCCGCCAGCAGCCGACCCCGCTGCCCGAGTCCCCTCCGGCGTCCAGCAGCAGCAGCCCCAGCGGTCGTCCCCGCCCGCTCCGGCGACCGCCACGCCGTGCCCGCCCTCGCCGGCGCCACCCAGCCCCCGGCCGGTCTTCCCCGCAGCGGCGCCGCCCCTCCGGCCGCCTGAATCTCCAAAACCCTAACCCTAGCCCTAATTTTGGATTCTTCGTGTCGGACACAGCCTGTGTCGTGTCGGACACGATACGGACACGATTTCAGCCCCGGTTTCGAGCCCTGTTCAGGTACTCATAACTTTCGCCTCGTAGCTCCGTTTTTAATTCCACAAATTGCGTTGTGAAGCCTGTATGACCCTCTCGGTGTCCGGATAATCTGTTCGGGACATCGCGTCCTGTGGTGATCGCACACCGCGATCCAAAAACAGGAAAAACCAGACCCTGTTTCACCCCGAAACCGAGTACGTCCCGCCAAACGGGACGACTTGGTCGCGTGCGGTCTTCACAGATACGTGCGCATCATCGATACGGACGTGTGAGTCTTCGTGGAAGCTGATTCGGGTGTGCGTGCACACCGGAATCAACGCGTATCCGCGGACATCGCCCCGTATCCGCCTTTTCGGTAATTCACCCTAACTTCGTGCACACTCGTCAGATCGAGACGAAACTTACACCATCGGACTCGTAGCCATACGCTGGTCCTGTGGGTCAAGTTTGGTTCGATTCTGAGAACGTTGACGAAATCGCGTGTCGTGGGCCCCATAGGTCCCGCTCGACGGGCGATTTTGTGTTCGGCTCATCGGAATCCAAATCTGGAAGTTTCGTTGGGTTCGTATCAGCGTTCCTGACCTGTTGACACTAAGTTTAGTGAATTTGGAGACTTTTGACCCGGACACGTTTTTCGGTGCAAAGCGGGCCCAACGGCGGACCCCGTTTTGACCCGAAACTGCCGTTTTTGCCCTTGTCTCCAAATTGGACCCAAGGATAGGCGTTTCTAGCTATTTGACATCTTCTGAGAGTGATGGTAATGTCTATTTCAGCTTTTGGACTCATCTCTGGACTTTGCCCCCAAGAACCCCATTTAATCAGATCCAAACAACAGGCAAGTACCTGCACTTCAAGTTAATCTTTATATTGTGATAATTAATTCCTTGCTCTACTAGTGCCCTTACTGATTACACGTAATGTTAAAGTACTATATTTCATGTCTTGAATATTGGAGTTCATGTCTTGTTTACATATCGGGTGGGAGAATACTAGGAGGCATGTAGTTTACCCTTCCCCATGTATTGTTTAATAGCTGTTGGTACACGACTGTCCATCAGCCAGATCTCGATTATATTGTTTAATAGCCGTCTATGACGGCCAGATTAGCCTTATAAACCCCTACATGCCAACTATATATTCTAAAACAAACGCAAGTTCACACAGATAGTTCTAGTCTTGTTATAGTTCTTACTGACTGTTGTAGTTTTATTTCCTGTTTCACTTTATTTCCTGCTTTCTCATATTCCTATTTATAGCATTAAACTCTGAGATGTTGATATTTCCTTTATGCAATTTCTCAATATGATACTCAGTTAATTGTCATAAATATTTAGTTAGTCTTGTTGTGCACTGTGTACTTTGCTCCTTTCCTGACTGGATACGTTGTTTAGGCGATAATGAGAACCTTGCCCCCACCTACTATGGACCCTATGAGCCAGCAGGTGATACAGTTGCAGAGCCGGTTCCCACCCAGGAGACTACTCCTGCAGAGTAGTTAGCATTAGCTATCTTTATTCCTATTTCTTATCTTATAAATCGGGTTTGTCCCCGACTTCATTCTGAATTTCTGTACTAAACATTTGAATCTGTTGTCACATTTATTTCAATTGCAATCTTAAGTTTCTATTCTCATTATTATCTTGCTTATGTTATTTATGAATGAGCTAGTTTAATAAGTGTGGATTTGACCTAGACAGCGTACTACCGCCGATTCTGCGGCGTAGGCTGGACGTACCCACGCACTCGTGCCCGAATTTCCGGGTACGGGTCGTGATACGTTTTTATGGTGGCCCATGCAGGTCCTATCCTTAAATAGGGTAATACCCTAGGACAGGGTATGGAATAAGATTGAGGATTCTAGGAAAAGCTCATTCACAGTATAGGATTCTTATTTCAATTCCTGATATCATTTTGCTCAATTTTCCTATCGCCTTTGATTTCCAAGTATTCTATTCTGATTCTCCTATCCCTTAATCTTTCAGAATGGTCCAGACCAGGAACACAATAGGAGGCACATCAGAACCAGCTGAGCAGAATGTGCCCGAGACTCTTGCACTCCCACCGCCTCCATCTGTTCCGGCAGTTATGCTAGATGGGGCACAACTACTTGGAGTGTTCCAGGGATTGGTGGAATCCCAGAAAGAACAGACTGCACTTCTGCGGACCAGCCTCTCAGAAGCTATTAAGCCCCAGGAGTCGCCACTCAAGAGGCCAGGAAGTGCCAAAGACTTCAAGAACCTTAGGCCTCTGGAATTTTATGGAACTGAGGACATTCTCTATGCTGATGAGTGGATAGAGAATGTCGAGAGACTCCTGAAGACTGCCCGGGTTCCCGATGATCTCAAAGTGGAGTCCGCAAGCCTGCAACTGTTCGATATAGCTCGAACCTGGTTTAGAGACGAACCCCAACTATCTGCTCCTGACCTCACATGGGATGACTTTAAGAGACTATTCAAGGAGAAATTCTACCCCGAAGTGGCTCGGGAAGCTCTCGAAAGCCAATTCGAGAGACTGGAACAAGGTAACCTATCTGTTGATGAGTATACTGCTGAATTTAGCAGGTTAAGCCACTTTGCGGAGTACATGGTTCGTACCCCGGAAGACAGAGCCCGTAGATTCAAGAAGGGGCTGTCTCCGGATATTTGCCTTGCTGTCACCACCAGCCGAGCCCGCACCTATGAGGAAATCTTAAACGTGGCACAAGGCGTTGAGAGAGACCTGGGGCATAAGCTAAAGCGAGAAAGAGATACCGAAAATGTGGGACCCAACAAATGCCCATTTCAACAACAACAACAGAGGTCCCCGCAGCAAACCCAGCGTCCTCTCCCTCGAGCTCCAGCACCCCAACACCAGGCTCAAAGACAGAACCAACAGGCTGCTACTTGTAACTTTTGTCGAAGACCGGGCCATACTTGGCAAGTTTGTAGGAAGAGACTAGGTGCCTGCCTATATTGTGGCTCAACAGAACATCAAGTGAGGGACTGTCCCGCTACTCCAAGACGCGGACAAGCTTACGTGATGACCGTGGAGAACGCGCAAACTCTGGAAGCAGCTAATGCGCGTAAGTGATTCGTAGATACCTTTCCTAGTATTGTTTAGCTCATGCCTATTGGTTCGTGACCTCAGCCTCAACCTAGTAATTTTGAACTTGCTAAATAACCTGGTATGCTTTTAAAATTTGATAACTGTTTTAGGGACTTTTGCTATTGTGCTTATTTTGTGTTATTTTGTGAACTTCAAATTTGTACCTCCTTTCATCATTATCTAGCGCACTTGAATTTTGCTGAACTTGACATATGCTGCTATTTTATAGCTTGGTTTTGCAAGCTTACCTTTATCGGGCTTGTTCAGGACACATGTATTACTGAGGCCTGATCAACCCCACTAATACAAGTGTCTACTCAGAATCAGTGTACTACGGTCTGATCAACCTTAGTGCATTTTGATTCGCACTTCGCACGACTACTTTACGTGGATTGAGAGATATAGTGACTAGTATACTTGCCCCTAAAACATGCCCGAGCATATCGTATCAGTTACATAACCGTACTAATACGAGCGTGCGAATAAATGATTACCAGAATAGAATCTCAATCCATAAACCGCCTGACAATCCCCATTAGAATTCTTTAAAACGCCTTGATCCCTGTACCTCTGTTCTACCACCTCGCCCTTAAACTCTTTATTATTGATCCTCGTCTTCCCTTACTTCGGAAAGACAGAATCCTGTGTTTGGTGTAAGTTTAATTTGTAGTGCTAGAGGATAACCCTTTATGACTAAGGCAATACCCTAGGTGATGTGTTTTGTGTTGCAGACTTAAAGATTCAATACCATGATTTATTAAGTTGGGACCTAGCTTTACTAGTCGTACAACCTTAGAGGATATGGGTAGAATTCTAAGTTGGGTAGCGACTGCAATGTTCACCTGAGAGAAGTCGTTAGACTGTAATCAAGTGAGAGTAGACATAGAGAACCCTGCCATAATTTAAATTTCGAGGACGAAATTTTATAAGTTGGGTAGATTGTAAGCCCCTGATTTTTCAAAAAAATACTAAAATTGGGATTTTCACAATTTTCTGAAATTTTCTGGGAATTTTCTGAAATTAAAAACAGGGTTTTAAATTATTACATGATTTTTAATTGATATTAAACAATATTAAAATATTATGAAAATAATATTTTTGGATGTAAAATGAAAAATTGGACTTAGGGTAATTTTTCTGGAATTTATTGGACCCCGGACCTATTTTTAAATACCTAAAAACTATTTAAACTAATTATTTATTTAATTAACTAATTATTATTATTATTATTATTATTATTATTATTATCTATTATTAAATTCAGCCCAGCCCAGCCCACACACGGCCCGGCCCAGTCCCCCGCGGCCCGCCACCCTAACGGGTCGGGTCGGGTCCGCCTGAACCCGACCCGCCCGACCCGGCTGACCCATCTCCCCCAGCCCCCCCGCGTGACCCGCTCCGCCGCTCGGATCGTCCGCCGCCTACGCCGGCACTCCCCCACGACCCGATGCCCCACCGCGTTTCCCGACCACGCAGCCCCGCACCCCGCGGCCGACCCTCCCCTCTCTCCTCCCTCTCCCTCCCTATTTAACCTAGCCCCCGGCCGTCGACCCCTCAGCTCCGCCACGCCCCTCCGCTCCGCCACCGCCCGTGCCACCCCGCGGCCACCCGCCGCCGTCTCCGTCGAAGCCCGCTGCTCCGCCAGCAGCCGACCCCGCTGCCCGAGTCCCCTCCGGCGTCCAGCAGCAGCAGCCCCAGCGGTCGTCCCCGCCCGCTCCGGCGACCGCCACGCCGTGCCCGCCCTCGCCGGCGCCGCCCAGCCCCCGGCCGGTCTTCCCCGCAGCGGCGCCGCCCCTCCGGCCGCCTGAATCTCCAAAACCCTAACCCTAGCCCTAATTTCGGATTCTTCGTGTCGGACACAGCCTGTGTCGTGTCGGACACGATACGGACACGATTTCAGCCCCGGTTTCGAGCCCTGTTCAGGTACTCATAACTTTCGTCTCGTAGCTCCGTTTTCAATTCCGCAAATTGCGTTGTGAAGCCTGTATGACCCTCTCGGTGTCCGGACAATCTGTTCGGGACATCGCGTCCTGTGGTGATCGCACACCGCGATCCAAAAACAGGAAAAACCAGACCCTGTTTCACCCCGGAACCGAGTACGTCCCGCCAAACGGGACGACTTGGTCGCGTGCGGTCTTCACAGATACGTGCGCATCATCGATACGGACGTGTGAGTCTTCGTGGAAGCTGATTCGGGTGTGCGTGCACACCGAAATCAACGCGTATCCGCGGACATCGCCCCGTATCCGCCTTTTCGGTAATTCACCCTAACTTCGTGCACACGCGTCAGATCGAGACGAAACTTGCGCCATCGGACTCGTAGCGATACGCTGGTCCTGTGGGTCAAGTTTGGTTCGATTCTGAGAACGTTGACGAAATTGCGTGTCGTGGGCCCCACAGGCCCCGCTCGACGGGCGATTTTGTGTTCGGCTCATCGGAATCCAAATCTGGAAGTTCTGTTGGGTTCGTATCAGCGTTCCTGACCAGTTGACACTAAGTTTAGTGAATTTGGAGACTTTTGACCCGGACACATTTTTCGGTGCAAAGCGGGCCCAACGGCGGACCCCGTTTTGACCCAAAACTGTCGTTTTTGCTCTTGTCTCCAAATTGGACCCAAGGACAGGCGTTTCTAGCTATTTGACATCTTCTGAGAGTGATGGTAATGTCTATTTCAGCTTTTGGACTCATCTCTGGACTTTGCCCCCAAGAACCCCATTTAATCAGATCCAAACAACAGGCAAGTACCTGCACTTCAAGTTAATCTTTATATTGTGATAATTAATTTCCTGCTCTACTAGTACCCTTGCTGATTACACGTAGTGTTAAAGTACTGTATTTCATGTCTTGAATATTGGAGTTCATGTCTTGTTTACATATCGGGTGGGAGAATACTAGGAGGCATGTAGTTTACCCTTCCCCATGTATTGTTTAATAGCTGTTGGTACATGACTGTCCATCAGCCAGATCTCAATTGTATTGTTTAATAGCCGTCTATGACGGCCAGATTAGCCTTATAAATCCCTACATGCCAACTATGTATTCTAAAACAAACGCAAGTTCACACAGATAGTTCTAGTCTTGTTATAGTTCTTACTGACTGTTGTAGTTTTATTTCCTGTTTCACTTTATTTCCTGCTTTCTCATATTCCTGTTTATAGCATTAAACTCTGAGATGTTGATATTTCCTTTATGCAATTTCTTAATATGATACTCAGTTAATTGTCATAAATATTTAGTTAGTCTTGTTGTGCACTGTGTACTTTGCTCCTTTCCTGACTGGATACGTTGTTTAGGCGATGATGAGAACCTTGCCCCCACCTACTATGGACCCTATGAGCCAGCAGGTGATACAGTTGCAGAGCCGGTTCCCACCCAGGAGACTACTCCTGCAGAGTAGTTAGCATTAGCTATCTTTATTCCTATTTCTTATCTTATAAATCGGGTTTGTCCCCGACTTCATTCTGAATTTCTGTACTAAACATTTGAATCTGTTGTCACATTTATTTCAATTGCAATCTTAAGTTTCCATTCTCATTATTATCTTGCTTATGTTATATTTGAATGAGCTAGTTTAGTAAGTGTGGATTTGACCTAGACAGCGTACTACCGCCGATTCTGCGGCGTAGGCTGGACGTACCCACGCACTCGTGCCCGAATTTTCGGGTACGGGTCGTGACAGTCGGAAACCAGTCTACTAAGGTCACAGTCTGGAAAAATATTTTCCAGTCAGGAAGGAGCAAAGTACATCTCTAAATAGCAGTTCTATATAAATGACATAAACTATGTAGCAGTTCTAGATGGAAATATACCAGATGCATGTACAGGTACGAGAAATGTACAATGAAGAAATACTGGAAAAATACTGTAAGTAACTGCATGAAAAGAAACAATATGTCCATGAGCAAGAAACCTATGACTAAGTGTGTGAGTACTAGCTTTAACATGTGATCGGCTTGGGAACTTGATCAGGCTGGTTACATGTGATTAGCTATGATTCACGAAGGTCAGGCTAACCGTTGGTTAGCTATGATGCATGTAGAGGTCAGGCTAATCACACGTAACAGCTATGAGGCACTGAGATGGTCAGGCCGCACCCGACGTGAGATATGGGGTGAGCTATGATGCATGGAAAGTTGGGTATGATCACATATCTACACTAAAATACTCTCCACCCCCGACTGGTATAGTAGATCCAATCATGGTACGCTATGGCACTAGATTCCCTAGGAAGGTAGCAAATCTCCCCGGGAATCAGTGTCTGTACATGCACAAGATAACAAGGAAAACAAGTCTTGTACAAGCTACACCATGAATAAGGAATAACATCTCATGACGAGATCCGTGTATACCAATCCGTGTAACCAATGTGTCAAAAACATGGATATTTACACTAGATACAGTGAACATAGGAGATATCATAAATTAGAAACTAATCAGAGAATATACTCGCCTTGGGTCCTTAGCTGGTAATGTCAATGTCCTGTCCCAGAGTATCGTCTGGAGGAACCAACAGTCCTAAAATATATCAAATACAACATTTGCATCAGGTACTACACTAACACGTCTCAAATACATGAACTCAGGGGCTCTGCCAAGCATGGCTCTAGTCAACTAGGGTCATCTAGTTAGACAGACATCTATAACATATTATACCTATTTAACTAACATTAACACCTACAATATTACTTGCACCAAAATAATTACATATACAATATATATATATCATTTAATTCATGCATAATATATATATATAGGTTGAACAATATATTTACCATATATATTAATTTTATATATATTAGATTATGCTAAGTAGGTATACAAAATACATGTATATATATTTACAAGTTATATTAAAATATACTGAGTATGTATACAAAAGCATAAATATACATATACCAATTTATATATACTAGAATACGTAGTAATATATATATATACCAATTTAAATGTATTTACAAAATATCTTTATATACCTTTTAAATACATATTTGATTTATACTAGTTGAACACTATATATGTATACTCATACATGTGCTAAAATACATTTTTAAAATATATATATATATATATATATATATTGTCAATGTTATTATTAAAAATATATACTAATACTAGTACATCACATTAAATACATATATAATATATTAATTGTATGTACAAAATATATATATACATTTATACTAAGTATACATATTGAAAATATATATATTAAGTATATATATATATACAGAATATATATACATATACCAAACATTATATATTTTTATACCAAAATACATACATATATATATTAAATGAAATACACACATACATATTCATTTAAATACGTATATATATAATCATATTAAATATATATATATACATATACATATATATAAATACTAATAAAACATTTTCATATCTTATATACATATATATATACATTTATACATATATATACTAAAGTATATATATACTATGCTTATACCTGTTACATTTAATTTAATAATAAATATACATGTACATATATTAAATTATACATTACCAATGTATTTATATACTATACATATATACGTATTAAACATTAATTAAATAAATAATAATTAATTATGCATACTATAATTATACGGTTTATTATACATATAGATATACACATTAATTACTATATACTAATACCTATACAAAACATATATATACTAAACATTAATTACACTAATTATACATCTAAAATAATTACTGATTAAATAATTTAATTAACTAAAATAATTAACTAATATAAATAAACTAATTGATTAATTAACTACTAATTATCTAATTAATTAATTAATTAACTAAACTAATATATTAACTACTGACTATATATAATTAATTTAACTGATTAACTAATTAAAAAATTAATTGACAGATTAAGAACTTAATTACTGATTAAGAATTAAGAAATTGATTTATCTAATATATACTTAACCTAATCCCCAAATGTCACAGAATCAAGAAGGGAAAGGGAAGAGCTCACGATCGGTTTCGGCGTCGGCATGGGGAAGTCCGCCGGTGGCGGTGGTCGAGCGTGCGTTCATTCGAAGCGGCGGCGGAACTGATCGTCTCGAGGAGGCGGTCGAAGCTCACCTCGGCGGCGGCAGCGGAAACTCAAGAGCGGCGGTGGTTCTTCTCGGCAGATCTGGGCGGTCCGAGACGGCCACGGCTCGACGCCGAGGAGGAGATCCCAGTCCGTCGGCGACGGATCTGACCCAGAGCCACATCAGGACGGCGGCGACGACGGCTCCGGTGAGGAAGCGGCGGGTCTCCGAGCTCGACGCGGCAGCGGAGCTCGACGTCGGGGGAAGACGCGGCGGCCAGCGGCGATAGGCGAGGCTGAATCTAGGGTTAGGGTTCTGTGTGTCGGGGTCGTGTCCGGGGCTGGACACGGCGGTTTGTTGACTGTGGGGGCGTGTCCGGGGCTGTCGGACATAGGATTGGGTGTGCTGTGGTGGAGGTGGATGTGTCCGGGTGTGTTGGACACAGGTTTGAATGTACTGTGGTGTGGGGTTGTGTCCGGGTGTGTCGGACACGAAAATGTAATATTGTAATAACTGGACACAGAAAAAATGAATGGATACGGTGGGACACCCGGGGTTGGACCCGAGGCCATCACGGCTGACACGGTGATGCTGGACACACGGACATGAGCACACAAAAATGGTGGTGGCTTTGGCTTTGGGAATTGTGGGGGCTAGCTAGGGTTTCTTGGGAATTGTGAGAATGAGACTTTAAATAGGAAAAAGGGGTGTGGGATGAAGGGTGCGGATTGGCCCAATAATGAATGGCCCAGAATAATAAATAAACGAGTTTCCCTGTGGGAAAAATGAGGGTGAAATTGGAAGATGGTAACCTTATAAAAATTAATAGAAAATATTATAATTTAAGAAAAAATATTTTTAAGGGCTTCTAAGGCTAACTGATTAAATTAGCTACTAAACAAACCCATATTTGAAAACCCTAGAAAATATGTAATTTGTTTATTTACTATTCCAAAATGGATATAAAATTTTATTATGAAAACAACTAGTCCTATAATAATTTCATCAAATAAATAATTTATGATTTCAAGCCAATAAACATTTGAAACTAGAAAAATATATATTATTATTTATTTATTTATTTTGTAATACATCGACATTTAGAAAAAAATGATTTTTATAAAAGATTTTTAAATAACCTTCTACAATCAAACATTGTTTAAAAATCAAATAAAATTTCAAGGAGAAAATATTTTATAAACTTGATATTTTTAAAATAATTTAAAATCTAAATATTTCGGGAATTTGGAAATCGGAGGTTACACTGCGAGTGGCGCAGGACAGACAGCGGCATTGGGCCGACAGCCACCGTAGACCCCTTGAGTTTCAGGTTGGCGATCTAGTATTCCTACGGATTTCTCTGATGCGTGGAACGATTCATTTTGGTAGAGGCGGGAAGCTTAGCCCACGCTACATCGGACCCTTCGGTATTCTTGCGAAGATAGGTGCAGTGGCGTATAGACTAGACTTGCCGCCTGCATTGGAGGGAGTGCATGATGTGTTCCACGTGTCGCAGCTGAGACGGTACGTGGCCGACCCTAGTCACGTACTTGATCACTCGGAGATTGAGGTTGGTCCGACGCTCAGCTACCCCGAGATTGGCGTATAGTCCCCTCCTGCATTAGAGATCTTGGACCGCAGAGAGAAGGTGTTGCGGAACCAAACTATTCCTTTGGTTCGTGTTGCATGGAGACATCACTCTCCAGGGGAGTCGACCTGGGAGAGAGAGGACGAAATGCGCGAGCAATACCCGTATCTCTTCTAGACTCGAGGTATATTTCCTTTCTGATTTCATTCTTGTTCTAGTTCAGTCCAATTTCGAGGACGAAATTTCTTTTAGGAGGGTAGACTTGTCACTACCACATTTCCAAATAAGGGCATTTATATAATTTCACCATTTTAAATAATTATGTATTAAATTAAATTGCTGAGTTTTATAAACTAATTATATATTATAAGTGATATTTGGTTTTAGGTCAAACCCTAGAATGCATTAGGACAAACCCTAATGACCAGACCCTAATTTAAAAACCCAGTTCTAGTGAAACCATAGAATTCTAATTTTAGGTTTGTGCCTCAAACCCTAGAAGGCCTAAACCTGAGTTAATTAGGTTCTACATGAGAGGACCAGGGGGTTTAATCTAAAAACTATGCATGGAAACCCTAAAACTAGGTTTAATATAAAAAGGAAGCTTCTCACAAAGCCATCCTTCATGTAGAAAAGAGAAACCCTAGCCTCCATCAAGAGAAACCATCTCCCCACCCCAAAATTTCGAAATCTAGCCCTAGGTTCCATTTTCTCCTCCTCCAAAGCAAGGAAAGCAAGGAACGTGGGTCAGGAAGCCTTGGAGAAGAAGAACCTCCATTGAAGAAGCCATCTCCCTAGGTAAAACCCTATTTTTATTCTTTTTTATTTTGTTTTCAGATGTTAATGCCATTAGGAAACCACCCTTGCTGTGTAGTTTCAAATTTTAGGGTTTGTTTAGGTTTAAGTGTCCCCAACATTTGTTTTCCCCAATTATCAGAAACCCTAACCCTAGGTATTCGTAGGTAGGTTGATTTCATCTCATATGGGTAGGTTGAACTCGATTTTTAGGGTTTTGGGTTGAGGATTCATGGGTTGCATATATAATTATTTTTCTGTACTGCATATGTTTGATGAAATGCCAAAGAAAGGATGAACACCTATCTAATCTACTCTAATATAATCTAATTTGATGAATGATGTATGATATATATATATAATTATACATATGTTTATAGATTGGATGTGTGTTTCTATCTATATCTATGTTGTAGATGTGTATGGGTGTTTAGAAGAGGGGAATAAACTGTGAATGGTTCATTGTGCAGTCGGGTGGATTGGGGCTGACTGTACAGTGTGAGAAACTGTGTTAGGGAAGAGTACTGTGCAGTCGGGTATCCAATTGAACATGTTCAGCAGCAGATTGGGGGAAAGGGTATCCCACTGTTCAGTCGGGTTTTGATTCCCGTGTGTATCAGTTTGGGGGAGGGTTTCACTACTGTGTGTGGCTGTAGGTCAGTAAGTTGAGACCAGTTTTACCTATGTGTTATGTCAGTAACTTGAGTGTTAAATATGCAGATTTGATCCATACCTATGTTCAGTATCAGTATTGGGTATAGTGATTGGTATTATGAGAGTGAGGAACTGTGTGTCTGTGTGTAGCTGTGTATTATGTGTCAGTGGGTGTATCTATGTGTTTCAGTGTGTAGCAGCATGTGTGAGTGTGGGTGCTATGGGTATCAGTTTAGCCTAGGACTGTGTATTAGATTACCTGTGTGTATATACTGTTAGTTTTGTGTATCTGTGTGTGTATCAGTTCTCATTAACTGATACTGTGATTAAGTATCAGTGAGTGTGTATATGAGGTATTAGAGCAGGGGGTATGTATCATTATTTTGGGTTATATGTGTGTGTAGGTATTTGAGAGTCAGTGCACCAGGCAGTATGTGAGATGCACTGAGTTGTGTGAGAGTGTTGTGTCAGGTCCAGTGTGTACCTGTGTTGTGAAGACTGTGTGAAATGTTATTGTGTGTGTGTGTCCTTGTTCAGCTAGTGAACTGTGTCAGTAACTTGGATGAGGCAGTGATGTATGTGAGGGTTTAGTGTGAGTATCAGACTTTAGCTGATACTTAGTGCCAGGTGGGATGAGGGGAGTGCATATGCTTGTGTATTAATAGGTGTTAGTATGCAAAGCAGATAAGGATCTGCAGTATGTAAGTATAGTCCCTGCACCTAAAAATTAGTTAGAGGGGAGTACTACCTGTGTGTATTTCTGAGAGAGAGTTAGAGAGGGAGCAGTGTGCAGTGACTGTGTATGTGTACTAGTTAGGTTCAGTGTGTGTGTGAGTGCAGTGAGGTCCCTATGTGATGTATAGCAGTGTATCAGTAAGGTTAACTGTGTGTGTGTGTGTATTTCAGAACCTGTGTTTCAGTGTGTTATGAGTGCAAGGTGGATTATGTGCAGTGTAGGTAATAAATATATGTGTGTGTATGTGTGTGGGTGTAGTGGCTAATTTCATCAAGTGCTAGATAAGGGGGATATATCAGTACAAAAAAATAAGTGTGGGTTATGAATATAAACATCAAGGGGAGTATCAAAGTGTGTAGCTAGTTTTGGGTTGAGGGTATTAATTATATGAATAAGGTATAAGTTAAGTTACTATATAAACACTATCCTATATATTTTAGGTAAATATAAATAACTCTAGTGTGGTGTTAGTATATCTTAGCTACTGGAACTACCCAGTCAGCCTAGTAATGACTAGTTAGTTAGGTTGGTCTAAGTATGGGCTAGCATGGTATCAAATGGACTAGTATTGACCAGTAGATTTTAGGATGACCTAGAAACCTCGTATTTAAATTGTTAAACATGTTATTCTTTTAATTCATTAATTAACATTGAATTTCCATAATTAGGTCATTGTGATCCCACTTTGGACATCGATCCTCACATCTTGCTCAGGACCACAGGCGAGTACATTCTCTGACAGTTTTCATTGTTGATTACTTCTATAAATTGTAGTGCATTACATACTTGATTCCGACACTATGGATACACGGGTTAGCACCCTAGATCCCCATCATGAGGAGTCGTGATTGGAATCCATCGTGCTAGCTGGGGGATGGGGAACTATTAGTAGATTATGTGATCATATCCAAACATTTATATGTACCATAGCTCACCCCACTTCTCATGTCGGATGCAGCCTGACCATTTATATGCTCCATAGCTGTTATATATGATTAGCCTGACCACTATATGCACCATAGCTAACCATACGGTTAGCCTGACCTAAAAGAATCATAGCTAATCATATATAACCAGCCTGATTCAGTCCCAAGCCGATCACATAATAAACTAATATTTCAAACACTTA
This sequence comes from Iris macrosiphon, assembly GCA_036927795.1. Taxonomy (NCBI): domain Eukaryota; kingdom Viridiplantae; phylum Streptophyta; class Magnoliopsida; order Asparagales; family Iridaceae; genus Iris; species Iris macrosiphon. The sequence continues at coordinate 141,388,305 of JAYESA010000019.1, read as the reverse complement.
GCTAAATATTTTATCTTTATTCAGATTTACTTGTTCTAGCATTCACTGTTTATTGTTCATTGCTAGATGCTCTATTGTCTATTTCATTTTCTCCTGTACTTCTCATTTTCAGCATTTATTTCCATCTTGTATCTCTTACACTGTTTATAGACTTTGTCAATTTAATGAAACTGCTGTTAGTGCTTGTGCTTCGCTCCAATCCTGACTGGATAACAATATTTTTAGAGGACCTGGAGGACTTTTGCCCCACTCATTACGGCCCAGGATTAGAGGGAGATTTCACTCCGGAAATTCCAGAGGAGGTGCCTATCCTAGAGGAGATCCTACCTGGCTGTACTTAGATTATTTTTTCTGCATTTATTGTTTTAGACTGAGACTGAGTTGTACTTATTATTTTGTGACTTTGTGAGGTCATTTAGACCAGGATTTGAGTTGGACTTGTGGTTGGTTTTTTTAGAACTCTTTTCAATTCTCATCGTGCCATTATTCTTATAGCTTGTGATTGAGTATATTATAGAACTGTGGTTTATTGTCATTGTCCTCCATATGGAGTTGAAACTATTGACAGGATATACTATGTTTGTGACCTAGACAGCGTTCTACCGCCGATGCTGCGGCGTAGGCTGGACGTACCCACGACTCATGCCCAAATTCCGGGTGCGGATCGTGACATATAGAAACGAGTAGAAAATTGTGTTTAAATGGATCTAATTGTATGGAGTAATATATAAGGGTTAGATTTTATAGTGTACGATATAATGGTTCTACGCTAGGCAAAACAAGGATTGAGTCGATGGATGCAATTCGGTACCGTCGAATGATAGAGCCATTCGAGGAAAATTGACTAAGGCATGCGATGGTATGGATTTTGAGAAACGGTAGGATGAGTACCGCTCAGGAAAGTCTCAAGGACAAGACTTGTTCTGTGTGGTATATAATGTAATGACCCACTCTACGTTAATACGAAGAGCTGGTTCAAACAACACAAGTGCGAAGACCCATCCCGCCTAGCTCGACGAGATGACTCGCTTAAGGCAAATGAATTCAGACATGGCCCTTCATGAGTTTAGACTTAGACTTTCAAAGATATGCCCGGAGTATCACTCAACCTATGTAATTCATCGCTAAGATGGGTGGTTACGATAAACCTATCTTTGGTTAGCCTGCACACATAAAACGTGAACGATACGTGCTAGTCGCTAGAAAAATCACCTCTTGCATGCTAATAAAGGATACAACGCACCTAGCTAAGAGAATAATTCCATCTTATATTGCTCGTCTAGAACATGGAAAAGAAGTAACTTAATAGATTTCTTATGAGTTGCTCTATATGCCTCTGTACGGTTTCAATTTTTGTACTATCTTTATAGATTTGAGCAAGTAAGATGTACTTGCATTTCAAGTAGACTATTTGTATATTTGTATGTTCCTTGTTATGTACTACCTCAAATATTTTAAATGCTCGTCACCTAGATTATGCCACGATCTGGATGCACAACACAGAATATGGTTCAAAATAGTCATTTTGAGCCAAGTAGTGGAAAACATCGAAAGGCTTCAGGACCACAAGGTTGCCAAGCTCGTATTGGGAACGACATAATAAAAGATTGGATATAATAAAGTAATAGAAGTATCAAGTAAAAGAACTGAACTGTACTAATAAGTAAAGAAGATTAAGAATCATGGTTTGGGGTGGCTTGTAGTGGGTTCGTTCCTATGTCTACAACCATCGTCGCTTATGCAGATTAAGAGATAAGATAAAAAAATAAGATTAAGAGAAGATACTTGCATCATCGCGGGAAACTTGTGCATAAAGTTTTTATGGTTCCTACGAACGACCGCCGGGGCACACCAGGCCCAATCCGACCTAGCGTAATCCTGATAGCAATGGGTGATTCAGTAACTTACAGTGCGGCTCGCTACCCACGTTGCAAGGATTGTCGTCTAACTCGCTATGGTCCATAATTGCTTGTAGTGCCAACGTTATTCATATAAATTAAGTAAAGCTTGATTGTATCAATTCGTGTGCAAGTTATTTATATTGAAACAAGTAATCTGTGTAACCTGAGTTTCATGATCATTTGAATAACCTGTGTAACACGCATGAATTTGAGTAATAAAGTAATCTATGTATCAAATTCTAAGCAAACTCGTGCACCTGATTTAGAAACATGCTCGTAGCATAAATATGTTCCCTATGAGATTCTTTGATTTTATTATATATATATCTGTTCTTGATTAACTTGGTTTATACTTGGGCAGGGAAGGACGAATGGTAAGTTGGTAAGTCTCGCTGTGTTACTCTTATATCGTACGGCGCATCGCCACACGAGTTAGACTTATATCTTATGCAAATAAAACTGATCCTAAGGCAAGACTAGAAAGATATTATAATAGTTGGTGCACTAAACTAATATAACGTGTTTGGATTCGTTGAGCGGACGATAAGCCTCCCCACCAGTGCATTCATATACTAATAACTCACCAGCTTGCTTGTAGGTTACAGGCGAACCTCGTTCGGTGTGGTGTATCCTCTCATGCGGGCTAAGGTGTGGAGTTCACTCTGGAGCCTTGGAGTGTTGCGTCCGGAGCTGAAGCACATATACAAGATATAATGTATTAGAACATTGCCTATGTTATCATCCTATGTTGTAAGCCGCTTGGCACTCTTTTATTGTTTTGAGGGAGAGAGAGAAAGAGCTTAAAAGACTTGTAATCTTGGCCTAGCGCCGTTTGTAACATTATTTCTATATCAATAAAGAGCTTATTTTTGTATCATACTTTTGTTTATTCAATGTTTCCAGTTTTTCGACTCTGTGAACTAGTTATCGAACGGCCGTTTACTTGTGTCATTCAAATTTTTGCTGTATTGGAGACTATATGTGCGACTCTATGGATTAGTCATTTTACCACATGTTCGAACCTTGGCCTTATGCGAGCGCAGCTTATGGTTATGCGGTATCATATCCTGATGGGAACTATCTTCCTACGGGAGCGCTGGTGCGGTGATTCGCATCCAGCGGGGACGATCGAACCTGCGGGAGATCGGGGCATGACAGGGCCTGCGTAGGCTCAACTCTGTGTTACAACCTCTCTTGTTATCCACCGGTATGGATCTTTTCCATGTACTATGGCTTGTGCTGAGGAACTTGATGAAGTGATAACCCAGAATACGTTGAGCTGTCGACTTTACTCGTGGTGGTACCAGAAACAACATTGAGGGATCCTCTTCTTTTTAAATATACTCATGATCTTGAATATCAATGAAAACCCTTTTTGAATGTAATGGACTTCCATCATATGTACTCGTGATCTTGAATATCAATGAAAATCCTTTTTGAATGTAATGGACTTCCATCATATGTACTCATGACCTTGAATATCAATAATTTTTTTCTTTTTCTTCTAGAACATTTTTGTTGCTGTATGTATCGTGGAAACAAATATTATACTAGAGGTAATATGAACATAGTATAGTATCATAACTTGTGATAAATATGCCCTATCAGAGATAATATGGACATTCTAGGTTAGAGTAGTTCTTCGAGAAAATCTTTAATGGAGACACCGTCTAAGATGGTTGGAGAATTTTGGTGCAAAACTGGTAGACAAGAAACTTTGCTTGTAGATGATGAGTGCGAACAGGGCAAGGTATTTTGTGGATATAAAGAGAGATGATTCAGAGGTAATATGGACATGAATGTTTTCCTTTACTGTGGAGGACAAAGATCTTGTAGTTCAGAGGTGATATGGACGTGAACTATTTTTCTTAGGAATTTTTAAGGATCCATTACCCATGGTGTACTCGGTACTTCCTAGTACGGATAACAGATTTTTATCGCGTACGATGGAGGAAGACCGACTTACATGTTGGGAAAAGAATGCAATACACAAACGCTTTTTTTAAGAAAATACACCCCTAGGCGTAGTATTTTTTTTATGAACTTGTCGATGATTGGCATCATTAGCAAGTCGCCATTAGGCTTAGCGAGCCTGTATGCACCATTGGAGTAGACTGTCTCCACTACGAAGGGACCCTCCCATTTGGCTTAGTCAACCTGTGGGTCATGACCATTGGTCTTCTCACCGTTAGGACGAGATCACCGACTTGGAATATCCTTTACCTTTTTGTTGAAGGTTCCAGAAAGTCGTGCTTGATATAGCTCGATGCGCTGCTAAGACAAGAGGTATTTTTCGTCAAGTGCTTTCACTCTTGTAGACACCGACCCTGGTTGTCTTCGGCGATTAGCTGGTTGGAGAGAGCTACCCTGAGAGAAATAATTTGGGTTTCAATAAGAAGAACGACTTTACTTCCATAGACCAAGAAAAATGGTGTGCTGCCTGTCACCACCATATTCTAAAAATAGGAATATTTTCTACTTTTTATATATTATTAATATTGTGGTAGTTATTTTAAATGATTGCATGATATGTGTATTTAATTTAAATAATTGTATGAGATGTGTATTTAAATATATTATATATATACATTGTTCATTAATGTTTGAGCTGGTAGACTTGACCTAGAAGCCCACTAGATGAATACCTGACCGAAATGTATGGTTATGAAATTTAATTGTTTTATTTAGAATTTAATTGTTGAGGTTGTAATTAATTACCATAATTTTATTTAATTGTTGCGCCTTACCGTTGCTTCGATATTTGGAGCACTACCCTAGCTTTTGTCTTCCAACAAATTTCACAACCTTGCCCTAGACGTGCCCACCTTCTATTCTGATATTTTTGTAACTCGTAATTATGCTCTATTGTGCTTCATTTTAGCCGTACAATATTTGTCATTTTAGCCGCACAATATTCGTCGTGGACGTTTATTTAATTTCAAAATAAATCCAACTTTGTATTGTTGTGCGTTCCAATCGAAATTGAAGACAATCTCGACCCATTTTTTCGTGCAACCCAAATTAGGATAATATTCTATTCTGAGTCTTCTTTACTAATGATATTTGTGTCCCAACCTAATTTTAGCCCCATATATTTCTAATTAATTTTAGAACATCGCTTGCATTTGTTCCTAATTAAATTGGGGATACCAACTTTGACTAATCCTGTTTTAATTCCAATTTAATCCAAATACCCTATTAATTAAGCCCATACAAAACACAAAATACCCCCTCACCCTATAAAATACCAAACACCAAATCGCCCACCAATTTTTTATCATTTCATGTGTCTGTGCAAATACCCAAATTTAAGGGGGCTCATTTGCAAATATTGCATTAGGTGTCAACACCCCATTGGTTCAAATCAATGGAGAAGCCCTAATATTTGACTAGTCAACCCAACCCTCTCCCTACATGAATAAATTCCCCATGTCAAATCTGAGCCTCCCATTCAAATGGGAGCATCATCACCACACATTCTCACTCACCATCTCTTATTTAATGTCTCCTCAATGCACCCTTTCCAACATGCCCTAATTCCCAAACCTAGGAAAGCCCCCATCTTCTCCCCCTCACTCAACCGTAGCTTACCACCTTCTTTTTCTTTTTTATTTTCTCCTTTCTTCTTCTTCTTCTTCTTCTTCTTCTTCTTCTCCTCCTCCTACTTTTAAATAAAAAGGGAGGGGGAGGGGAAATACACTTCACCACTGTTCACCCGCCCCCCAGCTCCGGCCGACCCGTCGGAGCTCACCCGCTTCTCCTCAACCCGAGCTCCACCCAGCCAAGCCCCGCATGAAGCTCCCCTACCCCGCTCCTCCTCCATCTCCTCCACGCCGAGCCAACCACCCGCTGTACACCGGCCAACTCCCCCTCGATGCAACTTCTTCCCTGACCTGTCCCTCTTCTCCGGCCTGCTACTCCGGCACCACCACTGGTGTTCGGACCTTTGTACGATAGACCCAAATATATTTGCCCATCTTCTCATTCCAGTCGTGCTTGTTGCATGACACGAACTTCTTGAGTAGCTTTATACTGGTCTGATTGAATGCTTCTGCCAGTCCATTCGCTGCTAGGATATAGGTAGTCGAAGCTATATTCTGAATTTGGTTTTTATCACAAAATCAGTAAAAAGCGTGGCTTATAATATGTTGACCATTGTTGTTAATCCTTTGAGGTAGTTCAAAGTGATAGATAATGTCATGTTTAACAAAACTGATCACGTTGGATGTTTTTCCTTTAATGAGTTGTATGGCTTTTGCCCACTTGGAGAAGTAGTCAGTTATGGCGAGAAAGAACCGGTGCCATTTCGATAACGATGGGCTAATCGGCCTAATGATATCCATTCCCATGCTTCAAACGGCTAAGACGCTACAGTTGGGTGCAAAATTTCTGAGGGTTGGTGGATAAAATTTGCATGGATTTGGCAAATCCGGTACTTTCTTGCATAATTGACGGCATCTGCTACCATTGTCGGCCAATAATAACCCATATGTCAGAGATGATCCTGAAGCTTTGGACTGGATTGTTGAGCACTTCAAACACCATAATGAGCTTCACAGAGTGCCTGCTTTGCTTATATACTTGATAAACATTGTAGCAGAAGCCCGTCGTAGGAACGATAATAAAATTTTTTTGTAGTTGTATCATAATAAAACCGGATGAAACGTCTCATAATGGAAGTAGCTTCCTTCGGGTCCTCAGACAGAATTCCATAGACTGTGTAGTCTATGAAAGGGAGCCTCCAATCTTGAATATTGATGTATGTCTCTACCGAATAGCTAAAACATATGCAAAGGTTATTTTTAGGCAAACCAGCTCTTGGCCAACCACTGTGATCAATTGATGAGTTTTGACTGGGACTGCCAGGGAGGCAGCGAGGCTGACAAGGGTATCAGCCTTAATGTATTGTCGTCGACGCATGTGCGTTATGAAGAACCCATCGAAGGTGAAGATTATACTGAGTGCGGTTTGATGGTAAGTAATTAAATCCTCGTACCAGACTTTGTAATCACCCCGGACCTGACTGACTATTAGTTTGGAGTAGTCGTAGGCTTCTAAGAAATCAACTCCTACTTGTTTAGCGAGTTGGAGCCCAATAACGAGAGTGTTGTACTCTGCTACGTTGTTGGAATATGGATCATTGAGTGAGAAAGTGTGGTGGTTAACTAGGTCTTCGGAAGAAATTAACATTATCCTGACTCCAGCGATGATATCGTCTTTGGGCCATATTCTTTCTTATGCCGTAGATCCAGAATACTGGAGAGCGGGATAATGACTCAGCTAACTGTACCTTACAGAATAATAAAGTAACCCACAATGTGTTAAGGTTGTCTAGGGACAAGGGAGGTTGCATACTACAATTGAGTCTCCTAGGGTCATAACTTTTATATCTCAATCATTCAATCAAGTAGCAATATAAATATTTAAGAATAAACAGAAAGGCATCCTAAATGTCGTATCATAATATTCTAATGATCTCGCAATCCAAGTTGATATGTCAGATACATATCAAAAGTATACATGACATCGACTCAACTGTAGTATGAATATAATATAGTCACGTAGGGAACTAGTATCCAAATTTGTCGGCTAACAGGTATCAATTGGCTAAACATCGAAAAGAATATAGTTTACAAAAGATGAGTAGTGAAACAAGAAACTGACTCGTGACCCTCAACAGCCATCCTTCTGGTGCATACCATCAGTGAGGGTGAAGTAAGCTTGATCCTCAGGTGCTGGCTCTAAACATGGACATGCAAAACCAGTGGGGTCAGACCCTAAATAGCAAGTACCACAAAGGAAGCACAAAATAAAGAACCAAATCCAGATCTATAGTATAAGATGCTTGAGCCAACTATCAATGGCATATATCCCATCCAAGAAATAATATAACATCCCTTCATCAAAAAAGGACAAAAAGTGCCCTATCATTTCAAGATAGAATACATCCCTTGATTATGGTCTAGCTAAAATATTCTGTATCGTAGATTCGGTCGACAGTTTATCGTAGCATAATAACGCAAACCAACAACCAAACAAGAATATGAGTTGAACTATCATGCCACAATAGCCTGTGTCTCTAATTTCACTCAACAGAAGGCACAATACGCGAGAAGAGATACAATCAGGGGAAAAATATAGCTTCAATCCATAAATATTGTAATACAATGACGCAATCCAACAACCAAAAAGGACATTGGTTGAATCATCATCCCACTATAGCCCACTTTTCTAGCTAGGCACCTATATAAGCAAATTAGACGGCCAATCATGTATTAAGACTTGCTATGTGATCTCTGGGTTATCCCAGTAATGCAATATATAAGGATCCTCAGTTCGTTTCATAATCGAGCAAGGTTGGCTGAACTAATGATATACAAGAATAAATGTATGTAAAATGATGCACTAGTCCCTTGTAGGGGCATTGAGCTAGTTATTAATCAATATCAGTTCTAGGCTTTCTATAATAAAGATACTGGCTCGATCTTAAAATTAAATCAAATATTGCACTCCACTAGCGCAGATGATATACAGTATCCGTAGTGGCCAACTTTTAGTCCCAACAAATTTAGGGTGGTTTGATATGCACGATCTTGAGATACCGTTCCCTTCCATTGATCTTCAAATAAAGTTGCCTAGTTTATCCTAGGTTAATTAAAATCTCATGTCGTAGTCACATGAATATTTCCTCTTAGTTATCGTATCTTAAGTATGTGCACTCTTGATACGAATCCATATTTCACTCAAAAGTTAAATATTGATTCACCCAAGCGTGATGCAACAATCAATACTATCTAGCCAAGGCTAAAATCGCTTTCCAACTACCAGATCCGTGCATAAAAATAATTACATATATCACGTAGCAGGAGTATGTCGCACGATAGCTCACTATAAATATCAAGTAGCACTATAATACATGTATATAGTATTTGTATTATTTGGTATATATATATATATATATATATATATATATATATATATATTTTAACTGGAATATGTATATATATATTCAGTATATATATTCTTTTGTATACATATAAATAATGGTTGTTATATATATAAAAATATGGTATGTATATTTTTAAATATATATATATATATAATATATAATTCTATTTAGTGTATGTACACTTATACATATTTTTGTATATAATTATTGGTATACACATATATACGTATTATATTTAGTTAATGATATATGCTAAATTGATGAATATTTTAGGCAACCCGAGTGTAATTGCGGATACCCCGTATTTACATGGACCTGTAACCCTGTTAATTATTAGTAGGCTGCCATATATACGTCCACGTATTGACGAGACCCGTATCACCGACTGTCTGAATTCACAGCAATTACAGACACGACACCCGCGCAATTAGACGCGCACTTGACCCTAGTTGACTAGTGGCATACCTGGCATAGCCCTTGAGTTCAATGTATTATGATTGTGTTAGTGTAACATCTGATGCAAATATTATATTTATGATATGTCTATAGGACTGTTGGATCATCTAGACGATACTCTGGAATAGGACATTGGTATTACCAGCTAAGGAACCAAGGCGAGTACATTCTCTGATAATTTCTAATTATTTGATAATTTGTATAATTCCAGTATCTAGAAATGTTACATCTGATTCTTGACACTGTGCTTCACAGACTAGTATATAGATTGGATCTTTAGTCATGAGATGTTACAATTGTTATAGTATTAACATTGTACACGACATTGATATTAGACAACGTACATGATATATTGGACATTGATCATGTATCGTGACGTGTCATGATTGGATCCACAGTACTAGTTAGGGGCGGGGAAATTGCTAGTGAGAGATGTGATCAAATACCTATCGTACAAGTGTAAAATATTATTGGTGTTAATCATACACCTCATGTATGATTAGCCAGACAATGTAGCTATCGTACAAGTCCCAAGCCGATCATATTTTGAACTACGATTTCAAACAGTTAGAATAGTTGCAGTTCTCTATTTAGTTCATATACTACATCACCCGTATATGATATTGTACCTCGTTCTCTTTATTTCATATATGCACTGACTGTATCTTATTGCCTATATTGCCTGTCTCTTTATATTGCCTGTCTTTTTATTTTGCCATTGTATTTATTCATTGTCTTCTCTCAGTATATAGCATCATCTGTTTATTGTTTTATAGTCCTTATCAATTAAATGGAACTATTATTTGAGATATACTTTGCTCCTTCCTGACTGGAAATATTTTTCCAAACTATGCCTTAGAGGACTGGTGTCCGATATTTTATGGACCACAGGGAGAGTAGCTGCAGACTCGGACTTGATAGTTCAGTGTGATTCTGGGAGGTCTAGCCAGAATCACTAGTTATCTAGTTAGTTTCTTTAGCAGATTATTTGGTACAGGATTTGTCTCCGGCATACTTTGTTGACACTTGGATTTATTGTTGAGTTAGATCATTTTTATTTAGACTTTTGTTGCATTTTATTTTATTCTTCGATATCTTATCGTGCTGTAGTTATGTGATTGAGTATGTTGTTCATATTATATTGTGCTATCCGTATCTCCTTATGGAGTTGGATGCTCGTGTGAGATTGTTTACATAGTATCATGACCTAGACAGCGTTCTACCGCCGAAGCTGCAGCGTAGGTTGGACGTACCCACGTACTCGTGCCCCAATTTCGGGTACGGGTCATGACACTGCCTGTCGAATTTTGGACCATCGTATGGTGGGCCCATATACATTCGTCGAGCTTCTCATTTCAGTCATGCTTGTTGGTTGAGACAAACTTTTGAGTAACTTGATTATCGTCTTGTTGAATGCTTCTGCCAATCCATTTATTGCTGGATTATAGGCAGTCGAAGCTATATTCTGGATTTAATTTTTATTACAAAATCGGAAGAAAGCATGGCTTACAAATTATGGACCATTATTGTGAATAATCCTGTGAGAAAAATTGAAGTGGTAGACGATGTGATGTTTTATAAAAATAATGACCTTAGATTTTTTACTTCTGCGAGCGAAACAAATTTTGCCCTTTGGAGAAGCAATCCATGATAGCTAGGATGAACCGGTGCCCCTTAGACGAAGGTGGACTAATCAGCCCGATGATGTTTATACCCCATGCTTCGAACAGCCAAGACGCAATGGTCGGATGCAGAAACTCCAAAGGTTAGTGGATGAAGTAAGCATAGATTAGCCTTGATCCTCAAGCTGTTGTAGGCGCGGACGTGTGAAGTTGGTGACCACATAAGAAAACTATATGAACGTTCTTCCATGACCGAAAGCAAAGAGCCCTTTTACTTGACTTTCTGCTTTATTTAATCATGATGCTGGGTACGACTGCTGGTCTATCCTCGCAGGCTGGGCTCCTGTTGTTACATCTAGGCAAGGGTGAGAATTAGGATAAGAGTCATAATACTCGTCGGATTGGGTGTAACAGGTATTCAATCTCTTCTACAACCATAATAGCCTATCCGAATCTTTTACTTCGACCTAAGTGAGCAGATAACATATTATGTACTTCTTGGCATAATCAACGACATATGCTACCATCGTTGTCCAATAGTAGCCCATAAGTCAAAGGCAGTCCTGTAGCTTAGGACCAGGTTGGTGAGCACTGCAAACACTATCGTGAGCTTCATGAAGCATCCTTTGCTTCTGCATCCGGTAGGCATTATAGCAGGAGCCCATCCTATGAATGACGATACAGTAGTTGTATCATAGTAAAACTGGAGGGAGCGTCTTATGATGAAAGTGGCCTCCTTCGGGTCACCTGGAAGGATTTCGTAGACGACATAGTCTATGAACGGGAACCTCCAATCATTGACGTTGTTGTCTATTTTTGTAGAGTGGCTTAGACATAAGCATACGTTGTTCTTAGGGCAGACTAGTTCTTATCCGACCACTGTGACCAACTATGGGTCTTAATTAGGACTATCAAGGAAGCTGCTAGACAAGCATAAGTGTCAGCCTTGAAATTTTGTAGTCACGACACATGTTCTATAAAGAATCTTGTGAAAGTGGAAATTATGTCAACTACTACTTGATGGTAGGGGAGTAAGTCCTCGTGACGGACTTCGTTCTCTCCACGGACCTGACTGACAATCAATTTGGAATAACCATAGGCCTTTAGGTAGTCCACATCCAATTATTTAGCCAGATGTAGTCTAATAATGATGGCATAGTATTTTGCCACATTGTTGGAACCCGGCTCTGTAAGTGAATAAGCATGAATGATGACCAGATCATCTGGAGAAATCAATACTGCCTTTGAGCCTTGTTCTTGAAGCACCAACAAAGAACATTTACCATATGGCCTATTATGTCGTTGTGTTAGATTTCTAATACTTTGTCTTGTATTTTGTCGTAAATCTTCGAGGTTTCTAGGACTGGATGAGCTTCCAGGAAGTCAGTCAATGCTTGGCCCTTGACCGTCTTTTGTGGAACAAATATCATGTCTAAGGTGACAGTAAATTGCCTATATGGTCAAATGAGAGTTAAGTAGCCCAGGCTTAGTCATCAGAATTCTGAGGGGTTAACTCGTGAAATCATATGGATTGTTTGTCCGGTTAAATAATAACGGGTTTTTTGAACCGCGAAGAGCAAAGCGAGGCACTTATTCTCGAAAGGATTGTATCTACTGTTCCGTGCCTATCATTGTCCTGTTAAGAAAGTAGATAGCCTGCTCATGACCTGTGTCACTTTCCTCGGCTAATAAAGTACTGAGAGAGTAATCCATCGCTCGTACGTAGAACAGGAAGATTTTTTCCATAACTGGAGCCACTAGTACTGAGGGCTTCGTGAGGTAGTTCTTGATGTCGTCGAAGGCTCGCTGATATTCTTCGGTCCAGACGAAGGAGAATCCCTTCTTCATAAGCTGCATGAAGGGTTGACATTGCCCAAAGAGGTTGGCTATGAACCTCCTGATGTATGCTAACCTTCCTTGCAGACCACGAAGCTCTCAAAGATTTTTTGGATGGTGCATATCGAGGATAGCTTTGGTCTTCTCAGGGTCAATGTCAATACCGTTCTAAGTTATGATAAAGCCCAAGAACTTGCCACTGGAGACTTCCCGAAAAGACTTAGTTATGTTCAACTTAAGCTGATATTCTCACATTAGGTACAACACCTTCTTCAGGTCATGGATGTGATCTTCCTGGAAATGACTCTTGACAGCAATATTGTCAACATAACACTCTATTGTCTTGCACAGGTGTTCGCGAAAGATGGTGCTCATCGCTCTCTAGTATATCGCACCTGCGATCTTTAACTCGTAGGGCATTATTATATATTCAGAATGCCGTATGCTTCTCGTCATCCGAAAACATCTTGATCTGATTATATCCTAAGAACCCATCCATGAAGGACATACGCTCGAAACCACAAGTATTGTCAACTATTACGTTTGTATTGGAAAGGGGAACTCATCCTTTGGACAATCTGCGTTTAAGTCGCAAAATTCTATACAGACACAGATTTTATCATTTTTTGTGATGACGGAAATAATATTGGCTACCCAATTCGGATGTTTCTCTTCGCGAATAAAGCCCCTTAATATCAACTTATTCACTTCAGATTTGATTGCATCTATAATGTCTGGACGAAATCGTCTTTATTGTTGCTTTACTGGCTTAGAGTCCTACAAAATATTGAGCTTGTATATTATAATTTATGGATTCAAGCCAGGTATATGTTGATTGCTCCATGTGAAGACGTTGATGTATTTCCTTACTAGCTGGATAAGGGATTCACGCTTTTCTATGGAGAAGTTTTTGCTGATGAAGATGGGTTTAAAAATAGATTCTTGCTGTTTGAAGCATAATTTCTATTGTGCTCCAACTTTTGAGTCTACGTTTCTACTTCAAAGGACTCGATCGGGTATTCGTTATCTTTTTCTAGGCCAGTTGATGCCATATTAATAGACAATGTTTGTTTGAACATATCTCTGATGCTAGTGTTGGAGTCCCAAGTAGATGATTGTGAAGAGTGAGATTGTAGTTCATCTTCTTCATCTGAATCTTCTGGAGTTGTAGGAGCTATAATATACCCCAAACCATGCCCGGTTCATTGGTAGTATGTCTCAGGATTTCCCTTTGGGAGCTAAGTGATGTAACGACAAGTGTCGCCCCTTGCTATAGTTCAGGCCTTGGTCGCTTTTCAAGTAATATACCATATTCTGGAGGATGCGTTTAGTTTGAATGTTGTAGCGGTGAAGTTGTATTCTACCATTTTTCGGTTCTGGTTCTTTAAAGATGAAGTCTCGGCGACCTTCAACCTTCGACCTTCGCCTTTTTTCCTTGCCAAAATTATGAAGTAGGAATCCTAGCTCAGGAGGATTAGTTCTACTGCCTGAGCGATAGTTATCTGTGTGTGTAGGTGTTGACCTAAACCATATTAAAAAGAACATATAGCATTCCAATATGAAACAATGGAGTAATTCAAAGACAACCCTTTATTGAGGAAATACAATATCATTTTCGACGGAATTACATCATCGTAGGACGATATATCAGCGAAAGCCGTGACGTACTCTTCTAGTTCATCTTCTTCCGTGCCTGTTACTAACATATCCAGATATCCTAATTAATAGTCACAACACACCCTACCTGAGCATCTCCAAACCTGTACTAACAAGCTAACCACCACACTGCCCCATATCTGGTCTTCCCCAAATAGAGTGTACACACATCGGTGCAAGATCCAACTGCACCTCATAATTTCCCCCCCTCTAAACACCTTCACTCATCTCGAGCAACAAATACACACACAACAACAACAACAGACACTTCACATAATATATACCAAAATATGACTATATATATATATATATAACACATAATATTATATATATATATATAACACATAATATTATATATATATATATATATATATATATATATATATATATATATATATATATATATATATATATATATATATTGAGGACATAATAACAAACACTTAGAGTGTCAAACTCGGATATCCATGATACACAGCCAATTGGAATGTCAAACTCCTATTTCCTCCATAACGAACAATCATACACAACAATTATACTACTATATAACTAAAGTGACTTGCTATAATAAAATTTTAGGAGAAAATGTACAAATCACACAAAATAGAGCCCCGTATCACACGGTATCATACCGTATCATGATACGATATACTCGTGTCCAATTATGGACACGTAACTAGTATTCCAACCCTGATATAAGTTCGTTATAACTAACTTAGTCTCATGACACACACTTGATGTGTCAATCTCATAATTCCCCTAAAATATACATAAATTACCATATATAATTTATATTACATATCCAATTAGCCTAGAACTTGTTCCTATAGGTAGCCCTATGCCATTAGGGTACTTCTAAAGATCCAATGCGTGATTTAGAAGCTACAATGAAGAAGAATTCAGAATTTTTTAATTGGGAGATGGATTCCCAATGTATTGTTCCTACGAACACGATTCAAATACGATCTCTTTGCCAAAGCTCCTTCTCCTTGTGCTCCTTGAAACTCTAACCTCCAATGCTCCTTGAGTGGTAAAAATAAGAGAAAAATGTGAATGAATTAAGAGAGGTTGTTGGAGGGATGAAGAGAATTGGGATCTATGAATTGGGGATATAAAATGATAGTGCAAAATAAAGAGGAGAGAGAGAAGCTCTCACTATAGGGGTCGGCCAAATATTCCCCTCCTCCAAGCAACTTTGTAAAGTCAAAATTGTCCCCATTGATTAATTATGAAGAGTAATTAAGGAGGGGTATAATAGGAAGTCTCTAAACTAATAAAATTTAACTCTAATCCACCTAATTAGTTAGTAGGTATGGGTCAATTAGGATCGGTCCATGTTGGGCTCAATTAATTATCATGACAAGTCTAATTGGTTTACAAGTGTCAAGTCTAACTAATAGGCTAGACCACGAAATAGAATAAATAATATATGGCACAAAAAAATATATATAGCACAATATAAATAATACTAGTCACTAAAATTAAATATTTGCAAATTTACCAAAATATCCTTATCTAGAAATATGGTAGTGATACGAGGAGCCTACTGTTGGTTCTTCTAAAATGGTGGCAGCAGAGCCGCCTTCCCAGGCTGCTATTAGGCAACCTGAAGCCGACACATCCTCGGGTGTTGAAGCTACGAGGCTTCTAAAGAGGCCAATTCATGGTCATGATGTTTCGTTGGTCGTCATTGGCAGGATTCCTAGCATCCATACATTTCTTATACGACTATGAAAGAGTTTGTTGCAAACAAAGCCGCTAGTTGCTCCTCGGTCACTACTTTGTCTTTTGGACTGTCGGGCACCATAATACCACCTATCGTGCCTGCAGCTACATCTTCTGCCCTGCATCCTTTAACCTCGACTATTCTTGAGGAGATTGACGAGACTGTATGGATCTTCATACAAAACTTTTACATATTTATGAAAGAAGGGGTTCAAAGCGTGCTGGAGCGAACAAGTCTTTTGCCTGGGCTAAGCATTTTGCTATAGGCCGGGTCAAAACACTAAAGACTCTTCCTGATTTTGAACAGACGATTGAGCTATTGGGCCAAAAGTTGATGGAAGTGGAGCATTGCCTGAACGAGCTGCTGCGGACACAGCGAGCGGATATAGTAAGATTGGTATCCCATGAGTATGTATGGTCAGCTTTTAGAGGCCATAGAGATGGAGAAGATCTTTTATGCATCATCAAAGGAAGGGTTGTAATGTGACCTCCAGAGTTTGTAGTAGGATCACGATAGGCTAAATGACTTCAGGGAGGATTGCCTTGCAAGACAGAACGTCTTGACCTAGGAGGTAGCTACGATAACTAATAAGATCAGGAAACTCCAGGTTGAGCTCCATACGCTAGAGAATCGCCTAAGGGAAGCCAAATAAGAGGGGGAGGCACTCTATGCACAGTCAAGCTAGGTGGCCAAGGATGTGGCTGTTATTGAGGTTACCTTGGAAAAGCTTGATGACAAGCGTGAAGCTTATGCTCGCTATGAGGACCCTGAGGTTATTGCTAGAGAGGCCGATCACTGGCCAGAGCGGAGATGGATAAGAACAACATTCGTCTTCGTTGGAGAATATAATAGTTGTGTTCTGATGCATAGCATCAGTAATTTTGTCCCGCTCTTTTTTTCTTTCTTTTTGTGTCGCTGGATTTTGATGGAGGCATTAGTAAACCTTCAATGTAGTCAGCTCCTTGTTTCCTTTATACTAAAGAAATAAAAGCTTGGCTTTTTTTTGTAATTATGTGTGAACCTTGGATTTTGTATTAGAGATAATATGGATATAATATAACATCATAGTTGGTAATGATATCCCACTGGAGGATTTTTAGTGGACCGATTATTATTTTGGCACTTGATTGCAAATAATAAGTTAAAGATGAAACCCTATCAAAGGTGATATAGACGTGATAGGTTTTGAGGCCTAATCTCTACGAGCGTACTTAGAGTTAAGCACAGATGATAAGTTTGGATGACGACCAATATCAGAGGTATTATGGACGTGACCATCAATAGTCAAAATATAAAGGTTTCTCAGAGGTAATGTGGACATGGAAATGGACCTGAGGATCGCCCCAATGTGGAGATGGACGTGAAGTAATGCCCAAAAAAATTGACTTTTAAGTGGTCTACATGAGAGTATGCAAATGGACCTAAGGATCGCCCCAATATGGAGATTTTGAGGATCCATTACCCATTGTTTGTTTAGGACTCCTGAACACAGATAACATATTTTATAGTAAGTTATGAGGTAAAAAAGTTCATATTGTGTATACGCACTTGCTTGGGATAAACAAGGTAAATGTACACGATGTATATCTTAATTGTCTTTCTGGGGATAGGGGGAGTACAAGTCTAGCTTAGATATAGTAATTTTTGAGGAGCTTGTTGTTGATTGGCATCATGAGCACGATCTCACTTCCATAGAGTAGGGAAAATAATCTGTTTCGAGTTGGTGTTCGGACCTTTGTACGATAGACCCAAATATATTTGCCCATCTTCTCATTCCAATCGTGCTTGTTGCATGACACGAACTTCTTGAGTAGCTTTATACTGGTCTGATTGAATTCTTCTGCCAGTCCATTCGCTGCTAGGATATAGGTAGTCGAAGCTATATTCTGAATTTGGTTTTTATCGCAAAATCAGTAAAAAGTATGGCTTATAAACTGTTGACCATTGTTGTTAATCCTTTGAGGTAGTTCAAAGTGGTAGATAACGTCATGTTTAACAAAACTGATCACGTTAGATGTTTTCACTTTAATGAGTTGTATGGCTTTTGCCCACTTGGAGAAGTAGTCAGTTATGGCGAGAAAGAACCAGTGCTATTTCGATGACGGTGGGCTAATCGGCCTAATAATATCCATTCCCCATGCTTCAAACGGCCAAGATGCTACAGTTGGGTGTAGAAATTCTGAAGGTTGGTGGATAAAATTTGCATGGATTTGGCAAATCCAGTACTTTCTTGCATAATTGACGGCATCCGCTACCAATGTCGGCCAATAATAACCCATATGTCAAAGATGATCCTGAAGCTTTGGACTGGATTGTTGAGCACTTCAAACACAATCATGAGCTTCACGGAGTGCCTGCTTTGCTTCTGTACTTGATAAACATTATAGCAGAAGCCCGTCGTAGGAACGACAATACAAAATTTTTGTAGTTGTATCATAATAAAACCGGATGAAACGTCTCCTGATGGAAGTAGCTTCCTTCGGGTCCTCAGACAGAATTCTATAGACTGCGTAGTCTATGAAAGGGAGCCTCCAGTCTGAAATATTGATGTATGTCTCTACCGAATAGCTAAAACATATACAAAGGTTATTTTTAGGCAAACCAGCTCTTGGACAACCACTGCGACCAATTGATGAGTTTTGACCAGGACTGCCAGGGAGGCAGCGAGGCCGATAAGGGCATCAACCTCAATGTTTTATCGTCGATGCATGTGCGCTATGAAGAACCCGTTGAAGGTGAAGATTATACTGAGTGCGGTTTGATGGTAAGTAATTAAATCCTCGTACCAGACTTTGTAATTGCTCCGGACCTGACTGACTATTAGTTTGGAGTAGTCGTAGGCTTCTAAGAAATCAATTCCTACTTGTTTAGCGAGTTGGAGCCCAATAACGAGAGTGTTGTACTCTGCTACGTTGTTGGAATATGGATCATTGAGTAAGAAAGTGTGGTGGTTAACTAGGTCGTCGGAAGAAATTAACATTATCCTGACTCCAGCGACGATATCGTCTTTGGGCCATGTTCTTTCTTATGTCCTAGATCCAGAATACTGGAGAGCAGGATAATGACTCAGCTAACTGTACCTTAGAGAATAATGAAGTAACCTATAATGTGTTAAGGTTGTCTAGGGACAAGGGAGGTTGCATACTATAATTGAGTCTCCTAGGGTCATAACTTTTATATCTCAATCATTCAATCAAGTAGCAATATAAATATTTAAGAATAAACAGAAAGGCATCCTAAACATCGTATCATAATATTCTAGAGATCTCGCAATCCAAGTTGATATGTCAGATACATATCAAAAGTATACATGATATCGAGTCAACTATAGTATGAATATAATATAGTCACATAGGGAACTAGTATCCAAATTTGTCGGCTAACAGGTGTCAATTGGCTAAACGTCGAAAAGAATATAGTTTACAAAAGATGAGTAGTAAAACAAGAAACTGACTCGTGACCCTCAACAGCCATCCTTCTGGTGCATGCCATCAGTGAGGGTGAAGTAAGCTTGATCCTCAGGTGCTGGCTCTAAACCTGGACATGCAAAACCAGTGGGGTCAGACCCTAAATAGCAAATACCACAAAGGAAGCACAAAATGAAGAACCAAATCCAGATCTATAGTATAAGATGCATGAGCCAACAATCAATGGCATATATCCCATCCATGAAATAATATAACATCCCTTCACCAAAAAAGGACAAAATGTGGCCTATCATATCAAGATAGAATACGTCCCTTGATTATGGTCTAGCTAAAATATTCTGCATCGTAGATTCGATCGACAGCTTATCGTAACATAATAACGCAAACCAACAACCAAACAAGGATATGAGTTGAACTATCATGCCACAATAGCCTGTGTCCCTAATTCCACTCAACAGAAGGCACAATACTCGAGAAGAGATACAATTAGGAGAAAAAAATATAGCTTCAATCCATAAAATATTGTAACACAATGACGCAATCCAACAACCAAATAAGGACATGGGTTGAATCATCATCCTACTATAGCCCACTTTTCTAGCTAGGCACCTATATAAGCAAATTAGACGGCCAATCATGTATTACGACTTGCTATGTGATCTCTGGGTTATCCCAGTAATGCAATATATAAGGATCCTCAGTTCGTTTCATAATCGAGCAAGGCTGGCTGAACTAATGATATACAAGAATGAATGTATGTAAAATGATGCACTAGTCCCTTGTAGGGGCATTGAGCTAGTTATTAGTCAATATCAGTTCTAGGCTTTCTATAATAAAGATACTGGCTCGATCTTAAAATTAAATCAAATATTGCACTCCACTAGCGCGGATGATATACAGTATCCGTAGTGGCCAACTTTTAGTCCCAACAAATTTAAGGTGGTTTGACATGCACGATCTTGAGATACCGTTCCCTTCCAATGATCTTCAAATTAAGTTGCCTAGTTTATCCTAGGTTAATTAAAATCTTATGTCGTAGTCACATGAATATTTTCTCTTAGTTATTATATCTTAAGTACGGGCACTCTTGATACGAATCCATATTTTACTCAAATGTTAAATATGGATTCACCCAAGCGTGATGCAACAATCAATACTATCTAGCCAAGGCTAAAGTCGCTTTCCAACTACCAGATTCGTGCATGAAAATAATTACATATATCACGTAGCAGGAGTATGTGGCACAACAACTCACTATAAATATCAAGTGGCACTCTTGGTGTGATCAAGTGTATGAGCACGGATACAATAGTTAGGGCCAGAACAAGTTCTATATCAAGATTATGGACAAGTTATCAAATAGCAAGTTATTCAGGACATGATAGTTTAATACAGGTCACATATAATTTGTCACTTTATTTTATCGATGAATGACAATATGAGTAGTACGAAAATTGCTCGAGATCAGATCCACAATCCTTAAACCAAACAAAGATCAGGGTTGCAGAACGTCACTCGAGTTGAACTTTGCCTCTTATTCTATCCAACGTATAATAAGTTGATCAAGGATAAGTAATCTAATTAACAAGTAAAGTAGAAAGTGTATACAGAGCTACATCTATAGGGCTCGACGTGCACAAGAAATATTAGGCACATAAAGCAAGTTGGCATACAAAATACACAGAAGTAAGTTTGGCGCACAAATGACCAAAACTTGGTTGGCGCACAAATGACCAAAAACTGGGTTGGCGCACAAACGACCAAAAGCTAGTTTGGCATACTTTGTCAAGTTAACTAATACGACACACTTAACAAAAGTGTGCGGGCGAGAATAAGGTCCATTCTAATAGAAAGTGCCTGTCACGACCCGCACCCAGATAATTCGGGTACCGGTTCGCGAGTACGTCCAGCCTACGCCGCAGTGTCGGCGGTAGTACACTGTCTAGATCATATTCATAGGTAAATTTAAATCTAGCTCATTCACAATAAATAAATAGGCAAGGATAAAAATAGGAAATAGGAATGCTAAGATTTCATAAGACAAATTTGTGATATCCAAATCCACAGTTTAATTACCGAACCAGAAGATAAATCGGGGACAAACCCGATTACTATGCTGAAAGAAAAATACTAGCTAACTGGCTAACTACTCCTCAAAAGTAGTCTCCTGAGTAGGAACTGGCTCCTCAAAAGTATCATCTGCTACGTCATATGGGCCATAAAAGGTGGGGGCATAGTCCTCATCATCGCCTAATATCAACGGATCCAGTCAGGAAAGGAGCAAAATACCAATACACAACAAAGCTTAAACTAAATATTTATGGCAAGTAGTGAAAGCTGACTAAGCATCACGATAAGAATATGCATAATAAGTAGTAAAAATTAACTAAGGTTAAGCACTAAAAATCAGGAATATAAGTAAAATAGGATTATAATGAGACAAGAAAATAGAACTGCAACAAGACAACAGGAACTATGTGTGTGTAAAATTGTGTATTTAGAATACATAGTTGGCATATAGGAGGTTATAAGGCTAATAAGGCCGTCATAGACGGCTAGCAGTCAGGAATAATCGAGTATAAGGCTGATGGTACAGTCGCGTACCAACAGCTAGTAGTCAGGACAGGGGGAAGGGTAAACTACATGCCTCCTAGTATTCTCCCTTCCGACACAAAAAGCGAGACATGAACTCCAAATCCTAACACTAAGTATAATCATCCAATGGTGCTAGTAGAGCAAGGATCTAATTATCATAATATAAAGAATAAACTTGAAGTGCAAGTACTTGCCTGATGTTTGGATTCCAACTACGGTTCTGTTCTCGGGAAATTTCCAGAAATATCTCTGGATGCTGAAATAAATATTACCATCATGCTCAGAAGATATCAAATAGCTAGAAATGCCTATCCTTGAGTCCAATTTGGAGACAAGGGCAAAAACGGCAATTTTGGGTCAAAACGGGGTCCACATGTGGGCCCGCTTTGCACCGAAAAATGTGTCAGGGTCAAAGGTCTCCAAATTCACCAAACTTAGTGTCAACAGGTCAGGAATGATGATACGAACCTAGCAGAACTTACAGAATTGGATTCCGATGAGCCGATCACAAAATTGCCTGTCGAGTGGAGCCTGTGGGGCCCACGACACGCGATTTCGTCAACGTTCTCAGAATCGAACCAAACTTGGGTCACAGGACCAGCGTATCGCTACGAGTCCGATGGCACAAGTTTTGTTTTATTTCGATGTATGTACACAAAGTTAGGGCTCGATTCAGAAAAGTCGGATACGGGGTGTTGTCCGCGGATACACGTTTATTTCGGTGTGCACGCACATCCGAATCGACTTCTGCGAAATTCCATACGTCCGTATCAACGGCGCGCACGTATCCCATACCAAGTCGTCCGTTTGGCGGGGCGTACCCAGTTCCGGGGTGAATCAGGGCGTTATTTTTCCTGTTTTTGGATCGCGGTTCGCGATCGCCACAGGACGCGATGCCCCGAGCGTGTTACACGGGCACCGAGAGGGTCACGCAGGCTTCGCGATGCAAAAGACAGAATCAGAAACGGATAAACTAGCAGGGAGATACACGTACCTGAACAAGGCTTAAAAAATAGAGTTTCTTGTGTCCGTGTCGTGTCCGACACGTGTCCGACACGAGAGAGAGAACTAGGGTTAGGGTTTGGGGCTGCCGGAGGCGGAGCTGAGGCGCTGAGGCCGGAGGCGGGTAGGAGGAGCGGCGCTGGTGGCGCGCCGGAGCGGGCGGGGGACGGGCGGAGCCGGCCGGAGGCGCTGCGGCGAGGCGAGGGCTCGGGGTCGACCTGATTTCCTTGCGGGCGGGGAGAAGAAGGAGGCGGAGAGGGGGCTGCGGCGAGTTGGTGGCGGCGCTGGCGAAGGCGGGCACGGCGTGGCGGCGCTGGGCGGAGTGGTGGCGGTGGGGTGGTGCGATAGGGTGAGGGGCTGTGACCGGAGGCCGAGCGGGGGTTAATTTATAGGGGAGGAGGAGAGGCGAGGGGCCGAGGGAGGCGGGCGTCATGGCCGGGGGTGCGGGCGAGGTGGCCGGGCGGAGCTCCACGTGACCGGAGGCGGCGACTCCGGCGGGAGACGCGGGGGGGGGGGGAGCGGTTCAGGCGGGGAAGAGGGGAAAAAGGGGAACTGGTCACGGGCGGCGAGTCGGGTTCGGGTGGACCCGACCCGACCCGTTAAGGCGGGCGGGCTGGGCCAGTTTGGGCCGAGGGTTGGGCCGGACTGGGCTGGGCTAGGGTTTAGGTTAATTAATTAAATAAATCAATAAATACATACATAAATAAATAAATAAATAGTTTTTAGGTATTTTAAAATAGGTCCGGGGCCCAATAAATTCCAGAAAAATTACCCTAAATTCAGTTTTTTATTTCACACACAAAATATTATTTTCATAATATTTTAATAGTAATTAACAGCAAATAAAAATTAATTAATTACCAAGAGCCTAGGTTTTAATTACAGAAAAATCCCGAAAAATCCAAAAAATTGCGAAAAGTCCAAATTAATAATTCTTGAACATCAGGGGGCTTACAATCTACCCAACTTATAAAAATTTCATCCTCGAAATTAAAATATGGCATAATCTATTAATCCTTTATGTACATAAGGCAAGTCAATCGCAATCTCCTTGCGATAATCAAAATTCTAATCATATCCATTGCAATCACTTCAAGGTTAAGATGACCACTGTTCCAATCAAAATTTCCACCTATGGTTATCTTTTCTCACTTTGTCAAATTATCCATATCCATATCCAAATTTAAATTAAATTCTTATAATATCTTCAAAATTTAAATAAGCATGTAAATTTCACCTCCCGATCTCTAACTATCATAATCTTCTCTAGAAGTAATCCGAGTCCAATATTATTCCCATTTTCACTTATAAATTTTTGTATGCTTCGACTTTTAAAACTCTATTCACATCCTTAACGTTTCAAATAGGTAGTCCAACCATCAAATTTTAAATTCTTAATTCCAATCATCAAATTGAAGATAATTTAAATGCAATCCACCAATGTTCAAGTCTGAAATTCTATATTTTTATCCTCTAAATTCAAATTGATGATTTTACCTTCATTATTCCAAATTTAAATCATGTACCTAAGGTATAAATATTGGGTCCTCAATATCAAGAATTTTGAAGTTCATTAATCCTCATCATCTTAGTCATTCTTCTAAAATTCTCAAAATTGAAATGGCTTGAACCTCTCTCAATCTAAGCTTTACTCGATTACAATCCAAAAGAAATTCCTCTCGAGTTGACAATGCACTGCTACCCAACTTAGAATTTACCCATCTATCACATAAGGCTATATACCTTAAGAAAATATTCCTTAATTTATTTACTCATGTCCTTCAATCCTCGAAACTTCAACGCCGATCATATTACATATGATATGTCCTTAATTACGGAAGAATAATCCTCAAATATGTGATCGGCCTATGGGGTATATCTAGTACTCTCCGTGTATCAAACTTATACCAAGCACGAGATTTTGTCTTTCCGAAATAAGGGAAGACGGAGATCAATAATAAAGAGTTCAAGGGTGGGGTGATAGAATAGAAGTATCGGGATCAAGGCGTTTAAAGAATTCAAATGGGAATTGTCAAGCAGTGGTGGATTGAAATCCTATTCTGGTAATCATTTGTTCGCATGCTCATATTAGTACAGTTATGTAACTGATACGATATGCTCGGACATATCTAGAGGGCAAGTATACTAGTCGACTATATATCTCAATCCACGTAAAGTAGTCGTGCGAACCAAAATGCACTAAGATTGATCAGACCGTAATACACTGATTCTGAATAGACACTTGTATTAGTGTGGTTGATCAGGCCCCAATAACACATATGTCCTGAACAGGCCCGATAAAGAGTAAGCTTGCAAAACTAGGCTATAGAATAGCAGCATAAGTCAAGTACAGAAAAATTAAGTGCGCTAGATGATGATGGAAGGAGGTACAATTTATTCAAGTTCACAAAACAAAAACAAAATAAGCATCATAACAAAAGACTCTACAATCTCTACAGTTATTAAATATAAAAGCATACCAGGTTATTAGCAAGTTCAAAATTACTAGGTTGGGGCTGAGGTCACGAACCAATAGGCACGAGCTAAAACAAGACTAGAAACGGCAGCTACAAATCACTTACGCGCATTAGCTACTCCAAGAGTCTGCGCGTTCTCCACGGTCATCGTGAAAGCTTATCCGCGTCCTTGTGGTGGATTCCTCTGCTGCTGCTGGGCCTGTTGGAAGAGTACTGCTTGTGGTACCAAGGGTGGTCTCGGTTCGGGTGTTGGTAGAGCTTGTTGGTTTATCACAGCATCTCGTGGTGATCTTGTAGAAATCTCATCGCTTGCTGGTAGGTCTATTACTCTGCATCCAAAATAAATGATAAGATGCGCACAGGAATCAAGGCAGGATGCAAGTCAAGGAATTAATTCGAATCCGAGATAGATGTCAAGAACGATTCAAGCAAGTGGATGAGATCCTAAAAAATTATCTTATTCTTACTGCAGGCTTGTTCGGTCCCTAAGTTGAAACTGAACAATTTAGTTGTTGACCTGCATGGGCCACCATAAAAATATGTCACGACCCGTACCCAGATAATTCGGGTACCGGTTCGCGAGTACGTCCAGCCTACGCTGCAGTGTCGGCGGTAGTACGCTGTCTATATCATATTCACAGGTAAATTTAAATCTAGCTCATTCACAATAAATAAATAGGCAAGGATAAAAACAGGAAATAGGAATGCTAAGATTTCATAAGACAAATTTGTGATATCCAAATCCACAGTTTAATTACAGAACCAGAAGATAAATCGGGGACAAACCCTATTACTATGCTGAAAGAAAAATACTAGCTAGCTGGCTAACTACTCCTCAAAAGTAGTCTCCTGAGTAGGAATCGACTCCTCAAAAGTATCATCTGCTACGTCATATGGGCCATAAAAGGTGGGCATCATCGCCTAATATCAACGGATCCAGTCAGGAAAGGAGCAAAATACCAATACACAACAAAGCTTAAACTAAATATTTATGACAAGTAGTGAAAAATGACTAAGCATCATGATAAGAATATGCATAATAAGTAGTAAAAATTAACTAAGGTTAAGCACTAAAAATCAGGAATATAAGTAAAACAGGATTATAATGAGACAAAAAAATAGAACTGCAACAAGACAACAGGAACTATGTGTGTATAAAATTGTGTATTTAGAATACATAGTTGGCATGTAGGGGGTTATAAGGCTAATAAGGCCGTCATAGACGGCTAGCAGTCAGGAATAATCGAGTATAAGGCTGATGGTACAGTCGCGTACCAACAGCTAACAGTCAGGACATGGGGAAGGATAAACTACATGCCTCCTAGTATTCTCCCTCCCGACACGAAAAGCGAGACATGAAATCCAAATCCTAACACTAAGTGTAATCATCCAATGGTGCTAGTAGAGCAAGGATCTAATTATCATAATATAAAGAATAAACTTGAAGTGCAGGTACTTGCCTGATGTTTGGATTCCAACTACGGTTCTATTCTCGGGAAATTTCCAGAAATATCTTCGGATGCTGAAATAAATATTTCCATCATGCTCAGAAGATATCAAATAGCAAGAAACATCTGTCCTTGAGTCCAATTTGGAGACGGGCAAAAATGGCAATTTCGGGTCAAAACGGGGTCCACATGTGGGCCCGCTTTGCACCGAAAAACGTGTCAGGGTCAAAGGTCTCCAAATTCACCAAACTTAGTGTCAACAGGTCAGGAACGATGATACGAACCCAACGGAACTTCCAGAATTGGATTCCGATGAGCCGATCACAAAATCGCCTGTCGAGTGGAGCCTGTGGGGACCACGACACGCGATTTTGTCAACGTTCTCAGAATCGAACCAAACTTGGGTCACAGGACCAGCGTATCGCTACGAGTCCGATGGCGTAAGTTTCGTTTTAATCCGACATGTGTACACAATGTTAGGGCTCGATTCAGAAAAGTCGGATACGGGGCGTTGTCTGCGGATTCGCGTTGATTTCGGTGTGCACGCACATCCGAATCGACTTCTGCAAAATCCCACACGTCCGTATCGACGGCGCACACGTATCTGTGAAGACACCGCACGACCAAGTTATCCCGTTTGGCGGGGCGTACCCAGTTCCGGGGTGAATCAGGGCGTTATTTTTCCTGTTTTTGGATCGCGGTTCACGATCGCCACAGGACGCGATGCCACGAGCGGGTTCCACGGGCACCGAGAGGGTCACGCAGGCTTTGCGATGCAAAAGACGGAATCAGAAACGGGTAAACGAGCAGGGAGATACATGTACCTGAACAGGACTTAAAAAACAACATTTCTTGTGTCGTGTCCGGCACGTGTCCGACACGAGAGAGAGAACTAGGGTTAGGGTTTGGGGATGCCGGAGGCGGAGCTGAGGCGCTGAGGCCGGAGGCGGGCCGGAGGAGCGGCGCGGGTGGCCCGCCGGAGCGGGCGGGGGACGAGCGGAGCTGGCCGGAGGCGTTGCGGCAAGGCGAGGGCTCCGGGTCGGCCTGGTTTCCTTGCGGGCGGGGAGAAGGAGGAGGCGGAGAGGGGGCTGCGGCGAGTTGGTGGCGGCGCTGGCGAAGGCGGGCACGGCGTGGCGGCGCTGGGCGGAGTGGTGGCCGGGGGTGCGAGCGAGGTGGCCGGGCGGAGCGCCATGTGGCCGGAGGCCGAGCGGGGGTTAATTTATAGGGGAGGAGGAGAGGCGAGGGGCCGAGGGAGGCGGGCGTCGTGGCCGGGGGTGCGAGCGAGGTGGCCGAGCGGAGCGCCACGTGGCCGGAGGCGGCGGCTCCGGCGGGGGACGCGGGGGGGGAGCTGTTCAGGCGGGGATGAGGGGAGAAAGGGGAACGGGTCACGGGCGGCGGGTCGGGTTCGGGTGGACCCGACCTGACCCGTTAAGGCGGGCGGGCTGGGCCGAGGGTTGGGCCGGACTGGGCTGGGCTAGGGTTTAGGTTAATTAATTAAATAAATCAATAAATACATAAAAAATAAAAAAATAAAAAAATAGTTTTTAGGTGTTTTAAAATAGGTCCGGGGCCCAATAAATTCCAGAAAAATTACCCTAAGTCCAGTTTTTCATTTCACACACAAAAATATTATTTTCATAATATTTTAATAGTAATTAACAGCAAATAAAAATCAATTAATTACCAAGATCCTAGGTTTTAATTACAAAAAAATCCCGAAAATTCCAGAAAATTGCGAAAAGTCCAAATTAATAATTTCTGAACATCAGGGGGCTTACAGTGCCCGAGTAAGCTAGCTAAAAGGTAAAACACACAATCCGCGATCAATGCTCAACAGTCGAGAAACTCGTCAGTCGAGTAGCACAAAAATTAATAACACAGAAATTGAGAAACCAACCAAAGATTTGTCTCTTAGAAAACGAAGAGGGAAAAAGTATGCGAGCTACTAAACATAAGCAAAGTGCACCGACTGATGAAACATAGGAAAAGTGTGCAAGATTGCCAACGCAAAAAAAGTGCGTGGACTTGTTGTGGTGTACTTTCTCTTAGTTTTTCAAGGAGAACTTTGATTAAAATATGCACTAAAGTATGCCAACTGGGTTTTCTCTCAAAAGTGTGTTACTGACTCAAGGAGTGTGACTAGCGTATTTTTGTTAGGATAATAAGTGGAGTATGATTAGTATACAAGAAAAGTTAGAAAAATAAACCAATGCATCCAAAGTAAAACATATGCATTTCTACGCCAAAGGGATTTTCTTGCATAATCTTCATAGAGCACTGTTCTTCTTCTCTAGTCAGCCATTTTTGTACATGTATTGTATCAAGTTTTAACACTGAACTTAGTTGGACTCAAAATCAAGCATAAAAAAGTAAAGTTATATAAAATATGGTGCTCTACACTATTAGCTAATTAGTTTTGCAAAACAAAAATTTTTGGGAGATCAAATCCCAAAAAAAAAAGTGAACCCATAGACCCAAACTCTGGTCTATACAATTCCAACCAAGAAAATCAAGGACAATAAGTATTAAAGATGAAGGGGTGCTCGGTCCAAAAAATATGAGCTAGAAATAAACAGGCATAATTAAAAAGTATGCATAAATCCATGGTTCTTCTCTTGTGCAGAGAGAAAGAGAGAAATAGAAAGGAAATATTAAGCAGAGAGAGAGAGAGAGAAATAGAAATATATATAGGTTTAGGTTTATAGATATGGACCATAGGATTACTAAAACCCATCCAAGCCACACATGCCACCAACCCAACCAAACCAACTCTTCTCCATAACTCACGGGTCCGGTCTAAAGAAGGCCAAGCAAACAATCAACATGCGCCAAAGACAATATGCGCCAAAGTGCACTGGGAAGGGGGCTGTCATCTCTATTCACCTTAAAAAAATTGTCCTTGTAATTCAAACTCAAGGCTAGATAGAGATATCAAGATAAGTAATAAAATAATTACAAATAATCTACGCATACAAATAAATAATAACACATATAATAAAGCAAAGCAACATCACATCACACTAGTGCTTGTTGTTCACGAAATAAAAGATGCAAGACATACGAAAGAAATATACCTTATGAGTCGAATAGGTGCGGGTACCGAGATCGAATATCATTCTTATGCTCCTTCATCTTATGCTCCTTCATCGAGTCCCCAGGAGTAATAGTCCCAAGCAACAAGAACAAGACGGATAGTTTGGTTCTTGAGTACCTTCTTTCTCTGAATCAAAATAGATATGGGCTATTCCTCGTAAGTTAAGTCGGTACCAATGACTAACTCAGAGTGATCGAAGAGGTGACTCGGATCTGGAACATACCTACGCAACTACGACATATGAAATATAACACCCACTTCACAAAGCAAAGGCGAAAGTACAAGACGATAAGCAACATCCTCTATCCTCTAGAGAATATCAAACGGTCATACGTATCTTGGACTAACCCTGAATCTAATGACTCCACAGGTGGGCAAAATCCATAAAAATACGTAGTCGCTGACAAAAAACTCTAACAACCTACGATGCTGATCGTTCCAATAACGATGACGATCTTGTGCAACCCGAAGTCTTTCCCTGATGTTCTTAACTACTTCAACCATTTGAGTTATCAACTCAGGCCCCAATATCTTCCATTCACCAATGTCATCCCTTGCCAAGGATGATCTACACTTCCTTCCATACAATGCCTCGAAAGGAGATATCTGTATGCTGGCCTGATAACTATTATTGTACGAGAATTCTAATAAGTAAAGATAATCCTCCACAACCCACCAAAGTCTAAGGTATAAGACTGCAACATATCTTCCAAAGTCTGGATTATTCTCTCTAATTGTCAATCTGTCTGGGGATGATATGTGGTACTAAATCTAAACTTGGTACCTAACTACTCGTGCTAAATTTTCTAAAAATGAGATATAAAACAAGTATCATGATCTGACACTATACTCATTGGGACTCCGTACTGTCTCACTATCTACCGCATGTATATCTCTGATAACTTCTCTATGGACTACCCTATTCAAAAGAGAAAAAAATGTGCCACTTTCATGAGTTGATCTACTATTATCCAAACTATATCATGTCTAGTAGGGGATCTTGGTAAATCGGTCACAAAATCTATCGTAATGTGTTCCCACTTTCACTCTAGAATAGACAGAGGTTGTAACAATCATGCTGGTCTGTGTTGTTCTTCCTTCACTTGCTGACATACGAGACATCATAAAATAAATTGAGCTATTTCTTTTTTATTCCGTTCTACCAGAAATATTGCTTGACATGATGGTAAATCTTCGTGTCTCCAGGATGAATAGAATACTAGAAACTGTGTACCTCGATCATCACTTCTTGTCGGATATCTCCACTGGGCACACAAAGACGATTTCCAAATTTGCGTGTTCCTTCTTCATAAATATTTAAATCTTTCCTAACACCTGACTCATATTTTGCCCTAAGCTTCTAAATCTAAGAATCTTCTGCTTGACCTGACTTGATCCTCTCCACCAAAGTTAATTATATCTGGAGACACACTATCTCGATGTCCATCTCTTAAAGATCCTCTAGAATGTGCATCTGAGTTGTCAAGATGAATGTGCCGCATCTTCTACTTAGAGCATTTGCTACTATATTTGTCTTGCTCGGATGGTATTGAAGTATCATCATAATCACCAAATAACTCTAGCCATCTCCTTTATCTCATGTTCAAGTCCTTCTGAGTGAATATGTACTTCAAACTCTTATGATCTGAAAATATCTCTATCCGATCACCATATTGGAATGTCTCTACAACTTGAGAGCAATCACTACTGCTACTAATTCCAAATTATCTGTTGTATTATTCTTTTCATGATCTTAAAGTTGTCGGGACGCATAAGCTATTACTTTTCTATGTTTCATCAATACACATCCAAGTCTATTCCCATATGCGTCACAGGAAATCGTGAATCCTCCAGATTGTACTGGAAGTATAAGGATCGGTGCTGATATCAGTTTCTTTTTTAACTTCTTAACTACTGCTTGGCACTCTTCTGTCGAAATAAATTATACCTCCTTGCGGGTTAGATGATTCATTAGTGCTGAAATCCGTACAAAGTCTACCATGAACCTCCGGTAATGTCTAGATTATCCCAAGAAACTTCTCACGTATGCTTCTGTCTTCGGGATTGGCCAATTCTCTACTGCCAATAATACTATCTAAATATCTTATATAATATATATATAATGTACATGTCAAGATATCTCAACTCCCAAATGGAGAACAATATGATAATATGATAATGATAAATAATAATTAATCACAATAATAAACTAGAGGAAGATATGGAACGATATGAAATTGAAAGAAAGGAATAAGGTCACAATACATTAAGAGTCTAAGTCTACTCTCAACACAAGACATTAAATAATAGTACAATGCGAAAGTGTAACTGACATATACAATATCATGAATAAACAAGCTATGTCTCATTAACTGCTGGTACTAACTCAACAGGCTCTATGGGTGATAACTCAACTAGCTGGCCATCTTGTGGTCCATAGTACGTAAGACACCAGTCCTTTAATGGATCATATAAACAAATATATCCAGTTAGGATTTGAGCAAAGTATAACCCAAATAGCAGTTCTAATAATTAACCAAAACTATGAAATAGTAATAACAATAAAAATAAATGATGATAGTAACTGAACTAGCATGTATCACGAGAAGAAGCATCATAGTAAATAATGGCAAGAACTAAGAACAATATGATGATGATCAATAATATAATAAAATGGAATAAAGAAAATAATATATATCACTGTGCCTTAAAATATTAGTAAGATAATGCAATCAGCTTGGGCCTAACACATGCTATATATAAAAGGTGAGTTAGCGAGATCACGCATAAGTTACATTATTTGCTAACTATCACGGGATACACTAAAACACGAGCTATAAGGTATGATCATATATTCACTAATACTTCTCCAACCCTCGACTAATACATGGATCCAAATTATGACACGTTATAACTCGTATATCATACTGCACGGTCTATAATATCATGCACTATGATCACGGTCTATATAATTACTAAGATATTATGATACTTACTGAGTAATCACGAAGCATGACACGACAATCGCTGAGTAACCACGACAATAACATCTCATAACGAAGATCCATGTATACCAATCCGTGAAATAATTATGTCAAGAATCAAATATCTCAATACTAAGTACATGAAACATAGAGGCTATCAAATAAGAAAACTATTAGAGAATGTACTCGCCTGTGGTCCTGAGAAAATGCTATATCTCGATATCCGAGCTGGTGTCACACACACCTAAATATCAATGGCATGTCAATTGGTTGCAATAAATAAGAAATAAGTTAAAGATGCTCTTATATGATTTCTGGGCCATTACTAGGTCACACTAGCTAAACTAGGTTACCTTAGTCATCTAGTCAAACTTAGGTCATACATAAGTTTCTAGGTCCTCACTAAGGTAATTAGTCTATTTTGATCACTAACTAGTTAATATCAGCTTGTATTTGCTATACTTGGTCATTACCTTGGGTTTTAAGTCATTACCTTATTGTATAAGTAATACCTTAACCTATTCTTTAGTATCTATTAACATTAATACCATGGACTAGGTGATACCTTAGTATACTATCTTGATATCTAGGATATCCCATACCCAACATTAGTACCTCCCACTCAAGCTAGATATCATGATACCACTTCCTTATAACTCACCATACTATTTCCTGTGCACCAATGTGCACAAGTCTGAACCCATAATACCCCAACATGGACTACAACCTTGCAGTTCTACTGTCTGCACAGCAGACACAGCTACCTCTCCCCTCTACTCCTCTAACTCCATTCCTACTGAACACCCCTTCTGCTACTGCCAGCTAAACACTCAACTCAAAATCTCACATATCCAAGTTACTAATATACACACAAAGAATACCTTACTTAGATATGCTCGTATCCTAGTTACATTCTGTAAGCCCCCTCATTTTAGAATATGATCAATTTGGTAATTTACAATTATTTTAATTATTTTATTTAAATTAAATAGATTTAAAGAATTAATTTTTAAATTCTTCTTTTATATATATGATACTTTGCCATGGCTTGGATATTTTGAGCAATATACAATATTTTTTCTGCTAACCAAATTTACATTATTGAACTTGACTGGACCAACTACACTTGGGACATGGGTGTTGCATTATTTTTATTTCCCTCATGCTCTCAAAATATTAACAAACATCTAAATTCATTGACATTGCAAAATTACCTTAAATTTGCTAGTTGTACCCAACCGAGCCCAAACACCCAACTCCGGCTCTCAAACCAAACCTATGAGACATGTATACTACCCCCACACCTTTTTCTACTCCACAATACATCCTACATATAATTTAGTATACAAAAATCTAAATAAATCAATTAAATGGTCCATAAATACAATATTTCCAAATTAGGAAAGACCACTATGCATTCTTATTGAATATCAATTTAAATCTGAAATAATTTTTTTAAAATCTAATTTAAAGATTCTAGAGAATCCTCTAACCCTATTTTAGTCTCTTTAGATACTATCCATAAATGGAAATACTAAAACAAATCCTAACTGCCAAACTATATATATATATATATATATATATATATATATATATATATATATATATATATATATATATATATATATATATATATATATATATATATAAACCTAATTAATAGGTTCGACCACTCTCTTCTCTCCTCGTGGAAATTACCGACCCCATCCCTCTACTTCATGACCCCCACAGCCCCCTACTCCCTCTCTATTTCAGATCTCCATCAACTCCAAGCCCCCACACAAGTTCCTAAAGTGTTCTATCACTACTAGAAGGTTCGACAATACCTCCAAGGGCCAAAAATTGCTGCTGGTTGCAGCAACAATATTGTTGTGTAAATAGCATAAAAAAATCCTAAAAAGCCTATATTTACATCTTACTTAATGCCCCCAAGATTTTTCATAAGTTTCGTGGAGTTTGGAGTCCGTTTGCCGCTCCAAAAGGTTTGTGTCGCAAGAAGAGCCTCTGCCGTAATCACGAACACGTAAGATTCATAAATTTTATTTTATATTTATTTTTCCATGTGATAAACTTTGAAGGAATCCATAAACATGATATATGACGAATGATGATATCCCCATGCATGAGAGACCCTAATTTATATGGAAAATTACTCTTTTATGACACGAAACCAATACATGGCAATATGATAACCATAATAACCAAGTTTTGATAGATGTTATTATTTATTATAAAAATATGAATTTCTAGAAATTAATTAATAAAATTTAGAATATTAATTAATATATTTTATATATTAAATTGATTTTTATATAAGTTGGCAATCTTGCATGCATAAACTAGTTGTCAAGTTGCTAGAACTCATATTCGACGCACAACGAAACTTGTGCATGCAACAACAACTTTTTTAGTATTTTTTTACTAAATAAATAATATTCTTGAAATAATAGTTTTTAATAATTAATAATGATTTTGGCAATGTTTAATGACTAATAATATATTGCGGTATAGCTACTTGCTTGTGCAACCAATATAGAATTAATATCTAGATAATAACCTAATTTAAATAGAAAATTGGAGTCTAACTCGTGTAATAATTAATTGGTAGGTGTTAGAGACGTTTCTGTGGAGAGCTCCGGACCAGACTTATTGTGCTCGCATCATGGCTTGGAAGGCAAGTACACCTTGCGTGATAGTATTGTTCAGTTTATATTATGTCTAGTTTATTTGTTTAGTTGTGTGCATGCGTCTTAGAGTAGCAGACTTACCTGGTATATTGTGAAGGTACTTGATATCTTCTGACCTGAGATTTGTTCAACACATTCACTAAGTGAGGGAGTGCATGGACTAGCATATCGACTGATCATCGATACATGAGGTCGCATCTTGTGTTAGTAGTTAGTATTTGGATTAGTTTTCTAGATTTTATTGTCGTCGTTGCATTATGTCTGTACCGCGTATACAGTTCGGATAGTACATTGGGAGGAGAGAATTCACTAGTGAATGTATGGGACTTCTATTTCTTATAGTGTACATAGTGTATATGGTGTACTCCTGAGTTCTATCCAATGCCTGGTGGGATGACGGATTATTCTCTTCTCCCCCCTCATGTTCCACTAGAGAGGTATGAAATGCATATCACATAGATGGTTTATTTACCCTATTCATTGTTTACTGATTTACTTTTATGCATATTAATTTCTTGTGTACTTGTTATGTCCCTCTGAGGACTTGGACCTTTTCTAGATCCAGATGAGTACTTGTACCCGACGGACTACGGAGTTGGAGATTTTGCTGATATGGACCTTGAGGTGGAGCCACTTGAGTTTCCTTGAGCGTTATGGATGCTAGTTTCTTAGTGACTTGGGTGTCTTATCTAGTTGGCTGACGCTCGGACTATTTTATTATTGTCTAGTTGTGCTTCTTTCAGTATTTTTTCATACTTTATTATCGTGGATTGTTCTCCACTAGACTTGATTTGTAGTAGATTCTGAGACTTTATCTATTCATCCAATTTCCTATTCTGTGATATTTGTGGATGAGACTAGATTATTATCTGCCTATGATGTTGAGACTTAGTTATATTTTATAGTATACTACGACTAGTTAGGCCCATTAACTTGGGTTATTATACTTGTTCGTACAGCTGGCATGTGTACGTATACCTAGTCCTATGTATTTTGGGACTGGGGTGTGACATATTTTTAGTGGTGCCCATACAGGTCAGAGCATATCATTTTGATTACATTATTGTGTCGAGCGAGCCTGTAGTTAAGATAAGATTCTTAGGGTCTCAATCC
This sequence comes from Iris macrosiphon, assembly GCA_036927795.1. Lineage (NCBI taxonomy): Eukaryota > Viridiplantae > Streptophyta > Magnoliopsida > Asparagales > Iridaceae > Iris > Iris macrosiphon. The sequence continues at coordinate 141,351,331 of JAYESA010000019.1, read as the reverse complement.
ACAATTGCTATTGGAACTTCCTTTAATATCTAATATCGTCCTTGAACCTCAAAATTATAATCATCCATACTTTCTTTGAACTCTTATTCCTTGTTTCTTATTTTTCTCTATCTCGACAAAAATAACACTCGTGCGCGATGATCTCCCCAAGAGAAGATTCTCGTCAAGATGAAGAATACATGTTTAATATAATATTTGTAAGTAGATGGTTGCCTGAGTAGAAAATATTATGGTAGATGATTTCTAGACGTTATAGATAGAATAGATTAAGGACATTATCAGTAAGAACCTAAACCAATGTGGACTCTATAAATTGTCTAGATTATAAGTGTTAGGGTACTATTAGATGAATGTGAGTCATTTTATGTGAAGATATAATATTATATTTTGATAAGAAAGTTTAATCTAAGGTGGGTAGGCTTCACGACTAAAAAATTAGTTTGGAGGTTAATCAATTGATGAAGATGGGAATTGTCAATTTTGGTGCTTTGAGGCTTAAACTTCTATGTGATTTAAACAAAGGGGTATTTTCAATTTGAATTGATGGTAAGATAAGGAGCTACAGATATATTAAATTTTAAGGCGATTATGATATAATAAATTTTAAATTAAATTATTTTGGACGAATTTAAATGTTGTGGAGTTTAAATTTTGAGGATAAACATTAATTTAAATAAAGAGTTAAAAATTTGATATGGCAGAATTGACGATTTTGTTAAATCATAAGTTTTTGAAGATTATGATATGATTGAATTCGTGTTTAAATTTAAAGGAGATTATGATGATGGATTTAAATTTAGATTTGAAGTATATTGAAGAATTTAAATTTTATGGGATTTAAATTTGAAGATTATTATAAGATTTGACTTTAAATCTAAATTTGAGAATTTTAGGATATCATGAGGCAGAACATTGGTGAATCTCAATTTGAAGATTTCGTAATTATTTTATTGTTTAAGCATTGTGTGGAAAAGAAAAATCTAAAAGAAAAAAAAAAGATCGAGAGAATAGTTTTAAATTTAAATTTTGAGAATGAGAATTTAAATTAAAATTTATTCAAGAGAATATATAATTGTTGGATTTAAAATAGAAGATTGGATTAAAACTTGAATTATTGAGATTGAGTTATTAAATAAAGTTTTGAGGAATTTGATTTAAATTGAAAATTTTAAATGATAGACTTTAAACTTTTAAAACTTGTAGAAGAGTTTGATAAAATAGATTTATATTTTTTTACAAAAAATTTAGAGGTTAAATAATATTTGGTGAATTTGAGAATATTTTGTGATAATTGTCGAATTGAAGGTAAGTAAAAAATTATGGTGCATAAATTGTGGTTGATTATAAAAAGAATAAAATATAGAGGAGTGAAATTTGATTGAACAATTTTTGGAATTCAAAATTTTAGATGAGATTATTTTAAAGTCGGTGATTGGATTCAAATTTTATGAATAGATAGAATTAAATTAAGTTTTGAGATTTGAGGAGATAAGGATATATTGCATTAAAGATTATAAATTTTGGAGATTTGATTTAATCTTAGAAGGTTGGCTAGAATTAGATGTGCCATATATGAATTATTTTGTTGGGTAGCTTTATGATTACTAGGTTTAATGATATTATAAAGAGTAAAATTGATTAAGTTATGGGAATTATCGTTCCAAGAAAAAAAAATTCAAAAATTTAAGGATTGGAGGAGAAGATTATTTGAGATTTGAATTTTAAAATTGTGAAATGAGACAACTTTGAGGATGGAATTTTAATTTTTTTTTTAAACATCAAGATTGGATTTGATTTTTAAGTTTGGATATGGAATTAAATTGGAATGATTGAATCATCAAACGTTTGAAGAATGATATAAATGAGATTTAAATTTTGAGAAAATAATGTTGGATTGTATTTAAGAGTTATGACTTGAGAATCTGAGTTAAAAATAAAATTTTATTGAATTTTAAAATTTTGAAGATAAATTCGAATTTCAAAATTTTGCTTTAAAGTTTTAAGATGTGAGGATGAAGTAATTTTTTGAGGACTTTGTTAAATAAAAAAAAATGATTTGACTTCATGATTATATTACTTGAATTTTGATGGAGAAAAATATATTATTTAAGATATTAAATTTTAAGGACAATTTTTTTTTAAGGTAGGTAGATTGTAAGCTCACTCATTTTGGAATAGGGATAATTTAAAAATTTATAATTATTATAATTATTTTATTTAATTAAATAGATTTAAAGAATTAATTTCTAAATCCATCTTTTATATATATGACACTTTGCCATAGCTTGGTATTTTGAGCAATGCACGACCTTTTTTCTTCCAACTAAATTTATATTATTGATCTTGACTAGATCTACTATACTTGGAACATGAGTGTTGCATTATTTTAATCTCCCCAATGCTCTCAAAATATTAACAAACATCTAGAACCATTGACATTGTAAAATTACCTTAAATTGGCTAGTTAAACCCAACCGAGCCCAAACACCCAACTCGGGCTCTCAAACCAAATCCTATGAGACATGTACACAACCCCACACCTTTTTCCTACTCCACAATACATCCCACATATAATTTAGTATACGAAAAAACTGAATAAATCAATTAAATGGTCTATAAATACAACATTTTCAAATTAGGAAAGTCTCATATGCAATCTTTTTGCATATCAATTTATATAAAATAAGTATTTTAAAATATAATTTAAAGATTGTAGAGAATCCCCTTACCATATATTAGTCTCTTTAAATCATATCCATAGATAAAAATACTAAAAAAATCCTAATCACCAAACGACATCTCTACATATATATATAAACCTAATTAATAGGTTCGTCCCTCCTCTTCTCCCCTCACGGAAATTGTAGACCCCCTACCTCTACTTCAAGACCGCCAAAGTCCCCTACTCCCTCTTTATTTCAGATCTCCATCAACTCCAAGCCCCCACACAAGTTCCTAAAGTGTTCTAACACTCCTAGAAGGTTCGGCAACCCCTCCAAGGGCCAAAAACTAGTGCTGGTTGCAGTAGCCATTTTTATATGTAAATAGCAGCAAAAACCCTAGATTTATATCTTATTTGAAGCCCTCAAGATCCCCCTCATGTTTCTTGGAGTTTGGAGTTCATTTGGCGGTCCAAAAGGTCCATGTAGCAAGAAGAGCCTCTGCCGTAATCTCGAACACGTAGGTTTCATAAATTTTATTTATATTTATTTTTCCATGTGAGAAACTTTGTAGGAACCCATAAACATGATATATGATGAATGATGATATCCCTAGGCATGAGTAACCCTAATTTTATATGCAAAACTACTTTTTGATGACAGGAAACCAATACATGGCAATGTGGTAACCATAATATCTTAGGTTTGATAGATGTTATTATTTATTATTAAAATATGACTTTCCACAAATTTATTAATAATTTTCAGAATATTAATTAATATATTTTATATATTAAATTATTTTTATGCAAGTTGGCAATCTTGCATGCACCAACTAGTTGTCAAGTTGCTAGAACTCCTAGTCGACGAACAACGGAACTTGTGCATGCAACAACAGCTGTTTCAGTATTTTTCACTAAATAAATAATAATTTTAGAATTAAAAGTTTTTAATAATTCATGATTTAAAAATAGTTTTGGCAATGTTTAATTAATAATAATATATTAGGGTGTAGCTACTTGCATGTGCAATAAATATAGAATTAATAACTAGATAATAACCTAATTTAACTAGAAAATTTGAGTCTAACACGTGTAATAATTAATTGGTATGTGTTCGAGATGTTTCTGTGGAGATATCTGGATCAAACTTATTGTGCTCGCAGCTTGGCTTGGAAGGCAAGTACACCATGCATGATTGTATTGTTCATTTTATATTATGCCTAGTTTTATTTGTTTAGTTGTGTGCACGTGTCTTAGAGTAGAAGACTTACCTGGTATATTGTGAAGGTACTTGGTATCTTCTGACCTGACACATGTTCAACACGTTCACTGAGTGAGGGAGTGTATGGACTAGCGTGTTGAATGATAAACGATACATGATTTCGCGTCTTATGTTAGAAGTAAGTGTTTGGATTTATTTTTTAGATTTTATTGACATCGTTGAATTATGTCTGTACCGCGTATACGGTTCAGATAGTACATTGGGTGGAAAGAATCTACTAGTAAGCGTATAGGACTTCTGTTTCTTCTTATGTATATGGTGTATATAGTGTACCCCAGAGTTCTATCGAATGCCTGGTGGGATGACGGATTCTTCTCTTCTCCCCCCTTATGCGCCACTAGAGAGGTCACAAGTGCATATCACATAGATGGTTTAGTTACCATATTTATTGTTTACTTTTTTACTTTTATTCATGTCGATTTCTTGTCTACTTGTTATGTCCCTCTAAGGGCATGTCACCTTTTTCAGATCCAGACGAGCACTTGTACCGGACAGACTACGGAGTCGGAGATATTTCTGACGAGGACCTTGAGGTAGAGCTATAGGAGTTTACTTCAGCATTATGGAGGATAGTTGCTTAGTGTCTTGGGTGTCCTAATTTAGTTAGCTGATGCCTGGAATATTTCATTATTGTCTAGTTGTACTTCTTTCAGTATTCTTTCATACTTTATTATCGTGGGTTGTTCTCCACTAGACTTTATTTGTAGTGGATTCTGAGACTTTATCTATTCATCCAGTTTCCTATTCTGTGATATTTGTGGATGAGACTAGATTATTACATACCTGTGATGTTGTGACTTAGTTATATTTTACAGCATACTACTACTGTTTAGGTCCATTAAATTGGGTTTCTATACTTGTTCGTACAGCTGGCATGTGTACGTGTACCTAGTCCTACGTATTTTAGGACTGGGGAGTGAGATATTCTTGTACCTAGGATTCCCACTTGTTAACCCTTCTACTAAATTTTCACTGAAGCCTCACTCCTAATGCTCATATACCCTCAACCAACTATCTAATTCTGCACAAAGCCCTTCAAGCCCTCATTGGTATTTGTAACATGATACCACTCCCTCACTAATCCTATAACTGCAAACACATTGTCTGTATTCCTGGTATTAGTCCCTCTTCAACTGAGTGAACTATCCCTTCAACCCCAAGCATTGCAGTGCTTACCACTGCATCACAAGTATGCTGAACCCGAGCGACACCATCATTAGAGCACCTAAGTCCCTCTGCCTGCACCTACTGTGTAGTCCAATACTCCTTTCATTGCTGTTGCCTATCTTCTTACTTACCTAATACTTGATTAACCGACTCCCCCTCCTTGTAGTAGTATAAAATATGGACAGCAGTGCAAGCCACTGGAAGAAATAACTCCCAACATTACAGTGAACTGTCTGCACCTACAGAACACCCAAGTTGCAATGAATGTCCAAAATCACCTACATACAGACTTTAGCCTATACTCACTATTGCAAGAAACTAAACCCACTACACAATAAGGCCATATTGCTGTTGTACACGGACTCTACTTCATAACAGTACAACCCTCATTATTGTTCTAAGTAGCACCTGTCACGCCTCAGTACCGAAAAACAGAGACGGACATGGCCATCTACCCCGTACAAGATACTATATGTCGTACGACAATCATGACTGTATAAGACAAGGGGGTGCATGCCACAATCAAGTCTCCTATCGTCAAGAACTTCTTTGTCTCAATCATTTAAATAAGAAACAAAAAGCATAGAGCATATATGATAAGCAATAAGGCGTCCCAAACGCTTTCTTAAAATATTTTGGAGACCAGCTGTGCAAAATAAGAAGCTGTAAGAGTAACATAATTATATAACAATGATCAGCTGCAGTCTGATTTAATGCAATCATGTAAGGAAAACTAATATCCAGAAAAGCCGGCTAACAGGTGCCGGTGGCTAAACGCCAAAAAGAAGTAAATGTGCAAGACGAGCAGGGAAAAAGAAAACCCACTCTCTATCCCCAGTGACCATATTCCCGGTGCACGCCATGAGTATGGGAATGTACGCTAGATCCTAAGGTGCTGGCTCAAAATCTGACCATACAAAACCAGTGGGGTTAGACCCCAAATAGCAAGTACCACAAAGGAAGCACGAAATGGAGAAACAAACTCAAGGAAAAATGTATAATAAATATAAAGGTTCAGTATCGTAACATAGGTCCTTGGCATATCCTAGCGCTAAGGCTCAACCCTAAAACAAAACAAGGACAAGGGTTGAACCCTCATATAATGATAGACCATTTTCCTAGGCTACTAGCTGAATAAATACAACCACAACCAATTCTATTTCTTCCTAAATCGGCCAATCATTTATATGACTTGCTATTATTGTGGAGTCTGAGGTTATCTCAGAAATAATGCATAATAAGTATCCTCAGATCATACCAGTGCCGAACGTGAGCTAACCGAACCAATATAATAAAATAGGTACTTGCAGGATACACCAGTTCTCCGTAGGGCTACTACGCAAAAAATATGGTATTAGTGGTTCCAATGTTCCTATATTGAAATAGTGACTTGGCATAATAATAAAAGTCAGATACTAGACTCCACTAAGGCAGATGATATACAGTATCTATGGTGGCCAGCCCACAATGCACTTATAATGAATCTCTGTAGGAATGTTCGTTGGCATGATCTCGGGATACCGTTCCCTCCAAATGTTCCTACCACTTTTAGTTACTTAATTAGCTCTATGTTGTGTTTGAAATCTCAAGGCGTGGTCACATGGGAATTTCTCTTAAGATATCGTATAAAGTACGGGCACACTAGATACGAATCTATGAAAGTAAAATCTGGATTCACCCGAGCGTGTATGCAATATTCATACAATCATTATCCTAACGACTCTTTGGTAGTTGACTCGCTTATTATGCCCGTGCTGGGAAAATAATGTATATATTTATAATATCACACGTTCAAAAATTTGGATGCATTCTCGAAGCACAACCAAAATATAATCACTTAACATGTGACATGATGTCTCACTCCTCGGCGCACATTAAATCATGAATAATAATCAAGCAATAGTGGTATCAGCACGGATACAGTATTCGAGTCCATTTACCAATTATACTTTGGGTAACAAGAGTAAAAAAATATTCAATCAAATAGCAGGGCCGCATGGGTCTCTAGGCCGCATTGAAAGTCAGGCTGCATGATAATCCTCGCCGTATATGGAGTCAGGCCGCATATAAAGTCAAGGCTACATATGAAGTCAGGGCCGTATGAAAATTTAGGCATCATGAACAACTTTGCCGCATGACCATGGTTAAGTCTACTCCTTGGAACAAGGGTTAAAGTGATAGTCAAATAAATAACGTGTCAGTGATATGACTTAAAGTGACTGATGTGACTGATGTGACAAGCCATAAAGTGTGTCAAGAAGAAAAGAAAAAACCATAAAGTATGCTAGAATAAAAGACAAAACTTTAGAAAATAAGTGCCAACGGTTCAGAACTATGCGTCCCAAAAATTAGTGTTCGCAAGCTCTCCAGGCCGCATATGTATCAGTGTCGCATGGGGTTCAATGCCGCATGGAGTTCTTTAAGACTAAGAGAATTTCTTATTCGTTCAGCGAGTGAAAGCACAAGGTGTTTAAGGATACTTGTGTCAATCAGCAGTCATGCGTCCAACAAGATGGACGTATGATGTCAGTATGTGGCAAGAGTTTAGGCCGCATAACCCTCTCGGGCCGTATAGCACTCTCAGCCGTATATGCTCACTGACCGCATGGTAAATTCGTCTTCTGTAATAGGAGGTTCGGCCTTGGTGGAAAAGCTCTAAAAATTGAAATCTTATTTTGTTCATAAAAACCTTATTTTAAGTCCAAATCGAGTGAACTAAAAACTAAAATATTCTAAATTGAAAGCTCTATTATGTAGAACAAAATTAGTTTTCAAAGACAGAAGTTTAATAGATCTAAACCAAGAAAAACTCATAAAACCATAAAACCCGAAGTTTAAAAATATAGATATACACTAATCCATCTATAAAAATAGAAAACTCCAACAACTAAAAGTGCTTAAAAACACATAATAAACGTTATGAAATGATAATATGGAGGGTTTCTCCATTTCTCATACAAGGTGTACTTGCCTATTAAATAGGGAGAGAGAGCTAAAGAAAGAGGAAGAAATGATGAAGTGAAAAGAGAGAGAGAGAATGTTGGGTTATATATGGTAGAGTTTGAGGGTTGAACTAAAGGCTCTAATGAGTTGAACCAACCCACAAAATAAACCATGAACCAAGTAAACCAAAGAATAGGTCTAGTCTCCATGCACATACAACCATGCTAAAATAAAAATAAGTTCCAAATACGTATATCAGGACTGGGGAGTGACATCACCACATCAATCCCTACAACACGCAAGATTGGCACTGATACACCCCTCTCTATGATACTCTATTACACCAAACACTCTCTCCAACCGTATCATATCCACCACCAATAGCCTCAACGCAAGACAAACACAATATATATCTATACCTATATATATACATACATATAAGTATATAATACATATATTAAGATATTCTCCACTAATAATCAATACATCATACACCTTCGGTCAAAAGTCAATATACTCATGATACGCACTAAATTGAAATACCAAAACTTCTAATACATTACAAATACCTATTATAGATATTAATTAAATAATTATATAACTAATGTAACTTGATACAAAGGAATATAAAGTATAATTACACAAATCACCCAAATAAGCCTCGTATCACACTATATCACAAGATACTATGATACGCTATATTTGTGTCTAATTATGGACACGTATATAGTCCCACAATCGCGTTCTAAGTCTAATTATATCTAATTGGTCTCATGACATACACTTGATGTATCAATATCAGAATTTTTCCAAATTGGACATAAATTATTATGTATAATCCATAATACAAGTCATATGAACCTAGTTCTTGATTCTATAGGTAGTCCTAAACCAAATAATTATTTTTAATAGTTAAATGCATGAATTAGAGTCTAGATTAAGGGAAAGATTCATAATTAGAGTCTAGATTAAGGGGCGAATTCATAATTTATTTTGGAAGATGGATTCCTAATAAAATGCTCAATGGAAACAAATAGGGCACAATCTCCTTGTCAAATAAATATAGGCTAGTCTACTAACAAATAAATAAATAACACAATATAATATAATTAAAGTAGCACAATATATAATATTTAATTACTAATAATAAATATGCCAAATGACAAGAATGCCCTCATCTAGAAATATGGTAGTGACAGCCATCCCTGTCCACTTTGTGCATGAGACCTTTTCTGGCCTTCGATCCTTGAAGCTAACCTATGCATCGTCAGCTCATGTCACCTATATACGATCAATACTTTGTCGAAAGTCTGGTAGTTATGGCCTCTACTATTTGTGGAATCTCTAGATGAAGTCCATACTGGAACCTCATCGCCCTCTCTGGTTCTGTTGCTACCATCGTCGGAGCAAATCTGCTAAGCTCCAGAACTCTATCATGTAGCCATCCACTATCCTTCTAGACTGTTTGAGGGTGATAAACCTCTGTTGTAGCTTGTACTGTTCTACCACTCTGAAATACTTAACCTTGAAATGGGCCATAAAGTTGTACCATTAAATAGGTTGTCTTAATCCAACTTCTTCTACTACCTACTGATCTCTAGCAAGGTCTTTGAGTTACAATCGGACCTGATCAAATTGTCACCCCCATATTTCTAAATGAGAATATTTTTCCATTTTGTATTATTATAGTTAGTAATTATATTATATATATATTTTTGTGCTAATAATTATTATTATGTATTATGCTATTTATTTAAGAGTTAGTGGACTAGCTTATTTATTTGGACTTGATACTAGTGGACCCAATTAGATTAGTCATGACACATTGAGCCCAACATTGGACCATGCCCATTAGACTCATTCACATAAGGACTCACTTACTGGAATCACTTACTTTTATTTGGCTGGACTCGTACTTTATTTGCGTGTCAGGACTTAGATTCATTTATACTAGTAGGGCGATAAAATATCTTAGTAGACATGTAAACATTCCCAAAATCTGGAATTACCCATTACTGGTCTAATCTGAAAAGATAGCAGTCGCACACCTCACATGCGATGATCCATATGAGCCCTAGTCGTTTACATGTCAAAAGTAGTATTTCAAAACATACTAGTTTAGTTACATTCTTGCTGGCTTCATATGATACTTACTGGACACACATTATATCTATCTAGTTCAGTTCTCATTTATTTACAGTCTTTATTTATTGTATTTTCTTGATTCACCATACATATCTTGTCTTGCTTATTAAATTAACTGTGATTGTATTTATTCCCTGATTTATTTACTTTCCTTACTCATCATGTATTACTTTCTATAACTATTTTATAGTCTTTGTCAATTAGTTGAAACTGTAATTGGGTTGTACTCCGCTCCAATCCTAACTGGATAATATTTTTTAGAGGACTCGGAGATGTCCAACCTATTACGGACCTCAGGATGTTGATGGTACAACCATGGACCCATATCTCAGGAGTGATTGCCGGAAGGACTAGCCAGAATCACTAGTTTGCCTAGTTAGTAATTTTAGCATATTGGTACCGGATTTATTTCCGACTTATATTTGAGACTTGGATATTATTTCAATTTATTGTTGTTACTGTTGTTTAGACTTTATAGTTGATAGACTTCTTAGATATCTTATCGTGCTTTAGAATTATGATTGGTTATTTATTATTACCATTATTATCATATTATCCTCCTTCTTGGAGTTGAGATATCATTGACAGATTATATATATTGAGTGAGATGCTAGTTAGTCAGTGATGACCTAGACATCATTCAACCGCCGATGCTGCAGCGTAGGCTGGAGGTACCCACAAACTCGTACCGTCACACTGGGTGCAGGTTGTGACACATTCTTTTGGTGGCCCATTCAGGCCAGTCTTCGCAATTAGTGTAAAGTTGTTATAGTGCAACGGCTTAGTTGTACTACTGCGAGCCTACGATAGAATATATGATAGAGAGAGAGTACTCAATCACAACTAGAAAACTTCCAATCTATTGATTTTTCTATCCTATTCATTCTGAATATTAAATCTTTTAAAATATAATATCCTTCTTTGATGATATCGTATCTTGCACAATATTGATACCTTTATTTTAATATGTCTTCAATATGTCGTCGAAGACTAGGTCACAACATTCTAGAGCTGCTTCAGTTTGGTCGATTACTTCTCCACCTCCAGCTCAGAGGGTTGTCTCACCAGTCTGGGTGAGAATTTTAGTAGCATCTTTCAGGTGTGCTCTACCTCCAGTTCAGAGGACGGTGCCATAATTTCAGAGGAGTTTCCACCACCCCCACCACCAGTCAATGCCACGCAGATATTTATGCTTTTTTGGAAGATAATGAAGGCCCAGATGGCCCAGGCGGAGGCTCAGCACTGCTAGTCAGACGTGATGAGGCAAGGAATAGATAAAGCCCATCAGTTAGCGCTTGCAGCCATGGAGAGAGTAGTACTTACTCAGCCCCAGATTGTTCTACCCCACCCTAATCCGCAGCAGCCGAGGCCAGAAACTATTATTAATTTTAAGAGGAAGAGGTCCAAGGACTTCAAGGGCACAAAAGGGATCTTATATGCCAATGATTGGATCGAGGACGTAGAGAGGAACCTACGACTGACACAAATTTTAGATAGTCTATGAGTGGAGGCACCGGGCAGCCAGATATTCGATATTATTCTGATATGTTTTCATAGAGACCAGAGGATCGCGGTGACAATATTGACTTGGTAAGCTTTTAAACATATTTTTAATAAGAAGTTCTTTCCGGACGTGGCTCTGAGTAGCCTAGAGAGTCAGTTCCTAGACCTCATCCCGGGGAGCATGAATGTGGACAAATATGCCACAGAGTTCTGCAGATTGAGCAGGTTTGTAGAGGGGCAAAATCCCCAAGGGAAGGTTAGAAAGTTTTGAAAGGGTTTGATTAGAAAGATCAAATCCCTCGCTAGGGGACACCACACAGCTATTTTTGAGGAGATCCTAATGGATGCACAAAGGGCAGAGGATGACTTGGATCTTAAGTCCAAGAGAGGTAAAGATATTTCGGGTGGTGCTGGTAGCAGTGCGATACCAGCTAAGCTTCCCCATATCCAGCAACAGTAGCATGTTCAGGTGTCGGTTCGTGCCCCAGTTTAGCAGCAACCTCAGAGGCAGATTCAATCATTGTCCACTTGTGCCTACTATAGGAAGACAGAACACACTTAAGATATTTGTAGGAGAAGGCTGAAGGTGTATTTATTTTGTGGATCCGCTGCACACCAGATGAGAGATTTTCCTACCGTACCTCCATTTGGAGGAGCACAAGGTCAGAGAGATGGAGCTAGGCCACCTGTGGTACATCATCATACCCCATACCAGCAGAGGGAGATACTCCAGTGGGGTAAGGCATTTGCGATGACGATCGAGGAGACCGATGCTTCAGGTGATGGGTTAGCATATTTTGTTTTGTTCTGTCCTGTCCTGTTCATTTCCTTTATTTTCATCTATTATTATGTGCTTTATTAGTACCTTCTAGTTTACTCTTGTTCTATATTATTGTTAGTATAATTAATATACCCGGATTGAGACTACAAATCATGACAAGTAAGACCATAACCATGAATGTTGTTTTCTTTTCAAAAGATTGTATATATCATAATTTGAGATAGGGATTTTCTTGAACCATGATTGCTGAGGGTTTGACCTAGAAGGAGTACGATCACCTTTAAATTTTGAGGACCAAATCATTCTAAGGATTGTAGGATTGTCACCCCCACATTTATAAATGAGGATATTTTTGCCATTTTGTATTTATTATAGTAAGTGATTGTATTATATATTTATATTTTGTGATACTAATTATTATTATGTATTGTGATATTCATTTGAGACTTTGCAGACTAGCTTATTTATTTGGACTTGACACTATTAGACCCAATTAGATTAGTCATGACACGTTGAGCCCAACAATGGACTAGACCTATTAGACTCATTCCCTCAGTTAATTAAGGAGAGTAGAATTAGTTTTATTTAGAATTAGAAACATTCCAATATATCCCTCCCTTATTATTTCTCATAACTAGCTCGTAGGGGTATACTGGACATTCGGTGTTGCTTGGAGGAGAAGCAAAGGGGGCCAGCCAGATTTAAGAGGAGTTCTTCTCTCTCTTCTCTCCACAATTGACTCATTCTAGATCCCTAATTTACTTCTTCCCTAATTTACTTTATCTCTCCACCAAATTCAACCCAATTCACTCTCATTCCCTCTCAATTTTATCATCTAAGAAGCATTAAAGCTTGGATTGCAAGGAGCAAATGAAGAAAGAGGAATTGATAAGAAGATTGTTCCTAATTGTGTCAATTGAGCATTTCATTAGGAATCCATCTCCCAATTGGTAAATTCTGATTCCATCCCTTCATTTAGACTCTAATTCATGTATTTAACCATTAGGAATCATCCCTTGGCTTAGGACTACACATAGGATCAAGAACTAGGTTCATATGACTTCTATTGTATAATCTACATGGTAGTTTATGTCCAATTAAGGGGAATTCTGAGATTGACACATAAAGTATGTGTAATAAAACCAATTAGATCTAATTAGAGTTAGATCGGGGCTATGGGGCTAGATACATGTCCGTAATTGGATACAAGTAGAGCGTATCATAGTAACTTGTGACACGGTATGATACGGGATTCATTTTTGGTGATTTGTGTAATTACTCTTCAAACTTTATTGTAACAAGTTGTATTAGTTATATTATTATGTATTTGTTATGTCTATATGATTATTATAGAGAATTTGGGGGTTTGACTCTTTGGTTGTGGTGTGTATCATGATTTTATAAGTATCGAGCTCGAGGTGTTTGATAATTTGCTTTTTGCTAGTGAGTAGTATTGTGGTATTGAGTGTATCACTTTATATGTGGAGGATGGTTCTGTAGTTGTGAGTATTCTTTGGAGGTGAGTTAAGAGTATAATTGTTAGTTTGCGTGATAGTATCATGTGTGCGTTTCAAAGAGTGTACTATAGAGTTTTGAGAGTGTATAATCTGTGTATCACTGGGGTTATGTGTGAATCCTACACTTGGAGTAGCATGAGTCAAGTTTATATAATATAAGTAGCAAAGTAGTTTATAATGACAGTAGTAGTTTCCTTGGGTTATGTCTTGGTGTGGGAATTGGGGGTCCTCAATGGCAACGTTTGTTGTTCTGCAAGTTGTAAGGTGGCTTGGGTAATAACAGAGGGAAGGCAGTGTGCATCTCAAGCATTATGGTACTGTACAATGGTTCAGTAAAGGAACTCAGTTGCAGTGAACTGTAACTCAGTAAACTCTTGTGTTGATGGGTGTGCCCAGAGATGTAACAGTTTTGGGTCGGGCATGCCAGTATAGTTTATGTATGGGCATTGCACTTTTGTGCACTTTAGGCGGTAGTAAGAGCAGGGGCTTGGGGTTTAGATTAGTGGGTAGTAAGGGTTTAGGTATTAGAGAGTATCAGAGGGTAGAGGGCTGGTTCCAGACAGTGATGGTGAGGGTAATGTGTGAGGAAAGTGTGATTAAATTGGTATAACCAAGTGGTGTTGAGTATTTATGTGATCGAGTATCATGGGGGCTAACTTACATTGTGGGGTGCACATGTCTAGTGAGTGTATCACATATATAGATGCTTACTGTATTTGTAGGAAGAGTGTGGGTGATGTGCAAGAGTGCACCTGGGAGTAGGATTGTTCCCAATATAGTAAACAATAGCAGCAACATCAAGGATATCAGTCAGTTAATGGGAGGTATCACAGTGGACTGTGTATACTGTAAGACAAGAGAAGTAAGGGAAGTTCGTTTAGGTCTGCACTAAAGCACATGCAAGGGTAGGCATAGGAATTGGGGGTACAAGTCATGAGGTGAGATATCAATTGGGGTTTCATTGGTAATTTACAGTCATTAGGCAATCCTTGAGTATCAATTATAGATGTGTAAGCTGTAATTTAGTTAAAAATAGTTGTTGGTTGTAAGCATTTGTACCAGCTAGTAAGGGGCAGTTTGTGAAGTAAGTCCAGGGAGCAGCAACAGCAAGTTGGGTGTACCAGGGCACATGTGTGCATAAGTAAGATTTAGAATAGATGAAATTAAGGTTAAAAGGTATTCTAGTACCCGTAATATATTATATATTTAAGTATCAGAGGGTTGTGATAGACTGAGTATCAGTGTCTTGATAGGAGTATCTTAATGTCTGTATGTATATGTTAGTGTGGAAGATATAAGAGTAATGTAAGATAAGACACTAGTGTTTAGATATTTGAAAATGGTTAGGTATATTAGTTAAGTGTATTAAGATGTAGTAGTGAGTAGATTAGAGTGTGCATCCAAGATATTGGGTAAGTATGGGGTAGTGCCTATGTGGCTAAGTGACATGTGAAGTGAAAGGTGGTAGTGCACCCTTGTGCTCTATCAGTATTAAGGAAGTGTAACCTTGGAGTAATCCTCAGATATTAAGGAGGAAAGGGTAGTGTTCAGTTGCAAGTTAGTGCATGTGGAGTAGATAATTACTCAAGATAGAAGCAGTAGGTAATGACTTGGAACCAAGATATAACAAATGTGAGTTATTGTGTCAATGTGGGATAGTTTAAGGGTACATTGTGAGTCTATGTAGTGGTATAAGGTTGGTGTGTAAGGATTAAGAGGTTGGATGAACTAGATAGTAGAGTGCACAATTAGTGAGTGTTTAAGTGCAAGTACCAATGGGATGTTAGCAAAAAGGTAAGGAATGAAGTTGTGTAGGTATTATGTGTCATAGCATACAAATATCAGTATAACTAAGGTATTAGTATCTATATACATAGAATGTATATATAGTTATATCTAATAACTAGATATATGACCACGGTATTGGGTATTACCTTGAGATTTTAGTCAAGGTAAATGGGGTATCTCAAGGTAAAAGGTAAATATAGTATCTTAGTATAGTTAGTAGCAAGTATTGACTAGTATAAACCTAGAAACCTAGGTATAACCTAGTTTTGACCTAGTTTGACTAGACTGGACTTAGAAACATAGTTTAACCTATTTTAGATTTATTTATGATTCTGAAATACTGTGTTGACATAGAATTTCATGTATAGGTCAATGTAAAACCAGTTCGGATATCGATTTGCATCATTTGCTCTGGACCACGGGCGAGTACATTCTCTGATAGTTTTTATTATTTGATATCTACTATGATTCTAGTTTATATCATTGTTTTACTTGATTCATCGACATTATAGATACACAGATTAGTATTATCTGGATTCGCTCTCTTGGGACACATGCATCATATTTGTCTGGCCTCTACTTCATGACTCTTACTGGCATCACATCAGGACTCACTTACTAGCATCACTTACTTTTATCGGGCTGGCGTTATACTTTATTTGTGTGTCGGAACGTAAATTTATTTATACTAGTCAGGTAGAGAAATATCTTAGTAAACATGTAAATATTTCCAAAATCTAGAATGCCTCCTCACTGGTCTAATTTGGAAAGATAACAGTCGCACACCTTACGTGCGATGAGCTGTATTATTCCTAGTCGTTCATATGTCGAAAGTGGTATTTTAAGCCACACTAGTTTAGTTACATTCTTGCTGGCTTCACATGATACTTACTGAACACATCATATCTATCTAGTTCAGTTCTCATTTATTTATAATCTTTATTTACTATATTTTCTTGATTTACCATGTATATCTTGTCTTGCTTCTTAAATTAACTGTGGCTGTATTTATTCTCTGATTCATTTACTTTCCTTACATATCATGTATTAATTTCTAAAACTATTTTATATTCTTTTTAATTAATTGGAACTACGATTATTTTGTACTTTGCTTTAATCCTAACTAAATAATATTTTTTAGAGGACTTGGAGGATTGGTATCCGACCTATTACGGACCTCAGGATGTTGATGGTATAGCCATGGACCCCGTAGCTCAGGAGTGATTGCCGGGAGGACTAGCCGGAATCACTAGTTAGTATAGCTAGTTTTATTATCATATTGGTACCAAATTAGTTTTTGGCTTATATATGAGACATGGATATTATTTTTATTTATTGTTGTTGTTGTTGTTATTATTTAGATTGTAGTTGATAGACTTCTTAGATATCTTATCGTACTTTCGATTTGTGATTGAGTATTTATCATTACCATTATTATCATATTGTCCTACTTCTTGGAGTTGAGATATCATTGACAGATTATATATATTGTGTGAGATGCTATTTAATTAGTGATGACCTAAACATCGTTCTACCGCCGATGCTCCGGCATAAGATGAAAGTACCCATGTATTCGTGCCCTCACACCGGGTGTGGGTCGTGACACATTTTTGTGGTAGCCCATGTAGGTCAGTCTTCATAATTAGTACGAAGTTCTGGTATTGCAACGACTTAGTTTTACTACTGCAAGCCTGCGATAGAATATAGGATATAGGATATAACATAGAGGAAGAGTACTCAATCATAACTAGAAAACTATATATTAATTTTTCTATCCTATTCATTCTGAATATTGCTTCTTTTGAAATATATTGTCCTTCTTTGATGATATATTATCTTGCGCAATATTGATTCCTTTATTTGAATATATTTTAAGATGTCGCTGAAGACCAGATCATAGCATTATGGAGTTGCTTCAGTGATGTCGGTTACTTCTCTGCTCCAGGTCAGAGGGTTGTCTTAATAGTACAGGTAGAGATTTCAGCATCAGCTTTCGGGGGTGCTCCACCTATAGTTCAGAGGATGGTGAATGTAGTTTCAGAGGAGTTTCCACCACCCTTTCTACCAGTCGATGCCACACAGGTATTTGTTCTTTTTTTGGAGAAGATGGAGGCCAAGAGTGTCACGACCCGCACTCTGGATTTGGGCATCAGTCATGAATACGTCCAGCCTATGCCGTAGTGTCGGCAGTAGAATATTATACAATAAGCCATAAGTATATTCTACAACTCACAACATATATACATCTCCATACTATACTCAATCACAGGCACTATTTTAAATGAATACACCAAGATAATAATAAAATAATAGTTTCGATGCGGGTCCTTTATAAGTACAATATTCAAAATACTTTAGAAAAATTGCCGAAGAACAATCCGGTCCAAAATAACTAACAAAACCAACTACTCTACTAAACTACTCCATTGCAGACGGTATCTGAGCTGCTAACTCTCCATGATCCTCCAGAAGGGCAAGATCAGGCTTTATTATGTCGCTAGCATCGTAGTCACCTAAAATATAGTCACCTAATATGTAGGGATTGCATCCTCATCATAGTCACCTAAAATATAGTTATATAGTCAGGAAGTGAACGAGTATATCATAGTAAAAATAGTTCCAGCACATGGTAGAAGCTATAAGACAATAAATAGTAAAGAATATATGATAGCAACAAAACTGAAATCACAATAAGGCAACTAGAATAACTAAATGCTAAAGTCCTGTCATGGCAAAGATATAGTACAATATGAACGGCTAAGGGTAAAATCCAGCAAATCATACGTGTCGTGCACGGCTGCTATTATTCCATTAAGACCATAGGATGGAAATGGTAGTTCACACATCCACTAAGTATTTTCCCTCCACACGAGTACAACATGGATTCTGAACCAGCCATGAAGAAATAACAATAATCCAGAACAGTCACGTATCTCATAATAATAATCCATCATACCAATCTGTGTAACAAGTGTCAAGAATCAAATAATCAATACTAAGCAAGCATTATAGAGACTATCAAGCACTGAAAGTAATCACGAAAATATACTCGTCTGTGGTCCTTAGCTTTGGTTGGATCAGGTCCCAATTCAGAGTCCAAATCTGTCACACCCCAGTCCGAAAATACATAGGACTAGGAATACGTAACACGCCAGCCGTATGTATACGAACTCCAATATATAAAAACCATACACTCACGTACGCTGTACATAAATATCAAATCCACAAGTGGTAATATACTGTCAACAAGTCACACACACTCTATATCTCATCCACAGCAAAAGTAAATAAATAGGAATAAATAACTAAATATCAATATGAAGTCTCAAAGTATGATAGTCGGATGGAAACAAATCCACTGCAAATCGACTATACTAAAACTACCAAATGAGAGAAGAGATCAACTCTAATATAAGATAAATCTCTATAAAATAAATAGCAATTAGAATATCCATCAGCTGTGATGAATCAATGATTCTCTGAAGGTAAGACCTCCTCAGTCTTGAATGAAACGTCAGGTTCGGGTCCATACTCCTGTGGATACTTCTGTCCGTCTATATTTGGAAAGGTACCAGGTCCTCAGAGGGACATAACAAGATACATATAAACATGCCAATAAAGAAATGAAAATAAACATCCAACGGGTCGCCTAACCATCTATGTGAATACAGTTTGAGAACAACTTTCCAACAAGTGGGCTAGCTGGCTAAAATAGGATTGGCATAATTCTCTTGGAGATTCTGGGGCCTACAAAGCATGACGTCTTTTGAACCTCAGAGGCTGCCTGATAATATATAATATATAGTGGTCATCATGACCGTGCATCTTCGACGGAGCATACGGGTTACACAAGGAAAGTGCAAAGAGCCCAAACACCTTACTTCTTGTTATCCCCACCCCATGCTCTAAGCATGTCATATCTATAACACGATGATATCTCTAAATAACAACCAGTTCTTCTAGCATGCAAAGTTTCTATCGAAAGTTATCTTTATCCGTCGCACGAACTATACATAACAGTGGCCAGCCGAGTACGCAAGTCTGTGTCCTACATAAGACTCACACTCATGTAATAACTGTGTCATAGCCAAAGAAACATAAATGCCTCATGATAATGGGGTGGTCTCATAAGCTAGGTCAATATGCATATATATATAATAAAAACAGAATACGACGCCACCGTCGTTGCACCCAAGTTATCCTTGGATGCGCAGTTTATATAGCAGTTTAAAATAAATGAACTAATGGACAGAAATAAGATGCATGCAATATATAGAATGTAAATTATAGTACAATGGTAAGGTATACTTGCCTGACAAGCAATCTGTAAAGTGTAAGCGTCCAGATGTCAGGTACACAAGATCAGAAACTAAGGCCTCTGAATAAACATCTTCGGATGCTGAAATAAACATCACCAACATTTCCGAAATAATCGAGATAGCTAGAAAACACTACCCTTTCGTCCAATTTGGACACAAGGGCAAAACGATAATTTTGGGTCAAGGCGGGGTCCACATGTGGCCCACTTTGCACCAAAATGCGTGCCAGGGGTACAGGTCTCTAAATGGGACAAATAATAGGTCAAACAAATTCTAAACGTCAGTACGAACTCAACGGTATGTCCAATTTTGGATTTCGGTGAGCCGAACACAAATTCGCCTAAAAGTCAACCGTGGGCCTCGCAAATAGGTGGCTTGGTCAACTGTCTTAGAATCACATAAAACTTGGGTTACAGGACCAGCGTGATACCACGAATCCAATGGCGCAAGTTTCGTCGTATTCCGACGAGCATACACTAAATGGTGCGGTATTTTACAAAAGTTGCGATGTGGAGACTTTTACGGATACAGGTTGATTTTGATGCGCACACACGTCCGAATCAGTTTCCACGAAAGCCCACACGTCAGGATATACCATACGCGCCTTTCGGTACAATTGGTATACGACGGGGCGGTCCCGTTTGGCGGGACGTGTTCCGTATCGCAAATTTTAAAGGTTTTAAGAACAAGTTTTTTATAATTTTTAACCCAGTTTATTTCAACATATAACACCAAATAAATAATATAATTGACAGGAAATAATCTCGGTTATATGGTCTTCACATAGCAAAAAGAAAATCTAAGATTGGATGTCTGTGGTGGGAGATATGAGTCCTTAAACAAGGGCGGTCACACAAGTTTTCTGTATCGTAAAAGTTATAGTTTTTCTCTAACTTGGTCTCAATTTTTACCTAGGGTTTAACGCTGTTCGATGGAAACTAATATACAGAGTTGGAAGAGGGTTAGGTCGTGAATATACCGGTGAAGATGGGGTCAAATTCGATCATGAGATAAAGTAGAAAACATGGCGTGAAGGGAGGTTCATCGCTGCAATTTTCTGCGCGGCGTGCTCACGGTTGTGCGGACGCGATGCGGTGCAGTCCAGGCGGCTGCGCGGGGAACTCCGGTGGTCGGCGTCGGTCTGGGTTGGTGTCATGGAGGAGATGAGTAAGGGTTTAGGGTTATGGTTTACACAAGTTATAAAATATATATATAGAGAGAGAGAGAGGATGAGAGTGGGGGAATACTCGCGCGGGGGGGGGGGGGGGAGGGGGTTCTCGGTACAACGGGGTTAGGGTGAGGCTTAGGCTGGGGTTGCTAGGCTTTTATTAGGATTAGTGAATTAATGGTTTTTTTGTATTTCTTTTTCTTTCTTTTCTTTTTATTACTCTCTCTCTCTGTCTCTCTCTATATATATATATATATATATATATATATATATAATTTCCAAAAAATTATATTAGCACATCCTAGAAATATCTTAGCCTTCTACAAGACTTCCTAAAATAATTTAAATAAAATAATAGTTTTGCTCCACAAATTTTAAATGCATCTTTACCTAATAATTAAAATTCAATAAATTCTATTTGTCCAATTAACTAAGAAATACTACAATTAAATTTAATTGATTAATTAAATAATTATTATATGTTTTAAAATTAGAGGTTTTACATGCTATCCAACTTATTAAAATTTTCTCCTCGAAATTAAAACTAAGCCACGATAGAAAAAAGTAATGATGACCTAAGGTAAAAATGAACAAGGCAATTCATACCTTGGTATACGAATAGATACGAGAAATGTTTGCGCATATCGTCCTCACGATCCCAAGTGGATTCTCCTGGCGCGCTATGCTTCAAAGCCACGCGGACCAAGGGAATAGACTGGTTCCTCAACACTTTCTCTCGACGATTAAGGATCCTCACGGGTTGCTCTTGGTATGACAAGCTTGGCCCAATGGTGATCTCAGAATGGTCGAGAACATAACTGCTATCTGCCACATATCGCCTAAGTTACAATACGTGAAATACATCATGTACTCCCTCAAGTGAAGGTTGTAGCACAAGTCGATACGCCACTTCTCCCACTCTCTCTAGCACGTCAAATGGTCCAATATACCTTGGACTCAACTTGCCACGCTCTCCGAATTGAATGGTGCCTCTAGTAGGTGGTATCCTCAAGAAGACATGATCTCCTCTTTAAAGTCCAAGGGACGACGATGAAGGTCTGCCCACTACTCATGCCTGTCTTGCGCTGCTCGTAAGTGCCCTTGTATCTTCTTCACTGTCTCAACGGTGTTGACTACCAACTCTGGTCCCAGAATCTGACGTTCTTCTACGTCACTCCAACACGGGAGACCTACACTTTCTTCCATACAATGTTTCAAATAGAGCCATCTGGATGCTCGCTTGATAGCTATTATTGTAAGAAAACTCCACAAGATATAGGTGGTCCTCCCATGATCTTTCAAAGTTTAACAAATAAGCCCTCAACATATCCTCTAGTGTCTGAATAGTATGTTCAGACTGCCCATCTGTCTGCGGGTGATAAGATGTACTAAACTTCAGACGAGTTCCAAGACTCTCTTGAATGCTTCTCCAAAAGTGCGATATGAAACCCGAATCCCTATCTGACACAATGCTGACCAGAATGCCGTACAACCTCACGATTTGCCTCTTGTATAAGTCAGCCAAAGCTTCTGTAGACTGGCCAACTCTAAAAGGCAAGAAATGGACTGACTTGGTGAGTCTATCCACTATTACCCATATTGTGTCTCTCCCACTTAAACTCTTTGGAAAACCCGTGACGAAGTCCATAGTGATGTGCTCCCACTTCCACTCAGGAATCGGGAGTGGTTGTAGTAGCCCGACTGTTCTCTGATGCTCCGCCTTTACCTGCTGACATTTTAGGCATTTGGCTACAAAGCGAGCTATCACTTTTTTTATTCCATGCCACCAAATATGCTATCGTAAGTCACGGTACATCTTGGTGCCTCCAAGATGAATAGAATATATCAAACTATGAGCTTCTGCCATCATCTTCTGTCGAATCTCTCCATTGGGAACATATAGACGATCACCACATCATAATGTCCCATCATCATGAATGCGTAATCCCGTCTGCTCTCCGGCCTCTATCCTTTCTTTCAATCTCCTGAATCTGGCATCCGTAGAAAAAGCTGCCTTGATCCTCTATACTAGTAATGATTGTACTTGCAAGTTGGCTAATGTCCCATCTGCTCCGGGTAATATCACTTCTATGCCAAGCTCTTGCAAGTCCTCTAATAATTCCCTATGTGTTGTCAAGAAGTAAACTGCTGGTTTCCGGATTAACGCGTCTGCTACTACGTTAGCCTTGCCAGGGTGATAATGTAGCTTTATCTCAAAATCCTTCATCAACTTAAGCCATCGACGTTGCCTCATATTTAACTCCTTCTGCGTGAATACATACTTGAGACTTTTGTGGTCTGTATAGATCTTCTCTCGTTCCCCATCTAAATAATGTCTCTATAGCTCCAGAGCAAAAATAATGGCTACAAGCTCCAAGTCATGAGTTGGATAATTCTTCTCATGTACTCGTAACTGTCTAGATGCATATGTAATCACCTTGCCATGTTGCATCAATACATATCCCAAGCCATTCCCTGATACGTCACTGTAAATCACATAGCCTCCTGATCCTGATGGAATAGTCAATACTGGTATTGTGGTCAGTCGCTTCTTCAACTCCTCGAAAGTGGCTTGACACTCGTCGGTCCATACGAACTCTTAGTCCTTGCACGTCAACCGAGTCATATGGGCTGCTATACTTGAGAAGTTCTCCATGAACTGTCGGTAATATCCCGCTAGTCCAAGGAAACTCTTCACCTCCGATGTTGATTTAGGAACGGGCCATGTCTCGACTACCGAGATTTTCTCTTGATTAACAGAAATACCATCTTCTGTAATGACATGCCCAAAAAATGAGACTCTGTCCAAGAAAAACTCATATTTACTGAGCTTCGCATATAACTTCTCTCTCCTCAAGGTCTCTAGGACGATCCGTAGGTGCTTTTCATGCTCCTCATGGCTCTTCGAATAGACAAGTATGTCATCTATGAAGACGACCATGAACTGGTCCAAATACTTATGGAAGACTCAATTCATTAAGTCCATAAAGATAGCTGGAGCATTGGTCAATCCAAATGGCATAACCAGAAACTCGTAGTGTCCATATCTTATTTTGAATGTGGTCTTCGGGATGTCCTGCTTCCGTACCTTCACCTGGTGATATCCCGATCTCAAGTCTATCTTCGAGAACACCTTGGCTCCACTAAGCTAGTCAAATAAGTCATCAATGTGTGGCAATGGGTATTTATTCTTCATGGTCACTGCATTTAAGGTTCCATAGTCAATGCACATACACACTAACCCATCCTTCTTTGGTATAAACAGTACTGGTGCTCCCCAGGGTGATGTACTTGGTCGGATGAAACCTTTCTCCTCAAATTCTTTTAACTGTGACTTCAGCTCATCTATCTCCTTCTTTGCCAATCTATAAACATGTGACGCTATGGCTGCTGCTCCCGGTGTTAATTCAATTGAGAATTCTACGTCTCTGTTCGGAGGTAGTCCTGACAATTCCTCTAGAAAGACGTCTTAGAATTCTGAAATGATGAGGTGATAGATAACGTCGTCCATTGCAAGCTGAACACCATCAAGGGCTTGTGTGGATCCTCGTGCAAACTTAAGTTCCGGCTGGCCTGGTACCTTAAAAAGAATGCTTCCTCCAAAACAATCGAAGAAAGCATGATAATTGCTTAGCCAGTCTATTCCAAGCATAATATCAAAAGTTGGCATAGGTAGGACTAAGAGTCGGGCGTTCATCTCTCTGTCACGAATTACCACAGGACACGATCTTCAAATCCGACTAACAGGTACAACTCCTCCTCGGTAAGAATTCTAACACAACTAGGTAAAGGTGTAGAGGAAATATTATGTTTAGCAATAAAACTAGAAGATATGAACGAGTGGGTGGCTCCCGTATTAAATAATGTCACAGCAGGAAAAGTAAAAGCAAGAGTAATACCTGCTATGACATCAACCTCCTATTTCTTGTCATCCACTTCTAGTGTAAAAGCTTATCCATTCCTCTGTGGAAGTCCATGACTGGCCCTCATGTACTGATCCTCCTGAGTAGGTAGCGGTGGTCCTCGCTGAAATTCTTCTGCTGCTGGAGATCGAGGTTCTCCTGGTCTAGTCATCTGCTGAGCTGGCTCCGGTGCAGGAAGTGCTAGCCTCTGTACTGACGGTAGAAGTGTCAATGTCTACTGCATTGGACAGTCTCTCGCCATATGTTGTCCGGAACCACACCTCATATATTATCCCAAACGAGTCCGATTGTCTCCCGAAATGTGCCCACGTTTCCCACAATAATTGTAGTGGGGCTTCTCCAAAATCTGGTACGGTCCAGCTGTATGTTGATGCTGCTGTTGCTATACCAAAAGACGTTTGATAGGCCCTCCTTATTGTGTCCTTGTTGGTCCTTGTTGTGTCTTTAGTTGACCTCCCTTTCCCTTGCTGATGCTCTCTTGTAATCTAGCTTCTGTCAATAATTTGGCATAAGAGATCCGGGACTGTGAGCTGGTGTAGTGTTGGAGCTCCTGAGTCAGCCTGTGGTGAAACCTCTTAGCCTTTACCAAGTCATTTGGTATCAGGGCAGCGTCATATTTACTAAGGCGACTAAACTCTGTATTATACTCATCAACTGTCTTGTTTCCCTGCTCCAGATGAAGAAACTGATCATACAACGCGTCCCTTATAGTGTCCGGGAAGTACTTCCTCTCAAAGCACTCTAAGAATTGTTCCCAAGTCTGATATGTACCCAACTGGCGCTCCATTGATTCCCACCAGTGATGAGCGTTACCATCTAGAAGCATCGATACGCCTGTCATCCATAGATCTGTAGGTAGCTGCGATGCTTCTAATAACTTTTGAGTGTGGGTAACCCATTTTGTGGTCTTCTCTGGGCTCTCAGTGCCTTTATATGGATTGGGACCCATCTGTATAAAGTCCTTGACTGAACCAACTCTAGCTCGCGGTACTGGAAATAGTGCCTGAGTTGGTACAGTTGCCTATACAGCCATCCTCTCAAGTGCTGCGAGAAATTCTTGCCTCTGCTCTGCCGCTTGCTGCCTCTGCTCCATAGCTAGTACGGCTGCCTGTTGTCTCTGTTCCTGCATCATCATTGGGAAGAATTGGAACGGCTATATCTGGCCATCCTATGGTGTCGATGAAGCTGAAAAAGTCCCATTAGGTGATGCGGAAGGATTAGATGGAACTGGATTGTGAGTCTGTCCATCCGGCCCCGGAGTCAAGGAGTCGTCGAGGTCTCTTCTTGAGTTTGGCCATTGACTCCTGAAGGTGTGTCGCCTCCGGCGATAGTACATCCACTTCGCATATCCATCTCTCTGCAAGTGGTGGACGAAACGAATAGAAGGAGTATATGAATCAAACATGATACAAGCATTTAAATAGGATAGTTGAAAAGGAAGATGAGTTTTAGTCAAACGTGGATAAGATCCTATACTCTATTCCTTTACGCAGACTTGCTTGGTACAGTAATGTAACTGAGACAATATATTCTTGACCTGCATAGACCACCACAAAAATATATTACGCCCCAGTCCCAAAATACGTAGGACTAGGAATACGTAATACGCCCGTCGTATGTATACGAACTCTAATATATGGAAACCATACACTCATGTACGATATATATGAATATTAAATCCACAAGTGGTAATATACTGTCAATAAGTCATACGCACTCTATATCTCATCCACAGCAAAAGTAAATAAATAGGAATAAATAACTGAATATCAATATGAAGTCTCAAAGTATGATAGTCGGATGGAAACAAATCCACTGTAAATCGACTATACTAAAACTACCAAATGAGAGAAGAGATCAACTCTAATATAAGATAAATATCAATAAAAAAATAGCAACTAGAATATTCATCAGCTGCGATGAATCAAAGATACTCTGAAGGTAAGACCTCCTCAGTTTGGAATAAAACGTCAGGTTCGGGTCCATACTCCTGTGGATACTTCTGCCCGTCTATATCTGGAAATGTAGGTCCTCAGAGGGACATAACAAGATACATATAAATATGCTAATAAAGTACTGAATATAAACATCCAACAGGTCGCCTAACCATCTATGTGAATGCAGTTTGAGAACAACTTTCCAACAAGTAGGCTATCTGGCTAAAATGGGATTGGCATGATTCTCTTGGAGATTCAGGAGCCTACACAGTATGACATCTTTTGAATCTCAGAGGCCACCTGATAATATATTATATATAGTGGTCATCATGACCGTGCATCTCCTACGGAGCGTACAGGTTACACAAAGAAAGTGCAAAAGAGCCCAAACGCCTTACTTGTTGTTCTTCCCCCCCATGATTTAAGCATGTCATATCCATGACACGATAATACCTCTAAATAACTGCCTGGTCTTCTAGCATGCAAAGTTTCTATCGACAGTTATCCCTATCCGTCGTACGACCTATTAATACCAGTGGCCAGCCGAGTACTCAAGTCCGTGTCCTACATGAGACTCACACTCGTGTAATAACTGTGTCATGGCCAAAGAAACATAAATGCCTCATGATAATGGGGTGGTCTCATAAGCTAGGTTAACATGCATATATATAATAAAAACAGAATACAGCGCCACCGACGTTGCACCCAAGTTATCCTTGGACGCGTAGTTTATATAGCAGTTTAAAATATATGAACTAATGGACAGAAATAAGATGCATGCAACATATGGAATATAAATTATAGTACAATGGCAAGGTATACTTGCTTGGCAAGCAATCTGTAAAGTGTAAGCGTCCAGATGTCAGGTACACAGGATCAGAAACTAAGACCTCCAAAAAAATGTCTTTGGATGCTGAAATAAACATCAGAAATAATCCCGGAATAAGCGAGATAGCTAGAAAATACTATTCTATCATCCAATTTGGACACAGGGGCAAAACGATAATTTTGGGTCAAGGCGGGGTCCACTAGTGGCACACTTTGCACCAAAATGTGTGTCAGGGGTACAGGTCTCTAAATAAGACAAATTATAGGTCAAACAAATTCTAAACGTTAAAACAAACTCAACGGTATATCCAATTTTAGATTCCGGTGAGCCGAACACAAATTTGTCCAAATAGTCAACCGTTGGGCCCGCAAATAGGCGGCTTGGTCAACTGTCTCAGAATCGCGTAAAACTTGGGTCATAGGACAAACGTGATACCACGAATCCAATGGCGTAAGTTTTGTCGTATTTCGACGAGCGTACACTAAATGGTACGATATTTTGCAAAAGTCATGATTCAGGGACTTTTATGGATACGGGTTGATTCCGACGCGCACACATGTCCGAATCAGTTTCCGCGAAAGTCCACACATCAGGATATACCATACGCGTCTTTCGGTGCAATTGGTACGCGACGGACGACCCCGTTTGGCGGGGTGCTCTCCGTATCGCAAATTTTGAAGGTTTTAAGAATAAGTTTTTCATAATTCTTAACCCAGTTTAATTCACCATATAACACCAAATAAAATAATATAATTGACAGAAAATAATCTTGGTTATATCGTCTTCACATAGCAAAGAGAAAATCTAAGATTGGATGTCTGTGGTGGGAGATATGGGTCCTTAAACAGGGGTGGTCGCAACAGTTTTCTGTAGCATAAAAGTTGTGGTTTTTCTTTAACTTGGTCTCGATTTTTACCTAAGGTTTAACGCTGTTCCATGGAAACTATTATACAGAGTTGGAAGAGGGATAGGTCGTGAACATACTGATGAAGACAGGATTGAATTCGGTAGCAAAATAAAGCAGAAAATAGGGCATGAAGGGAGGTTCGTCGATGTAGTTTTCTGTGCGACGTGCTCGCGGTTGTGTGGACGCGATACGGTGTGGTCCAGGCGGCTACGCGGGGAACTCCGGTGGTCGGCGGCGGTCTGGGTTGGTGTCGTGGAGGAGATGAGTAAGGGTTTATGGTTAGGGCTTACACAAGTTATAAAATATATATATATAGAGAGAGAAAGAGAGGATAAGGGCGGGAGAATACTCGTGCGGGGGGGGGGGGGGGTCTCGGTACAGCGGGGTTTGGGTGAGACTTAGGCTGGGGTTGCTGGGCTTTTATTAGGATTAGTGAATTAATGGTTTTTTTGTATTTTTTTTCTTTCTTTTCTTTTCTTTTTATTACTCTCTCTCTCTCTCTCTCTCTCTCTATATATATATATATATATATATATATATATATATATATATATATATATATAATTTCCAAAAAATTATATTAGCACATCCTAGAAATATCTTAGCCTTCTTCAAGACTTCCTAAAATAATTTAAAATAAAATAATAGTTTTGCTCCGTAAATTTTAAATGCATCTTTACCTAATAATTAAAATTCAATAAATTCTATTTGTCTAATTAACTAAGAAATACTACAATTAAATTTAAATAATTAATTAAATAATTATTATATATTTTAAAATTATGGGTTTTACAAAATCCTACGTTTGATATGTTACCATGTCCAAAGATTAGTTATTTTAATTTATTTAATTCTGGAATAATTACTCTAAAATCCTATTTTAATCTTATTATTATAATTATTAGGTTAATTCCTAAATTTTGTCCAAAGAACTAAATTTTATCAACTCGAGACACATGGCACACAAATCGAGTCAATCTGTTGACCAAAAATTCAATCAATACCTACTCGACTTTCATGCATGATTTTAAATATATTTCAGCATTACCAATATGCTAGAATTTATGGCTCATTCGAATTCAAATTCGTTTGGAAATTATTGCATATACCAAAATCGTATTGCGCAATGGTGGTTGATTGCTAACCTAGAAGTTCTACAGAATTAATAGATAAGAAATATTTTGGATTTAATTCTAGAAACTAATATGTTAATGATCTCGACATTATCTTTCCGAAACTTTAAACGGTTCATGATTCTGATTCCTGGTTCTCCCGAAATCGTAAAAATATCGAGACGCATCTATTTTCAGACATACTGTGCTCTACAAATTTCTAGATTTTAATATTTTGAATTTCGTTAAACAACTTACGTATTCAGAAAAATAACCTCAATACGGTTTTAACGCAAGAAACTAGGCCACGTTTGGAGTCTGAAGCAATGAGTAATGGATTCTAGAAGATGAAAGAACCCTAAATGACAACTCCTCAAAATTGGCTAAAAAAAAACCCTAGAAATTATAACCAGAATACTATATATATAGAGGAGAGATAATAAGCCATGGCTCAGAGTGTGTCATATGGTAGTAATTCGCTACTGCCCACTCAGATCGAACGGACAAGGTTCAGCCCGGCTTGGCTCGGCTAAGTCCAAGTTGAATTCAAACTTGGCTCGGCTCGAGGTCGGCTCGGTGACCCGGCTCGACTCACACTCACCCCCCCCCTCTCTCACTGACCGCTGGGCCCCACTATCTGGGCCGCTGTGGTTGACATGCGGGCCATGCTGGCTGCTGACTGGCTAGGTTGGTTTTATTAGGGTTTTCTTTTTCTAACAATTAGTTTTTAATTTAGTTTTGCATAATTAACTTAAAATAAAGGCTAAAAATAATCAAAAAATTCCAAAAAATATATCTGATTATTTAAAACCTAAAATAAAAGTTTGAGATATTTTTAATTATGTTTGACCCTAAAATAAATTCTTGAAATTCCTAGGAAATTAGTGTTACTAGTTTTTAATTAACCAAAAAATATGAAAAAAAATCCCAATAATCCCAAATTAACCTAATAACAACATTTAAGCTAGAATTTCATGATACAAAGGTTACAAAGAGGGCATAGGCGGAGGCTCAGCACCGTCAGTCAGACGTGATGTGACAGGGAATAGAGAACGTCCATCAGTTAGCACAGCAGCCGTGGAGAGAGTAGTGCTTACTAAGTCGCAGATTATTCTACCCCAGCCCGATCTGCAGCAGCCGAGGCTGGGTACTATTGTTAATTTTAAGAGGATGAGGTCCAAGACTTCAAGGGCATAGAAGGGATATTATATGGTGATGATTGTATCGAGGATGTCGAGAGGAACCTGCTACTGGCGCTGATTTCGAAGAGTCTACGAGTGGAGGCAGCGGGCAGCCAGATGTTCCACAATGTCCTGACATAGTTTCTTATATACCCGAGGATTGCAGCGACATGAATCACTTGGGAAGCTTTTAAAAATCTTTTCAAGAAGAAGTTCTTTCCGGACGTGGTTCTGAGTGTCCAAGAGAGCCAGTTCCAAGATCTCGTCCAGGGGAGCATGACAGTGGATGAGTGCGTCATGGAGTAGTGTAGATCGAGCAGGTTTGTGGAAGGAAAAAATCCCTAAGGGAAGGCCAGGAAGTTTTGGAAGAGTTTGATCAGGGAGATCAAATCTCTCACTAGGGGATACTGCACAACTACATTCGAGGAGATCCTGATGGATGCACAGAGGGCCG
Source organism: Iris macrosiphon (assembly GCA_036927795.1). Taxonomy (NCBI): domain Eukaryota; kingdom Viridiplantae; phylum Streptophyta; class Magnoliopsida; order Asparagales; family Iridaceae; genus Iris; species Iris macrosiphon. The sequence goes on along the minus strand of JAYESA010000019.1, from coordinate 141,319,713 downwards.
ATGATGACCTGGATCTCAAGTCCAAGAGAGGTAGAGATGTTTCAGGTGGTACTAAAGCAGTACGGGACCAGCTAAGCATCCCTATATCCAGTAGCAGCAGCAGGTTCATGCACCATTTTGTGGTCCAGTTCAGCAGCAGCCTCAGAGGTAGATTCAGGCATTGTCCACTTGTGTCTACTGTAGAAAGTAAGGACACATTTGGGATATTTGTAGGAGGAGGCTGAAGGTATATTTTTTTGTGGATCTAGTGCACGCCAGATGAGAGATTGCCCTACTGCACCTCCATTTGGTGGAGCACGAGGTTAGAGAGATAGAGATTGGTCACCTGTGGCACAACATTATGCCCCGTACCAGTTGAGGGAGACACCCAGTAGGATAGGCCATTTACGATGGCGGTCGAGGAGGCCGATGCTTCAGGTGATGGGTTAGCAAATTTTGTTCTTTTACGTCTTGTTCTTTTCCTTTATTTCCTACTATTATTGTATGCTTCATTAGTACCTTCTAGATTGCTTTTGTTGTATATTATAGTTAGTATAGTTAGTACACCCAGATTGAGACTGCGAATCATGACAAATAAGACCATAACCTTGCATGTTGTTTTATTTTCATAAGATTGTATATGGCATAATTTTAGATAAGAATTTTCTTGGACCATGATTGCTGGGAGTTTGACAATACGATCACCTTTAAATTTTGAGGACGAATTTTTTCTAAGGAGGGTAGGATTGCCACCCCATATTTATAAATGATGGCATTTTTGCCGTTTTATATTTATTATAGTTAGTGATTGTATACTATATATTTTTTATGCCACTAATTATTATTATGTATTGTGCTATTTATTTAAGATTTAGTGGACTAGCCTATTTATTTGGACTTGACACTTGTGAACTCAATTAGATTAGTCATGACACATTGAGCCCAATATTGGACTAGGCCCATTAGACTCATTCTCTTAGTTAATTAAGGAGAGTAGAATTAGTTTTATTTAAAATTAGAAGTTTTCCAATATAGACGTCCATGATTATTCCTTATAACTAGCTAGTAGGGGTATAATGGACATTCAGTGTTGCTTAGAGAATAAGCAAAGGGGGCTAGATTCAAGAGGGGTTCTACTCTCTCTTCTCTCCATAATTGACTCATTCAAGATTTTAAATTTAGTTCTTCCTTAATTTACTTTATCTCTCCACCTAATTTACTCTCATTCTCTCTCAATTACATCATCTAATAAGCATTGGAGCTTGGATTACAATAAGCAGTTGAAGGAAGAGAAATTGACGAGGAGATTGTGTTCTAATTATATCCATTGAACATTTTATTGGATTATTTTGAATCTATAATTTATGCATTTAATCTACCCAATAGGTAAATTTTGAATCTACCCATTAATTTAGACTATAATTTATGCATTTAATCATTAGTAATCATCCCTTAGATTAGGGCTATCCATAATATTAAGAACTAGGTTATTATGGTTTATATTATAAAATTTATATGGTAACTTGTGTCCAATTAGGGAAAATTTTGAGATTGACAAATAAAGTGTGTGTCATGAGACTAAATAGATCTAACTAGACTTAGATCAGGGTTGTGGGACTAGATACGTATCCATAATTGGACACAAATAGAGTGTATCATAGTATCTTATGATACGGTATGATACATGGTTTATTTTGGATGATTTGTGTAATTACTCTTCAAATTATATTGTAACAAGTTGTATTAGTTATATTATTATGTATTTGATATGTCTATATGATTCTTATAGAGATTTTGGGGTTTGACTCTTTGGTTGAGGGGTTTATCATGATTCCATAAGTGTTAAGCTCTAGGTGTTTGATAATTTGCTTATTTCTAGTGACTAGTATTGTGGTATTGAGTGTATCACTGTGTGTGGAGGTTGATTCTTTAGTTGTTAGTTTCCTTTTGAGGTGAGTTGAGAGTATAATTGTTAGTGTGTATGATAGTTTCATATGTGCGTTTGAGGGAGTATACCATAGAGTTTTGATAGTGTGTGATATGTGTATCACAGGGGTTATGTGTGAATCCTTTATTTGGAGTAGCATGAGTCAAGTATTATATAACGTAAGTAGCAACAGTGCTTTATAGTGACAGTAGTAGGTGTCACCCCCCAATTTTTGCAAAATCGATAATCGTCCCCCAGATGTGATGTCGTGCACGCGTAAGGCGTGCGTGCATAATGCCTAGGCATAATGATATACTTTAGAACATATCCAACAGAGTACACAAATAAGATATCACACATTGAGATATAGAAAAATTCTCTTTATTGATAATGAACATCTGGTTACAGACTCTTGACTCAAAAGTAATACGAATGTCGCACGGGCTTACAACTTAGATACAAAATGAGATAGCCAATCCATACAATACATCCCCTTACTAATATTTTAAAAGGGCAAACCACCTTGGGTCCATGTTTGCACCATCGTCTAGGAGCTTCAAAAGTATGTGCGAGGTCCTTGTAATTATGTACTTGAGCTCCAAAATTCAAAAACACGAACGTGCCAAATCAGTAAAAGATTGGGGAAAGCTTCAACTCCTCGCTGTGTCGCCTTGGCTCGGGGAACCTGCTGCAATAAGGGTCAGTACTTTGAAAAGTACCGGTGAGGGCGAGCTAACCCAACATACCAAAATTGACATCGTATTTATGTGAACATGCAGCATGATTATTATGTGATCTTTTGTCACCCTCACTTTTCCAGCTAGGGGTAATTTGATAATTTGGCCTAATTATTTAATTTTAGGAATATAATATTTATATTAGTGGGCCATGTATATTTATTTTATGCTTGTATTAGTTATTTAATTATATGAGTGCTATATTTGATTAGAGGCTTGTAGAATTTAATTTAGTTAGTGGACTAGCCTATTTAATTTGAGTTGACATTAATGGACCTAAATTAGACTTGTTATGACAAATAGTGAGCCAACATGGACTAGGCCCAATGAACCCATTCTCACTAATTAATTAAGAAGAATTAGTTTAATTATAATTAGTTAGAGACTTCCCAAATGAACCCAAGATACCCTTTCTTAATTATTTCTCATGTTAGCATGTAAGGGCATAGTTGTCATTGAATATTGCTTGGAGAGAGGGAAACTTAGGGCCAGCCATATATAGGCCTCTCTTTCTCTCTCTCCTATCATTTGCTCATTCATTCTACATCTCAAATTATAGATCCTCAATTTTCTATTTTTTCTCCATTGATTTTCTACACAATTACCCCATTAATTCTTCCTAAATTCATTCTATTCCCTCTCATCCTCATCACTCAAGGAGCATTGGTGGTTAGAGAATCAAGGAGCACAAGAAGGAAGAGCATAGGTGAAGAGATCATGTTCGAATCGTGTCCAATTTTACTTTCATTGGGAATCCATCTCCTAATTGGTAATTTCTGAATTTCTCTTTTATTATAGCTTCTTAATTATGCATTTGATCATTAGAAATGACTCCATGGTATAGGACTACATGTAGGAACAAGTTCTTGGCTATTTGCCTATGTATTGTGAGTTTTATATGGTATTTTGTGTCAATTTTAAAGAAATTTCGAGATTGGCACATCATATATTTGTCAATAGGTTAATTAGACTAAATTGATATATGTTTGGTTGTATGAGACTAGGTACGTATCTATAATTGGATATGTATACGCCGTATCAGGATAATTTGGAGATACTGGTTAATTTGGGGATTTTTTTCCGACATGGGGGGTTTGAGCATGTCTCATTTTGACACGGGCATGTAGATGAGTAGCTAATACCTCGTGTTGCTTCTAATTATAATTCTAGACTTGCTCGTTTTCTTCGGAATACGTTTAGTGGTGTTGTGGAGCCATATCGTAAGCGTATCATAGATTGAGTGTGATACGGGTGCGGTACCATCCACATGTTTGATACTTTGTATTCCAATTCAATCTACCTTGGTTATAACTATTAGAGTATTTTATATATATATATATATATGTATATATATATGTATATATATATATGTATATATATATATAGTTATATGTATGTTTTCTATTTTATTTGAGGTGTGTTGGTGGTCATTGGAGAGTAGGAGAGTTCATGTGCATCATTAGTGTGGGTATGTGTTAGCATATATATATATATGTGTGTGTGTGTGTGTGTGTGTGTGTGTGTGTGTATCGATAATGTATGTTTATAGATATTGATATATGTGTATGTAAGTATATATGTATAGATATATGTGAGTGAGTGTATTTGTATATGTAAGTGCATGTGAGCTAGGGGTGCAAAAGCAGTAAGAAGTAGTGCAAAAGCAGTGGAAAGCAACAGAAAATCAATGATAAGCAGTACAAAAGCAGTAAATAAGCAGCAGCAAAAGTAGTAAAAAGCAGCATCAAAAACAGTAAAAAAGCAGCAGCAAAAGCAACAAAAAAGCATCCCCCGATTTTTGATAAATCGATAATCATCCCCTGGGCGTCATGCCATCCACGCGTAAGGCGCGCGTTCATAAGGCCTAGGCATAATGATATACTTTAGAACATATGCAACAGAGTACGCAAATAAGATATCACACATTAAGATATAAAAAAGTTTTCTTTATTGATAATGAACATCTGGTTATAGACTCTTAACTCAAAAGTAATACGGATGCCGCATAGGCTTACAAATTGGATTCAAAATAAGATAGTCGATCCATACATTACATCTCTTACTAATATTTTAAACAGGCAAATCACCTTGGGTGCATGTTAGCACCATCACCTAGGAGCGTCAAAAGGTATGTGCGAGCTCTTTTTGATTATATACTTGAGCTCCATAAATCAAAAAATGAACGCGTCAGATCAGTGAAAGGTTGGGGGAAGCTTCAGCTCCTCGTCGCGTCGCCTTAGCTTGGGGAACCTGCTACAATAAGGGCCAGTACTTCAAAAATTACCAGTGAGGGCAAGCTAACCCAACATACCAAAATTGATATCGTATTCATGTGAACATACAATATTATTATTATGTGATCTTTCTATCTTGCCTTATTTCAATTCTTTATATACGATAGAATGGAATAACATAACAAAATGTGCCACCGTTCAGTGACTTTACCTGTATCGTCTGAACTACCTGTACAAAACTTACCATGACCTTTCCTTCCACGAAGATATAGTTAGTCTATACAGTTTAAATATACATAAGGATCACTGTCTTGACTAGCCATCATAGACTATAGTCTGGGTAGACGGCGATGCTTGCAGTGAAGGTAGCGAGCCCCGCTACAAACTCTCACCTCAACCATGCTAAGTCACTAGCACGACTAACTGTTGTTCCGTCCGGGATGAATCGGCCCCGGTGCCCCGACGATCATTCGTAGGAACCATATACCTTGTGCACAAGTTGTCCATGACCATTGACGATCTAAACACTAAGTTAACATACGAAGTATTTCAAGACATCAACAAGAACATAACTACTTTAGCACAGTGCGATGGCATAGTCTACTACCTGATATGATCAAATAACAAGTTATGTACTACCCATTAAATAATTATATATGAATAAGTTCTAACTACAACTGAACACAAAATAAATACATGTATAGCGGACAAGCACGCAATAATATGACCGTATAAAAATTTATATGACAAGCATTCAGTGTTTCAAGTCTATTTCTTCTTTTATCTTGACTCAATTCTATTCTTTTGGTATCGTTGATCGGAATGCACAAATGAGTTAAATTATTAGGAATGAAGACTTGGAAGAAGGGCGCAATTCGGGAGTAGGGCCACTCACAAGTTGGTTCATCAGGAGAGAAAAAGGGGGATCTTCAAGACTCCGCTTGTGCGTCACCTACATGATCGGCTGCATGCACCAACAAATGATCAATATGTCCTGTTTTGGCCTCCAAGGGTTCGATAGGAAATACGAAATCCAAAGAACGAAGATAATAAAATCCATCAAAATCGTTCAAGAAAATGTAAGTCACAAAAACAATAAGAAAGCAACCAAGCGACAACAAAAACGGGCAAAAAAACCAGCGCAACGGAAAGACCCCAATCGACTCTGCCACTGAGTTCTTCCTTGAGGCACGATTTATTGAATATGGGACCTAATTCAAAAGAAACCAATCCATAATGAGGAAAGGATCTTGATTTAATCTTTCCTGATCGAACGATACCAAATATTTCTTAGTCGCGCTCCCCGAATAGGGGGAACAGAGCACTATAGTAGGTTCCTTGGGTTGTGTCTTGGTGTAGGAATTGGTGGTCCTCAATGGCAATGCTTGTTGTATGGGGGCTCGGGTAATAGCAGAGGGAAGGCAGTGTGCATCTCAATCATTGGGCACTGCACAGTGGTTCAGTAAAGGAATGGGGCTCAGTTGTAGTGCACTATAAATCAGTATAATATTATGCAGATGGGTGTGGCTAGAGCTATAACAGTTTGGGGTCGGGCAGGACAGTATGGTTTATGTACAGGCAGTACACTTTTGTGCATTGTAAGAGGTAGTAAGAACAGTGGCTTGGGGTTCAGATCAGTAGGTGGTGAGTGTTCAGGTATCAGAGAGTATCAGAGGGTAGAGGGTTGGTTCCAGGCAGTGATGGGGAGGGTGATATGTGAGTGAAGAGTGATTGAATTGGTATAACCAAGTGGTGTTGAGTATCTATGTGATCGAGTATCATGGGGACTAACTTATGTTGTGGGGTGCACATGTGTAGTTAGTGTATTACATATATGGTTAATATATTTGTAATAGGAGTGTGGGTGATGTGCAATAGTGCACCTAGGAGCAAAACTGATCCAAATATACTGAACAATATTAGCAACATCAAGGATATTAGTCAGTTAATGGGAGGTATCATAGTGGACTGTGTATATTGTAATACCTGAGAAGTAATGAAAGTTTATTTAGGTCAGTACTACATCACAAAAAGGGTAGGCATGGGAATTGGGGGTACAAGTCATGAGGTGAGATATCAGTTGGGGTTCACTGCTAATATACAAAAATTAGGGAATCCTTGAGTAGCAGTTATTGATGTGTAAGTGTAATGGAGTATGAAACTGTTGTTGGTTGTATGCATTATTACCAGCTAGTAAGGGGGAAGTTTGAGAAGTAAGTCCAGAGAGCAGCAACAACAAGTTAGGTGTACTTGTGAACATGTGCGCATAGGTAAGATTTGGGATAGATGAAGTTTAGGTTATAGGGTATTCTAGTACCCCTAAAATATTGTATATTTGAGTATCAGAGGGTTACACTGAGTAGCAATGTTTAGATACGAGTATATTAATGTCTATAGGTATATGTTATTATGGGAGATATGAGAGTAAGGTAAGATACAAGACACTAGTGTTTAGATATATAAAAATGGTTAGGTATATTCGTTTAGTGTATTAGGATATAGTTGTGAGTAGAGTAGAGTGTGTATCCAAGATATTGGGTAAGTATGGGGTAGTGCCAATGTGGCTTTGTGATAGTTGAAGTGAAGGGTGGCAGTACACCCTTGTGCACTATCAGTATTAAGGAAGTGTAATCTGAGAGTATTCCTCAGATATTAAGGGGGGAAAGGGTAGTGTTCAGTTGCAAGTTGGTGCATGTGGAGTGTCCAATTACTCAAGATAGCAGCAGTAGGTAATGACTTGGAACCAAGATATAACAAATGTGAGTTTGTGTGTCAGTGAGGGATAGTTCAATGGTACACTAAGATTCTGGGAAATGGTATGAGGTTGGTGTCTAAGTATTGAGATGTTGGGTGCATTAGATAGTAGAAGTTGGTGAGTGTTTAAGTACAAGTACCCATAGAATATTAGCAACAAGGTAAGGATTGAAGTTATGTAGGTATTGTGTGTCATAGCATACAAATATCAGTATAACTAAGATATTAGTTTCTATATAAATAGAGTGTATATATAGTTATATCTAATGACTAGTATTTTCCATTTAAATAAAAAAGAGAACTAAAAAAACTGGATTTGATTAACAAACTAAGAGAAAGTACAGAGAAGTCCTAGAAGACAATCTAAGTACAAATTTGTTTATTGGGAGTAACGATGGAGGGTTAGGAATGTAGCAACTCTCTTTACTCCGTGAATAATCCAATGCAGAAGCTCTTTTCTCTTGCTCGAGTGTAGATCCACAGATAGCCAACCAGGTCCTTTGGTCTGGTCTTTTTGAAGCAAAAAAATATCACCTTTGGAACGTTCAAGTTGCTCCTATTTATAGCCATCGTGCTGATGGGCTATGGGTGCCTCATATGCCTCTGTTTGGTGGCCGCATAAGGCTCTTTGAATAGAATATGATTGCAACTATTGACGTATGCCATGGGCAGATTACCACGTGGTCTTGGTTGAGATATGTTGTTGATGAGATCTCGGGGTTGTTATCAACCTATTGTGGGCATGACTTGGTTATCTGGACACGTAGTCCGCATAAACTATACGAATATCTCAGCAGTTGTAATGCGAAGATCTTGTGAGCTAGAGGTTGCATAACAACTAGGCCGCATGTTGGTAAGGCGCATAGGTCATGTAGCCGCATACGTGCTCTCGTTTAGGCCTTGGTCGAATGGACACTCTGGCCACATGTTGGTGAAGTCACATGGGTCGTGTAGCTGCATACGTACTTTCGTTTGGGCCTTAGTCGAATGGACACTCTGGCACCCTGTTGGTGAGGTCGCATGGGTCATGTAGCCACATACATGCTCTTGTTTGGGGCTTGGTCGAATGGATACTTTGGCCTCATGTTGGTGAGGCCGCATCGGTCTTGTGGCCGCATACGAAGGAACACGTGGCATGTCACTTTTGCTGAAGCAATTAATGCGCTAATGTAACCTATTGTCTTCTTCTGAGGTATCGCCTTCATGAGTCTCAAAGTGTCTCAGAGTGATGAATGATGTGTCAGAGCCTCTGACAGACATCAAAATCTGTGTTAGGGGGTCCTTATGCGGCCTCCCAGTTCTGTGGTCGTTTAGGCCGTATTTAGTGTACTATGCGGCTTCTCTGTGACTTGGTTGATCAGGCCACATGTGGATTCTCTTCGACTTGATTATTCAGGCCGCATGAAGGCTATTATGCGGCTTCCGTCCGGCCGTATCTATCATGTTTTATGCGGCATGAGCTCTATGTGGCCTATAATATTTTTATGCTTCTATAAGACCCGCTTTAAAGTTTCCAAAAATGACAAGTTTGGAATAATTTGAATAAAAAGCATGTTCGAGCACTTTTGGACGCATTGGAGCAACATGTCGCATAACCATGTTGTTCACCATGTTGTCACATAACTCTATATTGCCGCATAGAACGTTCTGTCAGGCTATCAAGTCATTAATTGAGTGGATTTGGTTCGATCTTCGAGGAGATCTTTTGCGATTTTGTTATGTCAGGGGATAAAGTAGCCTAATAACCGAGGAGTCACTGTCATCCATGGCTGTTATGGAGATCAAGACGACCCGAGATCTGAACAGCCACCTTCTCATCTTCAGCCGCATGCTTTTGTCTAAATATATGGGGGTAGAGGAGAGAGAAAATGTTACTACCACATTTCCAGAATAGAGGTATTTTTTTGTTATTTTGCATTAGTATAAATATTGTGTTTTTTTTGTTTATTATATAATGTGTATTATATATATATTGACTAATATTATTATTGATTAGTCTATTTTAATTAGACTTGACATTAGTGGATCTAACTAGACTTGAGTTGAACCATAGATAAAATTAAATTGTTAGTCATGAGAAGATTAATTCTATTAAACCTATTTAGACTCAAGAATAGAATATTCCTCCTATAGTTTAGTTAGATCCTATTCATGAAAGAATATGAGGGGCACTTGGGTCAATTCAAACATTTCTCAACCGAACTCTAACCCTAAGAGAAAGTCAATATAAGCACATTTATTCATGAATAACCTTCATTGCTTTCCTTATTATTTTATTTCCAAATTTATAAGCAAACCCTAATCCCTTTCCTACCAAATCCACCCATTCCTAAATCTCATCCCTCATATTTTATTTTCCAAGGAGTGTAAGGAGCTTGGCATTGCTAGAAGAGCACTAGAGGAGAGAAACATTGGCTTAAGGATTGTGTCCAACCTTTATTTGTGTCCATTTGGTGGAATACATTATAAATACATCTCCCAATAGGTAAAACTCTTTTTTTTTCTTATTATTTAAGTTTTAAATGATGAAATAAACCCTTAGTGACCTTCCCATGGCTAAGGACTACCTATAGAGAAAGTTATATTGAGTTTTATGTCCATTTGGAGAAAACTCTGAAATTGTACCACTAGGTATTTATAGGAATGTCTTATAGGTGATTATGGAGAGTAACACATGATTTGATGGAATTTATGTGTCCATAAATGGATACGGGGAGTGCATATCATGATATGACGTGATACAGAGTCGTATGAGGGGTATTTTCATGTGTATTGGGTTCTAGCATATAAATTTCTCCATGCCATATTAAAATAGCTATAGTATATATTATTTATACTATATTACATATTTTAGATGTGTTCATATTGAATTGGAGGAGTATCATGGTAATATGAGTTTACGTGGTGTTTGTATCATAAGTATCCATGTGATATGAGTGTGTATCATGGACATTCCTTTAGGTGTTTGATAAAATGCTTATTAGTGATAAGTGTGTAGAGCTTGTGAATGATTTTGAGTGTAATGTGAACATATGGGGTGATTCTTAATAACTGTAAGAGAGGGAGACTGTCACAACCCGTACCCGATATAGGGATCCAAGTCGGGATCAACGCCCAGCCTACGCCACAGAATTGGCGGTAGAACGTTGTTTGGGTAATCTATCTAACATCATAATGAGCCACCAACAATATCAGTATACTCAATCACAGATCTAAGATGGAAACGAGCACGAATATGATAAAGAATATAATAGTCACATACAACTCATGAGTTTAAAATAATAACATCAATGAGTCTGAAAGAATACTAACAAATAAGCTGGAGACAAATCCAGTACGAAAATACTAAGAAACTATAAGTCCTGGGTCATCTGTCTCAGTCGAGATAAGTCCCTCCTGAGCCAGGGTCTCTTACTCTAAGCCCACAACATCCTGAGGTCCATAATGTGTAAGGTACCACTCCTCAGTGTCATCTGGAAAAAATATATCCAGTCAGAAAAGGAGCAGAGTATATCTCTAACAGCAGTTCTAATCAATGATAAAAATTATGTAACAGTAAATAGATATGAATATACAAGATGCACAATAGATACCAGAGATATATAATAAGAAAATACTGGAATAAATACAATAATGAAGAATATGATAATGAACAACAATACTAATGACTAAGTGTGTGAGTACTAGCTTTAACATGTGATCGGCTTGGAAACTTGATACAAGATTTATGGCCTGGCTAATCATAAGTGCGGTGTATGATTAGCACTATACAAGAACAAGATACAAGATGGGTATGATCACATATCTACAATAAAATACTTCTGACCCTCGACTGGTATAGTAAATCCAACTATGGTACGCTATGGCACGAGATTACCCAAGAAGATAACTAGTCTTTTCGAGAATCAGTGTCTGTACATCTACAAGATAATTAATGAAACAAGGCTTGCACAAGATACACCATATACCAAGGAATAACATCTTATGACAAGATCCGGCTATACCAATCCGTGTAACCATCGTGTCAAGAGAACAAGAATATCTATAATAGATACAAAGAACATAGAGGATATCATAAATGAGAAACTATCAGAGAATGTACTCGCCTGAAGTCGGATGAATAGTCTCACAGATATCTGATACGGTGCCTCGAAGATCTAGATATGGAATATACCATCAATGTAAGGTTTCCGAATAAAAATAAGTTAAACTAGTCAACAACTAGGTCAAAGAGCCATTTCATAGTCAACATAGTCAAACTAGGTCAACTTTAAGTCAAATTGGTCAACTTGGTCAAACTACCAATTTTTAGGTTGTATGAGTTTATCTCAAAGATGTTGGGTTCATACACTATGAATCTAGATCATACAAGCTAAATCTTAGGATACTAGGATACCGTTGTCACGCCCCAGTCCCAAAAATACGTAGGACTAGGACACGTAAGCATGCCAGCCGCATGGATATGGCAACTCCAATATATGGAAACCAAATCCATACGTACGCTGTAATATGAATATAAAATCCACAAGTGGTATAAAATGTAATACAAGTCACAGGGTAAAATCTAAATCTCATCCACCAAAATCATATAGAAATAAATAACCAGTATCTATGAAACTAGATCTCAATAAGAAGTATCTAAGGATGATAGTTGGATGGAAATAAATCCACTACCAACTCGAATAGGAAAGGTAAATACAATATGAGTACAACACCACAACACTATATAAGAATACCAGCTATCCATCACAGCTCGAAGAGAAGACATCCTCGGATCACATGTAACCATCCAAATCTGCCCTCCTATAAATACTCAAGGAAAGATACACCTGGCAGCGGACCAGGTCCTCAGAGGGACGTAACAACATACAGAAAATACGAGCCAATTTGAATACAGTAAACATGCATATGGTTTGAAAATAGATAAGTACGCTGTACATGATAATCTATATGAATGCAAATAAGGACAACTTTTCGACGTATGAGCAAGGGTAGGCTACTCGATCTACCTCACAACTCACATACACGTCAATGGACATCAGAAATCGACATACCGCGGGGGTAGCGACCAGCGAGACTCCAGAAATCGACATACCGCGGGGGTAGCGACCAGCGCGACACACGCCCGTAGTGCGAGCTATATACTACGGTTTACCAGAGTGGTTAAAAGCTCATACGCCTAATGATTGTCCTCTATGATACTAGGTGCCATGTGTGTGTCAACATATCTAATACATAGTAATTACTCGAGAAAAACTACACATGCAAGAACTATACAAAAATGAAATAAATAAACAGAAATATAAATAGCATGCAAAGTACTGTAAATAATTTGGCAAGGTATCTTGCCTGGGGTCCTGCTGCTGGTATGAATCAGAGTCCAAGTCACTGTCCAAATAGCCTATGTATTACAAATTTATCACGTCAAAAGATAATTTATTTTAATTTATTTAATTCTGGAATAATTACTCTAAAATCCTATTTTAATCTTATTATTCTGATTTTTATGTTAATTCCTAAATTTTGTCTAAAGAAACTGAATTTTATCAACTCGAGACTCATGGCACGCAAATCGAGGCGATCTGTTGACCAAAAAGTTAACCGACACAAACTCAACTTTCATGCATGATTTTCTATAGATTTCAGCGTCAAAAACATGCTAGAATTTTGTCACGACCCGCACCCGGTTTAGGGGCACGAGTGCGTGGGTACGTCCAGCCTACGCCGCAGCATCGGTGGTAGAACGCTGTCTAGGTCAAGTAGCTATCTAATCAACTCACATGAATATCCAACTCCATAAGGAGACGTGGATATCATAAAATAATGCTAGAAATACCCAATCACATAAACTGAAGCACGATGAGATATCAAGGCAAGCAAGAAATACAAGACAAGTCTAACGACAAAATAATCATACCTGCAATCATTAACTTCCAATCCCCAAGTGTGTTGGAAACCAGTCTACTAAGGTCACAGTCTGGAAAAATATTTTCCAGTCAGGAAGGAGCAAAGTACATCTCTAAATAGCAGTTCTTTATTAATGACATAAGCTATGTAGCAGTTCTAGATAGAAATATACCAGATGCATGTATAGGTACGAGAAATGTACAATAAAAGAAATACTGGAAATACTGTAAGTAAATGCAGGAAAAGAAATAATAGGTCAATGAGCAAGAAATCTATGACTAAGTGTGTGAGTACTAGCTTCAACATGTGATCGACTTGGGAACTTGATCAGGCTGGTTACATGTGATTAGCTATGATTCACGAAGGTCAGGCTAATCATTGGTTAGCTATGATGCATGGAGATGGTCAGGCTAATCACACGTAACAGCTATGAAGCATGGAGATGGTCAGGCCGCACCCGACGTGAGATGTGGGGTGAGCTATGATGCATGGAAAATTGGATATGATCACATATCTACACTAAAATACTCCCCAAACCCCCGATTGGTATAGTAGATCAAATCATGGTACGCTATGGCACGGGATTCCCTAGGGAGGTAGCTAATCTCCCTGGGTCTCAGTGTCGGTACATGCACAAGATATCAAGGAAACAAGTCTTGTACAAGCTACACCATGAATAAGGAATAACATCTCATGACGAGATCCGTGTATACCAATCCATGTAACCAATGTGTCAAGAACATGGATATTTACACTAGATACAGTGAACATAGGAGATATCATAAATTAGAAACTAATCAGAGAATGTACTCGCCTTTGGTCCTTAGCTGGTGAATACCGAGGTCCTGTTCCAGAATATCGCCTGGAGGAACCAACAGTCCTAAAGACATATAATAAACAATACAATATTTGCATCAGAAGCTATACTAAACACACAAGCAAATACTAACTCAGGGGCTATGTCCGGCATGGGACTCAGTCAACTAGGGTCGTCTATTAGAGACATAGAAGTGTACACATATACATCAAATACATTTGGTACGAAAATAGATAAGTGTATTTATATATACCTTAAGTAATATTAATACTGTATGTTTTAATTACAATAGCTACTAGGAAAATACGTTATAGAAGGTATATTCATAAAATAAGCCAAGTTAGAATTTTACTATATATACTAAATTACAAAGTACAATGACTATGCTAATACATGAATTTAATTTATACTAGTATATATATATATATACATTAAAATAAAGAATACTTGTATATATATAAACATAATAAATAATACTTGTATGTATATATAAGCATAATAATTAATACTTGAATGTATATCTATATAAACATAGTTCATTGAAAAGGGATACAATACGTATTTATATTATACTATACCAATTTACATATAGAAATATATTTTAAGTATATACATAAAATATATATATATATACCTGTGCTACATAGTAAATACATGCATATATATATATATATATATAAATATATGAGCACTAATACATTAGTTTGATTTATACTAATATCATAGGGTATATTTTATTAAGTACAATTATATGAAAATACCAAAATACATACATATATATATGAATATAAATAATAATAATACATACATACATATACTAGGATACGTATTTACATATATAAATCATTTTATCATACATACATTATATGTTAACATACATTATACTATACAAATATACGTATTAAACATTTTTTTTTAACTAAATAACATTCATATACATATATTGGTATATACTCATTCGTATATACGTATCTATATATTTATTCATGTATATATTCATATATATATACATACACATTGGAGAAGGAAGAGGGAGAGGAGGAGCTTACAGGGGATGGCTCGACGGAGTCTTTGTCGGAAGATGGCCGGAGGGATTATGACAGGGAGGAGCAGCATGAAGAGGGAGGAGTCGAGGGCGATGGGAGTTGCTCCGGTCAGGAACTCGAGGCTAGGCTCGGCTGGAGGAAACTGCAGGGGATCGGCCTCGACGAAACTGGCCGGAAACGGAGTATAGGAAGGTGGGGGTTGATGGAGATGGTGGCCGAAGAATGGTTGATGGTGGTGGTGGTATGGTGGAGATGGTGGTGGTGATAGGTGGAGATGGAGGGAGGAGATAGAGTTGATCAGCGGCTCGGCCGGATTTCAGTCAGCGCCGGGGAGGAGTTAGGAGGATGCTCGGCCGGGCTTCATGGAGGAGCAGGGTGGAGTACACAGGAGGAATGGGGAGGAACAGCCTGACTGATGGCCGGAGGGGGATCGCCGGACTGCGGCGCGCAGGCCGCCGGGATGCTACGGTGCCGCTGGAACTTAGGAGCAGTGGCCAATGGCCAGGTTTTCCCCCCTTTTCTTTGAATTAAAATTCAAATGAAAGAAGAAAAACAATGAGAAGAAGAAGGAAGGAAGAAGGAGAAGAAGAAGAAGAAGAAAAGAGAAGAAGAAGAGAAAAAGAAATGGGGCTACGGTTTGGGGAAGCTTGGGGGGTGTGTTTCCCTAGGTTAAATTTTTTGGGATTAGGGCTTGATAGTACATTAAATAGTAAGAGGGTGTTAAATCAAGGGTTGTGGTTGGCCCCCTTTAAATGAGGGGTCCATATTGGACATGGAGAATTTCTTCATGTGGGTGAGGGTGAGAGATTTAATTAAATTATTATTAGGCTCCCTCATTGTTTTAAACAATGGGGTGTTGACACAAAATGCCAATTTGCAAATTAGCCCCCTTAAATTTGGGTATTTGCACGAACACATGAAATGATAAAAATTTTGTGGGCAATTCGGGGTCCGATGTTTTGTAGGGTCAGGGGGCGCTGTATGATCAGTATGGGCTCAATTTGCAGGGCACTGGAATTAAATTGGAATTTACGGAATCAGATAAATTGGTATCCTCAAATTAAATAGAAATAAATGCAAGTTGTGTTCTAAAATTAATTAGAAGTACATGGGGCCAAATTCAGGTCAGGTCATCAATACCAATAATGAAGAAGAATCAGAACAGAATATTATCCTAATTTGGATCGCACGAAAAATAGGTCAAGATGGCCTCCAATTTTCAATTGGAACGCACAACGATACAAAATAGGGATTTATTAAATAACGTCCGCGACGATTTTTGTGCGGCCAGAAATAATGTACAGGGAGCAAAATTATGAGTTGCAAAAATAGCAGAATTGAAGGCGGGCACGTCTAGGGCAAGATGGTGAATGTTGTTGGAAAACAAAAGTCAGGGTAGCGCTCCAAATGTCAAAGCAAAGGAAATGCACAATAATTAAATAAATTAAGATAAATAATTACAATCGCTAATAAATAAATTCTAAATAAAATAATTAAATTCATAATTCTATAATTCGGACAGGTTTTCATCTACTGGCTTCTAGGTCAAGTCTACCAGCACAAACACAAATGAACACTGCATATAATACTATATTTAATTACACATCACACCTAATTTTTTTTAAATCAAATATACTATCATAAAATTAATTAATTATAACTACCATAATATTAAATATTGTAAAATGTCGAAAATACCCCTGTTTTCGGAATGTGGTAGTGACAAATTTACAGCTCGTCCGAATTCAAATTCGTTTGGGAATTATGGCACATACAAATTTTATATTGTGCACCGATGGTTAAATTCTAACCTAGAAGTTCTACAGAATTAACAGTATATAAATACTTCGAAATAAATTCTGGGAAAAATATATGTCGATGATCTCGACATTAGTTTCCAAAACTTTAAACGGTTCATGATTCTGATTCCTGGTTCTCCCGAAATCGCGAAAACATCGAAACACATCTATTTTCGGACATGCTGTGTTCTAGGAATTTTCCAGAATTTAATACTCATAATTTAGAAAAAACAATTTATATAATCAGAAATCTAACCTCATTATTTTTCTAACAAAAAAAACTTGAGCGCGTTTGGAGTCCGGAGCTAGGAGATATCGTCTTTTTAATTCGTCATAACTAGTAGAAAATGAGACTGAATTTATGACAAATTTTGACTATTTTTTGGACGAAAAAGAGAGGAATTTGGGGAAAAAAATATGAAGGATGAGGTATTTATAATGGTGGACACTACTTAATTAAATACAACTAGGATTGGTTAATTTGGATAGGATTATGATGAATTTAAATAAGGATATGATATACATTAAGTTGCTTTCCTAGTAGGTTCAGGATTTGAATTAATTTAAAGTAGAGTTTGAATCTATCTCAATAATTTATAATCTTGAATATAATTAAAGATAATACAAATAATTTATAAAATCTTATTAATATCTATTAACACTAAATTAGCCTCTATCTAATATTAAGACTATATATATCCAAATAAATCCTAAATAATTTTAAAAATCTAAATAAATTTATTAAAATTCTAAATAAATTATAGAAAAATATAATTAAATATTTTAAACTAAAATAAATATTTGGTAGTAACAATATGCAAGTATGGTCTCATAGTAAATCATTAAAGTCATAAAACTTTATGTTTCCTATGTTTTAATTACCCAAAAAATTCTAGAGGAATCTCCAAAAATCTAAAATAGCCTAAAAATAATTCTAAATAAATATTTATATAAGTAAATATACTAAAAAAATTATTTTCTAATTAACTAAGAGAATACTCTAAATAAATTCAACATCTATAATAAATATAATAATATAAAATACACACAAAATATCTATTTTGGGTGAGAGAGTTTATAATCTACCAAACTTAAAACAATTTCGTCCTCGAAATTAAAATAAGGCATAATTTGTTAAATCCTTCACATTCGTACATAAGGTACGTCAATCGCAATCTCTTCCAAAAATTTAAATAACAAAATATTTTCAAATCTATCGCGATCACTTCAAAATTAAGATAACCACTGTTTAAGTCAAAATTCAACCTGTCGTAATCTCTTCTCGATTTTTTTTTTTAATCAACATTCAAATCTAACTCAAGTCTATATGACATCCCACATCAAAATTTATATCACCATTTCCAACTATCATAATCTCCTCTAGACTTTGAGCAATAACAATTCTAATCAAATCTTATTCCTATTCTCAAATTAAGAATTTTGTACTCTTCAAATATTTAAACTCAATTTACATCCTCAATATTTTAAATAGGTGACCCAACAATCAAAATTAAACTTTTAATTCAAATCATCAAATTATAAAATTTAAATCTAATTCACCAGTTGTTCAAGTCTAAAATTCTATATTTATCCTAAAAATTTAAATCAATGATTCATCCTTCAATATTCAAATTTTAAATCATGTGCTCAAAGTATAAATATTGGGTCCTCAATATCAAGATTTTTAAAATTCATTAAATCCTCATTATCTTAATCCTTCTTTTAAAATTCTCCACATTTAAAAGGACTTAATCTCTCAATCTAATCCTACTTGATCACAATCTAAAAGAATTCTCCTCAAGTTTAATAATGCAATTTCTACCCAACTTAGAATTTATCCATCTATCACATAAGGCTCTTACACTTAAGAAAAATATTCCTCAATTTATTTTCTCATGTCATTCAATCCTCAAAACTTTAACACCAACTATACCATATGTGATATGCCCTTAATCAATTATGAAAGATAGTCACCAAATAGTGTGATTGGCCTATGGGGTATATCTTGTACTATCCGTGTATCACTTATATCCAAGCACGAGATTTCGTCTTTCCGAAACAAGGGAAGACGGAAAGCAACGGAAAAGAGTTCAAGGAGGGGTAATAGAATGGAAGTATGGGAATCAAAGCGTTTAAATAATTCAAATAGGAATTGTCAAGACAGTTGTGGATTGAAATCTTAATTTGGTAATTTCCTATTCGCATGCTCACATCGGTGCAGTTATGTACTTGATATGATATTCTTTGTCGTATCTAGAGGGTAAGTATATTTGTCTACTGGTCCACTATACATCTCAATCCACGTAAAATACTATTGTGAAGGGCGAATCAAGCGCATTATGGCTAGCTAGACCATAATACACTGATTCTGATTAGACAATTTGTATTAGTGTGGTTGATCAGGCCCCAATAACACATATGTCATGAACAAGCTCGATATAAGATTAAGCTTGCAAAAACTAGGATATAATAGCAGCATAATTCAAGGTAGCACAAAAAATATAACGCTGGATTATGATGAGAGAATGTACAAAATAATTCATGTTCGCAAAAGCAAAAATAACATAAGCAATAATAATAAAAGACTCTACAATCTCTACAGTTATCATACAACCTCCTTATCTAAGTCGCTAGTCGACCAAATAGGGCAAGGATCTCTAAATTCTATGGTCTGAATAAACACTGTCGTCTTTTGCTAGCATGCGATAAATATCATTCGGTTACACTTTAATTAATAGGTCAAAAGACTATGTGATACTAGGTGTCAAACATTATGGTAAAACTTCTAACTAACTCTAGTAGTGTCTATACTACTCTCAAGTCTTCTTAATACATCAAGGGGTAATAGTATAACAATCTAAAGATAAGGAATTCTAGGTTCACTAGATATTCTAAACTTAGTGGTGTGTCTATATTCTCGTTGTATTCTTAATAGGTGTGCTAATCTAATTATCATCCTAATAACAGGGGTTCCTATATTCTAGCAGAAGACTATACTCAAGGAATTATTAGGAAAGCACATGAATCAAGCAGGATACAATTATTCAAAATAGAACAGATAGGAGGAGATGAATCATAGTCAATTGTGGATGAGATCCTATACTCTAGTCCTAGGTGCAAGCTTGTTCGGTACAGTAACGTAACCGAGATAATATGCTCTCGACCTGCATGGGCCACCACAAAAATATGTCACGCCCCAGTCCCAAAAATAAGTAGGACTAGGACACGTAAGAATGCCAGCCACATGGATATGGCAACTCCAATATATGGAAACCAAATCCATACGTACGCTGTAATATGAATATAAAATCCACAAGTGGTATAAAATGTAATACAAGTCACAGGGTAAAATCTAAATCTCATCCACCAAAATCATATAGAAATAAATAACCAGTATCTATAAAACTAGATCTCAATAAGAAGTATCTAAGGATGATAGTTGAATGGAAACAAATCCACTACCAACTCGAATAGGAAAGGTAAATACAATATGAGTACAACACCACAACACAATATAAGAATACCAGCTATCCATCACAGCTCGAAGAGAAGACATCCTCGGATCACATGTAACCATCCAAATCTGTCCTTCTGTAAATACTCAAGGAAAGATACACCTGACAGCGGACCAGGTCCTCAGAGGGACGTAACAAGATACAGAAAATACGAGCCAATTTGAATACAGTAAACATGCATATGGTTTGAAAATAGATAAGTATGCTGTACATGATAATCTATATGAATGCAAATAAGGATAACTTTTCGACGTATGAGCAAGGGTAGGCTACTCGATCTACCTCACAACTCACACACACATCAATGGACATCAGAAATCGATATACCGCGGGGGTAGCGACCAGCGAGACTCCAGAAATCGACATACCGCGGGGGTAGCGACCAGCGCGACACACGCCCGTAGTGCGAGCTATATACTACGGTTTACCAGAGTGGTTAAAAGCCCATACGCCTAATGATTGTCCTCTATGATACTAGGTGCCATGTGTGTGTCAACATATCTAATACATAGTAATGACTGGAGAAAAACTACACATGCAAGAACTATACAGAAATGAAATAAATAAACAGAAATATAAATAGCATGCAAAGTACTGTAAACAATTTGGCAAGGTATCTTGCCTGGGGTCCTGCTGCTGGTATGAATCAGAGTCCAAGTCACAGTCCAAATAGCCTATGTATTATAAATTTATCACGTCAAAAGATTATTTATTTTAATTTATTTAATTCTGGAATAATTACTCTAAAATCCTATTTTAATCTTATTATTCTGATTTTTATGTTAATTCCTAAATTTTGTCCAAAAAAACTGAATTTTATCAACTCGAGACTCATGGCACGCAAATCGAGGCAATCTGTTGACCAAAAAGTTAACCGACACAAACTCAACTTTAATGCATGATTTTCTGTAGATTTCAGCGTCAAAAACATGTTGGAATTTATAGCTCGTCCGAATTCAAATTCGTTTGGGAATTATGGCACATACAAATTTTGTATTGTGCACCGATGGTTAAATTCTAACCTAGAAGTTCTACAGAATTAACAATATATAAATACTTTGAAATAAATTCTGAGAAAAATATATGTCGATGATCTTGACATTAGCTTTCCGAAACTTTAAACGGTTCATGATTCTGATTCCTCGTTCTCCCGAAATCGCGAAAACATCGAAACACATCTATTTTTGGACATACTGTGCTCTACGAATTTTTCAGAATTTAATACTCATAATTTAGAAAAACAATTTATATAATCAGAAAGCTAACCTCATTATCGTTCTAACAAAAAAAACTTGAGCGCGTTTGGAGTCCGGAGCTAGGAGATATCGTCTTTTTAATTCGTCATAACTAGTAGAAAATGAGGCTGAATTTATGACGAATTTTGACTATTTTTTGGACGAAAAAGAGAGGAATTTGGGGAAGAAAAATATGAAGGATGAGGTATTTATAATGGTGGACACTACTTAATTAAATACAACTAGGATTGGTTAATTTGGATAGGATTATGATAAATTTAAATAAGGATATGATATACATTAAGTTACTTTCCTAGGAGGTTCAGGATTTGAATTAATTTAAAGTAGAGTTTGAATCTATCTCAATAATTTATAATCTTGAATATAATTAAAGATAATACAAATAATTTATAAAATCTTATTAATATCTATTAACACTAAATTAGCCTCTATCTAATATTAAGACTATATATATCCAAATAAATCCTAAATAATTTTAAAAATCTAAATAAATTTCTTAAAATTCTAAATAAATTATAGAAAAATATAATTAAATATTTTAAACTAAAATAAATATTTGGTAGTAACAATATGCAAGTATGGTCTCATAGTAAATCATGAAAGTCATAAAACTTTACGTTTCCTATGTTTTAATTACCCAAAAAATTCTAGAGGAATCTCCAAAAATCTAAAATAGCCTAAAAATAATTCTAAATAAATATTTATATAAGTAAATATACTAAAAAAATTATTTTCTAATTAACTAAGAGAATACTCTAAATAAATTCAACATCTATAATAAATATAATAATATAAAATACACACAAAATATCTATTTTGGGTGAGGGAGTTTACAACCGTATATCTGGATATACAAACAATAGATAAATATCACATATCTACATTCAAGCAATATTAAATATATAAATCCTAATTATAAATATTAAATGGATACCTTGGTTTTAGAACAACTCGATATCGCACTACTAACCTCTATCTTGATACCCAACCCAAAATTGTGGGTATCCCCAAATACCTTGATACTTATCTTGGTATCTCAAGGTAATTGCCAAAACTTTATATATATACTAACTACCCACTAATAACTATATGCTAACAACCAAGTACTAAAAATATAGTATATACTAATGCATAAATACCAATTATGAAATATATACATATACACCAATACCATACATATACCTATTAGCTACATAGATATCTCAATATAGGCAAACTGTCACCGAAACAGCTGCTGCCGTCGCTAAAAGTCGCTACTGCTGTTGCAAATACTGCTGTTGCTGTTGCAGAAACTGTTGTTGCTATTGTTGAAGGTTGTTGTTGTTGTTAAAGTTGCTGTCGCTGAAGCTGATGTTGTTGCTGTATACTGTTTGTTGTCGCTAATGCTGCTGTTGCTATTGTCGCTAAAGTCGCTGCTGTTGCTGTTGCTGAATCTGCTGCTATCGCTAAAGCCGTTGCTGCTATTGCTAATAATACTGCTGCTGTTGCTATACGTTGAGCCCCCCCCACTCTCTTATACACAAATACATATACAAATTTATATACTAATATATATACTAACTACAATATATATATATATATATATATATATATATATATATATGCTCCTCTATTTACATATATATACATCTCCACAATAATACATATAGTATAACATACATATATAGTTAACTATAGTATCATATATCATATATATTTATCATAACATTTACGTACACGTATATATATATATATATATATATATATATATATATATATATATATATATATATATATATATATATATATATATAAAATAACATATAAATATATATATAACATATATATATATATATAGAAATATATATATATATATATATATATATATATATATATATATATATATATATATATATATATATATATACACACACACACACACATAACATATACATATATACACTACTATATTTAATAGCTACTACATCATGTAGAAGTATAGCTACATATATACATAACACATAGGTACATAGATATATGATACACTAACACATATAAATATATATACATAATAATAAATATATATATGCATATAATTACATATTATAATGACTAAGAACAATGGAAAAATAGATCTAAAAATAAAATGCACAAACACATGGAGTGGATCACACCAATATCCTACTAGATCTAGGATACGCTTACGACACGAGTCCACCACATATCCAAACGTACCCCGAAGGACACGAGCAAGTATAATATATTATTTATGAACAATACGAAGAGTCAAACACAAATCTACGTGTCTGTGTTAAAATATGACATGCACAAAGTCCCGTGTCAGAGAAAAACCCCCCAAATCAACACGTATCACCAAATTATTGGAATATGACCTACACGTACCCAATTATGGATACGACACTAGTCCTAAACACACAAGCACATGCCAAATTGATTTATAGGACCAATTGACAAATACAACAAGTGTCAATCTCGGAAATCTCCCAAAATTGACACAAAAGTACCATAACTTTCTTAATAGGCCTCTTATGAACTCAAAATCAAATCCTATGGGTAGCCTATGCATATGGATTTATTTATCATGGTTAATTCTCAGATTTAGAACCTAAATTATGGGGAAAAACTGAATTTTACCTATTGGGAGATGGATTCCCAATGCAACCTCCAAATATGATAAAATTGACCTCCAACTTGTAGATCCTTGCTCCTCTTTATAGATCCTTGCTTCCTTCTTGTAGATCCTTGCTCTACTAGTCTCCAATGGTAATTTGGAAAGAAATTAGAATAAAATTTGTTAGGGTATTAATGTGGAATGAAGGAATTTGGTTGAGAAAATTCTTGATCTAGTTTTCAAATAAAAAGAGGAGAGGGAAATTTTTTCCCTCTTCTTTAATAGGCAGCCTCCTCTTACCCCTTCCTCAAGTTACTATTTAATATCCATTATACCCCTTGGGGCCTCTCATAAAGAAACCATAAAGGAGGAAAGGTTCAAGTCTAATGGTTTAATTAAACTAATCATCCTCCTAATTAATGGGCTTCTAGTTGGGCTCAATTCTAACAATTAATACATGTTGGTCCATGAGTCTAAACTAAACTAGTTAGGTCCACTAACACAAGTCTAAAATAAATAACTAATATCTAATAATAATTAAATAATACAACAAATAATTATTTAACATGCATAATATTTAATTAATTAAGAATTACTAAAATATCCTTTTCTAGAAATGTGGTAGTGACAAGTCTACCCTCCTTAAAATAATTTTGTCCTCGAAATTCAAAGACGACAACTACCACCAAAAAATAACAGAATATAACAAAAGAATCGAACTTAACTATGAAAGAATATACCTCAAGGAACAAATAAATATGGATAATGCTCTCGTATTTCATGATCTCTCTCCTAGGTAGACTCCCTGGGAGAGTGATGCCTCCATGCGACGCATACAAAAGGAATAGTCTGTTTCCTCCGCACCTTCTTTTTTCGATCCAGAATCTCAACTGGCAGCTCTAGATAGCTAAGAGTAGGGCCTACCTCTAACTCTGAGTGATCCAACATAATCTGCCACGTACCGTCTCAACTGTCACACGTGAAACACGTTGTGTACTTCCTCCAATGCAGGTGGCAAGTCTAGTCTATAAGCAACTGAATCGATCCTCTCGAGAATAATAAAAGGTCCGATGAATCGGGGATTAAGCTTCCCCCCTCCATCGAAGCGAATCATGTCTCGTGTCGGAGAAATCCTCAGAAACACCAAACCACCCACCTAGAACAAAATACCACCTTAAGAACTTAATCTATATCAAACAACCAATAACAAGCACAAAACAAAAATCTAAAACTATACCTCAAACTCCAAAGGTCGTCGGTGGCTATCGGCCCAATGCCGCTGTTTCTCCTGCGCCACTTGAAGTCTGACTCTGATCAACTGAATCTTCTCCGCTGCATCCACAACTATATCTGGCCCAAGCAAAACTCTCTCTCCAACATCGTCCTATGATAAGGGAGTACGATATCTCCGACCGTATAGAGCTTCAAAAGGTGATATCTCTATACTAGCCTGGTAACTGTTGTTGTAAGCAAACTCTACCAAATGGAGATGGTCTTCCCAAGAACCCCAAAAATCTAATACACAAGTGCACAGCATATCTTCGAGAATCTGAATAGTCCTCTCTGACTGTCCATCTGTCTGGGGATGATATGTAGTATTGAACTTGAGCTGAATCCCCAAACTCGCCTGCAAACTCCTCCAATAATGAGAAGTAAAACGACTATCCCGATCTGAGACTATGCTGACGGGAACTCCAAGTATCCTGACGAACTACCTCACATACATCTCTGCCAGCTTCTCCGTATACAAACCCACCTTGAAAGGCAAAAAGTAGGCCGACTTAGTCAACCTATCAACGATGACCCAAATAACGTCTTTCCCACCTGGAGATCGTGGAAGTCCGGACACAATATCCATAGTAATGTGCTCCCACTTCCACTCTGAAATGGGTAATAGCTGAAGTAAACCTCCTGGCCTCTGCCTCTCGGCTTTCACATGTTGGCACACTAAGCATCTGGATACAAACTGTGCCACTTTTCTTTTCATGCCACACCATCATACACTCTCTCACATATTCCGATACATCTTGTTGGCACCTGGATAGGTGGAATCTGAGAGTGATACGCTTCCTGTAACACCTTTTTACACAGCTCCCCTCTAGAAAAACACAATCTAACTCCTTGCCGCAAAGATCCATCCTTGGCAATGGTGAACTCATCCACCAATCCTGCTCTCACCTGAGCTCTGATGCTCCTTAGAGATACATCCTCATACTGGGCTGCCTTGATCCTGTCCATCAAATCTGAATGTATCTGCAATACCCACATCTGCATAGCCAAACCCGGAAGTATCAGCTCAATGCCCAAGCTTTCCAAGTCCTCTAACAGATATCGATCCCACGTCAAGAACATAGCTACTGGATACATGCTCAAGGCATCGACAACTACATTAGCTTTCCCAGGATGATACTTCAACGATATATCAAAATCCTTCATCAGTTCCAACCATCGACGCTGCCTCATGTTCAACTCCTTCTACGTAAAAATGTACATCAAGCTCTTGTGGTCTGTGAAGATCTCCACACGCTCTCCGTACAAATAGTATTTCCATAACTTCAGGACGAAGATGACTGCTGCCAACTCCAATTCATGGATAGGATAGTTTTTCTTATGAGGATACAATTGCCTGGATGCATAGGCAATCACTTTTCCATTCTGCTGAAGAATACAACCCAAACCTTTCCCTGATGCATCACTATAAATAGTGAAACCTCCAGACCCTGATGGCAATGTCAAAATAGGAGCAGACGCCAACCTCTTCTTTAATTTCTCAAAAGCAACCTGACAATCCTCCGTCCAAACAAATTCTACATACTTCCTGGTGAGTCTGGTCATTTGCTCGGTAATCCTCAAAAAATCTTGCACAAACTTCCTTTAGTAGCTTGCCAATCCCAAGAAACTCCTGATCTCTGCTACCGAACTCGGGGTCTTCCAAGGCTCCACTGCTGCAATCTTCTTCGGATCCACTGAAATACCATCACCAGTCACAACAGGCCCTAAGAACTCCACCTTATCCAGGAAGAACTCACATTTGGACAACTTTTCATACAGCTTCTCCTTCCTCAGCACCTCCAACACAATTCGCAAATTTTCCTCGTGCTCCTCCGGTGTCTTCGAGTATATGAGTATGTCGTCGATGAACACCAAGATAAACTTGTTAAGGTACTGATGGAACACCTTGTTCATCAAGTTCATAAATATCGTCAGTGCATTAGTTAACCCAAACGGCATCACCATAAATTCATACTGACCATACCGAGTTCTAAAAGCACTCTTCGGTATGTCCTTCAGCTTTACTTTCACCTAGTGGTAGCCTGATCTCAAATCTATCTTGGAAAACACATTGGTACCACTCAACTGATCGAACAGATCATTAATCCGTTATAAAGGGTACTTATTCTTGATAGTGAGATTATTCAATGCCCTGTAATCAATGTACATGCACACCGATCCATCATTCTTTGGTACAAATAATACTGGGGCTCCCCACAGTGAAAAACTCGATATGATAAACCCCTTATCCTGTAATTAGTCCACCTGCTTCTTCAGCTCGACCAGCTCGCTATTGTTTACTCTATATACATACTACAAAATTGGTTCTGCACCTGGCAATAAGTCTATAGAGAATTGAACATCTCGATCTGGCGGCAATCCTGGCAATTCCTCAGGAAACATATCTAAGAATTCTACTATCAACGGATGCGGCAACTCCTTTTCTTCTACCATAGCTCCACAAATAATGCCTTCTTCCTGCTTTGCAGCTCCTCTAGCAAACTCAAACTCTGGCTCTCCTGACGGACTAAAAAAACTCTACCTCCTCTACAATCGATACTAGCACGGTGCCTACTCAACGAATCCATCCCGAGTATAATGTCGTAGCTCAGAAGTGGCATTTCAGGTAGACACACACTCATCTCCCGACCTTCCAGAGTAACTCTCCGATCCTTGTAAATATCATTAACCAGGATAATGCCTCCTCCGGTCATGATCTTACAAGTCCTAAGCAAAGACTCGGCTACCAAACCATGCTTCAGACCAAAAGAAACAGATATAAAACTATGGAAAGCACCACTATCAAACAACGCTAAAGCTGGAATAGAATCAAGAAGAATAGAACCTGCGATGACATCTCCGGTGGGCTCGTCCTCCTCGACGGTCATAGCAAACACTCGCCCCTGGCATGCACCTGCTTGTTGCTGATGCTGGATATATCGTTGCTGCTGGGTCAGAAGCGGTCTCCTCCACTGTACTACAGGTGGTCTCGTCTGCTCCCTGAACTTTATGATGAGAACACTCTCTCATCTGATGCCCTTTGGTACCATAATATAAACAAACTCCCAACCTTCTCGTGTAAACTTCCCAGATATTGCCGAATTTCTTGCAGAAGTGCCAGAAAGCTTGCTGTGACTACCTCTGTTGTCGTGGTGCCTGGTGAAACGTCGCCCTAGCTGGAGTCTAGTGCTGCTGTGGCTGCTGAAAAGGCCTGGACTAGAAATAAGGATACTTGGCAGATACTGTACTGTTGCTGGTCCCCAAAAAAGAATAACGGTCTTTTTTGGGCTTCAAATCTGACTCCCGCTCAACCATGCATGCCTCCGCAAGTATCTCCGAGTATGTCTCATAAAAAGACGGAATGAGAATTTTCTCTTCCTAGTTTAGAACTTCACGGAAACGAATAGCCCGAAACTCTGGCTCTCTCACCAAATACTCTGCAAATCGGCTCAGCCTGCCGAACTCTGTAGCATACACCTCCATAGACATGCTTCCCTGAATGAGGATCTCAAACTGCCTTCCCAAGTCTAGCCTATCT
This sequence comes from Iris macrosiphon, assembly GCA_036927795.1. Taxonomy (NCBI): domain Eukaryota; kingdom Viridiplantae; phylum Streptophyta; class Magnoliopsida; order Asparagales; family Iridaceae; genus Iris; species Iris macrosiphon. Next base: position 141,290,321 of record JAYESA010000019.1, on the reverse strand, counting down.
ATCCTAGGAAAGAACTTCTTCTTAAAGAGGTCCTTGAATACCTCCCAAGACTGTCATACGTCAACAAGAATTGGCTCATTCCTGAACCAAGTACGGTGGACGTCGAATAGTTAAAGTTCTACTGCCTCAACCTTCAGATCCTTAGAAAGATGGGTCACCCTAATAAGACGCTCAATGTCCTCGAGCCAATCATCTGCATAGACAATGCCCTCCGTCCCCTTGAAGACCCTAGGCTCCAGCTTCTTGAAGTCCTAAATGTTGCCTGGTCGAAGCTGAGCAACCTGAGGAGCAACCTACTGTTGGACCGTAACTCCTCTCTACTACGGCACGAGCAAGTTGATGAGCACTCTCGATGCCCTGCCATAAAATATTGGTCGGCCTCTGATGTGCCTCAAACTGAGCCCTCTGTGCCTCCAGCATCTCACAAAACAGTGTAAACATCTGCGTCGCATCTGCTGGCACAAAAGGTGGAGGTGGAAGTCCCTCAGATACAGCTGGCACAGTCCTCTGAGTACGTGTTGGACCTCTAAAAGCATCTGACACTCCAATCACTGGAGAATTAACTGGTATAGACCCTCGGGACGTCATAGATCTCTCAGAAGCTGCTCTCCCCTGCTGCGATCTAGTCTTAGGCGGCATCCTGAGATAAAGCGAAAGAAAGAATCAATATGGCACATGATGTAAGACACTCAAGGAAGGACAGATTAAAAGATCAAGTATCAATATCAAAGAAGAATAGTTGAATAAATCAAAAAAATTTTTCCTAGATGTGATTGAGTATTCTCATCCTATAGCCTATATCGTATATCCTGAAACAGGCTCTTAATAGCACTCAAATAAGAGCACCACTATGAATCGCACAAATTATGACCCCGAAGAGACCTGCATGGGCCACCACTAAAAATGTATCATGACGTGCACCCGATGTAGGGATGCAAGTTAGAAACAACGCCTAGCCTACGCCGCAGAATCGGTGGTAGAACGCTGTTTGGGTAATCTATCTAACATCATAATAAGCCACCAACAATATCAATATACTCAATCACGGTCTAAGATAGAAATGAGCAAGAATATGATAAAGGATAGAATAGTCACATACAACTCATGAGTCTAAAATAATAACATCAATGAGTCTGAAAGAATACAAACAAATATTTTGGAGATAAATCTAGTACAAAAATACTAAGAAACTATAAGTCCCGGGTCATCTGTCTCAGTCAGGATAAGTCCCTCCTGAGCCAGGGTCTCTGACTCTAAGCCCATAACATCCTGAGGTCCATAATGTGTAGGGTATCACTCCTCAGTGTCATCTGGGAAAATATATCCAGTCAGGAAAGGAGTAGAGTACATCTCTAACAGCAGTTCTAATCAATGATAAAAACTTTGTAAAAGTAAATAGATGTGAATATACAAGATGCACAATAGATACAAGATATATAATAAGAAAATATTGGAATAAATACAATAATGAACAATATAACAATAAACAAGAATACTAATGACTAAGTGTGTGAGTACTAGCTTTAACATGTGATCGGCTTGGGAACTTGATACAAGATTTATGGCCTGGCTAATCATACGTGCGGTGTATAATTAACACTATACAAGAACAAGATACAAGATGGGTATAATCATATATCTACACTAAAATACTTCCCACTCTCGACTGGTATAGTAGATCCAACCATGGCATGCTATGGCACAGATTTCCCAAGAAGATAGCTAGTCTTCCCGAGAATCAGTGTTTGTATATGTATAAGATAATCAATGAAACAAGGCTTGCAGAAGAAACACCATATACCAAGGAATAATATCTCATAACGAGATCCGGATATACCAATCCGTGTAACCATCATGTCAAGAGAACAAGGATATCTATAATAGATAAAATGAGCATTGAGGATATCATAAATAAAAAACTATCAGAGAATATACTCGCCTGAAGTCCGGTAAATAGTCTCACAGATGTCTGATACTGTGCCTCAAAGACCTAGATATGGAATACAACACCAGTGTAAGATTTTAGAATAAAAATAAGTTAAACTAGTCAACAAGTAGGTTGAAGAGCCATTTCTAAGTCAACACAGCCAAACTAGGTCAACTCTAAACTAAATCGGTCAACTTGGTCAAACTACCTATATCTAGGTTGCATGAGTCTATCTCAAAGATGTTGTGTTTATATACTATGAATCTAGGTCATACAAGCTATATCTTAGGATACTAGGATACCGTATCTCAGGATACGCAAACAACAGATAAATATCATATTTCTACATTCAAGCAATATTAAATATATAAATCCTAATTATAAATATTAAATGGATACCTTGGTTTTGAACCAACTCGGTATCGCACTACTAACCTTCATCTTAATATCCAACCCAATACCTTGGGTATCCCCAAATATCTTGATACTTACCTTGGTATCTCAAGGTAATTGCCAAAACTTTATATATATACTAACTACCCACTAATAACTATATGCTAACAACCAACTACTAAAAATATAGTATACTAATGCATAAATTCTAATTATGAAATATATACATATACACCAATACCATACATATACCTATTAGCTATATAGATACATAGATATCTCTATATAGGCAAACTGTCACCGAAACTGCTGCTGCCGTCGCTAAATGTCGCTGCTGCTGTTGCAAATACTGTTGCTGCTATTGTGAAAACTGTTACTGCTGTTGTTGAAGGCTGCTGCTGTTACTGAAGCTGTTGTCGCTGAAGCCGCTGCTGTTGTTGTATACTACTGCTGTCGCTAATGCTGCTGTCGCTAAAGCCGTTGCTGTTGTTGCTAATACTAGCCCCCCTCTCTCTCTCTTATACACTAATACATAAACAAATATATATACTAATATATATACTAACTACAACTATATATATATATATACATGCTCCTCTATTTATATGTATATACATCTCCACAATAATACATATAGTATAACATACACATATAGTTAACTATAGTATCATATATATATATATATATATATATATATATATATATATATCATCACATTTACGTACACGTATATATGTATAATCATGCCAGTATATATATATATATATATAACATAATATATATATATATATATATATATATATATATATATATATATATATATATATATATAACATATACATATATACACTACTATATTTAATAGCTACAACATATGTACAAGTATAGCTACATATATATATAACACAGGTACATAGATATATGATGCATTAACACATATAAATATATATATATATACTAACAATATATAAATGCATATAATTACATATTATAATGACTAAGAACAATGGGAAAATATATTTAGAAATAAAATGCACAAACACATGTAGTTCATCACACCCGTATCCCACAAGATCTTGGATACGCTTGCGACACGAGTCCACCACACATCCAAACGTACCCCGAAGGACACGAGCAAGTTTAATATATTATTTATGAATAATACGAAGAGTCAAACATAAATCTACGTGTCCGTGTCAAAATATGACATGCACAAAGTCCTGTGTCGGAGAAAAACTCTCAAATTAACACGTATCACCAAATTATTGGGATACGACCTACACGTACCCAATTGTGGAAAGGAAAGTTGCCCTAAACACACAAGCACATGCCAAATTGATCTATAGGACCATTTGACAAATACAATAAGTGTCAATCTCGAATTTCCCCTAAAATTGACACAAAAAGTACCATAACTTTCTTAATAGGCCTCCTATGAACTCAAAATCAAATCCTATGGGTAGCCTATGCATATGGGTTAATTTTTCACAATTAATTCTCAGATTTAGAACCTAAATTAAGGGAAAAAACTAAATTATACCTATTGGGAGATGGATTCCCAATGCAACCTCCAAATGTGATTAAATTGGCCTCCAACTTGTAGATCCTTGCTCCTCTTTGTAGATCCCTGCTTTCTCCTTCTAGATCCTTGCTCTACTAGTCTCCAATGGTGATTTGAGAAAGAATTGGGATAAAATTTGGTAGGAAAATGATGTGGAATGAAGGAATTTGGTTGAGAAAAATTCTAGATCTAGTTTTTAAATAAAAAGAGGAGAGAGAAACTTTTCCCCTATTCCACATCATTTTCCTACCAAATTATTTCTTTATAATAGGCCGGCCTCCTCTTACCCCTTTCTCAAGTTACTATGTAATGTCTATTATCCCCCTTGGGGCCTCTTATAAAGAAATAATTAAGGAGGAAAGGTTCTAGTCTAATAGTTTAATTAAACTAATCATCTTCCTAATCAATGGGCTTCTTGTTGTGCTCAATTCTAATAATTAATACATGTTGGTCCATGAGTATAAACTAAACTAGTTAGGTCCACTAACACAAGTCTAAACCAAATAACTAACATCTACCAATAATTAAATAATACAACAAATAATTATTTAACATGCACAATATTTAATTAATTATAAATTACTAAAATACCATTTTCTAGAAATATGGTAGTGACAGAGACTAAGCTATGGAGTATGATGTGAGGGAGGAACTCGGGTAAGGCTCATGACAGTGTATGTAGGCACTATGGTTGCACACTAGATGACTAGTGCAGTCAAATATTCTAGATTTTTAGGTAGTGTGGGGTTGTTTACAGTTGTGGTTGAGGGAAGGACTTTGCATAGTGTGTTGATGCTGTGTCTGTACATCTATGCAGTGAGTTTGTGATACAACAGGTAGTGGAAGGGGTAACTTTGGGTGCAGAGGTATGTTCAGGCCTATAGAGCTCGGGTACTACTGTGGGTTATTGTATTGGATTAATTGAAAGGGAAAATATAGTAGGTTTAGAGTGAGGGAGTCTCTGTAGTGGAGTTTGGTTACTGAAACAACAGTAGCAGAGAGATGGGGTGGATGATTTATAGTATGAGTTGCATGAACAGTGAGGATGTTGTAATAGATTGGGAAGGTAGTTGCAACACAGTTGGTATGGACTGTGTGCATTTTGTGCACAATAGATAGGCTTAGTTATCGTTAGGGTTTCAACTGCAGGTGGGGAGTATGTGGATCTTGTGCCAAGTAAAAGGGAATAATCTGGAATATCAACAACTATAGCTGATACTTAGTGTGTATCAGATTGGGGGTTTTATGTTGGATTGGTTTTGGGTATTCAGTACCTGTAGTAATGTGAAATCAGTTGGTGAAGATTTTTGTTTGGTGGCAGTAAGTTGAGAATGCACGTTGGTATCGGGTTGGGGTCTGATGTTAGCATAGGATCACTTCACTTGAGTATTAGCAGTATAGGGGCACACTGGTGCAAGGGATAAGAATGGTGAGGGTTATGCTCAGTTTGCAGGAATGAGATTTGGGGGCTAAAGTAGGTCTGCTTTCAAGTTTCAGTTGAGGGTATTGAGTGGAAAGGAGGTTTGGGAAAGCATTGGTACAACAAGTTGGGTGTATGTGGATGTGAGAAGTTGTTGTGTGAGGGGTGTTAGTTCAGTCCAACTGAACTGATGCGGCATGCTCAAGTGGCCATGTAGTAGCAGGATGTATTAAGGTTTGAGTATTGTTGTATCAGAGCATAAGCTCAAAGTATTGAGTTTGGGAAGGCATGTATTAGTCTCAGTTGCAACTACAACTGAGAATGGGGGTATAGAATCAGTTGGGTATTCAAATTTGGGCATGGGTGGTTTATTTCAGTATGTGTCATAGTTAGGAACTTAGCTTAGTGGCCAGATTAGAGTGTTTGGTGTTATACAAGTTGAAGTATTAGTAGGCAGTGCTAGGTACAGACCTAAGAGTAGTTGGGGGGGACAATTAGCATCTGCTCCAGTGCACATCAGTGAGTGGGGTCGAGTGTATACTTGGGTATTAGTTTAGGTGCAGACCTGAGTATCTTGATGCATATAAGTAACAGGTCCTCGGTATCAGATAGTGGGCTGTATGTATAGATAAGTCAAGGCAATCACTACAAGGAGGATTTAGTGGTATTATTACCTTAATTAAGTATCAATAGATTGGGTAATATAACTGGGTAAAATTAAGGCAGGCCAAGGATGGAGGAAAATTGCACCTATATGCAGCCTGCAAGATTAGGGAGTATCAATTGATGATTGAAAACTCTACATAGGTATAAAGTGTACCTGTGTATTAGTGTGTGACTGATACCAAGTAGTGTCAAGTGCAAATACGAATGTTAAGGTAATATTAAGATATTAGAGTTTGGAGTAATCAAGTATTGGTTGTTACTTTGGGATATGGGTTCAGATAAGTAATTAAGATATTTAAAGTATATATAGATTTGGATGCTAAGAGTTAATGAGTTATATATATTATATGATATATATTATAGTGTATTAGCTAGTGTTAGTTAATAATAGTTAGTAAACCCAGTATTAGCTAATATACTTTAGATATTGAATAGATTGACCTAGTATGACTTAGAAAGCCTAGAGTAGCAAGGTATTGACCTAGTTAACCTAGTAGGGACTAGTAAACCCTAGTATGGAACTAGAAGTGGCCTAGAAATACCACAACAAGCTAGTTAAACATGATTATCATTTTAAATTACTCTTTAACACTAATATTCCTATTTTATAATAAACGAAAGAAATTAAAACTAGGTTTATACGAAACCCTTTCTTTGTTTACAAATAAGAAAAAGAAGTACAATTAATCCTATATGAGGATATTAAGTACAAAAATTTAATTCTGGGGAAATATTGCTATAGGAGTCTGATCTGCGGTCGATCACTTTGTATCTTGGACCACACAATGACGAAGAAGTGCTGTAGAAGACGAAAAAGAAGCTTCAAAGACTGCAGGAGGGATTAAACTCTCGTTGCCAAAGTAGTCAATTAACACTCTCGGGATGTACTTTCTCTTCTCCCTTGAATTCGACCTTTGTCTGTGACTCCTCAATTCTCTCCACCTTTTCTTCGACCTTGGACCTCCGTGGCCGGAGGTCTCTATTTATAGAGTTCAGCTACAGTCGGCGTAGAAACCGAACATCGGATAGAGCTGTACCTTTTACGCGGCGGTTATAATAACTGCTACCCACGTATGAATGATCTTCTGAATCTGCGTGTGACGTGTGTCCCATTATGAGGTAACGCATATAATCGCTCATCAAAGATCACGGCATGCAAGCCACGTAGGTAACTACCCCTCGCGTTGAAAATGTTGGCATAAAAGCTAAATAACTGTCACGTTGGCGTAAAAGCCAAATAGTTATCTTGTTGGCGTAGAAGCCAAATAGTTATCTTGTTGGCGTAAAAGCCAAGTAGCTATCATGTTGGCGTAGAAGCCAAATAGTTATCTTGTTTGTGTAGAAGCCAAGTAGCTATCTTGTTGGCGTAGAAGCCAAATAGCTGTCATGTTGGCGTAGAAGCCAAATTCTGCGTAAAGCTTGATGTTGCATGGATAGGTAACCAGCGTAAAGATAGCCAATTATCCTTCTTTGACTGAGGTCTTGAGCATATTCTGGGCTAAATAGCCTTATCACGCACCTTTGTAAATATAGCCTGAGTTGGCGTATTTCGAGGAGGTAGCATATGGTGTACTCCTATAGTTGAAAATAGCCAGGTCGGCGTATTTCGAGGAGATAGCATACGGCGTACTCCTATAGCTAAAAATAGCCTGGTGGGCGTAACGTGTAGGGATGGTGATGTGAGCGTATTAGCCCTAATTATAGCTTTCCCAGTCTTTAAAAGTAGAACCAAATCTCGTGCATTAAATGAAGAGATCTGCCCCCATCTCGCACATTAACTGTAGAGATGTGCCTCGAGTTCTTTAAGAAGAACAACTTTTGATGTGGCGGTTGGTTTCGTCTCATCCTGAGCGTAAAAGCTCATCTCTGCCTGTGTAAAATAGGCAGCGTATTCCTTGAATGTGTAAACGACGTCTTATATCAAGGATTATATCACTAAACGACAGTCTGGGGCTCTGTGCAGAATCATCATTACAGCCATACTCTCAATTATCGTGCAGTACTCTTTGTCAGGAGTCAGGTTCACTGCTTTGTCTGACAGGTTCATTCGAGGAATACGAAGAGTTTCTCGTACAACTTTATGCTGCATTAAAAGCATACATGTTTTACGCCAGAGTAGCGATGTAGAAACCTTTTTACGCCATAGCAGTCTGGAAGTACTATTTTACGTGGATTGTTTTAGAGCTCTGTTTTATGCTGTATAGCGTTGAAGCTCTGTTGTACGCCAATGACTCATAAGTCATGCTTTTATGCCACACTGTGCTGGTGCTCTGGTTTATGCGGGCTTCCTGCATGTTGAGGGTTTTACGCGTATGATTCCCCAGCATATTTTTTATGCTTCTATAAGACCCCCTTCAAAGTTTTCAAATTCCTTGTAATTTGAAATACTTTGAATGAAGCATGAAACGGTCAAGTTTGACTCGTTCCGCGAGGCTAATTTTTCGGCAAATTTTTAGAAATTTGTTGGGATTTGGTGTGTTCTCCTCTGCCTATATAAAGGGGAATGAGTTAACCTATTTTTCCCACACTTCCTTCACCACAAAGAGAGAGATGGTTGCCGAGGTTCGTCGTGCTAACTTGAGGAAGAAGAAGATCATGTTCTTCTAGCAAGTAAGGAGCCATAAAAAGAGGCATCTTCGAGCAAATGTCCTCTATAACGATGGATCATGGAAGGATATCTTAGCTTCCTTTGCTCGGGATGATCAACAATTTTATATGGCGATTCGTCCAGGGGAGAGGAAGGGTCGCATTGGACCACACAGCTTGCAAGCTGTATTCTCTCCCATTATGGCACTGGACGAGGGTAGGCAGTTTGGCCTAGTCTTCCAGTATTGTTTCGGTCTGAATCCCTAACACAAATTTAGGGCATGCCTGCCATAGCGTATGGAGGATAGGCTTGCGTAATTGATACATGCCCAATTTTGTATCCTTCTTCCATTAATCATTTTCTTGTTAATCGGCCGCGGAAGCCGATTAACTGCTGTAGAAGACAAAAAAGATCTACACTAATATGAGAACCTGGCACAGCAGATTCTTGGTGTGATCTTAAGTAAAAATGAGAAACCCTTCGTAGAAAAAGGATTTCCATCATATGTAATCATGAAGATGAAAAACCCTTTGTAAACTAGATTTCTATCATATGTAATCATGATTAATAGACTTGTCTTCTTTTATGCATCTGATGATTTGCCATAATTGCTGTGAGAAAGTCTGAATAGTGCGCAGCTTCGGCACGTCTGAATAATTTTATGCTGACTCTGATAAAAGGATATCTGATCTCGTCCCATCTTTTACGCGTAACTGAAGACGCATAGAAAGCTCTTTAGCATTAAGTTGTCTTTGAAGATCCAAACTGTCATGCCATTTTGGACGAGGAGTCGCATAGAATTTTTGAACTGTCACTTTTTTTATACGAAGAATTTTTTATTCAGACCATCATCTTCAAGAATGGTTTCCCGAAAATCCCTTAAAATAGGGCAAAAAATGTCTATCGAACTAGCCCTACTTGAACTTGTGTAAAAGATTTTGACTGGACTTTGGATGAACTTCCAATGGCCCAAGAAGAAAAGTTATCTTCAATGCTGAACTCTGTGTGTTTCAGGCACTTGGAATGTTTTGTAGCCAAGAAGGAGTATTTTCCACGTAAACTCTTGTAATTGGCCATCTGTAGCTTTTGAGCGTAGAATCGTAGATTTGTAGCCTCTGAGCGTAAAAAACATCCGAGCGTAAAATCATAGATTTGTAGCCTCTGAGCGTAAAACCGTAGGTTTACAGCCTCTGAGCATAAAAGCTCCTGAGCGTAAAAGCATCTGAGCGTAAAACCATAGATTTATAGCCTCTGAGCGTAAAACCATAGATTTATAGCCTCTGAGCATAAAACCGTAGATTTGTAGCCTCTGAGCGTAACAGCTTTTGAGCATAAAATCATAGATCTGCTCTGCGCGTCCACTGACTGTCCGTCTTCTTTTTTCAAATGATAGGCTGACGTGGTCCCAAATCATAACCGAATATTAAATATCGGATTTGGTTAGGGATTCAAAGAGTTATCCGAACTCTATAAATAGCCCAAGGTCTTGAGAGAGAAACTCTTTATCTGTCTTCGCAAAACCCTTGCTTTTCAAGAACCCTTCTTCTTCGTCTCTTTCCTGAGAACTCAGATTTGCCATGGCCCCTAAACAGACTTCTACTGCTAAGGGAAAGAAGATCTCTTCCTCTTCTCGCTCCTCTGCTCAAGCACAAGCAACTCCTATTAGGCTGAACGAGCCTCGATCGGAATGCAGCGCTCCACCGTCGAGCTGTGCTCCGGATATTACAGGTAGAGATTGCGAGAAGAAAACCCTCCGCACACGTTGTACGTGTATGCAAACCAATACACCCACATTTCTAATTTGTCAGCGTAAAAAGTCCATCTTTTCGCAGTCTAGCGTAAAAACTCAGATTGTCGAAATTTTGGCGTATACTACAAATTTTGAATTTTACGTGCAGGATGTAAATTCTGGCATAAAAACTAAAATTTTGCCAGTCTGGCGTAAAAACTCAGACTGTTAGATTTTGGCGTATACTGCCAACCTTGAATTTTATGCCTCAAAAATAGGTTCCAGCGTAAAAGCTCAAGTTTTTGCAGCCTTGGCGTAAAAGCTCAGACTGATAATCTTTGGCATAAACTGCAAGAGTGTAACGTCTAGTGTAAAAACTGACTTGTTTTCTTATATTTTTTTAGTGGACTTGCAGATCCCTCTTTTGGCTGAGGTGATGGGCTCTGCTGCCGGGATACTGAATTCAAATTATTTGGAGGACTTGTCCCATGTGACATTTCCCATCTCTGGAGCCAATTATCCTGAAGAAAGGGAAACCCTGATCTCGTCCCAAGGAGAACGCATGCTGCTGAGTATGATCAGTGGGGAACCCCTGACATACATAGACGGGACGGAGTATAAGAAACCGGGTTTCTTATTCGGGGATGCTATCGACAAACAATCCCAGACCAAGCCCAAGAAGAAGGATTGGGTGTTTACTACTGAGGGCACGGTGATGTATCTGTCCAGGATGCCCAGGGATTACCCTATCTCGGCATTCTTCCATCCCACCCATCCCCGAAAGATGATATGGACTTTGACTCCCGATCTTCACGGCCGACCGGGAAAGATCTTATACAACAAGGGATACGACCGGGGGGGCTATATGAGCCGTCCTTCAGGCCCTGTTATGCCCTTTAGGGGATTACTGCCAGGTAGCATCTAGAGTGAGGATAATTCGCTGATCCAGCCGGTGAGGATATCGAACTTTTGTAATGACTTCATGGGGGCAGGGAGGAATGTACCGCAAAGTCAACCCTCGGACCAGTGGATGGCTTAGCCCAGGGAATCTTCGATGGGCCAGTTTAACTGCCTGGGCCCTAAAGCACTTCCAGACGGAGCTGGAAAGTATTGGCTTGTTTGCAGCTGTTAGCGCCACAAGTATTTAGCTGCCTGTCAACCCAAACTTGTTCTTAGCCTTGATGGAGAGATACAACTCGCTCACCGGGAATTTTGCCACTCCGCTAGGGGAGTTGGGCCTGGCCCTTCATGGGATGGCAGAGACTTCAAAGCTGTCAATGGGGGACACTCCTTATGAAGAGTATGTCCCTATAAACAGGGAGTTGAGGGAGACAAACCCTCGGGCAGTGGCAGTGTACCAGGAGCTGATGTGCCACTATCTTGCCTGCACCACTTTCTACAAGGAGTCATCTGATTTGGCTCACATCAATAAGTGGGCAACCTACCTCTTCTTCTACCAGGCTAGAAACGCTAAGCCAGACAAGGTGGTAGATAGCCGAGATAGGCCTTTGAACCTCCTGAGCATGCTCAATGCTAACACGGTCGATGACCTTATTGAAGATGCAGGGGCTTCAGATCATATTTTTGACGAGGAGATAGGGGGTTATCCCGCAGGTACAAAAGCCTTTAGTTATATGAGGCATTGTCGCAAGCCTCTGTAAAGGGAAGCTCAACTGGCTGGCTTCCTTTCTGTCTGGCTACACCGCTGGGTAGTGCCTGGCATCGCATCTGCGGATCGCATACACCGCAAGACCTTATGGCCCGTAATACGTTTGGTATTCTGAGCAAGACTGGGCCTGCTTCCTGCTATGGTATATAGAATACAAGCAGGCCTGAGGGCCCTTACTGTGGGCTGCTCGAAGATGAGACACAGCGTGAAGGATTTCCCAAAGTGAAATTACCCTTCTTATACCTGATGGGATGGTTGATCCTTCACAACACCAGGGTGATATCTTCTGGCTCCGCCAGCAGTTCGGGAAATAACTTCTTGTTGAATTACAAGAATTCCCCTTGGAATGTGGCGACCGTCATAGATTGCCGTCGGGAATTAAAGTTGCCCACAGCTGGAAGCTCTTCTGTACCGTCCCCCCCATACATATCAATCAACAGGGAAGGAAGCTTATGGATGGGGGTCAAGGGAGGACCATTCTTTCTCCTGAAGCCTTCTACTGGTTGGTCTGTATTAGACCTTCCCATTTGTTGTACAGAAGTAAGGACAACTGCTACTTGGAGCCTTATCTGCCCAGTCGGTTTGCCAGGCAGTTTGGGTACGACCAGTTGCATGTAGGGAATCCTATTACCAGCTTCAAGTCCAAAGGTGGACTTATTGATGGAGCCAGATGATGGTGGTACTTCATCACGGGTTGTACTGGTGTAACTTTTGCCGTGCCCGCGACTTCTCTCTCCATGGAGTTGCGTATCCTTCATTCGTACGTGCAATTCTATGTGTCCATCAATACCTTCCATCGTAATTTTGATGTGCATGGAAGTTTTAGGATGCCCTCCCATAGGTCCGCTAGAAGGGAGGAGATTTCGTTTGTTTCCTCTGATAAGAATGAAGACACCACCGGGGCAGACGAGTTCTTGTTAATAATACCGAGAGGCGTAATAGCTCCGCCAGCGGAGCCTCTCTTTATCCCCAATAAACGGAAGGCTTCTGCTCTGAAAGAGCCTTCCCCCCGCAAGAAAAAGACTGCCCGAGGTCCGAAAAGGGCTTCCACCAGAGGGGCTTCTAGGAGCGAGCTTGTCGTTTCCCCTGTTGGGGATGATTCTTTGATCAGAGGTCCTTCGCCTTTTAGGGAGGGAACCTCCATAGTTCCGGCTGGCAATGCCAAAGATTCTTTGCTCGAGATCGCTTCTGCTACTACTGCTTCTGGTAGTGCTACGAGATCGTCTTCGAGACCGAGTATATTAAGAATACCTTTATCCAGACAAATAATGGGAATCACTCCTCCTTCGTTTGTAAGTATTTCTAGCGATATTCCACCCGATGAGCCTCGAGTGGATCTTGGTGACAACTGGGAAGACTATCCTCCAACGTCAGTTGGTGCACCCTCTTCTCCAGGTATGACAGCTCGCTTAGCATCATTAAGAAATAATTTAGCTGTACAGGCTGCGGACGCATCATACATACCATCGGCCATGGGTTAATATTATCTTTACGCCTCTTTTAGGAAAATTAACATCAAATTGATTTAACTTTCTCTTGTCTTCTTCAGGTGAAGACATCTCAGGGGAGGGCGGAGTTGACGCAACCTTTGACTTTGTTGTGGATCCTGCCGATGAAACGGGGGTGTTTGATACCGAAGGGGCATGCTTTGAAGCTGCCGATCCTTCGTCTGCAATATTTTCGGGTGTCGTCTCGCCATTAGCAGTTCAGATATCATCAGAGGAGGATGAGCCTATCATCACGACTGTGCCTCCTTCGTTGAGTACGCCAGCAACTTTAATTATTGTTGGTGTTCTTTCTTTTGTTGCGCCATCTGTTGAATCGACGGCCGTGGCAACATCCTCTGTGGTCATTCCTGAAAGGAGATTTCCCAGAATCGCAGCCACTCCCAGAGTGCATCCGATTTTCGATATGCTAATTGAACAATATACCAGCCTATTCTACCGCAGTTTGAAGGAGTTGATTTCCATGGTGCTGGAGAAGAACTTGAGCTTTGATAATCTGCTAACATCCTCCTAGCTTGCGATAGCGCCGATCAGAAATTTTAACGACGCTGGAAGAGCTGATGCGCTGGAGCAAATACTTAATGGTTTAGAATAACCCATTAAAGAATATTTGTAACTATCTAGAAGAAGCGTCGATGATATGGTTCAGGATGAATTTGACTCCTTGACTGCGAAGCTTGCTTAGAAGATGGAATCTCTGAACAAAACCATCCAGACACAGCAGCAAGAGATGGATGAATAGCAGGCTGTCTTGGTGGAAGTTATTCCTCAGCTAACCAAGTACGAGGCCGAATATGAGGGAAATAACGCGAGGGTCCGTAAATTGGAAGCTAAACTCGTTCAGTCAAAGGAGTGGGCTCTCCAGTCATCGGCAGCTCGAGATATGTTAAAGGGCTGAATGGATACAACTCAGCAGAACTTGGCACATGCGGGTGTCATCCGCGCCGGTTTTGTTCATGCTCGATCCGAACTATCCCTCCTGAGCGATGACGAGGCACGACTGTAGCAGGCTCGCGCTAACATCTTGGACTCCAGGAATGATAGGATGGCCGCTTTGGCACAATAGATTCGTGATTTGACTGCTCCTCCCCAATGATATTCTTTTTTTGTTTCTCCTGTAATTTCTCAGAGATAATAAAAATACATTTTCTAACTTTGTGGACCCATCACTTTAGAATATGATAGGCTAAGATAAATATGATATCAGAGGTATCATTAACATGACATACTTTCGTTAAGGTTTTGCTGAATATAAGTCTATTCAGAAGTAATATGAACCTGATAGAATATAATCCAACTAAATTTGTATACTAAACACTATCAGAGGTAATATGAACATGATATGTTTACAAATTAGTTAAGCATATCCATTAAGAGGTCATATGAATATGATCCAGCTAACCTTTGTGCATGGTATCGTCAGAATAAGATCTTCATCATACTCCGTTAGGCAAAGGAGATCAAGTATAGTACTTCTTTGAGAATTTGCAGTTGATAGTGGCCATTATCAAATTTTTATTAAACTTGGCTAATCTGTAAGCGCCATTTGAAATCATATAGGGGCCCTCCTATTTCTTTATGATTGTTTGTGTGAATTTTGGATATAGTACTAGAGATAATATGGACATGAATAATACCGTGTTTGTTGAGGATATCCAACTGGGGGATCCTTGGTGGACCTATTATTTGTTGTGCACGTTGAGTGCAAATAATAAGTTCGACACAAGCCCAATCAGATAATAGGTTTTGTGGCCCGTAAAGATATCCTGCTGGGGGATTTTTGAGGACCCATTACTTTTTGTGCACGTTAGTGCAAGTAACAGGTTTGAGACAAGTTCTAACAGAGGAAATATAGACGCGGTAAAAT
Organism: Iris macrosiphon; assembly: GCA_036927795.1. Classification (NCBI taxonomy): domain Eukaryota; kingdom Viridiplantae; phylum Streptophyta; class Magnoliopsida; order Asparagales; family Iridaceae; genus Iris; species Iris macrosiphon. The sequence goes on along the minus strand of JAYESA010000019.1, from coordinate 141,274,997 downwards.
ATGACTCTGTGGAGAATATTGGAGCGATATAGTTCAGAGGTAATATGAACATAAACTAACTTTCTCTTTGCTGGGGAAAATGAGGATAGTTCAGAGGTAATATGGACATGAACAATTCCTTTCCATCGCGAGTATTCCCCAAGGGAATTTTTTTGTGGACCTATTACTTCTTATGCACGAGAGTGGAAGTAATAAGTTTTGGACAAGCCCTGCCAGAGGTAATATGGACGTGGAAATTTTTATGGGCCTAACACCACTGGCGTACTTAGAATAAAGTACGGGTGTTAAGTTGAGATGACAACCGATATCAGAGGTATTATGGATATGATAATCGATAGCCAAAAACTCGGAAGGTTTGCTCAGAGGTAATATGAACATGACAAAATTTTGAGTTGTGACTCCACTGGATATGGAGGTATATATCTGCTCAGAGGTAATATGGACATGGTAGTTCTTGTGGACCTAACACCACTGGCGTATTTAGAATAAAGTACGGGTGTTATGTTGAGATGACAACCGATATCAGAGGTTAAATGGACATAATAATCGATAGTCGGATCAGGAAGGTTTGTTCAGAGGTAATATGAACATCACAAACTCAGCCTGAGAGAAATATTACGACAGCAGTTCAGAGGTAATATGGACGTAAACTAGTGTCTAAAAAATTCTTTGAAAGAGTAATTCGTTGAGTGTGGTCTATCCAAACATGAAGATAGACCCAGGATCGTTCCGCTGGGGAGATTAATGAGACAATAGCTCAGAGGTAATATGAACATGGCTAGCGTTAAACGAGATTGGTTTGAATAGTCACTACGGGAGTGTGCAAGTAGACCTAAAGATTGCTCTGCTGTGGAAATTTTGAGGATCCATCCTCAATTGCGTATCCGAGACTCTCGGATACGGATGATGGCTTTATACAAAATTTTGTAGCGAAGGAGAAAATGTTATACATAAGCACTTGCTGGGGATACCAAATTGCTGAATATATCTTATTCAGAGGTCATATAAACAAGAAAGGATATAATTCTCGATCTTTGATGAACGAGAAAATGTTGCACATAGGCACTTGCTGGGGATGAAAAACCAAGAGTCGATTTGTACATCCGGGTTGTAGACTTATTACCCATGGCGTACCTTAAGTATAGATAATAAGCTGAAATAACTAGCACTACCAGGGGTTATGAGACCGTGATAGTAGAAAGTCGAAGAGACAAACTTCACTCAGAGGTAATGTGGACATGAATAAAGTTCTGAAAATATCTTACTCAGAGGTAATATGGACGTGGTAAGATATGTCTTTGTGGAGATAAAGGAAAAATAGGACAGAGCCAATATGGAAGTGACCATTTTCGTGGTGGTAGATTTACTCTCTGCCGGAGAAAGTGGAGAGGCGTAGTTCAGAGGTAATATGGACATGAACTGATAGCAACAACCTGGGAGGTTTGCTCAGAGATCACTTGGACATGGAAAACTCAGCTGGGAAAAACAAATTTGGACAACAGTTCAGAGGTAATATGGACGTGAACCGATGTCTGAAAAATTCACTGGATAGTGATTTGCTGAGTGAGGATAAACCTGAAGGTTGCTCCGCTGGGGAAACTTTAGGGACTCGTCATCCGATATTTCTTGAGTGAGAGAATTATCACGTTAGAGTGAAATCAACTTGCAGTGATCATCCCCTCGTTTATAAATGAAAGTGATGACTTTGGCGTCGATCAACTCCTGGATTCTCCTTTTCAGTATATAGCACGCTTTTGTGGGGTGATGAACGTACCGATGAAAGAGACAATATTCTGGGTCATCGACTTTGCCAGCCCTTTCAGGATATCTGATGTTGGGTAGCCGAAGCTTATTTTCCTTCATCAATATATCGAAGATTTTAATGATGTCATCCTCATTGAAAGAGAAATTCCCCTTTGGCCTTCGGGCTCCCGATGCCTGAGTCGTACGGTCCTCAGGGAAGATGGTCATAGTTGCATCATCTTCGGACTCAGGGGGAATTCTACCCCCAGCTTTAGATGCTGCCCAATTTTGTCGAGGTAGACTACCCCGAGACATGTCGTGGCGTTTGTCCAGAGAAGTTAATTTTGGAGGACCTGCCTTTAGTATTACAGGTTTGGAGTTTGCAAGAGATGCGGTATACCCTAACCCAAAATGAGTTCGTTGATAGTAGGGATCACCATGCAACGGTATTCGTCTGCCTTTTCCATAATTAAGGCCTTGTTTCAACTTCAAATCATAACCCATGCTTTGTATAATCTTTAAAGCCTGTGGGCTATATCCGTGGATTTGTATTCTCCCAGCATCAGACTCGTGATAATCTTTTTATACAATCGATCTATTTCGCATTCGACCGAAAATTATTTGATGTTGATCGTTGCGAGTAGGTAGAACTATAAAGACAGATTCTTTATGTGGCTCATCTGTCATGACGACATTGGATGTTGTCTCTATGTCCCATATAATTTTCCCACGCTTGGTAGTTAGGGGCACTGAATCTTGATTTTGACCCTTTTCTTTGTGTTCTGGATCAAAAAATCATACAAATCAGAGAAATTATCAGAAGAAGAAGAAGGCTTATTCCGCCTTTGTACATCAGTAGGGACGTGGAAATTGGAAACCATAACCCTTTCTCTGCCATAGGAATACAACAGTTCAGCTATGTAAGTAGCATATGATCCATGAGGAGCGTATTTTCCCGTGAACCGGGTCTTCTTTACGCCGAGGGGCTTGTCCTGGCATAATCTGAAGCTTTGCACAGGTTGACGTAAAACTGAAGAAGTCCTCAATCGGCCGTCAGCATTTCGCGTAATCTTTAGAGCGGACAAATTCTTCTTTTGATGGCGTAAAAGCCGAGAGGTCGCCATTTTTTTCCTTGCGGTGATTGCAGGGACCATCTGCCTCCTTATAGGCGGGAGATGTATTTTTACTCGCGGGGAGCGGTATAGACTTCTGGATTGGCACTAAGGCATTGCCAGAAGCTTTGTCTGCCACATCACAGACGGGAGACAAAATTTTACACGCGGGATGCGGAGTAGATTTCTGGATTGGCACTAAGGCATTTCCAGAAGCTCTGTCTGCCATGTCACAGACGGGAGACAAAGTTTTACGTACGGGGCGCACAGGTTGTGATGTTATAACCTTGTTGGTCGGGGAGAGAAAGCCCGTAGGAAGGGTAGAGGATGTCCGGGGCATCCATACCTTACACAACTTCCTGTTGTTTTGTACAGAGAGGGAACGAGAGCCCCCCTGCGCGAAGCATGTCTTCATAAGCAGATTGGTCGAATCGGACGACCAGAGTCTTCTTCGTTGATCCGACGGATACAGCATCGTGTTGAGCAATGACTTTCTCGTCAGATGAGAAAGTAGTCCCCAGCAGAGTCATCATCTTGTATTTGATAATAAACAAAAGAAATTGAAACTAGGTTTATACGAAACTGTTTCTTTGTTTACAAACAAGAAAAAGAAGTACAATTAATCCTATACGAGGATGTTAAGTACAAAAATTTGATTCTGGGAAAATATTGCTATAGGAGTCTGATCTGCGGTCGATCACTTTGTCCCTTGGACCACACGATAACAAAAAAGTGCTGTAGAAGACGAAAAAGAAGCTTCAAAGACTGCAGGAGGGATTGAACTCTCATTGCCAAAGTAGTCAATCAACACTCTCGGGATGTACTTTCTCTTCTCCCTTGAATTCGACCTTTGTCTGTGACTCCTTAATTCTCTCCACCTTTTCTTTGACCTTGGACCTCCGTGGCCGGGGGTCTCTATTTATAGAGTTCTGCTACAATCGGCGTAGAAACCGAACAGCGGAGAGAGCTGCACCTTTTACGCGGTGGTTATAATAACTGCTACCCACGTTTGAATGATCTCCTAAATCTGTGTGTGACGCGTGTCCCATTATGAGGTAATACATATAATCGCTTATCAAAGATTACGGTATGCAAGCCACGTAGGTAACTGCCCCTCGCATAGAAAAGGTTGGCATGAAAGCCAAATAACAGTCACTTTGGCGTAAAAGCCAAATAGTTATCTTCTTGGCGTAGAAGCCAAATAGTTATCTTGTTGGCGTATAAGCCAAGTAGCTATCATGTTGGCGTAGAAGCCAAATAGTTATTTTATTGGCGTAGAAGCCAAGCAGCTGTCTTGTTGGCGTAGAAGCCAAATAGCTGTCATGTTGACGTAGAAGCCAAATTCTGCGTAAAGTTTGATGCTGCATGGATAGGTAACCAGTGTAAAGATAGCCAATCATCCTTCTTTGACTGAGGCCTTGAGCGTATTCTGGGCCAAATAGCCTTATCACGCACCTTTGCAAATATAGCCTGAGTTGACGTATTTCGAGGAGGTAGCATACAGCATACTCCTATAGTTAAAAATAGCCAGGTCGGCGTATTTCGAGGAGATAGCATACGGCGTACTCCTATAGCTAAAAATAGCCTGGTTGGCGTAACGTGCAGGGATGGTGATGTGAGCGTATAAGTCCTAATTATAGCTCTTCCAGTCTTTAAAAGTTAAACCAAATTTTGTGCATTAAATGCAGAGATCTGCCCCCATCTTGCGCATTAATTACAGAGACGTGCCTCGAGTTCTGTACGAAGAACAACTTTTGCCGTGGCGGTTGGTTTCGTCTTATCCTGAGCGTAAAAGCTTATCTCTGCCTGTATAAAATAGGCAGCGTATTCCTTGAATGCTTAAACGACGTCTTATATCAAGGATTATGTCACTAAACGACAGTCTGGGGCTCTGTACAGAATTATCATTACAGCCGTCCTCTCGATCATCGTGCAGTACTCTTTGTCAGGAGTCAGGTTCACTGCTTTGTCTGACAGGTTCATTCGAGGAATACGAAGAGTTTCTCGTATAACTTCACGCTACATTAAAAGCAGACATGTTTTACGCCGGAGTGGCAATGTAGCAACCTTTTTACGCCATAGCAGTCTGGAAGTACTATTTTACGCGGGTTGTTTTAGAGCTCTATTTTATGCTGTATAGCGTTGAAGCTCTACTGTACGCCAATGACTCAGAAGTCATGCTTTTATGCCATACTGTGCTGGTGCTCTGTTTTATGCGGGCTTCCTGCATGTTGAGGGTTTTACGCGTATGATTCCCCAGCGTATTTTTTATGCTTCTACAATTCCATCTTTAGGACTCTCGGACTCTAGTATGAGCACCGTTAACTATTTCCTGCACCGGATAACAGGCGAGTACATTCTCTGATAGTTTTCTTTATTTGATAATTACTATATCTCAAGTATTTAGCAATGTTACATCTGATTCTTGACACTATAGTACACGGACTGGTATATATCTTGGATCTTTAGTCATGAGATGTTACAATGATTATCGTATTATCATCGTACACGACATTGACATTAGACTTCGTATATGGTATTATTATTAGACATTGATCGTGTACCATAATGTGTCATGTTTGGATCCACTGTACTAGTTGGGGCGGGGGAAATGCTAGTAAGAAATATGATCATATTCCTATTGTAAATTATAAGACATTGTTAGTGTTAATCATACACCTCACGTATAATTAGCCATGCCATTTAGCTATCGTACAAGTTTTTAAGCTGACCACATATGGAAATAGTATTTCAAACAATTAGAATAGTTGTAGTTCTTTATTAGTTTCATATACTACATTACCTTGTATATGATATTGTAGTTCCTTTCTCTTCATTTCATATATGAACTGGCTATGCCTTATTTCTTACATTGCTTGTTCTCTTTACTATTTTCTATTGCATTTGTTTATTATTTTCTCACTGCATATATCATCCTCTATTTATTGTTTTATAGTTCTTGCTAATTAATTGGAACTGCTATTTGGTTGTACTTTGCTCCAATCTTGACATGACATATTTTCAGACGATGACTTAGAGAACTGATATCCGACATATTATGGACCACAGGGAGAGTAGCTGCAGCCTTGGACCTTGTATCTTAGGTGTGATAGCCGGAAGGTCTAGCCAAAATCACTAGTTATATTAGTTAGTACCTTTTAGCATAATTTGGTACCAGATTTGTCTATGGCATATATTAAGACTTGGATGTCATTATTTAAAGTTTAGATTGTATTTTTGTTTAGACTTTGTGGTTGTGTTTGGATTATTGTTTGATATTTTATCAGGATTTAGTTCTATGATTGAGTATTTTATATTATATTGTTATATATGTGTCTCCTTGTGGAGTTGGATATTCGTGTGAGATTGATTAGATAGTATTGTGACCTAGACAGTATTCTACCATCAATGTTGTAGCATAGGCTGGATGTACCCATATACTCGTATCTCTATATCGGGTGCGGACCCTACGTAATTCTCGGCCGACGTTCAGCCTCCGATCAAGGATAGGTCTTGAACGAGGAAGACGAACTGATTTTCTAACCTGCAGTGACACATGTGCACAGTTGGACGCATGGATTATTCTGTGTGCCAACTTCCCACTGTCGCATGGGTAGTTGCATAGGCGACCCTACTACATGTGAAGCTATACCGCATTGTGACTTATGCCATATAAGGGACCATCCCGCATAGACTATAGTTCCGCTCAGTCGACTCGACCGCATAGGTGCCTGGGTCACATAAGGGTCTAGGCCGCATTTTTATATCATTATAGAACACTTTTCAAAAAGAATCTCTTTTGTGGTCTTGCAGTGACTTTGCCTGCTATACCGTCTAGCAAAATGGTCCTTGGACAGAATGTGCTACCTTTAAACATGAATCTTAGGGACCTAGTTGTGACTGTCCAGAATCAGATTAATAACCATCTTCTGCCTAGGCGACATAGAAGATTGGTGAGAAGACTCCTTCCTTTCTGTTGAGCCAAATAAACCCATGGAAGATCCATGTCGGGGATGGTAGCGACACTTTTAAGAAGCCTTATATCATGTTTGGCGATGTATTGGAGTCTAATTATTCTGGCAAGGGCGTGACCTGAGAGAACTGGTCATTTACGTACAACCAGAAGGAGATGTTATTTTCCTTCTTTGAACGTCATATGTCTTTATCAGAATTGAAGGTGATGATGGGTCGAAGGCGGATGGACTGGAACCTGAACCATAAACCATAAGGAGCGCTCATCGGTAATATCCTGTGTGGTATTGGAAATAATAAAGGGGAGTTTTATAGCACGAAGGTGTCACCCTCGTACTCCTTGTTGGTACTGAAGCCTGGTCTTGTTGGAAGTGAACTGGAATAAAACCTCATCTTATACGCGGTGGGCACCTTCCTTCATCTGGTCACCAAAAAGGGAACTTACCCCCCGGGGCTGCTACGGACTCTCAGCTTGGCTCATTATAAAGTTTCCTAGTATCGTTTGACCCATTGGATTCTGAATAAGTTCTAGCGGGAGCTCAGGGTTGCAGACTTATTTTTCGCTGTGAGGGGCACCAGCTACAGTTTGGAGATGAACCGTCCCCTATTTGTTACCCTGATGGAGTTGTACAATCTTCGTACGAAAACCTTTGCTACACTTGGCAGCGAGATAAGACTGTCTTTATATGAGATGTATGTCGTCTCAAAGCTTCCTAGGGGCGACGAGCCCTAGGAAGAGTATACCCAGAGCAATAAAAAACTTGGGGAGTTAGAAGCGGAGAACCCCAACATCTTAGAGGTGTACCAGGAGCTGCTATGCTACCACGACATTTGCCAGAGATCTTCAAAGGAGAGGAAGAAATCTACTGAGGGGTCTTCTCCCCATATCATAACTTAGACTAACTACCTCTTTTTGGAGCAGAAGGAGTCCAATAAGGTTTATGTTCGGGCCCCATGGTCCAAAAAGGAAGTTGCTAATTACATTCGGGAGTAGAGGGAACTGCCCCCCGAGGGGGAGGAAGCTGGAGGTTCCTCGGAGGAGGAGGATGAACCCGTTGACAAGTTGAGTGGCGTCGAGGAGGAGCGCAGTTACTTTTACATGGATACCCATAATTTGTCCACGAAGGCCATGTTGGCGGGATATATGATTCTCTGGTTACGTATTTGCGTAGTCTCCGGCGGGTCTAGCACAACAAAGCGGATCAGTCGCACCCTCATTTTTTCGACTTTGAAGTTGGCCTTCGGCTACAAGTTGGCCCTCCTTCCTGCTATGGTATGATCCATCCATCGCGGCCTCCGTACCTTTGCTGCAAAGTACGAAGATCACCCTGGTAGAGGTCACTTCTTCATATCCACCCTGGTAGAGGTCACTTCTTCACGTCACTTCTTCACGCCCTATTCTGCAAGTATTGGCTGATAAAATAGAGATACGATACCCTACCTGTTGGTAGGAGGGAGCTCTCCTTCATGAATGGCTGGACCTTCTTCACGTCCGAGCCAGAGTTTACCGACAAAGAACGAAACGTCGTTCACTATGATGACTGGACTCAAAGTCTATCTGGTAGGCTCTTTTGCTGGCTCCAAGCCATCCGTCCCTCCCACCTGGTGTACCAGAATAGGGCTGTTATTTTTGTAGAGCCCTACTTGCCCAGCCGATTTGGCCGTCAATTTGGCTATACTCAGCTATTATTTGGCCAACCGAGTGCTTCCTTTGGATGCAATGACAGCTTGCTTGATGGAGCCAGGGACTAGAGTTATAATACAATCGGTACCAAAGTTCAGTTCCAATTGACAACAGTCGGGGTCGTGCCAAGAATACTGTATACGACAGCTAAGAATTATTGTACGGCCAACCCCCTTCCGCCTGACATTGACCCAGAGAGGAGTTACATCGAGGGCACCATGCTGATGCCTCTCGAGGCAAAGGGACACAGAATGCCCAAGAAGGGTAAGGGGGTTGCTAGGCCCCTGCTTGTGGAATTGGACACATCAACCGGTGAAGGGGAGATGACATCTCTTTCTGATAATCCTCCGGTTGTGCAACGCAAACTGAAGGCTGGTACCCAGCATACTCGCTACCCAAAGAAGGCGAGGACCAATGTGGTCCCAAAGATAGGACCGACGGCAAAGATTAAGCCCGATGTGAAGGGGACCGCAAGCGGAGAGGTAGGACCCCTTACACTAATGGTTCCTGAAGCAGGACCTTATTTAGATGCTATGGCGGTATCCGTAAATCCACTTAGTTTGATTCTTTTTGGTCTTCTTTATAATTATCTTTTTCTGGTCTGTTTGGACATTTTTAGACACAGAAGAAAAGTGGTTGTCCCCGACGGGCAATTGCTTTGGTGGTTTCCTATGCCAAACCGGAAAAGGAATATCTCCCGGAGTTCGATTTAGATATTTCAAAACTTGCACTTAAGTATTTGGAGGCTCAGGGCTGGGATTCAATTTCGATGGAGCAACCTTATACCCCTTTAGAGTATATATCTGTGGACAACATAGAAGCCAGGGGGACGGCTATGACATCGCTAGATGAGTCACAACCTACGTCGTCTCCCTATGGTACATCATTTTATAACTTGACAGAATATTATATTTTTTGGCTTCAACTATCGATTCTTCGAGTAAAGTTGATTAATAGTTGCTCTAGTTCCATAAACCCTATATTTTCTTTGCAGACTATGGATGTGCCGTCGAGGAAGATATCGAAGAAGAACAAGGTGGTGGGCTTGTTTGGAGGAGGTCTGGATCTCTCCTCCATTCTTCTAAAGATGGAGGACACCTTGCGCGGTCTGTCTAGGATCTCTCAGACATTGCAGGTTCTTCTGGTGTGGCGGCTGTTCCTCCAGCTGTTGTTGTCGGGGATATCGTGGATAAAGCTTCTTTGGATAGTGGGGTGGTGAACCATCATGATAAGTTTGTTCCCCCTCTTGAGGTTGCTGTGTCACCTCCCGAAGATGTCATGACGCGATCTAGGGATGGAGCACTGATGGGAGCCGATGTGGTGAGGTACCCCGCTACTTCTATTCCCATTCTTGGTAATGCTCTGGCATGTATGGCTCAGCTAACATGCATCCATGCTCATTGGGCGTCCATGGAAGGTTGGCTCGCAGATAGGACTGCTGGTTGCTCCTCTATTTTTTTTTCTTCGAGGTTCTTGAGCACCTTTGTGCCGCTTGCTGCGCATGTGGCCTCTTCTTCAATCCCGTCGCCTTTGACTCTGGCTACATTGGAAGAGATTGACGAGACCATCAAACTTTCCATCCGGAGCTTCTATATGTTCTTAAAGAAAGGGATCGAGGGTGTATTGGAGCACAATAAATCTTTCGCCTGGACAAGGCACTTTGCTGAGGTCCAGGTCTATTCTTTGAGAGATATCCCTAGTTTTGAGCAGATGGCCAACCTTATGGGCCATAAACTTTAGGAGGTAGAAAAATGCCTAAAAAAGTTCCGGCAGTATCAGCAGGCGAACATGGGAATGTTAATATCTCATGAATATAACCAGTTCTTAAAAAAGGTTAAGACGGAGAAGGCCTTCTTTGCTTCATCAATGGAGTGCATGCAATGTGATCTCCAAATTTTATGGGAGAGGCATGGCCGGCTAGACGATTTCACTGAAGAGTGCCTTTCTCGGCAAAAGGACCAGACCGAGCATATTAGATAGCTCTAGATTGTGCTTGATGCAATAAGAAATAGGCTGCGGGAGACCCAGCAGGATGATGGGGCAATCCGTACTAAGGCGAGCCAAATATCGTAGAATGCGGCTGGCGTTGAGGTTCTGGTGCAGCAGCTCGAGGACAGACATGATTCCTACGCTTGTTAGGAGGATTTGGTGGGTATGGCCCAAGAAGTTGAGCGTCGGGCTTAGAGGTGCCTGGATGGCCATATTGCTCGTCTTCATAAGCGGATAGTAGAGTTATGCCCTGACTCATAACACCAATAGTTTTATTTTTCTTTTTTGTACTTTATTTTGCCCTCTGGCTTGGGATCTTGATAATCTCCTAAAATATAGTTTTGCTTTTAATTTCTCTTTGCGGAGAAAAATAAAAGTTATCTTATCTATTTTACTATTTATTTGTGTTAGCTTTGGGTATCATACTAGAGGTAATATGAACGTAGTACAATATCGTGGCTTTTAAGGATATTTTGCTGGGAAATCTTCGGTAGACTTATTACTTCTTACACACTAGGGTGCAAGTAATAAGTTCAAAATAGGCCTTGCCAGAGGTGGTATTATCGTGGCAAGTTTGGTAAGCTTAACACCATTGGCGCACTTAAGTTTAAGAGCAGGTGATAAGTTGCGTTGACAACTAGTGATAGTCATAGGGAGAGGTTTGCTCAGAGGTCCCTTGGATATGGCAGACTCTCGGGGGAGGATGTGAGCATGATAGCGTATATATGAGCTGATCAATAGCCATACCGAGAGGTTAAGTATGATCCTGAGGACATCCCACTGGAGAATTTTTGGTAGACTCATTATTTGTTGCACAAAATGTGTACAAATAATAAATTCAAAAACAATCTCTATCATAGGTAATATGGATATGATAGGTTTTGTGGACCCATTGTTTTTTTGCGCATATTAGTGCAAGTAATAGGTTTGAGATAAGCCCTAACAGAGGTAATATGGACGTGGCAGTTTTTATGGACTTATTATTTATTGTACACGTTGAGTACAAATAATAAGTTCAAAAACAATCTCTATCAGAGGTAATATGGACGTGATAGGTTTTGTGGACCCATTACTTTTTTGCGCACATTAGTGAGAGTAAAATGTTTGAGACAAGCCCTACCAGAGGTAATATGGACGTTGCAGTTTTTGTGGACTTAATACCACTGTGTACTTTGGTGAGTACGGGTGATAAGTGGGAATGGAAACCGATAACATAGGTAATATGGAAGTGATAAACGATAGCCAAAACCCAGGACTTGTTCAGAGGTAATATGGACAAGGTAAACTCAACCGGGGAGAAATATTAGGATAGCAGTTCAGAGGTAATATGGACGTGAACCAATGTCCAAAAAAATCACTGAGGAGTGGTTTGCTAGGTGTGATCTATCCAATAATTAAGGTAGACCTGAGTATTTCTCCGCTGGAGAGATTGGTGGGACGATGGCTCAGAGGAATATGGCTAGCATCTAACACGATTGGTTTTTTTATGGTCACTGCAAGAGTGTCCGAGTGGACCTGAGGACTGCTCCACTGGGGAGATTTTGAGGATTCATCATCTGTTTCATATTCAGGACTCCTGGATACAGATTATGACTTTTGTAGGAATTTGTGAAGAAGGGAAAATATTACACAGGAACTTGCTAGGGATGAAGAACAAAGAGTTGATTTGTATATCTGGATTATCCTGTTGGGGATGAGGGAAGTACAAGTCAAGTTTAGATGTAGTACTTTTTTAGAAACTTTTCGTTCATAGGCATCATGATCAAGTCGCCATTCGATTTTACTAGCCGGTATGCACTGTTGGAAAACATGATTTCTACAAGAACGGGCCCTCACATTTAGGTTAGAATTTGATAATCGTCTTGTGAGTCATGGTGCATACAAGCATCTCCATATCCTAGCCGTCTTCGAGTATTATTGTAATAACTGTCAAATTGTAAATAAATACGCCATAATTTACCAAAGTTCAGACATTCAGCTTTTAGGAGGTCATATCCCATCTTTGACATGAGATAAAGTAATTATTAGCTGTAATGATGGAACTGAGTCAGCTTATCATTTGTTGCAATAAATACTGTTGATGACTTAGCATGTGTCGAATAATGAGCTCTATGCACTGGAACACTTTCACGTATACACGAGGGAGTTAGCTGAGTTATGTGCGTAGAATCACTGCCACATACGTACGATTGTCTAACACGTCAAGGACTATCGCTTGCTGCGTATTTTTGTATATTGCGTAGGGGAACACTGTTCGTTGCCCGTAAGGATTAGTTACGACGAGAATTACTATCGTGTGCACATGAAGTGTGATACGTTCTTGCGCTGAAGACTTACTCGTATGTGTGCAGTGGAGCATTGCCTATCATGCGCCATTGTTGATGAGTCATGCGAGACTTACCTTTTGTGCACAGGGAGACTTGTTAAGCTGTACTTAGCATCCGAAGTCTATAATTGGTGCTTCCTAAGGAAAGGATCCTGCGTACCGGCCGGTATTGCGTCTCCATTGATCTAGTCATTGAAGGCGCTTTGGCCTTGGGCGCCCCAGAATCTTGCTGGTAGACAAGGCCCGACCGGGTTGCCCCTGCCCAGGCCTCCTCAGTGGTGGAAGAAACCATGCAGCAAGACTTGGTTTTTCATGTTTTAGGTCTGACGACGGAAGGTGCTGTTTGCTGCGTCAAGTCTGGGATAAGATCAAGGTGTACCAACATGATTTTGTCCCTCGGTGTCGTAAGAGGTGTCAGTCTGTCTTCTTGGTCGCGAGCTGGTGGATGGTAGATCACCTTCATAGTTGCCTTTGGAACTGGGACCACTCCGTCTTGGGCTTTTGTCGGTAGGAAGTTTCCAAATTGGAGGGATACTATATTCCCAATGACCGTCTTATCCTCAAAGTCGAGGAAGAGCTCATTGGCATCGATCAATTGCTGGATACATCTTTCAACACAGAGCAGTCTCTGGTTAGATGATGAATGTACCGATAAATAAGAATATTTTGGATCATCATCCTTGTCAGCCTCTTCAGGGCATCATATGTTGGGAAGCCAAAGTTTGTTTCCCTCCATCAGTATGTTGAAGACTTCAATGATGTCGTCGTCATCGAAGGAGAAATTCCCCTTTGCCTTTGGGGCTTCCGATTTATGAGTCGTACGGTCTTTTAGAAAGACCGATAATTTTGTATCATTTTTGGACTTAGAGGGAATTCTACCCCCAACTTTGGATACTGCTCTGTCTTGTCGAGGGAGACTACCCCCAGACATGTCATTGTCTGGTTCTTGGGAATCACTCTACTAACGGCATGATGGGTTGGTGTGGGTCACCAGGAGATTGCTACTCCTGGCTTGCAGAGTTAGTGCGGGCCCTGAGGGTGGCAGGAACATGTTAGCCTAGATATCCAGTATTGCATGTGTCACACCCCAGTCCCAAAATGCACGGGACCAGGCCACGTGGTAATAGCCAGCTGTCACGTCTCTGAGGATATCCTAATTTAATGGATCGAACGAAGAGTGCTACGATGTCCTAAATAACTAACAAGTCCAATATCAATCAACAATAGGTAAATCTAATCTCATCCACAAAATAAACAGCAATAAAGTACTAAAATAAATACTGGGACATAAACGCCAGTCTCAAATATCATAGTACAACCAAGAATGTCTGGTGGGAATAAACCCACTACTATGATGAAATAAAAGTACTAAGATGATAGATAAAAGAGTAATGACTAGGGCATCGGCTGATTGGATAATGATGCTGCCAATCCTAGGCAGAAGGCCTACCAACTAATCACGTAAACTCTGAGGGTAGCAACTCTAGCTCCTCAGCTGTAGCGTATCTAGTCTCTTGTCCTGGGCCGTACACTGTGGGGTAATATGCCTCATCCAAATCTGGAAAGGGACCAGGTCTTCAGAGGGATATAACAAGATACATAGAAGCATGCCATAATATAAATACTGAATAAAATAAATAAAGGTGTGCTAACCATCTAAGTGGATGCAATGTGAGGACAACATTGGTACGTATGGGTAGGCATAGGCATAACGTCCATACCGCTCCGAAGAACGGGGCATCTAAATAATATAACGTCCATACTGCTCAAAAGAATGGGGCATCTGAATAATATAACGTCCATACTACTTCAAAGAATGGGGCATCTGCATAAAGGGAGTCATTGGATTCGTGGCTCCTCCGGATACTACGGATTCCAATGTGTGTATCCCATACGCCTACTAGTTATCCTCCCCGTCCAATGTAGATATATAAGTCGAATACTCGACGTACATACCACCTATCTATATGCCAAGTCTCTACAATTAAATAAAATCCTGACTTACGTACTAACCGTGATGCATGTCTCACGCACCGATAGCTAGTCGAGTACGCGAACCCGCATCCCAATATGAATTTGTCACTGTGAACGTTTAAGAGGGTCAGGTCTCAGAAGATATCAGAGTATCTTCCCAATGAGGTGAGTCTGCTAGTGACTAGGTCAAGTACACTAAAATCATCGACGCATCCGTCGACTGCACCCAAGTCAATCTCGGATGCGCACAGTCATATGAAATAAGCAACAAGAATCATACCACATATGCATAATTTAAGTTAGACAGTAAATATGGCATGGTATCTTGCCTGGGTCCTGAAGTTGTGAATGCCAATAGCCTGCTCCTGCGGTGTCTCTTGGCTGGTCTAGTGACCCTAAACATACAATATAATATAGGAAATACTGTCATCAGACACTAAGAAATACATACACAAAACTACGACGGTGCTCTTAGGTACTGACGCAAGAGTCACGGCGGGTCGACTACAGAGTCTCGTGTGCACCTAGCTAGGGTGCACACGTGTCCTGTCCTCGGTTACCATATCTCTCGCAATAATAAGCTACCAAAGTTATGGGTTACCAACTATTTCTGATCTTGTACGAATACATGTCCTTATTTTTCATATTTAACATACTTGGTTTGTGTCCAGGTTTTTAGGTGAATTACTAGCCTTTGATAACAGGTCTTATGATTAAGGTAGTTATTATTTATTAGTTACTGTTTTAATCTAATAAGCATACACACATGCATACAAGGGTTTTATACTTGTGTCCATATAATGATACACTACACGATCAACGCAACGACATGATGCTACAACACTACAATGATACAATAAGAAGAGAAACTAGAGAACGAGTACCTAGTTCGCTGGCGAGGGGGGTCTGCTCATCAACGGCTTTCTTCCGACGGGGCAGAGCTCCGGTCGTCGTACGGTAGTTAAGGCAGCAATGGCAGCGGCAGCAACTACAGCAGTTGCAGCAGCCTTGCAGCAGCGGCATCGGGGCTTGGCCAACGGGGGAACGGCGTTGGGATGGCAGGGATGGCAGGAAAGGCGGTGATGGTCGGACTGGCGGTTGTGGTTGGTGGTGCTGGAGGTGGTGGTCCGTCTGGGAGCCGTTCGGGGTCAGGTTGGTTGGAGTTAATGCTAGCGACAGGGATGGTGATGGCACGTTGGTGCTGATGAGGGTGGAGGCAGTCGGTGTAGGTGGTGTTGGGGTGGTGGACCGACGAGTCGGATGGCGGTGGCGTCAGGCGGTGTCGGAGGTGGTGGTCTGTCTGGTCGGGAAAGAGGAGGGGAATGCTCGGGTTTGTTAGTCGGGTTTGACGGGGATGAAAGCATGATGATGATGGTGGATGGGTGTGGTGGTCAGGTTGCGGTGTGGCGGCCTGAGAGGGTGGTCCGACGACAGCGGTTTGAAGTGGTGATGGCGGCTTGAGGCGGTGGCAGTGGGTGTCCGGTCGGGGAGGGGGCAGGGGATGCTCGGTTAATGTGGGAAATTCGACAAGGGTTTGAGGGTGGAATAATTTCTTGTAAATTTTAGGGTTTCTCCTTAGGGAAAGGTATATTTATATTGGAGGGGAATTATGGACTAACCTCGGGATTTGGGCCTGTCTGGACTCTTTGTGGTGGGGGCTGGTCTACATTAAATGGTGCACATGGGCTTGGTTAGGTCCTATTTTGGGTGAACTTGGCCTCCAATTTTAATTGGTTACAAACAATTTCACCTGGCTTTATGAGAAAATTAGGTTTATTGGAATTATTCGCGGACATTTATGATAACTATTGTGCAGCTAAAATGAAGCACAATACTGAGTATCTAACAGTTACCCAATGGTCAGATGGTAGTCTGGCATGTCTAGGGAAGGTGTAATTAATTAGTTTGAGGGTAACTATTAGTTTAGCGCTCCAAACCTCAAAGCGACGGTATGGTGTATTAGGACATATGATTGATGTACATTAATCTTAATTGCATCCAAATTAATCCTAGTTTCTCAATTTAAATTAAATTAAATCCTAAATTGGTCGAGGAGGTTTACAATCTACCCTCCTTACAGCATTTCGTCCTCGAAATTAAAACATACGTATGGTAAGAACTAATGACTAAAATTAAAAACTACTATATACCTAGGCCTTCGAAGAGATGGGGATAACGCTGTCGAATATCCTCCTCACGTTCCCAAGTCGACTCGCCTGGTGCATGATGTCTCCATGCGACACGAACTAGGGGGATAGTTTGACCTCGCAATACCTTCTCACTTCTGTCCAGAATCTCAACAGGCTCTTCTTGGTAAGATAAGCTTGGGCCCACTGTAATTTTTGAATAGTCCAGCACATGACTCGGATCTGGTATGTACCTCCTTAGCTGAGATACATAGAAGTCGTCATAGACTCCTTCCAAAGTCTGGGGTCAGGCTAACCTGTAAGCAACCTCTCCGATGCGTTCTAATACATCGAATGGTCCGATGTACCTCGGGCTCAACTTTGCTCTACCTCCAAATCTGATGGTCCCATGAGTAGGTGAGATCTTTAGAAATATGTGATCTCCAACCTGGAACTCTAGGGGTCATCGATTCGCATTCGCCCAATGCTTTTGTCTGTCTTGTGCTGCTTGCAGGTGCCATAGGATCTTCTTCACCTTCTTCACTGTATGAACAACCAACTCTGGACCAAGAATCTGTCTCTCGCCTATATCACTCCAATATACTGGGGAACGACACTTTCTTCCATACAACGCTTCATAGGGAGCCATCTGGATGCTCGCTTGATAGCTGTTGTTGTAGAAAAATTCGACCAAAAATAAATGGTCCTCCCATGATCCTCCGAAATCAAGCATGCACGCTCTTAACATATCCACCAATGTTTGAATGGTGCACTCCGACTGGCCATCTGTCTGTGGGTGATATGATGAGCTAAACTTCAGGCGGGTACCGAGACTCACTTTTATACTCCGCCAAAAGTAAGATGTAAACCTCGTATCCCTGTCAGGCACTATACTAACTGGTACTCCATGCAGTCGTCGATCTTCCTCATGTATATATCTGTTAAGACCTCTGTAGATTGCCTAACTCTAAAGGGTAAAAAGCGTGCGAACTTGGTGAGTCTATCTATGATTACCCATACTGTATTTCGACCACTAGGACTCATTGGAAAATCCGTAACAAAGTCCTTAGTGATGTGCTCCCATTTCCACTCCGGTATAGGAAGCGGTTAAAGTAATCCTGCAGATCTCTGATGCTCAGCCTTGATTTGCTGACACACCAGGCACTTCGCCACAAAGCGGGATGAATAGAGTATGTTAAACTGTGTGCCTCTGACATCAACTCCTGACGAAGTTCTCCGTTTGGAACATAGAGACGATCTCCACATCTTAAAGTCCTGTCTTCATGTATACGCAGTCCTATCTGTATTTCGACTTCTGTCCTCTGTCGAAGCCTCTGAATTCTGGCATCTGTCGGCAAAGCAGCCTTGATCCTCTCCACTAATATCGATTACAACTGGAAACTCGACAACTGTTCGTCTACTCCCGGCATAATGACCTCTATACCCATCTGCTCTAGATCTCTTAACAGATGTTGTTGGGTAGTCAAGAAGAATGCCATAGGTCTTTTGCTCAATGCGTCAGCTACTACGTTGGCCTTTTCCGGGTGGTACTGTAGTTCAATATCAAAGTTTGTCATCACCTCGAGCCAACGTCTCTATCTCTGGTTAAGGTCCTTCTGGGTGTAGACGTACTTTAGGCTCTTATAATCAGTAAATATCTCCACTCTTTCTCCATATAGGTAGTGTCTTCAAAG
Source organism: Iris macrosiphon (assembly GCA_036927795.1). Lineage (NCBI taxonomy): Eukaryota > Viridiplantae > Streptophyta > Magnoliopsida > Asparagales > Iridaceae > Iris > Iris macrosiphon. The sequence goes on along the minus strand of JAYESA010000019.1, from coordinate 141,256,377 downwards.
CTTCAAAGTAAAGATCACTGCAACAAACTCCAAGTCATGAGTGGGATAGTTCTTCTCATGGGTCCTTAACTGCCTAGAGGCATAGGCCACAACCTTTCCATGCTGCATCAAGATACATCATAATCCTTTCCCGGATGCATCGCTATAGATCATGAATCCTCTGGGTCCAGAAGGTATGGTCAAGATAGGTGCTGTAGTCAAACGCTTCTTTAGCTCATCGAATGCCTTCTGACACTCCTCTGTCCGAGTAAACTCCTGCTCCTTACGGGTCAAGCGGGTCAGCGGCTCTGCGATCTTTACGAAGTTCTCCACGAACCTCCAGTAATATCTGGCAAGTCCTAGAAAACTCCTCACTTCTGAGACATTGGTAGGGGTTGGCCATGTCTCTACTGATGAAATATTCGCCGAGTCTACTGAAATACCATCTCCTGAGATAACGTGTCCAAAAAAAGTGACACGATCTAGAAGGAACAAACATTTGCTCAGCTTGGCATAAAGCCTCTATCTCCTCAGCGTCTCTAACACTAGTCTCAAGTGCTCTTCGTGCTCCTCGTGGCTCTTCGAATACACCAAGATGTCGTCGATGAAGACTACCATGAACTGGTCTAAGTATTAGTGGAAGACTCTGTTCATCAAGTTCATAAATACAGTAGGTGCATTCGTCAGTCCAAAAGGCATCACTAAGAACTCGTAGTGACCATAACGAGTCCTGAATGATGTCTTTTGAATGTCTTCTCTTCGCACTTTTACTTGATGATAACCCGATCTTAAGTCTATCTTTGTGAACACCACTGCGGGAACATTTCCATGGTGATTTCACGTCTAGCGAAAATCGAACTTATAGAAGATTAGGACATGATAATTGGAGAATCTTTTTGACTTATGATTTAAAATGATAAGACGAGTTTGGGGATGTAAGTGTATCGGGAATGAGTTAGTCTAGAATTGAAGCAAGTTACGCTCAGTGGAATTATGAACGAATACGTGAATTATGTTGAACGACTTAGATTTTATGATTGAAATCAAAGATTTAAAAATTGAATCGTGACTTGTTGGTCTAGACTTGGAAAAAGAATAGATAGGTAAATTCTATCAAACATATTTGAGGAGATAGACTATCTGAATTGCTAGGCTTGACGTGCGACATGATATATCAAGGATTTGGCTGAACGAACGTGTCTTAGGATTGGCTTTATTGTACGGACTTGAACCTTATGCAACAAATGTATGATAGAAATAGGATGATCTGTGCTGGATGTTTAAATTTTTTGAGTAATACAAACTTGAGTAGAATATCCCGTACGAACGAACAATATTTTGAGCTTAGAAATTAGTGCGAGTATCATGCAATGGATTGCACAATATGAATCATGAACTTGAATTTACCTATGACCTTGTGAGCCAATCTAGCGGTTAGATAGACGACCCTATGCCGAGTGAAAGAACTGGTGTGACCGACTTTAGAGTATTGCTTTGGTAACCGATAGAACTAGGGCAGCAAGACTTAGAGTTAGAACTTGGAACTGAAAGTATATGATAGCAAACTTGATATTTGACACGAACAGAATGGACGATAGGACCTGGATGCTAGTCAGTAGTTTGGATAGATTATGCTTGATGGTAGTGCAATGCATGGTTTTCAGTTTGACTTAGATTGGCATAAAGTTTGTTTAACCCCGCTTGAGGTATTATTGTAATTCATAGGACGAGAACACTTGAGATATTCACGAGTAGCTTGTTCGACTTTGCTATCGCTAAGTTTGGTTTAAATGTGTATGTTTGGGGGATGCCTTGAATGTCTGCAAAATACAAACTCAGTGATATATTAAACTCTAGTGCAAAGACTTCGCTATCGCTAAGCTTGGTTGAAATACATGTATTTTGATAATGCCTTAAACATCTGTACGATCTAGAATCAGTGATATGCTGAACTCGAATGAAATTACAAGTAAATATGTTTAGATGCACTTGGAAGAGTATAAATATTTGGGTAAGATAGCCACAGCCTAAGATCACCCTACACAGTAGATCATGCCTTGCGTTAAGTAATATGTATTTCGTGCTAAGGTGCAGTAGAGACTGAGTCAGAGAACACAACGATCAAGTGGATATAGATAACTTGGATTATGTGATAGAGTCATTCAATGGAACAGACTAAGAATGCTTGTGACACAGAATATAGAAAATTAGTAGGAAGTTGTGTTCGAATGGGTCTAAGTGATACAGAGTAATATGCTTGAGTTAGATTCGATAGTGTACGATAGAAAGTGTTCCGTTTAGGAAGTCTTGAGGATGAGACTTGATTTGAGTTGTGTATTATATAAGGACCTACTCCGCTCAGCACGGAGATCCGATTCAAATGGTGCAAATGCGTTGACCCATCCCGCCTAGCGCGGCAAGATTGGCTTCTTTGATGCAAAGAATTCAGACTTGTCTCTTCAGAAGTTTAGACTTAGATGTTCAAAGGCAAGCTCGGAGTCTCGCTCGACCAAGGCAATTCATCGCTAAGGTGGGTGGCTATGATGAATCTGTCTTTGCTTTGCCTACACAGCTGATAATTTTGACGATACATGTTAGTGGCTAGAGAAAATCACCGATGTATGCTAATAAAGAGTGTAACATTCTAGTTAAGAGAATAATCCCATCTTGTATTACTTTCTTAGATCTTGAAATATAACCTGCTGCTATAAATATACAAACTTCATATGCGTTTCATAGTTTCGAATAGAGTTTTCCTATAGTATATGTCTTCGCACGATATTAATGCTTACCATAAAGATCATGCCACGAATCGATGTACTTCACATAATTATGGTTAAATCACTTGAGACAAGAAGACTATCAAATAGTCATTCCAAGCCAAGTAATAAAAAATATGGACTGGCTTCCTGACCAAAAGGTTGCTAAGACAGTTCTTATACACGGAGCTGCATAAAGAAAGAATGTTAGCACCAAAGTAAATGAACTAACTATATTCAACCAATGAACTGAAAGTATCAAAAGAGAATAAAATAAACTATACATAGAAAAGAAAATGACTGAACTGTAATGAACAAGAGATAAAGGAAAGAAACAGATAAAGAAATTAACTAGTCTGGGTGTGTCAGGGACGTGCAGTGGGCATCATGACCTGCACTGCATGGAGCTCCTTCAATCCAATCTATATGCCACACAGATTAAAAAGATAATGGAAAGATAAGATAAAGTTATAGAACATGCATGGTCACGAATAACCTGTGCACAGGATATGTTCCTGTGAGCGAATATGTCAGCAGCTTTGGGACCAACTAACCCGGGCGAAACTTTCGTTTAGCGGTGCTAGCCAGGATAGCCCAGGTGTATTAGGAACGTACAATGAGGCTATCTACCCGCGCTTCACGGAGCATCTTCAACCTTGACTATAGTACATATGGCATAGAGCAAGTCAGCCCGGATCATACAGATTATGTAACCTGAGTAACCTAAGTAATTATATTAAAACAAGTAAACTGAGTAATCAGAATAATCTAAGTAATATATCTAAACAATCTGAGTAATCTGAACAACCTGAGTATAATGTATTTGAACAACCTGAGTAACAAAGTAGTCTTAGTATAACAAATCTGAGTACATCATTCACTTAAGTTAGAAAATATGCCGTGGCACTTGTGTTTCCTTTTGCAAGTCTTTGAGTCATTATATATATTATGCTTGGTTAAATTGGTTCATACTTGGGAAGGGGAGGACAAATTGTATGTTGGTAAGTTTTTCTTACGACATACTGCAACATGAATTAGGCTTTATAAAAATGCCATAAAATTGATCCTAAGGCAAGACTAAAAGGCAACATAATAGATGGTGCACAAAACTTATATGAACGTGTTTGAATTTGTTGAGCGAGCGAGAAGTCTCCCCATCAGTGTATTTAATGTACTGATAACTCACCAGGTTGCTTGTAGGGTACGAAAGAACCTTGTTCGATATAAAGTTTCCCCTCGTATACGCTAAGGTATGTAGTTCGCTTTGGAGCCTTGGGATGTTGTGTCCAGTGTCATGCCCCAGTCCCAAAATATCGAGGGACTGGATACGTGGCAATGACCAGCAGCACACACCGATGGACAAACCTAATTTAATGGATCCATCGGGGCATACTTAAGCTGTATTACAACAATAATCAAGATCTACTAATCTCATCCACAGAATAAAGATAGCAATATCAGCAAAAGAATTATTAAACAACAACCAGTCAAAGTAAATAAAATCGGGGAACAACCCGATATTAAAGTCTGTTACAATTGTTCTCAATAACAGGAAAAGAGTTTAATTGCTATTTAAACTGATCATAGGAGAGCAGATGTTCAGGAGAAGTCCTCAGCGATCACCTCGTCCTCAGGTTCTGGTACTGCTCCAAGTAGTGCTCCTGTTCCGTACACCTCAGGATAGATCTCGTCTGCTAAACCTAGGGACATAATCTGGATCCAGGTCCTCAGGGGACATAGCAAGGTACAAGAAAGCTCAAGCCAAAATAATGCAGTAAATGAAACAAAAAGGGTAAATAAATAAACCAGCTAAGTGATAATGCAAGTGATAGTTATTAGTCATACTCAGGCTGAGACTACTACAGGATCAGTGTTGAAGAAACCATAGCAGTATTTTCTCGAAGGGCCAGAACTGGTGCCAAAGCTCTGTGTCAGAGACTAGGACACATCCAGATGATACTATATATAATATAATCAGCCTTGATATGTAATACTCTCCCCACCCAATGAAATCTCATATCTCATGTCCATGACACGCAGGATCAAAACTAATGCAACAAGTCATATATTAGGCTCTAAGAAATTAATGTCCAAATCATAAAATCTGTATCCTATACAGAATCACCTTGAATATTCAGGAAGATTCTGTCTCATGATCTGTGTCAAGTGTCCTGGGTATACTATACTTGATATGGCAAGTACGAGAATGTAAATATCGCGATATCCATCTCTAGTTGACATTGCACAACCCCGCGTACGGTGTTGGCACCTGACTATAATCGGACGTTAAGCAAATCACATGGCCCTAGGGTTGAGCAAGTACAACAATCACAGAAAATAAAGCAAGAGAACAAAATGAATCAATAAGCTGCAATTTATGGCAAGGTAGACTTGCTTGGGTTTTCGGTTCCAATTGTAGCTCTGGCTTCAGCGAGATTTGCAGGCAGTACTCCGGTTGCTGAAATAGACATCACCACCAGATCCAAAAAATATTAATCAGCTAAAAATGCCTGTCCTTGAGTCCAATTTGGACACAGAGGCAAAAATGACATTTCGGGGTCAAGGCGAGGTCCATATATGGCCCACTTTGCACCGAAAAATGTGTCAGGGTCAAAGGTCTTTAAAATAGTCTAACTTAGTATCAACAGGTCAGGAATGATGATACGAATCCAACGGAACTTCCAGAATTTGATTCCGATGAGCCGTTCTCAAAATCGTCCGTCGAGTGGAGCTTGTGGGGCCCACGACACGCGATTTTGTCAACGTTCTCAGAATTGAACCAAACTTGGCTCACAGGACCAGCGTATTGCTACGAGTCCGATGGCTCAAGTTTTGTCTTGATCCGACGTGTGTACACTAAGTTACAGCGAGAACCAGAAAGGTCGGATACGGGACGATGTCCGCGGATACGCGTTGATTCAGGTATGCACGTACATCCGAATCAGCTTCTGCGAAATCTCGCATGTCCGTATCAACGACGAGCACGTATCGGTGAAGACCGCACGCGACCAAGTCATCCCGTTTGGCGGGGCGTACTCAGTTCCCGGGTGAAACAGGTCGTTGATTTTCCTGTTTTTGGATCGCGGTTATCGATCGCCACAGGACGCGATGCACCGAGCCGGTTGTACGGGCACCGAGGGGGTCATGCAGGCTACGTGGTGCAACTGACGGAATCGAAAACAGAGCTACGAGTAGGAAGATACAAGTACCTGAACAGGGCTTGGAAAACAGCGTATAATTCGCGTCCGACACGTGTCCGGTGTCCAAGTCCTGTGTCCACCCTAGGGTTTGGGGACACTGCTGGCCGGAGCTCGGGAGGGACGAAGGGAGGCTGGGGTCTAGCGGCACTGGCCGGAGGCGGCCGGGGAAGCAGAGACGGCCGAGGTAGTCGGCGGTGGCGCACGGGAGTTAGCGCAGGCGGCCGGGAACTGTTCGAGGTCGGGGCCGTGTGGGGAAGAAGGAGGCGGGGGAGGAAGTCGTCGGCCGAGGCGCTGGCGAGGGCGGGGCACGACGGTGCTGGCAAGGCGGGGCACGGTGGGTGGCGGTCGGAGTCGGGGCGGTGCACAGCGGGTTAGGGATGGCCGGAGGAAGGAGTTTGGGGGGGATTTATAAGGGAGGAGGAAGGCGGTAGGACGGTCGGTTAGGGAGGTGGAGAGGTTGGGGGAGCGGGGCAGCCGGCGACGGCCGTTGAGGGTAGCTGGAGCGGTCGGGGAGGCGAGGCGGCGGCGTAACGGCGGCGGCGGGGGAAGCTGAAGCGGTCGGGTCAGGGGAGAAGAGGAGTCGGCGGGTTTCGGGTTCGACGGGTCGGGTCGGGTCAGGTGGATCCGGCCCGATCCGCTAGGCTAGGGCACGGGTCGGGTTTAGCGGGTTTTGGGTCGAGTTGAACCCGGATCCGACCCGCTAGGCTAAGTTGGGCTTGGTTTAATTAGACCAGTTTGGTTTATTTTGGTTTGGTTTAATTAAATAACCCAGTTTATTTTGGTTTAATAAATTAATCCGTTTTTAAGGCTTTAAAAATCCATCCGGGGTCCAATAAATTTCCGGAAAATTACCCTATGTCTAGTTTTTCATTTTACACCATAAAATATTATTTTAAAAATATTTTAATATTATTTATTATTGATTAAAAATTATTTAATAATTAAAACACTTGAATTTAATTACAGAAAAATCCCAAAAAATTACAAAAAAATTGTGAGAATCCAAATTTAAAATTTTTTAAAAAATCAGAGGGATTACAATCTACCCTCCTTAAGAGGATTGCGTCCTCGCAATCAAAGAATAACCGGTCAACAGAGATGACACGGTTGCAAACATTGTTCGAAGCACATCAAAATCAAGGAGAATCAAGGTTTGAGAGTAACACCTAGGAAAAATTATTTTTCTAAGCATTAAAAGTTATGCAATTTCCTAAATATGGGAAGTCTAGGAAATTACAGTTTTAGAAACCAGGTTATCTTTCAAAAATATATCAGTTTATCAGTTATAAAACATTCTAAATTATTGGCAGTTTCAAAATTATCAGGTTAAGTCTAGGGTCACGAACCAGCAGGCACGAACTACAGAAATGCTAGAAACGGAACTACAAAAACTTACTCGTATTAGCTATGCCATGGTTCTACACGTCTCCTACAGTCATCGCAAAAACTTGGCCGCGTCCTTGAGGTGGTGATCTCTGTTGTTGCTGGGCTTGCTGGTAGGGTGCTACTTGAAGTGCCAAAGGTGGCCTTGGTTGATGTCCTCCAGGTGCTGATAGAGCTTGTTGGTTCGCCCTTTGTGCTTCTCTACGCTCAGGGCAGTCCCTCACTGTATGTTGTCTGGATCCGCAACCTAAGCATAGTCCTAACCTGCATCGGCATTCTCTGGCGAGATGGCCTGCTTTGCCACAGTAGTGACAAGTAGAGAGGACTATTACTTGTGGGGTAGCTGCTTTCTGCTGTTGGTGTAGGTGAGGTCTCTTTGCAACTTCTTCTTGTGGTGCTCTGGCTGTTGCTGATGGGGAAGGCCGCTTCAGACTAGTTTCTCTCCTGGTGACGTGCTCCATGCGTCGAGCTGCAGCAAGGACGTCCGAGTACGAAGTTGGTGCGACTGATCCAATTAGTTTCTGTAACTCGATGTTGAGTCCGTAGAAAAACTTCTTGGCCTTCTCTTCTTCTGTCGGGATCAATATTGGGGCGAAGCGACTTAGACGAATGAACTCGACATTGTACTCTTCCACCGTCATAGCTTCCTGAGTGAGGCGATTGAACTTGTCCCGAAGTTCTGATCGAGCGATAGCTGGAATGTATATCTCCTGAAAGAGTCTGGAGAACTCTTCCCAAGTAACTCGGTCTGGTCCGAGCCTGGTCTCCTCGGATAGCCACTAGTGATGAGCATTGTCCGTCAATTGCATTCTGACGGCAGTCATCCAACGTTCCCGTGGAAGCTCAACTGCTTCTAATTGATACCGAATGTTGGTGAGCCATTCATGAACTTCGGTTGGTCCCTCCTTGCCAGAAAAGGTACGGGGCTTCAGTTGACGAAAATCAGTGATAGAGCTTGTCGGTTGTCGTTTAGCTGTTAGGTTGGCCTGCTCCAGTGCATTTACTAGACTGTTCCTCAAGTAATCAGCCTCGCAACGCTGAGCCTCGTGTTGGACTTGTTGCTGGGCTTGTATCATTGCGTAGATCATTTGGAATATTTGTTGCCCGTCATTGGCTGCCCTTGTGGGAATACAGGCATCGGTGGAACGAAATGCGGCGGAGGTGGAATGTCATTACGCCGAAATCTAGAAGCTTGCTGATCTGCTTGACTGCTTCGGTGAGTAGAGGGATCTCCACTCAATAGCGTCACTTCATCTTCTCTGTAGGTGGCTTCAGCACCTATTGGTGTTCTTGCTGGAGTTCCATCGTTTGTTCGTGAATCCATTACTCTGCATCAAAATAAACTTTAAGAGGCGCACAGAAATCAAGGCAAGATGCAAGTCAAAAATTAGTTCGAATGCGATATAGATATCAAAAATGATTCAAGCAAGGGGATGAGATCCTAAAAACTTATTCTATTCTTATTTGCAGGCCTGTTCGGTCCCTAAGTTGAAACCGAACAATTTAGTCGTTGACCTGCATGGGCCACCATAAAAACCATGTCATGCCCCAGTCCCAAAATATCGAGGGACTGGATACATGGCAATGGCCAGCAGCACACACCGATGGACAAACCCAATTTAATGGATCCATCGGGGCAAACATAAGCTGTATTACAACAATAATCAAGGTCTACTAATCTCATCCAAAGAATAAAGATAGCAATATCAGCAAAAGAATTATTAAACAACAACCAGTCAAAGTAAATAAAATCGGGGAACAACCTGATATTAAAGTCTATTACAATTGTTCTCAATAACAGGAAAAGAGTTTAATTGCTATTTAAACTGAGCATAGGGGAGCAGATGTTCAGGAGAAGTCCTCAGCGATCACCTCGTCCTCAGGTTCTGGTACTGCTCCGAGTAGTGCTCCTATTCCGTACACCTCAGGATAGATCTCGTCTGCTAAACCTGGGGACATAATCCGGATCCAGGTCCTCAGGGGACATAGCAAGGTACAAGAAAGCTGAAGCCAAAATAATGCAGTAAATGAAATAAAAAGGGTAAATAAATAAACCAGCTAAGTGATAAAGCAAGTGAGAGTTATTAGTCATACTCAGGCTGAGACTACTACAGGATCAGTGTTGAAGAAACCATAGCAGTATTTTCTCGAAGGGCCAGAACTGGTGCCAAAGCTCTATGTCAGAGACTAGGACACATCCAGATGACAATATATATAATATAATCAGCCTTGATATGTAATACTCTTCCCACCCAATAAAATCTCACGTCTCATGTTCATGACACGCAGGATCAAAACTAATACAACAAGTCATATATTAGGTTCTAAGAAATTAATGTCCAAATCATAAAATCTGTATCCTATACAGAATTACCTTGAATATTCAAGAAGATTCCATCTCATGATATGTGTCAAGTGTCCTGGGTATACTGTACTTGATATAGCAAGTACGAGAATATAAATGTCGCGATATCCATCTCTAGTTGACATTGCACAACTCCGCGTACGGTGTTGGCACCCGACTATAATCGGACACTAAGCAAGTCACATGGCCCTAGGGTTGAGCAAGTACAACAATCATAGAAAATAAAGCAAGAGAACAAAATGAATCAATAAGCTGCAATTTATGGCAAGGTACACTTGTCTGGGTTTTCGGTTCCAATTGTAGCTCTTGCTTCAGCGGGATTTGCAGGCAGTACTCCGGTTGCTGAAATAGACATCACCATCAGATCCAGAAAATATTAATCAGCTAGAAATGCCTGTCCTTGAGTCCAATTTGGACACAGGGGCAAAAATGACATTTCGGGGTCAAGGCGGGGTCCACATGTGGCCCACTTTGCACCAAAAAATGTGTCAGGGTCAAAGGTCTCTAAAACAGTCCAACTTAGTGTCAACAGGTCAGGAACGATGATACAAACCCAACGGAACTTCCAGAATTGGATTCCGATGAGCCGTTCTCAAAATCGCCCGTCGAGTGGAGCTTGTGGGGCCCACGACACGCGATTTTGTCAACGTTCTCAGAATCGAACCAAACTTGGCTCACAGGACCAGCGTATTGCTACGAGTCTGATGGCACAAGTTTCGTCTTGATCCGACGTGTGTACACTAAGTTACAGCGAGAACCAGAAAGGTCAGATACGGGGCGATGTCCGCGGATACGCGTTGATTCCGGTGTGCACGCACATCTGAATCAGCTTCTGCGAAATCCTGCACGTCCGTATCAACGATGCGCACGTATCGGTGAAGACCGCATGCAACCAAGTCGTCCCGTTTGGCGGGACGTACTCGGTTCCGGGGTAAAATAGGGCGTTGATTTTCCTTTTTTGGATCGCGGTTCTCGATCTCCACAGGACGCGATGCACCGAGCGGGTTGTACGGACACCAAGGGGGTCATGCAGGCTACGCGATGCAAGTGACAAAATCGAAAACAGAGCTACGAGTAGGAAGATACAAGTACCTGAACAGGGCTTGGAAAATAGCGTATAATTCGTGTCCGACACGTGTCCGGTGTCCGAGTCCTGTGTCCACCCTAGGGTTTGGGGACACTGCTAACCGGAGCTCGGGAGGGCCGAAGGGAGGCTGGGGTCGGGCGGCACTGGCCGGAGGTGGCCGGGGAAGCAGAGACGGCCGAGGTAGTCAGCGGAGTCGCACGGGAGGCAGCACAGGCGGCCGGAGGAACTCCTCGAGGTCGGGGCCGTGTGGGGAAGAAGGAGGCGGGGGAGGAAGTCGCCGGCCGAGGCGCTGGCGAGGGCGGGGCACGGCGGTGCTGGTGAGGCGGGGCACGGCTGGTGGCGGTCGGAGTCGGGGCGGCGCGCAGCGGGTTAGGGATGGCCGGAGGAAGGAGTTTGGGGGGATTTATAGGGGAGGAGGAAGGCGGTTGGACGGCCGGTTAGGGAGGTGGAGAGGCTGGGGGAGCAGGGCAGCCAACGGCGGCCGTTGCGGGTAGCTGGAGAGGTCGGGGAGGCGAGGCGGCGGCATAACGGCGGCGGCGGGGGAAGCTGAAGCAGTCGGGTCAGGGGAGAAGAGGAGTCAGCGGGTTTCGGGTTCAACGGGTCGGGTCAGGTGGATCCGGCCCGATCCGCTAGGCTAGGGAACGGGTCGGGTTTAGGGGGTTTCGGGTCGGGTTGAACCCGGATCCGACCCGCTAGGCTAAGTTGGGCTTGGTTTAATTAGACCGGTTTCGTTTATTTTGGTTTGGTTTAATTAAATAAACCCAGTTTATTTTGGTTTAATAAATTAATCAGTTTTTAAGGCTTTAAAAATCCATCCGTGGTCCAATAAATTCCCGAAAAATTACCCTATGTCTAGTTTTTCATTTTACACCATAAAATATTATTTTTATAATATTTTAATATTATTTATTATCAATTAAAAATTATTTAATAATTAAAACACTTGAATTTAATTACAGAAATATCCCAGAAAATTCCAGAAAATTGTGATAATCCAAATTTAAATTTTTTTGAAAAATCAGGGGGATTACATCAAGAGGTGAAGCATATATACAGGACATAATATATTGGAACATCGCCTATGTTATCATTCCACAGTTTTAAGCTGCTTGGTATATTTTATTGTTTCGAGAAAGAGGGCTTGAGCGACTCATAATCTCGGCCAAGCACCGCTTCTAACATTATTTCTATGTATCAATAAAGAGTTTGTTTTTGTATCATACTTGTGTTTGTTTAATGCTTCCTCTATGACGACTTTATGAACAAGTCATTAAATGCCTGTTTGGACCTGGCCTTGCGAGGGCGCAACTCTGGCTCACTCATCATCATGACGGGGGTATAACCTTTCTGAACAGGGTTTTGGAAGCAGTAATGGGTGCTGGATCCACTTTTGGTGGTCGACTCGATCTTCGCAGGGGAACGACCAGAGTTTCTGATACCTTCTTGTAATGTTTTACCCCGAGGGGAGGAGCCATATTGGGGGCACATCCTTTCTGATGGACCCTCGAGGGTTCATCCAGTATTGTGCCAACTTCTGCTTCATCATTGGCGTCGTTACCATATTTGCCTTGGTGGACTTGTTTGCACCAGATCGAGTCAAAGTAATATGCTTTGACTTTCTTGAACTGATATATATTAGAAAACTCCATCCTGATGATGTCGTAATCGTCAACATACTTTAGACATTGGTGCAGAGTTGATGGCACAATCATACTCATCTATCCACGGATGCCCCCAATAAGATATTGTAGGATACATCTACGTCTATGACGTAAGAAGTGGCCTCTGCTCACAAGTAGTCTATCTGACATTTTAGGTGAATCTTTACCAGAGGGTAGCTTCTTTCAGCATTAAAGCCACTGATGGTAGTGTTAGTTACTGCCAGCCGATGCATTAGGATTCCCAAGGTCTGAAGTAGACTCCGTAGGATAATGCTAATAGACGAACCTGGGTCAATATGCATCAGATCGACCTTGATGGCTCCGATATACCCTGTATAGTAAAGACGGCGATCGTGCATATTATTTTTTATCAACATATCCTATTGTGAGAACGTGATATTCGGAATTGCCTCCATCATATTGTTGCAGTGGGGGCATATAGCAGGATTCTCAGCCGGTAGCTTGACCTGGGCCAGGTAGGAATTGTTGTTTTGTAATGGCTCACTCAAAGCATTACGGGTGTCCTTAGAGAGATAAAGGAACCCAAAGAGTGACAACTTAGCCAAAGTATTGGCAAGCAGTGCCAATATGTCAAAGTTGTAGGGCTTATCGAGCCCTTGAGTTGTGTCTTTTCGCAAAGGTTTGTCAACTTAAGTCTCTTTCTACTTTTGTTTGTCTGCAGCAGGAGGCTGGGATGGATCCGGATCAGAGACAACCGGTGTAGTGGGTATAATAGTTGGAGGCACACTTTCCTTTGGAGATGCCTCATAGACGTACTGGTAGTTTAGGCCCGACCTGGTTATCCCTGCCAGAGCTTCCTCGGTGGAAGGAGAAACCATGTGGCAAGTTTTGGACTTCTTTTCCGTAAACTTGGTAGCATAAGGCATCGCTAAGTCCTAAGCAAGATCTGGGTGAACCTACATGACCTTGCCCCATAGTGTGCTAAGATGTACCATCCCAGCTGTATGGTTATGAGCTAGAGGGAGATTAACAACCTCCATCGTTGCCCTCGAGATCGGGACAATACCATCTTGGTCCTCCGTTATTAAGAAGTCCCTAAACTGAAGAGATACCATATTGGCCGTGACCATCTTAACCTCAAAGTCAAGGTGTGAGTGATTTGGAGTCGAGCAGATACTGGATGTATTATTTCAACTCATAGCAATCCCGTGTTGGATGGTGAACATACCGGTAGTAGTAGCAGTACTTAGGGTCGTCGACCTTGTCTTCCTCATTGAAGCATTTATTCTCGGGAAGCCAAAGCTTATTTCCCTTCATTAGCCTATTAAAGATTGCCATGACATCATCATCGATGAAAGATTAAGTCTCTCTCGGTCTTGGAGCTTCTTCTAGCTTCTAATCCAACGTGGATAGCTTTTTGGAAACATTGACGGTAAGGTCCTGCTTTCCTTTGTTGTCATGACCACTATTGTTGTTGTTATTGTTGAAAGGACACTTTCTCCTGTCATTAACGAAGGGGATCTATATTCCTTGCAATCGGGCATCCTTTAAATTCTTCTCAGCAACGACATCACATATAATGAATGTCTTCCATTCTTTGAACTGAGTGGCGCTCGTCCAGAGCCTCACCGTCGAAAGTAGATTTATTCAGCTTGTATCCATCATTATGGACCCAGGATTGTCGGAGTCCTATTTTAGTACACCATGTATGTATCGTTCTATGTATTCACACACAGGCTCTTTTTCTCGCTATGTAATGCCCATCTATGAGGACATAGTCATGTCCATTCCTCCGTCATAGAATCGACCGAGGAAGAGACTTCTAAGGTCTTCGAAAGATGAGATACAATTATTTGGGAGGCTGTAGAACCATTTGAATGCTAGTCCACCAATGCCCCTACAAATATTTTGGTAAGGAGAGCATCGTCAGGAGTTAAATGCCCCATCATGATATCAAAATAATTTATGTATTGACGGGGAGACTACTTCCCATCGAACATAATTATGGAGAAGGGCTTGTACTTGGGTAGGTATGCTATGTTCTTCCACTCGAGAGTTGTCGTACCCTGAGCTCACATAGTATATCCTAGTTTCTAATTGAGTCTAAGAGAGCTCAAAGTTCCCGTATTGCTTTTCGGGCCTCATCCACTACCGAAGGAGTGGATGATCTTGGCAAGGTATGATTTCCATAAGCGGGGGAAGTGGTTGTATTTTCCTCTTTGTTGTTTCCCGGATCCTGGCTTGCTTGTGTAGGGGTCCTTGGTGGTTACGGGGTCGTATTTGCCCTTAGTTCAAGCAACGCCTGGGTCAGGGTCTGCATTGAAGCACTCATGGTCTGTATTATGTCTTTGAGGGTCTCAAGGCGCTGTCTATCGTTGGTGCCTTCGTTGTCCTCCCCTGCCATGTATACTGTCATCACATGGGGAGAGATGGATGGGACCGTCGATCTTTTACATTTTTCCTCTGATCCTTGCTTTGAGTTGTCGTTAAGAAAATTTGATAGTGCTTCATCTTCTTCAGACTCAGAAGGAACAGTACCCCCAATGTTGGAAGGTGATTCACTTTTATGAGGGTGACTACCCCCAGGAATCTCAGTGTTTGTTCCTTGAGAATCAATTTCTCCTCTAAACGACGGGTTATTTTAGAGTTCTGGAGGATTGCTACCCTAGCTTGCAGAGTCATCTTGGGTCTTGGGGAAATACCACCCCCAGTAGACGTTATTTTGTCTTCGAGCGGGTGCCCAGGAACACTCCTTCTATAGGTATCGTTGCTTGCCTCCGTCTTCTCGATATGCTGGCCGAGAGTGGAGGGTTGGAGGTGTTAGATTTCTAACTTTCCTTCATGAAGGGAGATCTCAAAGTGGAATAACGTAAGGCAAAGGCAAGTCCTCCTCTTCTGGTATTTGCACCTGTTCTTAGGGATGCTGTCTAATGGGTGCTTTTGGTTGCAATCCCTGAAATATTGACTGCTTGTTTCCAGGTACTACTACTTTAGCATAGCAGTTGATTATGATATTGGCACAGTGATGCCCAGAGGGGACATCTCGCATACCATAGTTGTCTCCCTCGCTTTGCGCTTGTGATTGATCACGTCGCACAAGTCGGGCGAGGGATGATTAACCTTTACAACTATCACTACCACTTTTTCTAATTAGGAGATTTTTTTGTTATTTCTATTATTTATATATTATGTATAATTTTAATATTATATATATATATATATATATATATATATATATATATATTGGTTTGTAACTAGCGTATTTACTAGACTTGGTATTAGTGTACCCAATTGGACTTGACATGACCAATGGACCCAATATTTAGACTAGTCCTAAATTGGATTAATTAAGGCATCCCCTGATTAATTAGAGATTAGTTTAATTTCTTCATTAGGAATAAAAGCTTCTCACTAATTAAATACCCTTCATGACTATCCAATAGGGACATTTTAGACTTTGTACATTGCTTGGGAAGGGAAGTATGTGGTCGTCCCTATCTGGGAGAGGTAAAGCTTCTCTCTCCACTCATTTGCACTCATTCATTCCCAATTTGGTTCTTCTCCAAATTAACCAATCCCTCCACCAATTTCCAATCGATCCACTCCCAATCCCTCTCATTCTCAACCATTAGAAGATCTAGAAGCATGGAGGAAACAAGGAGCATCAAGGAGGAGGAGTTGTACTAACTTGTGTCCTCTTTGTGTCCTATTAAAGGAGTTCATTGGGAATCTATCTTTCCAATAAGTATAACTTTCAAATTATTCTCTAATTATATTCTAATTATTCAATTTGACCATTAAGAAGCCACATATAGACTAGGGCTACCTTCAAAAAGAAGAATTAGATTCTAAGGACCCATATGGTGAATGTTACATTGAGTTTTGTGCCCAATTTGGTAAAAAATCCAAGATTGGTATCCCAAGTATTTGTCAATTGATCAATTGGACAAAATTGAAACTAGATTGGTTGTGTGAGGCTACTTACCTGTCCATAATTAGATACGGGTAAGTCGTATCAAGATACGGCATAATATATAGTAATTTTGAGTATTTTCGCTTTGTACACTTGTGATACACATGTCAATTTTTTCACACCACATTGTAATAGCTAGTAATGGTGCTAATTATAATCTAATATATATTAGATATGTTCTCAGAGTTTTAATGATATTTTGTGATGTTTGGAGGAGGTATCTTGAGTGTATCAAATAGGTATCATAGACTAGTGTGATACTTGTATGATGCACCATATGTGCTGGTTTAATTGCCAATGTTTAGTGTATGTAGTTACATGTGTGTGTGTGTTTCTTTGTTAGAAGAATTTATATGAGTGTTGACTGATACATAGTATCAGTTAAGTTCTATTGAGCATGTTCATTGATGTTGGGTTAAATGTTTAGTAGTACATGATGCAAGGGGTACTGTCGTTAATGCCAGACTTAAGAAAAGTTGGTATTGTATGGAGACTTTAATGTTAGATTAGGTTGGAGGAGTGGCTTGCAGGCAGTGTGCTGTGTACAACAGGGTCATGCACAGAGATTTCTTCATTATGACTACAACTTGTGTGCAATTGGTGAGTATATATGAGTGATGGTCCAGATCTGGTTGCTTTCAAAGAGGGAAGAAGGAACTCAAGTAGATTGGTATCAAGGAAGGATCGGGTTGTATGCATCTGTGGAAGGTAATGGGCAGTATTAGAGAAAAGTATTGGGAGGGCTCAAATGTCATATAAACTTTAGTGGGGATATCAGCTATATAAGATCAGTTGAGAACTAAGTATAGGACTGTAACTTAATACTCTTATGTGTTAAGGTGGTGTATAGTATAAAGTTGTGATGAGAATTGGTTGAGAGCTCGAGCTATAGGACTGTTACAGTCCAGTATTCGGGTTGTGGAGAAGAAATAAATTAGTAACCTGGTTGCATAATGCAATTACATGCGGTAATGGGGTTGTGAGTTAGCAATAGCATTAGTTGTGAGGCTTGAGTATAAGTCCAGTTTTTATGGACTAAATATGGTATCAATTCAAGGATGAGATGAGGGGAAGTCAGAAGTCAGATTAGGTTAGGTGATAAGTATCAGTTATTGGAGAAATACTTCAGTAATATTTGAGTGGAATGATGTATCCTTGTATCAGTGAAAGATACATTGACATGTTATCATTTCGGGTCTATTACCCAAAAGTAATAGAGTGTGGTAGAAATAATAATGAGTATTATTAGATTTAATTACGGTGAGCTGCTGCCATAGCTCAATTGTAAATGAAGTCTAATAAGGATTAGAATATTAGTTAAGTGTCATATGTTTAGGTATCAAACTAGGTTTTGAGTTATAGTTTCATTCACGAATATAACTGATAAGGTATTGTTTGGGAAGTGCTATTACTAGAATCAAGGTAATGGTCTAGATAAGGAGGTTAGAGTATTGGAGTCTAGGAACAATCGTAGTTATGAGTGGGCCCTAAATATTATGTAGAATTTAGATATCAAGATATTAGTTAATATTACGGTATTTAGCAGATACTTAAGATAGTATGGGATAGGAGTTATATATACTAGTATTATTTAATATAGCTTAGTATTAGCTAGGTAATAACTAATATACCTTGGTACAACCTAGAAAACCAAGAGTAGCAAGGTATTGACCTAGTTAACCTTGTGTGGACTAGTAATAACTAGTATGGACCTAGAAATGACTTGAGATCTAGAAATTAGCTAGTCTTACTTTGTTATGGTGTATGGACCTTGCTGTGATTGTTGTACTCTATATTCTAAGATTTTAGAGTGATGCTATAGACATGACTGCTCTACACTGTGGACCTTGAGATGACAATTATAGAGATCTAGGCTAGTGCTTCTTGTTCCATATCATGTCTAGTTTTATTCATTTATAATGTTATCTGATTTATCTTTCTTATTCATTCTTCCTTTATATTATTGTGATTGAGTACATGATAGAATTAGTTGTATTAGTATGATTGATAGCTAGATATTGATGACCTAGATATTATTCTACCATCAATTCTGCGGCATAGGCTTGATGTACCCACGTATTCGTAACCCGATCGTGATGATGCAGGTCATAATATATTTTATTATTGGCCCATACAGGTCAGGCTTCACAATTGGTGGATATCGTGGTAGTACAATAACTTAGTTATATTATTGTGAGCCTACGATTGGATATGGAATTCTAGGATGAGGGAGAGAATACTTAATCACAAATTAGAATTTATTGAGAGATTTCTGGGATGACCCTTCTGAATCTTATTTTGAGTCTATTTACACATGCTTCATTTTACGTTCTCCTTCGTACTTGTCCGTTATTGAATTTGATTCTTGTATCGAGATAAATCTTATGGACTAAGTTGATGTATATTCTGATAACATAAATGGATAAGAATAGTGAGAAAGGTAACCATCTGTCTTGGTTATGGAGCCTAGAGTTTATTGCACCCATATTAGCTATCGTGGCAAAGATATAGAGCCTAATTTTGTATATATTTCTCTTAGTTATAGAATTTATAATTTTTGTAGTTAAGCATGCGGCAGGGCAAAAATTTAGATACCATGATTCTAGAGGTATGTACCTTAGTTACAAAATCTATAGTTTATTGCAACTATGCTTATTGGCGTGGCGAGGATTTTGAGTAACAAGATTTCTGATAGACGTGTATAATTATCAAATAGTATCTTAATTGGTTCTTAAAATATTGTCTCTATCATTCAACCTTGTTATCATTTAGTTTTGTCTCATCACCCTACTAGCTTAGGATAGGGATATCTTTAGTTTCTCTAGTTAGTTCCTTATAGGGCTTCACTTTTATTAGTATCTGAGGTTCCTTGGATAGTGCAGTAGTTTGATAACTTGTAGATCGATTGTGTCCAATTGAGTATTGGTGTTGGATATAGGGAGTGTAGTTTGTGAGTCTGAGGGTAGTTCTTGGTTGGGTATATGAGCATCAGGTATCAGTATATAAGCCTAGAAGTAATTTGAAGCATAGTACATTTGTAAGAAAGGATCTAAGGTTAGTTTTAGAGTATTGTAAGTGATTGGTACCTTGGTATTAGAAATAAAAGAGTTATGAGAGGGAGTAGCATACCCATTAATGATTCTATATATTGTTATCATGTCATCATGCATATTTTAGATGGATATAGGGTCATATAGTTGAGTGATCCAAGTAGCAATTAAATATGATAAAATTATTTTAGGAAATAATAGAGCTTCATTATTCTATTGGTGCTGGTGTAGAAGCATAAAAAATACGCTGGATATCTATACGCAACATGTTGATGCAGGGCAGCATAAACAGAGGAACTCAGAGCCATCAACATGCAACAGAGCTTTTCCGCTGAGCACAGCGTAAAATATAAACTCAAGGACCATCCGCGTAATACAGTATGTCCAGGCTGCTTCTGCGTAAAAAGGGTGCTACATCGTCTTTATGGCGTAGAACTCATCCGCTTTCAATGCAGCATTGAAGTGTACGAGAAACGTTTCGTATTCTTCGAAATAAACCTGTCAAATTATGCAATAAACCTAACGTCTGGACTCCTAACAAAGAGTACTGTACGACTACCCAGGCGACGGCTATAATGATGGGGCGGTACTGCAACCCAGGCTGTCATTTACTGCCATTTTTTTGGCGTAAATCACTTTACGCATACAAAGGAATACGCTGCCTAGTTTTACACAGGCAGATGTGAGCTATTTACGCTCCACAGAAGACAAACAGCCTGCCATGTCAAAAGCTGCTCTTCGTACAGGGCTCGAGGTACGTCTCTGCATTTAATGTCCAGAAAGGGTGGCAGACCTTCAAAATACGCCTCTACATTTAATGCGCAGGATAATGGCGGATCTCTGCATTTAATACAGGAGATTTGATTAAATATTACCGAACCGTCGTTTAGTGACATCCCCTTTGCGTAAACTGCTTTTACACATACAAGGGGATACGCTGCCTAGTTTTACACAGGCAGACGTGAGCTTCTTACGCTCTATAGAAGAAAAACAGACTGCCATGTCAGCAGTTACTCTTCGTACAGGATTCGAGACACGTATCTGCATTTAATGCGCAGAATGATGGCAAATCTTAAAGACAAGCCTCTGCATTTAATGCGCAGGATGGGGGCAGATCTCTGTATTTAATGCAAGAGATTTGATTATATCTCCAAGAGCCATAATTTCGGCTAAAACGTCCACATCATCTCGGCTTCTACGTCCACTCAACTTCTAAGTCCACTCGGCTTCTACGCCCACTCGGCTTCTACGCCTACTCGGCTTCTATGCCTACTTGGCTTCTACGCCATAGTGACAGTTATTGGCTTCTACGCCAACCTCTTCTACACAAAGGATAACTACCTACGTGGCTTCTACGCCGTGATCTTCGCAGCAGTTATATGCGTTGTCTCTTAATTGACATGCTCACACGCTCATTCAAAAGGTCATATATACGCGGGCAATGGTTATTGTAACCGTCGTGTAAAAGGGTGTTGTACTTTCCACTACTCGGTTTCTACGCCGACTGAGTGGTCGCTGTCACTAAAATTCTATAAATAGAGACCTCTATCAACAGAGGTCGAGGTCAGAAATTGAAGGTCGAAAAATAGAGTATCAGATCGAGGAGAGAAAATGGTCGAGAGAGAGAAGAATCCAGAGCTCAGGCAAAGAGTAGCGATCGACGACTTTGGCATCGAGCATCCACTCTCTTTAGCAACCTTCGAAGCTGCTTACAGTCTTCTATGGCACTTCTTCATCATCATGTGGTCCAAGGACAAAGTGATCGACTGCATATCAGACTCCTATAGCAATATTTACCCAGATTAAAAAATTATACTCGACATCCTCGTATAGGATTAATTGTACTGCTTGTTTGTAAACATAAAGAGCGGGTTTTCGTATAAAGCCTCATTTCCATATCTTTTGTTTATTTTATCTGACAACAAGATGGCGACTCTACTGGGGACATCTTTCTCTTCTGATGAGAAAGCAATTGCTCAACACGATGCGGTATCCGTGGGATCCGTGAAGAACACACTGGTCGTCCAGTTCGACCAGTCTGCCTACGAAGATATGCTTCGAACAGGGGGTAGCTCTCACACTCTCTCTGTCCAAGACAACAGGAAGCTGTGTAAGGTCTGGATGCCCAAGACATCCTCTACCATTCCTGTTGACTCTCTGATCTCTTCAATCTCTTCGACCAACGAGGTTGTAGCATTGCTCCCTCCGCGCCTTGCGCTCTAAATTCAGTCGCCTGTCTCTGACAGAGCAGACAAAACTTCTGGCAATGCCTCAGCGCCAATCCAGAAGTATACTCCGCGCCTTGCACATAAAATTCAGTCGCTTGTCTCTGACAGGGCAGACAAAAGCAATGCCTCAGCGCTAGTCCAGAAGTATACATCGTGCTCTGCGCGTAACATTTTGTCTCACGTTTTTGACGGAATAGACAAAATTTCTGATAATGCCTCAGAGCCAAATCAAGAATCCCAAACGCGCTCCGCGTATAAAAATGCATCTGCCTTCCGTAGAAAAGCAAATAATCCCTGCAATCTACGCAAGGAAAAGCAAGCGGCGAACTACTCAACTTCTCGGCCTTTACGCCAGCAAGGGAAGAATTTGCCCGCCCTCCGGATTACGCGAGAGGCTGACGGCTGACTGAGGACATCCTCATCTTTACGCCAACCAGAGCAGAGCTCCAAATTACGCTAGGAGAAGTCCCTCAGCGTAAAGAAGGCTCAATTTGCGGAAAGATACCCTCCTCGGGGATTATTCGCTACCAAGATGGCTAACCTATTGTATATAGGTGGCACAGGGAAAACTATGGTTCCCAACATCCGCATGCCCACTGATGTGAACAGAAGGAACAAGCCATCATCTTCTTCTTCTGTGACTCCTCCTGACCTGCGTAAGTATCTGATACAGAAATACAAGGAGAGGGGATCTTCCAGCATGTCTATTGCGCCTCCTAGCGAGCACTGTTGTAATAGTCATAGGATTGTAATTAATTATTGTTGTTCTGAAGCAAAAAGGTCGATTTTTGACCGGTTGAGCTACTCTCCGTCTTTCCATGAAGAACAGCCCACGCATGCATCTGTGAACATGGCTTCACACATACCTAGAGGAAGGTCAGGCTCAAGACGTCATTCCCTCTAGAACTCCGAGTCGAAGAAGATTCACACACAGCTACCATGGCTCAAGCATCGGTCCCTCCAAATCAGATACGTGTGGGGGTAGACTTACCACCATCCAACACGATCCAAGAGCCTGCCCTAGATCAAGAGTCAGCAGTTCCTCCACTTTCTCACTCGGAGAATGTATTACCTCCCGTTGGAGTCACAATACAACCGATTCCTCACCACTCCGTGGTTCCGCTACCGGCTGAAAATCCGATACAAGCAGTACGGGAGCTGAAAGCCCAATTTGATACCTTGAAGCACAAAGATTAGCTCAAGAAATTGGGAATCAACCAGCCTTACCCGACAATCTGGGAAGAGGCCCCTTTCCCTCCTAAATACAAACCACAGACTATGGCTCTGTTCGAGGGAAAAACATCACCAAGTCAGTACATGAACTACTTCAGTATGATGACGGTGTTACTACAAGGGAATGATGCCCTCCTCACTCGGGTGTTCAAGGGCTGTCTCTCGCGAGTGGCTTACCAGTGGTACCGCAACCTGGCGGACAACTGCATTACTTCCTTCGACGACTTCAAAGCCTTATTCTTCGCAAGATTCTACGAAGGAGGGATGGACATGTCGATGTCCTCTCTCATCCAAGTGAAGCAGAAGGAAAAAGAGGACTTTCGTACCTTCATCGAACGTTTTCGTCAAGCCACTTTGCAAAAGCCTCCCAGAGTTCCAGACTCAGCATTGGTGGACATTTGCAGGAAGAACCTTCTTCCCGTGATCTCGGTGTTCATAAGACTATATCAGTTCCATGATTGGCCCTCGTTCATTATCTCAGCGGTAGCCGCCGTGGACAACAGTCGCAAGGCGCATGACAATGGCATCATGATCTCTACCTCCGACAGAGGCAAGAGGTCATCCCCCAACAGCGACCATCCTTGTAGTTCCAAAGAAAAAGAAGCTCTGGCGATCAATACGTCAAGACAAAAGACTACGGCAACTACGCAGACGAAACCTGGGACTTCCAGGCCCATTGAAGTATACTCTTTCAACGACGACGATATTCTGAGCATATTCGAGTGTCTCGTCAAAAGTGGCAAGATTACCCTTCCGGAGGAGAAGCGACCCAATAAAGTCGGCAGTACTAATAACCCCAAGTACTGCATCTTCCACAGATACGTATACCACCCTACAAAGGCGTGTTATGTACTGAAAAGGAAGATCCAGGAGCTGATCAATGCTAAGGCCATCACTCTGCGCAACAACGAAAAGACGGTCATGGCCAACATGATCTCTCTGCAATTTGGTAATCTGCCTCCCCAAGAAGTCTCGGACGGTGTTACACCTATTTCTCGGACAACGATGAACATCGTTAATCTCCCTCCAGCTAGGGGTCAAAATTATGACCTGCTACCCCTAACTACCCAGCGAGGCGAGCTTATGTGGGTTCACCCTGATCTGGTGTTAGAGATCGAGAAAGAGACTCAAGATGCTAAGGCTAAGTCCAAAAAGAACTCAAAGCACAAGCCGTGTCACATGATTACGGTACACTCGGCATCAGAAGACGAGGTCTTGGCTACTGGAACCCTTTCAGGGAAAGCTTACCTCCAGAACTATGGAGCCAGCTAGGAAGATGCATCGGCAAACGCTTCAGCTGCCAAGCCTTCAGAACCAGAACCCGTCGTACCAGAGGCCGGTCCTTCAAGACCAACTTCGGCGGACAGAGGGAAGCAAAAAGAAGTGCGTTTCGATAAACCTGTAAAAAACATTCGAAACAAAAGTTTAGAGAAGCCGTACAACTTCGACATCCTGGCCCAATTGGCTAATACACAAGCCAGGTTGTCCATCTTTGAACTACTCAGGCTCTCTCAAGACACTCGTCAAGCCCTGAGTGAAGCATTGATGCAGGCGGATGCATACTTGACCTAGCTCAAGTCCCCTGACGAAAAACCAGTGGCATGCCCTCAATGCCACAGTGTGATGGAGGTGGTCCCGAATATCACTTTCACTCAAGATGACATGATGTTAAAACATAACAAGCATGACAGACCCCTCTATTATACCGGGTACGTCAGTTCCGTGGAGGTCGACCGGATTTACATAGATCCTGGATCATCAATCAGCATTATTCCTCATAGTCTGCTCAGACCACTGAGGATTCCTACCAGCGAATTGGCTGACACCACCTCTACAATCATGGATTTTAATGCAAGGAAAAGTAAGCCGTTGGGGAAAATTAGCCTGAGGATCCAGATTGGCAACCTCAGATCGGTGGCTACATGTTATGTCATTGATTCAGAGGTGTCCTACAACATTCTGCTGGGCAGACCTTGGATCCACGACTACAACATCGTCCTTCGACTCTACATCAATGCTTTAAATATTTAGATGCCCAAGGAACAGTACAAACGGAGTTTGCTGACCTGAACCCGTTCAAAGGAGTAGAATCCTACTACTCTGATGCCGTGTTGTACTCTCAAGACTATACGGAAGAGGTGTCAGCCGAAGTAGAGAAGGAATCCCACCGGGAGCCAGAAGAACCCTCTGCCAAGCAACCTCTGTCAATCAAGGTGAAAGGATGGACTACTTGTCCAAAAGCCATAGAGCCTATGGCTATCCACCTGAATAAAACCAGGTCAGGAAAAGGGGGTGATCCTCTTGTGATCACTTTGAACCAGAAGCCTCCACCCTTGGTCATCAACCTTCGGCACAACAGGCAACTGATTGATGTAAATACAACCGGGAACAAAGATTCAGATGATAATAAACATCCACTTTTTCAGTATATTGACGCTCAAATTTCGAATCAGGAATCCTCCCCCTATGACGATATAGAACCTATAGCACAAAAATTCTTGGAAGCTATAGATTCCTATCATCCGTATATGTGGGAAGTGGCGTCATCATCCAATTTCACCACGACATATGGACCGCATGAGGATTCTATCTTCATTGTCCCGCCTACTTGCGATAGTCAGCATTCAATAGTCTTCGGCCGCATGCGCAATCAATCGACTATGCAAGAAGATTCTTTTGATGATGATGTCGATAAAATGTAGGTTCACAGATATAGCCCGCAAGCTTTGAAGATCATGCAAAGTATGGGTTATAACTTGAAGCTAGAACCGGGTCTCAACTATGGGAAAGACAGACGAATGCCGCTGCACGGCGATCCCTACTATCAACGAACTCATTTTAGGTTAGGGTATACCACCTCCCTTGCAACTCCTGAGTCAAACGAGGATATCTTTTCCTCTTCTCAAAATGGCTCAGCGTCCTCCGACTCATCTCATGCTCTCGATCGAACATTATCAGTAAATATGGTAATAACAGATTCTTTCGAAGCAGACGAACAAGAATCTGAACTATTTGAGAATGACGCTTGGGCTCAGCAAATGGATACACAATGGAGTTCTACTTCGAGCAGAGAGAACCTCCCACTGAAGATAAAGTTATCCAGATTGACGTTGGGGATGAACTTTCGCCAAAGCCAATATTTATCAGTAATAATCTTTTCGAAGCAGAAAGGGAAAAAGTTATCCAGCTGATAAAAGAATATATCGATATCTTTGCATGGAATTATAAGGACATGCCAGGCCTTGATCCAAAGGTGGCTACTCATAAGATCAATATATTGCCCGATTCGAAGCCTGTGAAGCAGCACCAATGCTAGTTCTGCCCGGATATGATGGACGCCATTGAAGCTGAAATCAAGAAGTTGATAGCCTACAGTTTCATCCGGGAAGAGCAACATCCCGACTGGGTCACCAATGTTGTCTCGGTCATGAAGAAAAATAAGAATGTGCGTGTCTGAATCGATTACCGAGATCTGAATGCAGCCTACCCTAAGGATGAGTTTTCTCTTCCCATCATAGACGTCATGATTGACAATACATGCAGTTTTGAACGTATGTCTTTCATGGATGAATTTTTAGAATACAACCAAATCAAGATGCATCCTGGGGACGAGAAGCATACTGCCTTTCGGACACCATTGAGGGTATATTGCTATACGATCATGCCCTTCGGATTGAAGAATGTCGGGGCTACGTACCAACGGGCTATGAGTAACATATTTCATGAGCATTTACGCAAGACAGTGGAGTGTTACATGGACGGTGTAGCTGTCAAAAGCCGCCTCAAGGATAATCACATCCAAGACTTGAAGACAGTATTTGAATTGATGCGCCAACATCAACTCAAAATGAATCCTACGAAGTCCTTTCTGGGGATATCTAGTGGCAAATTTTTAGGATTTGTCATTACCGCCAAAGGCATTCAAGTGGACCATGAGAAAGTCAAGGCCATCTTAGAAATGCGACCGCCCCATAATCTGAGAGAACTCAGGGGATTTCAAGGTCGTCTGGCTTATATCCGGAGATTCATATCCAACCTCTCTGGGAGATGTCAGCCATTTTCTCGTCTCATGAAGAAAGGTGTATTCTTCGTATGTGACGAAGCCTGTCAGCAAGTGTTCGGTGATATCAAACGCTACCTCACTAGTCCGCTAGTTTTGGTGCCTCCCGTCATAGGAAGACCATTCGTTCTGTATGTTCGAGCGATAGATCATTCTCTGGAAGCTTTTTTCGCACAGAAGAACGATATGGGTCATGAACAGGCTATCTACTACCTCAGCAGGATGATGGTCGAAGCCGAACACCGGTACAACCCAGTGGAGAAAGAATGCTTGGCTCTAATGTTCGCTATCCAGAAAATGCGGCACTATGTCACAGGCCAGACCATTCACATCATCTCCAGGATCAATCCTCTTCTGGTACTGATGAACAAGCCAAGTGTTCTTAATTCCCGACTCGTGACTTGGGCGATGTTATTAACACCATATAACGTGGTGTACGTCCCTCAGAAGTCCGTCAAAGGCCAAGCATTGGCTGACTTTCTAGCTGCTCATCCGATCCCGGAGGCCTCCAAACTGTACGAGGACATTCCCGACGAAGTTGCAGAATGTAATTCCGTAATGGAAAGTGATGCATGGCAACTGTTCTTCGATTAGTGCCTCCAGGACTGGTCCCATGGGAAACGTAGTTTCGGGAGTAGGAATTGTCCTGGTTACTCCTGATAAGCTCGTCATCTATCAAAGATATTCTCTTAGCGAACCCTGTTCTAACAATGTGGCAGAGTATAACGCTCTACTAATCGGGCTCCAAGTCGCTAAAGAATTGGGCGTCGAATCTCTGGAAGCTTTCGATAATTCTCTGCTGATCGTCAATCAAGTCAGACGAATATATGAAGTCCAAAATCCAGACCTCATCCCCTATCACCGAACGACGGTCGAGATATCCATGACATTCAAAGGATTCTTCCAAGAGCATGTACCTCGATCCCAGAATCTGGAAGCTGATGCCCTAGCCAGTCTAGCTGCAGATTTAGCCACCCCTATAAGAAGGCAGAATTCGGTGATCCTTCTTAACAGAGATTTATTTTGTGTGAAAAATAACTTTTACATAGAACACAGCTACGCGGTGAACACAGATCTTCCAAAGAGAGACTGGAGAAGTCCCTTTATAGATTTCGTAGCATACAAAATCTTGCCAGAATACCCTAAAGAAGTAGTATCCGTCAAAAGACGATCATTGCGCTTCTATTTCGATGCATCTTCACAATGTCTATATCGCCGGTCTTATGACGGACTATTATTACGATGTCTCTCTGGTGATGAAGCACATCGGATTATCCGTGAAGCTCACGATGGCATATGCGGAGCACATCAACCTGGTCCTAAGCTACAGGATCGCATCAGGAGAATGGGCTATTACTGGCCTACTATGATCACAGATGCAATAAAGTATACAAGATAATGCCGAACCTGTCAGGTCCATGCAGACTTTATCCATCAACCTCCTGAATATCTACATCCTACGGTTTTGTCCTGGCCTTTCGAAGCATGGGGTATGGATATCATTGGTCCTATTTACCCGTCTTCTTCTAGAGGTCACCGGTTCATACTGGCCATCACAGATTATTTCTCCAAATGGGCAGAGGCGATCCCTCTTGCTGAGGTAAAGGCATCTAATATGATCAGCTTCATCAAGCATCACATTATTTATCGCTTTGGGATACCCCGGAGGATAATTCATGACAATGGGCCTCAATTTATCAGCCAAGCATTTTATCGATTTTGCGATAAAAATAGGATACAAAATGTGGCCTCTACGACATATAATCCTGCTGCTAATGGTTTGGCAGAAGCTTTTAACAAAACCATTATCAAGCTCTTAAAAAAGTTCGTCTCTTCGAACAAGAGGGATTGGAATGAGAAGCTGGGAGAATATCTCTGGGCATACCGCACAACGGTACGAGCACCGAGAGGTTGCACACCATTCTCATTAGTTTATGGGAGCAAAGCAGTTCTCCCCATCGAGATCCAAATTTTGTCACTCAGGATAGCCGTGGCTAATGAGTTAACTCAAGAAAAGAATGACCTGTTAAGGCTTCAAGAGCTAGAAGGATTAGACGAGAAACGTCTCCAAGCTCAATAGCGCATCGCGTTCTACCAAGCACGCATTTCCAGAGCTTTTAATCAAAATGTAAAGGAAAGAGTGTTCAAAGTTGGAGAGCTAGTTTTAGCCGTAAGAAGGCCAATGATTCTTACTCACAGGAGTAAGGGCAAATTCTAGCCCAAATGGGAAGGCCCTTATGTGATCGAGACGACGTTCTCAAACGGCACTTACAGGTTAGCCAAGCCTAATGGAGACCTGTTAATGGCTCCTATCAATGGAAAATTCCTGAAAAGGTACTATGCTTAACCTCCTTTGCTCAAATGGAGTATGGTGAAGACTTATTCTGACAATACTACTTCCAAAACGAAACTAGTTGGATCGTATTCTATCATGGCCATATAACCTCTGAATAGATATGTTTAACTAATTTGGAACTTTAAGACCTATCACATCCATATTACCTCTGATAGTGTTTTGTGTACAAATTTTGGCTAAAAGTATATTCTATCATGTCCATATAACCTCTGAATCGATATGTCCTGCTGAAACTTACCGAGAGTATATCACGTCCATATTACCTCTGATATCACTTTCATCCAAACCTGTCATTTATATTCCAAAATGATGGGTCCATAAAGTCAGATAGAGTCTCTTTATTACTTCCAGAAAGAGAAAAAGTACATTGAAAAGCAAAAAAGTACATCATTTGGGAGGAGCGGTTAAGTCGTGAATCTGCTGCGCTAGAGCAACCATTCTCTCATCCCGGGAGTTCAAGACGTCGGCGCGAGCCCGTTCCAACCTGGCCGCATCGTTGTTCAAAGCAGCTAGCTCAGACCGAGCCCGCACAAAACCTAAGTGGAAAGCACTCACACGCGTCAGATTCTGCTGAACAGTCGCCCGTCGCTCCTTCAGCACATCTCGGGCTGCCGACAAAGAGAGAGCCTTTGCCTCTACTCGAACAAGCTCATTCTTCAATATGCGGGCCTTCGCTGCCACTTCCTCATATTCGATTTCGCATCGGGTCAACTTGGGAACGATATACTCCAATTGGACACGCTCATGATCCATCTCCTACTGCTGAGCCTCGATGGACTTATTCAGAGACTCCATCTGTTCAGCAAGCTGCGCAGTCAGGGAGTCGTACCTAGCTTGAACGAGACCGTCAATGCTGCCTTGAGCTAGCTGCAAGTATTCGTTAATGGGTTGCTCCAAACCATTAACTATCTCCTCCAGCGTGTCAGCTACCCCAGTGTCATTGAATTCTCAGATCGGCATTATCGCGGACCGGGAGGACCTCCTCAGAGACGCAAAGCTCAGATTCTTCTCCAACACCATTGATATTAACATTTTCAAGGTGGTGTAGAAGATACTAGTGTACTTCTCGGTCAGCGCAGCTAGATCCGAATGGACGCTGGGAGTGGCCACGATATTGGCGAATCCTCCTCCAGGAACAACCGCAAACGATGTTGCCACGGTCGTCGCCTCAACAGGTGGTGCGACAAAAGAAGAAGCGCCAACACCGGACGAAGTGACCGGCGTGCTCAAAGGAGGCATTGTCGCAAATGACAGGCTCGTCCTCCTCATGAGATATCAGAATCTCTTCGATAGGCGAACCGGCATCCGAAAGTGTCTCCTCTTCAAAGTCAGGCACCTCCGTGTCGCCACCAGGACCTGACACAGAGCCAAAGGGCGCATCTACATTTTCTTCCTCGAAGAAGTCTTCCCCTGAAAAGAAGACAAAAGGAAGTTAATATCGAAATGATGTTAACTTTTCTAAAAAGAGACGTAAAGACGGCATTTACCCATGGCTGATGGCGTATATGTCACGTTTGCAGCCAGTATAGCTAAATCATTTCTTAATGATGATAGGCAAGCTGTCATACCTGGAGAAGGTGGTGTGTCAACCGACACTGGCAAATATTCTTCCAGGTCCTCGTCAAGTTCCAACCGAGGCTCATCGGCTGGAATCTCGCTGGGTGCACTGACGGACACGGCAGGGGTTTCTTTCGATGCTGATCCGGATGAAGATATCCTTATTCTGCTCGACCCCGAAGGCGATCTCGTTCCACTACCTGAAGCGGTAGCAGTGACAGCAGCCTCCAATAGGAATTCTCCGGCACCACCATCCGGAATATTAGAGGGTCCCTCTTTAAAAGGCGAGGAACCTCCAATCAAAGAATCATCCCCAACAGGGGGAGATGCAGGCTCAATTCTAGGAGCCTCATTACCAGGAATCCGGAGAGGGCGAGTAATCGTCTTCTTCTTCCTCTTGCGAAGGGAAGTCTCCTTTGGAGCAGGAGCCGTTCGCTTCCCAGAGATTACCAAAGCCCCTGCAGGCGGAGGTATTTCACCCCTCGGCACCGACAACAGAGGCTCATCCGGAGTAACGGACTCTTCACCCTCGTCAGAAGAAACCGAGGGGATTTTGACTCTTCCCCCAGACTTGGAAGAGGGCATCCTAGAACTTCCATGCATATCAAAATCGCGATAGAAGGTGTTGGTTGCCACGTAGAACTGGGCATAAAAATGCAGAATGTGCAGCTCCGTGGAGAGTAAAATAACGGGCACGGTAAAAGTTGCCTCAGTGCAACCCATGATGGAATATCGCCATCCTCGGGCTCCGTCAATGAGTCCACCCCTAGGCCTGAAGCTGGTGACGGTATTTCCCACGTGCCACGGGTCGTACCCGAATTGCCTGGCAAACCGACTAGGCAGGTAGGGCTCCAAGAAGCAATGATCTTCGCTTCTGTACAGTAAATGGGAAGGTCTAATGCAGACCAACCAATTAAAAGACTCAGGAGAAAGAACGATCTTCCCGTCGCCTACGTCCTGAAGTCTGATCCCCTGTTGATTGAGATGTACAGGGGGGACAGTGCAGAAGAGCTTCCAGCTGTGACTGAAGTTCAGCACCCGCCGACAGTCTAAAACTGTGGTCACGTTCCAGGAAGAATTCTTGTAGTTCAACAAGAAACTATCCCCCGAACTTCTGCAAGAGCTGGGAGACATCACCCTGGGGTTATGGAGAATTAACCATCCCATCAAATACAGGTATGGTAATTCTACCCTGGGAAAGCTATCACGCAGAGTTTCATCAGCGAACAGCCCGTTAGTCATGGCCCTCAGGCCAGCTTGTATACTGTACACCATGGCAGGGAGCAAGCCCAGTCTTGCCCCGAACACCAGACGCACTGCAGGCCATAGTATGTTGCGGTGAATGCGGTCCGCAGATGCGATGCCCGGTACCACCAGTTGGCGTAGCCATATGGAGAGGAAGCCAGCCAGATGAGCTTTCTTGGATAGAGGCTTAAGGCAATGCCTCAAATAGCTGTAGGCCTTAGTGCCTGCGGGATATTTCCCTATCCCTTCATCGAGAATCTGGTCCGGAGCCCCAACATCCTCCATAAGATCATCGACTACCTGAGCAGTAAGCACGCTCAGAAGATTCAAAGGCTAATCCTTGTGATCCAAGACCTTCTCCGGCTTAGCATTTCTGGCCCGGTGAAAGAAGAGGTAGGGCGCCCATTTATTAATATGACCCAAATCTGAAGGCTCACCATAAAAAGCGGTGCAAGCAAGGTAATGGCACATCAGCTCCTGGTACACAGCCACTACCGAGGGTTTGAATCCCCCAACTCCCGGTTCATGGGAACATACTCTTCATATGGAGTATCCCCCATCGGCAGTCTCGAGATTTCTACCATCTCGTGGAGGGCCAATCCTAACTCCCCCAGTGGAGTGGCGAAAGTCCCGGTGAGCGAGATATATCGCTCCATCAGTGCCAGAAACATGTTGGGGTTTAGAGGTAACCCAACACTGGTAGCACTCACAGCTTCGTACAGACCAATGCTCTCCAGCTCAGTCTGAAAATGCTTCAGGGCCCAGTCAGCTAAGCGAGCCAACCGAAGATTTATTCGGGTGACCCACCCACTGCACCGAGGGTTCACCTTGGGGTATACTCCCCCGTGCCCCTTAAAATCATTGCAGAAAGTCGATAATTGGACCGGCTGGATCACTAAACTGTCTTCACTCGGGACACTACCCGGGTACATCCCCTTGAACGACATCACAGAGTCGGAAGGGCGCCTGACAAACGACCCCTGGTCAGTTCCTTTCTGATGAATGATCTTCTCCGGCCTGCCATGAAGATCGGGAGTCAGCGTCCACGACATCCTCCTGGGATGTGTAGCATGGAAGAATGCCGAGATGGGATAGTCTCTCAGCATCTTGGGCAGATACAGGACCAAGCCCCCGGTAGGGAAAACCCAGAGTTCTTTCTTGGGCTTCGTCTGGGACTGCTTGTCAATCATGTCCCCGAAGAGAAAAGCCAGCTTTATATACTGGTCCCCGTCTATGTACGTCAGGGGCTCTCCGTTAATCATGTTCAACAGCGTTAGCTCTCCCTGAGCCGATATCAAAATTTCCCTTTCTTCGGGATACTGGGGCCCGGAGATAGGAAATGTCAGTACGACAGATCCTCTAGATAGTTGGAGTGCAGCATCCCGGTGGCAGAACCCATCACATTGGCTAGCAGAGACGCATGCAAGTTAACTGTAGGAGTGCAAGAAAAACACATCAGTTCCTATAACTAGACATTATAGATCTTACAGCATACGCCAAAAATCAACAGTCTGTGCTTTATGCCAAGACTGTAAAAACTTGATCATTACGCTGGAATCCATTTCCTAAGACGTAAAATTCAAGGCTAGCGATATACGCAAAGTTTCGACAGTCTGTGTTTTTATGCCAGACTGCCAAAGTTTGAGTTATTATGCCGAAAGCGTAACACTCAAATTTATAGTATACGCCAAGTTTCGATAGTCTGTGCTTTTACGCCCGACTGCGAAAATATGGAGTTTTTACACTGACACATTAGAAATATGGGCGTAAAAGATGAAACGTCTCTGTGCATCATCTTCCTCAAAGAGGCTATCAGCACCGAAGACGACCTAGCGCGTTCACGTACAACGTGTGCAAAGGATTTTCAATCGTTCTTTTTCGTCCCAAGAGCTCTACCTTTAAGGCTGGGTGCACTGCTCATTGGCGGGATACTTTGCTCAGAATGAAGTTCGCCTTGCCCGACCAAAGACGCTCTCGCTTGAGTAGAAGAACGAGGAGAAGAATCAATATTCTTTCCCTTAGAGGGGATTTGTTTCGGGGCCATTACTGAAAACTTTGAAGGCTCGGAGAAGAAACGAGCAAGAACTCGAACAGTCGAAGGCTTTCTTTCGCAGAAGATGGATGAAAAGTTTTTCTCTCAAAAGCTTGGGATATATATAGAGTTCGGATGGACTCCTCGAATCCCGAACCAAATCTCATAATTAATATTCGGTTATAATTGGGTACTACGTCAGCCTATTACTCAGAGAAGGCGGACAGTCAGCGAAATCGAAAAGTTTTCGTGCAAAGTAGATTCGTGGTTTTTACGCTAAGGAGCTTTCTACGCTCGACAGCTACAAATCAACGGTTTTACACTTACAGGCTATAAGTCTATGGTTTTACGCCCGGATGCTTTCATGCTTGGTAGCTTTTACGCTCGAGAGGCTACAAACCTACGACTTCACGCTCAGAAGCTACAAATCTATGATTTTACGCTCGGTGGCTTTTACGCTCAGAGGCAACGATCCACAACTTCACGCTCGGAAGATTTTTTTTTTCAGAAGCTACAAATCTACCGTTCTATGCTCGGATGCTCTCATGCTTAGCAGCTTTTACGCTCGAGAGGCTACGAACTTATGATTTTACGATTATCTACAGTTACAGATCTATGACTTTCCGTATATCTAAAAAATACGCAGGCCAGAGTACAGTACATCTGAACAATTCTCAAGACGGTCAATTGCGAGGGTTCACACAGAAGATACTCCTTCTTGACCTCAAAATATCCCAAGTACCTGAAGCATACAGAGTTTAACATTAAAAATTACTCTTCTCCTTGGGTCGATTGGAAGTTCATCCAGAATCCAGTCTGAATATTTCGTCTACAGTTCAAGATGGCGACTCAATTTTTGACAGCCATTTATCGCCCTGTTCCAAGGGATTTTCAAGAAATCATTCTTGAAGATGATGGTCTGAACAAGAATTCTATTTATCAGAAGTGAAAGTTCAGAATTCTACGCGGTTCCTCATTCCTAACAGCAGGACAGTTCGAATACTCGAATGCTAAGCAGCTTTCTACGCACCCTTAGTTATGCATAAAAGATAGGACGGGACCTAGCACTCTTTCTAACAGAGTCGGCATAAAGTTACCAGACGTGTCGAAGCTACACATATTTAGACTTTACAGCAAAGTATATGGCAAAATAATCATATGCACAGAAGAAGACGATTTTATTCATTTTTATGATTACATATGAGGGAAATCCAGTCTACAAGGATTTTTCTTCATTTTCATGATTACATATGAGGAAAATCCCGTCTACAAAGGACTTCCTCATCGTCGTCTGAAGATCTCGCCCAGAATCTGTTCTGCCAGGTTCTCGCATGGGCAGAATTCTTCATCCATCTTCTCCAGCAGTCAGTCGGTTCCCGCAAACTGACTGACATAAAATAATCAACGGCGGGAGGATACAAAATAGGCCTAGACCCATCCTCCAATACAGGAAAGCAGGGTCAATCTGCTTTCCTGCGTCCTGCGCCGTGACAGATTAAGTTGAGGTATTTCACCCAACTCAATACTGGAGGACGGCAGCTAGTTTGTCTGCTCTCATTCGCAAGTATCAGGAGAAGATACAGCTTGCAAGCTGTGTGGTCAAATATGACCCTTCCTCTCTCCGGAAGAACCGCCATACAAAGTTGCTGATTATCCCGAGCAAAGGAGGATATGATATCCTTCCATGATCCATCGTTGTAGAGGACATTTGCTCGAAGACGCCGTCTTTCTCGGCTCCTTACATGCTGGAAGAACATGGTCTTCTTCTTCCTCAAGTTGACCCGACGAACTCCGGCGATCATCTCTGTGTGGTGAAGGAAATGTGGGAAGAACATGTTAACTCCTCGCCTTTTTATAGGCGAAAGAGATCACACCGATCCCCAATAACTCTGCCATAAAGTCAGCCTTGAAAGAATGTGCCAGACTTGACCGTTTCAGGCTCCATTCAAAGCGTTTTCAAATTATGAGGAACGCTTCATGCTTCATTCAAAGCATTTCAAATTACGAGAAATTTAAAAGCTTTGAAGGGGGTCTTGTAGAAGCATGAAAAATATGCTCGATAGCTATACGCAACATGTTGATGTAGGGCAGCATAAATAGAGGACCTCAGAGCCATCAACGTGCAACAGAGCTTTTTCGCTGAGCACAGCGTAAAATATAAACTCAAGGACCATCCACGTAATACAGTATGTCCAGGCTACTTCTGCGTAAAAAGGGTGCTACATCGCCTTTATGGCGTAGAACTCATCCGCTTTCAACGCATCATTGAAGTGTACGAGAAACTCTTCGTATTCTACGAAATAAACCTGTCAAATCATGCAATGAACCTGATGTATGGACTCCTAACAAAGAGTACTGCACGACTACCCAGGCAGCGGCTATAATAAGGTACGACACTGCAACCCAGGCTGTCATTTACTGCCATTTCCTTGGCGTAAACCATTTTTACGCATACAAAAGAATACGCTGCCTAGTTTTACACAGGCAGATGTGAGATATTTATGCTCCACAGAAGATAAAGAGCCTGCCAGGTCAAAAGCTGCTCTTCGTACAGGGCTTGAGGTACGTCTCTGCATTTAATGCGCAGAAAGGGTGGCAGACCTTCAAAACACGCCTTTGCATTTAATGCGCAGGATAATGGCGGATCTCTGCATTTAATGCAGGAGATTTGATTAAATATCACCGAACCGTCGTTTAGTGACATCCCCTTTGCGTAAACTACTTTTACGCATACAAGGGGATATGCTGCCTAGTTTTATACAGGCAGACGTGAGCTTCTTACGCTCCACAAAAGACAAACAGACTACCACGTCAGCAATTACTCTTCGTACAGGATTCGAGGTGCGTATCTGCATTTAATGTGCAGAATAATGGCAAATCTTAAAGATAAGCCTCTGCATTTAATGCGCAGGATGGGGGCAGATCTCTGCATTTAATGCAAGAGATTTGATTATATTTCCAAGAGCCATAATTTTGGCTAAAACGTCCACATTATCTCGGCTTCTACACCCACTCGGCTTTTACGCCCACTCGGCTTCTACGCCTACTCAGCTTCTATGCCTACTTGGCTTCTACGCCATAGTGACAGTTATTAGCTTCTACGCCAACCTCTTCTACATAAAGGATAACTGCCTACGTGGCTTCTATGCCGTGATCTTCGCAGCAGTTATACGCGTTGTCTCTTAATTGAAATGCATCACACGCTCATTCAAAAGGTCATCTATACGCATGCAATGGTTATTATAGCCGTCGTGTAAAAGGGTATTGTACTTTCTACTACTTGGTTTCTGCGCCGACTGAGTGGTCACTGTCACTAAAATTCTATAAATAGAGACCTATATCAACAGAGGTCGAGGTCGAAAATTGAAGGTCGAAAAATAGAGTATCAGATCGAGGAGAGAAAACGGTCGAGAGAGAGAAGAATCCAGAGCTCAGGCAAAGAGTAGCGATCGACGACTTTGGCATCGAGCATCCACTCTCTTTAGCAACTATCGAAGCTGCTTACTATCTTCTACGATACTTCTTCATCATCGTGTGGTCTAAGGGACAAAGTGATCGACTGCAGATCAGACTCCTATAGCAATATTTATCCAGATTAAAAAATTGTACTCGACATCCTCGTATAGGATTAATTGTACTGCTTGTTTGTAAACATAAAGAGCAATTTTTTGTATAAAGTCTCGTTTCCATATCTTTCGTTTATTTTATCAGACAACAGCTGGATACTTGATTATGTAGAGATATGTATCCCTGATATATATTAGTGAGTGAGCCATGGTAGAGTGATAACCATAAGTGTATAGGTAAGTGTGATAGTATTAAAATGTATTGTGCTAGGTAGTAGGACTTAAGCTACATGTGGAAGTTGTGCAATAGTATGGATAGATGTGTGTGTACAAGTATGTGTCTAATAAAGGTTTATCACATAGTATTTGAGGTTTTTGATGTATTAGAGAGTGATAAGTAAAGGAAGGAAGTAGAGTGTTTAGAATTGTGTACACAAGTGCACAGTGGATGATGTGTAAATTGCATGATGGTGAAGTAAAGTATAGTATAGGAGTTTTATGAGTATCATGCAGTAAGTCTGG
This sequence comes from Iris macrosiphon, assembly GCA_036927795.1. NCBI lineage: Eukaryota > Viridiplantae > Streptophyta > Magnoliopsida > Asparagales > Iridaceae > Iris > Iris macrosiphon. The sequence continues at coordinate 141,218,160 of JAYESA010000019.1, read as the reverse complement.
GTATTAGAAATATTAATAGTGTGTCAGTAACATAGGCAATTATCAAGTTGGTATTATGGATTATTAAGTACATGTGACATGTATAGCTATGAGTTGGTATCTGCCAGTAGGAGTGCCTAGAGAGTACAAGTATTCAAGTGTATCAATATTGAGTTGAGTAGTATATGATATATATAGCATGACAGACTAGTATTAGTGAGTGTTATTATGGGTAATAGTGTCCGTTAGGAGTATCAGTGTAAAGTTAAAGTAAGGTATGTAAGGGATTATCAGGGAGAGTAGGAGTACAAGTGTTGGGGTAGTAAGAGAGAAATAGTAACCTGTGTAAGGGTAAGCTTCAGTGAGTGTGGATACATTGCAGGTATATTGGTATGCGAGTGGATAGGTATCAGTAAACTATACGATAGGTAAAATAGTAATTGTATGATAACACTATTTAGTGTTTAGTATCATGATAGGTAGAAAGTATTTATATATGTTTATATTGCCAGGATATTGGTAAGTATCCTAGAGTAATTGTTGAGTGTTAGAATTGGGTATACAAACCATATATCAAGATGGGAGGAGTACCTTAGTGGCAAGATCCAGAGTACCTCAAGTATATGGAGGTTTAGGGTACAAGCATCCTAGTGGCTAGTATAGTAGGTATAGATGAGAAACATGGATAATCTAGTATGAGAGAATCATTTTAAGTATCACATATAGGAGTCAGTTCCGAATGAAGATAGTGTCAAGACTTGGGTAGACACCCTATAGGGAGTATTCTAGATTTGTAAGGGTATTCCAATAGGGTATATGAGTGTGAGGGAATAAGGGTGTTCATTGCAAAGTAGAAAGTGGTTGAGTAGTGATCAGGTGCCTGTAGGAACTGAGACAGATATGAGACTTTATGAGTGTTAGAAATGAGCTAGAATTAGAGTTGACATATTAGTAAATGCGTTCATATGTCTTATAGGGACGTATAGAAAATCTAAGTGTTGGTTGAGTACCCTTCTGGTGCTAGAATATGGTATCCTATGAGTGTTAGTACAGTATCCTAGGTAGCGCGTGCCAGCGAGTTAAGTGTGTTCATGGCCTAGAACCATAGTATATCTTTAGTATTAGAGGTGGTAACCCATGATATTAAGCATTTTGGCAAGGTGGATTCTTAGTGAATTCTTGGTATGAGATATAAGTAAGAGTCCATCTAGGCCACCGTGGCACCGTAAATGTCCAGCACCAGCAGAGGGAGATACCCCAGCAGGGCAGGACTTTTGCGATAACGGTCGAGGGACCAATGCTACAGGTGTTGAGTTAGTAGGTTTTGAGTTTCTCTTTCCCTTTTATTTCTATTTATTGATCTGTGTGGTTCTGTAGTATCCTATTATTACATTAGAAATTTTGTGCTATAGTATAGTTAGCAAGTGACCCTGATAAATAATACAATATCAGGACTAATAAGATTATAGCCATACATGTTTGATAACCCATGAATGATTCCATATAATAGAATTGTATATTGTATAATTTTATATAGGACTTTCTTAGACCATGATTAGATGGAATTTTGACTATAGTGAGGTTATGAATAGGGCATGATCATTAGAAGAGAAGAGACGAGATGTGTGAGGGATACCTATCTTTGAACCAAGGGATATTATTTTATTTCGTGCCCACTTCCACAATAAATATTTAGGAAAAAATTATTTTAAGGGGAGTAGACTTGTCACTACCTCTTTTTTAAATTAGAAATATTTTTGTCAATTTATATTATTTATATATTGTGTATAATTTTAATTATATATATATATATATATATATATTTATATTTATTGGTTAGTGACTAGCTTATTTACTATACTTGGTGTTAGTGGACCCAATTGGACTTGATATGACCCATGGACCCAATATTTAGACTAGTCCTAATTAGGCTTAATTAAGTCATCCCCTTATTAATTAGAGATTAGTTTAATCCCTTCATTAGGAATGGAATCTTTCCACAAATTGAACACCCTTTATGGCAATCTAATAGGGGCATTTTAGACTTTGTATATTGCTCGGGGAAGGGGGTACGTGATACGACCCTATTTGGGATAGTGGAAGATTCTCTCTCATCTCATTTGCACTCATTCATCCCCAATTTGGTATTATTTTCCAAATCAACATATCCCACCACCAATTAACAATCGATCTACTCCCAATCCCTCTCATTCTCAACCATTAGAAGACCTAGAAGCTTAAAGGAGGCAAGCAGCATCAAGGAGGAGGAGTTGCACTTGCTTGTGTCCTTTTTTGTCCTTTTGAAGGAGTTTATTGGAAATCTATCTCCCAATAGGTATAACTTTCAAATTCTTCTCTGATTATATTCTAATTGTTTAATTTGACCATTAGAAAATGATCCATGGACTAGGGCTACCTATAGGAAGAAGAATTTGCTTCTAAGGACCCATATAATGAATGTTACATTGAGTTTTGTGTCCAATTTAAAAGAAATCTGATATTGGTGCACCAAGTTTTTGTCAATTGATCAATTAGACTAAATTGATATTAGATTGGTTGTGTGTGGCTAGTTATCTATCAATAATTGGATACAAATAGGATGTATCATGATACGCCATGATATGGAGTAATTTTGGGCAATTTTCCTTTGTACACTTGTGATATACATGTCAAATTTTCATACCACATTTTAATAGCTAGTAATGGTGCTAATTATACTCGAATATATATTAAATATGTTCTCAAAGTTTTAGTGATGTTTGGTGTTGCTTGGAGGAGATATTTTGAGTGTATAACATAGGTATCATAGCCTAGTGTGATACTTGTGTGATGCACGATAGGTGCTTGTTGAATTGCCTATGTTAAGTGTTTGTTGTTACATGTGTGTGTGTGTGTGTGTGCTTCGTTGTTAGAAGAATTCATATGAGTATTTACTGATACATAGTATCAGCTAATTTCTATTGAGCATGTTCATTGATGTTGGGTTAAATGTTATGTAGTACAAGATGCAAGGGGTACTGTTGTGAATGCCAGACTTGAGGAAAGTTGGTATTTTGTGGAGACTTGAATGTTAGATAGGTTGAAGGAGTGGCCTTTAGGAAGTGTGTACACATTTGTGCATAGTAGGGTCATGCACAAAGATTGCTTCATTTTGATTGCTACCAGTATGCAATTTGTAAGATTATATGACAGATAGGGTCCATATATGGTTGCTTTCAGAGAGGGAGAAAGAAACTCAAATAGATTGGTATCAGGGAAGGATCGGGTTGTATGCATCTATTGTGGGTAATGGTGTAAACTCTCTCACCCAAATTTAGGTATATATAGTTTAATGTGATACTATAATTTATTTTGGAATAATTAGGATTAGAAAAATGGAGTTATTATACGTACTTTAATTATGATATCTTTGATGCACCTTACTATAGTTTCAAAATTTGGAATACTACACTATCCCTTCCTGACCAACAACTTTTACACTCTTAATCCAAATAGACCAATCTTCAATCTTGACCCTAGTGTCACTCTCATATTCACACTTTTGTATTCTATTTTTATCTACACAACATTCTCAATACTTATGCGTCATAAAGTCTCATGTTTCCACCTAGTGGCCGTAGCTTGGATTTCTGATGCAGAACACTGACCAGATTTCTACAACAAAATGTTTGACACTAACCTACATTGAGACTACCCTAACCGAATCCTTTGGGTCACATCTATTTTTTATATATTTTACATGCTAATTGAATATATGTGATACATTGAACCCTTTGAGTTTAATTTGACTCAACCTAGAGCCAACTCACAAATCCATCCTTAAAAACCTAATTAAGTGGTCAAGTAGAACACCAAACACCCTATCTAAACTCACAAAACACCAAACACAATAGTCCATAAACCAAAATCTTTTTTTAGAATAATAAATTCAGTATATAAATCCTATCTCCTTTTATCTTCCTACTCACACCAAAGTATATAATCCCAAAATATTCCTCTCCCTACTATTAAAAGTTGTAACTCCAAACACTTTCCCTCCCCACTAGGTATCCATAACCCCCCCTCTCTTTATCTCCCCCATTCAAACCACCGGAAGAACACTTTTTCCTAACTTTCTTTCTTACATTTTTTCTTCACAAACTATCTCCATATTCCTTCTCCATCTCCCTCCATATCTCCATCTATCCAACTCTACCCAGGCTGAATCTGAATTCAGCAACACCCCCACCAATCCGGTCCTATCTCCCTCTACATAAGTATCATTATCTCAAATTTTGTATGCTTCTTCCTATCCCTTTTCTTATCACTTTCTCTTCACAAATATTCCATCAAGGCTTACTCTAAGTTCCTCAAAACATCCCTCCATCAGAGATGTCCAGGTTGAATACGAATTCGGTGTATCCTCTTCTCAGGACACTCCACCACCTCCATAGCCTCAAAACCACCACCATAGCAACCAAATATCCTTCCCCTACCTCTCCTTAATGATTTTTCTTTACAACTCAGCACTTAAATTATTCCACAACCACTACACCCTCTACAAACCAAAGACACCATATTGAATTCGCCAGCAATAACACCAATTCAATACCTTGTTGCCACCACATCCAGTACCAAAACCCTTTAACAACCACTTTATCCTTATCCACTACCTCTTTCCTAATCTTTCTAATCCCTATAGCACTTAGAGAAATATTTTGAAGCACCGAAGAGCAGCTACGAGCCGAAGTGTCCAAATCTGGACAGATTTGTGCAGGCAGTGCACTGTTCTCTTTTGCCTTCCCATTTTACTTTGGTAAGATCTCAAACTCCACCTAATCAACCCTCTCTATATTTACCTGATATCCATCTTAAATTTTACCAACTTTTTATTCCTATTATTCAGGATATTACTCCAAGAACACTTACTACTTCTCATGTCTAGACTTGAATGTTATTTATGCACTTGTTGTCCTATTCCCTTTGCCATAATCTAAAACCGAAGCAACCACTTGAAAAACAAATTTTTTTATCCAATTTTTACTAAATTTCAGAATATATAAGGTTTTTTTTAGGGATTTATATATAAATAAATGCATGGTTGAGACATGATTAAATATTGTGCAACTAGTAGTGCACTTTGCCTAGGTTTTGTATTAGCTAGTTTTATTGTTTATAAATACTATATTAGAATGTAGAAGATGCCATGCTTGGGTTTTGTACTAGTTATAGTAGTTTTTGCACACGTGTTTCATGACAAAGCAAGTTAGGAATGAGGTGTATGCCATGATCTTATTATAAATTCAGATTTGACTTGTCATTGTATACTTGATATTTTGTGTCACGACCCGCACCCAGAATTTAGGGCACGAATACGTGGGTACGTCCAGCCTACGTCGCGGCATCGGCGGTAGAACGATGTCTAGGTCACAATTCTAGCTTATCAATCTCACATAAATATCCAACTCCATAAGAAGACACAGATATCAAAATATAATATGGAATACTCAATCACATAACTAAAGCACGATGAGATATCGAAGAAAATAAATGAAATATAACACAAGTCTAAACAATAACAATAGTCTAACCTGCAATCAATAACATCCAAATCTCCAAGTGTGCCAACAACAAGTCCTTTATGTCGCAGTCTGAAAAAATATTTCCGGTCAGGATGGATCGAAATACAATCACTAACAGCAGTTCCATGTATATTGACAAAAACCATAATACAGTATAAAAAAATACAAGATGGATATAAATACTGGCAATAAGAAATACTGGTGATAATAAAATATTGGAAATAGAAATACTGGAGCATATGTCATCATCAATGGTACAACTAGCAATGAACAGCAATACAAGTGCATGCTAGAACAATAAGTTGGAATATAAGTGAATGCTAGAATAATAACTAGAATATAAGAAAATGCTAGAACTATGATCTGTAAATACATGTATAGAATATCTACCTAAGTGTGTGAAACATCAGCATATCATGTGATTGGCTTGGGACTGATCAGGCTTGCTATGTATGATTAGCTATGATTCATGTAAGGTCAGGCTAACCATCCAATTATCTATTATGCAGTAATAGTCTGGCTAATTATACATAACAGGCTATAAGGCATGTAATGGTCAGGCTACCCCGACGTGAGGTATGGGTGAGCTATGATTCTTGTAGAGTTGGTTATGATCACTTAATCTAGTAATATTTTTCCATCCCCAGCTAGCACAATGGATTCCAATCACGACTCCTCGTGACAGGTCTCGATGATGCCAACTCGTGTATCCACAGTGTCAGAATCATATATGCTATACAACTAGAATCATAGAGATAATCAACATAATAAAAACTGTCAGAGAATGTACTCGCCTGTGGTCCTATGCTTGAAAATACCAATGTCCTATTTCCGAAGTCTTGCCTGAAGAATCCAATATTCTTATAGACATCATTTAATAATAATACAGAATCAGTCATTACAATAATACACAATCATAAATACACTGAACTCAGAGGGTACGCTAGGGGTGACACTGGCCAACTAGCAGGGCCAAGTGTGCGTCTAACTGCACGGGTGTCACATCTTTAAATGTTGTGCCAAATCAAACAGTCAACTCACTAACACATGTCTAAGCCAGTACGTCTGTAAAACCCTCTTCCTAAAAAATCGCATATACCCTTTATTTATTAATTATTAATTAAATTATAGTAATTAGGTCTAAATAGGAGAAATAGATTTTTAATAATTTTTTTATGTTAGGTGTTCGGGCACTTAGATGACTTGTGGGACCATCAGAAATTTTTCGGAATTTATTCCATGTAGGAGACCCCTTGAGCTGTTGCTAGCCTAACGATGTGCAATACCCTATTATATAAATTTTCTTATGTGTGAATATATATATATATATATATACAAATATATATATGTATATATATATATTTAAAGAAAGGAAAAGAAAAGAAAAGAAAAGAAAAGAATTAATTTAATAATAAGTATAACAAGAATATATAATAATAATATAGTAATAATAATAACAAGGATAACTTTGCTTCACAGCAAGCTTGCATTCAGCAAGTTGCTGGATGGACCCGCCACTATGCAACTTTGGCCTTTAGCAAACAATGATGCCAACTACTTAAACCCCTTCAGCCTATTGCTACAACCCGACCCCCTCCCCTTCGGCCGCTCCTATTCACCCTCTCTCTCTCTTCCTATATATATATATATATATATATATATATATATATATATATATATATATATATATATATATATATATATATATATATATATATATATATATTTCTATCTCAAAAACCCTAACCTAAATTTTCAGACCTCCTCTTCCCATCTAGAGCCGTCACCGCAGCCAGAGAAGCCCCACCAAGCCATCCAACCATCCCGTCGACGCCGACATCGCGAACTGCAGTTTCCCACTCGAGGCACCTTCGCTCCGACGTAATTTCCCGTCGACTCGCTCGACCAAACGCTGTTCCGTTTTCATAGGTATGATCTTCCCTCAACCCTCTTCAGTATTTGTTTTATAGTCAACCTCGGAAAACGTGCGCCCCTAGGTGTAAATCAGCGTCCAAAATGGACGGACAGACAGAATTCTGCAATCGCAGAATTCCAGATTGACCACCCATATTGTCGAGTTCGTATCTCCCACCACAGAGATCCAAATTCGGTGATTCTTTTTGATACCTGTAGATTACATGATCTGGTTTATTTTCTGTATAATAACCCTAGGCTAATAGTTGCTGTGGACATAGTTATATTCGTCACAAAACTGTGCGCACCGACTTTTTCCGGTTTTCCAAAAGTTGGAGATCGGAGCGCGCCCCGCCGTGTGCCAAGTGTACCAAATGGTGCACACAACATAACGGGACACGTGAAAATTCGTGGGGACTGATTCGGACGCGTGTGCGCGCCAGAATCAGGTCGTATCCGCGGACACATTTCGTGTCGCCACTTTTGTGGAACTCGCGAGTATTTTGTGCACGATTGTCAGATTGCGACGAAACTTGGGCCACTGGACTCGTGGTAACGCGCTGGTCCTGTGACCCAAATTTTACGTATTTCTGAGACGGTTGACCAGATCGCCAATTGGCGGGTCCCACAGTTGACTTTTTGGACCAAATTCTGTTCGGCCCATCGGAATCCACATTTGGACATACCGTTGGGTTCGTATTGACATCTAGAGTTGTTTGACCTATAGTTTGTCCCATTTAGAGACTGTTACCCTTGGTACGCTTTTCGGTGCAAAGTGGGCCACACGTGGACCCCACTTTTATCCGAAATTACCGTTTTGTTCCTGTGTCCAAATTGGACGAAAGAGATGTGCTTTTTAGCTATTTTGCTTATTTTAGGAATGTTGGTGATATTTATTTCAGCATCCGGAGACATTTGTTCTGTGGCCATAGCTTTTTGATCCTGTGCGTTTGACTTCTGAACAGTACACCTTGCAGCTTTCTTACCAGGCAAGATACCTTGCCAAATTGTTTATAGTACTTTGCATGCTATTTATATTTTTTTTTATTTATTTCATTTCTGTATAGTTCTTGCATGTGTAGTTTTTCTCCAGTCATTACTATGTATTAGATATGTTGACACACACATGGCACCTAGTATCATGGGAGGACAATCATTAGGCGTATGGGCTTTTAACCACTCTGGTAAACAGTAGTATATAGTTCGCACTACGGGCGTGTGTCGCGCTGGTCGCTACCCCAGAGGTATGTCGATTTCTGTAGAGTCACGCTGGTCGCTACCCCAGAGGTATGTCGATTTCTGATGTTCTAGACGGGTGTGTGAGTTGTGAGACTTAGATCGAGTAGACTACCCTTGCCCATACGTCGAAAAGTTGTCCTCATTTGCATTCATATAGATTGTCTTGTACAGCGTACTTATTTATTTTCAACTTATATGCATGTTTACTGTATTCAAGTTGGCTCGTATTTTCTGTATCTTGTTACGTCCCTCTGAGGACCTGGTCCTCTGCCAGGTGTATTTATTCTTGAGTATTTGTAGGAGCACAGATCGGATGGCTATATATGTTTCGTGGATGTCCTCTCTTCGAGCCCGTGACTGCTAGATGGTGTTCCTATATTATTTGATTGTGTTGTACTTATATTGTATTTATTTTTCTCATTTGAGTTGGTAGTGGATTTGTTTCCATCCAACCATCATCTTTAGATACTTCTTATTGAGATCTAGTTTCATAGATACTGGTTATTTATTTCTATATAATTTTGGTGGATGAGATTTAGCTTTTACCCTGTGACTTGTATTACATTTTATACCACTTGTGGATTTTATATTCATATTACAGCGTACGTATGGATTTGGTTTCCATATATTGGAGTTGCCATATCCATGCGGCTGGCATGCCTACGTGTCCTAGTCCTACGTATTTTTGGGACTGGGGCGTGACAAAGTCAGTGTACATAAGGCAGTCATCTCATAGATTCTCAGGGTCATACTGTCAACTGTAAATACGGGATATCCACAATTAATACTTAGGGTCATATAGCATATATATACAGTTATACATATTAGTAGCATTTAATTTCCATAGAATATATTTATATCTATATATAACAACGAAGTATTATACGCATACGCATACTAGTCATTAGGTTCACCGACATGGGTGTGCAATCACATCAACTAAACTGAACCATCATGAAACAATATGCTAAACCCTACACTATTCACATATGCACATCTACACAATATGAAAGAAGGGGGACAAGTTCAAACCTCAGGGTGCGCATGATCGAAGAGGGTGCTCGGGCTTCGGCGAGGGTGGTGATGATGACGATGATGTTGATGATAATGATGATGATGATGATAGTAATGATGAAGGTGATAATGATGGTGATGATGATGCTGCTGCTGATGATGATGATGAAGTTGGTGATGGTGATGATTATAATGAAGGTGTGATAAGACTTCTTCGACGAGAATGGTGGCCCGAGGGGAGAACTCAGGCGACTATGTTCACCGGAGGAAGGGGAGGCTGGTGGTGAGCTCGTCGAGGCTGGGATGGAGGTGGAGACGTGGGTTGGTAAAGAGGCGGTCGGTCGACGTAGGTGTTCAGGCGAAGAGGTCGGGAAGTCATGGTGGTGAAGAGGTGGGGTTGACGTGGGTGTTCAAGCGAGTGGTGATTGATCAGGATGGAGGAGAACGTAGTGGTGTTAATGGTGACGGGGTCAGGAAAGGTGAAGAACAGGGGTGAGGGACTGGTTGTGGTCGAGGGGGTGAAGGGAGTCGGGCTCCGACGACTGTGAGGGCTCGGCGGAGAAGATGGACTGATGGATCGAGGAAGATGGTTGTTTGCAGGAAGCTGCTGTCTTCAGGTTGGTGACGACGACGGTTCAGGTTAGTCGAGGCTCGGGAACGGAGAAGAACAGGGACGGTGGAGGAGGATGTTGGTGTTCGGCATTAATGGTGGTGGTGATCCGGCAAGGGAGAGTAGAGAAGCAGGTATCGGGGATGAGACTGTCGACCGGTGCTGTTGATGGTCGACGGCCGGAGATGGGTAGAGCTGACAGGGGTCGCGAGGGAGTTCTGCTGTGAAGGCGGGGGACACGGCATGGAGAAGATCGGAGAAGAGAGGGAGGCGGCCGGAGATGGGGGTGGGTGTAAGAAGGAAGATGATGGGCAGGTTGATGATGAAGTTTTCGGTTTAGGTTATGTGAAGAAGGATGGTGGGGATGATGTAAAAAAATAATGGAGGAGGAGAGTTTGCATGTAGAAGAAGTGGTTGATTGTGACATCCAAGGGATTAGGGCCGGTTGTGCCTTGGGATGGAGTTGGCATTGTGAAAGGGGTTAGGATGAGATATATTTATAGGGAAGTGTGTGTGGTGTGGATGTTCCTCTATTTTAATTAGAGGGCAAGATTACTCATGAAGGAAAGTGCACAAACCAAAGGGGAGAGAGGGAGAGAGTTGGACCGGTCAATAGGTGAGGGGTTGTTTTTTCATGTGCCTTGACCAATAGGATGGTGACACCTCATTGCACTTTTACAATAAAGTCCCAAACAATTGGAAAATTGCACAAAAATGAGTTTTAGGATTTAATGAGAGAAAATAGCATTTTTGGTGTGATATAGTAGCTAGAAAGGGTGTGTGGTGTTTAGTATGAGTCTTGAGGGGATGAGTGGGGGTTTGGTTTGGTGTTGGGTCTAATTTTGGGTTAAGTTGGGTCCTTACACCAATTTAATTAAAATTAATATAAATAGTATTTTTGAATTAATTGGAAGTACATGGGATTAAAATTAGGTAGGACACAAGTGTCATGGACGTAGAAGACTCAGAATAGAATATTTTCATAATTTAGGTTGCACAAAATGGGTCAAGATTGTGTCTCCAATTTTGATTGGAACGCAGAAGGATACAAAGTTGGATTTATTTGAAATTTAAAATAAATGTCCGTAACGAATATTATACGACTAAAATGATGCACAAGAGAGCATATTTATCAGTTACACAAAGGTCAAAATAGAAGACTGGCACGTCTAGGATAAGGGTGTAAAATTTGTTGGAAGACAAAAGCTAGGGTAGCGCTCCAAATATCGAAGCAACGGTAAGGCACAATAATAAAATAAAATTACAATAATAAATTATAAACCTAAATAATTAATCCCGAAATAATACAAATTAAATTCATAACCCTATATTTGCTCAGGGGTTCATCTAGTGCGCTTCTAGGTCTAGTCTACTAACTCATGCATTAAAGAACACTATACATATAATATATATATATATATATATATATATATATATATATATACACATATCATGTAATTATTTAAAAAATAAATACACACAATACTTATAATAAATAAAATGTCAAAATTATCCCTATTTTAGAATGTAGTCGTGACAAGTCTACTCTTCTTAGAAAAATTTTGTCCTCGAAATTTAAGATCATTAATAGTTATATTTATTTATTTATTTATTTATTTATTTATTTATTTATTATCATCAAAATTTAAATTCATCAAACCATATAATCATGAAGTAAATCCATATTGTTATTTCATAAATTTTCAAAATTCTATAATTATCATATTTCTGAAAATCTTCAAATTAAAAATTAAATTCCATTCTTATCACATTCTCCTCCAAAATTTTAAGTTAATAACTAAATACTCAAAAAAATAATTTAATGTCCAATCCTCTAATTTAAATCCAATCAACGCATATTTATAAATTGAAATCTCATCCCAAAAATTTGAATTCAAACTCTAATCCGTTAGTGATCTTATTCCTCGATTTTTTTTTCCACACAATACTCAAAAAATGTAATACTTATGAAATCCTCAAATACAACATTCAAAATATAAGTTTTTAAATTTATCTCTTGCAGTTAAATAAATATAATGATAATCTCCTTAATTTTCTCAAATTTTAATGACAAATTCAATCATATCGTAATGTTCATAAAAATTAATGATTTACCAAAATCGTCAATTCTGCCATATTAAGTTCTCAATGTCTTATTTAAATTAATGTTTATCCTTAAATTTTAAGGCATATTGTCTCTCTATGTCCAGTCATAACCTCTTTATTAATCTTCACTACGGTCAAACCCCCAACAATCAAGGTCTAAGAAAATCCTACCAACAGTCACACAACATGCAATCTAGAGAAAACATACATGGTTATGGTCACTTTTGTCATGGTATTGCAGTCTCTGTCGGGGTGTACTACTAACTACATTCTAGCAAGAGAATCATTGATATAAACTACGGTACTAAAAAATTAATCAATCAATCAAACAGATGGAAAAGGAACAGAAGGAAAGAACAGAACATAACCTTCTAACCCATTACTTGGACATCTTCAACCTTTATCATACACTTAACTCTGGCACATTCATTCACAAATTTCTATCCCTATACACTGATACCCATATCAACTAATCACTAGTCTACAAGATATCCATGGATACATCCACATGGCACACACATGTCTATTAATACCAAAATCTGATACCAAGAACATCTAACACAACCATAGGTCAATTGCATCCAAGTTTAATACCTTTATCCCTTGGTACGACTGTTTCTACTACAAGCACATCCACTGCTAACTCTTTTACCTGCTGTAATTGTTTATACTAGTTGTTCTTATCACTTAAGTGCACACCAAGTGCAACATACCATACTAAGTACTACTCTCTCTAATACAACTCTAGATGGACACCCAAGTCAGTTTGTAGTGCCATCTCAATCATGCTCAAGCCATAGGTCCTTATACATCCACATCATCTACTTATATACTGATATGCATTTCTTACCTACCATAAAATTTTATCCTCAAAATAAAACCTCAAAATTTAACTTCTCGAACAATTTAAAATATAATGTATATACTTTCCTCAAAATTTAATTATTCGAATATTGAAATAAAAAATTTTAATCACTTTCAAAAATCTTTATAGCTTTGACTATGTTTATTGAATTGAATTTGAATCCTCATAAAATCTCAACTCCTCAAAACTTCTTAAAAATTAAAATTTATTTCCAATCTTTAAATTTTAAATTTAAAACCACATCTATCTAAGTGTACATATAAATACTTATAGTGTCTAACACACAAGGTACCCATAAATACACCAATTGTCTATACTCCTCAACTATGTACTGAATATTGCACTGCCTGGATTACTTGCACTATTACTCCCAAAAAATTTCTATCCATATTAACTGATACACCAATCTAATATTATCATACGAAGTACTTATTGTTACTAACAAAATTCTCAACTAATCCCTGATATAGGAATATTAGCACTTTTGGTATAGTAACACTAGTTTCATCTTTAGATCACCTCATCACACTCACTAGAACTAACGATCACTTGCACTTTCTGTAATATACATGTTTTACTTCACTCTCAAGGCAGGCATATGGTCCCATATCTCGATTGATGTATACATATTTTCTCGTAAACCTTTTATAGACTGATACACTAATCAGTGATACACTATATATCTCCCATGACTAATCTTGATATTTCTCAACACACTATTGGAATTTTCTAATAATCATGCTTCCACTTTCATGAACTCCCCCACTGACACTCAACACCCACTGTGTATCCTGCACACATCTAGATATTTCTTTCACCTATTGCTTCCAATACATCACTTGCCTCAATAGCAGGTAATACATCCATCATTAGTCCTATACCGGTACACTCAAATCAAATCATATCAAGGCCCTACTTTTATCTGTAACACAAGTCTTACTACCGAGCATAATGTATTCTCCTATACACTTATGGTTATCCTCCTACTATGGCAAACTTATTAATACCTTTTATGTATATATATTTCTTTACTCTTGACACAGCCAAGTAATCAACCATCAAATTGAATATCATGCTCCATTAATTTTTTAACACAAATTTTTATGATACTTAATTGTTTGCATGGATCACCCAACTACATGAATTCATGATTATCTAGGACTGGCATGCTGACTCTGATACTAACTCCTGGAACCATCACTGATTCTCTTTACTCCTTCATCTACCTATAGTACCAATACTAACTATAATGACACCTATGATAGAACTATTGCTACAAGATACCACGCTATGGGTTAACTCTAGATTGATGCCTACTGCTCACTTGTTCAACTAAGAAACACTTACAGACTCATAAGCCATACTTAGTCAATACTGATACAAGACACAGACCTAATTGTAAGTCACCAATTATCATATTAACAAGGAACCCTAATGGAAAGAAGCTCAAAAAGGAACTGGACTGAGGACTGAAGGTATCTCTACTACTAGCAAGGAAAATAATAAAACAAGGTCCTATAATAACAGATGTAGATAAGTATTGAGATAATACTTTAAGAACTAATTTAAGATACAACCTGATAATCATACACGTATGTCCAAAATTATGACACTCAGAATCCTCGCCACGCTAGTAAGCATAGCTGCGATAAACGATAGGTTCCATAACTAAGGTATACAACTCTATAATCACGTCATCTAGAATCCTCGCCACGCCAACCGGTATGGCTGCGAGAAACTCTAAATTTCATAACTAAGATATGTACATCCAAGGTCAGGTTCCTATATTTCTGCCACGACAGCAAATGTGGCTGCGATAAACTCTAGGCTCCATAACAAAGGTAGACATTTTACCTTTCTCACTGTCCTCATCAACATATGTTATCAGATGATACCGTAAATTTAAATCTGTAAAATTTATCTTGATATGAAATCAAACTCAACAACGACACTAAGAATTAATTTAACAACTGATCAACAAGAATCAAATTCAATAAGTGAGAACGGACGAAAACAAGGAAAATATTTAAATTAGAAATTATAATAAGATTCTCAAGGATCGTCCCGGGAATCTCTCAAATAATTTATGATTGAGTATCCTCTCTCATCCTAGTATCCTATGTCCTATATCCTATCGCAGGCACTAAATAGTACAACTAAGACGTCGTACTACCATGATATCTACAACTTGCGAAGCCATGACCGGCATGGGCCACTACGTAAAATATGTCATGACCCGCACACAAAATTTGGAGCACGAGTATGTGGGTATGTCCAGCCTATGTCGCGGCATCGGCGGTAGAACGTTGTCTATGTTACAATACTAGATAATTAATCTTACATGAATATCCAACTCCATAAGGAGATACAGATATCATAATATAATATGGAATACTTAATCACATAACTAAAGCACGATGAGATATCAAAAAAAATAAACAAAATATAACATAAGTCTAAACAACAACAATAGTCTAACCTGCAATCAATAACATCCAAATCTCCAAGTATGCCGGAAATAAGTCCTCTATGTCGCAGTCTGGAAAAATATTTTCAGTCAAGATGGAGCGAAGTACAAGCACTAAAAATAGTTCCATGTATATTGACAAAAACTATAATACAATGTAAAAAATTACAAGATGGATATAAATACTGACAATAAGAAATACTGTAGATAATAAAATACTAGAAATAAAAAAACTGGAGCATATGTCATCATCAATGGTACAAGTATAAATGAACAAAAATACAAGTGCATGCTAGAACAATGAACTAGAATATAAGTGAATGCTAGAACAATAACTAGAATATAAGGAAATACTAGAACTATGATCTAGAAATACATGTATAGAATATCTAGCTAAGTGTGTGAAACACCAGCATATCATGTGATCGGCTTGGGACTGATTAGGCTTGCTATGTATGATTAGCTATGATTCATGCAAGATCAGGCTAACCATCCAGTTAGCTATGATACGATTAATAGTTAGGCTAATCATACATAACGGGCTATAAGGCATGTAATGGTCAGGCTGCACCGACGTGAGGTATGGATGAGCTATAATTCATATAAAGTTTGGTATGATCACATAATCTACTAATATTTTCTCGTCCCCAGCTAGCACGATGGATTCCAATCATGAATTCTCATGATAGATCTCGATGATGCCAACTCATATATCTACGGTGTCAGAATCATGTACGCTATACAACTAGAATCATAGAGATAATCAATATAATAAAAATTGTCAGGAAATGTTCTCACCTGTGGTCCTATGCTTGGAAATACCAATGTCCTATTTCTGAAGTCTTGTCTAAATAATTCAACAGTCCTATAGACATCATTTAATAATAATACAGAATCATTTATTACACTAACACACAATCATAAAAATACTGAACTCAGAGGGTACGCTAGGGGTGACACTGGTCAACTAGCAGGGCCAAGTGTGCGCTAACTACACGGATGTCACGTCTTCAAATGCTTTTCAAAATTAGATAGTTAACTCACTAACACATGTCTAAGCCAGTACGTCAATGTACACAAGGCAGTCATCTCACAGATTCTCAAGGTCATACAGTCAACTGTAAATACGGAATATCCACAGTTAATACTTAGGGTCATACAGCATATATATGCAGTTATACATATTACTAGCATTTAATTTCTATGGAATATATTTATTTCCATATATAATAACTAAGTATTATACGCATACGCACACTAGTCATTAGGTTCACCGACACGGGTCTGCAGTCACATCAACTAAACTGAACCATCATAAAATAATATGCTAAACCCTATATTATTCACACATGCACATAAACACAATATGAAAGGAGGAGGGACAGGTTCAAACCTCGGGGTGCGCGTGATCGAAGAGGGTACTCGGGCTCCGGCGAGGGTGATAATGATAACGATGATGTTGATGATGGTAATGATGAAGGTGATGATGATGGTAATGATGATGGTGATGATGATGATAATGATGATGATGATGAAGGTGATGATGGTGATGATGATTATGAAGGTGATGATGAGGCTGCTCTGGCGAGAATGGTGGCCGGAGGGAAGAACTCAGGCGACTGTGTTCACCGGAGGAAGGGGGGCTAGTGGTTAGCTCGTCGAGGTCGGGATGGAGGTGGTGACGTGGGCCGATAATGGAGTCGACTGGCTGTTCAGGTGAGGAGGTCGGGAAGTCATGGTGGTGAAGAGGCAGGGTCGACGTGGGTGTTCAGGCGAGTGGTAACTGATCAGGGCAGAGGAGAACATGGTGGTATTAATGGTGGCGCGGTCGAAAAAGGTAAAGAACAAGGGTGAGAGACTGGTTGTGGTCGAGGGGGTGAAGGGAGTCGGGCTCCGGTGACTGTGAGGGCTCGACAGAGAAGATGGACTGATAGATCAAGGTAGATGGCTGTGTGCAGGGTGTTGCTGTCGTCGGGTTGGCGAGGACGGCAGTTCAGGTGAGTCGAGGTTCTGGAACGGAGGAGAATGTGGACGGTGGAGGAGGATGTCGGTATCCGGCGTTAATGGTGGCGGTGATCTGGCAAGGGAGGGTGGAGAAGGAGGAATCGTGGGTGAGACGGTCGACCGGTGTTGTTGATGGTCGACGGCCGGAGATGGGTGGAGCTGACAGCGATCGCGGAGGATTTCTTCTGTGAAAGTGGGGGACCCGACATGGAGAAGATCGGAGAAGAGACGCAGGCAGTCGGAGATGGGGACGGGTGTGAGGAAGAAGATGTTGGGGAGATTGATGATGAAGTTTTAGGTTTAGGTTATGTGAAGAAGGATGGTGGGGATGATGTAAAAATATAATGGAGGAGGAGAGTTTGCATGTAGGAGAAGAGGTTGATTGTAACATCCTAGGGATTAGGGCACGTTGTGCCTTGGGATGGGGTTGGCATTGGGAAAAGGGTTAGGATTAGATATATTTATAGGGAAGTATGTGTAGTGAGGATGTTGCTCTATTTTAAATGGAGGGCCAAGATTACTCATGAAGGAAAGTGCCCAGACCAAAGGGGAGAGAGGGAGAGAGTTGGACCAGTTAATGGGAGAGGGGTTGTTTCTTCACGTGCCTTGACTAATAGGATGGTGACACCTTATTGCACTTTTGCAACCAAGTCCCCAACAATTAGAAAATTGCACAAAAGTAGGTTTTGGTATTTAATGAGAGAAAATACCATGTTTGGTATGATGTAGTAGCTAGAAAGGATGTGTGGTATTTAGTGTGAGTCTTGAGGGTATGAGTGGGGGTTTGGTTTGGTGTTGGGTCTAGTTTTGGATTAAGTTGCTTACACCAATTTAATTAAAATTAATGTAAAAGGTGTTCTTAAATTAATTGGAAGTACATGGGATTAAAATTAGGTGGGACACAAGTATCATGGACGTAGAAGACTCAGAATAGAATATTATCATAATTTAGGTTGCACAAAATGGGTCAAGATTGTGTCTCCAATTTTGATTGGAACGCACAAGGATACAAAGTTGGATTTATTTGAAATTTAAAATAAACGTCCGTAACGAATATTGTGCGACAAAAATGAAGCATAAAAGGGCATATTTATGAATTACACAAAGATCAAAATAGAAGACTGGCACGTCTAGGACAAGGGTGTAAAATTTGTTGGAAGGCAAAAGCTAGGATAGCGCTCCAAATATCGAAGCAACAGTAAAGCACGATAATGAAATAAAATTACAATAATAAATTATAATCCTAAATAATTAATCCCAAAATAATATAAATTAAATTCATAACTCTATATTTGGTCAGGGTTCATCTAGTGGGCTTCTAGGTCTAGTCTACTAACTCATGCATTAAAGAACACTATACATATAATATATATATATATATATATATATATATATATATATATATCATGCAATTATTTAAAAATAAATATACATAATACTTATAATAAATAAAAATATTAAAATTACCACTATTTTAGAATGTGGTAGTGACATTTTGTACAACAAAAAGAGTTGTATATAGTTGGATGAATGAATATACTTGAGGAATAGAGTATATGATTGTTTGTGATGACCCTAACTTGACCTATTGGTAATGCCCATGTGTTCATGTTTTAATAGACAAAACGAACACTAGGTTAGCTGACATAGTATGACACTTAGTGAATAGCAAGGTTGATGATTTATATGAAAACCTAGTGTGAGGACATCTAGTACCTACATGAACCTTCGTTATAACCATGTTTATGTTATATGAGAAGTTGTATATTTAGAGAACTTGATGATGTTATGTGACTAGTAGGCTTGGTGTTTACACACTTTCTTTGTTCTTAACTAGTGAACCTTAGCCAACCTACTTAGTTAGAAACCCTAATTAATTTAGACTCTAAATAACTGATGGCATTATGTAAGTTGTACCTTTGATTAATTTAGACCCTAATCATCTAATAATTAATGACATAAAGTAGTTATACTCTTGTGCATGCTTAGTGAACCGTGTTATAGTGACTGATGTAATATTACTATGTATATATAGGCTCTTGGGATTATTCAGACTTGGATGCTGGAACAAGTTTTTTCCATTGCAGCTTGGAGTTCCAGGCAAGATACCTTGACACCTTATTTTACTATAGAAATTAAATTTTTTGCATTATATGATTCTGCACTTGATAATATATTATAAGTATGAGCGTCTGAGTATGACTTGGGTGCAGTCGATGAATGCATCGATGAGTAGATAATGCATAAACCTAGACATAGTGACAATACCAAAGTTTTGGGAGGTATTCTTATATTTCCCCAGGACTCTGATACGTTTTACTCATGACAAATTCATATTGATGCATTATATCGTATTCTACTAGCTATCAGTGCATTCGACACATTCGACACGTATGTAAGTACCGTACATACTTGTTGGCATTAGAATGCTGGACTTGCATTATAGTTATGTGATGTTCACATTGTGTATATGACTTGGAAATATGCATTGGGCAGGGAGGACAACTAGTAGACGTATATGACACGCAACATTAATAGCTGTAGTATCTTTGGATCTACAGTGATTGATGACTACACTTTAGCAGATGCCGCTTCAAAGTTAGTCTTGTTTATATATTTATATATATATATATATATGTTTGTGTGTGTGTGTGTGTGTGTGTAGCCTACCAGCGTTCTTCGGAGAGTTGTTATTTATTTAGCAGAACCCGCGTTCGACGGAATGTTATAGAATTTATCTATGCCTACACCTACCTATATGTACGAAAGTTGTCCTCAAATTGCATTCAAATAGATGGTTAGGTTACCCAATTTATTTTGCACAGTATTTATATTTTGGCATGTATCATTTGTATCTTGTTACGTCCCACTGAGAAACCGGTCCCCTGTCAGGTTACCTGAGTTTGATACCGAGATCTTTTGTTGGATGGTTGATGAGTGCTCATTTCCTTATGGGTATTATCCTTTCTTGTATATGTATATTCTTTGTCCAGTTATTTGTATCGCTTAGTTTTTATAGACTCATGCTACTTACTTCGAGTCTATTCAGAAAGTATAATTATTAGGCTGCAGACTAGTAGTTATATTTACCTTTCTTTTTATTCATGTCATATAGATT
Organism: Iris macrosiphon; assembly: GCA_036927795.1. Classification (NCBI taxonomy): domain Eukaryota; kingdom Viridiplantae; phylum Streptophyta; class Magnoliopsida; order Asparagales; family Iridaceae; genus Iris; species Iris macrosiphon. Next base: position 141,197,283 of record JAYESA010000019.1, on the reverse strand, counting down.
GAGAGATAGATAGTTGATAGATATAGATAATTAGCTTGATCACTTGACCATGGACAGTGTAAGTGTACTTCGTCGGGTCCATTAAATTGGAAAGTCCTACGGAGTCATACCAACTGGCCATTGCCACGTATCTGGTCCCGCATGTTTTAAGATTGGGGCATGAATTAATTTTTTTGGTGGCCCATGTAGTTTAGAGCATATCGTTTCGGTTACGTTATTCTACCGAACGAGCTTGCGAGTTAAGATTAATGTTGAATAAGATCTCAATCCATAACTGATTTAAAAAACTCCTCTTGTATTCGCTTGTCGTCCTTTAACTTCATAATTACATTTGTTCATTCCCCTCGATATTATTATTATTGTTTTTATATCCCCCTATTTTGGAGAGATGGATATTCGTGCACGGAGATTCCCTCCAGAAGCAGATCCTCATCAAGGTGGAAGAAGATATGCTTGATATAAAGTTTTAAGAAGATGGTTACCCATAGTAGAGAAGGTTGATAGGGTTTTCCTAGATGTTAGTGCTAGTATAGATTGGTTGGCATAAGAATTAGACATAGAAGTAAAGGCCTAGAACTAACCTTATCCATTGCTTAAGGTAGCAGTAATTTGGAAGTATTAGAAATTAGAAAGATGGTTTGGTTCTAATGCTTTGGAATACTTTATGGAATACATAGCTAGATGCTAGGGAATAGTTGTGGCACATGGTGGGGATACAAGGATTGATAAGCTAGTATTAATTGACTTATTTGGTTTGTTTTGCTAGTGTTAATTGGACTCGTTTTAATTGGACTCGTGAGTTTGCTAGTATGCTTGACTTATTTGGTTTCAAAATCAAGTTAGATATACTTGACTTATTTGGTTTGCTAGTATTAATTGGACTAGTGAGTTTCACCATTGATAACTTAGGTAGATAATCTAGTATCTCTGATAGAGAAAATATGTTGAAGGATGAGAGTTTTGATAGAGGTTATAGTCTTGAGTTAGATATAGTGAATTACCTATAATGGATGGCAAGTTGTAACAATATAGTACCAATATAGTTTTGGATGTGGGTATACATGAAATAAATTAGGAGAAACTTCAGGTTCAAGGTAAAGAAGGTAGAATGGTAACAAAAAGAGATTCACGAAGAATACCTGATCTTGAGCATTTTAAATTAAGAGAATAATCTAGGAAGGACTAAAAATTTAATCACACGGTAGTTGCCTAGAAGATTTATACCACGAAGGGGAAAGTACAGGGCCATGATTGGCAAAGCTTATAGTAAAAACAAGATTAACATACTAGAAGTATATGATGGTGTGTAGGAAACAAATGATAAGGGAAAGATATTATGGTCGCAAAATCCAAGGAGAAGAAATTATGATATGGATTTGAGGGATAATAATTTTATTATTTATGAATTATAATTCTTTCATAATTTTGAGGATTTAGTGCGAATAGAAATTGTTGATAAGACTCGAAGTGATACGAATTCCAAGGAACTAGACACAGGTTCAGATCACATACTGCCTCGTTGGTCATTCTTTAGAGGATTACCACCAGACCCTTAGATTATATATTTACACATGGGTAGGGGAGTGTAAATAGAAGGTACAAGTCTTATATAAATGATAGCTGAATATTATAGGTTTACACATAAACTGGTTAGGGCAGGGATTTAGATTTTTGACTAATAGGGTATGAGATTGCTGGACCTAATCTTTAGTAGTAGGTGATAATATGGGAACCTATTTCCAATTTATCCTAGTCGATGGATTTTCGGATTTTAGAAATCTTATTCTCATTATTGTATTGGTTATATTTTTATTTAGGGTATTTAGAATGATTGAATAGATATTTATTACATAATTTCTATATATTTTTTATTTTGTACTATGTATTTCATTAGAGGCTTATATTATATTTTATTATATGTATTTCTCTTTGAAATTGATTTGAGTTGATCTTCTAGACTATGTATGATTGACAGGTTAGATTGGACTTATTGCTGCTTAAAGCGATTATACGAAGTTAGGCTGGAGGATTTTATTGTTGATAATATAGGTGGCTGACGATGTACCGAGGAAACAATATCGAGATAGTAACCATCTTAGCTGCACAATAAGGGATTTAGATACTACATAGATGGCCTTGAGAATTTTATGCTTATAAAATTTTAGTGCCGAACCCATGGACTCCTTCGTGGGTAAATGTATGACATTATTTCCCTTATAGATATTGGAAGATTTAATTTTATATTGTGTTGCGACCTCCTTGAGTAACGTAGGTTTATTGGTGGCAATTTTCTAGATTATGATTAGCATAATAACAATGATGTAGAAATACATGGATGCCAGAATATGAATAGAGGACCAAATTCCTTATATGATTAAACTGTATGTATATGACAGTTTAAGATTAAGAGAGTGGATAGGGATAAGTACGAAGTTGTGTTTATATATTTAGAGATATGATGAGTTATGGTTGGAGAGATTGATTTTTAATTTTGAGGAAGAAATTTTTTTAAGATGGATAGATTTTAAACCCTCTCACCCAAATTTAGGTATATATAGTTTAGTATGATATTATAATTTATTTTGGAATAATTAGCGTTAGGAAAATGGAGTTATTATACATACTTTAATTATGATATCTTTGATGCATCTTATTATAGTTTCAATATTTGGAACACTACACTAGCCCTTACTGACCAACAACTTTTATACTCTTAATCCAGACAGACCAATCTTCAATCCTGACCCAATTGTCACTATCAAACTCACACTTTTGTATTCTATTTTTATTTATATAACATTTTTGACACTTATGCGTCATAAAATTTTAACTTTTCTCCTAGTGACTATAGCTTGAATTTTTGATGCAGAACACTGACCAGATTTCTAAAACTAAATGTCTGACACTAACCTACATTGAGACTACGCTAACCTATTCCTTTGGGTCACATCTATTTTTTATATATTTTATATGCCAATTTAATAGATATGATACATTGAACCATTTAAGCTTAATTTGACTCAACCTAGAGCCAACCCACAAATACAACCTTAAAACCTAATTAAGTGGTCAAGTACAACACCAAACACCCTCTCTAAACTCATAAAATACTAAACAAAATAGTCTATACACTAAAATCTATTTTTAGAAAAATAAATTCAGCATATTATCCCCCCTCCCCTCTCCTTTTATCTTCCCACTCACACCAAAGTATGTAACCCCCAAACTCTTTCTCTCCCCACTAGCAAAAGTTGTAACTCCAAACTCTTTCCCTCCCCACTAGGATGTCCATAACCCCCATTTTTTCACCTTCTCTATTCAAACAAGCTGAGTAACACTTATTCCTAACTCTCTTACACATATTTTTTCTTCAGAAACCATCTCCAAATTTTGTATGCTTCTTCCTCTCCCTGTCTTTATTACTTTCTCTTCACAACCCTTCAATAAAACTCACTATAAGTTTGTCAAAACAACCCTCTATTAGAGGTGCCCAGGATGAACCTGAATTTAGTGTATCCTCTTTTTAGGCCACTCCACCACCTCCATAGCCTCCAAAATACCACCACAGAACCCAAATATCCTTATCCTACCTCTTCTTAACAAGTTTTATATATAACTTAGTACCTAAATTATCCCACAACTTTTCTAAATATCCCCTACAAACCGAAGATACCCTGCCCGCCAGCAATAGCTCCACTTCAATACCTTGTTGCTACCACTTTCAGCACCAAAACCCCTTCAAAAACTACCCTATCATTATCATATACCTCTTCCCTAATATCTCTAATTCCTACAACACTTGGTGAAATATTTTGAAGCCCCAGACAGTAGCTACGAGACGAAGTATCCAAATCTGGATAGATTTATGCAAGCAGTGCACAGTCCTCTTTTGCCTTCCCATTTCACATCGGTAAGAGCTCAAACTCCACCTAATCAACCCTTTCTACATATACTTTATATTTATCTAAAATTTTACCAACATTTTATTCATATTTTTAGAATATTATACCAAGAACACTTACTACTTCTCATGTCTAGACTTGAATATTATTTATGCACTTGTTGTCCTATTCACTTTGCCATGATCTAAACCTAAGAAACCACTTGCAAAACATGATTTTTATTCCAATTTTTATTAAATTTTATACTATATAAGTTTTTTAAGGGTATTATATCTAAATAAATTCATGGTTGAGACATGATTAAATATTATACAACTAGTAGTGCACTTTACCTAGGTTTTGTGCTAACTAGTTTTATTGTTTATAAACACTATGTTAGAATATAGAATGTGCCATGATAGGGTTGTGCACTAGTTTTAGTAGTGTTTGCACACATGTTTTATGACAAATACAAGTTAGGAATGAGGTATATGCCATGATCTTATTATAAATTCAGATTTGACTTGTCATTGCATACTTGATATTTTGTAGTACAAAGAGAGTTGTATATAGTTGGATGAATGAATATACTTGAGGAATAGAGTATGTGATTGTTTATGATGACCCTAAGTTGACCTATTTTTAATGCTCATGTGTTCATGTTTTAATAGACAAAACGAACCCTAGGTTAACTAACATAGTATGACACTTAGTGAATAGCAAGGTTGATGATATGTTGTTTATGGAAACCTAGTGTGAGGACATCTAGTACCTACATGAACCTTCGTTATAACCATGTTTATGTTATATGAGAAGTTTTACATTTAGAGGACTTAATGATGTTATGTGACTAGTAGGCTTGGTATTTATACACTTTCTTGGTCCTTGACTAGTAAACCTTAGCCAACCTACTTAGTTAGAACCCCTAATAAATTTAGACTCTAAATAACTAATAGCATTGTGTAAGTTGTACCCTTGATTAATTTAGACCCTAATCGTCTAATAATTAATGACATAGATTAGTTGTACTCTTGTGCATGCTTAGTAAACCTTGTCATAGTAACTGATATAATTTTACTATATATAGATATAGGCTCTTGACATTGTTCAGACTTGGATTCCGGAACAAGTTTATTCCATTGCAGCTTGGAGTTCCAGGCAAGATACCTTGCCACCTTATTTTACTGTACAAATTAAATTATTTGTATTATATAATTTTGCTCTATATAATATAGTATAAGTATGAGCATATGAGTATGATTCGAGTGCATTCGACCAATGCGTCGATGAGTAGATAATGCATAAACCTAGACATAGTGACATTACCAAAAGTTTTGGGGGGTATTCTGATATTTTCCTAGACCCTGACACATTTTACTCACGACACATTCATGTTGATGCGTGTTTTCGTATCAGACTGGCTATTGGTGCATTCGACATGTATGTTGATACCGTACATAGTTATTGGTATTAGAATATTGGACTTGCATTATAGTTACGTGATATTCACGTTGTGTATACGACTTGGACGTATGCATTGGACAGGGAGGACAGCTAGTAGAAGTATGGGACACACAACATCGATATCTATAGTGTCTATGGATCTATAGAGATTGATGACTACTTTTTAGTAGATGCCACTTCCGACGGGAATTTAGGCTTGTTTATATATATATATATATGCAGCCTAGAGCGTTCTACGGAGCATTGGTGTTTAGCTAGCACAAGCCGCATTCAACGGGACGTTATGGCAGTTATCTATGCCTATGCCTACCCATACATACCAAAGTTGTCCTCAAATTGCATTCACATAGATAGTTACATTACCCTATTTATTTTGCATAGTATTTACAATTCGGCATGTACTATTTGTATCTTGTTACGTTCCACTGAGGACCTGGTCCCCTGCCAGGTAAGCTGGGTTGGACACTGAGATCGTTTGTTGTATGGTTGATGAGTTCTCATTTCCTTACATGTATTATCCTTTCGTGTATATGTATATGATTCATCCTGTTATTTGTATCTGCTTAGTTTTTGTAGACTCATGCTATTTACTTCGAGTCTATTCAGAAAGTATGATCATTAGGCTGCAGATTAGTAGTCATATTTATCTTTTTTTTATTCCTGTCATATGGATTGAGAGATAGATAGTTGATAGATATAGATAATTATCTTGATCACTTGACCAAGGACAGCGTAAGTACACTTCGTCGGGTCTATTAAATTGGAAAGCCTTACAGAGTCGTACCAGCTGGCCATTGTCACCTTTTTGGTCCCGTATATTTTAGGACTGGGGCGTAACAAATAGGCATTGTTAGATCAAAGTATTGGGAGGGATCAAATATGATATAAGCTTTACTGCAGTATCAGCTATGTGAGATCAGTTGAGAACCAAGTGTAGGAGTGTAACTTAATACTCTTATGTATTAAGTTAGTGTATAGTATAAAGTTATGATAAGAATTGGTTGAGAGCTCGAGCTATATGACTGTTACAGTCAAGTATTCGGGCTGTAGACTAGAAAGGAATTGGTAACATGTTTGCAGAATGCAATTACCTGCAATGATGGGGTTGGTAGTTATTAATAACATTAGTTGTGAGGCTTGAGTATAAATCCAGTTGTTGCAGGCTGAATGTGGAATCAATTCAAGGGTGAGATGAGGGAAAGTCAGAGGTCATATTAGGTTAGGTGATAAGTATAAGTTATTGGGGAAAATACTTTGGTTATATTTGAGTAGAATAATATATCTATATTAGTGAAATGATACCTTAACAGGTTATAATTTTAGGCCTGATACCCAAAAGGAATGGAGTGTAGTGGAAATGACATCGAGTATCATTAGATTTAGTTGGAGTGAGCTGCTTCCATAGCTCAACTGCAAATGCAATCTAATAAGGATTATAATATTAGTTAAGGTATGTGTTATATGTTTAGGTATCAAACTAGGTTTTGAGTTATAGTTTCAAACATGATTATAACTGATAAGTATTGTTTGGGAAATGCTAGTACTAGAATCAAGGTAATGGTCTTGGTAAGGAGGTAAGAGTATTGGAGTCTAGGTACTAGTCCTAGTTATGAGTTGGCACTAAATATCATGTATAATTTTGATATCAAGATATTAGTTAATGTTAAGGTATTGACCTGATACTATGGGATAAGAGTTATATATACTAGTATTATTTAATATTCCTTTAGATTAGCTTGTTAATAACTAATATTGATAAATATAAGTTGGTACGACCTAGAAAACCTAGAGTAGCAAGGTATTGACCAAGTTAACCTAGTATGGACTAGTACTAACTAGTATGGACCTAGAAATGACTTGAGACCTAGAAATAAGCTAGTTTAACTTCATTATGATTCAAAAATACTGTGTTGACATGAAATTCCACATTTAGGTCTTTGAGGCACGGATATAGATATTGTTTGATACTTCACCCCAGATTCCAGGCACGTACATTATCTGGTAGTTTCCTGTATATGATATTTTCTATATTTTTTGTATCTAGTGTATTTATACTTGATTCTTATCACGTGGTTACGGAGATGGGTATATTCTAGATCCTATCATAAGATGATATCTCTGGTAGACCTTGTGCATGACTTGTGTCTCTTGTACATGCATTATGACTCTTATACATGTGTAGACACCTATTCATGAGAAGGATGGCCCCCTTCTCATAGAATCCCATGTCGTAACATGTCTTGGTTGGATCCAATATACTAGTCGTGGGCGGGGAGTATTAGTTAGATATGTGATCATATCCCTCCTTGTGTATGTCCTTGTGAGTGTTGATCATAAACCGTATGTATGATTAACTGGGCCCTATCCTTGTGTAAGTTCCCAAGCCGATCATATGTCGAGGCTTGTACTTACTCAATTAGTTAGTTATATATCATGATTCTTGTATATGATAATCATTTCTCTTGTATTTATTTACAGTATTTTTATTTCTTGCCATATCTCCAGTTCTTGTTATATTATCCGATATTTCTTGCTATTTACTGTTACATAGTCTTTATCATTTATTGGAACTACTGTTAGAGGTCTGCTTCACTTCAATCCTGAATGGATGACATTTTTCAGTGATTGTTGTGATCTATATTTTAGGATTTCAGAGTGATGCTATAGAAAAGACTACTATACACTGTGGACCTTGAGGTGACAATTGTTGAGATCTAGGCTAGTGCTTCTTATTCCATATCATGTCTAGTTTTATTCCTTTAGAATGTTATCTGGTTTATCTTTCTTATTCATTCTTTATTTAGATTATTATGATTGAGTACATAATAGAACTAGTTATAATAGTATGATTTATAGCTTGATATTGATGACCTAGATAGCATTTTTTGTCATGACCTGCACCCGCTTTTCGGATACGAGTACGTGACCAAGCCCAGCCTATACCGCAATATCGATGGTAGTATGCTGTTTATGATAACAATGGTCCATCAATCCAAATAGATAATATTTAATCACAAATTCAAATCTATTGCTCCTTCACAATATTTATATAGTTTTACAAGATTTTTAATTTATAATTAAATCATAACTCGGGAACAAACCTGCTAAACATCAAATCCAATAAAGTAGCTAAACTATCTAAATTCTAATATTGGCCTCCAAAAGTATCTCGATCTCCAATAAAATCTAATAAGCAAGATAGAAAGTCACCTAAACATATTTACCCAGCCAGGATGGAATAAGTACAACCCAATAGCAGTTTTAGTTAATTGACAAGTACTATAAACAATAAATAGTTATGAAATACTTGATGAGCATATAATAATAGAATATGGTACATCATAGATGAACAGTTAAATAAAAAAATAATAAAAGACAAGAAAGAAGAACAGAGAAGCATGTAAAGACAGACAGATATATGAACTAGAAAACCTGTCATGCAAGTGTACAATCAACAAGTATAGATTAATCCAGAAAGACTATATCTAACTAGTGTTTTGAAATATTGGGTTAAAATGTGAACTACTAGGGGTTAATATCCGGCAAACCACATGTGTCATGTGTGGCTGCTATTATTCCAGTAAGACCATAGGATAGAAAGGGAATGTTCACGTGTCTCATAGGTATTTCTTCGACCGATCAATACTCATAGATTCAAGTCCGGACACAAATAATCTCAATAGTCCAGAAGATGTCAATAGGCCAGAAAATACATTATTCCAGTAATTCATTTGTCTAAAAAAGTCAATAGGCCTAAAAATACGTATCTTACGAAAATGAATCCATACAATGCCAATCCGTGTATCCATCGTATCAGAAATCAGGTAAAACACTACTATAAACATGCATCATAAAAAATATCAAAGAATAAAACTTATTAGAGAATGTTCTCGCCTGTTGTCCTTAGTTCGTATGAGTCAGATTCCAAGTCAAAGTCCAAATAGCCTATGTATTACGGATTTACCATGTCAAAAGATATTTTATTTAATTTTTTTTAATTCTAGAATAATTTGTCACTACCACTTTCTAAAAATAGGGATATTTTTGACTTTTGTCTATTATTAATATTATATGTATTTAATTTAAATAATTGTATAAGATGTGTATTTATATATATATTATATACAGTGTTCTTAATGTTTGAGCTAGTAGAATTAACCTAGAAGCCCACTAGATGAACACCTGACCGAATTATAGGGTTATGATTTTAAATTGTATTATTTAGGACTTAATTTATTGAGGTTGTAATTTATTACCGTGATTGTTACACCCTATCGTTGTTGCAATATTCGGAGCCCAACATTATCCCATAGTTTCCAACAAGTTGTTAAATTCTAGACTTGACACACCAACTTAGGCGCTGGATTATTCCGTCACTCAAAATCATAATCCTTTGTGCTCTAATTTAATTGCACAACTTTCCATATCCAAAATCTATTATTTAATCTTGTGTCGTACACCTGTGTCGTTGCCATCAATTTTGAGATACCAACTCAATCCATTTAGCCGGACCAATTAAAGGGTCCAAGACTGACACCAAGCCTACACCTTTTATGACCTTTGTGTAACTCATAATTATGCTCTCTTGTGCTTCATTTTAGTCGCACAATATTCATCGTGGACATTTATTTTAATTGTAAATAAATCCAACTTTGTATCGTTGTACGTTCCAATCAAAATTGGAGACACATTCTCGACCCATTTTGTGCAACCCAAATTAGAGTAATATTCTGTTCTGAGTCTTCATCATTCATGACACTTCTGTCCCACTTAATTTTAGCCCCATGTACCTTCTAATTAATTTTAGAACACCACTTACATTTGTTTCTAATTAAATTGGAGATACCAACTTTGACTAATCATATTTTAACCTAATTTAATCCAAATACCCCATTAATTAAGTCCATGCAAAACACACAATGTTCCCTCACCCTACAAAATACCAAACACCAAATCGCCCACCAATATTTCATTATTTCATGTGTCTGTACAAATACCCAAATTTAAGGGGGCTTATTTACAAATGTTGTATTAGGTGTCAACACCCCATTGGTTCAAACCAAATGGAGAAGCCCTAATTCTTTGACTAGTCAACCCAACCCCTCTTCTTTGTATGAATGATTTCCTCATGTCGAATCCTGGCCACCCATTCAAAATGGGACTCACCATCACCACATACTCTACATCACCCTCTCCTATTTAATGTCTCTTCATGCACACTTTCCCAAGCAGGCCATAATCTTCACACCTTGGAAAACTCCCACCTTCTCTCTCCTACCTCCTCACAAACCCAACCATAGCTTCCCTTCTCCTTTTTTATTTTTCCTTTCTTCTTCCTTCTTCTTCTTCCTCTTTACCTCTTTTTTCTTTGTTCAAAAACAACTGAACCGGCCCCCAACTCCGGCCAGCCGACCCTGTAGCTCCGGCGAGCTACTGCAGCGTCCACCCCGGCCGAGCTTCCTCCAACCCCAGCTGCTACTGCTTCTTCCCCGGCTCGCTCCTGCACCCCCAAGCCTCAACTCCACCACCATCAACCTAGTCCGGCCAAGCTCCTCCGACCAACACTCCCATCCACAACCTCTCCCCGACCTGTCCCTCCTCCGCCATACTCGACTGAGCCCAGTCGGGCCACCCCTCATCTTCCTCGACCAGAGCTCCACCTCGACCCCGGTTGTCCAGTCCACCCGACCGAGCCCCCCTCTCCCACGGCTGCTACTGCTATAACCCGAGCGTTCCCTCCGGCCACTCCTTCAACCCCGGTAACTCTCTTCCACCATCATCAGCTCTACCCCATTTCCCGACCACCCGCTGCTTCCACCACCATCGTCATTAGGATCACCACCACCATCGTCATCAGAATCACCACCACCATCGTCATCAGAATCATTACCACCATTAACTCTGACACCTCCCTCCAGCATCTCCATTAACCCGTTATACCTCGGTCGAGCTTCCCCATCGACTACCACCCCGGCCGGCCTCTACTCTGGCAGATAACCACGAGCCCGCAGCCTTCTTCCCCGACCCTGCTGCCACTGTCCCGACCCTGCTGCAACCACCCTGTTCACCACCTATACCACCACCCTATACCACTAGCACCACCACTCATTGTCATCTTCGTCATCATCTTTGTCGTCATCTTCGTCATCATCATCGTCGCCTTCATCATCGTCATCATCGTCATCGTCATCGTGGACCCCGTCGTCGTCGTGCACGTACACAGGTTTGGGTTTTCTTCCCCTTGTGTACACGTACGCGTGTACGTATTTGATGGGTATATATACATTGGTATGTGTGGTATATGTTAGTATGTTTTTATTGGTATATATATATATATATACATGTATATAGTATATGTATTAAATTGGTACATATATATAAATATAGTATATGTATATTTCACTTGGTATATGTATATATATATTCAGTATATGTATTCTTTTGTATACATAAAAATATTGGTTGTTATATATATATAAATATGTGGTATGTATATATAAACATATATATATATATAGTATAAAATTCTATTAGTGTATATACACATATACATATTATGTATGTAATTTTGGTATACACATATATATGTATTAGAAGTAATTAATGAGATATGCTAATTGATAATATGTCTATGCACTAGATGACCCAAGTATAACCACGGATACCCCGTAGTTACATTGACCTATGACTATGTAAATGTTAGTTGACTGCCACATGTACACCGACGTATTGGCAAGCCACGTATCATTTTGACTGTCTGTTTTGCACAGCAATTACAGACACAACACCCGTGAAATCAGACGCACACTTGACCCTAGTTGACCAGTGTCATACCGAGCATAGCCCTGAGTTTATTGTATTTTGATCGTGTGTGTTAGAGTAATGTCTGATGTAATATTGTATTATATTATATGTGTATAGGACTATTGGATCGTCCTGCGAGACTTCAGGAGCAGGACCTTGGTATTGACAGCTAAGGACCCCAGGCGAGTACATTATCTGATAGTTTCTTATTTATAATATCCTCTATGATTATTGTATCTAGTATAAATATCCATATTTCTTGACACGATGGTTATACGGATTGGTGTATCCGGATCTCGTCATGAGATGTTATTCCTTGTTCATGGTGTATCTTGTACAAGTCTTGTTTTATTGTTTATCTTATACATATACAGACACTGATTCTCGGGAAGAGTCACTATCTTCTTGGGAAATCCTGTGCCATAGCGTGCCATGATTGGATCTACTATACCAGTCAGGGGTGGAGAGTATTTTAGTGTAGATATGTGATCATATCCTTCATGTACAAGTCTTGCTTTCTCGTAAGTGTTGGTCATACACTGCACGTATGACTAGCCAGGCCATTATTCTCATACAAGTCCCAAGCCGATCACATGTTAAAGCTAGTACTCCCACACTTAGTCTTAGCATTCTTGTTCATTGACATATTGTTCCTTTCAGCATGTATTTCCAGTATTTCCTTTATTGTATATCTCTCGTACATGTATATGCATCTTGTATATTTCTATCTATTTACTTCTACATAGTTTGTATCATTGATGTAGAACTGCTGTTAGAGATATACTTTGCTCCATCCTGACTGGAAATATTTTTCTAGACTGTGCCTTAGAGGACCGGTGTCCGACATTTTATGGACCACAGGGAGAGTAGCTGCAGACTTGGATCTTATAGTTCAGTTGTGATTCTGGGAGGTCTAGCCGGAATCACTAGTTATCTAGTTAGTTTGTTTTAGAAGTTTATTGGTACCGGATTTGTCTCCGGCATACTTTGTTGAGACTTGGATATTATTGTTGAGTTAGATTATTTCTATTTAGACTTGTGTTGCATTTTATTTATTCTTCGATATCTTATCGTGCTGTAGTTATGTGATTGAGTATGTTGTTCATATTATATTGTGTTATCTGTGTCTCCTTATGGAGTTGGATGCTCGTGTGAGATTGTTTAGATAGTATCATGACCTAGACAGTATTCTACCGCCGATACTGCGGCGTAGGCTGGACGTACCCACGTACTCGTGCCGGGTGCAGGTCGTGACACATTTTTAGTGGTGGCCCATACAGGTCAGACTTCACAATTAGAGCAATGTCATGGTAGTGTGACAACTTAGCTGTACTACTGCATGCCTGCGATAGGATCTAGGATATAGAATATTAGGATGAGAGCGAATACTCAATCACAACTAGAAACATTTTCAATCTATCTGTCTTGTTATCCTTATTCCTTCTGAAAATTGCTTCTTTAGAATTTTACTGTCCTTCCTTGATGATATCGTATATATTGCCTTGATTGATTCTTTTCGGTCTGTCTTCAGGATGCCGCCGACGACAAGATCTATGAGAGTGGGAGCATCAGCTTTAGAGGGGTCTGCCACCTCTCTACCTGATGGACAGACATCTAGGGTTCCTCCTCTCCCACTTGTTCAGAGGATTGCCCCAGCTATGACGGACAGCCTTCCACCTTCACCGACTCTGATTTTCGGAGGTATATCCATTGACGGGGCACAGATGTTTACTTTGATCCAGGGCATGGTAGATGCCCAAAGAGTGATAGCAGAAGCTCAGCGAGTTCAAGATGAGGCTCTGAGAGTGCAGGCAGAGGCACACCAAGCGCAGACTGAACTGGTGAGAGAGAGCATGGAGAACGCTAACCAGATGGCACTACAGGTAGTTGAGAGAGGTGCCCAGCAGTATCCTGGCCAGCAGCAGCCAAGGACGTTTCAGTATAACCACCAGCAGTATCCTGGCCAGCAGCAGCCGAGGATGTTTCAGTATAACCACCATAAGTACCAGGCATTAGTTCGTGTTCAGCAGGATCAGCAGACTTGTCATTACTGTAAGAAGCCAGGTCATCTAAGGAAGAGCTGTAAAGCGAGGCTAGGACTTTTTGTACTGTAGCGCTGCGGGACATCGAGTGAGGGATTGTCTTCTAGCTCCTTATCTTTCAGGCCAGCGAGCAGCTCCAAATCATAGAGATCCAGTTAGGCCACCTGTGGAACCACAGATTGCTCAGCACGCGTGAAGGGAGCCACCATAGCAGGGCGGGACATTTGCGATAACGGTCGAGGAGACCGATACTGCAGGTGATATGTTAGCAGGTTACGTTCTTTTCTTCCTTCTGTCATTTCTATTTGATTGATTAATTGATTCCTTAGTACCGTAGCTTGTATTCATGATTTTCTTGTTAGAATGTAGTTAGTAGTACACCCTGACAGAGACTGCAATACCATGACAAAAGATACCATAACCATACATGTTTTCCTTAGATTTCATATTGAATGACTATAGGTAGAATTTTCTTAGACTGTGATTATTGGGGTTTGACCATAGTAAAAATTTATGAAGAGGTTTTGACTTAACAAAGAGAGACAAGATGCTTAAAATTTTGAGGATAAATATTAATTTAAATAAAGAATTAAGAATTCAATATGGCAGAATTGACGAATTTGTTAGATTATTTGATTTATATGAAGATTGTGGTATGATTGAATGTCATTAACATTTGAGGAATTTAAGAGGGTTATCATTATATTTATTGGACTGCAAGTTATGAACTTATATTTGAATATTGTATTGAAGATTTCATAAGATTACATAGTTGAGTATTATGTAGAAAAAAAATTTGAGGAATAAGATCACTAATGGATTAGGGTCGAATTCAAAATTTTGTGATGAGGATTTAAATTTATGAATACACATCGATTGGACTCAAATTACAGGAGTAAGATGATTAATGAATTAGTGCTTTTAGATGAGATTTCTTAATTTCATAAATGTGCATTGATTGGAATAAAATTAGAGGATTGGGTATTAAATTTTTGAGTATTTAATTATTAACTTAAAATTTTGGAGGAGATTGTGATAAGAATGGAATTTGATTTTTAATTTTAAAGATTTGTAGGAATATGATACTTATAGAATTTTGAAAGTTTTATGAAATAACAATATGGATTAGTTCATGATTATGTGGTTGATGAATTTAAATTTTGATGGAAAATAATATAACGAGTAAATACAACAGTTGAGGATCTTAAATTTTGAGGACGAAATTATTTTAAGGAGGGTAGACTTGTCACTAGTACTTTCTAAAAGTAGAGATATTTTTGACTTTTGTCTATTATTAATATTATGTGTATTTAATTTAAATAATTGTATGAGATGTGTATTTATATATATATATATATATTATATACAATGTTCTTAATGTTTGAGTTAGTAGAATTGACCTAGAAGTCCACTAGATGAACACCTGACCGAATTATAGGGTTATGATTTTAAATTGTTTTATTTAAGATTTAATTTATTGAGGTTGTAATTTATTACCGTGATTGTTATACCCTACCATTGTTGCAATATTCGGAGGCCAATATTAGCCCATAATTTCCAACAAGTTGTTGCATTCTAGACTTGACACACCAACTTAGGCGCTGGACTTTTTCGTCACTCAAAATCATAATCCTTTGTGCTCTAATTTAATTGCACAACTTTCAGTATCCGAAATCCATTATTTAATCTTGTGTCGCGCACCTGTGTCGTTGCCATCAATTTTGAGATACCAACTCAATCCGTTTAGCTAGACCAATTAAAGGGTCTAAGACTGACACCAAGCCTACACCTTTCATAACCTTTGTGTAACTCATAATTATGCTCTCTTGTGCTTCATTTTAGTCGCACAATATTCGTCGCGGACGTTTATTTTAATTCTAAATAAAATCCAACTTTGTATCGTTGTGCGTTCCAATTAAAATTGGAGACACAATCTCGACCCATTTTGTGCAACCCAAATTAGGGTAATATTCTGTTCTGAGTCTTCATCATTCATGACACTTCTGTCCTACTTAATTTTAGCCCCATGTACCTTCTAATTAATTTTAGAAGAACACTTATATTTGTTTCTAATTAAATTGGGGATACCAACTTTGACTAATCCCATTTTAACCCAATTTAATCCAAATATGCCATTAAATAAGACCATACCAAACACACAACGCCCCCTCACCCTACAAAACCCCAAACACCAAATCGCCCACCAATTTTTTATTATTTTATGTGTCTGTACAAATACCCAAATTTAAGGGGGCTTATTTATAAATGTTGCATTAGGTGTCAACACCCCATTGGTTCAAACCAAATGGAGAAGCCCTAATTCTTTGACTAGTCAACCCAACCCCTCTCCTTTGTATGAATGATTTTCTCATATCGAATCCTGGCCACCCATTCAAAATGGGACTCATCATCACCACACACTCTACATCACCCTCTCCTATTTAATGTCTCTTCATGCACCCTTTCCCAAGCAGGACCTAATCCCCACACCTTGGAAAACCCCTAACTTCTCTCTCCTCCCTCATCATAAACCCAATCGTAGCTTCCCTTCTTCTTTTCCATTTTTCCTTTCTTCTTCCTTCTTCTTCTTCCTCTTCACCTCTTTTTCCTTGGTTCAGAAACAACTGAACCGGCCCCCAACTCCGGCCAGCCGACCCTGTAGCTCCGGCGAGCTACTACAGCGTCCACCATGTCCGAGCTCCCTCCAACTCTGGCTGCTACTGCTTCTTCCCCGGCTGGCTCCTGCACCTCCAAGCCTCAACTCCACCACCATTACCCTAGTCCGGCCAAGCTCCTACGACCAACACTCCCATCCACAACCTTTCCCCGACCTGTCCCTCCTCTGCCATACTCGCCGGAGCCCAGTCCGGCCACCCCTCATCTTCCTCGACCAGAGCTCCACCTCGACCCCAGTTGTCCAGTCCACCCGGCCGAGCCCCCCTCTCCCACGGCTGCTACTGCTACAACCCGAGCGTTCCCCCCGACCATTTCTTCAACCCCAGCAACTACCTCCCACCATCATCAGCTCCACACCGTTTCCCGACCACCCGCTGCTTCCACCATCATCGTCATCAGAATCACCACCAACATCATCATCAGAATCACCACCACCATCGTCATCAGGATCACCACCACCATCGTCATTAGAATCACCACCACCATCGTCATCAGAATCACCACCACCATTATCATCAGAATCACCACCACCATCGTCATCAGAATCATCACCACCATTAACTCCGACACCTCCCTCTAGCATCTCCATCAACCCGCTGCACCTCGGCCGAGCTTCCCCATTGACTACCACCCCGGCCGGCCTCTACTCCGGCAGACAACTACGAGCTTGCAGCCTTCTTCCCTGACTCTGCTGCCACTGTCCCGACCATCGCTGCAACCACCATGTTCACCACCAGTACCACCACCCTACACAACCAGCACCACCACTCGTCGTCATCTTCGTCGTCGTCTTTGTCGTCATCTTCGTCATCATTATCGTCGCCTTCGTCGTCATCGTCGTCATCAGCATCGTAGACACCGTCGTCATCCCCGTCGTCGTCGTACACGTACACAGGTTCGGGTTTTCTTCCCCTTGCGTACACGTACGCGTGTTCATATTTGATGGTTATATATACATTGGTATGTGTGGTATATGTTAGTATGTTTGCATTGGTATATATATATATATATATATATATATATATATATATATATATATATATATACATATATATAGTATATGTATTAAATTGGTACATATATATATAAATATAGTACATAAATATTTTGACTTGGTATATGTATATATATATTCAGGGTATGTATTCTTTTGTATACATATAAATATTGGTAGTTATATTATATAAATATGTGGTATGTATATATAAACATATATATAGTATAAAATTCTATTAGTGTATATACACATATACATATTATGTATGTAATTTTGGTATACACATATATAGGTATTAGAAGTAATTAATAAGATATGCTAATTGATAATATGTCTACGTACTAGATGACCCAAGTGTAACCACGGATACCCCATAGTTACGTTGACCTGTGACTATGTAAATGTTAGTTGACTGCCACATGTCACCGACGTACTGACAAGCCCCGTATCATTTTGACTGTCTGTTTTGCACAGCAATTACAGACGCGACACCCGTGAAATCCGACGCACACTTGACCCTAGTTGACCAGTGTTATACCTAGTGTAGCCCTGGGTTCATTGTGTTTTGATCGTGTGTGTTAGTGTAATGTCTGATGCAATATTGTATTATATTATATGTGTATAGGACTATTGGATCGTCCTGCGAGACTTCAGGAGCAGGACCTTGGTATTGACTGCTAAGGACCCCAGGCGAGTACATTCTCTGATAGTTTCTTATTTATGATATCCTCTATGTTTATTGTATCTAGTATAAATATTCATATTTCTTGACACGATGGTTACACGGATTGGTGTATTCGGATCTCGTCATGAGATGTTATTCCTTGTTCATGGTGTATCTTGTACAAGTCTTGTTTTATTGTTTATCTTGTACATGTACAGACACTGATTCTCGGGAAGAGTCACTATCTTCTTGGGGAATCCCATGCCATAGAGTGCCATGATTGGATCTACTATACCAGTCGGGGGTGGGGAGTATTTTAGTGTAGATATGTGACCATATCCTTCATGTACAAGTCTTGCTTTCTCATAAGTGTTGGTCATACACTGCACTTATGACTAGCCAGGCCATTATTCTAGTACAAGTCCCAAGCCAATCACATGTTAAAGCTAGTACTCACACACTTAGTCATAGCATTCTTATTCATTGACATATTATTCCTTTCTTCATGTATTTCCAGTATTTCCTTTATTGTATATCTCTCGTACATGTATATGCATCTTGTATATTTTTATCTATTTACTGCTACATAGTTTATATCATTGATGTAGAACTGCTGTTAGAGATGTACTTTGCTCCATCCTGACTGGAAATATTTTTCCAGACTGCGCCTTAGAGGACCGGTGTCCGACATTTATGGACCACAGGGAGAGTAGCTGCAGACTTGGATCTTGTAGTTCAGTTGTGATTCCGGAAGGTCTAGTCAGAATTACTAGTTATCTATTTAGTTTCTTTTAACAGTTTATTGGTACTGGATTTGTCTCCGGCATATTTTGTTGAGACTTTAATATTATTGTTGAGTTAAATTATTTCTATTTAGACTTGTGTTATATTTTATTTATTCTTCGATATCTTGATGTAGTTATGTGATTGAGAATGTTGTTCATATTATATTGTGTTATCCGTGACTCCTTATGGAGTTGGATGCTCGTGTGAGATTGTTTAGATAGTATCATGACCTAGACAGCGTTCTACCGCCGATGCTGCGGCGTAGGTTGGACGTACCCACGTACTCGTGCCCCAAAATTTGGGTGCGGGTCGTGACATAATAATTCTAAAATCCTATTTTAATTTTTATACTGAATTCTTGGGTTAATTCCTAAGTTTTGTCCAACGAACCATATTTTATCAACTTGAGAGTCATGACACGTAAATCGAGACAATCTTGTTGACCGAATAGAATAGTCAACCGATACAAACTCGAATTTTATGTATGATTTATTGTAGATTTTAATATCATAAATTTGCTGGAATTTATGGCTCATTAGGATTCGAATTCGTTTGGAAACTATTGCACATACAAAATTGTATTGTGCAACGGTGGTTGATTGCTAACCTAGAAGTTGTACAAAATTAAAAATACAAAAATAATTCAAATTAAATTCTAACAAAAATATATGTTAAAATTTGCCATGTTGGCTTTCCCAAACTATAAACGGTTCATGATTCTGATTCCTGGTTTTCCCGAAATAGCAAAAACACTGAGATTCATCTATTTTTGGGTAACTGTGCTCTACGAAATTTTTAGAATATAATATTTAGAATTTTGTGAATTTTTTTACATATTTAAAAAACTAACCTCAATACGATTCCAACACAAGAAATGGAGACATATTTGGAGTCCGGGGCAATGAGTAATGGCTTTTGGAAGATCGAAGAACCCTAGATGACAATCCCCCAACCCCTTCTCTCTCTCTCCCTCTAAAATTAATCGGCTGATTAAGGATACTATAATATATATATATATATATATATATATATATATATATATATATATATATATATATATATATATATATATATTGGTATGCGGCTGAAAAAAAAAAGGATAGGCTAGACACATGTCAGAATCTGGTTGGGTGGTTGTTTATATTATTTTTTTATTGGCCTTTATCAAAACATTATTTAAGTCATTTTAAATCTAAATAACTCAAAATAAATATTAAACATAATCATAAAAATTTAAAAAAATTACAAAAATATATTTTGAACCCACATACACTAAAAAATACTTGGGGTAGTTTTATATTCATAGGTTTCCTACTATAATTACGAGAAACTCTAAAAATTAGTTTTACTGATTTAACTAAAAATGAATATTAAAAATATTTCTAAAATTCAGAAAAAAAGCCTAAAAATATATAATAATATTATAAACCCTAGAAAGTTACTTGGGTCAATTCCTTGGCTTGCACAATAAATTCTAGAATTCCTAGAAAATTAGTTATTATCCTTAATAACTGCCAATAAATACTAAAATTACTCAGAAATTTTCAAAAAATTATAGATAATATATTTGATTATTTAGAACCTAAAACAAAAGTTTAGGACATTTTTAATTATGTTTGATACTAAAATAAATACTTGAAAGCCTTACAAAAATTGTGCTACTAGTTTTAATTAATCAAAAATTATGAAAAAATTACAATATCCGAAAATTAACCTAATAACAACATTTAAGCAAAAATTTCAGGATATGGAGGTTACAAGTCTACACCCGTTAAATAAATTTCATCCTCAAAACTTAAAATCCTCAATATTTTTTTTTACTATTAAAATTTAAATTCAACAAACCATATATTCATGAAGTAAATCCATATTGTTATTACACAACTTTTCTAAAATTCTAAAAATATCATATTCCGAAAAATTTTCTAATTTAAAATAAAATTATATTCTTATCACAATCTTATCCAAAATTTTAAGTTAATAAGTAAATACTAAAAAAATTTAATATCCAATCCTCTAATTTAAATCCAATCAATGCATATTTAAAATTTAAAATCTCATCCAAAAAATTTAAATTCAAACACTAATCCTTTATTGATCTTATTCCTCGATTCTTTTTTCACACAATGCTCAAACAATATAATACTTACGAAATCTTCAAATGCAACATTCAAAATATAAATTTTAAATTTGTATCTTATAGTCAAATAAATATAATTATAATCTTCCTAAATTTCTCAAAATTTAATGACAAATCCAATTATATCATAGTCTTCGTAAAAATATGTGATTTAACAGAATCGTCAATTCTTCCATATTAAATTCTTAACTCTTTATTTAAATTAATTTTTATCCTCAAATTTAAAATTCTTAATAATTTTTTTTCTGGCACCCTCATAATTCAAGCAATATAATCATGAAGTCAAACAACTATTTTTATTTAACAAAGTCCTAAAAAATTAACTTCATCCTCACAACTTAAAATTTTAAAGTAAATCTTCAAAATTTAAATTTATCTTCAAAATTTAAAATCTAATAGAATTTTTTTCTTAAATCAGATTCACAAGTCATAACTCTTAAATATAATGTAACATTATTTTCTTAAAATTTAAATATTATTTATTACTGTCTTCAAAAATTTAATAATTAATACTTCAAATTTAGTCTCATATCCAAACTTTAAAATTAAATCCAAAATTGAAGTTTAAAAAATTAATTAATTCCATCCTTAAAAATTGTAATCTCATATTTTAGTCATTTCTCACAATAATTTGATTTATACCCATAGCCATAATTTGTTTTGTTCTCACTGCTATTACGTATACGAATTCTTGGTATTTAAATTAATGATCATCCTCAGAACATGGATTAATGATTCAATCCTAAAAAAAAAAGTTAAATCCAATCTTCAAAGTAAATCCTACTAATATATATTTGAAGAATAAATTTAAAAATTTCAAATGCTTATCCTCAAAATTTGAATTTCAAATTTACTCCATCAATCATATCTCTTAAAAAAAATTTTAATTTTGAATTCAAATTAAGTCCTTTAAAGTCAAATTCAACAAGTTGTAAAATCAATCTTGGTATTGTTATTCTTTTGGTCTAACACAACCCATAAACAAAATCTCAATATTATATTGAACTCCTAACACTCAAATTCTCAACATTATCCTTCAATTCCACGAGTTATATCTCAAAACTATCAAGATTATCCTTAATTTCAAAAACTTTTCACATTATCCTCAATTTTTTTTGTCCATAATAAAATATGATAACTTCTCCCCACTTTATAATTTTATCCTTAAAATAAAATCCTCAAATTTTAACTTTTTGAAAAACTAAATAAAATGTATCATACTTTCCTAAAAGAAAATTAAAAATTCAATTAATAAAATAAAATTTTAAACACTTCCAGAAATATTTATAGCTATGACAATATTTGTTGAATTGAATTTTAATACTAAAAAAATTTCAAATCAATAAAATCTCAACTCCGTAAAATTCTGAAAACTTAAAATTTAATTTCAAATTTTCAAAATATAAAGTTTAAAACCATATCTTGTATGCCAATAGCTCTAATGTTAATCTTTTTAAATTTCTCAAAATCATAAATTAAATAACCAATACTCTAAAAATTTAAATCAAATCTTCAAAATTTAAATTCTTCAAACTTAAACCTAAATCCACTATAACAATCTATAAAAATCTAAAATTTAATAAATCTCCAACTTCTTATCTTTATCATCATTTACGTTAGAAACTATTTTTTCTCAAACAAGAATTTAACCTTATTTTAGCAAGAAAATCATAATCATCAAACTAGATAAAAATTTAAACCTCAGAGTACAAAAAAAAATAAAAACTCTTATTTTCAGCAATTGATTAACCCCAAAGAAATAATTTGCCAATCGAGAATTCTACCCCCATCTTTGGTCACTCATGCTTATCAAAATAACATAATATATAACACTTAATTTTCCCAAATTTATCTACTAGAGTTTACCTCAAAATTCAATATTTATACCTACCTTAATCACTGTCACGCCCCGATTTCGCTAAATCTTTAATCGTCCCCCGGGCGTGATATCGTGCACACGTAAGGTGCACGTGCACAAGGCCTAGGCATAATGATATACTTTTTAAGAACACATGCAACAGAGTACGCAAATAAGATAACCCACATTTGAGGCATAGAAAAGTTTTCTTTTTTATTGATAATGAATATCTTGTTACAGAATCTTGACCCAAAATCGATAAGGATGCCACACAGGCTTACAACTTGGGTACAAAATGAGATAGTCATTCCATTCATTATATCCTTTACTAAATCTTTAAAATATTATAGACACATGCTGGCGAAGCTATCGCCTTGCCTCGGAGCTGCATAAAAGGGTTGCGCGGGCTCCGAGTGCTTTTTACAAGCTCTAAAAGTCATAAACATGGTGCATCGAGTACTGGACTGGTTGGGGGAAGAAAGCTTCAGCTCCTCGCCGCATCGCTTGGGCTTGGGGAACCTGCTGCAACGAGGGTCATACTTTGAAAAGTACCGGTGAGGGCGAGCTAATCCAACTAACCAAATCAAAAGTTTGTTTATAAGAAGAATGCAAATTATTTGTGGTCTTTCTATCTTGACTTAGTTCATTTTACAAGTAATCATTGAGTATGCAACTTTACAGAAATAAATATGCTACAGTTTGGTAATTTTTACCTTTCCGTCTGAATGGCCTGAACAATACTTACCATGTCCCTCCCTGACACGAAGACATCATTAGCTTGAGCAAATAATGCAGAAATATATATTGGATCATGGCACAACATTTCTACCGTGGACAATAGCTACAGTAAGAAAGTGACCCTTGTAGTGCAGGTAGCAAGCCCCGCTACAAGGTCCCGCATTACCCGTGCTAGGCTTGCTAGCGTAGCTATCCGAGTTTTGCCCGAAATGAATCGTCCCCTGTCCCCCGGGCACCGTTCGCAGGAACTAAACCTTGTGCACAAGTTATCCGACCGAACCATGCATTGACACTAAGTTGATAAATAAAGCATTCTAAGCCAACAAAATGTACATATCTACTTTATTACAGTGCAATTGGCATAGTCTACCTGTCCAAGTGATCGTATTCCAATTATTTGCACGATACATTTGTATAGTTATATAGAATAAGTTCTAACTATAACTGAAACATGAATATATAAATGCATAACGGACAAGCACGCATCAATGTAGTCGTTGAGAATTCTAGGTGACAAGCATTATAATTGTTTCAAGTCTATCTCTTCTTTCATTTGACTCAATTTTATTCATTATTTTGGTATCGTTGGAGCGAGATGCACAGATAAGTCAATTTATTAAGAATGAAGACTTGGAAGAAGGGCATTAATCAAAATAAAGCCACTCATAAGTTGGTGAATTAGGAGAGAAAATGGGAGATCTTCAAGACTCCGCTTACGCGTCGCCTACCCGATCACCTTCATGCACCAATAGATAATCAATATCTCCTACTTCAGTGTCCAAAGGTTCGATACGAAATATGAAGTCCTTATAACAAAGGCAATAAAATCCATCAAAATCGTTCAAGAAAATATAAGTCATAAAACCAACAAGAAAGGAACCAAGCGACATCAAAAATGGGCAAAAAATACTAGCACAACAGAAAGACCCCTCTCAACTCTGCCACCGAGTCCTTCCTTGAGGCATAATCTGTTGAATATGGGACCTAATTCTGAAGAAACCAATCTATAACGAGAAAATAATCTTGATTCAATCTATCCCGATCGAAAGAAACCAAGTATTTCTTAGCCGCGTCCCCGAATAGGGAGAACAGGGCACTACATCATAACCATCTACTTCATCCTCGAAACTTAGGAATATAACCTACCCCTAAGGAATAATGAAGGAAACTTTTCCCTCATGTCTGATTCTAGTTCCCAGGTCAATTCTTCGACTGAGTAGTTTCGCCAAAGAACATGCACTAGCGAGACTGCCTGATTCCGTAACTACTTTTCTTTATGATCCAAGAACTGAATGGGCTCTTCGACGTACGATAAGTCCGCCTACAGATCCAGCTGGCCGAAGTCTACCATGTGGTTCAGGTCATGCATCTACTTTTTAAGCTGTAACATATAGAAAATATCATACACTTCTGACAGGGTTCGTGGCAATACAATTTTATAGGCAACTGAAGTGACTCGCCTTAGAATTTTGAATGGGCCAAACAGATCTCGGACTTAACTTCCCTTTTACCCCGAATCTCGTAACTCCTCGTATGGACGAGACCTTTAAAAATACGTGGTCACCCTCTTGGAATTCAGGGTGTCAACGACGAATATCGGCATAGCTCTTCTGCCAGTTCTGGCCAAAGGATTTGTCGCTCCCCAACTTTATCCTAGCAGATCGGTGACCTACACTTTCGCCCGTACAAAGCCTCGTACAGAGCCATTTAGATGTTGGACTGATAACTGTTGTTGTATACAAATGTGGCCAACGGTAGGTAGACATCCCAACTTGACTTCAAATTGATTATGTATAGGCGTAGCTTGTCTTTCAGTACCTGATTCACACATTCTGTTTGGCCATCTGTTTGAGGATGGTAACCTGAGCTGAACTTTAACTTAGTCCCCATCGCTGACTGAAGGTTTTTTCAGAAACGTGATAGAAATCGTCTGTCCTGATCTGATACTATGGAAACTAATACTCCGTGCAGCCGGACTATCTCATCAAGGTAGGTCTGGACGAGGCGATCGGTGCTCCAAATACTTTTGATGGCAATTAAGTATGCTGACTTGGTTAACCGATCGACAATAACCCAGATTACGTCGTTCACCCCTTGCGTCCTTGGCAGGCCAACAATGAAGTCCATACTTATGTACTCCCACTTCTATTCTGGGATAGCAATATTCTACATTTCTCCACCCGGCTATTAATGTGCTGCTTTTACCCTCTGACAGGTTATGCATTGCCACACGATGAGCGCCACATCTTTCTTCATGCCTTGCCACCAGAAGATAGTACGAACGTCTTTATACATTTTCGTACCCCCGAGATGGATCGTATAGGCTACATTGTGAGCTTTTGCAAAGATCTCCTTTCTGAGTTCTGAGTCATTGGGGACGCATAGCCTTCCCTTAACTCGCAACACTCCATTCTCATCTACTGTAAAGTCTTTTGCCTTCCCTGCTAGAACCTGCTCGCACATTTTTCCTAGGAATGGGTCATCCCTCTGAGTAGATATGACCCTCTCCAACAGGTTGGGTACGAATCTCATCTGAGCAAACCGCGCATCTTGATATCAAATTCGGAGTTTGATGCCCATATCTTCTAAGTCCCTTTGTAACCTGCTATCAACGGACAGAGATCCCGTAAAGACCCGACTCAACGCATCCGCTACCATATTTCCCTTACCAGGTGTGTAGTCTATCGTCAAGTCATAATATTTTATTAATTCTAGCCAACGCCGCTGTCGTAGGTTAAGATCCACTTGGGTGAATAAGTACTTTAAACTTTTGTGATCGGTATAAATTTGGCAAGCCACTCCATAAAGGTAGTGTTGCCACAATTTTAGCCCGAACACAATTGCCGCAAGCTCCAGATCATACGTAGGATAATTCTTCTTGTACTTTTTCAGCTGCCTGGATGCATAGGCTATCACCCTATCATGTTGCATAAGTACACACCCTAAGCCCTTCCCTGATGCGTAGCTGAAGATTTGGAATCCTGAGGTCTCGTCTGGTAGTGCAAGTAACAGGGCAGAGGTGTAGCGATGCTTTACATCTTTAAACGAGATTTCGCAGTCGGTGGACCACTCAAACGTGACTCCCTTCTGTGTAAGGCTTATCAGATATGATGCTAATTTGGAAAATTCCTTCACAAAACGCTTGTAGTAGCCCGCTAGACCGAGGAAGCTTCGAATTACACTGACGGAGGCAGGCTGCTTCCACTCGACGATGGCTTTAATTTTCTTTGGATCGACTGTAATACCTCCCACAGAAATGATGTGCCAGAGGAAAGATACACTGCTCTGCCAGAATTCACACTTACTCAGTTTCGCATAGAGCTTGTTATCCTGAAGAGTCTGTAGCACGGTCTGTAGGTGCTCTGCATGATCCTCTATATTCTTCGAGTACACCCAGATATCATTAATGAACACTACTACAAATTTATCGAGATACGGCCGGAACACATGGTTCATTAAGTCCATAAAGACGACAGGGGCATTAGTCAATCCGAATGGAATTACCAAAAACTTATAGTAGCCGTAGCGAGTGCGAAATGATGACTTCGGCACATCGTCTTGCTTAATATTGAGCTGATGGTAACCCGAGCGAAGATCAATTTTTGAGAACACTATTGTATCTTGTAACTAATCGAAGAGATCATCGATCCTGGGAAGGGGATACTTATTTCGAACAGTAGCTTTATTCAATTCTCGATAGTCGATGCAGAGCAGCAACGAGCCATCATTTTTCTTTACAAACAACACAGGCGCACCCCACGGAGATATACTAAGATGAATAAACCCATAATCTAATAATTCTTGCAACTGAATCTTTAACGCCTTTTGTTCTGCCGGGGCCATTCGATACAGAGTCTTGGAAATTGGTCTATATTTTGGAAATGTGTGTATAGTAAACACTATCTCTCGATTAGGCGGTATGCCGAGCAACTCATATGGAAACACATCAGGAAAATTCTCCATAACGGGAATAGACTCAATGTTTGTACAATCTTGTTGAGTGTCTCGAACGAACGCTAAGTACCCTTCAAAGCCGAAGTGAATCATCCGTCGAGCAAACATTGCAGAGATCACCATACAGGCATTCGATGCTCTCAACTGTGGACTGCACGTATAACAAAATTTGATCTCGTTAGGTAGATAAAACACGACTTTCTTTTTCGCACAATTAATGGTAGCCGAGCAAGCACCGAGCCAATTCATCCCCATAATAAGATCGTACTCCCTTATGTCTAGAACTATCGCATCAAGTGACAATTTCTTTCCTCCGAGGCAAATGCAGCCGTCTCGACAAACTGAATCTGCAGGCAAGTTCATGCCCTACGGGGTACTGACGCTAAGCCTTAGGTCTAACGGTGTTTGAATAAATTCGAACTCCCTAGCCAAGTTTGTTGATATAAAACTATATGTAGCACCAAAATCAAATAGCACTTGTGCAGGTACATTATTGAATAGTAACATACCTGACACTATGGTGTTCGAGGCGAGTGCCTCGTCCCTCGTCAATGCAAAACCCCCTCCAGTATTTGGATGACGCTCATGTTGTTGCGCAGGCCGATTAGCTTGGGGTCTCAGAACAAAATTTTGCTGCTCTGTTCGGCACGAAAGGACTCGGTTTGGATGATCAAGATAGTCTTGAGCGTAATGGCCCAGCCGACCACAGTTGAAGCATCCCTAATTTTAACATTCGCTAGCCTGGTGCCCTGTACGATTGTATTTTGCATAGCGCTGCCGTTGATTTTCTCCCGTATGATTGCCCTGGTTACCACCATTATTTGGACACCTATTAGCGTTGTTTCCTCATGTATTACTAGGACGCTTGTGATGAGAATGCTGTACAACATCGGCAGTAGTAGAAGGATATTACGGTTCTAGGACTAGGGCATGATTAAGGACTTCCCTCATCATCTCGTACTATAGAGCAACTACGTGCGCATGAATGAAAGGTCACAGACCGCCTTCAAATTGTCTAGCTCGTCTTGTTAGTTAGATAAGAACTAGCAAACTTGGCCAACCGGTTGAATTCTGCTGTATACTGCTTCACTATCATGTTCCCTTGTTGCAGACGCATAAAATCGTTCTCTTTCTGACGACGATTGGGTGGGAGGATAAAATCCTCTTTAAATGTGCCAATCGTGCGCGTTCATACGAAGTTGGAGCTGGGCTCAAGAGACTTGCTTGTCATCAGGTACTTCTAGGAGTTTAAAGTGATCCTCAAGCTTGGCCAACCAATCTAGAGCCACAATGGGGTCCTCAGTCCCTCGGAAGGACGTGTTCTAAACCTTTTTGAAGTAAGCAAAGTCGAAGGCAGTCACATCCTTCTTCTTTGCAGTTCGGGGTACTTTAACTTTATTTGTTGGTGGCTCCACCGGTGCCGCTACTGTTATTGTGGAATGGTTGGAAGCTAAGGTCCGAACAATTTGTTGCAGGGCATCCACCTGCTTCTGTTGGATCTTAAATTGGGCTTCTAGATTTTTCTCGAACTTGTTCTATCGGGCCTCATCCCTCTTTTGTTATGACTCTAGCATTTGCATCATTCGTTCGACCGGATCGACGGAGGGCGCAGGTCATTGGCTCTCAGAACTAGCCGAAGTGCCTGAAGTACTTGCATTAACTTGTCCTGTTGCTTGTGTTTGAACCATTCCTACAAAAACAAGGAACTTACATCAGTCTCATAGAGTATTATGGACTCACTGTATAGAACGCATCTCATTTTGCCCAAATGATTTTAAAAGTTCAACTCAGAAGGGACAGGGTCATCTTAAGGAAACTTTCTGACACAAGATCAAAGGATCTAAAGGTTTTGCTCTGATACCAATATGTCACGTCCCGATTTCGCTAAATCGATAATCGTTCATCGGGCGTGATGTTGTGCAAGTGTAAGGCTCGCGTGCACAAGGCCTAAGCATAATGATATACTTTTTTAGAACACATGCAACAGAGTACGCAAATAAGATAACACACATTTGAGGCATAAAAAAGTTTCTTTTTATTAATAATGAACATCTAGTTACAGACTCTGGACCCAAAAGCAATAAGGATGCCACACGGGAATTACAACTTGGATACAAAATGAGATAGTCGTTCCATATGTCACATCATTTACTAAAACTTCAAAATATTATAGACCCCAACTGGCGAAGCTATAGCCTTGCCTCGGAGCTGCATAAAAGGGTTGTGCGGGCTTCGGGTGCTTTGTACAAGTTCCAAAAGTCACGAACGTGGTGCGTCGAGTACTGGACTGGTTGGGGGAAGAAATCTTCAGCTCCTCGTCGCGTCGCTTGGGCTCGGGGAATCTGTTGCAACGAGGGTCAGTGCTTTAAAAAGTACCGATGAGGGTGAGCTAACCTAACTAACTAAATCTAAAGTTTGTTTATAATAAGCATGCAAATTATTTGTGGTCTTTCTATCTTGCCTTAGTTTATTTTACAAGCAAGCATTGAGTATGCAACTTTACAGAAATAAATATGCCACCGTTTAGTGACTTCTACCTTCCCATCTGAACTGCTTGTATAATACTTACCATGTCCTTTCCTGCCATGAAGACATCATTAGCTTGAGCAAACAATACAAAAATATATATTGGGTCATGGCACATTAATGCCACCATGGACAATAGCTACAGAAGACGGTGACCCTTGCAGGGTAGGTAGCAAGCTCCACTACAAGGGCTTGCGTATCACCTACCCGATCTTTAAGACACCGCCTGTGCGTTGCTTACCCGATCACCTACACGCACCAACAGATGATCAATATCTCCAGCTTCGGTCTCCAAAGGTTCGATACGAAATACAAAATTCTAAGAACAAAGACAATGAAATCTATCGAAACAATTTAAGAAAATATAAGTCATAAAACCAACAAGAAAGCAACCAAGCGGCATCGAAAATGGGCAAGAAAACCAACGTAACAGAATGGCCCCTCTTGACTCTGCCGCCGAGTCCTTCTTTGAGGTACGATCCGTTGAATATGGGACCTGATTTCAAAGAATCCAATCCATAATGAGGAAAGGATCTTGATTCAATCTGTCCTGATCGAACAATACCAAGTATTTCTTAGCCGCACTTCCCAAATAGGGGGAACGGGGCACTACAATCACGTAGCCTTTCTAACAACTTAAATACCCAAGCAATAAAATTAAAATAAGGCCTTCCTATTGTATGCCTAGTCCTAGTCATTCTACAAAATTTAAATCAATCCTAAGTTGTGAATGAGCACTTTCTCCTAAGATCTTATTACTAGTCGTAGGCTCGTAGTAGTACGACTAACTTAATTACTACAACGAGTTCACACTATTTGTGAAATTGGACGTACGTAGGCCACCATAATAATTTGTTACGACCCGCACCCACTTTTCGGATACGAGTACCTGGCCAAGCCCATCCTACGCCGCAGCATCGACGGTAGTATGCGATCTATGATAACAATATTCTATCAATCCAAATAGATAATATTTAATCACAAATTTAAATCTATTGCTCATTCACAATATTTACATAGTTTTGCAAGATTCTCAATTTATGATTAAATCATAACTCGAAAACAAATTCGCTAAACACCAAATCCAAAAAAGTTGCTAGACTATCTAAATTTTAATATTGGCCTCCAAAAGTATCACGATCTCCAACAAAATCTAATGAGCAAGATAACAAGTCACCAAATCCAAAAAATGTTTACCTAGTCAGGTTAGAACGAGTACAACCCAATAGCAGTTTTAATTAATTGACAAGTACTATGAACAGTAAATAGTTATGAAATACTTGATGAGCATATAATAATGGAATAGGTACATCATAGAGGAATAGTTAAATAAAAAATAATGAAAGACAAGAAAGAAGAACAGAGAAGCATGTAAAGACAGATAGATATGTGAACTAGAAAACCTGTCATGCAAGTGTACAATCAGCAAGTAAAGAATAATCCAGAATGACTGTATCTATCTAGTATTTTGAAATACCAGGTTGAGATATGAACGGCTAGGGGTAATATCCGATAAACCACACGTGTCTTGTGTGGCTGTTATTATTCCAGTAAGACTATATAATAGAAAATGAATATTCATGCATCTCCTAGGTATTTTTTTGTCCGACTAATACTCATGGATCCAAGTCCAGACACAAATAATCTAAATAGTCCAGAAGATGTCAATAGGACAGAAAATATAATTCATTAGTCTATTAAGTTATTAGTCTAAAAAAAAGTTAATAGGCCTGAAAATACGTATCTCACGAAAATGAATCCATATAATACCAATCCGTGAATCCATCGTGTCAGGAATCAGGTAAAATACTACTATAAACATGCATCATAGAAAATATCATATAATAAAAATAATCAAAGAATGTACTAGCATGTGGTCCTTAGCTAGTACGAATCGAAACCCAAGTCAAAGTCCAAATAGCCTATGTATTACAAATTTACCATTTCAAAAGATATTGTATTTAATTTATTTAATTCTAGAATAATTACTCTAAAATCCTATTAATTTTTATTCTAAATTTTCAGGTAAATTTCTAAATTTTGTCCAAAGAACATGATTTTATCAACTCGAGACTCATAGCACATAAATCGAGGCGATCTTGTTGACCGAATAGTCAACCGATACAAACTCTACTTTCATGCCTGATTTCCTGTAGATTTTAGCATCTCAAATATGATGGAATTTATAGCTCATACAGATACGAATTCATTTTGAAACTATTGCACATACAAAACTGTATTGTACAAAGGAGGTTGATTGCTAACCTAGAAGTTCTGCAGAATTAACAGTACATAAATAATTTAAATTAAATTTTGGAAATAACATATATTAAACTTTGTCATGTCGGCTTTCTGAAACTTCAAACAATTTGTGGTTCTGATTCCTGGTTTCCCAGAATATTAAAAAATGAGACACGTCTATTTTTGGACAAGCGGTGCTCTACGAATTTTTCAGAATTTAATTTTCAGAATTTTATGAAAAATTTTATATATTCAAAAAACTATCCTCAATACTATTCTAACGCAAGAAACAAGGATACGTATAGACTTCGGAGCTATGAGTAATGGCTTCTGTAAGATCGAAGAACCCTAGATGACAATCCTCCAACCCCTTCTCTCTCTCTCTCTAAAATTAATCGGCTGAATAAGGTTATTATAATATATATATATATATATATATACATATATATATATATATATATATATATATTGGCATGCAGTTGAAAGAAAAGGGATAGGTTGGACACGTGTCAGAATCTGGTTGGGTAGTTTGTTTATATTATTTGTTTTTGATTTGCCTTTATCAAAACATTATTTAAGTCATTTTAAATATAAATAACTCAAAATAAATATTAAAAATAATCATAAAAATTTAGAAAAATTACAAAAAATATATTTTGAACACACAAACACTAAAAAGAAATTACTTGGGGCTATTTTATGTTCATATGTTTCCTACTATAATTATGAGGAGCTCTAAAAATTAGTTTTAACTATTTAACTAAAATTAAAAATTAAAAATATTTCAATAATTCTGAATTTTTTATAAAATATCTAATAATATTATAAACCCTAAAAAATTATTTGGGTCCATTCTTTGTTCCTTAGCTTGCACAATAAATTCTAAAAGTCCTAGAAAATTATTTATTAGCCTAAATAACTCCCAATAAATACTAAAATTACTCAAAAAAATTCCAAAAAATTCTAGAAAATATATTTGAATATTTAGAACCTAAATTAAGATTTTTGGATATTTTTAATTATATTTGACACTAAAATAAAATTTTAAAAGTCCTAGAAAAATAGTTTTACTAGTTTTAATTAACAAAAAATTATGAAAAACAATTCAATAGCCTAAAATTAACCTAATAACAAGATTTAAGCTAGATTTTTAGGATATAGAGGTTATATTTCTACCACAAATTCTGTCACGTAGGTTGGACGTACCCCCGTACTCGGATCCCGATCATACGGGTGCAGGTCGTGACAACACCCTCCTTATGAGCATGGGTAGACCGAGCGCATGAGTGTGTAGGTGGTATTTTTGCTCCCTGACCTGGGGTTCATACAAGAAATTTCTCCAAGTCATCAGTAGAAGACTTTTGAGACTGACCCAGTCTATATGCCCCAACAGGCTGGACACATGGGTCAGTCTTGTACACATTTTTATCAGGGGTGCAAAAAATAGTTAGTGTTGCATGTTGACTGTCATCCCCACATTTCAGATGAGGGGTATTTTCATTTTTTTATGATTAATGTATAAAATATTTCATGATATTTAATTATAATTAATCACCATAATTTTTATTTTATTGCGCCTTACCGTTGCTTCGATATTTGGAGCGCTATCCTAGCCATTGCCTTCCAGCATATTTCATAATCTTGTCCTAGGCATGTCCGGCTTCCATTCTGACCCTTGTGTAGCCCCTAATTTTGTTCTCTTGTGCTTTATTTTAGTCGCATAATTTTCGTCACGGACGTTTATATTTAATTTGATATAAATCCAATTTTGTATCTTTGTACGTTCCAATCAAAATTGGAGACACAATCTCGACCTATTTTGTGCAACCCAAATTAGGGTAATATTTTATTATGAGTCTACTTCATTCATGACACTTCTGTCCTACTTAATTTTAGCCTCTTGTACTTCTAATTAATTTTAGAACGCCAATTGTATTTAATTTTAATTAATAAAATCCAGAAACCCACTTTTGTGTAATTTTCTAATTTTTGGGGACTTAATTGCAAAACTGTAATGATGTGACATCATCCTATTGGTTTTAACCAAATGAAGAAACCAACCCCCCTTTCTTTGACTAGTCAACCCAACCTCTTTCTCCTCCTTTTGTTTGCATTTTTCTCCATGTTGAATCTGAGCCTTCCATTTTATATGGACCCATCATCACCACACAACACCCTATCCATTATATATAAATACATCCTAAACCTCTCTCCTAATGCAAACCCTATCCCAATGTGTGTAGCCGGCCCTAATCCCTAGGAGGCCATCATCAACCTCTTCCCCACATGCAAAAACCACCATCCCCATTAAAAATTCTTCATCACCACCTAAACCCTAAACTCTAACTAAACCCTAAACCAACCCCGGCCATCGCCCCGACCCAACTCCGGCAGCCTCTTCTCTGTATTCTTCCCTCGACCAGCGGTCGAGCACCGCTGTATCCGACGCCTCATCAACCTGTCCTCCACCGGAGTCACCTGTCCCGACCCCGGCCACCTAAAAGCCGCAGTCACCACCGGAGTTCAGATCCCTGCCTGACGACGAGCAGCGGCCACGAAACCCCATGACCGTCGAGTCCTCCCCCCTCACCGGAGACTCCTCGATCCAGTTCCCCACGGCCAACTTGCCGGCCTTCTCCCGCTGGACGACTGCACAGCATCGGATAAGCCAACCGTCGACCTGCCATCCCCATCTCGTCGATGACCTCGACTGAACCTAACGCCGCCATCCCGGTCATCCTCCCTGCCGTCTTCGACTGAACTCACCGGAGTTCATCAACCCACTGTCAGTCACTCGCTCGTCGTCGTCTCCTCCGAGCAATCCCCACCGGAGCAGCACACCGCCACCCATCTACTCCTTGACACCATAGAGAAGCCGCTGATCCCACACCCGCCTGAACCCGATCACCTGAGCCCTTCCCTCGACTCCACCGACTACACGGCAGCTACCCCGACGTCCCGGGAGCTCGGCAGCGGTGCCTTTGCCTGAACTTCTCCTTCCCGAGCGTCGAGCAGCCGACTACAACAACAGCAGCTCCCCTCCATGACTGATCCTCCTCCTCGACTCGCCTGAGACGACGACCACCACCAATCATCACCTTCATCATCAGCACCCTCACGATCAACTTCAATACCATCGTCGTCGTCGTCGTCGTAACCATTGTCGAACCTGGTCGTGAGTTCGAGCTCGATCTCGAAGGCCACAACTACCTCGAGAATACCTGTAAAGCAAGACCACGATACGACAAGTCAGAAGCCATTCCACCTTGCAGTTCCTCCTTTCTCTGGTATATTTCCTTCTGCAGCCTTATTCTACATTAATAAATATTCATCTTCTTCGTCTTCTATTTTGTGCCATTTGTAACGGTGTAGAACCAGCTATATAGGGATTTATATTTGGATAGTAGTGTATGTATTACTATAGAAGTTTGGGGGTGTAGCTATGTACGTATTAGCATACGTATTGATATATATATATATTTAAATATATATTGGTATATATATATATGATATATTTCTCGAACTAGTATATATATACATATGTATACGTATTGTACGTGCATCCCTAGTACCTGTTTAATATATGTATATATGTACATAGTATAAATTGATTAGTATGTATATGTATACATATATATATATAGTGTAAATTCATTAAGTTTATATACATATATTATGTATGTAATTAATTAGTATATATATTATGATTATACTATGTATATTTATATATATATCTCTACTAGGTAACCCGAGTGTAAATACGGATACCCCATAACTACACATGACCTTGTGACCCTGTGAACTGTTAGCAGACTGCCATGTACACTGACGTACTGGCGAGACCCGTATTGTTGACTGTCTGTGTCACGCCCCAGTCCCAAAAATACGTAGGACTAGGACACGTAAGCATGCCAGCCGCATGGATATGCAACTCCAATATATGGAAACCAAATCCACACGTACGCTGTAATATGAATATCAAATCCACAAGTGGTATAACTGTAATACAAGTCACAGGGTAAAATCTAAATCTCATCCACCAAAATCATATAGAAATAAATAAACAGTATCGATGAAACTAGATCTCAATAAGAAGTATCTAGGATGATAGTTGGATGGAAACAAATCCACTACCAACTCGAATAGGAAAGGTAAATATAATATAAGTACAACACAATCAAACCCAATATAAGTATACCAGCTATCGATCACGGCTCGAAGAGAAGACATCCACTAAGCATATACAACCATCCAAATATGCGCTCCTGCAAATACTCAAGAACAGATACACCTGGCAGCGGACCAGGTCCTCAGAGGGACGTAACAAGATACAAAAATACGAGCCAACTTGAATATAGTAAACATGCATATAATTTGAAAATAAATAAGTACGCTGTACAAGACAATCTATATGAATGCAAATAAGGACAACTTTTCGACGTATGGACAAGGGTAGTCTACTCGATCTAAGTCTCACAACTCACACACCCGTCTAGAACATCAGAAATCGACATACCTCTGGGGTAGCGACCAGCGCGACTCTACAGAAATCGACATACCTCTGGGGTAGCGACCAGCGCGACACACTCCCGTAGTGCGAACTATATACTATGGTTTATCAGAGTGGTTAAAAGCCCATACGCCTAATTATTGTCCTCCCATGATACTAGGTGCCATGTGTGTGTCAACATATCTAATACATAGTAATGACTAGAGAAAAACTACACATGCAAGAACTATACAGAAATGAAATAAATAAAAAGAAATATAAATAGCATGCAAAGTACTGTAAACAATTTGGTAAGGTATCTTGCCTGGGGTCCTGCTGCTGGTATGAATCAGAGTCCAAGTCACAGTCCAAATAGCCTATGTATTATAAATTTATCACGTCAAAAGATAATTTATTTTCATTTATTTAATTCTGGAATAATTACTCTAAAATCCTATTTTAATCTTATTATTCTGATTTTTATGTTAATTCCTAAATTTTGTCCAAAGAAACTAAATTTTATCAACTCGAGACTCACGGCACGCAAATCGAGGCGATCTGTTGACCGAAAAGTCAACCAACACAAACTCAATTTTCATGCATGATTTCCTGTAGATTTCAGCGTCAAAAACATGCTGGAATTTACGGCTCGTCCGAATTCAAATTTGTTTGGGAATTATGGCACATACAAATTTTGTATTATGCATCGATGGTTAAATTCTAACCTAGAAGTTCTACAGAATTAACCATATGTAAATACTTCGAACTAAATTCTGGAAAAAATATATGTCGATGATCTCGACATTTGCTTTCCGAAACTTTAAACGGTTCATGATTCTGATTCCGAGTTCTCCCGAAATTTCGAAAACATCAAAATACGTCTATTTTCGGACATGCTGTGCTCTACGAATTTTCCAGAATTTAATACTAATAATTTAGAAAAACAATTTATATAATAAGAAAGCTATCTCATTATTGTTCTAACAAAAAAACTAGGCCTCGTTTGGAGTCCGGAGCTATGCGCAATGGCTTCTGGAAGATGAAGGAACCCTAGATGATAATTCTCCAAAAATTGGCTGAAGAAAAACCCTAGAAATTAATATCTAAACTATTATATATATATATATAGGAGAGAGAAAGTGCAGCCGCGGCTCACAGCGCACCATGTGGCAGCCATCCGTGCAGCCCCGCCCAGATCGAACGGTCGCAGTTCGATGCGGCTCGGCTCAGCTGAGTCCGAGTCAAACTCGGTCTCGGCTCGGCTCGAGGTCGGCTCGGCTCGCAACCACTCAGGGGTCACTAACAGGCGGGCCAGACACTGTTCACTGCTGGAGGCTGACAGGTGGGCCCCCTGTTTGCTGACTGTGCAGAATTAATTACTTTTTGGATTTTCTTTTTCAGAAATTAGTTTTTAATTCAATTTTTCATAATTAACTCGAAATAAATGCTAAAAATAATCAAAAAATTCCCAAAAAATTCTAGAAAATATTTTTTATTATTTAGAACCTAAAATAAAATTTTGGGATATTTTTAATTAAGTTTGAATATAAAATAAATTCTTTAAAGTCCTCAAAAATTAGTGTTACTAGTTTTTAATTAACTAAAAATTATGGAAAAATCCCAATAATCTAAAATAGCCTAAAAATAATTCTAAATAAATATTTATATAAGTAAATATACTAAAAAAATTATTTTCTAATTAACTAAGATAATACTCTAAATAAATTCAACATCTATAATAAATATAATAATATAAAATATACACAAATACCTATTTTGGGTGAGGGAGTTTACAGTCTGTCTTGCACAACATTTGCAGACACGACACCCGTGCAATTTGATGCACACTTGACCCTAGTTGACCAGTGTCATACCTAGCGTGGCCCTGAGTTCAGTGCATTTTTATTGGGTGCTAGTGTAATATCTGATGCAATATTATATTTTATATTATGTCTATAGGACTGTTGGATCATCCAAACGATACTCTGGAACAGGACATTGGTATTACCAGCTATGGACCCAAGGCGAGTACATTCTCTAATAATTTCTAATTATTTGATAATTTCTATAATTCCAGTATCTAGAAATATTACATCTGATTATTGATACTGTGCTACACGGACTAGTATATAGATTGGATCTGCAGTCATGAGATATTACATTGACTATCGTATTGATATTGTACACGATATTGATATTAGACATTGTACATGATATATTAGACATTGATCGTATATCGTAACGTGTCATGGTTGGATCCACTGTACTAGTTAGGGGCGGGGGAAATATTAGTAGATTATGTGATCATACCCAACTCTACATGCATCATAGTTTACCCCACACCTCACGTCGGGTGCAGCCTGACCATTACATGCCTTATAGCCTGTTATATATGATTAGCCTGATTATTACTTGCATTATAGCTAACCAAATGGTTAGCCTGACCTTACATGAATCATAGCTAATCATATATAACAAGCCTGATCTTGTCCCAAGCTGATCACATGATAGACTGATATTTCAAACACTTAGAATAGTTATAGTTCTTCATTTCATTTTCATATACTACATCACCTATATATAATATTGTTGCTCTTTCTCTTCATTTCATATATGCACTGACTGTACCATATTGCTTATATTGCATGTCTCTTTATATTGTCATTGTATTTATGTATTGTCTTCTCTCAGTATATAACATCATCTATTTATTGTTTATAGTCCTTATCAATTAAATGGAACTGTTATTTGAGATGTACTTTGCTCCTTCATGACTGAAAATATATTTCCAGACTATGCCTTAGAGGACTGGTGTCCGATATTTTATGGACCACAGGGAGAGTAGCTGTAGACTTGGATCGGGTAGTTCAGTTGTAATTTCGGGAGGTCTAGCCGAAATTACTAGTTATCTAGTTAGTTTCCTTTAGCAGTTTATTGGTACCGGATTTGTCGTCGGTATACTTGTTGAGACTTGGATATTATCGTTGAGTTAGATTATTTCTATTTAGACTTGTATTGTGTTTTATTTATTTCTTCGATATCTTATCGTGCTGTAGTTATGTGTTTGAGTATGTTGTTTATATTATATTATGATTATTCGTGTCTTCTTATGGAGTTGGATACTCGTGTCACGACCCGCACCCGGTTTAGGGGCGCGAATGCATGGGTACGTCTAGCCTACGCCGCAGCATCGGCGGTAGAACGCTGTCTAGGTCAAGTACTATCTAAATAATCTCACACTAGTATCCAACTCCATAAGGAGACATGGATAACACTATAAAAATGAACAACATACTCAATCACAACTACAGCTCGATAAGAATTTGAAGAAACAAAAGAATACAACACAAGACTAAAGACAAAATAATCATACCTGCAATCAGTAACAACCAATCCCCAAGTGTCAGAAATAAGTCCACTAAGGTCACAGTCTGGAAAAATATTTTCCAGTCAGGAAGGAGCAAAGTACATCTCTAAATAGCAGTTCTATATAAATAACATAAACTATGTAGCGGTTCTAGATGGAAATATACCAGATGCATGTACAGGTACGAGAAATGTACAATGAAGAAATACTGGAAAATAATGTAAGTAACTGCAGGAAAAGAAATAATATGTCCATGAGCAAGAAACCTATGACTAAGTGTGTGAGTACTAGCTTTAACATGTGATCGGCTTGGGAACTTGATCAGGCTGGTTACATGTGATTAGCTATGATTCACGAAGGTCAGGCTAACCGTTGGTTAGCTATGATGCATGTATAGGTCAGGCTAATCACACGTAACAGCTATGAAGCATGGAGAGGGTCAGGCCGCACCCGACGTGAGATGTGGGATAAGCTATGATGCATGAAAAGTTGGGTATGATCACATATCTACACTAAAATACTCTCCATCCCGACTGGTATAGTAGATCCAATCATGGTACGCTATGGCACTAGATTCCC
Organism: Iris macrosiphon; assembly: GCA_036927795.1. Classification (NCBI taxonomy): domain Eukaryota; kingdom Viridiplantae; phylum Streptophyta; class Magnoliopsida; order Asparagales; family Iridaceae; genus Iris; species Iris macrosiphon. The sequence continues at coordinate 141,156,077 of JAYESA010000019.1, read as the reverse complement.
TAGGAAGGTATCAAATCTTCCCGGGAATCAGTGTCTGTACATGCACAAGATAACAAGGAAAACAAGTCTTGTACAAGCTACACCATGAATAAGGAATAACATCTCATGACGAGATCCGTGTATACCAATCCGTGTAACCAATGTGTGAAGAACATGGATATTTATACTAGATACAGTGAACATAGGAGATATCATAAATTAGAAACTAATCAGAGAATGTACTCGCCTTGGGTCCTTAGCTGGTAATTATTGATGTCCTGTTCCAGAGTATCCCCTGGGTAAACCAACAGTCCTATAAACATAACACAAGCAAAACCACATTTGCATCAGATGCTACACTAACACATCACAAATACATGAACTCAGGGGCTCTGCCAGGTATGGCACTAGTCAACTAGGGTCATCTATTAGGGATACGTATATAATACACATTTACACTCAGAGTATATACCAATAAAACGTACATAATATATATATAAGTCTCTTAGTAATTGTACAAAATACGTATTTGTGTATATACACTAATAGATGTATATAATATATTTTTATACCAAAATACATATTTGTATATATATATATATCAATCAAATATATTTTATACATATTAAACTAATCAGAGAATGTACATAATGCCACACTTCTCAAGGTGATCCCAAATGAATTAATAGTTAGTTCCAATGGGTCCGGAGCAGTCCAAATAGCTAGAAACTATAAAAAGAAGTCCATGATCGGAGTTCGGCACGAAAACCGAGATAAGAATTCCAGGCTAATAAGAGGAAGGGTCGTTGTTTGTTATTAAGGTAACACCTTAATTTAATGAAAATCATTTCGAAATTATTTTTGAACAGTAATTACTAGTAAAAGTTTATTTATAAAAATCTAAAATTTACGTAAAAGCCAATATATTTATATATCCCTAGAAATTTCAGTTACCAATCCAAATAACCAATTTTTGAACCAATTTTATTATTGAAACTAAAAATTTTAATTAATTATAAAACCCGAAAATTATTATATCTTACATAATCGAAAATCCTTATATATACATAACTAAATTTCACACATAATAATTAACTAAATTCGTACATTAAAACAATAAAACTAATTATATTTTATTTACTAAACTAATTAGAAATTAACTAATTGATTACAAATAACTATTGATTAATAAATTAATGCTGATTAATAACTTAATTAACTGATTAATAAATCAATTAACTGATTATAAATAATTTACTGATTAAGAATTAATTACTACTTAACTAAACTAATCTAATTATAACTTAACTAAACTAATATAAATTAACTAACTTGATTAATTATCTAAACTAATTATAATTTAATTAACTAATTAATATACTTTACATTAACTTAACCATTATTTACTAAAACTACTTAGAAATTTACTAATCACATTCACTACTCCAATAATTCACAGAACCGAAGAAGGGGAGAGAAACGAGGGCTCACGTTTGGGGGAGGGGTTTCCCAGCGTCGGCGCGGGGAAGTCCGCCGGGATCAGGCCGGGCAGGGCAGTCCACGACTTCGAGGCTGAAATGGGAGGAGCGCTCGTCGGCTTCGACAACCAAATCGGCGGCGAAGCTCGGCTCGGGTCTGCTGTGGCGGCGGGGCTCGACTCGAGGCTGCGGTGGATCTGGGTTCGACGGATCTGAGGCGGCCACGGCTCGACGCGGTGAGGAGGTCCGAGGCGGCGGTGGTTCAAGGAAGCGGTCTCGCATCCACCGGCGAGCTCGACGACGACGAGGAGGAGCCACAGTCACCGGAGCTAGGTTAGGGTTAGGGTCTGCTGTGGATGTGTCGGTTTGGAACGTGTCCGGGGCTGGACACGATGGGTTTGTGTGGTAGCTGTGTCCGAGGCTGGACACACGGATTCGATGTACTGTGGTGTGGGGGCGGACGTATCCGGGTGTTGGACACAGGGATGATGTTGTGTACAGTGGTGGATGTGGATGTGTCCGGGTGTGTCGGACACGAAAATTAGATTGTAATGTTGTAAATCTGGACACAGGAAATGAATGGATACGGTAGGACACCCGGGGTTGGACCCGAGGCCAACACGGCTGACACGGTGATGCTGGACACACGGACACGAGCACACAAAATGGTGGTGGTTGTTGGCTTGTGGAAATTGTGGGGGCTAGCTAATAAATTGGAGATTAGGGTTTCTTAGGAATGGTGATGAGGGACTTAAATAGGGAGAGGGTGTGGGATGAAGGGTGAGGGTTGGCCCAAATAATGAATGGCCCAGATAATAAATAAACGAGTTTTCATGTGGGAAAAATGAGGGTGTGTAGGCTAGTTAATGGGAAATGGCAACTTGTAAAATTTAAAAAAAAAGATTATAATTTCAGAAAATGTTTTTAGGAAAGCGAGCTGATTTCCAATTTAACTACTAATTAAACCCCTATTTGAAAACCCTAGAGAATATGAAATTCATGTATTTACTATTCCAAAAATGGATATGAAAATTTTATTATGAACAACTAGTCCTTCAATAATTTTTATTAACAAATAATTTCATAATTTCAAACCAATAAATATTCGAAGCTATATACATATTATTTATCTATTTATTTATAATAAAATCGACATTTAGGAAAAATGAATTTTATAAAAGATTTCAAATCACCTACAAAAATCAAACATTGCTCAAAATCTAATACTACAATTTCAAGGAGAAAATATGCTATAATCTTGATATAAAAATTAAAAATCTAATTATTTCGGAAATTTAAAAATCGGAGGTTACAAGTCTACCCACCTTAGAAAAATTTCGTCCTCGAAATTTAGGATTCTCAATAATTGCTTTTACTCATCATATTATTTCTATCAAAATTTAAATTTTAAAACAATAATCATGAAGTAATTTCATAATGTTATTTCACAACCTTTCAAAAATTTTATAACATCATATTCCGGAAAATCTTCAAGGTTTAAAATCAAATTCAAATTTTTATCAGAATCTCCTCCAAAATTTAAATTCGCATCTAAATACTCAAGGATTTAATATCCAATCCTCCAATTGGAATCCAATCAATGCATATTTATAAAACAAAAAATCGGAATCCCAAAATTTAAATTTTAAACACTAATCCATCAATCATCTTACTCCTCTAACTCAATTTTAGTTGATGCTTATTCAAATCTAAATCCTCATCCCGAGAATTGAATTCGACACTATTCCATTAACGATATTTTTTTTTTTCCTCAAATACTCAACGATGCGATACTTTCAGAATCTTCAATGCAACATTCATAATATAAACTATAAATTTCTATCTTGCAATCAAATAGAAAAATGATAATCTCTCAAATTTTCTCAAATTTTAATAATCACTTCCATCATATCGAGACCTTCCTAAAATTAATAAATCCTCAATTTTGCCCTGTGAATTTCTTAATTCTCTATTTAAGTTAATGTCTGTCCTCGAATTTCAATCATACCTCGATTTCATAAAATCAACGATCCATCAACTCCGTTATAACAACCCCTAAATTCTTTATTTAAATTAATGCTCATCCACAATTTAATCCTCTTGTCTCTTTTTGCCAGTCATAACCTCGTCACAGATCTTTGCTATGGTCAAAACCCTAATGATCATGATTTAAGAAAACTCTACCTACAGCCATGCAATTTAAGAAAAAATAGGTCATGTATCTTGTCATGGTATTTCAGTCTCTGTTAAGGTGTACTACTAGTTTTATTCTAACAAGGAATCATGCATACAACTACAGTACTAGGAAAATTAATCAATCGAAAGGCGAAAAAGAATATTATGAGGGAAAGAAAGAACCTGCTAACATATTACTTACGGTATCTCCTATCTCTAACAAACACTTAACTCTAGCACATTCACTAACTAATTCCTATCCCTGTACACTGGTACCCATATCAACTAATCATTAGTCCACAAGACATCCATGATTACATCCTCATTGCATACACCTGCCTATTGATACCTAAATCTGATACCAAGAATCTTTAATATATCCATGGTTTAATAATGCATCCAAGGTTTGATACCTATATCTCTTTAGTACCCTACTCTCTGTCGGTTCCCGTTCCTACTATAATTGTTCATACTAGTCGTCCTTATCACTCAATATACGTCAAGTGCAACACCATACTAAATACTGCTCCTTCCAATACAACTTTAGATGGACACCCAAGTCAGTCTGCGGTGCCATCTCAATCATGCTCAAATCATCAGATCCTTACACATGTATATCATCTACTCATATATTAATATTCATATCTCTCATCTACCATAAAATTAATCCTCAAAATAATCGTCAAGGTTTAACTTCTCGATCAACTTAAAATAAATTGTATATACTTCCTCAAAATCAGATACTCAATATCGAAAATAAAATTTAATCACTCCTAAAATCTTTGTAGCCTTAACCACGTTTATTGAATTCATATTTGAAATCCTCAAAAATTTATTGACATAATCTCAACTCCTCAATTATTCTAAAATAAACATTTTATTTCCCCCTTTCGATTTATAACTCCACAAAGGTACATATCAGTGCTCACGGTCTCTGATACTCAAGGTGCACTCAATACATCTAGTGTCTATAATTGTGTACTAAAATTGTACTGCCTGAATCACTTGTACTATTACCTCCAATGATCAAAGTTATCATCACATATATTTTCTTCCATGATTTTCAATCTATATTAACTGGTATATCATCCGAGTATCATCACGCAGAGTGCTTACTGTTTTGAGCGTCATTCTCGACTAACTCTCGAAATAGAACCATTAGCACTCTTGGTATTATATCACTAGCTTCATTAATGGATCATCTCATCAAGCTCATTAGAACTCATGTTTACCTGTTCCTTCTATAATACTTATGTTTCTTTACTCTCATGGGCATGTGTATGGTTCTTCATCTCGATTGATGTATAGGTATTCCCCTTTAACTTTTTCAGTCTGTTAAATTGATCTGTGATACGTTTCACCATCTTCATTACCAATTTCGATATTTCTCTTCTCATGACAGCCCATTAACTCTTTTATGCATATACAATTCCTTACCTTTAACACACCCGATATCAATCATCAAATTGAACATCATGCTCCATAAATCCTTAACACAATTCCTGGATACTTAATTGTTCACGTAGATCATCCAATTGCATAATCGTGATTATCCAGGGTGAGTATGTTGGCTCTGATACTAACTCTGAGAACTATCACTGATACTCTTACTCCTCTTTCTATAATACCAATACTAATTATAATAACACCTATCATAGAACTATTGCTACAAGGTACTATACTATGGGTATCTCTAGATTAATGCCTAATGCTCCCATGTCCAACATAAGAAACACTTACAAACTCACAAGTCACACTCGGTCAAACTAATACAAGATACAACCAAAATTGTAAGTCACTAATTATCATACTAACAAGGAATCCTCAAAGAAAATAAGCTCAAAAAGGAACTGGATCAAGGGCGGAAGGTATCTTTACTGCTAGTAAAGAGAAGAAGCGATGGAACAAAGTCCTGGAATAACATAAATAGATAAGTCTTGAGATGATACTTTAAGAACCAATTTAAGATACAACCTGATAATCATACACGTCTGTCAGAAATCATGACACACAGAATCCTCGCCACGCCAGTAAGCATATATGCGATAAATGACAGGTTCCGTAACTAAGGTATGCAACCCTATAATTATGTCATCTAGAATCCTCGCCACGCCAACCGGTATGGCTGCGAGAAACTCTAAATCTCATAACTAAAGTATGTACATCCAAGTTAGGTTCCTACGTTCTCGTTACGACAGCTAATATGGCTGCGATAAACTCTAGGTCCCATAACCAAAGTAGACGTTTTACCTTTCTCACTGTCCTCATCAATATATGTCATCAGATGATACCATAAATTCTAGTCCGTAAAATTCATCTCAATATGAAATCAACTCAACAACGATACCAGGAATTAAAGTTAACAACTGGTCAACAAGAATAACTCAATAATGATGCCAAGATTTTAATTTAATAACTGATCAACAAGAATCAAGTTCAATAACAACAAGCAAGAGCGGACGAAAACAAGAAAAAGATTTAAATTAGAAATTATAATAAGATTCTCAAGGGGTCGTCCCAGAAATCTCTCAAGAGTTTGTGATTGAGTATCCTCTCTTATCCTAGCATCCTATGTCCTATATTCAATAGCAGGTACGCAGTAGTACAACTATGACGTCGCACTACTACGACATCGCACAACTAGCGAAGTCTGACCTGCGTGGGCCACCACTAAAAACGTGTCACGACCCGCACCCGGTTTAGGGGCGTGAGTGCATGGGTACGTCCAGCCTACGCCGCAGCATCGGCGGTAGAACGCTGTCTAGGTCAAGTACTATCTAAATAATCTCACACTAGTATCCAACTCCATAATAAGACACGGATAACACTATAAAAATGAACAACGTACTCAATCACAACTACAGCACGATAAGAATTTGAAGAAATAAAAGAATACAACATAAGACTAAAGACAAAATAATCATACCTGCAATCAGTAACAACCAATCTCCAAGTGTCAGAAACAAGTCCACTAAGGTCACAGTCTGAAAAAATATTTTCCAGTCAGGAAGGAGTAAAGTACATCTCTAAATAGCAGTTCTATATAAATAACATAAACTATGTAGCAGTTCTAGATGGAAATATACCAGATGCATGTACAGGTACGAGAAATGTACAATGAAGAAATACTGGAAAATACTGTAAGTAACTGCAGGAAAAGAAACAATATGTCCATGAGCAAGAAACCTATGACTAAGTGTGTGAGTACTAGCTTTAACATGTGATCGGCTTGGGAACTTGATCAGGCTGGTTATATGTGATTAGCTATGATTCACGAAGGTCAGGCTAACCGTTGGTTAGCTATGATGCATGTATAGGTCAGGCTAATCACACGTAACAGCTATGAAGCATGGAGAGGGTCAGGCCGCACCCGACGTGAGATATGGGATGAGCTATAATGCATGAAAAGTTGGGTATGATCACATATCTACACTAAAATACTCCCCACCCCGACTGGTATAGTAGATCCAATCATGGTACGCTATGGCACTAGATTCCCTAGGAAGGTAGCAAATCTCCCCGGGAATCAGTGTCTGTACATGCACAAGATAACAAGGAAAACAAGTCTTGTACAAGCTACACCATGAATAAGGAATAACATCTCATGACGAGATCCGTGTATACCAATCCGTGTAACCAATGTGTCAAGAACATGGATATTTACACTAGATACAGTGAACATAGGAGATATCATAAATTAGAAACTAATCAGAGAATGTACTTGCCTTGGGTCCTTAGCTGGTAATTATTGATGTCCTGTTCCAGAGTATCCCCTGGGTAAACCAACAGTCCTATAAACATAACACAAGCAAAACCACATTTGCATCAGATGCTACACTAACACATCACAAATACATGAACTCAGGGGCTCTGCCAGGTATGGCACTAGTCAACTAGGGTCATCTATTAGGGATACGTATATAATACACATTTACACTCAGAGTATATACCAATAAAATGTACATAATATATATATAAGTCTCTTAGTAATTGTACAAAATACTTATTTGTGTATATACACTAATAGATGTATATAATATATTTTTATACCAAAATACATATTTTTATACCAAATATATTTTATACATATTAAACTAATCAGAGAATGTACATAATGCCACACTTCTCAAGGTAATCCCAAATGAATTAATAGTTAGTTCCAATGGGTCCGGAGCAGTCCAAATAGCTAGAAACTATAAAAAGAAGTCCATGATCGGAGTTCGGCACGAAAACCGAGATAAGAATTCCAGGCTAATAAGAGGAAGGGTCGTTGTTTGTTATTAAGGTAACACCTTAATTTAATGAAAATCATTTCGAAATTATTTTTGAACAGTAATTACAAGTAAAAGTTTATTTATAAAAATCTAAAATTTACGTAAAAGCCAATATATCTATATATCCCTAGAAATTTCAGTTACCAATCCAAATAACCAATTTTTGAACCAATTTTATTATTGAAACTAAAAATTTTAATTAATTATAAAACCCGAAAATTATTATATCTTACATAATCGAAAATCCTTATATATACATAACTAAATTTCACACATAATAATTAACTAAATTCGTACATTAAAACAATAAAACTAATTATATTTTATTTACTAAACTAATTAGAAATTAACTAATTGATTACAAATAACTATTGATTAATAAATTAATGCTGATTAATAACTTAATTAACTGATTAATAAATCAATTAACTGATTATAAATAATTTACTGATTAAGAATTAATTACTACTTAACTAAACTAATCTAATTATAACTTAACTAAACTAATATAAATTAACTAACTTGATTAATTATCTAAACTAATTATAATTTAATTAACTAATTAATATACTTTACATTAACTTAACCATTATTTACTAAAACTACTTAGAAATTTACTAATCACATTCACTACTCCAATAATTCACAGAACCGAAGAAGGGGAGAGAAATGAGGGCTCACGTTTGGGGGAGGGGTTTCCCGGCGTCGGCGCGGGGAAGTCCGTCGGGATCAGGCCGGGCAGGGCAGTCCACGACTTCGAGGCTGAACTGGGAGGAGCGCTCGTCGGCTTCGACAACCAAATCGGCGGCGAAGCTCGGCTCGGGTCTGCTGTGGCGGCGGGGCTCGACTCGAGGCGGCGGCGGATCTGGGTTCGACGGATCTGAGGCAGCCACGGCTCGACGCGGTGAGGAGGTCCGAGGCGGCGGTGGTTCGAGGAAGCGGTCTCGCATCCACCGGCGAGCTCGACGACGACGAGGAGGAGCCACAGTCACCGGAGCTAGGTTAGGGTTAGGGTCTGCTGTGGATGTGTCGGTTTGGAACGTGTCCGGGGCTGGACACGATGGGTTTGTGTGGTAGCTATGTCCGAGGCTGGACACACGGATTCGATGTACTGTGGTGTGGGGGCGAACGTGTCCGGGTGTTGGACACAGGGATGATGTTGTGTACAGTGGTGGATGTAGATGTGTCCGGGTGTGTCAGACACGAAAATCAGATTGTAATATTGTAAATCTGGACACAGGAAATGAATGGATACGGTAGGACACCCGGGGTCAGACCCGAGGCCAACACGGCTGACACGGTGATGCTGGACACACGGACACGAGCAGACAAAATGGTGGTGGTTGTTGGCTTGTGGAAATTGTGGGGGCTAGCTAATAAATTGGAGATTAGGATTTCTTGGGAATGGTGATGAGGGACTTAAATAGGGAGAGGGTGTGGGATGAAGGGTGAGGGTTGGCCCAAATAATAAATGGCCCAGATAATAAATAAACGAGTTTTCATGTGGGAAAAATGAGGGTGTGTAGGCTAGTTAATGGGAAATGGCAACTTGTAAAATTTAAAAAAAAAGATTATAATTTCAGAAAATGTTTTTAGGAAAGCTAGCTGATTTCCAATTTAACTACTAATTAAACCCCTATTTGAAAACCCTAGAGAATATGAAATTCATGTATTTACTATTCCAAAAATGGATATGAAAATTTTATTATGAACAACTAGTCCTTCAATAATTTTTATTAACAAATAATTTCATAATTTCAAACCAATAAATATTCGAAGCTATATACATATTATTTATCTATTTATTTATAATAAAATCAACATTTAGGAAAAATGAATTTTATAAAAGATTTCAAATCACCTACAAAAATCAAACATTGCTCAAAATCTAATACTATAATTTCAAGGAGAAAATATGCTATAATCTTGATATAAAAATTAAAAATCTAATTATTTCGAAAATTTGAAAATTGGAGGTTACAACTCGTACGAGATTGTTTAGACAGTGCATTAACCTAGACAGCGTTCTACCGCCGATGCTGCGTCGTAGGCTGGACGTACCCACGCTCTCGTGCCCCTATACCGGGTGTGGGTTGTGACACATTTTTAGTGGTGGCCCATGCAGGTCAGACTTCGCAAGTTATGCAATGTCGTGGTAGTGCGACGTCTTAGTTGCACTACTACGTGCCTGCTATAGAATATAGGACATAGAGAGGATACTCAATAAAAAAAAATTTAGAGATTCCTGGGACGACCCATTGAGAATCTTATTACAATTTCTAATTTAAATCTTTTTCCTTGTTTCCGTCCGCTCTCGTTTGTTGTTATTGAACTTGATTCTTATTGATCAGTTATTAAATTAAAATCTTGGTATCGTTATTGAGTTGATTTCATATCGAGATGAATTTTATGGGCTAAAATTTATGGTATCATCTGATGACATATATTGATGAGGACAGTGAGAAAGACAAAACATCTACCTTGGTTATGGAACCTAGAGTTCATCGCAGCCATACTAGATGTCGTGACGAGAACGTAGGAGCTTGACTTGGATGTACATACTTAAGTTATAAAATTTAGAGTCTCTCGTAACCATACCGGTTGGCGTGGCGAGGATTCTAGATGACATGATTATAGAGTCGCATACCTTAGTTACGGAACCTGTCGTTATCGCATCTACGCTTACTGGCGTGGCGAGGATTCTGTGTGTCATAATTTCGGACAGACGTGTATGATTATCAGGTTATATCTTAAATTCGTTCTTAAAGTCTCATATCAATACTTATCTATTTCCGTTATTACAGGACTTTGTTCCATCGCTTTCTTTTGTTGCTAGCAGTAGAGATAACTTTATTCCTTAATCCAGCTCCTTTTGAGCTTCTTTTCTTGAGGATCCTTATTAGTATAATAATTAGTGACTTTCAATTAGGTCTGTGTCTTGAGTATTAGTATTGACTGAGCGTTGCTTGTGAGTTTATAAGTGTTTCCTAGTTGGACATGTGAGCAGTAGGCATTAATCTAGAGTTAACCCATAGCATAGTACCTTGTAACAATAGTTCTATGATAGGTGTGTTATAGTTAGTATTGGCACTATAGATAGAAGGAGAAAAGAGTATCAGAGAAGGTTCCAATGGTAAGTATCAGAATCAACATGCCAGTCCTGGATAGTCATTAATTTATGTAATTGGGTGATCTAGGTAAACAATTAAGTATCAAGGAATTGTATTAAAAATTAATGGAGCATGATATTCAATTTGATGGTTGATACTTGGGTGTATCAAGAGTAAAGAAATGTATATGCATAAAGATAATTTATGAGTGTGCCATAGTAGGAGGATACCCATAAGTATATAAGAGAGTGTGAGAGAATAAGAATACATTGTACTAAGTAGTGAGACTTGTGTTACAGATAAAAGAAGGACCTTGATATATGATTTGATCTGAGTGTACCGATATATGACTAATGATGAATGTACCACCTGATATTGAGACAAGTGATGTATTGGAAGCAATAGATGAAAGAGTGCCTAGAAGGTATGTGCACAATGCACAGTGGGTGATAAGTATCAGAAAAAGAAAGTTCATAAAAATGGAAGCATGAGTATTAGAAAATTCCAATGGTGTATCATGGGTTGAGAAATATCAAGATAGATTATATAAGGTATAAAGTGTATCACAGACTAGTGTAACAGTCTGTAAAAGATTTAAGAGAAGATACGTATACATCAATCGAGATATGGAACCATATGCCGCCCAGGAGAGCGATGTAAAACATGTGTATTATATAAGTTATAACTAGTGCAAATGATCGTGAGTTCTAATAAGTGATAAGATGATCTAATGATGAAGCTAGTGTTACCATATCAATAGTGCTAATGTTTCTATATCGAGGATTAGTGGAGCAAGGTGCTAATAACAATAAGTACTTCGTGTGATGATAATTAGATTGGTGTGTTAATTAATATAGATAGAAAATTATTGGAGAAAATAAGTGTGACGATAACTTTGATTATTGGGAGTTATAGTGCAAGTAATCCGGGTAGTGCAAATTTTAGTACACATTTGAGGGGTGTAGACAATTAGTGTATATGTATGTGTACCTTGAATGTTAGAGACTGTGAGTATTTATATGTATACTTAGATAGATGTAGATTTAAATTTATAATTTGAAGAGTGTAAATGAATTAAAATTTTAAGAATTTTGAGGACTTGAGATTTTATGTTATTAAAATGTTTGAGGATTCAAAATTTGATTCAATAAACATAGTCAAAACTGTAAAGATTTTTGGAAGTGACTAAAATTTTATTTCGATATTTGAATATTTAACTTTTGAGGAAAGTATATGCATTTTACTTTAAATTGTTCAAGAAGTTAAATTTTGATAATTTTATTTCGAGGATAAAATTTTATGATGGGTAAGAAATGTATAAGAATAGAAGGTGTGCATTGTGTAAGGATCTATTGGCTTGAGAATGCTTGAGATGACACTACAAAAAGACTTGGGTGTCCATCTAGAGTTGCATTAGAAGGAGTAGTACTTAGTATGGTGTATTGCACTTGGTGTGCACTTGAGTGATAAGAACAACTAGTATAAACAATTACAGTAGGTAAGGGAGCTAGCAGTGAGTGTGCTTGTAGTAGAAACTATGGTACTAAAGAGATAGAGGTATCAAACTTTAGATGCATCATTTGACCGATGATTATGTTAAGAGGTCCTTGGTATCAGATTTTGGTATTAATAAACAGATGGGTGTAATGTGGATGTATCCAGGGATATCTTGTGGACTAATGATTAGTTGATATGGGTACCAGTGTACAAGGATAGGAATTAGTTAGTGAATGTGCCAGAGTTAAGTGTATGTTAGTGTCACGACCCGCACCCGGAATTTGGGTATGAGTCGTGGGTACGTCCAGCCTACGCCGCAGCATCGGCGGTAGAACGCTGTCTAGGTCTCAACATATAATATATCCTGTCAATAGTCTCAACTCCGCACGGAGGACAATGATAAATATCCACAGTTCTATAATATACTCAATCACAAGCTATAAGAAATAATGGCACGATGAGAATATAAAAGAGTTCTATAAAAACCAACCACAATAAGTCCAACCCAAATCCTGGGTCTAAATGACCTCACAAAATCACAAAATAATAAATACAACTCAGTCTCAGTCTAAAACAATAAATGCAGAAAAATAATCTAAGAATTTCCAGTACATTCTCCTCTAGGCTAGGCAACTCCTCTGGGGTTTCTGGAGTGAAATCACCCTCTAATCCTGGGCCGTAATGAGTGGGGCACAAGCTCTCCAGGTCCTCTGAAAAATGTTATCCAGTCAGGATTGGAACGAAGCACAAGCACTAACAGCAGTTTCATTAAATTGATAAAATTTATAAACAGTGTAAGAAATACAAGATGGAAAATAAATGCTAGAAATGTAAAGTACTGGAGAAAAATAGAAACAGGCAATAGAGCATCTAGCAATGAACAATAAATAGTGAATGCTAGACAATAAGTAGTGAATGCTGGAACAGGTGAATCTGAATAAAATAGACATCTAGCTAAGTGTTTGAATTATCAGTTTATCATGTGATCGGCTTGGGACTTGATCAGACTGGTTATATATGATTAACTATGATTCTTGTAGGTCAGGCTAACCATATGGTTAGCTATAATGCATGTAGTGGTCAGGTTAATCATATATAACAGCTATGATGCATGTAAGATAGTCAGGCCGCACCCAACGTGAGAAGTGGGGTGAGCTATGATGCATGTGAAGGATTTGGATATGATCACATAATCTACTAATAGTTTCCCATCCTCCAGCTAGCATGATGAATTCCAATCATGACTCCTCATGATGAGGATCTAGGGTGCTAACCCGTGTATCCATAGTGTCGGAATCAAGTATGTAATACAACTGTATTATAGAAATAATCAACAATAAAAACTGTCAGAGAATGTACTCGCCTGTGGTCCTGAGCAAGGTGTGAGGATAAATGTCCAAAGTGGGATCACAATGACCTATTTATGGAATATTAATGTCAGATATTAAATCAAAAGAATAGCATGTTTAACAATTTAAATACGAGGTTTCTAGGTCATTTCTGAGGTTTACTGGTCAATACTAGGTCCACTAGTCCAATTATATATCATACTAAGGATACCTAACTTATACTAGTTAATAACTTAACTAGTAACTTAATACCTAATACCTATTTGGTATCTAACCTTACCTACTATACATGATACCAATTTAACCAATGCTAAAAATACAATTGATTTCATACACATAGGTACTCACTTAATGATACATAGTTGCACACACACAGTTATCTAACACTAGCACTCTAGAACTAAACACATAGGCAGACACACACAGTTCTAATTAACTGAGACACCCTACACCAACACTATCCTACATCCACACACAAGTAGACACTGCTACACACAGGAAAATTGACCTGGATACACATAGACACAGCCACTGAATACTGATACATTGCCTACACCCTACTGGACTACACACAGATCTCACCCCCTGCACACTGATACCTCACTGGCCGACTAATACACATGTTCACTCACAAAAATTACTGAGAGTGCTCACACACATAGGTACACAGACATAGGTATTTACTCACTGCACACAACACATATCTACACCAAGTTCTAACTGATACACATAACTTGAGACTCACTTGGACCTTACTACTCCAGTATGTCCAACTGCTCCCTGAGAAAACTATGCTCACAAGAAAAATACACTGAAACACAGGGTAGGAACTCACTGCATAACACAGGTATCCACTTAATACCTAGACATACTGACACAAAGACACCCAGGTACCTAACTGACACACAAACACAGCCACACAGCCCAGATATTCTCACACTGAACTCATGGACACATACCTACCCACAGTCACACATTTAATAGATAGGTATTACTCACACCCACACACAGACACTCATCTCACATGTATTTCTGATACACTCTTACACTGAATGCACAGACACACTGCTATCTTAAGTCCTCACATACATACTGAGTTCTACACTGCAACTTACACACACTCACACAGGTAATTCACCTATGCATACACTGAAATAAATGCACAGTTTACTCTGGTTTCATTTTGATACACACACAGGGATATATATATGCTAAATACTGATACTCTACACAGTTAAACACCCACACACACAGGCTCATTCACTCTCAGGCACAGGTCTACACACTGATAACTTAATCCTATGCACACACACCTCAACACATAGGGACTGTACCTAATACACAGAGATACACTGGTATTCTTAGTTAGGAACTCACTGATACACACAAGCACATACATAGGTAGAGATATTCACACAGACACAGTTAAAATGAGGTACCCGATACGAATAACCCCTAATTCCTGATACTACACATTCCCACACCCATAAGCTACTGATATATCACAGCACATGCCCCCAACTCGACTGCTCAGGATTCCACAGTGCACATAGCACATAACCCGAACCTACACTGCCCAGAACTCCCCCGATGCACAGAATTCTGCACAGTGAACTCCCTCTTCCCCCTTGGTGCATTTTCTTCTCCCAAACACACAATTATATATATATATATATGTATGTATAAATAT
This sequence comes from Iris macrosiphon, assembly GCA_036927795.1. Classification (NCBI taxonomy): domain Eukaryota; kingdom Viridiplantae; phylum Streptophyta; class Magnoliopsida; order Asparagales; family Iridaceae; genus Iris; species Iris macrosiphon. The sequence continues at coordinate 141,140,525 of JAYESA010000019.1, read as the reverse complement.
ATACATATGTATCATACATCAAAACATACAACATTAGAATAGATTAGCTAGGTAAACCCCTATGAAGCATTTCATCGAGCACTTAGGGTGCTGGAATCGAACCCCTACACAGAACTTCTAAAATCCCAATTGAAGCCCCCTAAACGAGATCTGAATCTTCACGTTGGAGGGTAAAATCAGTCTACAAGCAAATCCTAAGGGTTAGGGTTCACGAAATATGGGGTAATCCAAATGTAGGGACACCTAAAACCCAAATTCTAAACCCTAAATCGAAACTACACAGCAAGGGTGGGTTCCTAATGGGTATTAACATCAGAAAACAGAAATTAAATGAGTAAAAATAGGGTTTTACCTGCAGGGATGGTTTCTCCAATGGAAGTTCTTCTTTCCCAAGGCTTTTTGACCCAAGTTCCTTGCTTTCCTTGCTTTAGAGGAGGAGAATGGGATCTCTAGGGCTAGATTTCGAATTCTGGAGTGGGGAGATGGCTTTCTCTTAATGGAGGCTAGGGTTTCTTCTTTCTATATGAAGAAAGAGAGGATTCCCTTTTATATTAAGGCCAAGTTAGGGTTTCTAATGCGTAATCTAGGTTTAACCCCCAGGTTAGGTCAATAGGAACTTAACTAACTAAGGTTTAGTCAGTCTAGGGTTTGAGGTTCCACCCTAAAATTTGAATTCTAGGGTTTCACTAGAACTGGGTCTTCTAATTAGGGTTTGGTCATTAGGGTTGTCCTAATGAGTTCTAGGATTGACCTAAAACCAAATATTATTAACAACATATAATTACTTTATAAAACTCAGCAATTTAGTTTAATACATAATTATTCAAAATAGTGAAATTACATAAATACCCTTATCTGGAAAGGTGGTAGTGACAAGTCTACCCTCCTAAAAGAAATTTCGTCCTCAAAATTAGACTGAACTAGAACAAGAATGAAATCAGAAAAAGGAAATATACCTCAAGTCTAGAAGAGATACGGGTATTGCTCGCACATTTCGTCCTCTCTCTCCCAGGTCGACTCCCCTGGAGAGTGATGTCTCCATGCAACACGAACCAAAGGAATAGTTTGGTTCCGCAACACCTTCTCTCTGCGGTCCAAGATCTCTATGGGCTGCTCGGGGTAGCTGAGCGTCGGACCAACCTCAATCTCCGAGTGATCAAGTACGTGACTAGGGTCTGCCACGTACCGTCTCAGCTGCGACACGTGGAACACATCATGCACTCCCTCTAATGCAGGCGGCAAGTCCAGTCTATACGCCACTGCACCTACCCTCGCAAGAATGCCAAAGGGTCCGATGTAGCGTGGGCTAAGCTTTCCGCCTCGACCAAAATGAATCGTGCCACGCGTCGGAGAAATTCGTAGGAATACTAGATCGCCAACCTAAAACAAAATAGTCTCAACACGCAGTCTAAACAACAACACAAACCAAAAAAATAAAAATCTATACCTGAAACTCAAGGGGTCTACGGTGGCTGTCGGCCCAATGCCGCTGTCTGTCCTGCGCCACTCGCAGTCTGTCTCTGATGAGTTTTACCTTTTCTGCTGCATCCACGACCATTTCTGGTCCTAGCAAGGCTCTCTCTCTAACGTCGTCCCAAGATAACGGTGTACGACACCTCCTTCCATAAAGAGCCTCAAATGGTGACATCTCGATGCTGGCCTGGTAGCTGTTGTTGTAGGCGAACTCTACCAGGTGTAGATGATCCTCCCAAGAGCCTCCGAGATCTAGAACACAAGTACGTAGCATATCCTCGAGAGTCTGATTAGTCCTTTCAGACTGCCCGTCTGTCTGGGGGTGATATGCGGTACTGAACTTGAGCTGAGTGTCCAAGCTAGTCTGCAGACTCCTCCAGAAGTGGGAAGTGAAACGGCTATCCCGATCCGAGACGATGCTTACAGGAACTCCATGAAGTCTAACGATCTGTCGTACGTACATCTCTGCTAGCCTCTCTGTCGACGTGCCCACCTTGAAAGGTAAGAAATAGGCTGATTTGGTCAACCTGTCCACGATGACCCAAGTCGCGTCCTTCCCTCCTGGAGAATGTGGAAGCCCTGAAACGAAATCCATGGTCACGTGCTCCCATTTCCATTCTGGGATCGGTAAAGGTTGAAGCAAACCACCTGGCCTTTGCCGGTCTGCCTTTACCTGCTGGCACACTAGACACCGGGATACGAAGCGTGCTACCTCGCGCTTCATTCCATACCACCATACGTGCTCCCTCAAGTCTCGATACATCTTGTTGGCACCGGGATGCATCGAGTACTGAGAGCGATGTGCCTTCTGCAAAACCTTCTCGTGCAGCTCCCCGCTCGGCACACACATCCTCATGCCGTGCCGTAAGGAACCATCCTCTGCGATAGTAAAGTCGTCCGACAATCCTATCTGAACCTGTGCCCTGATACTCCTCAGAGCCTCATCATCGTACTGCGCAGCTCTGATCCTGTCCATCAGTTCGAACTGTATCTGCAATCCCCACATCTGAATATCAGTACCGGGAACTAACACCTTAATCTCTAAGCTTTCCAGATCAGCCAACAAATATCTATCTGTCGTCAAGTACATAGCCATTGGATACCTGCTCAAGGCATCGGCGACTACGTTGGCCTTCCCTGGGTGGTACTGCAATGAAATGTCAAAGTCCTTCATCAACTCTAACCACCTCCTCTGCCTCATGTTTTGCTCCTTCTGTGTGAACACGTACTTCAAGCTCTTGTGGTCGGTGAAGATCTCCACACGCTCTCCGTACAGGTAATGTTTCCACAGCTTTAGAGCGAAGATAACTGCTGCCAACTCCAAATCGTGGGTGGGGTAGTTCTTTTCATGAGGGCATAACTGCCTGGAAGCATAGGCAATTACCTTCCCGTGCTGCTGAAGAACACATCCCAGACCCTTCCCTGAAGCATCACTGTATATGGTAAAACCACCTGTCCCTGCTGGCAACATCAAAACTGGAGCTGTTGTCAACCTCTTCTTTAGTTCATCAAATGCAGCCTGGCACTCCTTCGTCCAGACAAAATCCACATCCTTCCTAGTCAATCTGGTCATTGGCGCTGCAATTCTGGAGAAGTCTTGTACAAACCTCCTGTAGTATCCTGCTAGCCCGAGAAAACTCCTGATCTCAGCTATCGAACTGGGGGTAGCCCACGACTCCACTGCCTCGATCTTCTGCGGGTTAACCGAGATTCTGTCACCCGATACCACATGCCCAAGAAATTCGACCTTGTCAAGGAAGAATTCACACTTAGAGAGTTTCCCGTATAGCTTCTCCCTCCTGAGAGTCTCTAAGACCAACCTCAGGTGCTCTTCGTGCTCCTCCGGGGTCTTGGAATACACAAGAATATCGTCGATGAACACCACCACGAACTTGTCAAGGTACTGGTGGAACACCTTGGTCATCAGGTTCATGAATACTGCCGGTGCATTGGTTAAACCAAATGGCATCACCATGAACTCAAACTGGCCGTATCTGGTCCGAAAGGCTGTCTTCGGCGTATCTTCTTTCTTCACCTTCACCTGGTGATAGCCTGACCTCAAATCAATCTTTGAAAACACCCTCGCCCCGCTCAACTGATCGAAAAGATCATCTATCCTCGGTAGCGGGTACTTGTTCTTGATAGTGATATTGTTCAAAGCTCTATAATCAATGCACATGCGCACCGTGCCGTCCTTCTTCGGTACGAACAATATCGGAGCTCCCCATGGTGATGAACTGGATTTGATGAAACCTTTGTCCTGCAGCTCCTCAACTTGCTTCTTCAGTTCTGCCAGCTCGCTGTTGTTAACTCTATAGACATGTTGTGAAATGGGCTCTGCTCCTGGAACCAAGTCTATAGAGAATTCAACATCCCTGTTTGGCGGCAAGCCTGGCAACTCTTCTGGAAATACATTCAGGAACTCCGCTATCAGAGGATGTAGCAACTCCTCTTCTTCCGCCCTGGCTCCACAAAATGTGCTCCTCCTCTGTTCCGCTGCTCCTCTGACGACCTCAAACTCCGGCTCTCCTGGTGGTCTAAATAATACTCTGCCTCTATAACAATCTATAGTAGCATGATGCCTACTCAACCAGTCCATTCCGAGCACGATATCGTACCCCGGAAGTGGCATGACAAGTAAGCTCACGCTCAACTCTCGGCCTCCTACTGACACTCTCCGGTCCTTGCAGTAATCACGGACTAGGATAATACCTCCACCAGTCGTGATCTTGCAAGTCCTAGCTAATAGTTCTGTGTCTAAATGATGTCGAAGTGCATAAGATACAGACACAAAACTATAGGAAGCGCTAGAGTCGAATAAGGTAAATGCGGGAATACAATCGAGAAGAACCGAACCTGTGATCAAGTCTCCTGTTGGCTCAATCTCCTCGACTGCCATGGCGTATGCTCGCCCCTGGGGTACACCTCTCTGCTGCTGGTGCTGGGCAAACTTCTGATGTTGTGGTGGAAGTGGTCCCCTCTGTTGTTGGCCTCCTGGTACGGTAGGTACCCTGTCTGGTCCTCTCTGGGCGGCTGCTCCACCCTGACCTGAACGAATCATAGGGCAATCCTTCATCTGGTGTGTCGTCGATCCGCAGGATAGACATGAGCCCAATCTCTTCCTGCAGATATCTCTAGTATGTCCCATCTTCTCGCAGTACGCACACTGGATGGCGGGCTGAATCTGTCTCTGTTGCTGCTGCTGGACCTGCCCTCGGGCTGGTGCCTGATGCTGCTGCTGAAAGGGTCTCTGCTGTTGCTGCTGAAAGTGTGGACGCTTGCCCGGTCCCGCACTACTGTTTGCTCCTCCGGAACCATCGCGTCCCCTCTTGGGCCTGAGGCCCAAGTCGTCCTCGGCTATCTGGGCATCCATCAATATGCCCTCGTAGGTAGCTGTACGATGTCCCGACGTGCGAGACTTGATCTCCCTTGTCAGCCCCTTTCTGAACTTCCGGGTCCTGTCCCCCGGATCTCTAGTCATCGACGGTGCGAAGCGGCTCAGACGGGAAAACTTCGCGACATACTCGTCGACGGACGAGCTTCCTTGGGCTAAGTCATGGAACTGACTCTCCAAAGCTCCCAGGGCAACATCAGGAAAGAACTTTTCTTTGAAGAGCTCCTTGAAATCCTCCCAAGTGAGTCCCCTGCGCAAGAGTCTCGGCTCCGTGCGAAACCACGTCAAGGCAATGTCGAACATCTGGCTGCCAGCAGCCTCGATCTGGAGGGCCTCTGGAAGCTGCGCCAAACGCAAGTTCCTCTCGATGTCCTCTAGCCAATCATCAGCGTAGAGTATCCCTTCTGTCCCCTTGAACTCCCGAGGCATCATCCTCTTGAAGTCCACGATGGTGCCCGGTCTCTATTGTTGCTGACCAGGATGCTGCTGTTGCTGAGTGACTCTCTCCACAGCCTGGAGAGCCACTTGGTGAGCATTCTCCATGTTCACCCTCATCATCTCTGTCTGGGCCTGGTGTGCCTCAGCCTGCACTCTCTGGGCCTCTGCCGACATCCTCTGGGCATCGACCATGCCCTGAATCAAAGCGAACATCTGTGCCCCATCGACGGGCACACCTCCTGGATGCTGAACTGGTGGTGGGGGTTGTGCCGTCATAGCTATGGGGACCCTCTGAACTGGTGGTGGAGGACCCCCGAATGCTGCAGACACTCCCACATGTACTGGAGATGTAGGAGGTGCTGCGGATGTCTGTCCGGCAGGGCGAGAGGTGGCAGACCTCTCTGAATCTGTTGCTCCAAGTCTCTGGGACCTCCTCGGCGGCATCCTGAAGACAGATCGAAAGAATCAATTAAAGCAATAGATACGATATCATCAAGGAAGGAAAATAAATTTCTAAAGGAAAATCATTAAGAGTAGTATTATAAGAATCAGAAATTCCTAATTGTGATTGAGCATATCCTCGGCCTAATTCTTATTCCTAAAACAGGCTCATAGTAGTACAACTAAGTTGTCGCACTACCACAACATCGCACAACTTGCGAAGCTAGACCTGCATGGGACACCACTAAAACGTGTCACGACCCGCACCCGGAATTTGGGCATGAGTCGTAGGTACGTCCAGCCTATGCCGTAGCATCGACGGTAGAACGCTGTCTAGGTCTCAACATATAATATATCCTGTCAATAGTCTTAACTCCGCACGGAGGACAATGATAAATATCCACAGTTCTATAATATACTCAATCACAAGCTATAAGAAATAATGGCACGATGAGAATAGAAAAGAGTTCTATAAAAACCAACCATAATAAGTCCAACTCAAATCCTGGGTCTAAATGACCTCACAAAATCACAAAATAATAAATACAACTCAGTCTCAGTCTAAAACAATAAATACAGAAAAATAATCTAAGAATTTCCAGGTACATTCTCCTCTAGGCTAGGCAACTCCTCTGGGGTTTCTGGAGTGAAATCACCCTCTAATCCTGGGCCGTAATGAGTGGGGCACAAGCTCTCCAGGTCCTCTGAAAAATGTTATCCAGTCAGGATTGGAACGAAGCACAAGCACTAACAGCAGTTTCATTAAATTGACAAAATCTATAAACAGTGTAAGAAATACAAGATGGAAAATAAATGCTCGAAATGTAAAGTACTGAAGAAAAATGGAAATAGGCAATAGAGCATCTAGCAATGAACAATAAATAGTGAATGCTAGACAATAAGTAGTTAATGCTGGAACAAGTGAATCTGAATAAAATAGACATCTAGCTAAGTGTTTGAATTATCAGTTTATCATGTGATCGGCTTGGGACTTGATCAGGCTGGTTATATATGATTAACTATGATTCTTGTAGGTCAGGCTAACCATATGGTTAGCTATGATGCATGTAGTGGTCAGGTTAATCATATATAACAGCTATGATGCATGTAAGATGGTCAGGCCGCACCCAACGTGAGAAGTGGGGTGAGCTATGATGTATGTGAAGGATTTGGATATGATCACATAATCTACTAATAGTTTCCCATCCCCCAGCTAGCACGATGAATTCCAATCATGACTCCTCATGATGGGGATCTAGGGTGCTAACCCGTGTATCCATAGTATCGGAATCAAGTATGTAATACAACTGCATTATAGAAATAATCAACAATGAAAACTGTCAGAGAATGTACTCGCCTGTGGTCCTGAGCAAGGTATGAGGATAAATGTCCAAAGTGGGATCACAATGACCTATTTATGGAATATTAATGTCAGATATTAAATCAAAAGAATAACATGTTTAACAATTTAAATACGAGGTTTCTAGGTCATTTCTGAGGTTTACTAGTCAATACTAGGTCCACTAGTCCAATTATATATCATACTAAGGATACCTAACTTATACTAGTTAATAACTTAACTAGTAACTTAATACCTAATACCTATTTGGTATCTAACCTTACCTACTATACATGATACCAATTTAACCAATGCTAAAAATACAATTGATTTCATACACATAGGTACTCACTTAATGATACATAGTTGCACACACACAGTTATCTAACACTAGCACTCTAGAACTAAACACATAGGCAGACACACACAGTTCTAATTAACTGAGACACCCTACACCAACACTATCCTACATCCACACACAAGTAGACACTGCTACACACAGGAAAATTGACCTGGATACACATAGACACAGCCACTGAATACTGATACATTGCCTACACCCTACTGGACTACACACAGATCTCACCCCCTGCACACTGATACCTCACTGGCCGACTAATACACATGTTCACTCACAAAAATTACTGAGAGTGCTCACACACACAGGTACACAGACATAGGTATTTACTCACTGCACACAACACATATCTACACCAAGTTCTAACTGATACACATAACTTGAGACTCACTTGGACCTTACTACTCCAGTATGTCCAACTGCTCCCTGAGAAAACTATGCTCACAAGAAAAATACACTGAAACACAGGGTAGGAACTCACTGCATAACACAGGTATCTACTTAATACCTAGATATACTGACACAAAGACACCCAGGTACCTAACTGACACACAAACACAGCCACACAGCCCAGATATTCTCACACTGAACTCATGGACACATACCTACCCACAGTCACACATTTAACACATAGGTATTACTCACACCCACACACAGACACTCATCTCACATGTATTTCTGATACACTCCCACACTGCTATCTTAAGTCCTCACATACACACTGAGTTCTACACTGCAACTTACACACACTCACACAGGTAATTCACCTATGCACACACTGAAATAAATGCACAGTTTACTCTGGTTTCATTTTGATACACACACAGGGATATATATATGCTAAATACTGATACTCTACACAGTTAAACACCCACACACACAGGCTCATTCACTCTCAGGCACAGGTCTACACACTGATAACTTAATCCTATGCACACATACCTCAACACATAGGGACTGTACCTAATACACAGAGATACACTGGTATTCTTAGTTAGGAACTCACTGATACACACAAGCACATACATAGGTAGAGATATTCACACAGACACAGTTAAAATGAGGTACCCGATACCAATAACCCCTAATTCCTGATACTACACATTCCCACACCCATAAGCTACTGATATATCACAGCACATGCCCCCAACTCGACTACTCAGGATTCCACAGTGCACATAGCACATAACCCGAACCTACACTGCCCAGAACTCCCCCGATGCACAGAATTCTGTACAGTGAACTCCCTCTTCCCCCTTGGTGCATTTCCTTCTCCCAAACACACAATTATATATATATATGTATGTATAAATATATACATATGTATCATACATCAAAACATACAACATTAGAATAGATTAGCTAGGTAAACCCCTATGAAGTATTTCATCGAGCACTTAGGGTGCTGGAATCGAACCCCTACACAGAACTTCTAAAATCCCAATTGAAACCCCCTAAACGAGATCTGAATCTTCACGTTGGAGGGTGAAATCAGCCTACAAGCAAATCCTAAGGGTTAGGGTTCACGAAATATGGGGTAATCCAAATGTAGGGACACCTAAAACCCAAATTCTAAACCCTAAATCGAAACTACACAGCAAAGGTGGGTTCCTGATGGGTATTAACATCAGAAAACAGAAATTAAATGAGTAAAAATAGGGTTTTACCTGCAGGGATGGTTTCTCCAATGGAAGTTCTTCTTTCCCAAGGCTTTTTGACCCAAGTTCCTTGCTTTCCTTGCTTTGGAGGAGGAGAATGGGATCTCTAGGGCTAGATTTCGAATTCTGGAGTGGGGAGATGGCTTTCTCTTGATGGAGGCTAGGGTTTCTTTTTTCTACATGAAGAAAGAGAGGGTTCCCTTTTATATTAAGGCCAAGTTAGGGTTTCTAATGCATAGTCTAGGTTTAACCCCCAGGTTAGGTCAATAGGAACTTAACTAACTAAGGTTTAGTCAGTCTAGGGTTTGAGGTTCCATCCTAAAATTTGAATTCTAGGATTTCACTAGAACTGGGTCTTCTAATTAGGGTTTGGTCATTAGGGTTGTCCTAATGAGTTCTAGGATTGACCTAAAACCAAATATTATTAACAACATATAATTACTTTATAAAACTCAGCAATTTAGTTTAATACATAATTATTCAAAATAGTAAAATTACATAAATACCCTTATCTGGAAAGGTGGTTGTGACAGTTAGGGATAGAAGATACTGTAGGTAATGTGTTAGCAGGTTCCTTCTTTTCTTTCTTCATGTTCCTTTTTCCATCTTTTGATTGATTGATTGACACCTTAGTACCGTAGCTTGTATCAATAATTTTTTTGCTAGAATATAGTTAGTAGTAAACCCCGACAGAGACTGCAATACTATGACAAAAGAGACCATAATCATGCATGTTTCATCTAGATTGCATATTTTATCTAGATTGCGTGTTGTATTGCGTGTTGTATGACTATAGGTAGGATTCTCTTAGATTTTGATTGTTGAGAGTTGACCGTAGTGAAAGAATTAATGAAAAGGTCCTGATATGACAAAGAGAGACAAGGTGCCCTAAATTTTGAGGATAAAATATTAATTTAAATAAAGAGTTAAGAACTTAATATGACAGGATTGGCAATCTTGCTAAAATATTGATTTTATGAGGATTATGAAATGATTGAATTTGTCATTAAATTTTAAGAAATTTAAGAAGATTATTATTGTATTTATTTGACTGTAAAATATAGATTTATTTTGAATATTGTAATTGAAGATTTTGCGAGTATTATATTATTTGAGTATTGTGTGGAAAAAGAAATCGAGGATTAAGATCACTAATGGATTAGTGTTGAATTCAAATTTTGGGATAAGATTTTTAGATTTTATAAATATGCATTGACTGGATTTCAATTAAAGGATTGGATATTAATTTTTTTAGTTTTTAATTATTAACATCAAATTTTGAGGAGATTATAATACGACTGGAATAATTATTTTTTAAAATTAACGATTTTTCAGAAATATGATATCTATAGAATTGTAAATGTTGGTAAAATAACAATATGGGTTTGCTTCAGGATTATATGGTTTGATGGTACAATAAAATAATAAATAAATATGACAGTTGAGCATCTTAAATTTTGAGGACGAAATATTTTTAAGGAGGGTAGACTTGTCACCCCCCACATTTCAGATGAGGGATATTTTCGTCTTTTCATGATTAATGTATAAAATATTTTATGATATTTTATTATAATTAATTACCGCAATTTTTATATTGTTGCGTCATACCATTGCTACGATATTTGGAGCGCTACCCTAGCTATTGCCTTCCAGGATATTTTACAACCTTGTCCTAGGCATGCCCACCTTCCATTCTGACCCTTGTGTAGCCCCTAATTATGTTCTCTTGTGCTTCATTTTAGCCGCATAAATTTTATCGCGGACGTTTATATTTAAATCGATATAAATCCAATTTTGTATCTTTGTACGTTCCAATCAAAATTGATGACACAATCTCGACCTATTTCGTGCAACCCAAATTAGGGTAATATTCTATTCTGAGTCTACTTCATTCATGACACTTCTATCCCACTTAATTTCAGGCCCTTGTACTTCTAATTAATTTTAGAACGCCAATTGTATTTAATTTTAATTAATGTAATCCAGAAACCCACTTCTGTGCAATTTTCTAATTTTTGGGGACTTAATTGCAAAACTGCAATGATGTGTCATCATCCTATTGGTTTAAACCAAATGAAGAAACCAACCCCCCTTTCTTTAACTAGTCAACCCAACCTCTTTCTCCTCCTTTTGTTTGCATTTTTCTCCATGTTGAATCTGAGCCTTCCATTTTATATGGAGCCATCATTACCACACAACTCCTTCTCTATTATATATAAATACATCCTAAACCCCTCTTCCAATGCAAACCCTATCCCAATGTGTGCAGCCGGCCCTGATCCCTAGGAGGCCATCATCAACCTCTTCCCCACATGCAAAAACCACTATCCCCATTAAAAATTCTTCATTACCACCTAAACCCTAAACTCCAACTAAACCCTAGACCTCTCCTCCGTCTTCTCCCCTCGACCAGCGGCCGAGCACCGCTGTATCCGATGCCTCATACCTGTCCTCCACCGGAGTCACCTGTCCCGACCCGGGCCATCTAAAAGCCGCAGTCACCAACGGAGTTCAGATCCCCGCCTGACGACGAGCAGCGGCCACGAACCCCCATGACCGTCGAGTCCTCCCCCCCCCTCACCGGAGACTCCTCGATCCAGTTCCCCGCGGCCAACTCGCCGGCCTTCTTCCGCTGGACGACTAGACAACATCGAAGAAGCCGACCGTTGACCTTCCATCCCCATCTCATCGACGACCTCGACTGAACCTAACACCGCCATCCCGGTCATCCTCCCTGCCGCCTTCGACTGAACTCGCCGGAGTTCATCAACCCACTGTCAGTCACTTGTTCGTTGCCGTCTCCTCCGAGCAGTCCCCACCAGAGCAGCACACCGCCACCCATATCCTCCTCGATACCATGGAGAAGCCGCTGATCCCACACCTGCCTGAACCCGATCACCTGAGCCCTTCCCTCGACTCCACCGATTGCACGGCAGCCACCCCGATGTCCCCGGAGCTCGGCAGCGCTGCCTTTGCCTAAACTTCTCCTCCCCGAGCGTCGAGCAGCAGATTACAACCACAACAGCTCCCCTCCACGACTGATCCTCCTCCTCGACTCGCCTGAGACGACCACCACCACCAATCATCACCTTTAACATCAGCACCCTCACGATCACCTTCAATACCATCATTGTCGTCGTCGTCGTAAACATTGTCGAACCTGTTCGTGAGTTCGAGCTCGATCTCAAAGGCCACGACCACCTCGAGAATACCTGCAGAGCAACATCATGACACGACAAGTCAGAAGCCATTCCACCTTGCAGTTCCTTCTTTCTCTGGTATATTTCCTTCCGCAGCCTCATTCTACATTAATAAATATTCATCTTCTTCTTCTTCTATTTTGTGCCATTTATAACGGTGTAGAACCAGCTATATATGGATTTTTATTTGGATAGTAGTGTATGTATTACTATAGAAGTTTGGGGGTTTAGGTATGTACGTATTAGTATACGTATTGATATATATATATATATATATATATATATATATATATATATATATATATATATTTAAATATATATTGGTATATATATATATATGATGTATTTCTCGAACTAGTATATATATACATATGTATACGTATTGTACATGCATCCCTAGTACCTACTTAATATATGTATATATGTACATAGAATAAATTGATTAGTATGTATATGTATACATATATATATATATATAGTGTAAATTCATTAAGTGTATATACATATATTATGTATGTAATTAATAGGTATATATATTATGAGTATACTATGTATATATATATATATATATATATATATATATATATATATATATATATATATATATATATATATATCTACTAGGTAACCCAAGTATAAATACGGATACCACGTAACTACACATGACCTTGTGACCCTGTGAACTGTTAGCAGACTGCCATGTACATTGACGTACTGGCGAGACCCGTATCATTGACTGTCTGTCTTGTACAGCATTTGTAGATACGACACCCGTGCAATTTGACACACACTTGACCCTAGTTGACCAGTGTCATACCTAGCGTGTCCTTGAGTTCAGTACATTTTTATTGGGTGCTAGTGTAATGTCTGATGCAATATTATATTTTATGATATGTCTATAGGACTGTTGGATCATCCAGACAATACTCTGGAACAGGACATTGGTATTACCAGCTAAGGACCCAAGACGAGTACATTCTTTGGTAATTTCCAATTATTTGTTAATTTTTATAATTTCAGTATCTAGAAATATTACATCTGATTATTGACACTGTGCTACACGGACTAGTATATAGATTTGATCTGCAGTCATGAGATGTTACATTGACTATCGCATTGATATTGTATACGACATTGATATTAGACATCGTACATGATATATTGGACATTGATCGTGTATCGTAACGTGTCATGGTTGGATCAACTTTACTAGTTGGGGGAGGGAGAAATATTAGTAGATTATATGATCATATCCAACTCTACATGCATCATAGCTTACCCTACACCTCACGTCGGGTGCAGTCTGACCATTACATGCCTCATAGCCTGTTATATATGATTAGTCTGACCATTACTTGCATCATAGCTAACCAAATGGTTAGCCTGACCTTACATGAATCATAGCTAATCATATGTAACAAGCCTGATCTTGTCCCAAGCCGATCACATGATAGACTGATATTTAAAACACTTAGAATAGTTACAGTTCTTCATTTCATTTTCATATACTACATCACCTGTATATGATATTGTAGCTCTTTCTCTTCATTTCATATATGCACTGACTGTACCATATTGCTTATATTGGATGTCTCTTTATATTGTCATTGTATTTATTTATTGCCTTCTCTCAGTATATAGCATCATATATTTATTGTTTATAGTCCTTATTAATTAAATAGAACTGTTATTTGAGATGTACTTTGCTCCTTACTGACTGGAAATATGTTTCTAGACTATGCCATAGAGGACTGGTGTCCGATATTTTATGGACCATAGGCAGAGTAGCTGCAGACTTGGATCTGGTAGTTCAGTTGTGATTTCGGGAGGTCTAGCCGAAATTACTAGTTATCTAGTTAGTTTCCTTTAGCAGTTTATTGGTACCGGATTTTTCTTCGGCATACTTGTTCAGACTTAGATATTATCGTTGAGTTATATTATTTCTATTTAGACTTGTGTTGTATTTTATTTATTTCTTCGATATCTTATCGTGTTGTAGTTATGTGTATGAGTATGTTATTTATATTATATTGTGATTATCCGTATCTCCTTATGGAGTTGGATACTCGTACGAGATTGTTTAGACAGTACATTGACCTAGACAGCATTCTACCGCCGATGCTGCGGCGTAGGCTGGACGTACCCACGCTCTCGTGCCCCTATACCGGGTGCGGGTTGTGACACTGTTGGACCATCAAATGAGCAGTTGCTTGAGCTTGGTGAGCTTGCCCTACCGTATACTTTCTCGTCCTAGCACGCACTGGCATATAGTATAAAGAGTCCAAATTCCTTCCATCTTCAAGATGGCGCAAGGAGTCAAAGTCGCATAAGATTCTGTCAAAGACAGAACCTTTGCTATTGTTTGGGGCGTATGCAGTTGTCTTAATGCGCATAGAGTTCAGTATCGTATGCCTTTTCTTCTATTCCTTACACCGTGAGTGCATGGGCTGTGCATCAACCCCCAAGCTTCTGACATCGTAGTATTTTTCTTTACTAGAGATGAGATGATGAGCACTTTCCTTCTCAAACGTGGCTGCCACATCTACAGAGGCAGCCTTTGTGGATGCCAGACGTGTGTCTTGAGCTACTGGTAGAGAGACGGGGAGCGCATGCTCTGCAGTTAGGTAAGGAACACTGGCCTTGGCAACCCATGTCCTGCCAGTCATCTTAAGCTTTTCTACCATTGGCGAAGGATTTGCACTGCACTCTGAAAGCATTTCCTCGAAGGCTTGGTGGTCGAAGTGTACTACCAGCATCTTATGGGTAGACCCCAGTTTTGTCGCGACAGACCACGTCACTATCTTTTCTTTAGTGAAAAAGGACATCACCAACATAGTCACCATTCTTGTTTCAATACAAGACTTAAGTTGTGAAAACTCGGTTTCGTATATTAAAATCAAAGAAAGTACAAAGAATCCTTAAATAAGAAATCTAAGTACAAAAGAATTCTAGGGAGTGTGATAATGGAGATTGAGTACTACAGCTGACTCTTTTACTTTATTAAAAGTCCGATAATAAAGGAACTTGCTAGGTCTCTGGCTCAATGTCACTACCATATTTTCTATAAAAGGATATTTTTATCATTTCATAATTAATTAAATATTGTGCATGTTGAATATTTATTTATTATATTATTTAATTATTGTTAGATATTAGTATATAATTTTGGACTTATGTTAGTGGACCTAACTATTTTAGATTAGATCCATGGACCAACATTTAATTCTAGTTAGAAATGAGCCAAATAAAAAGGTCAATCATTATGAGGATGATTAATTAAGTTGAACCAATTAGACTAGAATCTTCCTTCCTTAATTATTTTTTCATGAGAAGCCCCAAGGGGTATTTTAGACATTACATAGTAGCTTGGGAAAGACGGAAGGGGCTGGCCTAGTATAGAATAGAGGAAAAATTCTCTCTTTATTTTTTTATTCCAAATATAGATCTAAAATTTTTCTCTTCCAAATTTATTCATTCCCACATCAAATTCTACCCAAATTTCTTCCCAATTCCTTTCCAAATCATCATTGGAGGCTATTAGAACAAGGATCTACAAGGATAAAGCAAGGATCTATAAGGAGGAGCAATGATCTACAAGTTAAAGGCTCTTTTCACTCAATTTGGAAGTTTTATTGGGAATCCATCTCCCAATGGGTACAATTCAATTTTTTTCCTATAATTAAATTCTAAATTTGTGTTATAATCATTAGGAGCTACCTCATATGCTAAGGCTATTCAAAGGAATTAGAATTAAGTTCATAGGAGGCCTATGGAGAAAGTTATGTGGTATTTTATGTCAATTTTGGGAAAATTTCGAGATTGACACATCTTGTGTTTGTCAATAGGTCAATTAGACTAAATTGACATATGTTTGATTGTGTGTGGGTAGTATTGTATCTACAATTGGATACATGTTGGCCATATCCGATAATTTAGGGATACCGGTTGATTTGGGAGTTTTTCTCCTACACGGGGGTTTGAGCATATCATATTTTGACACGAACACGTAGTTTAGTGCCTAGCTCTTCATATTATTCATAATTATAATTTTAGACTTGCTCTTGTCCGTTGGGATACATTTGGTTGTGTGGTGGAGCCGTATCGCAAGCGTATCATAGATCTAGTGTGATACAAGTGTGGTGCACTTCACGTATTTATTTCATTGTATTTTAATTCAATAGTATTGGTTATAGATATTATAATATAATAATTATAATTATTAGGTGATATATATATATATATGTATATTCTATAATTTTTTTTGATGTGTTGGTGATCACGGGAGAGTAGGAGTTCATGTGCATTTCTAGTATGGTGATATGTATATATATATATATATATATATATATATATATATATATATATATGATATTATATATATATATAAAGTGTTATATATATATATATATGTGTGTATATATGTATGTGAGCTAGATAGGAGAAGAAACCATGGAAACAGTGAGGAAACAAGGAAAAAACAGGGAGAAAAGTAGTAAAAAGCTTAGGAGAAGCAGTCAATAAGCTGAGAGAAGCAGCAGAAGCAGTAAGCAGAAACAGAAGCAGCAGGAAAAAGTAGCAGCAAGAGTAGTAGCAGAAGCTGCAGTAGTAAGCAGAAGCTGTAGCAGTAAGCAGTAGCAATAGAAGCCTTAAGCAGCAGCAGAAGTAGCGATAAGTTGCGGCAGAAAGCAGCAGCAGAAGCAGCGATAAGCAACGATAAGCTGCAGCAGCAGTCGATAAGCAACAGCAGTAAGCAGTGCTTAATGTTAGATATATTGATAAGTTAGTGTATATGTTGATACGTTAATGTATATATTGATAAGTTAGTTGTATATATTGATAAGTTAGTATATATATTGATAAGTTAGTGTATATATTCATAAGTTAGTTATATATTTTGAAAAGTTAATAAGTTATGTATATATTAGTAACTTAGTATATATATATATATATATATATATATATATATATATATATATATATATATATATATATATATATATATATATATATATATATATATATGAGATATATATATATACATAAGCACAAGTTAGCATTGGTTAGTATTATTTCCAAATTACCTTGAAGATTACACCAAGGTAATGAGAGTGAGGTATCTTAGGTACGGGTATTGAATATCCGAAGGGGTATGTTAGTATATAGTTTAGTATAGTATTGTTATAAGTTTATATGCATATTAGTGTATAGTGAGTTGTATGGTTAGTTAGTTATAAGTTAGATATTGAATTACCTTGTGATACCAAGGTATTGTCAAGGTATTGGATTTTACTCAACGTATTGAGTTTATTGGGTTTAACTCAAGGTATTGAGTTTGCACATCAAGATGAGTGTGTAGGTTGTGTGATACCGCTTTTGGTTCAAAACTAAGGTATCCACTTAGCATTAGTTTTTGTCTTGAATACATATATTATAATATTTTTATATCTAATAAATTACGTATCTTATGATATGGTATCTTGTTGGTTTCTTAGTATCCTAGTATAGCTAATATGGCCTAGTTATATAGTATATGGACCCAATATCCTAGTGTCACGACCCGCACCCAGAATTTAGACACGAGTATGTGGGTACGTCCAGCCTATGCTGCAGCATCGGTGGTAGAATGCTGTCTAGGTCATGATACTATCTAAACAATCTCACACGGGTATCCAACTCCATAAGGAGACACGGATAACAAAATATAATATGAACAACATATTCAATCACATAACTACAGCACGATAAGATATCGAAGAATTAAAATAAAATGCAATACAAGTATAAATAGAAATAATCTAACTCAACAATAATCTCCAAGTCTCAACAAAGTATGCCAGAGACAAATCCGTACCAAATAATCTACTAAAGAAACTAACTAGATAACTAGTAATTTCGGCTAGACCTCCCAGAATCACAACTGAACTACCAGGTCCAAGTCTGCAGCTACTCTCCCTGTGATCCATAAAATGTCGGACACCAGTCCTCTAAGGCATAGTCTACAAAAATATTTTTAGTCAGGAAGGAGCAAAGTACATCTCTAACAACAGTTCTATATCAATGATTTAAACTATGTAGCAGTAAATAGATGGAAATATACAAGATGCATATACATGTACGAGAGATATACAATAAAGAAAAATACTGAAAATACTATAAATAAATGCGAGAAGGAACAATATGTCAATGAACAAGAATACTATGACTTAGTATGTGAGTAATAGTTTTAACATATGATCGGCTTGGAAACTTGTACATAAATAATGGCCTGGCCAGTCATACGTGCGGTGTATGACCAACACTAACATGTGAACAAGGCTTGTACATGAAGGGTATGATCACATATCTATACTAAAATACTTTTCATCCCTGACTGGTATAATAGATCCAACCATGGTACGCTATGGCACGGGATTCCCTAGGAAGGTAGCAAGTATCCCCGGAAATCAGTGTCTGTACATGCACAAGATAAACAATGAAATAAGACTTGTACAAGATACACCATGAACAAGGAATAATATCTCATGACGAGATCCGGATATACCAATTCGTGTAACCATCGTGTCAAGAATATGGATATTTACACTAGATACAATGAACATAGGGTATATCATTAATAAAAAACTATCAAAGAATGTACTCGCCTGGGTCCTTAGCTGTCAATACCAATGTCCTTCTCCTGAAGTCTCATAGGACGATCCAATAGTCCTATACACATATAATACAATAAAATATTGCATCAGATATTACACTAACATACACGATCAAAATACAATAAACTCAGGGCTACGCTAGGTATGACACTGGTCAACTAGGGTCAAGTGTGCGTCTGATTTCACGGGTGTCGTGTCTGTAATTGCTGTGAATTCAAATAGTCGGTGATACGGGTCTCGCCAGTACGTCGGTGTACATATGGCAGCCTGCTAATAATTACAGGGTTGCAGGTAAATGTAAATATGAGGTATCCGTAATTACACTCGGGTCGCCTAGTAGGTGGGCATATAATACCTATTATTTATTTATCATAACCATTAATACTAACTAATTGCATTTATAATAAATATGCATTTAGATATACTTTTAAATAAAATTTATACTACGTACGTATATATATATTAAACATGTACTAGGGATACATGCACCATACATATACGTATGTACATATATACTAGTTGAGAATATACTATATATATATATACACATATATATGCCAAAAATACATTTAAATATATACACTAGTACATATACCCTACATATATACCAATTAGGTTTATACACATATAGATATATAATATGTGCATACAACGCACCAATATACCAATACACATACCAATACCAACTACAATACACATGTATACAATGAGGAAATATACAAAAATTAGCTAAGCTCAAGATTAACAGGTTTAGCTAATTAAAAGAAAAGGGTTGATTTATGGTAAACACCTTATGTTATGAAAAGCATTTCAAAATCACTTTTGAACAATAACTACAATTAAAAGTTTATTTATAAAAAATTTAGAATTTATGTAAAGCCAATATATATTTATATCTATAGTAAAATCTATTACCAGCCCAAATAAAATAATTTTAAACTATGTTTAATGTTGAAATCATTACTTAATTAATATTACAAATCCAAAAACTATTATATTTATATAACCAAAAATCCTTATATATATACATAACTAAACTAATTACATTCTAATATAACTAAAACTATTAACACATAATTAATACTCTACATTAAATCAACTCCCCAAAATAATGAAGGAGGGAAAGAGGGAGAGGGAGGCTCACAGTGACGATGGTGGTGGTGATTCTTCAGGTGCAGCGGGGGGAGTTGGCCGGACTGTTGGCCGGAGCAGGGAAGAGCTCGCTGGAGTTGATGGTGGTACGGGGTGGCACTGGTGGAGAGTGGTGGTGTAAGGTGGGAGAGAGTGGTGGTGTAAGGTGGTGGAGAGTGGTGGTGTAATGGTGGTGGAGAGTGGTGGTATAATGGTGGTAGAGAGTGGTGGTGTAATGGTTGCAGCGGGAGGAGGGAGCCCGGGAAGAAGGAGTTATGGTCAGGGAGAGGGGCAGGTCGGGGACGTTCGGGTTGCAGCAGGAGGGGAGTTGGCCGGTAGTGTAGGAAGTTGCGGCTCGCTGGAATTAATGGTGATGGTGACTCTGATGATGATGGGGGTGGTGAGGAGTTAAGGGCCGGAGAAGGGAAGAGCAGTGGAGGAGTGAAACTCGGGGTGGTGGTTCTGTCGATGATAGTGGCGGTGGTTCTGATGCAGCAGGGTCGAGAAGGAAAGCTCGGGGCTGTCGAACGGAGGTGCGAGATGAGTTCGGGTTATCCGGGGAAGAGGCTGTAGTAGCCGGGGAAGAAAGGAGCTCGGCCGGTGTTGAACTCAGGCGAAGGAGGAAGACAGGGAAGAGCCGGGGAAGAAAGTTGTAGCCGGAGCTTGGCCGGCAGTGGTGGGACGAGTGGCCGGGGTGGTAGGGTTCTCCTTGGTTCCTTTTTTTTTTGTAAAAAGAAGGAGGAGAAGAAGTGAAGAAGAAGAAGAAAGGGAGAAGAAAAAGAGAAGAAGAAGAAGAGAAAAGTAAAAATCCTACGTTTGGAGAAGGAGGGAAGAGAAAGAGAGATGGGGGTTGTTTCCTAGGTTTGGGGATTAGGGCATGCTTGGGAAGAGTGCATTGAGGAGACATTAAATAGGGGATGTGTTGTGGGAATGTGTGGTGATGATGAGCCCCATTTTAAATGGGTGGCCAGGATTTGACATTAGAGAAATCATTCATGCAAGGAGAGGGTTGGGTTGACTAGTCAAATATTAGGGCTTTCTATTTGGTTTGAACCAATGGGGTGTTGACACCTAATACAACATTTACAAATGAGGCACCTTAAATTTGGGTATTTGCACAAACACATAAAATAATAAAAAATTGGTGGACGATTTGGTGTTTGGTGGTTTGTAGAGTGAGGGAGTGTTGTGTGTTTTGTATGGGCTTAATTAATAGGGTATTTGGATTAAATTGGGTTGAAATAGGATTAGTCAAAGTTGGTATCCCCAATTTAATTAAAGAATAAATGCAAGCTGTGTTCTAAAATTAATTAGAAATACATGGGACTAAAATTAAGTTGGGGCACAAGTATCATTAGTGAAGAAGACTCAAAATAGAATATTACCCTAATTTGGGTCGCACAAAAATGGGTTGAAATTGTGTCTCCAATTTTGATTGGAACGCACAATGATACAAGGTCGGATTTTATTTAGAAATTAAATAAACGTCTGCGATAAATATTGTGCGACTAAAATTAAGCACAAGAGAGCATAATTATGAGTTACAGAAAGTTCAGGAAAGATGTAGGCTTGGTGTCAGTCTTGGACCCTTTAATTGGTCCGGCTAAATGGGTTAAGTTGGTGTCTCAAAATTGATGGCAACAACACAGGTATGCGACACAAGATTAAATAATAGATTTCGGATACGGGAAGTTGTGCAATTAAACTAGAGCACCAAGGATTATGATTTTGAGTGATGGAAAAGTCCAGCGCCTAAGTTGGCGTGTCAAGTCTAGAATGTAACAACTTGTTAGAAATTATGGGCTAATGTTGGGCTCCGAATATTGCAACAAAGGTAGGGTGTAACAATCATGGTAATTAACTACAACCTCAAAATTAAATCCTAAATAACACAAATTAAATTCATGACCCTATAAGTCGGTCAGGTGTTCATCTAGTGGGCTTCTAGGTCAAGTCTACTAGCTCAAACATTAAGAACACTGTATATAATATATATATATATATATAAATACACATCTCATATTAAATTAAATACACAGATCATTTAAAATAACTACCACAATATTATTATTATATAAAAAGTCAAAATTACTCTTATTTTTAGAATGTGGTAGTGACACCTAGAGATGGACTCATACAACCTAGAAATAGCTAGTTTGACCAAGTTTGACTAGTTTGAGCTAGAGTTGACATAGTTTGACTATTTTGACTTAGAAATGGCTTTTTGACCTAGAACTTGACTAGTTTAACTTATTTTTATTGCAAAATCTTGTATTGATGTAATATTCCATATTTAGGTCTTTGAGGTACCGTACCAGACATCTTTGATATTGTTTACCAGATTTAGGCAAGTATATTCTCTGATAGTTTCTCATTTATGATATCCTCTATGTCTCTTGTATTTAGTGTAGATATCCTTGATTTTTTGACACGATGGTTACAGAGATTGGTATATCCGGATCTCGTCATAAGATATTATTCTTTGGTATTTATGTTGTATCTTGTGCAAGCCTTGTTTCTTTGTTCTTCTTTTACATGTACAAACAATAATTCTTGGGGAGACTACTACCTACCCAGTAAATCCCATAGCATAATATACCATGGTTGGATCCACTATACCAGTCGGGGGCGAAGAGTATTTATTGTAGATATGTGATCATACCCTCCTTGTGCATGTCTTATTCCTTGTGAGTGTTGATCATACACTGCACGTATGATTAACCAGGCCATTATCCTTGTGCAAGTTTCCAAGCCGATCACATGTTAAAGATGGTACTCACTCGCATAGTTATTAGTATTTCTTGTTCATTTCTATATTGCTCATTCTCGTATTTATTTCCAGTATTCCTTTTATTGCATATCTCTTGTATCTGTATATTGCATATTGTATATTCATATCTATTTACTTTTACATAGTTTATATCATTTATAGAACTGTTGTTAAAGTTATAGTTTTCTCTTTTCCTGACTGGATATATCTTTCCAGATGACATTGATGAGTGGTACCCCACTCACTGCGGGCCTCAGGACGTAGTTGGCTTAGAGCCAGAGACCTTGTCTTAGGAGGGTCTCATCCCAATTTAGACAGATAACCAGGTCTCATAACCGGGTGCGGGTCGTGACACATTTTTAGTGGTGGCTTATGCATGTCTTTAAGGTCACGATTAGTGTGTTTCTTAGTGGTGCTCTGATTTGAGTGTTATTACGAGCCTGTTTAAGAATATAGGATATAGGCTATAGGATAATAATACTATATCACATCTAGGAAAAAGTCTATTGATTTATTTCAACTGTTCTTCCTTGAATATTTGATCTTTAACTGTCCTTCTTCGAATGCATTATATCATATGCCATATGGATTCTTTTCTTTTTCTTTGCCTCAAGATGCCGCCTAAGACTATATCACAGTAGAGGGGAGCAGTTTTTGAGAGATCTGTGACTTCCCGAGGGCCTGCACCAGTCACTTATCCGGTGATAGGCGTATCAGCTGCGTTCGGGTTCTACCTCCGCTCAGAGGACTATTCCGGCTATATCAGAGGGACTTCCACCTTCACCTTCCGTGCCGACATATGCGACTCAGGTGTTCACACTATTTTATTAGATATTGGATGCTCAGAGGGCCCAGTCCGAGGTACACCAGAGGCAGACTAACGTGTTACGGCAGGACATTAAGAGTGCTTATCAATTTTCCCTTGCTGCAGTAGAAAGAGTAGTTCTGGTCTAGCAGAAGGTTGTTTCGTAGGTTGCCAGCTTCAGCCAGGCAATATCCATGACTTCATGTCACGCCCCAGTTCCAAAATATCGAGGAACTAGACACGTGGCAATGGCCAACAACACACACCGATGGACAAACCCAATTTAATGGATCCATCGGGGCATACTTAAGCTGTATTACAACTATCAGGGTTTACTAATCTCATCCACAGAATAAACACAGCAATATCAACAAAAAAAAATAGACATCAACCAGTCACAAGTAAATAAAATTGAGGAATAATCCGATATTAAGTCTATTACAAATGTTTATTTAAACAGGAATAAAAGAGTTTATCTACCATAAAAATTGAGCATAGAGAAGCAGATGTTCAGGAGAAGTCCTCAGCGATCACCTCGTCCTCAATGTCTGGTACTATTCCGAGAAGTGCTCATATTCCGTATACCTCTGGATAGACCTCGTCTGCTAATCCTGAGGACATAATCCGGATCCAGGTCCTCAGGGGACATAGCAAGGTACAGATAATACAAGCCAAAATAAATGCAGTACAGCAATAAATGAAATAATAGGGTAAACTAAATAACCATCTATGTGAAATGCAAGTTGAGAGCATCACTAGAACTTAGGCTGATACCACTACAAGCTCTGTGTCGGGGAGCCGATAACAGTTATACTATGTGTTTACTATGGATTTTATATATATATATGAATTCAGCCTGTATTCTGTGTGTCTCTCCTTACCCAATGTAATCACACATCTCATGTCCATGACACGCAAGATCAAAACTAATGCAGCAAGTCATAATATAAACTAAAAATTAATGTCTATGTCAATCCTGCAACCTACACAGAATCACCTTGAATATTTCAAGAAGATTTTGTCTCATGATTCGTGTCAGGTGTCCTGGGTATAACGTACTTGATAATGCAAGTAGGAGAATATAAAGGGTGTCGATATCCATCTCTAGGTGACGTTACACAACTCTGCGTACAGTGTTGGCACCCGACTATTAATCGGACTCTAAGTAAGTCATTCGGTCCTAGGTTTAAGAATGTACAACAAGTATATATATCAAGGAAATAAGTAGCAAAAACTGCAGGATTTGGCAAGGTACACTTGCCGGGGGTTCCGGCTCCAATTATAGCTCTGACTTCAGCAGGAATTGCAGGGACTGCTCCGGTTGCTGAAACAACCATCACCATCAGATCCAAAAAATATTAATTAGCTAGAAACGCCTGTCCTTGAGTCCAATTTGGACACAAGGGCAAAAATGATATTTTCAAGTCCAAGCGGGGTCCACATGTGGGCCACTTTACACCGAAAAACTTGTCAGGGTCAAAGGTCTCTAAATCTGTCAAACTTAGTGTCAACAGGTCATGAACGATGTTACGAACCCAACGAAACTTGCAGAAATGGATTCCGATGAGTCGTTCACAAAATCGCCCGTCAAGTGGAGCTTGTGGGGCCCACGATACGCGATTTTGTCAACGTTCTCAGAATCGAACCAAACTTGGGTCACAGGACCAGCGTATTGCTACGAGTCCGATGGCATAAGTTTTGTTTCAATCCGACGTGTGTACACTAAGTTACAACGAGATCCAGAAAGGACGGATACGGGGCGTTATCGGCGGATACGCGTTGATTTCGGTGTGCACGCACATCCAAATCAACTTCTGCGAAATTCTGCACATACGTATCAATGACGCGCACGTTTCGGTGAAGAACGCACGCGACTAAGTCATCTCGTTTGGCGGAACGTACTCAGTTCCAGGGTGAAACAGGGTATTGATTTTCCTATTTTTGGATCGCGGTTCGCGATCACCACAGGACGTGACGCACCGAGCGGGTTGCACGGGCATCAAGGGGGTCATGCAGTCTACGTGTCACAACTGACAGAATCGAAAACAGGGTAGCGAGAAGAGAGATATGGGTACCTGAACAGGGTTCCAAAAACCAAGATTTTCTCGTGTCCGACATGACCCAAGGGGACACTGTGTCCAACCTAGGGTTAGGGTTCTGTCTGAGCTACGGCGGCCGGAGGTAGGCCGGAGACGGCGGAGGCGGAGAGGATCGGAGGCGGCGATGCGCGGGAAGTCGTCGGCTGGGCTCGGGCGGCCGGAGGTGGGCCGGGGCAGCTGCGGGTTGCTGGAGAAGGAAGGAGGAGGAGAGGGAGGCGGCCGCTGCTGGCCGGAGCAGGCAGGGGGGAGGGCGGCGACGGCATTGCGGTTCGTGGCGGCATCGCTGGAGGGCGGTGCTGGGCGGTGGTGACAGGCGGAGGAGCTAAGGCTCAGGAGGAGGGGGGACGAAGGCTGAGGGAGGAGGAAGGCTGAGGGAGGAGGAAGGCGCTGGAGGCGTCAGCTTCGACGAGGGGTTCCGGTGGCGGCGAGGTCGGGGAAAGTAGAAGCAACGGGTGTCGGCTAGGGTTCCGACGAGAGGAGAGTAGCGAGGGTCGTCGGGGAAGAAGCGGGCGGAGGAGGAGTTTAAATAGGCGGATGGCAACCGGTTAAGGGAGGCGGAGCGAGGGGTCGGGGGTTACGAGGAAGAGGAAGGGGAGGCGCTGGGAAGTGAACGGGCGGCGGGTCGGCCGGCGGAGGGGAGGCCAGTAGTCGGGCGGTTAGGGATTTGGGGGTAAAAGGTTTGCGGGTTAACGGGTCGACGGGTCGGGTCGGGTGGTAGGGATCCGACCCGATCCGCTAAGCTAGGGCACGGGTCGGGTTAGCGGGTTTCGGGTCTACGGGTTAGACCCGGATCCGACCCACTAAGGATTTATTTTATTTAAAATAAACCCGGTTTATTTTAGTTTAATTAAATAATTAGTTTTTAGGGCTTTTAAAATGCTTCCGGGGTTCAATAAATTCCCCAAAAATTAGCCTATGTCTAGTTTTTTATTTTATACCATAAAATATTATTTTAATAATATTTTAATATTATTTAACATTATTTAAAAATCATTTAATAATTAAAACACCTTAGTTTAATTACAGAAAATTACAAAAAAATTCCAGAAAAATATAAAAAATCCAAATTAAAATTTCTTAAAAAATCAGGGGGTTTACACTTCAAGAAGCTGGAATCTTGGGTCTTCAAGGGGACGGAGGGTATCTTCTATGCTGATGATTGGCTCGAGGATATTAAGCATCTCATGAGGGTGTCCCATCTTGCTGAGGATCTGTAGGTTGAGACAGCAGGACTTCAGTTGTTCGACATCGCCAGCACTTGGTTCAGGAATGAGCCACTTCTTGCTGATGCGGGACAGTCTTGGGAGGTGTTCAAGGACCTCTTATAGAGAAAGATCTTTGCTCGAACATATATGTTAGACTTAGTGAGGCAGTTTGAAGGCCTTATTCAGGGGAGCAAGTCTGTGGAGTAGTACGTTGCAGAGTTCGGTAGGCTGAGCCAATTTGCGGAGTATTTGGTGATGGATCCGGAGGTTCAAGCTATCCGTTTCCACGAGGGTCTGAATTGAGAAGTAAAGATCCTTATTCCATCTTTCTATGAGACCTATTCAGAGATACTTGTGGAGGCACGCAAGGTTGAGCGGGAGTTGGGCTTAAAACCCAAGAAAGATCATAATTCTTTTCTCGGAGCTAATAGCAGCACAATGACTGCTAAGCATCCTAATTTCTAGTCTAGGCCTTTTTAGCAGCAGCAGCAGCACCAGACTCCAGCTAGGGCACTATTTTACCAGGCACCGCAGCAGCAGAGACAGTCACAACAAGCTTTCTGCTACTTTTATAAGAAGGTAGGCCACATTTGGAAAGTTTACAGAAAGAGGTTAAAAGTTTGTCTATATTATGGTACCGAGGGGCATCAGCTGAGAGAGTCTCCTTCCAATACACGTCGTGTAATTCAGGAAGAAGCTCCAGCTCAGAGGACACAGGCAAGACCACCTGCACTACAGTTGAGGGGACCACTGCTTCTGACCCAGTAGTAGCATTATGCCCAACACCAACATCAGGGAGGTGCATGTTAGGGACGAGTGTTCGTTATGACGGTCGAGGAGGCCGAGCCTACCGTAGATATCATCGCAGGTTCTGTTCTTCTTGATTATATTTTAGCTTTAGCTTTGTTTGATAGTGGTGCTTCCTATATTTTTGTATCTATTTCTTTTTGTAAACCCCTTGATTTTTCAAGAAATTTTAATTTTTTCACATTTTTTTGGAATTTTTCTGTGATTTTTATTAATTAAAACTAAGGTATTCTGATTTTAAATGATTTTCAAATGATATTAAATAATATTAAAATATTATAAAAATAATATTTTATGGTGTAAAATAAAAAATTGGACCTAGGGTAATTTTTCGGGAATTTATTGGGCCCCGAAATCATTTTTAAAACCCTAAAAACTATTTTATAAATTAAACCAAATTGAACTATAATAAACCCGGTTTATTTGACCAGAACCGACCCGAACCAGACCGAACCCGGTCTAGGTGAACCGGGTTCAAGTTTATCGGGTCAAATCCGGGCCGTTAGTCCAGCCCGACCCGACCCGTCAACCCGATCCGCTTTCCTGTTTGCGGATCGGGCCGGATCCGCTGCCAACCCGACCCATCTCAGCCTAGCCCGACCCGGTCAGCCTTTCTCTTCCCCGACGGTTTTAGCCGACTCCGCCGTGTAACCGACGCGCCGTTCTGGCTGTCGACCGCCCTGCCTCCTCTCCCCGAAATGCCCGGCCAGCGACTCTGGCCCTTCCCCTCCCCTCACCGGTCGTCGCACCACCTCCTTCTTCCCCTCTATATAAACCCGGCCACCGGAAACCTAAAACCCTCCCTCTCTCTCCGCCTCAGTCCTCCGTCCCTGACCTCGCCGGCTCCGTTCCGCCCGGCCACGCCTCCCCGGCTCGACCTTCTCCCTGGCCTCCTCCTCCTCTCTCCGCCTGTGCCCTAACCCCCTCAGCCCACAGTCGTGAGCCCGACTCCAGCCCCCCCAACTGTCGAACCCGAGCCCGCCGCCTCGTCGAATTTCCCGCAACACCGCGAGCAGCGGCCGTCCCTGTGTCCTCCGGCGTCCCCTCCAGCACTGCCACCCCCGCCTCGCCGGTCTCCCCTCCTCCACGACAACCCGAGCAGTTCCTCCGCAGCCGATCAGATCCCGACCATCAGTTTCCCCGCCTGTGCAGCAGCCTCACCGGCCCGCCTCCGGCCGCCCGAGCCTACGATAACTCCACCCTGCAGCCGCCTCAGCCTCCCTCCGGCCGCCGCAGCTCCGGCGAGCAAGGAACCCTAACCCTAGCCCCTTTGAACATAGTTGTGGACACAGAATTACGCTGTGTCGATGACTAGGACACGACACGCGGACACGTGAATTCTCAGTTTTTGGAGCCCTATTTAGGTATTCTTTTCTCTCTCCTCGTAGCTTTATTTCTCGTTCCATCAGTTGTGACACGAACCCTGCGTGACCCCCTCGGTGCCCGTACAAACTGCTCAGTGTATCGCGTCCTGTGGTGATCGTGAATCGCGATCCAAAAACGGGAAAACCAATGCCCTGTTTCACCCCAGAACTGAGTACGCCCCGCCAAACGGGACGACTTGGTCGCGTGCGGTCTTCACCGATACGTGCGCGTCATTGATACGGACGTACAGGATTTTGCAGAAGTCGATTCGGATGTGCGTGCACACCGGAATCAACGCGTATCCGCGGACATCATCCCATATCCGTCCTTTCTAGTTCTTGCTGTAACTTAGTGTACACATGTCAGATCGAGACCAAACTTGTGCCATCGGACTCGTAGCAATACGCTGGTCCTGTGAGCCAAGTTTGGTTCGATTCTGAGAACGTTGACAAAATTGCGTGTCGTGGGCCCCACAAGCTCCACTTGACGGGCGATTTTGAGAATGACTCATCGGAATCCAATTCTGAAAGTTTCGTTGGGTTCGTATCATCGTTCCTGACCTGTTGACACTAAGTTTGACAGATTTTGATACCTTTGACCCTGACGCATTTTTCGGTGCAAAGCGGCTCACATGTGGACCCCGTCTTGACCCAAAATTGTCGTTTTCGCCCCTATGTCCAAATTGGACTCAAAGACATACGTTTTTAGCTGATTGATATTTTTTGGATCTGATGGTGATGTTTGTTTCAGCAACCGGAGTACTCCCTGTAATTTTCTCGGAAGTCAGAGCTACAGTTGGAGTTAGAACCTCAAGCAAGTGTACCTTACCAAATCTTGCAGTTTTTGCTACTTATTTCCTTGACATATATACTTGTTGTACATGCTTTGACCTAGGACCGAGTGACTTTACTTAGAGTCCGATTAATAGTCGGGTGCCAACACTGTACCCAGAGTTGTGTAATGTCACATAGACATGGATAGCGAGACCCTTTATATTCTCGTACTTGCATTATCAAGTATGTTATACCCAGGACACTTGACACAATTCATGAGACAGAATCTTCCTGAGATATTCATGGTAATTCTGTATAGGATACAGGTTTCATGACTTATTTCTTTGCTTAGATATTATATGACTAGATGCATTAGTTATGATCCTGCGTGGCATGGACATAAGACATTGTGGACATGAGATGTACGATTATATTGGGTGGGAAGAGTCACACAGGCTACAGGTTGATTATATATATTATGCCGGCGTCTTAGTCTCACTATGAGCTAGACAACCATATGATATCACTGATACCGGCTCCCCGACACAGAGCTTGTAGTGGTTTCAACCTGAGTTCTCGTGCTGCTCTTATCTTGCATATCACTTAGATGGTTATATAGTTTACCCTATTGTTTCATTTATTTCCTGTACTGTATTATTATGGCTTGAGCTTTCTTGTACCTTGCTATGTCCTCTGAGGACCTGGATCTGGATTATGTCCCCAGGATTAGCAGACGAGATCGACCCAGAGATATACAGGACAAGAGCATTAGCAGGAGCATTAGCAGGAGCAGGAGTAGGCACTGGAGCAGTACCAGATCCAGCAGTCGAGTGACTTCTACGGTATCTTCTGAGTATATATTGTTTCCATACTCAGTATTGTTGTTGATATCTTTATTCTTGTATCTTGATAGTTGTATTAGACTCATTATCGGGTTATTTCCCGATATCATATTTTATTGTGATTAATCTTGCTTATTGATTCTGATATTGCTATATTCAATCTATGGATGAGATTAGTAGATTTAGAGCCCTGCTATTGATTTACAGCTTAAGTATGCCCCGATGGATCCATTAAATTGGGTTTGTCCATCGGTGTGTGCTGTTGGCCATTGCCACGTGTCTGGTCCCTCGATATTTTTGGACTGGGGCGTGACACTTTTTCTCTGAAGCATCATTTGGAAGCTGAGTCTTTGCTTAGGACTTGTAAGATCATAACCGGGGAAGGTATTATCCTGCTTAGTTATATTTACAAGGATCAGAGAGTTACTCTGGGAGGCTGGAAGCTGAGGGTGTGTCTACTTGTATAGCTAATTTTGAGCTACGATATTGTACTCGGGATGGATTGGTTGAGTAGGCACCATGCTAGTATAGATTGTAGAGGAGGTAGAGTTTTATTTAGCCTTCCAGGAGAGCCAGAGTCTGAGTTTGCTAGAGGAGCTGCAGAGTAGGAAGAAGGCATTATATGTGGAGCTATGGTGGAAGATAAAGAGTTGTCGCATCCTTTGATGGCAGAGTTCTTGGATGTGTTTCCTGAGGAGTTGCCAGGATTGCTGCCAGATCGACACGTTGAGTTCTCTATAGACTTAGTGCTAGGTGCAGAACCAATTTTATAGCATGTCTATAGAGTAAAAAACAGCGAGCTGGTCAAGCTGAAGAAGCAAGTGGATGAGTTACAGGATAAGGGATTTAACAGATCCAGTTCTTTACCATGGGGAGCCCCAGTATTGTTTGTACCGAAGAAGGATGGGTCGGTGTGCATGTGCATCACTTATAGGGCATTGAATAATCTTAATTTCAAGAATAAATTCCCTCTGCCGCGGATTGATGACCTGTTCGATTAGTTGATTGGCACCAAGGTATTTTCTAAGATATAATCAAGCTACCACGAGGTAAAAGTGAAGCCGGAAGACATTCTGAAGACTGCTTTTAGGACTCGGTATGGCCAGTATGAGTTTATGGTGATGCCGTTTGGGTTGACTAATGCCCCAACAATATTTATAAAATTGATTAACAAGGTGTTCCACCACTACCTTGACAATTTTGTGGTGGTGTTCATCGATAACATACTCATATACTCGAAGACACCGGAGGAGCACGAGGAGCATTTGAGGATTGTGTTGGATGTGCTGAGAAAGAAGAAGCTATATGGGAAGCTGTCCAAGTGTGAGTTCTTCCTAGGCAAGGTGGAGTTCTTAAGACATATTATGACTGGTGATAGAATTTCAGTGGATCCGAAGAAGATCGCAGTAGTGGAATCTTG
Source organism: Iris macrosiphon (assembly GCA_036927795.1). Lineage (NCBI taxonomy): Eukaryota > Viridiplantae > Streptophyta > Magnoliopsida > Asparagales > Iridaceae > Iris > Iris macrosiphon. The sequence continues at coordinate 141,108,357 of JAYESA010000019.1, read as the reverse complement.
GAAGATCCCGAGTTCAGTAGCAGTAATCAGGAGTGGATGCAGCGGAGAAGGTTAAGTTGATCAGAGACAAACTTTGAGTGGCGCAGGACAGACAGCGGCATTAGGTCGATAGCCACCGGAGACCTTGAGAGTTTGAGGTATAGTTTTAGATATTGTTTTGTTCTTAATATTGGTTGTTTGTTATAGATTAAGTTCTTAAGGTTGTGTTTTGTTCTAGGTGGGTGGTTTGGTGTTTCTGAGGATTTCTCTGACACGAGGCATGATTTATTTTGGTGGAGACGGGAAGCTTAGTCCGCGATTCATCGAACCTTTCTGTATTTTCGAGAGGGTCGGTGCAGTTGCTTACAGACTAGACTTGCTACCTGCATTAGAGGGAGTGCACAACATGTTTCACGTGTCGCTGTTGAGACGGTACGTGGCGGATAATAGTCACGTATTGGATCACTAAGAGAAAGAGGTGGGCCCTACTCTTAGCTATCCAGAATAGCTAGTTGAGATTCTGGATCGGAGAGAGAAGGTGCTGAGAAACCAAACTATTCCATTGGTACGCATCGCGTGGAGGCATCACTCTACGGGGTAGTCTACCAGGGAGAGAGAGGATGAAATACGAGAGCGCTACCCATATTTGGTTGTGCCTTGAGGTATATTCTTTCCTGATTTTATTCTTTTTTATTTTTTAGGGGTAGTTTTGTTTTTCAATTTTGAGGACAAAATTATTTTAAGGGGGGTAGACTTGTCACTACCATATTTTCTAGGAAAGGGTATTTTTTACTTCATAATTAATTAAATATGTGCATATTGAATATTTATTTATTGTATTATTTAATTATTTTTAGATATTAGTATATGATTTTTGACTTGTGTTAGTGGTTCTAACTATTTTAGATTAGATCCATGGACCAACATTTAATTCTAGTTAGAATTGAGCCCAATTAGAAGCCCAATCGTTAGGAGGATGATTAATTAAGTTAAACCAATTAGACTAGAACCTTCCTTCCTTAATTATTTCATCATGAGAAGCTCCAAGGGGTACTTTAGACATTAGATAGTAGCTTGGGAAAGGGGGAAGGGGTCAGCCTAGTATAGAATGGAGGAAAAATTCTTTCTTCATTTTTTTCATTCCAAATCTAGATCTAGAATTTTTCTCTTCCAAATTTCTTCATTCTCACATTAAATTCTACCCAAATTTCTTTCTAATTTCTTCCGAAATTATCATTGTAGGCTACTAGAGCAAGTATCTACAAGGAGGAAGCAAGAATCTATAAGGAGGAGCAAGAATCTACAAGTTGAAGGCTCTTTTTACTCAATTTGGAAGTTTTATTAGGAATCCATCTCCCAATATGTACATTTCAGTTTTATCCTCTAATTAGCCTCTAAATCTGTATTTTAATCATTAAAAAATACCCTATATGCTAAGACTACCCATACGAATTGGAATTAGGTTCATAAGAGGCTTATAGAGAAAGTTATATGGTATTTTATGTCAATTTTAGGAGAATTCTAATATGACACATTTTGTGCTTGTCAATAGGTCAAGACCAAATTGACATGTGTTTGATTGTATATAGCTAGTGTCGTATCCACAATTGTATACGTGTAGGTCGTATCCCGACAATTTGGAGATACGGGTTGATTTGGGGGGGTTTTCTCCGATACGGGTATTTGAGCATATCATATTTTGACACGACGTAGTTGAGTATTTAGTGTAGATATACTTGATTTCTTAACACGATGGTTACACAGATTTGTATATTCGGATCTCATCATAAGATATTATTCCTTGGTATTTATGGTATATCTTGTGTAAGCCTTGTTTCCTTGTTCTTCTTGTACATGTATAAACATTGAATCTTGGGGAGACTAGCTACCTATCTAGTGAATCCTATGTCATAACATACCATGGTTGGATCCACTATACCATTCGGGGGTAGAGAGTATTTAGTGTAGATATATGATCATATCCACCTTGTGCATGTCATGTTCCTTGTGAATGTTGATCATACACCGCACGTATGATTAACCAGGCCATTATCCTTGTGCAAGTTCCTAAGCTGATCACATGTTAAAACTGGTACTCACTCACTTAGTTATTAGTATTTCTTATTTATTTTTATATTGCTCATTCTCGTATTTATTTCCAGTATTTCTTCTATTGCTTATCTCTTGTATCTGTATATTGCATCTTGTATATTTATATTTATTTACTGTTACATAGTTTATATTATTTATTAGAACTGCTATTAGACTTGTACTTTACTCCTTTTCTGACTGGATATATTTTTTCAGATGACACAGAGGAGTGATACCCCACTAACTATGGGCCTCAGGACGTAGTTGGCTTAGAGCAAAAGACTATGGCTCAGGAGGATCTTATCCCGATTGAGACAGATGACCCAGGACTAGTAGGATGGTAGTTAGATTCTATTTGTACTGGATTTATCTCCCGCTCAGTTATTAGTATTTCTTTGATAACTTATTGGATATTATTTTATTTTGTGAGTTATATTTGACTTTTTAGTTCTTTTATCATATTCATGCGTTGTTTCATCTTATAGATCTGTGATTGAGTATTTATTTTACATTGGTGGCATTATTATATATTGATTGCTAGATAAATAGTTTACCCAAACAGCGTTCTACCATCGATTCTGCGGCGTAGGTTGGACATTTTTACTACTTGCATCCCTACACCGGGTGTGTGTCGTGACAGTCAATAGCATAAAAGACAATAACTGGGCTCTTGAGTGTTCTTTCTCTTCGTCCTTTTCTCTTTGTATCCTCGTATGTGGAAATATATCCCTACTATTTATAGCCATCTACACATAATGGCTTATGTGCGAGCATATCCTATGTGCAGCTATCAAGTTGTCTATGGGGATCCTTAATAGAATATGGTTTCAACTGTGGGCGCATGCTATAGTCTGGCTGCCATGTGGCACAGGTTATGAATTAGCTGTTTGGTGGGATCTTGACCTATATTGTGTGTGACTGGTCAGCTTGACACATGGCCTGCAATAGTTGTCAAAAATTAATCACTAGTTGTAACAGTATAATTTGGTCGCATAGAGCCTCATAATGGTTGAATCACATAGAAGTTTGGTCTCATAAAAACTTTGCTGCATAAGGACTATGTCGCATGGAGAGCTTGGACGTATGGAGAACTTCAACGAATAGATAGTTTGAGCGCATGGAGAATATTGACGCATAAAACTTTATTGTTTATACATGTGGCACGGCATAGATGTATGCAGACAAAGGTAATTATGACAGGAACATCAGCATTGACAGCGTCAAAGTCGAGGTATTCAGAGTCATCAATTGTTGTCTGAGTAATAAATATTATGACTAACAGAAGTAACATCATGCATCAGATTTGATATGCGCCTGGGACTTCTTCCGTATGCTGTAGTTGTCGCATGCGCCCCATAATGTATAGATGCTTTGGAATATGCTATTTAGAGTATGAGTGCATGGTTTTTCATGCTTCTACACCTCTCTAGTAATTTAGGCTAGTACATCTTAATTTTTGTACTATGCTCTAGTTTAACTTCTATTAGTTAGTTGTGTCACGTTCCAGTACCGGAATACGGAGAAGGAGATGGCCAGCTCCCCCATACCACGTTCAGAACATCATACAACGGTCACAACTATAACTAGATAATATGGTGTATACTACAAGCAAGTTACTTAAGGTCACATAGAACATCTAATATCTCAACCAGTCAAGTAAGGATAGTAAACAAAGAACATATATGACAAGAAAGTAAAGCGTCCCAAATGCCCTACCAAAATATTTTGGAATCCAGCTGTACAAAATAAGAAAGCTGGTAGAGTAGAAAAAGTACATGACCATGATCAGCTACAATCTGATTAATTACAACAATGTAAAAAAATAAAATATCCAGATTTACGGCTAACAAGTGCAAGTAGTTAAATGCCCAAAAGTGTAAAATATCCAATAACGAGTAGAAAATAAGAAACCTACTCATTTTCCTTAGCAGCTATCCGTCTGGTACGCACTATTATTAAGGGAAAAGTATGCTTGATCCTCGGGTGCTGGCTCTAAACCTAGCCATGCAAACCCAGTGGAGTTAGACCCCAAATAGCAAGTACCACAAAGGAAGCACGAATGAAGAACAAAACCAGTAAAAATAAACATATATATATATATATATATATATATATATAGTATTGTCTCGTAGATTCAGTTCATAGCCTATCATGATACAATAATCTAACCCTACAACCAAACAAGCACAAGGGTTAGACCATCGCACCATGATAGTCCATGTCCCTAAACTATTTAACAGAAGGTACAATGCACAATCAAGTTCAGTTACGTAATCGGCCAATCACTTGTATGACTTACTAGGTGGATTTTGGGTTATCCCAGAATTATTATGCATATAATAAGAATCCTCAGGTCTAGCCATATTCTAGCAGGGGCTAGCCGAGCCATGAATCACCGTATAACAGATAGTAGTATGCACCAGTCTCTCGTAAGGCTACCGTGCTAAGATCGCATAGAACACATAATACAATATAATAGTCGGATATTAGCATCTACTAATGAGGATTTAAATAATATCCATGGGGGCCAGCCTTCACTCCCCATATAATAATTTATGGTGGCTAGTTAAACACGATATCGGGATTCCGTCCCTCCCAATGCTCTCTATATTTTAGTTGCCTAGTTAACCCTATGGTTAGTTGAAATCAAATAGCGTGGTCACATGTTACTCCCCTTATATGTCGTACCATAGTACAGGAATGCTAGATACGAATATGCTTTTTCACTTTATAGTTCAATTTGGATTCATCTCAGCGTGATGCAACAGTCAAATAAATCCTAGCTTTGCTTGGTTATTGACCAACTATCATCTTCATGCTGAAGGAATCATATTATATCATATGTTGCTTAGCATATACGCACACCTTGGTGCAAAACATGTAACATAATCACGTAGAAGCACTTATCCAATAGGAACACATAGTACGTAGTAAGTGCATCAGCGCGAATACCAATAGTCCAGCCAAGTTACCAATCATTGGTAAATTACATGGGTTCTAGCACATAGTTAGGTTTAACACATGGTCACTTAGCTCACATACATTATCAATCATTAAAATCACACAAAGAATCACAAAAATTTAATAAAGCATCCAAACCAAGAAAAATAGTAAAACATGCTCATATATCGCATGGGGATCAGGGACGCATAGAGTAAGTGTCGCATAGGAAGTCAATCGCATATGGGTTAGTGTCGCATGGAAAGTCGGCTGCATAGGGTTCGGTGCCGAATGGGATCAGTGCCGCATATGACATGGCAAAGTCTACTCCTTAGGACATGTGTTGAGTGACATACTTTAATATGTGTCAGAGAAGTGACTGAAGTAATGGATGTGACCAGCCATTAAGTACGTCAAGAAGAAAATACAAACTCATAAAAAAATATGCAAGTGCAAAATAGGGTTATGTTTCCACAAGAGAAGAGGTGCATAGTCGCTGTTGCATGCTATGCTTGTCGCATGCTATGCTTATCGCATAGATGTCTCTTAGAATTAACAAATTTCTCATTTATTCAGCGAGCAAAACACAAGGAGTTCTGTTATTTAGCTCCAGAACACTTTGTGTAATGGTCAGTTATGCTTCCAACAAAATAGATGCATGCTGGTCGGCTTTGCAACAAAAAGTCCAGCCTCATATGGTTCATGCCGTATGGAAGCCTCTGCCGCATATTGTGTTGGTCACATGAGAATTTTGTCTTATCTAGACAGCAAGTTCATCTATGACAAAAAATCTCCAAAAATTAAAAAAATTGTTTTCTCTATAGAAACTTTATTTTAACGCCAAATCAAGTGAACCAGAAGCCAAAAAACCTGAAATGGAATGCTCTATTAACCACAAAAAATTGGTTTTCTAAAATATCACGTTTTAGTAGATTAAAACCCATAAAAAACTTTTGGAACCCATGAAAACCCTTAGCAAAAATATAGATCTACACGAATCAATCCATCACAACTAAAAAATCCAAGTATTAAAAATGTTTAGAATCATAATTTACACATAATAGACTAATAAAATGCAAGTTAAGAGAAAGAACTAAAATAAAAGAGTTTCTCCATGACATGAAAGGTGTACTTGCCAAAAAATAAAAAAAAGGAGAAAAATAAGAGAAATGATTGAAAAGAGAGAAATAAGTTTGCTTATATAGCTAGGGTTTGAGGTTTATACCATGGATTCAACTCATGACCAAATCAACCCAATTATTAAACCATGGGTCTAATTGAACCAAAGAATGTGTCTAGTCTCCATGACATGCAACCTAATTAACATAAAAAAAAAATAACATCCGTAGAAAAAGAATACGTTCAAAATACGTATATCTGGAACGGGGAGTGACATCTCTACCCACCTTAAAAAAAATTCATCCTCGAAATTCAAATTCAAGGCTAGGTAGAGAAATCAGAACAAGCATTGCGCTAATTACAAGCTTATCTACACATGCAATCAAATTTGGGCATAAAATAATGAAAAGATATGTCACAGAGCATGGGTAAACGAATCACGAGATCCGAGATAAGAAGGCAGAATAACGAATATATCTTCTGAGTCGAATAGGTGTGGATACCGTGACCAGATATCATCCTCGTGCTCTTACGTCGACTCGCCTAGAGGGTGATGACCCCAAGCAACCCGGACAAGATGACTAGTCCAATTCTTGAGTACCTTCTCCCTTCGTTCCATAATGGATACGGGTTGCTTCTCGTAAGACAAGTCGGTACCAACGACTAGCTCAAAATGGTCGAGAATATGAATCGGATCTAGGACATACCTACGTAACTGAGACACATGAAATACATCAAATACTTCATGTAGCATAGGCGAAAAGGATAAGACAATAAGCAATATCGCCCACCCGCTCGAGGATATCGAATGGACTAAGCTTTCCATGAACCCCAAATCTAAAAACTCCATGGGTCGACAAAATTTGCAAGAACATATAGTCGCCGACACGTACCTTTAAAGGCCAACAATGTTGATCTGTCGAATGCTGATGCCTATCTTACAAAATTTGAATCGCTCTCTAGTTTGCTTGAAAACTTCTATAGTTTCCGTGATCATCTATGGGATAACATCTTTCGCTCACCAATATGATCTCATGCCAATGGTGACCTAAACATTCTCCCATATAATGCTTTGAAGGGTGCCATCTGAATACTTGCTTGATAACTATTGTTGTATGAGAACTCAACAAAATGGAGGTAATCTTCCCAAGACCCTCCAAAATCTAATGTATAAACTCGCAACATATCTTCCAAGGGCTGGATGGTTTTTCTGATTGCCTGTCCATTTGAGGATGGTAGGCGGTCACAAAGTTTATCATGATATGTTTCCACTTCCACTCCGGAATAAGTAGCGGCTGCAATAATCCTACTGGTATTTGCTGGCCTAACTTTACTTGTTGACATACCAAACATCGATAAACAAATTGTGCTCTCTCTCTCTCTCTTTTTATTCTGTTCCACCATAAATATTGCTTGATAACTTGATACATCTTAGTACCTCCTGGATGAATTGAATACTGAAAACTGCACACCTCCATCATTACTTCTTGTCGGATATCTTCACTTCGTACATTGAGACATTTTCCAAACCTAAGAGTTTTATCTTCATGAATCTTCAACTCTTTTCTGAGACTAGACTCACATTCTGCCCGAAGCTTCTAAACTTTCGGATCATCCGCCTAAGCTGCAAAATTCTTTCAACTAAGGTAGACTGAATCAAACTAGCCAATACTCCTACATCCTGCGAAAGTACTATCTTTACACCCATCTATCAAAGATCTTCTAAGATATGTCGCTGCAATGTTAATATAAATGTACTACCTCTCATGCTAAGAGCATCTGCTACCATATTTTCTTTGTCTGGATGGTACTGAAGTTCCATATCCTAGTCCTTTATCAATTTTAGCCACCTCCTCTGCCTCATGTTCAGGTCCTTCGAGGTAAATACATACTTTAAGCTCTTATGATCCATAAATATCTCCATCCGATCACCATACAAGTAGTGCCACCACAGCTTAAATACAAATACTACTACCGTCAACTCCAAATCATTAGTCAAATAATTCTTCTCATATTCTTGAAGCTGCGGTGATGCATAAGCTATTATTCTTCCATGTTGAATAATTACACACCCAAGTCCTTTGCCTGACATATCATAATATACTGTAAACCCTCTGCAACCTACTAAAAGCGTAAGAATCGGAGCTAAAATCAATTGCTTCTTCAATTCTTTGAATGATGTCTAGCACTCTGGGACCAATCAAACTTAGCTTTCTTGTGCGTCAATCGAGTCAGCGGTGCTGAAATCCTTGTAAAGCCTGCCACGAACCTTATATAGTATCCTACCAATCCCAGGAAACTACGTAGTTCAGCTACTATCTTAGGAATTTGCCAACCCTCTTTGGCTTCAACCTTCTGCGGATCTACTGCCACTCCTACTTCTGAGATGATATGACCCAAGAATGATACGTGATTCAAGAAAAACTCACACTTGCTGAGCTTTGCATGCAATTGGTATTCCCTCAAAATCTGTTTGACCTTTCGAAGATGCTCTTCATGCACCTCTTCACTACTGGAATAAACAAGAATTTTATCTTTGAAAACTACCACAAACTGATCTAGATATGGTAGGAAAATGCGGTGTCACAACCCGTACCCAGAATGAGGGCACGAGTGCTGAACCATGCCCTGTCTATGATGTAAGAATGACGTAGAACGTTGTTCTACGTCGATAACATAATCTAAATATCTCACACAATATATAAGGTACCCGTCATGCCATCTCAACTCCCAATGGAGGCATAATAATGACATAATAATGGTAGCAATACTCAATCACATATCCACTAGAGGAAGAATGGAACAAAATGGAATAGAAGCAAAAATAATACAAGAGTACTATAACAAGTGGTTCTATGGGCTCAACTATCTCAACTGGCTCATCCTTCTGCAGTCCATAGTGCGTAGGACACCAGTTCTCTAATAAAACATCTGAAAAATAAATTCAATCAGGATGGAGCAAATACAACCCAATAGCAATTCTATTAATTGACAGAAACTATAAATCAACAATAGTAAAGACAATAAATAATTAAAAATATCTAGAATATTACTAAGTATGGCACAAAGTGATATCATGGGAATAATAGAAATACGCTAAGAGCAACTGAGCAAAGAATCATCAATTAATAAACTAAAATAAGAAAATATAACACTAAACTTGTATCTTAAAGCATTACCAAGATATGTGTCAGTTTGGGCCTAGCACGGTCTATAATCATAAAGGGGAGCTAGCATAACCACACGTGTGTTGTATGGTCCACTAGCTATCATGGGCTATCACATAAATATATCAAGGTCTGAAAGGTATGATCATATATCCACTAATATTTTCCCTAACCCATGACTAGTACACAAAACCAAATTATGACACGTTCTAACACTGTATCACTATGAACGGTCTACAATATTATGCATACCGATCACGGTCTAGTCGTTATTTAATCATGAAGTAGGTGATCACGAATGAGAATATCACATGACGGAATCCAAGGTGTACCAATCCATATACACCATCGTGTCAGGAATCAGATAAAGCAATACTAAAAGCAAATATCATAGAGACGATCAAATAAGGAAACCACTAGAGATGTACTCGCCTCTTTTCGGAGCAAATGATGTCACTCGGTGTCCGAGCTGGTGTCGCAGACACCTAGATGTGATGGATATGTCAATTTGATGATAAAAATGAGGAATGAGATAAAATGCAATAAGGATGCTCTCTAGAACAATACTAGGTCATATGGGTCTATATTGGTCACAATTTAGCATATACTAGTTTGCAATAGCTACATAAGATCATAACCTTAGCTATTAACAGTAGTTATTATCTAATAGAACTTAATTTACTTACTACTAAACTATATATACACTAATACATTATCCTATCTTACGAACACCTAATACATATCCTGACTGAATACTTACTTCACTAACTAATGACTCAACCTTGGTATCTGAAACCAATGTACTCAGTTTACCCTTACCTAACATACTAATTAGTATCACTAAAATTTAACTGATAACTATAGCTAGGATATTAACATCTTAGTATAACTTCCAATTAACTATTACTAATTTCGAATTTACTGATACACTAACTGACACTAAGAACTAATATTATGGCTAATCACTCAACACTTCTAGCTCTGTGTGTTGACATAGTCTTAGATCACTACCAAAGCAGTCATGTCTAGTCACTGCCTGCAATGGATAAAGTTCACTACTATAGGTATCAGCAACTGATACTCAAGAGTTGTTGTTGCTAACTCCTATGATCTGGTACTTAACTTCAATTGGAACCTACTCTAACAGGCACACTAAGTCACTAATTTAATTCTACTACTATCAACTAGATGTCCACTACTGCAGGTAGGATGAATACTCCGCTAAATCATACACAAAACCATATTCTCAGCAAACCCGATTACCACACATTCACAGTTACCGACCACCTGCACACATAGGTGCAAATGCCACTAACACATACATTTGATAATAACTTGTTGTTACCCGATCTATGGCAATGCATACTAGTACATTGCTGCTGATATAAACCTTAGTATCTAGGTAAAACTCGAGTTTCTTCCATATACTATCTACTGTTTCTACTGAATTCTCCTTAAATCGGACTCATCAACCCTATCTCACAAGCACTTGTGTGCTACTGGTACTCCACTCCTCTACTTAATCCAACCAACTCAAGAAGTCCAATACCAACTAACATGTAACAACTAACTAACTAATTTACTGTTATTTTTATTAATAGACCTAAACATATTCCTCTCTCCCTACTGATGTATCCATCTCTAGCCATACGGTGTCATTCCCCAACTTGCCTGGTATTTGTTGTGCATCTCTGATGCCACAACTACTGCAGCTTCAAATTCTGTTAAAGTGCTTAGCCCCCTCATAGTCTTGAGTAGTATCCCTATTCATACAGATACACCCACCACACAAAGCCACTAACACTCGACCATTTTCCATAGTCACTGCCAAACTGCTAATACTTGCATGTGGAAGTGATCCACAAGTAGTGAATTGAGACACTGCTACATCAGTAAATTCCCCTTGACCCTACTGATGCTGCCCCCTTGCAGTGCACTTGAAGTACACTGCTGCTACGGTTGCATTTGATAACAAATTTCTCCTCTTCTTACTGTCTGACACCCACTGTAAAGTATTACCAATACTTCACAACTTGTATTGATACATGTCATTAATGCATTCAAATAATAAAAAATGGCATATAGATACTTGATTGCAATTATAACACAATATAATACATATACACATTTGCTAACACCCATTATATATCTATAGGATACATAATAGGCATATAATCAAACACTTATCATGCAATACATAGTATACACTATGATACGCTATCAAGTAAGAAGCCCAAAACCCTAAATTCTACTATAATGCTCACTCCTACTAATCAATTACACTATTCTATAACAAATATACCTTGCTAGAATGAGAATTGATACAAATCACACAAAATAGAGCTCCGTATCACACTGTATCACACCGTATCGTGATACAGCCAACACATATCCATTTGTGGATATGTATCTAGTATCACAACCCCAATCTAAGTCCAATACGACTAAATTGGTGTTGTGACACACACTTAGTGTGCCCACCTCATAATTCCTCCAAAATACATATAAAAACCTATGTAGAGACCATAATACATTACCAAATCAACAAGAATTTGTTCCTAATGGTAGCCATATGCTATGGGATGGTTCCTAATGGTCAAATAAATGATTTAGAAACTACAATGAGAGAAAATTCAAAATTTACCAATTGGAAGATGGATTTCCAATAAAAAATACAATGGACACGATCTGGACATAATTTATCCACCAAAGTTCCTCCTCCTTATGCTCCTTGCTTCTCTAAGCTCCAAATGCTTCTTGAGGGATAAAATGAGAGAGAAATGGAGGTAAATTGAGTAAAAATTAAAAGGAGGGAAAGATAGGAAATTGGAGATCTAAAATTCTAGATCTAAAATTAATACAAATGGGAGAAGAGTGAGAAGAGAGTCCTCTCTTATGGTGGCCGGCCCCCTCTCCCTTTCTCCAAGTAATGTCTAATATCCAAGATACCGCTCTCCATATAAATATGAATATGATTAAAGTTGGGCCATATTGAAAAGTCTCTAGTTAATTCTAATTAGCCTAATTCTCCCTAATTAATAAGTGAGAAAGGCTAATGGATTTAGGTTCAAGTTCGGCTCACTAGTTGTCATGACAAGTCTAATTGGGCTTACAATTGTCAAGTCTTAATAATATGTGGCCCACTATTTGAAATAAATACTACAAGTTTCTAAATAAGTACATAACACTCTAATAAATAAATAACTACTATAAACATAAAATAAATATTTATTATACAATAAATAATAATATTATATTCCTAAAATTTAAATAACTAGGCAAAATTACCAAACTACCCTTATTTAGAAAAGTGATGGTGACAAGTCAATCCACCTTAGAAAAATTTTGTCCTCAAAATTTAAGGAAGAACCTCAAAATTTAAGGAAGAATCTAACTACCACAAACAATCAATACAATCAAGAAAGAATTATACCACACGGCTCAAACATATAAGGATATCGCTCGCGCATCTTGGCCTCTCACTCCCAGTTACTCTCTCCTGGTGAGTGATGCCTCCATGCGACGCATACCAAAATAATCGTGTGGTTCCGTAACACCTTCTCCCTGCGATCCAGAATCTCCATGGGTTGCTCTGGATATTGAGAGTCGGCCCCACCTGGATCTCCTAGTGATCTAATACATGGCTAGGTTTTACCACATATCGTCTCAACTGTGACATGTGGAATACGTTGTGTACTCCCTCTAGTGCAAGTGGCAAGTCTAGCCTGTAGGCCACTGTACCGACCCTCTCAAAAACATTGAAGCATTAACTAACCTTTCCGCATCCACCAAAATAAATATGCCCCGTGTCAAAAAAATCCTCAAGAACACCAGATTGCCAACCTAGCACAAAATACTACCTTAGCACTCTATCTAAAATAAGCAATCACAATCAATACAAATAAATCCTATACTTGAAACAACAAAGGTCTCCTGCGGCTATCGACCCAATGTCGATGTCTGTCATGTGCCACTCAAAGTCAGTCTCTAATGAGCTTCACCTTCTCAGTTGCATCTACTACCATCTTTGGTCCTAATAAGGCTCTCTCACCAATATCTTCCCATGATAGTGGAGTGCGATATCTCCGTGGATATAATACCTCAAATGGTGATATCTCGATACTGGCCTGGTAGCTGTTGTTATAAGCGAACTCTATCAGGTGAAGGTGATCCTCCTAAGAGCCTCCAAAATCTAATCCACAAGTCCATAACATATCCTTGAAAGTCTGAATAGTCCTCTCCGACTGTCCGTCCGTCTGAGGGTGATATGCGGTACTAAACTTGAGCTGGGTGCCCAAGCTAGCCTGTAAACTCCTCCAAAAATGGGAAGTGAAGCGACTATCCCGATCCGAGATTATGCTCATAAGAACTCCATACAATATGACTATCTGCCACACATATATCTCTATGAGCTTCTCCATAGAAGTACCCACCTTAAATGCTAAGAAGTGGGCTGATTTGGTCAATCTATCAACGATGACCCAAATCGCGTTCTTACTTCCTGGAGAATGCGAAAGTCCCGATACAAAGCCCATCGTCATATGCTTCTACTTCTACTCTGGGATAGGTAAAGGCTGAAGCAATCCACCTGGCCTCTGCCTCTCCGCCTTTACTTGCTGGCATACAAAGTATCTGGATATGAAACTAGCTATCTCCTGCTTTATACCATACCACAAAATATATTGTCTCATGTCTCTATACATATTGTTGGCACCTGGATGCATATAGTAATGAGATCGATGAGCCTCTTGAAGAACCTCCTCGCGCAATGCTCTATTCGGCACAAATAACATAGTACCGTGCCACAATAAGCCATCCTCTGTAATGCTGAAGTCCTTTACCAATCACATCCGAACCTGCGCTCTGATGCTCCTCAGAGACTCGTCCTCAAACTTTGCTGCTCTAATTCGGTCCATCAACTCAGACTGTACCTGAAGCCCCCAAATCTGAGCTGCAACTCCAGAAACTAATACCTCAACACCCAAGCTATCAAGATCTGCGAATAAGTGTTTGTCCTTCGTCAAGTATATAGCCATAGGATACCTACTCAAAGCATCCATAACTACGTTGGCCTTCCCTGGATGATATTGCAAGGAAATGTCAAAGTCCTTCATCAACTTCAACCATCGCCACTACCGCATGTTGAGCTCCTTATGTGTGAACACATACTTCAAGCTCTTATGGTCTGTGAAAATATCTACTCGCTTCCCACACAAGTAATGCTTCCATAGCTTAAGATCAAAAATAATTGCTGCCAACTCCAAGTCATGGATAAGGTAATTCTTCTTATGCGGACGTAATTGCCAAGAAGCATAAGCAATCACCTTCTTGTTCTGTTGCAACACACATCCCAAACCCTTACCCAATGGATTACTGTAGATGGTAAAACCTCTTGTCCCTGATGGCAATGTCAATACTGAAGCTGTAGTTAACCTCTTCTTCAGCTCCTCGAATGTGCCTGACACACCTTCATCCAAATGAACTCTACATCCTTTTGAGTCAACTTAGTCATCGACTCTGCGATCCTGGAAAAATACTTATTAAATCTTCGATAGTAGACTTCTTATCAAAGAAAACTCCTGGTCTCTGCCACTGAGCTTGAGGTAGACCATGACTTAACTGAGGATATCTTCTTTGGGTCTACTGATATTCCATCTTTTGTAATCATATGTCCAAAGAATTCAACCTTATCAAGGAAGAACTCACACTTCGAAAGCTTGCTGTAAAGCTTCTCCTTACTGAAGGTCTCCCGAACTATCCTCAAGTTTTTCTCATGCTCCTCTGCGGTCTTCGAATATATCAGTATGTCATCAATCAATACCACCACAAACTGATATAGGTACTGATGAAATATTTTGTTCATCAAGTTCATGAATACCGGTGGGGCATTAGTCAACAAAAACGGCATCACCAAGAACTCGAACTGCCTATACTGAGACCTGAAAGCTGTATTCGGAATGTCCTCCTTCTTCACTTTTACCTGGTGGTACCCCGACCTCAAGTCTATCTTGGAAAATACTTTTGCCCCGCTCAACTGGTGAAATAAATTATCAATCCGTGGCAACATGTATTTATTCTTGATAGTGAGGTTATTGAGTGCCCTGTAGTCGATACACATGTGTACCGACCCATCCTTCTTCGGTACAAATAATATCGGAGAACCCTATCATGATGAACTGGAACGGATATATTCCTTGTCCGGTAACTCATCCACTTGCTTCTTCAATTCTGCCAGTTCGCTATTATTCACCCTATAGATGTGCTGTGATATTAGCTCTACGCCTGGTACCAAATCTATAGAGAACTCCACATCGCTGTCTGGTGGCAATCCCGACAACTCCTCTGTAATTAAATTCATGAATTCTATAATTAATAGATGTGGTGGTTCCTACTCTTCCACCAAAGTTCTACAGTAGACTACTTCGTCCTACTCTGTTGTTCCTCTGACGAACTGCAACTCTGGCTCTCTTGGCGGCTAAAATACTACTCTGCCTCCACGATAATTGATACTAGCAAGATGCCTACTCAACCAATCTATCCTGAGTACTATATCATAACTCGGAAGTAGCATTTCGAGTAGATACGCGCTCAACTCTCATCCTCCCAAATAAACTCTCTGATCTTTGTAAACATCACTAACCAGAATTATGCCACCACCGGTCGTTATCTTGCAAGTCCTTGTCAATAGTTCAGAATCCAAATGATATTTCAAATCAAAAGATATAGAAAAGAAACTGTGTGAAGCACCAAAATCAAATAAAGCATACACTGGAAAAGAATCAAGATAGACTGAACCTGAGATAAGATCACCAACTGGCTCCTCCTCCTCGATAGTAAAGGCAAAACCTTGCCCCTGTCACTGAGCACCTCTCTGTTGCTGCTGGTGCTGAGCAAACTACTATTATTTTTGTGGTAGGGGAGGTCCTCGCTACTGTCCCTCAGGGTGGCTTGGTGGAATCCTCTGAATAGGTGCTACACCCAGGCCTGCTCGAACGGGAGGTATAATGCAATCTCGTTACTGATGTCCTGCTTGCCCGCAATAGAGGCACACTCCAAGCCTCATCCTGCAGACCGCCCATGTATGTCCAACCTTTCCACAGTGAGTACAATGCGGGGCCTGTCATGCGAGTCTAGGGGCCTGATGTGCCTGCTGCACTATGGCCAGAATGGTGCTTGATAGTGCCGTCTCAGCTACTGTTGATGGAAATGCCTCTGCTGCTGCTAGAAATAAGGACGCTTCGCTGGGCCAGTACTAGTACTGACTCCTTCTATGTATCTCGGCCTCTTGAAGCCAAGCTCCAGATCATCCTCTGCCCGCTATGCCTGCCTCAGAATCTTCTCATAAGTAGCGGTGCAATCTCCATTGGTGTGAGAGTTAATCTCGCAGTTCAGGCCCTTCCTAAATTTTATAGCCTTTTTTCTAGGGTTCTATCCCTCAACAAACTTCCCTAATCTGCAAAACTCGGCATCATACTAGTCCACCATTATGTTTCTTTAGAAGAGGTGCTTGAACTGACTCTCTAGTGATGTCAGTGCCATATCGGAAAAAAACTTTTCCTTGAAGAGTTCCTTAAAGGCCTCACAGGAATGTCCCGACACTCTGACCCTCGGATCGTTCCTAAACCAGGTCGAGGCTATGTCATGCATCATACTGCATGCCGCCTCCATCTGCAAAGCCTCAGAAATTTAAGCTAGCAACAGGTTCCTTTTGATATCCTCTATCCAGCCATCTACGTAGATAATCCCCTTAATACCTCTGAACTCCTTATACCTCATCCTCTTGAAGTATATTATAGTGCCTAGCCTTGGTTGTTGAGGGATCTGCAGAGGTGGGACTGCCTATGGCTGGACCGTAGTAACTCTCTCAACAACTGCTAGAGTAAGTTGATGGGCATTCTCAATGCCCTATCTCATCACTTTCGGCTGTCGCTGCTGGGCCTCCGCCTGAGCCCTCTGTGCCTCCATCATTTACTGAAATAGGGAGAATATCTGCGCTAGATCAACGACTGGTAGTGGAGGTGGTAGCTCCTCCAATGCTGAAGGTACTCTCCTCTGTGAAGCTGTAGGTACTATAATAACCCGTTTTGCTCAAGCTTTTTGCCGATTCAAACGAAAAAAGTGCAACGACCCGATCCGCTTTGCTCAGCAAGAAAACTTGTTTGAGGCAAAGATTTCTCATACTTGGCCCTTTAGGAGTTCCGGCTTTGGCTTTTAGAGTCTCGCTCAGAGTATCGCTCGACCAAGGCGAATCATCGCTAAGGTGGGTGGCGACATTGAACTTGTCTTTGCTTAGCCATCATACTTATCATACTTAAAATATAGATGATACATGCTAGTCACTAGGTGAATCATCATATGCATGCTAATAAAGAATATAAAGAACCTAGATAAGGGAATAATCCTACTTGTTTTGCTTGTGTTAGAACATGGAAAGAAAACTTTGCTTATATATGGACCCTCGAATGCTCCGTTGCCTTGTACAACTAGACCTCATTATGCCTCGAGTATAACGATATACATATACTTTATAGTGCACTGTTCACTTGCTACACTGTACGACCCTAGATCATATCACTCGGTAAGTCCCTTTACGGTTTCTCTCCTCGCTTTACCCTTGATCCCTGCCAAATTTAATGCTTAAGTTTCAAATATAAATGCACGCTTGCCGGCTTAGTATAGTTTGTACTCATTGCCTTATTTTAATATTTGTTACACGAAATCATGCCACAATAAAGAACGCTATCCGTATTGTGCATGCATCTAGTTAACCAGGAGACTATCTAATAGCCCTTCTGTGCAATAAGAACCTACAAGCATCCGGGACCGTTGGGTCGCCAAGGCACTCCTCGCACCAGGGGAATGCATCAAGGCAAGTTGGACACTGAACGAGAATCATATTAAGTTTACATCGGAACATAAATCATATCAAGCAAATCAAGTATCACAGCTCGTGGAGCAATGCTCGTTAGTAACAAGGATCATGGAATGTCTTGTCAATATGTGAATTTGGATAAACTTAGAGACTTGCATGTCGTGGACAACTTGAATAGGGTGATCTTCGGTTCTCAGTTCCACGGGCGGTCTCCGTGGCACCGGGACCGATCCAATCTGGATAAAACTCTTACAGCCTTTCTTGTGCAAGCAGGGTGGCATCTCCGTTAACGCCGCGCCATCCTTAATTTAAAGGTTGATTGTCTCTTGTGCTGGACGGGATGGCTTGAGGCGCCTCTTGTGCTTTCGTTGTATTCCATCCTCGTTCATAGACTGTAACTCGTCCTTTAGGGCTATGCCAACGACCTCTTATTCATATAGATAAGTCATCCTCGCTTAGCGGCTATCTGCGTGTTAGTCATTATATTGCATCAAGAATATCTGAAACACCTGAACGATCTTAAGTATAACACTTGTACATATGGAATACTTGAACATCCTCTACAACACTTCTGGATAACGTATATACTCGTGCACCCGAAACATAATTTCGTTCACTACACTCGTGTTTGTATATGCTATTTGCCCCTGAATTCATTACATATATGCTCGTGCTTGAATTAATTTGGTTTGCTTTGGACAGGGAAGGACGGATGGTAAGTTGGTAAGTCTCGCTGTATTTCTTATATCGTACGATGCACTGCCTCACGAGATAGGCTATTCAATATTGTCACAAAACTGATCCTAAGGCAAAACTATAATGATAACTTAATAGATGGTACACAAAACCTATATAACGTGTTTGGATTTGTCGAGCGGGCGAGAAACCTCCCCACCAGTGCATTTATGTACTGATAACCCACAAGATTGCTTGCAGGGTACGGAAGAACCTCGTTCGGTACGGATGTCTCCTTCGTGCGTGCTAAGGCGTGGAGTTCACTCTAGAGCCTTGAAACATTGCGATCCAGAATTGAAGCACATATACAGGACATAATGTTGGAACATCGCCTATGTATCATTCCATAAATGTAGCCACTTGGCACTCTTTTACTGTTTCAAAGAGAGAGGCTTAAGCGACTTGTAAACTCGATATAGCACCGCCTATAGCACTTGTTCATATCAATAAAAAGTTTTTTTGTTTTTATATTTGTGTTATTCAATGATTCCGCTATTGATGACTGTGTGAACTTGTTACCAATCGCTTATGAGTTTATTATTCCTCTGCATTAGGACAATCTGTACGACTCTGTGGCTTGGACCTCTTATCGCCTGTTTATATCATGGTCTTACATGGGATGGGTCAAGTGATCGTCCCATGGGAGCGTTGGAATGGTGATTCATTCCCATTGGGGATGACCGATTAGCCTGCGGTAGATTGAGGCATAACATGTTGGTATCAGAGCATGGCTTTAGGACTTTGGATTTTATTTGATTTTCTCAGTTTCTAAAGCTCATTCGTGGGTTATGTGCATACGCTCTCTCTCAATGTCCCATCGAAATGTTCCAAACAATGTATCTAAATACTTTCAAAAGTTCATGCAAATGATATGATTACTTGTACAAAATTATGATACGAAGGCCTTTGTACCGACCTGTGTTTGGCTTGGTTGGAATAGACTCGTGCTAGATTTTTAAAATATATGCGAACCCGAATGCCTATACGTGATTACCCAACTGGTTAGTGTACGAAATAGAATGTTGTATGAATGGTTAGCTATGCATATAGCCTTTTGGCTAAGTTATGTTGAGTATCGTACGCCAAGACCCTTTGGTGCAAGCTAAGTCATAAATAAATTGGGAAATCGCTCAGATAAAATACAAGGCAGACTTAGAATATCTACCGATAGAAATATTATCAGATTTATCGCTTAGGCGAATATAGAGAATCGTGCTTGGATTTTGAGAAATAGCTTGAACGATATTTCGTGTCGGAAGATACAAATCAAATATGGTATAATTGGGTGACTCGAATCCAAATCGTGTATGGATCATTTAGAAATGTCCAAACGGATTCAATGGTCTCGTGTGATAGTTGGATTAAAAGAATTAAGAATATCTTGAATAAATGATAAGGCTTATATCTAATTGGAATTCATGGAAATGGAAATTGATATCTTGGTTAAGGAAACTAGTTGGAAACTTGGAGGATTGTGCAAGCGATTTCAGATTAAACTTGAATGCAATATCGCTTGAATAAGAAGTTAGCCTGAGAATGAATATTGTGGTTTGATGAAAGAGATAAGTGATAACAGATTTGACTTGAAGTTTGGAAGAAAGATCTAGAATCTAGTTCGTAATGATAACCTTCAAAATCAGTCCCAACAAAAATGATTATCTTACGAGAGCGTCGACGTGGTAATTTTACGTACGACGGGGATGATCGAACTCACGGGAATATGTTCGATGATTATTCCAAACGAACTCGATGAATAGAATGTACCAAAGATGGAATAGACTTGGGCTTGAATATTTAAAGCTTAGTTGCTTGAATAATGCCAAAAGTAGACTATAGAATTACCAAACAGTAACATGGAAGTTGGATAATGGTGCTAGACGAATTATAATTACTGCATGAAAAAACTTGACTTGATGGATTTTATATATAACTTGGATGGTGCAAAGAGTAAGGATAAGGTATCTTGATCATTTTGAAGATAACTATAACGTTCAAACATTTTTGTCTTATGTGAGCGTAACTCTATGCTCGTACATGCGTCACATCCGGATTTAGACGATTATCCAGCGGAAGCGTTGGCATGGTAATCTCACATCTAACGAGGGTGATCGAACTTGCGAGAGACCAAAATATGGCAACTGATGGATCGTCTTGACTTTTGGTTCAAACCGATAAGACAAGTTTGGAAATACAAGTGAATCGAAAGTATTTATTGATAAGTTAGCCTAGAACCTGGAATAAATCACGCTTGATGGTTTCATAAACGGATACGTAAATCTTGTTGGACGACTTTGACTTATAAATAAAGGTTTAAAATTGAATCTTGTCTTGGTGATCTAGACTTGGTATGGATAGGGATTATATCAAAAGATGTTTGGAGAAATAGACTATGCAAATCACTCGGCTTGTCCTACAACTTAGATATATTATAGATTTTACTGAACGAACTCGAACCCTGTACAAATAAATATGTTATTGAGAGTAGGATGATCCGTGCTCGATGTTTAGAAATTTGAGTAAAACGAGCTTGGGTAGAATACCCCGTACAAAATAAATAATCGTTTGACCCTAGGAATTGGGGCGATCATCGTACGACGAATTTGCACGATGAATCATGTGCTTGAACTTGTACCTATGACCTTATGAGCTGACCTAGTAATTAGACAGATGACCTTGTGTCGAGTGAAATGATTTATGTAACCAACTTTAGAATATTGCTTGAATAAGCTATAGAACTGGGGCAGCAAGACCTAGAGTTAGACTGGAAACGGTAAGCGTGTGCTGTATTTGACCCAAATGGATGAACGCTAGTCGGTTGAATCAGATAGATCATGATTAACATTAGTGCAAATGTATTTGGTTGGAACGGAAATGACTTGGATTTGATTTACCCTGTCGAAAGTATCATTATGATTCATAAAATGAACCCTTGAGATTTCCGTAAGTAGCTTGAACAATTTTGCTATCTCTAAGTTTGGTTGAATGCATATATTTGAGGGACGCCTTAAACATATGCACGATCCAAGACTCAATTATATATGAAACTCGAGTGCTAAGACTTCGCTATCGCTAAGTTGGTTGGCGTGCATATGTTTGAGGTGAACTTCGTATATTTGCACGATCCAGACTCGCGGTATACTATCTCGAATGCTCGTGCAAGTGAATATCCGCATGGACAAGTATAACGACTTGTATAAGTTTGCCTCAGCCTTAAATTGTCATTCACAATGGATTGAATATATACCCCGTATTAAGCGATACATGTTCCACGCTAAGGCAAAATAGAGACCAAGTTAGAACTTGGATTGGACGATAGAGTCATTCAATGAGACCAAAGCAGCAAACACGTAACACGACATAAGGAACGAGTAGGGAATTGTGTTCGATTGGATCTAGTGGTACTGATTACTATGCTTGGAATAGATTCGATAATACGATAGAATGGCTTGCGCTCAGGAAGTCTCGAGGAAGACTTTTTCTTAGTGGTGTATAATATAACGACCCATTCCGCTCAAGCGGACCACCCATTCAAATGGCAAAAGTAAAATAATTCGACCCACTTTGCTCAGAAAGAAGACTCGTTTGAGGCAAAGGTTTCTCAGACTTGGCCCTTCAGGAGTTCCAGCTTAGGCTTTCAGAGGCTCGCTCGGAGTATCGCTCGACCGAGATAAATCATCGCTAAGGTGGGTGGCTACGATAAACTTGTCTTTGCTTTACCAGTACACTTAAAATATGGACGATATATGCTAGTCGCTAGGTGAATCACCCCATGCATACTAATAAAGAATACAACGCACCTAGCTAAGGAAATAATTCCTACTTGTATTGCTTGTGTTAGAACATGAAAATAAAACTTTGCATATATATGGACCCTCGCATGCTCCCTTGCTTTGTGCAACTAGACCCCGTTATGCCTTGAGTAGAATAATATACAAATACTCTGTAGTGCACTGTTCAATTGCTACACTGCATGACCCTAGATCATGTCGCTTGGTAAGTCCCTTTACAGTTTTACTCCTCGCTTTACCCTAGACCCGTGCCAAAGTGAATGCTTAAGTTACAAATATAAATGCATGCTTGTCTGCTTAGTATAGTTTGTACTCATTACCTCATTTCAAAGTTTACTACACAAAATCATGCCACAATCAAGAACGCTACCCGTTTCTTGCATGCATCTAGTTAGCCAAGAGACTATCAAATTGCCCTTCTATGCAATATGAACCTACAAGCATCTCGGACCATTGGGTCGCCAAGGCAGTACCTGTACTAGGGGAATGCATCAGGACAAGTTGGACACTAAACGAGAATTATGTCAAGTTTACATCTGAACAGAAATCATGTCAAGCAAATCAAGTATCATAGCTCGTAGAGCAATGCTCGTTCTGAATAAGGATCATAGATTGTCTTCTTAAGATGTGAATTTGGATAACCTTAGAGACTTGCATGTCGTGGATAACTTGAATAGGGTGATCATCGGATCTCAGTTCCACGGGTTTTTTCTGGGGCACCGGGGCCGATCCGATCCGGATGGAACTCTTACAGCCTTTCTTGTGCAAGCAGGGTGGCGTCTCCGCTAACGCCGCACCATCCTTGCTTTAACGGCTGATAGTCTCTTATGCTGGACGGGATGGCTTGCGGCGCCTCTTGTGCTTTTGTAGTATTCCATCCTCGTTCATAGACTATAACTCATCCTTTATGGCTATGTCTGCGGCCTCTTATTCATATAGATAAGTCATCCTCGCTTAGCTGCTATCCATGTGCGAGTCATTGCATTGCATCAAGAATATCCAAAATACCTGAACGATCTTGAGTATAACACTTGTACATATGGAGCATTTGAAAATCCTCTACAACACTTTTGGATAACGTGTATACTCGTGCACCCGAAACATAATCTCATTCATTATACTCGTGTTTGCATATGCTATTTGCCTCTGAATTTATTACATATATGCTCATGCTTGAATTAACTTGGTTTGCCTTGGACAGGGAAGGACGGATGATAAGTTGGTATGTCTCACCGTATTTCTTATATCGCATGGCACACTTTCACACGAGATAGGCTATTCAATATTGCCATAAAACTGATCCTAAGGTAAGGCTAGAAAGATAACTTAATAGATGGTGTACGGAACCTATATAACGTGTTTGGATTATTTGAGCGGGAGAGAAGCCTCCCCACCAGTGCATTCATGTACTGATAACCCACCAGATTGCTTGTAGAGTGCGGGAGAACCTTGTTCAGTGCGGATGCCTCCTTCGTGTGTGCTAAGGCATAGATTTTACTCTGGAGCCTTGGAACGTCACAATCCGGAACTGAAGCACGTATACAGGACATAATATTGAAACATCGCCTATGTATTATTCTATAAATTTAGCCACTTTGCACGCTTTTACTGTTTCAGAGAGAGAGGCTTGAGCGACTTGTAAACTCGGTATAGCGCCGCCTGTAACACTTGTTTATATCAATAAAGAGTTTGTTTTATTTCTATACTTGTGTTATTCAATGCTTCTGCTATGGACGATCTGTGAACTTGTTACCAATCGCCTATGCATTTATTATTTTGCTGCACTCGGACAATCTGTGCGACTTTGTAGCTTAGACCTCTTATTGCCTGTTCATATCACGGCCTTGTACGGGCGCGGCTTACGCTCGTGTGGCATCCGGCCCAGATGGGTTAAGCGATCGTCCCGCTAGAGAGTTGGAAAGGTGATTCATTCCCAACGGGATCGGTCGATTAGCCTGCGGGAGATTGGGGCATGGCAGGTATGACCCTCTGGACTGGGAGTGGAGCAACCCCAAATCCTGCTACAGAAACTCCCATCTGAGCTGGTAAAATGGCCCTCTGAACTGGAGCTGTTGGCACAGTGTCTGCTAGTGCTGCCCTAAGAGGCGACGAAGTGATCGACCTGGTTGACACTACACTCGAGCGCTGGAAACACATCTTTGGCAACATCCTGAATATAGATTGAATCAAAAGAATCAATATTAATTAAGATACGATATCATCAAAGAAGGACATAATTATTTAAAGTAAAGCGATCATTCAATGTATAAGGATTTGTAAATGAAAAGAACAATAATTGAATAGAATTAAAAGTGTTCCTAGCTGTGATTAAGTATACCCTTATCTTATATCCTATTCCTAAAGAAGATCGTAATAGTACAACTAAGTCGTCGCACTACTACGAAATTGCTCTACTTGCGACTCTAGACCTGCACGGGCCACCACTAAAAATGTGTTACGAACCGCACCAGGAATAAGGGCACGAGTGGTGAACTACGCCCAGCCTGCGTTGTAAGAATGACATAGAATGCTGTTCTAGGTCAATAACATAATCTAAATATCTCTCACAATATATAAGGTACCCGTCTTGCCATCTCAACTCCCAATGGAGGCACAATAATGACATAATAATGGTAGCAATACACAATCACATATCCACTAGAGGAAGAATGGCACGATAATGGAATATAAGTAAAAACAATACAAGAGCCAAAATAAGTCTAAACTCAACATAAGTCTCAAAATCAAATACATGCCATGGAAGCCTATTAGTCAAATACAACTCATAGAAAGTCTAAGCATCCACAATTGTTGGTACAACAACAAATGATTCTACGGGCTCAATTGCCTCAACTGGCTTAAATGGCTCAACTAGCTCATTCTCCTGTGGTCCATAGTGTATAGGATTTCAGTTCTCTAATGAATCATCTGAAAAATATATCCAATCAGGATGGAGCGAATACAACCTAATAGTAATTCCATTAATTGACAGAAACTATAAAACAACAATAGTAAAGACAATAAATGATAGAAAATATCTAGAATATAACTAAGCACGGCAAAGTAAAATCATGGGAATAATGGAAATACGCTAAGAGCAACTGAGTAAAGAATCATCAAGTAATAAACTAAAATAAGGAAATATAACACTAAACTTGTACCTTAAAACATTAGCAAGATATATGATTGGTTTAGGCCTAGCACGGTCTATAATCATAAAGGGGAGCTAGAATAACCACACGTGTGTTGTATGGTCCACTAGCTATCACGGGCTATCACGGGCTATCCAATAAATATATCATGGCCTTGAAGGTATGATCACATATCCCCTAACATTCCTCCCAACCCCCAACTAGTACACAGATCCAAATTATGACATGTTTTGACACGGTATTTGTATGCACGGTCTGTAATATCATGCATACCGATCAAGGTCTAGTCATCATTTAATCACGAAGTAGGTAATCATGAATGAGAACATCTCATAACGGAATTCAAGGTGTACCAATCCGTATATACCATCGTGACAAGAATCAAATAAAATAATACAAAAAGCAAATATCATAGAGACGGTCAAATAAGGAAACCACTAGAGATGTACTCGCCTCTGTCCGTAGCAAATAATGTCACTCGGTGTTCGAGCTGGTATTGCACACACCTAGATGTGAAGGACATGTCAATTTGGTGATAAAAATAAGGAATGAGATAAAATGCAATAAGAATGCTCTCTAGAATAATACTAGGTCATATGGGTCTATATTGGTCCCAATTTAGCATATACTAGTTTATAATAGCTGCATAAGATCATAACCTTAGCTAAGAACAGTAGCTAATTATCTATAGAAATTAATTTACTAACTGCTAAACTATATATACACTAATACATTATCCTATCTTATTAACACCTAATACATATCCTGACTGAATACTTACTTCACTAACTAATGACTCAACCTTGGTATCAGATACCAATGTACTCAGCTTATCCCTACCCAATATACTAACTAGTATCAGTAAAATTTAACTAATAAATATAGCTAGGATATTAACATCTTAGTATAACTTTCAACTAACTATTACTAATTTCTAATTTACTGATACACTAACTGACATCAAGAACTAATACTATGGCTAATCACTCACCACCTCTAGCTCTGTGTATTGACACAGTCTTTGATCACTACACTTGTAGTCATGTCTGGTGACTGCCTGTAGTGGATACAGTTCACTATTATAAGTATCAGCAACTGATACTGAAGAGATGATGTTGCTAACTACTATGATCTGGTACTTAACTTCAACCTGAACCTACTCTAACAGGCATACTAAGTCACCGATTTAATTCTACTGCTATTAACTAGATGTCAACTACTGCAGGTAGGATGAATACTCCCCCAAATGATACACAAAACCACATGCTCAGCAAACCCGATTACCACACATTCACACTCACCGACCACCTGCACACATAGGTGCAAATGTCCACCAACACATACATTTGACAACAACTTGTTGTTACCCGATCTATGGCAATGCATACTAGTGCATTGCTACTGATACAAACCTTAGTATCTAAGTAAAACCATAGTTTCCCACATATACTATCTACTGTTGCTACTGAATTCTTCTTAAACCCGTCTCCTCAACTCTATCTCACAAGTACTTGTGTGCTACTGGTACTCTACTCCTCTCCTTAATCCAACCAACGCAAGAAGTCCAATACCAATTAACAATTAACAACTAACTAACTAATTTACTATTATTTCCAGTTACAGACCTGAACATATTCCCTCTCCCTACTGATGTATCCGTCTTTAGCCATACGGTGTCAGTCCCCAACTTGTCTGGTATTTGTTGTGCATCACTGATGCCCCAACTGCGGTAACTTCAAATTTTGTTAAACAAGTGCACGACAGTGCACTTGCAACACTACATCAGTGCTTAGCCCCCTCCTAGTCTCGAGTAGTATCCCCTATTCATACAGATACACCCAGCACACAAAGCCACTGACACTCGATCACTTTCCATAGTCATTGCCAAAAACCCCCTTCTACTATTGACAATACTTACATATGGAAGTGATACACAAGTATTGAATTGAGACACTGCTACTGCAGTAAATTCCCCTTGACCCGACTGATGTTGCCCCTTGCAGTGCACATGAAGTGCACTGCTGCTACGGTTGCATTTGATATCAAATTTCCCCTCTCCTTACTGTCTAACACCCACTACACATTATTACCAATACTTCACAACTGGTATTGATAAATGTCATTAGTGCACTCAAATAATAATAAATAGCATATAGATACCTAATTACAATTATAACATACTATAATACATGTAAACATTTGCTAACAACCATTATATATCTATAGGATACATAATAGGCATATAATCAAACACTTGTCATGCAATACATAGTAAACACTATGATACGCTCTCAAGTGAGAAGCCAAAAACCCTAAATTCTATTATAATGCTCACACATACTAATCAATTATACTACTATATAACAAATATAAAATGCTAGAATGAGAATTGAAGAAAATTGATACAATCACACAAAATAAAGCTCTGTATCACACGGTATCATACCGTATCGTGATAAGGCCTACACGTATCTATTTGTGGATACGTATCTAATATCACAATCTCGATCTAAGTCAATACGACTAAATTGGTGTTGTGACACACACTTGGTGTGCCCACCTCGTAATTCCCCCAAAAAATATATAAAAACCTCTATAGAGACCACAATACATTACCAAATCAACTAGAATTTGTTTCTAATGGTAGCCCTATGCTAAGGCGTGATTCCTGAGGATCAAATGTATGATTTAGAAACTACAATGAGATAGAATTCAGAATTTACCAATTAAGAGATTGATTTCCAATAAAAATATAATGAATACGATCCGGACATGATTTCTCCACCAAAGTTCCTCCTCCTTGTGATCCTTGCTTCTCGAAGCTCCAAATGCTTCTTGAGGGATAAAATAAGAGAGAAATAGAGGTAAATTGAGTAAAAATTCAATGGAGGAAAAGGTGGGGAATTAAGGATCTAAAATTTTAGATATAAAATAAATGCAAATGGGAGGAGAGAGAGAAGAGAGTCCTCTCTAGATCTAACATGAATGAAAATTCAAGTAATGTCTAATGTCCAAGACACCTCTTTATATCCAAATATGAATATGATTAAAGTTGGACAATTATGGAAAGTTTCTAGTTAATTCTAATTAGCCTAATTCTTCCAAATTAATAAGTGAGATGGATAATGAGCTTGGGTTCAAGTTGGGCTCACTAGTTGTCATGACAAGTCTAATTGCGCTTACAATTGTCAAGTCTAAATAATATGATGACCCACTATTAGAAATAAATACTACAAGTTTTTAAATAAATATATAACACTCTAATAAAAAATAACTACTATAAATATCAAATAAATATTTATTGCATACTAAATAATAATATTTTATCCTAAAATTTTAATAACTAGGCCAAATTACCAAACTATCCTTATTTAGAAAAGTGAGGGTGACATGCGGTTCATCAAATCCATAAATATCGCTGGAGCATTAGTCAGTCTGAATGGCATAACTAAGAATTTGTAATGTCCATATCGTGGCCTAAATGTTATCTTGGATATGTCTTGCTCCCGAACTCTTACTTGATGATACCCTCATCGAAGATCGATCTTGGAAAAAACCTTGGCCTTGCTAAATTGATCAAACAAATCATGGATTCTTGGTAATGGGTACTTGTTCTCTACTGTTACTGCATTCAATTGTCTGTAATCGATACATAACCGTGATGACCCATCCTTCTTCTTCACTAGAACCATTGGTGCTCCCCAAGGTGATCCACTGGTTCGGATAAACTTCTTTGTCTTTAGCTCTTCTACGTGTTGGTGCATCTTGTCTAATTCTGATGGTCCATTTGGTAAAATTTGCAAGATATTGGCTCTTCTCCAGGGATCAACTCTATGTAAAACTCTACGTCCCTTACTGGTGGTAACCCTAGAAGTTCTTCTAGGATGATGTCTAAGAACTCCTTGACTATCTTGGAAAGTTGCTATTTTGCTATCACTTGTTGGCCCATCTGGTCATGGTCAAACCAATTTTAATAATCAATCCAAACTACGAATCGATACATTATAACTTAGTTGAATTTTTTTAGAAAGATGTCGCAATACTTCATCATAAGTTGCTACAAGATGATTGTGTTTAGGTTACTCTTTATACTTTGTTATGTAATTTTTACTTTTTGAGTCTAAGGACTTATATGAGTCTGAACAAAATTTTGGCATTTAGATTGAACCTATATCCAAAGTCCACTCATACATAAGCCAACCCAGACTAGTAATTCATTTAGATTCGAGCCTAAACCCAACCCCACTCAATAATCCAAGTCAAAACAATCTAGAATATGACCAACGAAACTCGGGGCGAGTTCTAACCAAACTCAGACCCAACTTGGTTACCCTAAACCAATTTTTTAGTCAACCTCCTCTTCCAGATGACCAGGCTCTAACGTTTAAATTTATGAACGTTAAAGCATCCGAAATTGACTCAGAAAAATCCAATAAATAGAGAAAAATTTCCATATTTTAATACAAATCATTCACTCAAACATTCTTCTTCTCTATTACTCAAAATAGATTTAATCTTTCTTATTCCCAAGATAACTTCCTTTCCTTCTAAGTGCCTAAGTGTTGTTCGATTAGAAGTTGAGTCGAGTTATACAAGCTTAGTTAAATAGATATTTTCTATTCATGTTTGAAGTCTTCGAGCTGTTCGGATCAAAAGCTCGTGTTGTAAGAAGTTTGCATGTTCTTCGAACCAAAGGTGCGTGTGTACCCTATTTCACAAATAGTGGATTAAAACCGAGCAAGATTTCTCAAGCCTGGACTAGTCCTCCATGAGAGAAACTAGGATAAAATTATCTGTGTTTAAGTTTGCTTTATGAACTTTACTTATACTATGCTTATATTCTGATTATATTTATTGCTGCAGTTTATAAGTAATCCTTAAACTTAGAATTTTTAATTGATAATTATTTTCTGCTGCACACGCACTTACTCTATTCACCTCCCCTCTAGAGTTGTTACATGATCCAATAATTGGTATCAAAGGAGGTTTTTATTAAACTGTGCTTAGTTTATACACTCTAGAATATTCATGGCAAACACAAGACCCATATATGCCAACAATGGTGAAGGCCAGTCCACAAATAGGCCACCCCTATTTGATGGAACCAATTACACATATTGGAAGACATGGATGAGATTTTATTTAAAATCTTTTGATTTTGATCTATAGGCAATCGTCATTGATGGCTACAAAAAGCCAGCCAGAATAGTTATTGGTGGAAATATTATTGAAAAACCAAATGATAGATATATTGATTTAGAAAAAAATATGCTAGTCTTGATGCTAGGACTATTAATACATTATTCTATGTTGTAGATAGTACTGAATTCAACAAAGTATCAACCTGTACAACTTTACACAAAGTCTGAAAGCTTCTTGAGGTTACTCATGAAGGAACCACTCAAGTGAAGGAATCAAGGATCAACAGGTTGACACAAGAGTACAAAGTATTCAAGATGAAGTCAGACGAAACCATCATCCAAATGTTTACTTGCTTCTTGGATAATATAAACCTTCTGTTATCTCTTGGCAAGGATTATATAAGTCATGAAAAGATTCGCAAGGTGCTTCGGAGACTCACCAAGAACTGGAACCCCAAGGCAACTGTAATCATTGAAGAAAATAATCACATCACAATATCGCTAGAAACGCTCATGGGAAAGCTGAGAACACAAGAGCTGTGCCTCAAAGACCTTTAAGAATCAATGCCAAAGGAAAAGACCATCGCTTTCAAGGTAAATTACAAAAAACTTTCGACCATAACTCAGAAGACGAAGATTTTGACAATGACGATCTAGCCCTTGTTCCCGGAACTTCAGAAAAGTCTTAATGTTTGAAAGATCAAACTGAAAGAAGAATTACAAAGACAATACTATAAAGAACCAGTGTGCTACAACACAAGAAGACATGCCACATGAAGAAGGACTGTCATATGGTTAAAAAAGGAAGTCGTTATGAACATTCAAGCAATAGAAGTAGCACTGAGTATTCTGTTATTTCGGTTATAACTGAACCAAATTTAGTAAAACTGAGGAAACCGAATTAAGTATAAGCCCAACCAAAATTGAACCAAAAATACACATAACCGAAATAAACCGAACCGAATTACTTTTATCAGTTTTTCTGTTTATTTGGTTTATATAGGTTGGGCCGGTTATTTTTTAATGGGCCCATTTTTTACTGGACCAATTTTTAATGGGTTAGTTATTTAGTGGGCCGATTTTTTTAATGGACATTTTTATTTAGTAGACCGTATATAAAAACTGTTGTCTGCTGGTTGGATTAATAATAAAAATACAGCAGTAGAATATCCAAAAAAAAAGTAATAAATATTTTAATGATAACAACTAAACTAGTGGAATTACAAACATATAAAATTTGAAAAGAACCATAGTAGATAGTAAAATGTACATACAAAATCTTTCTTGTGTTCAGCCATACAATTTGGACAATAAACTATAGATACAAAAACTTCTATATGTTCAACAAAAATTGGGCAAGTAAACTTCTGGAAAATTGGGCAGCAAAAAAATTGGGCAATAAATGGTACATACAAAATTCGTTACTAGTAGAATTACAAAATTATAAAAGTTGACGGAGTACAACTAAAACTTTTGGCAGTAAAATTATAAAATTAGGCAAGTAAATAAATGTGAAGAATTCCATGTATTCAGCCATCCCCAAGCAAGAGTCTTGCCGCAAGGCCCATAGAAAATTAAGGAAGTATCACATTGCTTTCGAAGTATAAAATCTACATAGAATCTTTGAAGGCTAAGATTGACAATTTTTTTATCAATGGATGCATTATAGTATATGTCCACTACTCAATAATGCCATCTCATCATTGCCCTTCTCTTTAGATTTGTTAGTAATTTATTTTATAAAACAAAAAAAATACTAATATAGAAATTACCTGAATAGCAGCTTCAGGGAATTAGCTCCAAGAGGGAATTAGCTCCAAGAGGGAATTAGCTCCAGGGAATTAGCTCCAAGGAACATGCACCATTATTTGCCAACCAAATTAACCAATCCTTCTCCAACATCTTATCCCAATGAACAATAACAACATAAGCAAAGAAATTCTATAATGAAAATAGAATTTGAAACAAGAATGCATGATTTCAAAGTACATCCAACTTGGCTTTCTTTAGTTGTGTTGTACCTTAATAAATTATTTTAGCATAGACTGAAACAAGAAACTTTTGAGCACTTGGGAAGTACTTTACAGTTTACACTATTGTTTGCTATACAAATTCGATGCGTAAGGCCAATTAAATCTCTGTAGAATATGGTCATTATTTTGGATTTCATGACTTTTCTAAACATGGATTATTTTCATGGCCAGCTAGAAGTTGTACACTTTGTTTCATCTGCATGAGGGAGCAAGAAAAAGTATGTTTGAAGTCTTTGAAGGCTCAGATAGACATTTTATGCATCAATAGATGCAGTGTAGTATCTGCCCATTTTTGTATGCATCTCATCATTGCCCACTTTCTTCATATTGGTTAGCAAGTTCTAATTGAATAAAACAAGTAAACAATATTTCTATAAAGAAAAAGAAAGATACCTGAATTATCACAGGAATTTAAGTTGCAAGTTGCAACCCATAACCGAACCCGAAACCGACAACCGAATAGTGGATTATTAAGAATCGAAACACTCAATTTTTTTCAAGCCTAAACAGAACCCAGATAGTCAAATCCAAATTCTGCATGATGGAGCAAGAGAAATTATGGTTTAAAGTCTTTGAAGCTCAGATAGGCAATTATGCATCAAAAAATGATGCATTGTAGTATCTGTCCACTTACTAATGCCATATCATCATTGCAATTTTCTCCACATACTTATTAGCAACTTATAATGGAATACAAAAAGTAACTGTAATACACAAACTATTAAGAATACATTTTAGAAATAACATTGGCTAATTGCTACATATAAAGTGCAATGATATACCAATTTACGTATAAAGTGCTGTAATAACCTGGGGCCTGGCTACATATAATGTGCAGTTACAAACATACAAAATAAGGTAGTGCATTGTTTAGTATATTGTGCATATATCGCAATGTGCAGACTATAGTGCGCACTTCGTAGCATATTTCAGTGACAGTGTTTAATATTACATAATCCAAACCAGACAATCCAGATTCCAAAAAATAATTCTTCAAATATCGCTTGAGGTTGAACCCATCTTAGTTAAGTCAATTAGCTTAAATCTACATAAGTATAAAAAATTACAGGAAAAATATTCAATACAAGTAAAAAACAAAAAAACAACATTATGTGATATAAATTGTTATCTAAAATGATACCTCTTTCAAGTTTATCCAGGGATTCCAAATTATTTTCAAGATTAATAACAATAGATTAATCCGAACCAGTCCTAAACCAATCTTGAGAACAAAAAATATCCTGAACAATCTTAGGTGTCAAAGAACTCCAAAATGCATCAAGGACCCGACCACTGGTACTAAATGCACTCTCAAAGCTACCATAGATATTGGAACAAACAAGACATCACGAACCATTCTTGAAAGAACAAGAAAATAAAGAGAGTTGATTTTCCACCAAGCCAAGAGATCAAAATTTGGATTCTCATCTTCATCGGTTTCGGTGGACTCAACAAAATAATGATCCAACTCAGATTTATTATCACAACCAACAGTTTTATTTTATGATTTTTATATTGAGCCTTTATCATACATTTTAAGTTAAAGACTGGACGATCTTCGATGGTTGGAGATTTAGTCATTTTCCTAGTTGTAGAAGAAACTATAGGTGCATACAACTTTATGTATTCTTCAAACAAGGAATAAACAACCATTTTAATCTTCTCTAGTATGGTATCACCCTTTGATTGGCCATAGAGTTGATATAGCCACCATTCCGAATATGCAAACTTTTGCCTTGGATCAAAGAGTGGCACAATAAAGACAACCATATTCATCTTCTGTGTCCCCCCAATATTTATCATATTTCTCTCTTATTTTATCCGCCATAATAGACAACTCGAAGTCGTCACTACTCTTAGCATTCTTCAAGAGAAAATTAATAGATGCAATCTCTTTAAAAAACTTGTATAAAGTGACATATAAAGAGACCGACACACGTAAGGTAAATTCATAGAAATGTTCTATAAACGTACACAACCTTCTCACATTCATCCAATCATCTTCGGTTGGAAATAAATTCTCACCCTCAAGTTCTCTCTTGAATGAAAGATCTTCGTCTTGGAATCTCTCAAAGGCACTTTGAAATCTTTGGGCCGTATCCAACATCAAATATGTTGAATTCCATCGGGTGCTCACATCTAGACACAATAAATTCTTGCTTTCTATTTTTTAATTTAAGCACAATCTTTAAACTTTTAAAAATGTGAAGCAGATTGTCTCACAGAGCTAATAGCTCTCCGGACACGAGCAACTGAAGAAGACATCATTTTCAACCCATCTACTACAACAAGATTGATAATATTTGTAATGCAACGCATGTGTAAATACTTGCATTAAAGAATATTATTCCCCTGTTGTGCAAACTTTTTGTTTAGATAAGCAATAGCAACGTCGTTAGAGCTAGCATTATCAACGGTGATTGTAAAACTTTTTTCAATGCCCAGTCAATCAAACATGACTCAACTTTCCTCCCAATAGCCTCGCATTTATGACTTAAAATTGGACAAAAGTTGATAATTCTTTTTTGTAATTTCAAATCTTTATTAATGTAATATGCCGTAAGACACATATAGTTTATCTTTTGAATAGATGTCCATGTGTCCGTCGTAAGACAAACCCTTTTTTTCCCCAATGCGTTTGTTTTTTGCTTTGAGTTTACAATTAGTTGTGTCAGGGTCATTTGTGCCTTGGAAACTTGTTTCCCTCACAACCGGAACCTCAAGCTAATTAGGTTGAGCTTCGCTTGACATCTGAAATAAACATGAAAATAAAAATATATTTTAATTCAAAAGCAAATTCGCAAAATAAAACTAAAGGTAAAAAAACGCATATTGCATGAGTATGATGTTGATGCCATTAACTTGACTTATTTGACGCAATAAATGACCTATTAATTTTAGATAGTAATTTTAGTATAAGAAAGTAATTTTAGTAAATAATATATCATTTTTATACTAGTTAGTAACTTACTATATGCATTTATAAATTTTATGTACAAAATATGGCTTATATCCATTCCAGATTAAACAAAATATGCCAAAATGTGCCAAAAATTTCAGATTTCAATCCTACATCAAACAATGCTACCTATTAATTAGTAAATATCATATAAGATAATAGTTTTTGTAAAAAAGAAATAAATTTTATTACTATCGGTATCTGTTATAACAGTTTTTAATAATTTTTAATTAATAAACAAACCAATCAATCAAAAAAATAAGACTTGTAAAGTAAAAATTTGGCATATATCTATTTCAGATTGTAAACAAAAAACTAATCAATTCATAAAAATTAAAACAATAAAAAAATTCAGATTATAAGCATTTTGGCAAACTGGCCATTGCGCAATGCGATATTTGTGCAAACTAGCACTATAATCATAGTTGACCAGCCCTGCAAACAAATTATATTTCTAGCCACAAGTATATTTCAATTCCCAAACAAACACGAGAGAGAGAGAGAGAGAGAGAGAGAGAGAGAGAGAGAGAGAGAGAGAGAGAGAGAGAGAGAGATTCTTACAGCGATTCAAGTAAAACCCAAGCCAAGGATCCAAGTCCGAGTCCAACCCACAGTACCTGCATAATTAACAAATAAGAATTACTATGAGTATGACTCACAGAATTATTGCAATTCAGTACATTATTAACATGTTAAAAAATTTAGATATAGTAATTCAGATTTCAGTACATAATTCAGATCATGTTAAAAAAATTCAGATCGTGTTAAAAAAATTAGTACATAATTAACAATTAAGTTTTACAAAATTTTGATCTAGTAATCCATGCCATCCAACATTATTTACAAAACAAGATCTAAAAACTTATCAAGATCTAAAAATTACTAACAAATAAGTTTTAAAATATCTGTGAGAAAACTTATCAAGTTCTACAAATTACTGCTAAATATGACCTAAAAATAAGTATACATGTTTAAACAAGTATATATATTCCTGAAATGCCTAAATGATAGTGAAAAACTGAAACAAGTATACATGTTCACTGATTTTAAATGACAGACAAGTGTAAGAAAAAAAGGAAAGTTATATAGTATACTAATTTTACACAGTGTAAGAAAATAAATGACAAACAAGTGATTTTAAATGACAGACAAGTGTAAGAAAATAAATGAAAAAGTTCTGTGAGAACTAATTTTATAGTATACTAATTTGACATAGTTGATCAAAGAACAATAGAACTATTAAACCAAGCTTTATCCAACTTGCATATATATATATATATATATATATATATATATATATATATATATATATATATATATGCAGATTGGTTAACGCTTACATCTATAGAGTAAAAGAGACTACAAAAGAGTTACGTGAACATATATTAAACCACTGCAAGAAAGTATGTTAAACCACAACAAGAACATATATTAAACTACACAACAACAAGCTAAATATGTTGAGTTCTTGATGCATTTATAAAAAGTAAAAATATACACAAGTAATCATATAACACTCCAATTTAGATCTACAAAGACATGTACTAGTTTTAAATGACAGACTATATATTTTCTTCTAGATCTAAAAAAATATGAATTAAAAGTATAGATCTACGAATTATAAAGTAACCCCTATCTTTTTTTGTATACATTCTCATGAATTAAAAACTAAAAATATTTTTTCGTAGATCTAAAAAAAACATGAATTAAAAGTGTAGATCTACAAAAAAAAGCTACTGGGTCTTATACATAAGGAAGCTAGAACTAAGTACCAATTGTAAGAGAAAGAGATTTAAAAAAAATATAAAAAAATTAAAATAAAAAAAATTAAAACTACTTACAAAGTGGACTTGGAGATCTGAGCAGAGATTGAGATGTACATCTAGGAGATCTGAGATTTAACATAATAATTATAAAATATAATATAAATAAACAAATAAATAAAAATACTTACAAGGTGGAAAAGAGACTCAAGAGAGGCTGAGAAGTAAGAAAAGGGGCGTTGACCGGCAGTGAGGTGGACGAGATCAGGAGATGTGTGAGAGAGAGGGAGAAGAGGGGAGGTGACTGTGAGAGAGGGAGAAGTGAGTCTGAGAAGCAAGAAGGTAGGTGGTGACCGGTGTTGACTGGCGGTGAGAGGCGGGGTTAGGTAGGGATAGGGTATTAGGGTTTTCGTCTTCTAGTGAGGACAGAGGAGTGAGGAGCGGCAGAAAATTAGAGGATGAGAGGAGAGAGAGTATGGAAAAGATATTATATAGTTAGGTTTAGGGGTGAGGGTATTCTAGTAATTCTATATACTAATTCGGCTTCGGTTTTAAACTGAAACTGAACCCAATAACCAAAACCGAATCCGATAACCGAATAATAGGGTTTAAACAACCGAATCTGACCCAAAATCTTTTTAAACCGAACCTAATAGTTTATTTTGTTCGG
Source organism: Iris macrosiphon (assembly GCA_036927795.1). Classification (NCBI taxonomy): domain Eukaryota; kingdom Viridiplantae; phylum Streptophyta; class Magnoliopsida; order Asparagales; family Iridaceae; genus Iris; species Iris macrosiphon. The sequence continues at coordinate 141,069,948 of JAYESA010000019.1, read as the reverse complement.
TTCGGTTCGGTTTGTTTTTTGGTTTAAAACCGAATAATGCTCACCCCTAAAAAGAATAACTTCATCAAAGAACCAAGCTAACACAAGCATATGGTGTGAATGCGAAGCAAGCAATTCTGAAGAAAAAAAGAATTCTCGCAACTCTACAAATGTGTGCTTAATGTCATTTGATCAGGTATCTACGAACCCCCTATATGATGACTTTATATTTGATGAACTAGGTGATGCCTTTAGTGACCTTCTTGATGATCACAAAGCACTGCTTGCTAAATACAAAAACTCGAAGAAGGAACTCAAGGCACACAAACTTGAGATTGATAGATTGTCCACACTCCTAGGTGATATCAGAAAGACACAATCCATAAGTGATTCAGATGAATTAGCATCAGTTAGATTGAACTTGCACGAAGCACTTCTTAGAAATGAGAAACATGACAAGGATTATATTAAGCTCAAAGAAGATTATGAAATAGAGAAGAAAAAGAGTAGTGATGCACTTATTAGAATTAATGCTTTAACTACTATATATACTGAGTTATATGACACTTCCAAAAAGTTAGAAATTAGATTAGAAAAATAGCCTATACAGACTGCTTTCCAATCAAACACGTGTCACTCAAGGCCCAAGAATACACAGCCGAAAAAGGCCAAAACTTATAATCATGCATTCTATTACAAGTATCTACGTAAATCACAACATACTGACTCACATATACATCATGCCTCTGCACCAAGTATCAACACATCTGCTATATGTCATTATTATGGTATTAAAGGAAATATATTACGACAATGTAGAAGTAGAAAATTAGTTGATATGCATGTATATATATGGGTTCCAAAAACTAATATATCAGGACCCTCAAGAAAGTGGATACCAAAGGTTACATCTTCAACTTTTGTTGTAGGAGTACCTTCCCTCTGATACTGGAAATAAATGGATTCTCGATAGCGGTTGCTCACGTCTTATGACTGGTGATGCAAATCTATTCGCAACTCTATCGATGAAGAAAGAAGGATACATCTCCTTCGGCAATAATCTAAAAGGACATATTATAGGTAATATATGTTTAGAATTTATTGACACAGAACATCAACTTGCAGACATTTTTACTAAACCCTTAGCTGAAGGCTTAAATTTTATTCGTCAAGAATTAGGTATTTTGGACTCTGATACTACATAACTTATTTATATTACTACTCTATATTTCTGCAAATATAAAAATTATTTTGGGTAAAAATCGAAAGGGACCTTTTGTCAAAGAGATATAAATAACCTTAAGCAACACGGTATTTTAGTGTCTTCGGACCACCGCTAGCTGGGATCCGAAGCCAACAGCTAAACTGAGATGATCGATACAATATTGAATACAAAGTAATAATTAATTTTTAACAAATTATTGTATTAAGTCCAAAACCCTAAAATCTAGATTTACCAAATTGATCTACCTTTATATAAAGAATTGTGTCACGAATGAATTATGGTTCAAAGGAACCGAATTCTGCTAAAGTTTGGGACAAATTTGGGCCAAGCTTGGTTGCCTTTGTTTCAGAATTAGAAATAAAATCCAACTCCTTATAATTACCTATTAGTATCAAACCCTTACCTACGAACAACAGCCCCTTCTTCCTTCTTCCTTCTTCCTCCTTCTTAGAACCCTAAATTTTACAAACCTTAGGTTTTTTGGTTCTTCCTCCTTAACAGCTCTCAACTCTCTAAACTTTGGATTTGGTGTATTTCAAGGTTCTCTATCACATTTTCTATCTATTTTCAGGTATAATCATTAGTTCCTTTCCATCATCTTTCTTTTAAACTGCTCCTAAGTTATTTAAGAAAAGAAAAGTTGCTAGAGAATTATCCTCTTCCAATGTTCAGGAAGAAATATATCATTCCTTGTTTAGTCCATCAATATCCAATGAGGGTGATTATGATGGATTTTTATTTTCATCCCTTAAACAATCCGTAGAGTGGTTTGATGCATTTGTTACCTGGATTGTTTGTTCTAAAAATCCTATAAATTTTATTATATTTTCTGCATATCTGCCTACTTTATGTTCTTTAGGACTTGATGAATTAGTTGTTTCTCAATTTTTAATCTATATTAATGCTATCAGAATATTTTATTGAAATCTCATCTACGAAGATGATTCCATTCATTCTCGTGTCGGTGGGATAAATATTGACTTTGATGCTGACGATTTGGTAAAGATACTTCATACTCCAAACGATGGTGAAACCATTGCCGTCATCACCAAATTTACGTTCCCTGAAAGCATGACTCTAGATTCCTTTAAGGATTCCCTTTGCACTTTCGTTCCTCGTTCTTAGGGTAAGCTTAAATCCAAATACCTTAACAAATAGTTTTATGACTTGCATCGTATTATTTTCTCTGTGATTATTCCTATGCAAACCTCCAACGATGACATCATAAACTTGGAACTTTGTGCTATCTATCATCTTCACTTTGGGATTCTATTTAGTTTTTCAAAGACTATCATTCAGACTTTGGTTCGAGATCGTAATAACAAGCAGAATCTGTTGTACGCTATTTAATTACCTATCATATTTCAACACTTTGACATTCCATTAGATAATTTTTCCTATCTAGCAGAGCCCTCCTATCTCTTTTCTGCCCGTAGGACTGACCCTGCTCTACCACCTGTTCCACTTATTGATGCTACCTCTGGTGCTGGCCCATCTGCACCTCATGTACCTCTAGTTGCTTCTACCTCAACTGCTACACCCATCACCCTTGAGCACCTCCACACTATGCTCTAAGATTGTTTCCATTTGGAAGGCAATTTCCACAGACTAGAGGATGAGCGCTATCGTGCTATGGATCACCGCACCATACTCCAGGCTTAGGCTATATCCAACCCTTTTATGGATATACGTTACAACTTCTCTCAATACCCTGGAAGCGGACCGATTCATATTGTTCGTGATCATTTTTTTACTAGATACCACATTAATGATCCAGATGCTCAGAGATACTTTCATCCGTCTGCTGCTTTTTATGATCCCAACCGTTCAACAGAGACCGGTAATGATGATCAGTAGTAGAGTAGAGATCATTAGCGTAGCATTTAGTGATAATTAGCATTATGAGATGATGTTATTTTTAGTTATGCTTCTTTAGTTATGAGACTTTTATGAGATGTTATCTTTAGATCGATGATGTTTTATACTTGTTTAATATTTAGCAAGCTTATATTGCTCTTCATTTACAAAATTTTCCTATAGAATTTTATTTTATGGTTGCCTCCTTAATATTTGTTATAATGTGTTTATTATGTCATTTCTTGCTTGACCTTTCTTGTTTACCTTGGCTCCAACTGTACAGGGGAGGTTTCCCATTTTGATCAAGTGACAACGGGGGAGACATATCGAGATATCAACATTGCAAGCTATTATTGCGGTGGAGAAATATATCAATTATTGCGGGAGAGAAATATATCATGAACAATATATATCTTATCTTAGTTGTCGTATCAGTCACAGTTTTGTAAATTATCAAAATGGAGGAGATTGTTGGCCCATGTGGTCATGATCAAACCAATTTTAATAATCGATCCAAACTATGAATTGATATATTGCAACTTAGATGAATTTGTTCAAAAAGACGTCGTAATACTTTGTCACAAGATGCTACAAGATGATTGTATTTTGGTTACTCTTTATATGTTCTTATATAATTTTTACTTTTTGAGTCTAAGGAGCTATGTGAGTCGGAATAAAATTTTGGCATTTAGATTGAACCTATATCCAAAGTCCACTCATACATAAGCCAACCCAGACAAGTAATTATTTTGGATTCGAACCTAAACCAAAACCCACTCAAAAATCCAAGTCAAAACAATTTGGAATATGACCAACCGAACTCAGGGCGAGTTTTAACCGAACTCGGTATGAGTTTGGCCCAAACTCAGATCGAACTCGGTTACCCTAAACCGATTTCCTAGTCAGTCTCCTCTTACGGATAACCAGGCTCTAACGTTCGAATTTGTGAACGTTAAATCATCCAAACTCGGCCAAAACTCGGCCCAAAAAAATTCTATAAATAGAGAAGAATTTCCACATTTTAATATAACTCATTCACTCAAACATTCTTCTTCTTTATTACTCAAAAGAGCTTTAATCTTTCTCATTCTCAAGACAACTCCCTTTTCTTCTAAGTGCCCAAGTTGTTTTCTATTCCTGTTTGAAGTCTTGGAGCTCTTAGGATCAAAAGCTCATGTTGTAAGCAGTTTGCGTGCTCTTCAAATCAAAGGTGCTTGCGTGCCATATTTTACAAATAGTGGACTAACACCGAGCAATGGTTTTTGGGCCTGGACTAGTCCTCCACGAGGGAAACCAGGATAAAATTCTCTGTGTTTGAGTTAGCTTTATGAACTTTACTTATACTCTCCTTATAATCTAATTATATTTATTGCTGCAGTTTATAAGTAGTCCTTAAACTTAGAATTTTTAAATAGTGATTTTTTTTGCTGCACACAAACTTAATGTATTCACCCCCTCTAGAGGTGTTACACGATCCTACATCACTGTCGCTGCAATCCTCTCTTCATGCTGGTCTCTCACAGATCTGTCAAAGGCAAAACCTTACGTGCCCGGTTACTGAATAATACTCTACCCTTATGGCAATCTATCGTAGAATGACTGTCTCTCAGCCAGTCCATGCCTAAGATAACATCAAAGTTACCTATAGAGAACTCGATTAATCGTGCTAGTAGTGAATGCTCGCACACTATGACCGGACATGCTATACATACTCTACAAACTCCTACGAGCTCATTACCAGTGAGCATATTCAACCTATTTGGCAATGTCTCGAACTCCAATCCAATGTGTATTGTGAATCGTGTCGATACAAATGAATAAGATGCACCCGAATCAAATAATGCTACTGCAGGATAAGATACGACAGATATGTTACCTGCCACCATGTCGCCAAATACCAAAGTTTCCTACAGAGATAAAGTGAATGCTTATCCTTGGCCCTGTTGGGCTCCTTGTTGTTGCCTTCCTTGGATATGCTATTGTGGCCTCTGCTGGCCCTGTTGCTGATTCTACTGTTATTGGAACATCCGAGCTTGTGTCGTTAGCGGATGTTGAGCTATTGGCCTAACTATAATTGCTAGCCATGGCTAAACCTGCTGTTCTAGAAGATGAAGTCTTCATGCAGCCAGCAAGTTATGCGGCTGATAGTGTTATGTGGTCCTAGAGGCATATGCAGCCTAAACTCTTGCCGGATACTAACATCATGTGTCCATCTTGTTGGATGCATGAATGCTTATTTACACAAGTTTACTTGAACACTTTGTTATTTTACTCGCTGAACGAATAAAAAATTTGCTAAGTCCTAAAGAGTATGCGGCATCAAACTCCAAGCGACACTGACCTATATGCGGCAAGATAGCATATACGGTGAGCAGAGTATGCGGCCACTTTTCCTTAGACTCGTGACTCTGAAATTATGGCACTTGTTTCTATCATTTTTTTCTTTTCGTCCTGACACACTTTATGGCTTGTCACATCGGTCACTTTATGTTACATCTTTGACACTTTACTAATTGACCGTCACTTTAACACTTATCCCAAGGAGTAGACATTAACACCTGAGTATGTGGCCAGGATCCATATGTTGCCATGATTGCCATGCAGCCTAACTTCATGCGAGCGAACTTCATATGCGGCTAGGATTGTCATGCGACCTTACTTTTCATGTGGCCTAGAGACCCATGCTACCTTGCCTGTTTTGATTTAATGTCTTCTTGATTCATGTGACCCAATATAAAATTGGTAATTAGACTCAAATATTGTATTCGTGCTGATACCACCATTTCATGATTATTGTTCATGATTTAATATGCGTCGAGGTGCGACACATCATGTCACGTGTTAAGTGATTATATTTGGGTTGTGCAATGAGAATGCCTCCAAATTTCTAAATGCGTGATATTATAAATATATATTATTTTACCAACACGGACATAATAAGCGAGTCAACTACAAAAGCATGGCTAGGATATTGATTGAATGAATGTTGCATACACGCTCGAGTGAATCCAGATTTGACTTCGATAGATTCGGTTCTAGCGTACCCGTACTTTGTACGATATCTTAAGAAAATTCTCATGTGACCACGTCTTGAGATTTCAACTACAACAAAGGGCTAATTAGGTAACTAAAAGTGGCAGTAATATCTGGAGAAAATATTATCCCGAGATCATGCCAACGAACTTTCCCACAGAAATTTATTCTAAGTACGTTATGGGCTGGCCACTACAGATACTGTATACCATCTACCTTAGTGGAGGGCAGTATCTTATTATTATTATGCTGAGCCACTGATTCACTATAGGAACACTGGAACCGTAATACCGCATTTTTAGCGCTGTGGCCCTACGGAGAACTGGTGCATCCTAAAAGTGCCTTTTTTTTATTTGGTTCGGTTAGCTCATATTCGGCAGTGGTATGATCTGAGGATACTTATTATACATTATTTCTGAGATAACCTCAGACTTCAAAAATAGTAAGCCGTAGAAATGATTGGTCGATTTGGGAAAAATCAATTTGGTTGTGATTGTATTATTGAGCTAGTGGCCTAAAGAAATGGACTATCATAATGTGATGGTTTAACCTTTTCCTTGTTTGACTATAAGGTTGGGCCTTCGCCCTAGGATATGCCAGGGACCTAAGTTACGACAATGAACCTATATATTATTATATTATTTTCCTTGGATTTTAGTTTCTCTATTTTGTGCTTCTTTTGTGGTACTTGCTATTTGGGATCTAACCCCACTGGTTTTGTATGGCCATATTTTGAGACAGCAGCCGAGGATCCAGCGTACCATCCCCAAACTCAATGCGCATACCAGGAACATGGTCGAAGGGGGTAGCTAGTGGGATTCTTCTTCCGTGCTCATCAATGAACTTTTATTTCTTTTGGAAGTTTAGCTACCAGCACCTGTTAGCCAGCTCGTCTGTATATTAGTATTCTTATATGATTGTATTAAATGAGACTGTCGCTTAGTCCTGTATAGGTAGGTTTGTTCGATATTCTTGAGTGGATAGGCGATATTTCTTATCCTCTTGCCCTTCCACCTTTGTTACGTGAGATACACAGTATATTTTATGTGTCTCAGTTGCGTAGGTATGTTCCGGATCTGGGTCATCCTCGACCACTCTGAATTAATCGTTGGTACTAACTTATCTTACGAGGAGCAATCTGTATCCATATTGGACCAAAGGGAGAAGGTGCTCAAGAATCAGACTATTTTTCTTGTCCGGGTTGCTTGGGGCCATCACTCTCTTGGAGAATCGACGTGGGGCGCGAGAACGATATTCAGTCCCGGTATCCACACCTATTCGATTCAGAAGGTATATTCTTTCTTACGCCTTCACCTCTCGAATTATGTGATCAGATGATCACCTGTATGTTGTGATAATATTTCTTAAATGTATAGTTTCTAGTAGATTTGTATCGAGTTTGTCCTGATTTCTCTAGCTATTTCTTGGATTCGAATTCCGAGGACAAAAAATTTCTAAGGTTGATAGAGATGTCACTTCCCGTTTTCGATATATGTATTTGGAACATATTTTATTTCAGCATGGTTACATGTGAATGGAGACTAGACCCATTCTTTGGTTTAACCTAGTTTATGGTTTATTTTTTGGGTTGGTCCAAGTAATGAGAACCTTTGGTTCAACTCTCAACCCTACCATATATAACCCAATATTTTCTATCTCTCTTCACTTCTTCATTTCTTCCTCTTTCTTTAGTTTTCTCTTCCCATTTTCATATACAAGTACACCTTACATGAGAATGGAGAAACCCTCTATATTATTATTTTATTATATTTTTATTATATATTTATAAGCACTTTTAGGTCCTGGAGTTTTCTGTTTTGATGGATAGAATAGTGTAGATCTACATTTCTAAACTTAGGATATTATGGGTTTTATGAGGTTTCTTGGTTTTGATCTATTAAACTTGTATCTTTGAAAACCAGTTTTTGCTACATGATAGAGCTTTCAAATTAGAGTATTTTGGCTTTTTGTTCACCCAATTTGGTCTAAAAAGAAGATTTTTATGAATAAAACAAGATTTCAATTTTGGGAGCTTTTCTGCCATGGCTGAACCTGCTGTTGGAGAAGGCGAAGTCTTCATGCGGCCAGCGAGTTATGCGGCTGAGAGTGCTATGCGGCCTGAGCGGGTTATGCGGTATAAACTCTTGTCGTATACTGGCAGCATATGTCCATCTTGTTGGAAGCATGACTGCTTATTTACACAAGTCCTTGAACACTTTGTGTTTTCACTCACTGAACGAATAAAAAATTCGCTAAGTCCTAAAGATCATGCGGCAACGAACTCCATGCGTCACCGACCCATATGCAATAAGATAGCATATACGGCAAGCAGAGTATGCGGCCACTTTCCCTTGGACGCATGACTCTGAAACCGTGGCACTTGTTTCTATAAATTTTGTCTTTTCTTTCTGATACACTTTATGGCTTGTAACATCAGTTACTTTATGTCACATCTCTGATACTTTATTTATTGACCGTCACTTCAACACTTGTCCCAAGAAGTAGACCTTAACCCTGAGTATGCGGCTAGGATCCTTATGAGGCTAGGATCTATATACGACAAGGAATGCCATGCGGCCTGACTTTTCATGCGGCCTGACTTCATATGCGGCCAGGATTGTCATGCGGCCTGGCTTCCCATGCGACCTAGAGACCCATGCGGCCTTGCTTATTTTGATTGAATATCTTTTTGATTTATGTGACCAAATATAAATTGGTAATTGGACTCGAATATTGTATCTGTGATGATACCACTATTGCCTGATTATTGTTTATGATTTAATGTGCACCAAGATGTGTAACATCGTGTCACGTGTTAAGTGATTATATTTGGGTTATGTATCATGAATGCCTCCAAATTCCAAAATGCGTGATATTATAAAAATATATATTGTTTCTCCAGCACGAGCATAATAAGCGAGTTAACTACTAAAGTATAGTTAGGATATTGATTGAATGAATGTTGTATACACGCTCGGGTGAATCCAAATTTGACTTCCATTGGTTTGTATCTAGTGTTGTTATGACCCGTACTCGAAATATAGGCACGAGTAGTGAACCATGTCCAGCCTACGTCGTAAGAAGACGTAGAACACTGTCTAGGTCCTCGATACTATCTAACACCTTATGCAATATACATAAGTTATATGTCAATATTATCTCAACTCCAAACAGAGGAACAAATATAATGACATAATAATGATATCAATACTCAATCACAATATCAAACTAAGGAAGATAAAGCATGATATAGAATAAAGAAGATGAATTAGGAATCACCATAAAATTATAAATCCACAATATGAGTCTAGGCACAATACAACTCCAAAATAAAATATATGCCAAATGTCTCAATAAAAGTCTAATACAAGTCTAAATGATAAGTCTAAGCCTCCTCAATATCTGGCACTAGGTCTTCCTGCTCTAATAGAGTATTCTCTAAAGATACGCCGTCCTACGGCCCGTAGCAATTGGGACACTGCTCCACAAGCCAATCATCTAAAAAATATATCCAGTCAGGATTGGAGCGAAATGCATACCTCTGAAAGTAGTTCCAAATACATAATAGAGCATATATAACAAATAATAGAAAATAATATAAGATAACTAGCAATAAAAAATGGATTGAATTAGAGTAAATAGGTTATGTACTAGAATGAAGAACAAGCAATCTGAATAACTGTAATTTAAGTGGAAATAGATAAAACTAGCTAATGTACCATAGAGTACAAGTTCGTTATGTGATCGGTTTGGGTTGAACACGAATATAATATTGTAACTCGATTACACGTGTGATATGTAATCGATATGTACACGAATACACTGGGCTTGATCACATAACCAACTCCTACTCTCCCATTCCCAACCAATACTCATAGATCCAATCACGACACATTATAAACACAAATATAAGCACACTGAACACGAGCAGTGTGTGAACACGAAGTACACGATAATCAATATCTGATACACACGATAAAATATATATGAAAGAGTACCCGCTGAACACGGTAGGGGATAACATCCTATGACATAATCCATATAGTACCAGTCCGTACAACCACGGTGTCGAAATCAAGTATATAGTTCTAGAATATGCAATATATACAATATCATGTAATAAAAACTAACAAAGAGATGTACTCGCCTCTGGTCCAGAGCAAAGGTGTATCTCGATGCCCAAGCTGGTATTAAACAATCCTATTTAGAAAAATATTATGTTAAATGGTGTAATAAAGTAATATTGAACTAAAATGCATCAACACATGCTCTCTAGGCCAATACTAGGTCATACACTAATTTCTGGGTCAAAACTACGATTATAAGTCTATATTGGTCACTAAGAAGTCAATACTAGCTTGTAATAGCTATACAAGGTCATTACCTATATATGGGGTTATTACCTTAACTACTACTTACCATCTCTAGTATAACCAACTAGTTAACTATTTACTAATACCAACTTATACTCCTACTGTTATATAGATTACTGACTAATATGTATATATATAATTCTGATATGAACTTATATGATACTAACTAACTTATACTTAACTGTCAACTAATCATTACTAATGATACACAACTAACAGTCGAATATTCTAAAGTAATAACTGCTAACTATCACTAACCTTACTAACTAAAATATCAACTTGTAACTCTAGTTTGAACTTGCAACTCCTGCCAATCTAGGTACTTACACAGTGTTAAGAAACTGGTACTTCCCAGGTATCAGTTAACACTAAAAGCTACCCCTATTCTCAACTGAGTTCTCAATCTAACCTAACTCTCCATCCCCCCTCCCTTCTCTAGTAATCCAGCATCTGCATCCAAACTTAGTTATATTTGATACTTAAGTATCCAACATCTGACAACTAAAACATAACCATCTTATTCTAGTACACAATGCACCTTTACCCGACTATAATTGCTATCCCAAAATTTTGACACATGAACACTTGAGTTCTCCACTCTGTGTAGAGTTATACCACAACATCCCAATAACTGAATACCAAACTAACTCTACTAACCATTGATACCCTTCAATAACTTACTAACTGATATAATACTAAAGTAGATAATTATCTAGCTAAACAAAATAACTGCTATTAACTGGCATTACTAACTAATACCAACACAACTTACACCTTTGCTCACTATCAAACTATACTTATACTAACTAAGCTAACTAATTTAGTACTAACTTGACTAATACTAATATATACTTGACTAACACTAACTGATAGCATAACTATAGACACTAACTAATCTTGGTATAACTTTACAAACCAACTACTGCTAATCACTAAGCTACCAACTGATATATAATATTACTAACATAACACTATCTCTGATACACCTTACCTGACTAACGGAACTAAACTTCCTAACACCCTTTGCCATTTTCCTTGACTGGAATCTGAATACCCCAACTAACTAAATACTGATCCCCCTTTCTAACTATTCAAATGGTTGAACACCACCTCACCTATACTCGAGCACCCTAGTTATGTATTGCTGCTGCTACAAGCAGCAGTTGCTACTGGAAATACAACAACAATGACTTGTTGTTGCTACTGCTGAAGCCTCTCAAATACCCCATCCAAATCCTCTATGTCTATTTACACTAAACTTCTACCTGTCCGATCTCCATATAAGCATACTACTGTTGTATTCCTTACGAGTTCCCTTCTTCGTTACCTGTATCAGACTTTGTCCCAACTGTCTGAAGCTCAATTACTAAAACCATTTTTCCATCTCTGATGCACTGAGTAATGATGCTTTGTGTCACGCCCCAGTCCCAAAATACCATGGGACCGGATACGTGGCAATGGCCAGCAGTACGCACCGATGGACCAACTCAATATAATGGATCCATCAGGGCATACTTAAGCTGTAAAACAAGTCTACGACGATCATGGCACAACTAATCTCATCCACACAAGATGTAAAATATGATCCACATAATAAATGAGGAATGTAAATCATCAGCAAGTTTCACAAAGTACTTCGGGGAACAACCCGATAAAAATCTAGTACAATGGTTCTACAGACCAGAAAAGAAAAGACTGAAATAATAAATAAAAACTGAGCATGAACATGGATGCTCAAGAGAAGTCTTCTGCTAAGACCTCGTCCTCAGATGGTGGTACAGCTCCTGGATCGGCTCCTCCTGCTGCAGTCCCGTAAACCTCGGGGTAAACCTGTTCTGCAAAATCTGGGGACAAAATCCATATCCAGGTCCTCAGGGGACATAGCAAGGTACAGGAAATAAAACAAGCCAGAATATAAACAGTGCAGCAATAATGAGATAAGCAGGGTAAGTATGTAACATCTGTATAATGCAAGAGAGAATATCAATAGTACTCAGGTTGAACCTCTACAAGCTCTGTGTAGGGGAGCCTGTAGCAGGGGTATCATGGGGTGGTCTAGCTCAGCGGGAGACTGAGTAGCCGACATAATAATATCAACCTGTAGCCTGTGAATCTATCCAGCAATAGATGGTACAATAAGGGAATACTAAAATAACCAGCTAAGTGATATGCAAGATAAGAGCAACACTAGAACTCAGGCTGAAGCATACTACAAGCTCTGTGTAGGGGAGCCGGTAGCAGCAGTAAATATGAGTAATGGGCCAAGCTCGGCTATAGAGTCTTGTGCCTCACGGTAATAGGGGTGTATATATATAATCAGCCTGTAGTCTGTGTGTCTCTCCCCACCCAATGTAACCACACAAATCATGAACATAACGTCTCACGTCCATGTCCGCGGGGTCATAACTAATGCACAAGTCATAATGTATCTAGAATGTAGTATCTCTATAAGTCCTGCAACCTATACAGGATCACCACGAATATCTCGGGAAGATCCTGTCTCATGATCAGTGTCCAGTGTCCTGGGTCAAGTGTACTTGGTATGACCAGTACGAGAAGACAAAGTGTCACGTATGTCCATATCTAGATGACATTACCCAACACCGCGTACGATGTTGGCACCCGACTGATAATCGGACGCTAAGTATGTCAAACGGTCCTAGGTTGAGCATGCACAGTAATATATATATATAGCAAGGAAAATAAATAACTAAGCTGCAGAGTTTGGCAAGGTACACTTGCCTGATGTCCGAATATCAACTGTCGTCCTGGGATCTGTGGAACCGGTAGGGGCTACTCCAGATGCTGTAATAATTATCATCAACAGTCTCAGAAGGTATCAAACTGCTAGAAATGCCTGTCCTTACGTCCAATTTGGACACAGGGGCAAAATGGTCATTTCCGGACCAAAGCGGGTTCCACTTGTGGGCCACTTTGCACCGAAAAGCGTGTCAGGGTCAAAGGTCTCCAAATTAGTCAAACTCAGTGCCTACAAGTCAGGAACGATGATACGAACCCAACGGAACTTCCAGAATTGGATTCCGATGAGCCGGTCACAAAATCACCCGTCAAGTGGAGCCTGTGGGGCCCACGATACGTGATTTTGTCAACGTTCTCAGAATCGAACCAAACTTGGCTCACAGGACCAGCGTATTACTACGGATCCGATGGCGCAAGTTTCGTCTCGATCCGACGTGTATACTCGAAGTTACAGCGTGTTCCAGGATCAACGGATACGGGGTGTCGTCGGCGGATACGCGTTGATTCCGGGGTGCACGCACCTCCGAATCGACTTCTGCGAAAACCCACACGACCGTATCAACGTCGCGCACAGTTTGGTAAAGACCGCGTGCGACCAAGTCGTCCCGATTGGCGGGGCGGACTCAGTTCCGAGGTGAAACAGGGCGTTGTTTTTCCTGTTTTTGGATCGCGGTGTACGATCGCTACAGGACGCGATGCACCGAGCGAATTGCACGGGCACCGAGAGGGGTATACAGTCTACGCAAAGCAACTGACGGAATTGAAAACGGAGTCGCGAGTAGGGAGGAATCAGTACCTGAACAGGGCTCCGTGAATGCTGAAATCTGCGTGTCCGTGAGTACGGTTCGTTGTGTCCGATTCGAACTGTCCTGACGGAGTTACTGCGGTCAGTGGGAGCCGGCGTCGGGTGTCCTGGCGGCGGGTCGAGGGCTGAGGAAGGTCGGGTCGTGCGGCTTGGCGAAGTTGGGGAGATCGTGGTGTTGCCTGTGAGGTTCAGTCAAGCGTGGCGCGGAAGGAGATCCGGCCAGGCTGTCGAGCTGACGGCGGGGAGATGTCGAGATGGGAAGGAGAGTTGATGGTGATGCTGGAGGTGGTTGCCTCCGGCGGAGTTCTAGGGATGTGGCTCCGGCAGCCTGCTCCGGGCTCGCTGAGAAGAAGAACAGGGAGGGGGAAGGAACTAAGGCAGCGGCAAGGGGAGGAGCGGTGGAAGGTGGAGTCGGGCGGCTGGGCTAGGGTTTCTGGGAAGAAGGAGGATGGCGTCGACGACGGGGAGCAGCCGGCGGAGACCTAGGGTTCAGGGGAGGAGCGGTGGAAGGTGGATGGCAGGGAGGCCGGCGTCGGAGAAGATGACGGAGCGAGGGGGAAGCAGGAGGATGAGGTCGACGCGCCGGAGGGGACGCGCTGGGAGGAAGGTGGCCGGGGTCGGGGTTGCCTGGGAGGAGGAGGAGCTCGAGCGGCGGCGCGGATCTCGAGAAAGGCGGCGGCTAGGGTTCAGAAGCTGGACACGGATGTCGAGGCAGCCTCTTTTATAGGCTGCTACAGGAACTCCGGCAGCTAGGGTTTCTCCCTGCGGGTCGGGTTGGTGGGTTTGGGTTTGGTTTACAATCCAATTGCTTTTGGTCCTCGATACGTTGCTCCGGTGTCCGATTAATTCACCGAAAAATGCCATGCGTCCGGTTCTCCATCATACACAATAAATTTTTACTTCCAGAATATTTTAACCCCATCTAGCCACACTTAAAATTATTTCTTTAGATCACACTCATCCTGGTTTTAAGTTTCCAAAATTCCCAAAACGAAATAACTTCATTTAAAATTATTCTCAAAAATTTAGGGTGTTTACAATCTTCCCTCCTTAAAAGGATTGCGTCCTCGCAATCAAAGAATAAGTTACTAAAGAAGGGTTATGGAAATACAAGGTGACCTAGTTTACAACTGTCTCCTCGAACAAATGGGGATATCGTTGACGCATACTATCTTCTCGTTCCCAAGTCGATTCGCCTGGTGAATGATGTTTCCATGCTACTCGGACCAGTCTGATCGTCTGTCCCCGTAATGTCTTCTCACTGACGTCAAGGATGCCTACTGGTTGTTCCTCATACCTCAAGCTCGGGCCTACTGCGATCTCTGAATGATCGACTACGTGACTTGGGTCGGTCACGTACCTTCGCAGCTGTGAGACGTGGAATACGTCATGCACTCCCTCTAAGGATGGAGGTAATGCAAGACGATAAGCCACCTCACCAACGCGCTCTAGAATGTCAAATGGCCCAACATACCTTGGGCTCAGCTTGCCTCTGCTCCCGAATCTGATAGTACCCCGAGTGGGCGAAATCCTCAAGAATACGTGATCTCCTTCCTTGAACTCTAGGGGACGTCTGTGTGTATCTGCCCAATGTTTCTGTCTGTCCTGAGCTGCTCGTAGATGATTCTGTATCTGTTTTACCTTCTCCACTGTCTGCGTTACCAATTCTGGACCCAGTAGTTGACGTTCACCAACGTCACTCCAACACACAGGTGATCTGCACTTCCTTCCGTATAAAGCTTCAAATGGCGCCATCTGGATGCTGGCCTGATAACTGTTATTGTAGGAGAACTCTACTAAGTGCAAATGATCTTCCCAAGATCCTCCAAAGTCTAGCATACATGATCGCAACATGTCCTCCAATATCTGAATGGTGCGCTCCGATTGTCCATCTGTCTGCGGGTGGTATGCCGTGCTGAATTTGAGTCTGGTGCCCAGACTCTCTTGCATGCTTCTCCAGAAATGAGATGTAAATCTCGAATCTCGATCCGATACAATACTAACAGGTACTCCATGTAATTTGACGATTTGTCGCATATACATGTCAGCTAGTACCTCAGTGGTCTGTCCAACTCTAAATGGCAAGAAGTGTGCTGATTTAGTGAGTCGATCCACGATCACCCATACTGCGTCTCTTCCGCTGGGGCTCTTCGGAAATCCTGTGACAAAGTCCATCGTGATGTGCTCCCACTTCCATTCCGGTATCGGGAGCGGCTGTAACATCCCTGCGGTCCTCTGATGCTCGGCCTTTACCTGCTGGCAGACTAAGCATCTAGCCACAAACCTTGCGATCTCTCTCTTCATTCCATGCCACCAGTAATACTGTCTCAAGTCCCTGTACATCTTAGTTCCTCCCGGGTGAACAGAGTACATAGAGCTATGTGCTTCCGTCATCAACTCCTGTCTCAATTCTCCGTTTGGAACATACAGGCGATTTCCAAACCTCAAGGTCCCGTCTTCGTGGATGCGAAGTCCTGTCTGAATACCTGCTTCTGTCCTTTCTTTGAGTCTTCGGAATCTAGCATCGGTGGGCAATGCCTCCTTAATCTTCTCCACGAGGGATGACTGAATCTCAAGATTAGCCATCAATCCATTCTGTCCCGGTAAGACGACCTCTATCTGTAACTCCTGCAAATCTCTCAATAACTCGGGCTGCACCGTCAAGAAATAGGCCATAGGCTTCCTGCTCAGTGCGTCTGCAACAACATTCGCCTTCCCCGGATGATACTGCAGATCGATGTCAAAATCTACCATCAGTTCCAGCCAACGTCTCTGTCTCATGTTAAGCTCCTTCTGAGTATACACATACTTCAGGCTCTTGTGGTCAGTAAAGATTTCTACCCTCTCTCCATAAAGGTAGTGCCTCCATATCTTCAATGCAAATATCACTGCTGCTAGCTCCAGATCATGCGTCGGGTAGTTCTTCTCGTGGTCCTTCAACTGTCTCGACGCATAAGCAATGACCTTGCCATGTTGCATCAAAACACATCCTAGTCCACTGCCTGATGCATCACTGTAAACAACAAAACCTCCTGACCCTGAAGGAAGAGTCAAGACAGGTGCTGTTGTTAATCTTCTCTTCAGTTCTTCAAAAGCCTTCTGGCAGTCTTCTGTCCATATAAACTCCTGATCCTTCCGTGTCAGCTTCGTCATTGGTTCTGCAATCCTTGAGAAATTTTCTACGAACCTTCGGTAATATCCCGCAAGTCCGAGAAAACTTCTCACCTCTGCGACTGATGTGGGTGTAGGCCAAGTCTCTATTGCTGACACCTTCTCTGGATCTACGGAAAGTCCTTCTCCTGATATGATGTGTCCCAAGAAAGGTACTTTGTCCATACAGAACTCACACTTACTAAGCTTGGCATATAACTTCTCCTGTCTCAAGGTCTCTAACACGATTCTAAGATGTTCCTCGTGCTCTTCAGGGCTCTTGGAATATATGAGGATGTCGTCAATGAATACCACTACGAATTTATCCAAGAACTGATGAAAGACCCTGTTCATTAAGCTCATAAATACTGCTGGTGCGTTGGTTAAACCAAACGGCATCACCAAGAACTCATAATGCCCATACTTCGTCCTGAAAGCTGTCTTCGGGATGTCTTCCTTCCTCACCTTGATCTGATGATAGCCGGATCGAAGGTCAATCTTCGAAAATACCCTTGCACCACTCAATTGATCGAATAGATCATCAATGCGTGGTAAGGGATACCTGTTCTTGATGGTCACGGCATTCAGTGCCCTGTAATCAATGCATAACCGTACTGTTCCATCCTTCTTCGGCACAAATAATATGGGTGCTCCCCAAGGTGAAACACTGGGCCGAATGAAACCCTTCTCCAAAAGATCATCAACCTGTGCTTTCAACTCAACTAACTCCTTGGGTGCTAGTCGATAAACTGTTGAAGTGATTGGCTCCGCTCCTGGAGTTAAATCGATTGTGAATTCTATTTCCCGATCGGGCGGCAAGCCTGGAAGATCGTCGGGAAATACATCTACAAATTCTGATATGACTCTTGGGTAACCTGTCTCCTCTTCTACAGATAATACCCTAAGAGTAGGCTGAACTCCTTGCTCTACTGCTCCGCGGAGAAACTCAAATTCTGGGTGTCCAGGCGGTCTAAATATAACCCGCCCAATTCGGCAATCAAGAGTCGCATGGTACTGACTTAACCAGTCCATACCAAGTACGACGTCATAATCCGGCATAGAAAATATCAGAAACTGTGCTCGCATTTCTCGGCCACATACGACTACCGAACATGATCTACAGACATCACTAACTGGAATAATACCGCCTCCCGTAAGAATCCTCTTCATCTTCGGGAGGGGTGCGGTAGCTACTCTATGGGTGGCTACAAAGCTAGCTGCTATAAATGAATGTGATGCTCCTGAATCAAATAATGCTACTGCAGGTAATGAAGCTACTAAAATAGTACCTGCGATGACCTCGCCTGCTGTAGCCTCCTCCTCAACAGCTAAGGTGAATGCCTGTCCTCGGCCCTGGGCTTGGCCTCGCTGCTGCTGAGCCTGCTGAAATAAAGCTGCCTGCGGTGCTAGGGGTGGTCTCTGCTGATTCCCTCCTGGGGCTGGTGGTCTGACTCCACCAACTCCTGCCTGCTGTGCTCCTACGGCTGGATGCGCTGGTCGTGGTGCAGGCAAAGCTAATCTCGGTGCTCCCTCTCTTCGCTCGGTGCAGTCTCTGGTCTGATGCTGGTTGGACCCGCAAGCTAGGCAGAGTCCCAACTTGCGTCGGCATTCTCTCTCAATGTGTCCTACCTTGCCGCAGTGATGACAAGTAGGAAGGGATATGGCCCTGTGCGCTGCTCTATCTGGCGTACTCCTCTGGAATCGTTTTGCAGAATCTCCATGTGCTGCCTTGGTTGGTGCGGAGGTGTTTGGCCTCTTCAGATTCGATTCCCTTCTAGTGACGCGCTCCATGCGTCGTGCTGCTGCTAGAACATCAGTATAATTTGTAGGTGCCACTGAGCCAATCAATCTTTGGAGTTCGAACTTCAACCCGTCGAAGAACTTTTCCGCTTTCTCCTCCTCTGTCGAAATCAATGTTGGAGCAAAGCGGCTCAGGCGAATAAATTCAGAATTGTATTCTTCTACTGTCATGCTGCCCTGGATGAGGCGGTTGAACTTGTCCCTGAGCTCTGACCTTGCAACTGCCGGGATGTACATCTCTTGGAAGAGTCTGGAGAACTCTTCCCATGTGACTCTGTCCTGTCCAAGTCTCCTTTCTTCCGCTAACCACCAGTGGTGCGCATTATCAGTTAACTGCATTCTGACTGCAGTCATCCATCTCTCTCTTGGAAGTTCAGCGGCTTCCAGCTGATGCTGAATGTTTGTGAGCCACTCATGAACTTCCGTTGGCCCTTCTTTACCAGAAAATGTGCGAGGCTTGAGATGACGGAAGTCGGTGATAGATCCCGTCGATGTTCGCCTCGCTGCTGGATTAGCCTGCTCCAATGCGGATACCAGGCTGGTCCTCAGATACTCGGCCTCCTGCCGATGGGCCTCTTGCTGAATCTGCTGCTGTGCTTGCATCATAGCATACATCATCTGAAACATTTGTTGCCCGTCCATGGCTTGTCCTGGCGGGAATACTGGCATCTGGGGAGTGAACTGTGGTGGTGGTGGAATGTCATCTCTCCGGAACCTTGGATTAGGCTGTCCGGTTTGATCACCCTGTGATGCTTGTCCACCATCCCCTGGTGTCACTCCATCTCCATAAGTAATCACAGCGTCGTGTGGTGTCTCCAAAGGAATATCATCTCTGTTCCCGGAATCCATTGCTCTGAAATCAAAAGATAAACTATGAGAACGCTCAGAGGAATCAATACAGGATGCAGTTCAAGTAAAAATTTCGAGTTCGATATAGAGTTCAACAAATGGTTAAATGATGGATGAGATCCTATAGTTTATACTATCCTTAGGGCAGGCTGGTCCGGTCCCTAAGTTGAAACCGAACTATTTAGTCGTAGACCTGCATGGGCCACCACAAAAACCATGTCACGCCCCAGTCCCAAAATACCATGGGACCGGATACGTGGCAATGGCCAGCAGTACGCACCGATGGACCAACTCAATATAATGGATCCATCAGGGCATACTTAAGCTGTAAAACAAGTCTACGACGATCATGGCACAACTAATCTCATCCACACAAGATGTAAAATATGATCCACATAATAAATGAGGAATGTAAATCATCAGCAAGTTTCACAAAGTAGTTCGGGGAACAACCCGATAAAAATCTAGTACAATGGTTCTACAGACCAGAAAAGAAAAGACTGAAATAATAAATAAAAACTGAGCATGAACATGGATGCTCAAGAGAAGTCTTCTGCTAAGACCTCGTCCTCAGATGGTGGTACAGCTCCTGGATCGGCTCCTCCTGCTGCAGTCCCGTAAACCTCGGGGTAAACCTGTTCTGCAAAATCTGGGGACAAAATCCATATCCAGGTCCTCAGGGGACATAGCAAGGTACAGGAAATAAAACAAGCCAGAATATAAACAGTGCAGCAATAATGAGATAAGCAGGGTAAGTATGTAACATCTGTATAATGCAAGAGAGAATATCAATAGTACTCAGGTTGAACCTCTACAAGCTCTGTGTAGGGGAGCATGTAGCAGGGGTATCATGGGGTGGTCTAGCTCAGCGGGAGACTGAGTAGCCGACATAATAATATCAACCTGTAGCCTGTGAATCTATCCAGCAATAGATGGTACAATAAGGGAATACTAAAATAACCAGCTAAGTGATATGCAAGATAAGAGCAACACTAGAACTCAGGCTGAAGCATACTACAAGCTCTGTGTAGGGGAGCCGGTAGCAGCAGTAAATATGAGTAATGGGCCAAGCTCGGCTATAGAGTCTTGTGCCTCACGGTAATAGGGGTATATATATATAATCAGCCTGTAGTCTGTGTGTCTCTCCCCACCCAATGTAACCACACAAATCATGAACATAACGTCTCACGTCCATGTCCGCGGGGTCATAACTAATGCACAAGTCATAATGTATCTAGAATGTAGTATCTCTATAAGTCCTGCAACCTATACAGGATCACCACGAATATCTCGGGAAGATCCTGTCTCATGATCAGTGTCCAGTGTCCTGGGTCAAGTGTACTTGGTATGACCAGTACGAGAAGACAAAGTGTCACGTATGTCCATATCTAGATGACATTACCCAACACCGCGTACGATGTTGGCACCCGACTGATAATCGGACGCTAAGTATGTCAAACGGTCCTAGGTTGAGCATGCACAGTAATATATATATATAGCAAGGAAAATAAATAACTAAGCTGCAGAGTTTGGCAAGGTACACTTGCCTGATGTCCGAATATCAACTGTCGTCCTGGGATCTGTGGAACCGGTAGGGGCTACTCCAGATGCTGTAATAATTATCATCAACAGTCTCAGAAGGTATCAAACTGCTAGAAATGCCTGTCCTTACATCCAATTTGGACACAGGGGCAAAATGGTCATTTCCGGACCAAAGCGGGTTCCACTTGTGGGCCACTTTGCACCGAAAAGCGTGTCAGGGTCAAAGGTCTCCAAATTAGTCAAACTCAGTGCCTACAAGTCAGGAACGATGATACGAACCCAACGGAACTTCCAGAATTGGATTCCGATGAGCCGGTCACAAAATCACCCGTCAAGTGGAGCCTGTGGGGCCCACGATACGTGATTTTGTCAACGTTCTCAGAATCGAACCAAACTTGGCTCACAGGACCAGCGTATTACTACGGATCCGATGGCGCAAGTTTCGTCTCGATCCGACGTGTATACACGAAGTTACAGCGTGTTCCAGGATCAACGGATACGGGGTGTCGTCGGCGGATACGCGTTGATTCCGGGGTGCACGCACCTCCGAATAGACTTCTGCGAAAACCCACACGACCGTATCAACGTCGCGCACAGTTTGGTAAAGACCGCGTGCGACCAAGTCGTCCCGATTGGCGGGGCGGACTCAGTTCCGAGGTGAAACAGGGCATTGTTTTTCCTGTTTTTGGATCGCGGTGTACGATCGCTACAGGACGCGATGCACCGAGCGAATTGCACGGGCACCGAGAGGGGTATACAGTCTACGCAAAGCAACTGACGGAATTGAAAACGGAGTCGCGAGTAGGGAGGAATCAGTACCTGAACAGGGCTCCGTGAATGCTGAAATCTGCGTGTCCGTGAGTACGGTTCGTTGTGTCCGATTCGAACTGTCCTGACGGAGTTGCTGCGGTCAGTGGGAGCCGGCGTCGGGTGTCCTGGCGGCGGGTCGAGGGCTGAGGAAGGTCGGGTCGTGCGGCTTGGCGAAGTTGGGGAGATCGTGGTGTTGCCTGTGAGGTTCAGTCAAGCGTGGCGCGGAAGGAGATCCGGCCAGGCTGTCGAGCTGACGGCGGGGAGATGTCGAGATGGGAAGGAGAGTTGATGGTGATGCTGGAGGTGGTTGCCTCCGGCGGAGTTCTAGGGATGTGGCTCCGGCAGCCTGCTCCGGGCTCGCTGAGAAGAAGAACAGGGAGGGGGAAGGAACTAGGGCAGCGGCAAGGGGAGGAGCGGTGGAAGGTGGAGTCGGGCGGCTGGGCTAGGGTTTCTGGGAAGAAGGAGGATGGCGTCGACGACGGGGAGCAGCCGGCGGAGACCTAGGGTTCAGGGGAGGAGCGGTGGAAGGTGGATGGCAGGGAGGCCGGCGTCGGAGAAGATGACGGAGCGAGGGGGAAGCAGGAGGATGAGGTCGACGCGCCGGAGGGGACGCGCTGGGAGGAAGGTGGCCGGGGTCGGGGTTGCCTGGGAGGAGGAGGAGCTCGAGCGGCGGCGCGGATCTCGAGAAAGGCGGCGGCTAGGGTTCAGAAGCTGGACACGGATGTCGAGGCAGCCTCTTTTATAGGCTGCTACAGGAACTCCGGCAGCTAGGGTTTCTCCCTGCGGGTCGGGTTGGTGGGTTTGGGTTTGGTTTACAATCCAATTTCTTTTGGTCCTCGATACGTTGCTCCGGTGTCCGATTAATTCACCGAAAAATGCCATGCGTCCGGTTCTCCATCATACACAATAAATTTTTACTTCCAGAATATTTTAACCCCATCTAGCCACACTTAAAATTATTTCTTTAGATCACACTCATCCTGGTTTTAAGTTTCCAAAATTCCCAAAACGAAATAACTTCATTTAAAATTATTCTCAAAAATTTAGGGTGTTTACACTTTGCATCAGTTGTTGCTAATTGATCAAGCAACTTAAGGTTGCAGTTTCATAAACCAACCCCCTTCTCTTATCAGTTGGGCAAATGGTACTCCAAATGCTTCTCGCCTATCCTCCATCATCAGCACATAGATCCTTAATTCTATACCTCCACATATACTGACATTCAAGCATCAGAAACTAATACACTCACGGCCAATTCGGGCACACTCACACACCAGGTCATTATATCAAACACTTTTGATGCACCTTAAGTGACACTCTTGGTATACTCCCAATTGGAATTTCCCACAATACTCATTTATATATATATATATATATATATATATATATATATATATATATATATATATATATATATATATATATAATGCATAATGATACAACTAAAGTAACTTGCTATAATGAGAATTGAGGATTAATTGCACAAAACACCCAAAATTGAGATCCGTATCACACGGTATCATACCATAGCGTGATACGGCCTACTCGTCTCCAATTGTGGACACGTACCTAGTCCCACAAACCCAATCTAAGTCTAATTAGATCTAATTATTCTCATGACACATAATTGATATGTCAATCTCGTAATTCCTCCAAAATACATACAAAAATTTATGTAGAATTCTCTATACACAATCAATTGGCCTAAAACTTGTTCCTATTGGTAGCCCTATACCATGGGATCATTCCTACTGGTCAAATGGATGATTTGGGAGATAGAATGAAGAGGAATTCAAAATTTACCAATTGGGATATGGATTCCTAATAAAAATATAATTGGACACAATTCGGACACGATCTCTTCACCAATGCTCCTTCTCCTTGTGCTCCTTGCTTCTCTAAGCTTCAAAGCTTTTTGAGGGAGGAAAATGAGAGAGAATAAAGTAATTTAGGTTAAATTTATAAAGGAAAAGAAGTAAATTGGGAATCTATGAATTTGGGGATCTAAATTGAGTATAAAATGAAGAGGAGAGAGAGAAGAGGCCCTTTATGTAGTCGGCCAGAATTTCTCCCTCCCTAAGCTTCACACAATATCTAATTTGTCCTCCACTAGATAATAATGGTAACTAATTAAGGAGGACTATATTGGAAAGTCTCTAGCTAATCCAAATTAGCTCTAATCCTCCTAATTAATTAAAGGGAATGAGTCTAGTCCATGTTGGGCTCAAATATGATCATGACAAGTTTAATTGGGTTCACTAGTGTCAAGTCTAACTAATAGACTAGCCCACTAACTATAAATA
Source organism: Iris macrosiphon (assembly GCA_036927795.1). Classification (NCBI taxonomy): domain Eukaryota; kingdom Viridiplantae; phylum Streptophyta; class Magnoliopsida; order Asparagales; family Iridaceae; genus Iris; species Iris macrosiphon. The sequence goes on along the minus strand of JAYESA010000019.1, from coordinate 141,045,462 downwards.
ATAATACTATATATATAATAATTAGCACAAGCATAAATTATTAAATACTATAATTGAATAAATAAATATAGAATGACTAAAATACTCTCATTTAAAAATATTAGGGTGACAAGCATGCCCATACTTTGTACGACATCTTAAGAAAAAAATTTATGTGACCATGTCTTGAGATTTTAACAACAACATAGGGCCAATTAGGTAACTAAAAGTGGTAGTAACATCTGGAGGGAATGGTATCCCGAGATCATGCCAACGAACCTTCCCACAGTGATTCATTCTAAGTGCGCTGTGGCCTGGCTACCACAGATAATACTATATATCATCTACCTTATTGGAGGGTAGTATCCGAATATTATTATGCCGAGCCACTGTTTCACTATAGGGACACTGGAACCACTAATACTATATTTTTTGCACAGTGGCCCACAGGGGACTGGTGCATCATGCAAGTGCCTATTTTATTTATTTGGTTTGGTTAGCTCATATTCGGCACAGACGTGATCTGAGAATACTTGTTATGCATTATTTCTGAGATAAACTCAGATTCCACAAAAATAGCAAGTCGTACAAATGATAGGCCGATTTCGAAAAAATGGATTTGGTTGTGATTGTATTATTCAGCTAGTGGCCTAGGAAAATGGACTATCATAGTGTGATGGTTCAACCCGTGTCCTTGTTTGGTTGTAGGGTTGGGCCTTCGTGCTAGGATATGCCATGGACCTAAGTTATGACACTTAATCTATGTATTATTATATTATTTTCCTTAGGTTTTTGTTTTTCTATTTCGTGCTTCCTTTGTGGTACTTGGTATTTGGGGTCTAACCCCACTGATTTTGCATGGCCAGGTTTTAAGCCAGCACCCGAGAATCCAATGTACATTCCCCAAACTCATAGCGTGTACCAGGAATATGGTCACAGGGGATAGCAAGTGAGTTTTCTTCTCCCCTGTTCATCAATAAACTTTTACTTCTTTTGGGCCTTTAGCTAACAGCACATGTTAGTCGGCTCATCTGGATATTAGTTTCCTTACATGATTATATTGAATCAGACTGCAGCTGATCACTATAATATACTTTTGTTACTCTTCTAGCTTCTTATTTTGCACAGTTGGACTCCAGAATATTTTAAAAAAGCATTTGGGACTCCTTATTGCTTTATTATATATGCTCGATGCTTATTGTTTCTTGTTTGAATGATTGAGACATAGAAGTTCTTGACCATCGAAGACTTGTTTGTAGCATGCACCACCTTGTCTTATATAGTTGTGACCGTCGTACGACGTATAGCACCTTGTACAGGGAAGCTGGCAAAGTCCGTCTCCATATTCCGATACTGGGGCGTGATAGCGAAAAAGCTCCAAAATTCTGAATATTATTTTCTCCATAAAAACTTTATTTTAACTCCAAATAAAGTGAACCAAAAGCCAAAATGCCTGAAATGGAATGCTCTATCAGCCATAAAAAACTAGTTTTCTAAAATATCACATTTTATTAGATCAAAACCAAAAAAAACTTTTGGAACCCATGAAAACCCTTAACAAAAATTTAGATCTACATGAATCCATCAATCACAACCGAAAACTCAAAGTATTAAAAGTGTTTAGAATCATAATGTACACATAATTGACTAATAAAATGCAAGTAAAGAGAAAGAATTAAAATCAAAGTGTTTCTCCATGACATGCAAGGTGTACTTGCCTAGAAATAAAAGGAGAAAGAAAATGAGAAAAATGAGAGAAGAGAAAAAAATAAGTTAGCTTATATAGCCATGGTTTGAGGTTTAGACCATGGGTTCAACTTATGACCAAACCAACCAAAAAATTAAACCATGGGTCTAATTGAACCAAATAATGGGTCTAGCCTCCATGACATGCAACCTAATTAACATGAAAGAAATAAATAACATAGACAGAAAAAGAATATATTCCAAATACGTATATCGGGAACGAGGAGTGACAAGTTGTTTATATTAGTTTCCTTATAACTTCCTCATTAGTATACTGTGATTGAGTTATGATGATACTAGTTTTTCTTGTCATGGTTGAGATAATTTCCATTGAGGTCTAGACAAGGTTCTACTACCGATAGTGCGGTATAGGTTGGACGCGCCCACGTACTCATGCCCGAATATCATAGTACGGGTCAAGATTTATTTTTATGGTGGCCCATGTAGGTCTCATCTTCACAAATAGTATGATATCATTGTAGTACCTAGTTTTAGTCAGACTACTGTGAACCTGCAATATAATAGGATTGATGGATTATAGGAATTAGAGTACTCAATCACATATTAGGATTTCTGAAAATATTCTGGGGATGACCCTTGAGAATCCTACTATAAACCCTATTTTTTGAACTACTTCTACTTATTTTCGTTCACCTTCATCTTTATATATGTTCGTTGTTGAATTTAATCCTTGTATCAAGATAAATTTTATGGACGATATTGAGTATATTCTGATTACGTATTTAGATGAGATAGTGGAAACTATAATCATCTGCCTAATTATGGAGTCAAGAGTTTATCACAGTCATGCTAGCTGCGTGGCAAAAATATGGAGACCTAATTTTGGATATATATATCTTATTTATAGAATTTAGAGTTTCTTGTAGCCATACTAGTTGGTGTGACAAAAAATCTAGACAACATAATTACAGATGTATATACCTTAGTTATGGACTATATAGTTTATCGTAGCTATGCTTATTGGCATGGTAAAAATTTTGGACAACAAAATTTCGGATAGACGTATATGATTATCAGATTGTATTTTAATTGGTTCTTAACTTATCATCTCTATCATTTAAATCTTGTTATTATTGAATTATGTTCCATCACCTTACCAGCTGAGGATAGAGATATATTTAGTTCCTTTAGTTCAGTTTCCTATAGAGCTTCACATTCATTAGTTCATGAGTCAGAACCCTTGGGTAGGAAGTATTTATATATGTTTATATTGATACCAAGATTCAGCTGGGTATCTTGGAGTGATTATTAGGTGTTAGTGTATGGTTTTATATTTAGATACCAAGATATGAGGAGTATTTTAATGTCAAGATACGGGATATCTCAAGTGTCATAGATATATAGAATACGAGTATCATAAAGGCTAGTATATTAGATATAAATGAGATACTTGAGTACCTTGGTATGAAGGTACCACATGAGTATCATGTGAAGTAGTATCTTGTGTAGATAGTATCAAGAATTTGGATAGGTATCCTATAAATAGCATCCTAGAGTGATGAGTGTGTATCAATAGGATGCATGAGTGTGGGGTATTTGTGTCATGAGTATATGAGTAGTGTCAGTGCCAACTATAGTATCCATGTCAAGTGTCATAGGGTATTAGAGTAGGAGATACATAGATATCTATATCTATATCTATATCTATATCTATATATATATATATGTATATATATATATATATATATATATATGACTATATGAGATATAAGTTAAGGAAATATAAGTTATTCATATAGATTATATAAGTAATTATAGGGTATCTCTAAACATAGGTAATACTTGGGTATAATTTTTGAGATCATTATATATATAATAAAAATAGGTATTTCTCACATCCTATGAGGCTCTATCTATTTAAGTACTTCTTGTTCCTTCTCTTAGAAACTAAAATAGGGATGGTAATAGGTTTCTTGTTCATATTCTGAAGGATGGTAATAGGCTTCTTGTTCATATTCTCTTAGAACCTAAAATATGGATGGTTATCTGTAATATTTCTTGTCTTTGTCATATTCTTCAAGGTATGAAGAATTTTTTGGATTATGTTCACCTTGAGTGAAAACATATAATCTCTCGATAATATATCTTCTTCTTGTGCTAGTGCCTACCTTGAGTTTTATTACTTTTTAGAGGATTCATGGCCATGTTATGACTCCATAAGAACATTCCTATCTCGAGCTATATATGTTCTTTTTCTTCTTCATATTTTCTTTCGTAGTAGTAATGGGTTCTTTATTAGAATTTTTAGCAATATAGGTGAAGGACCGTGATGGCACCTCTAGAAGGAGAGTGAATAGAGTGCAGCAGAATAATTTATCCATTTAAAAATTATCTAAAGTAAATCCAGTTATCCAGTAATAGTAATGAGCAAGAAAAATATATAAAGTAGTAAGGGTAAGAGAGAGCCAATGCAAATACCGAGATTTTACCCTGGTTTTCCTCTGAGAGGATGTCATACCCTGCTCCCAAAATACTGGGTAAATACGGGGACTGACATGGCCAACCGTACCTTACAGAATACCGAAGTAAGCCGCAATATGTTAAGGTTTTCTAGAAAAAAAATGAGTGAACTCTTGCATGCTATGACGTTAGTCTTAAGGCCGACAAATCATATTATCTCAATCCAGCAACACAAGTACAAGAGTATTCCATACATGAAAGTAAAAAAGTGTCCCAAATTATATGTCGCATATGATCATGAAGCTTGTCACGACCCGCACCCGAAATTTAGGTACGAGTACGTGGGTACGTCCAGCCTATGCCGCAGCATCGGCGGTAGAACGTTGTCTAGGTCACAATACTATATAATCAATCTCACACTAGTATCCAACTCCCTAAGAAGACACAGATATCATAATATAATATAGAATACTCAATCACAGAAACTAAAGCACGATAAGATATCGAAGAAAATAAATAAAATACAACACAAGTCTAAACAACAAAATAATCTAACCTGCAAACAATAACATCCAAGTCTCCAAGTATGCCGGAAACAAGTCCTCTAAGTCGTAGTCTGGAAAAATATTTCCAGTCAGGATGGAATGAAGTACATCTCTAATAGTAGTTCTAAATTAATGATATAAACTATGTAGCAATAAATAGATATAAATATACAAGATGCATATATATGTACAAGAGATACACAATAAAAGAAATACTGGAAATAAATACAAGAATAAACAATATGACAATGAAAAAGAATACTAATGACTAAGTGTGTGATTACTAGCTTTAACATGTGATCGACTTGGTAACTTGTATAGGAATAATGGCCTGGCTAGTCATACATGCGGTGTATGACTACCACTAACATAAGAACAAGATATGTACATGAAGGATATAATCACATATCTACACTAAAATACACCCCACCCCCGACTGGTATAGTAGATTAAACTGTGGTATGCTATGGCACGGGATTCCCCAAGAAGATAGCGACTCTTCCCGAGAATCAGTGTATGTACATGTACAAGATAATCAATAGAACAAGACTTGCACAAGATACACCATGAACAAGGAATAACATCTCATAACGAGATCCGGATATACCAATCCGTGAAAGCATCATATCAAAAAACATGAATATCTACACTAAATAAAATGAACATAAAGGTTATCATAAATAAGAAACTATCAGAGAATGTACTCGCCTGGGGTCCTTAGCTGGCAATACCAATATCTTGCTTCTGAAGTCTAGCAGGATGATCCAATAGTCCTATATACATATAATATAGCACAATACAGCATCAGCCATTACACTAGCACACACAATAAAATTATGCTGAACTCAGCAGCTACACTAGGGTGACACTGGTCAACTTGGGTCAAGTGTGCGTCTAGTTGCACGAGTGTCACGTCTGTAATTATTGTGCAAAATCAGACAGTCAAACTAACACAGGTCTCGGCAGTACGTCAGTGTACACAAGGCAAACAAATCATAATTACTCAGGGTCATATGGTCATGTGTAACTACAGGGTACCTACTTCTAACATTTTTGGTCACATGCAACTACGGGATATCCGCAGCTATTCCTAGGGGTCATACAGCATGTATATACACATTATAGTCCTAATTAGCATTATCATTTAATTACTTATATAATACATATAGATATACCAATCTGAATATTATATACATAAGCGTACGTGTACACATAGCATACGGGTCATACGGTCAAATATAAATATAGGGTATCTACTACTAACACTTATGGTCACTCAACATCTATAATACAGTCATACCTGGTACTAGCATTAATTATCACACAATGTATATGTACCAAATAATTTATCAAACACACACACACACATAAAATAAAAGAGGAGGGACAAGTTCGAACCTCGGGGTGCGCTCACGGGGACGACGATGACGACGATGTTGATGGTGATGATGATGATGATTATGATTAAGGTGATGATGATGATGATTAAGGTGATGGTGATGATGATTAAGGTGATGATGATGATGATTAAGGTATGGGGAAGTCCGACGAGGGGGAAGAGATAAGGACAGTTGTGGTAGTCGAGGTGCAGGGAGGTTGAGGAGCTCAGGGAGGAAGAAAGAGGACAGGGAGGAGGAAAAGGAGGCTCAAGTATGGTCGTGTAGGCGTTCAGGCGGGTTGGGCTGGAGGGGATCAGGTTCAGGTAAGGTCGAGGGCATGGATGGGTTGAGGATATGGAGATAACAGGAAGGAGTTGGTCGGTGGCTTGCTGCCCGGCGGGGCTGTGGCATTCAGGAGGGTGCTGGAGGAGAACGGGCTGTGTCTCCTTGGTGGAGGAGGCGGAGGAGAACTCGGGAACGGTGGAGAAGTCGGGTTAGGCGGGGAGGAGATGGTGGGCAGGTCAAGGGGGTTTCTCCGGTCGTGACGAGGAGGGCGGAGGCGACTGGCAGCGGCGTTCAGACAAGGGTCAGCGGGCTGCTCGTCGTCGACGGGATGGCCGAGATGGAGATCTGGTCGAGTACAGCGGGTTTAGCGGTTTAGTCTGGGCGGAGGAAGGAGATTCGGTCGAGGAGATGGCGAGGCGGTTAGGCTCCGGCGAGAGGTTGGGCTCCGGTCGGCTACAGGGATGAAGATGGAGAATAGGAGATGGGTTGATGAGAAAGGTTACGGCTGGGTATGGTTTTGTTTAGAGATGAATGAAAATAAATTGGAAAAGTTATTTATATGTGTATGTAGAAAAGGGTTTGGGGGTTGACCTAGAAAGGTTGGCTTGGTCAACATCCCCATTGGGATTGGGCTTGGCTTGTCATGTAGAATTTCAAAGGCTAGAATTAAATTGATTCAAAATAGAGGGCCAAGATTCAATGAGGGTTGATGTTGAGTGCTACACACTCCAAAAATTATAGAAAAATTCACATGTAGGAGAAATGGGTTTCTTCATGTGTTGTGTCCAATGGGGTAGACAACTTAATGCACTTTTGCATAAAATTGCCCAACAATTAGAAAATTGCACAAAGTTGGGTTTTGGATTAATTAAATTAGAATTAATATAATTGGTGTTCTAACAAAAATTAGAAGTACATAGGGCTCAAATTAAGTGGGACACAAGTGTCATGAATGAAGAAGACTCAGAGTAGAATATTGTCATAATTTGGGTTGCACAAAATGGGTCAAGATTGTGTCTTCAAATTTGATTGGAACGCACAAGGATACAAAGTTAAATTTATATAGAAATAAATAAAATCATTTGCGACTAATGATGTGCGACTAAATTAAAGCACAAGAAGGCATGGTTATGAGTCACACAAAGATCAAAATAGAAGACTGGTACGTCTAGGACAAGGATGTGAAATTTATAGGAAGTCAATGGCAAGTATAGCGCTCTAATTATCGAAGCAACGGTAAAGCACAATAATTAAATAAAATCATGGTAATTAATTACAACCTCCATAATTAAATCCCAAAATGCTAATTAAAATCTATGATCCCATAATTCGGTCAGGGCTCATCTAGTGGGCTTCTAGGTCTAGTCCACTAACCCATACATTAAAGAACACTATATAATATATATATATATATATATATATATATATATATATATATATATATATAAATACACATATCATGCAATTATTTTAAATAATTATATACAATACTTATAATATATAAAATGACAAAAAACCCCTATTTCAGAATATGGTAGTGACACAAGTACCTTGCAGAATACCGAAGTAAGCCACAATATGTTAAGGTTGTCTAGAAGACAAATGGGTAAACTCTAGCATGCTATGACATCAGTCTTAAGGCCGACAAATCTTATTATCTCAATCCAGCAACACAACTATAAGAGTATTCCATACATGAAAGTAAAAAGGCGTCCAAAATTATGTCATATATGATCATGAAGCTAGTAAATACAAAATACTGTACTAGCAGAGTTTAATAATACATAATCAAAATATACCAGTTATGGTCTAATATATACATCATGTTGACGGTAGTCTCAAAAAATATAAGGAACTAGCTCTACCCTTGCTATACACCATAAAAAAGTAATCAAGATGAGGGGTGGAAGAAGGAAACCCACTCGCGAGCTTCGGCCGCAGTCCTATGAGTGTGAGCCATCTTGCTAGAGGTGTGGTGGATCCTAGTTCTCTTCGGGATAACCTGGCCATGCAAAGCTAGTGGGGTCAGAACCCCAAATAATAAGTACCATAAAGGAGCTCGAGGTGATAGACCAGACACATCACAACATGATCAAAAGAAGAAATATAAGAAATAAATACAGATCGAGACTTGTATGGTACCAATATACTTGTCTCAACATAATACAGAAAGAAGTGATAATAAGTGCAGAAATAAAAGTAAGACAACGAGCGACAAGAGAAAATAGGAACTACTCTAGATCGGGACCATAATCCTTAACCTAAATAAGGACCGGGGTTGCAGGTCTTAACCTGAGCAGAACTTAGCACCCTCACCATGCGTCGGGAGAAAAGAAACTAGAAGAGCGAGCTATACGAATAAACAAACATCCAATTCACAGCCAAATATGCTACGGTTTGCTATAATTAACTAATTATGGTTATCACAAGCCCTAATTACTATAAATGCATTACTAAGAATATTACTACTACCCGCACTGCTGTCAACCCGGATGGCCAAGGGTACGCTTGCCTATTAATTTAAATGTATAGTCAATCATACAATAACATAACTTGTTACAATCACAAACATAAATTGAACTTATAAGCACAAACATAAACTTGTGAATCAAAAACTTTTCTTGTAAACATAAAATTGTCTTAAAATCACAAACTTTTCTTGTAAACAATAAATATGTCTTATAATGTGCTACAATATGCATAAACTTGGTCAGTCATGGAGCCCTTGCCTAGCAGGGTTGCCCATGCCACATGGGGACCTTAGGGATCGGGGTAGGCTGGTAGCGCAATATTCTTTCCTCAAAAAATGCTCTAGGTAAATCTTATCTTGTTTAATTATTAATAAATTATTTTAAGTTTTCGAGCCATGGACACTTGAGAAATCCCTAAAATAATGAATCGCGAGTACAAGCTATTCATGACACGCGATACATTGGACAATGCTCATACTTGATTGCCCGATATGAAATACAATAGATTTTCATACACAATCATTTCTACGGTATCGTGAGGATTGTGAGCTTGTACATAAACTTGTCTCATGAACTTATATGCAAAACATGTCTGGTAACATAAACTTATATCGACATAAGAAAGCACACAACAATAATCACTAAATGGGATTACTAAAATAACATAATTAAAGGGAACACAAAATGCATATAAGAATTCATGGCTGCATGCGTCCACTGGCCTCATGGACTCACTTGCCGCATGCACCAAATTGTCGCATGAACTCACTTGCCATATGCACCCAATTGCCGCATAAACGCTCCTCTTAGACTTAGAAAAAATTTTATTCGTTCAGCGAGTGAAATCACAAAGTATTCAAGGACACTTGTATAAATAAGCAGTCATGCGTCCAACAAGATGGACACATATTATTAGTATGAACAAGAGTTCAGGCCGCATAACCCTCTCAGGCCGTATGTCACTCTCTGCCATATAGCTCGCTGGCCACATAAAGACTTTGTCTTCTCCAATAGCAGGTTTAGCCATGGCCGAAAGCTCCAAAAACCAAAAACTTATTTTTCACATATAAACTTCATTTTAACTCCATATCAAGTAAAATAAAAGCCAAATTGTATGAAATAAAATGATCTAACATAAGGAACCACTAGTTTTTAAAAGCACCAAGTTTTAATAGATCAAAATACAAGTAAAAACTCAAAGAACACATAAAAATCCTAAACTTGAAACTCAGATCTATAAAAATTTATGCATCAAAATCTAAAACTCCAAGAACTAAACATCATCAGTAATTCAAAGAGAAATTTTTTTATCAAATACAATTTAAAAAAAACAACATATATAAAAATCCAAAAAATTTATGACTTCACCATTGAGCAAAATGTACTTGCCTTGGGTGGATCCTGGCCTTTACCTCTCACGGTCCAAGTCACAAAAATTTTCACTTAGGGTTAGGGTTAGGGTTAGGGGAAGCTTGAGGGAGAGGGGAAGAAGGAAATAAAATAAAGAAAAAGGAAGAGAGGAGAGAGAAAAGTTATATATATACTAAGAGAGGAAAATAGGGTTTACTCATGGGTTCACCCAAAATAAACCAGACCAAGTGTCCATTCTACAGGCGGGTCCTAAACTAGATCTATGGCATGGCCAATGGGTATTCCACTGGTCATCGGGTAGTCTCTCTCAATAATAAAAAAATAAAATAGTAAATAAATGATAGGAACCAACATAAGAAAATACACCAGGAATACATTATCAAAAAAAATTTAAATTCTAGAAATTCAAGAAATACTAAATCTGGAATCGGATGTGATAGAGGAATAGTCTAGGCCCGAGAAATCTTGCTAGGAGTTGTATCCACTATAATCACTAATGGTGAATCACAAGCTTTGATTCGAAGGTTTACTACTTCCTTACAACCACAAGCTTTGATACGAAGGCTTGCAACTTCACATCTAGAGAGATAAAACTTGCTGAGCCAAGCTCTTACAACTCTGATAGACTTCTAGACCGAGATTGCACTTGGCACTTAGAAGACTAGAAAGTTCATTTTGGAGATGGAAAGTTTAAGGATGAGGATATAGCTCACTAGAAGATAGAAAGATGAAGAGAAAATAGTGAGTTAGGTAATTTGAAATGTAAAAAATCTATGCCTATTTATAGGTTATTACCAAACCGAGTTCGGCCAGAATTTGGTGTACAATATTCAAATTTTTGAACGTTGGAGGCACAAAATCAATAATTTTCATAACTATTCATATTTCTAAAATACACTTACCGAGTTCGGTCAAAATTTGGTGAAAATTCTAACCGAGTTCGGTTAGTTTATTTTGGCAGGGTTTTGATTTTATGTGTGGCTTGTTTGGTTTTGTCTATGTTGGATAGATTCAAGGCTCATTTGAGTGGACTTGAGTTATACTGTGTGACTCGATATACATCAGTCCTATTCTCAAATAAAGTAAAATATTATATAGAAGAATTATAAAAGAAAATAGTACGACTAGCAATCGTTGCAACATTTTATGAGTCTTCAGTTACATTATATTGCGATATATCAATACATGGTTTAGTTAACTATCAAAATTAAGTTGACTAAGACTGAATGGACCAACAATCTTCGCTATTTTGATAATTGACAAACTATGAATGAAACTATAAAATCTTAAAAGTGCATAGCTCCCCCGTAACTCGTGGAGTAATTTGATACAACGTTGTCAAGTATCACGTTACATGTCTTATCCTCCGTTGTTATTTGATCAAAATGGCATACTACCCGATAATTGATGGAGGTTTATGCTTGACAAGAAAACAAGAAAGTGAAAAAGCATAAATAACAATATCCAATTATTGCAAAAACTTGATAATATTGTATTTTATTGAGTTCAAATTACCAAACTAAAAGCATATAAAGAGTTATCTACAAAGTGATGTAAACATCATAGTAGAGAAAAATTTGAGTCTTTAAACTTTAAAAATTCATTGTGACATCTAATCATCATCTTTATCATCATCAGGTTCAGCTGTTCTATTAGGATTATAGAAGGCGTCGGCTAGATCGAAATATATCTGAACATAAGCATGATTAATATGATAACTTGGTCGATTGAGATCTCTGAGAATCAGAAATGGTCTGGCTGGAAGTTGAGAGAGAGTATATTGAATATCCATCAAAGTGTTTAGAAGAGCATGAGTTTGAACAGTTTGGCAGTGGTCAAAAGTATGGTAGCGTTCATCATCCATTTTAAAGTAATCACGCAATAGATTAAGTATGGATTCCAAAGTGGCTGGTGGCTCTGTATCATTAGGAAGATCAGTAGGGGTGTATGTTGGAGTTGGAGGATGAGTTATATGGTAAAAAAAGTGCAGGCTCAATCCTACGAACTATATTCAAAGATTGTGGTTCATCAAGATGTGGATAGGTATCAGAGGAATGTCAAAGTAACAGAAAAAAGTTGGCAAGTACATGGATTAAAGTAATGGACGCCCTTTCTTGCGAATTTGAACCATTTATGATATAATACTCTGTGGAATAATGAACATAATAGAGAAATATAGATGATATAATACAGACATTTCTAAATAAGAAACTTCATCATGGTTAGATATCTTAGGTAGAAACATGGACAAAATAATGCGATACGTTTCATAGAAATAATTTTTCAAATACCTTGGATGGAAACGTCCGGGTGGACAGATATTTAGGGCACAAAGATGGTTTTTGAAAGTTTTCATAGTGATATTGTCTTCAAATTAAACTTGAGTAAAATTGACGAGGGGTTCAACTTCAGCAGGAATGCGTAGGATTTTACCCAAGTCATTTGCGTCAAATTTGATTTGAATACCGTGTACCCTTGACAAAATAATGTCGTTGTTATATGCTAAGTTACAATAAAACATGTAGACAACATTCAAAAAAATACGATAACGTGTCGCAACGAGATCTTTGAATTAAATTTTTGGAAAATGGATAGGTATTCATTATAGTGGAGAAATCAATAGGGTTACTAAAAAAGATGGTACATTTAGAGAAATCATTAAACCATTCAATGGAGTTTTTGTGGTTTCTAAAAAGAAAGCCAGCGAACTCGCCAATGTTTGGCATAATGGAACAAAACAGAGAATTAGGAGAGGATTCTAACTTCCTTTTAGAAGTTATAAAAAAAATTTAGAAGAGAAAAAAACTAGGGTTTTTGAGAAGAAGGGGTAGTTTTTCGTTGGTCTTAAGGTAATATCATGAAAAAGATGTATTTATAGAGCAGCAAAACCCTTAATTAGGAAGTTGGCAATTAATTGAATTTTTTGGAATAATATGGACAAAATTCGGTCAGAATTCGGTTAGAATTTGGTTCCATTATGAACCAGGACACAATGTCAACTCTATTAGATAATTTGGTTTCCTAATTTGATAGAATATCTAAAAAGTAAGTACTAAATGGGCTTTATCAGATCATAAATTCTTGTAAGTTAAATTATCTCGGAGAAGCTGTAGGGGCCAAATCCCAGCTAGTGGTGGTCTGAAGACACTTGAATACCATGTTGCTTACGTTTATTTACACCTTGTTGACAAAATGGCCCTTTTGTCTTGTATTCTAAATTATCACTAATTTAAAGAACTTAGACTTAAAAGAATTTAAAGCAACTTATATTCTTATATTTTTATCAAATTTGAAAAGTTCTAATTTTTGACGGATAAAGTTAATCGATCTTCAGCCAAAGATTTAGTAAATATGTCTACTAATTGATGTTCTGTGTCAACAAATACCAAACATATATTCCTGTATTTTTGATGATCTCTGAGAAAATAATGTCGAATTTTTAATTCTTTAGTGCATGAATGGCATATTTGATTCTTAGTGAGATTAATAGTGCTAGTGTTGTCACAATAAATAGAAATATTCTTGTAGTGCAGATCAAAGTCTTCTAAGGTTCGCTTCTTCCATAAAATTTGTGCACAAAAACGTCCTACAACGATATACTCAACCTCAGTTGTTGATAATGCAACAAAATTTTGCTTCTTGCTAAACCAGGAGACAAGAGACTTTTCTTCGAAATTATGTATCGCTGGTGCTTTTTTTGATCGAATTTGCATCCAACAAAATCAATATCCAAATAACCAATAAGGTCGTAGAACGTGGTTATGGTATACTATAAGCCTGCCTACAAAGTCCCCTTATGGTATCTAAAGATATGCTTAATTGCGCACAAATGTGATTCCTTATGATTAGCCTAATATCTAGCACAAAGACATAAAAAAATTATGATATCTGGGCGACTAACAGTTAGGTATAACAAACTACCAATAATACCTCGATACTTAGTATATCTGTAGGTTTACCCCTTTCATCCAGGTCAAGCTTCGTTGATGTTGCCATTGGATTTTTGATTGGTTTTGCATTATTGTCACTACCACATTTTTTAACAAAGGGTATTTTAGTAATTTCCTATTTAATTAAATATTGTGCATGGTAAATAATTATTTGTTGTATTATTTAATTATTGTTACATATTAATTAATTATTTTGGCCTTGTGTTAGTGGACCTAATTAGTTTAGTTTGGACCCATGGACTAGCATGAATTAATTAGTTAAACATAGCCCATTTAGAAAGCCCATTGCCAAGGAGATGGATTAAATTAATTAAATCATTAGACTAGAAGCTTTCTTCCTTAATTATTTCTTTATGAGAGGCCCCAAGAGGTATATTGGACATTACATGATAACTTGAGGAAGGGGAAATAGGGGCCAGCCTATTTAAATAGAGGAGAAATTTTCTCTCTCCTCTTTTTATTCCAAATCTAGATCTAGAAATTCCCACTACCAAATTTCTTTCATTTCTATTTTATTTCCCTACCAAATTTATTCCAATTCCTTTCCAAATCACCATTAGAGACGTGAGAAGCAAGGATCGAGAAGGATGAAGCAAGGATCTACAAAAAGGAGCAAGGATCTACAAGTTGAAGGCAATTTCATCTTAATTGAAGATTTTATTGGGAATCCATCTCCCAGTAGTTATAATTCAGTTTTTCCCCTTAAAATAGCTTTTAAATCTGAGATTTAACCATGGAAAATTAACTCATATGCATAGACTACCCATAGGATTTGATTTTGTGTTCATAGGAGGCCTATGGAGAAAGTTATGGTACTTTTTGTGTCAATTTTGGGGGAATTTCGAGATTAACATTTGTTGTGTGTGTCAATTGATCTTACTGATCAATTTGGCATGTATTTATGTTTTTGGGGCTAGTGCCGTATCCACAATTGGGTACGTGTAGGTCGTATCCCAACAATTTGGTGATACGTATTGTTTTGGGGGGTTTTCCTCCGACACAAGACTTTGTACATGTCATATTTTGACACGGACACGTAGATCTATATTTGACACTTTTTATTATTCATAAATAATATATATGATTTGTTTGTGTCCTTCGGGGTACAATTGGATGTGTCGTGGACTCGTGTCACATGCGTATCCTAGATCTAGTGGGATACGGTGTGATACTTTCCATGTGTTGTGTATTTATGTGTAGATCTAATTATTGTGCTCTTAATTCTTGAGTTATAATTGTATATATATATATATAGATATTATATATGTATTATAGTATATTTATTATAGTATTTATTATATCATAGATCTATGTGCTATATATGTACTAAGAGAATATATATATATGTAGCTTTCTTCTACATGCATTAATATATATATTATAATATATTGAATGGATATATATGTATATGTTGTTAATATATATATGTATGTTTAATTAGGTAATTATATTATTTATAGTTGTTATATGATTATTTATATATATGTATAGATGTATATTTATTATATAGGTTGTATGTGTGTGTTGTTGCTATATTAAATATATACATAATAATATGATAGGGTATGTATAGTTATTATATATATATATATATATATATATATATATATATATATATATATATATGTATATATATATATATATATATTTATATTTATATTTATTTTGGTGATATATACATATATATATGTTATATATATATATATATATATATATATATATATATATATAATTGTAGATTTTAGTGACAGAGAGTTGGCGACAGCAGCCGCTGTCACAAAACAGCAGCAGCCGCTGTAGTTAGAGGCAGCACCATTAATGACAGCAGCCGCTATCATTAATGAGAGGCAGCAGCAACGGTTAATCGGAGATGGTTGCAAACCGTCACCAAAATAGCAGCAGCAGTGCAGGATTCCCACAACAGCTGTGACAGCGATTTCAGTGACAGCCAGAACTGTCACTAAAGGCCAGCGTATCAGAATATCTATTTTTCAGCACAGTTTTCAGCGACGGTTGGCAGTTTTTATTGTTATATGATTATATATATATATATATATATATATATATATATATATTGATATTGATATTGATATATATATATATATATATTGCTAGTTTCTTATATCTATAATACTTAGTATATATGTATATTATATATAAGGGTAATTATTATACCAAGGTATTGGGTATTACCTTGAGGAGACCAAGGTAAGTGGGGATACTCAAGATACGGGATTTGGGTATCATGATTATGATTATTATTGAGATACCAAGTTGGTTCAAAACCACGGTACCTATTTGATGAGTAAATTGTGCTTCTATATTATTATAATTAATTGTTTGACATTATGATTGATGTTACCTTGGGAATTACGTATCCGGAGATACGGTATCCTAATATTTAAATTTTGGGTTTCTTGGCTTAGACTTTAGTATCTTGATCCAAGATTTTTGTGTTAGATTTGTGCAACCTAGAAATAGATAGTTGACCTTGGTTTGAACATAGTTGACCATAGTTGACTTAGAGTTGACCATAGTTGACTTTTGACTTAGAATTGACTTTTTGGCCTAGAAGTTGACTAGTTTTACTTATTCTCTTTTCGGAACCTTGTATTGATGTTATATTCCATGTCTAGGTCTTTGAGGCACCGAGTCAGACATCTGTGAGACTATTCATTAGACTTCAGGGGAGTACATTCTCTGATAGTTTCTCATTTATGATATCCTCTATGTTCATTGTATCCAGTGTAGATATCCATGTTCTCTTGACACTATGGTTACACGGATTAGTATATCCGGATCTCGTCATAAGATGTTATTCCTTGGTATATGGTGTATATGGTGCAAGTATTATTTTATTGGTTATCTTGTACATGTACAGACACTGATTCTCAGAAAGACTAGCTATCTTCTTGGGGAATCTCGTATCATATCATACCGTGGTTGGATCTATTATACCAGTCGGGGGTGGGGAGTATTAGTATAGATATGTGATCAATATCCCTAATGTATCAAGTACTGATTACTGAATAGTGTCGATCATACACCGCACGTATGATTAGCCAGGCCGTATTGCATCTTACCCAAGCCGATCACATGTTAAGCTAGTACTCACACACTTAGTCATTAGTATTCTTGTTCATTAGCATATTATTCTTTATTGTATTTATTCCAGTATTCCTTATTGTATGTATCTCTCGTATCTATTGTGCATCTTGCATATTCACATCTATTTACTGTTACATAGTTTTTATCATTGATTAGAACTGTTGTTAGAGATGTACTCTGCTCCTTTCCTGACTGGATATATTTTTCCAGATGACACTGAGGAGTGGTACCCTACCTATTATGGACCTCAGGATATTGTGGGTTTATATTTTGAGACCCTGGTTCAGGAGGGACTTATCCCAACTGAGACAGTTGCCCAGGAGTTGTAGCTTCGTAGTATTCTTTTGTACTGGATTTGTCTCCAGCTTATTTTGTTACCTCTTTCAGACTCATTGATGTATTATTTTAGACTCATGAGTTGTATTATGACTATTCTATTCTTTATCTGATTCGAGCTTTCCATCTTAGATCTGTGATTGAGTATATTATCATTATTGGTGGTTCATTATATTGTTTGATAGATTACACAGATAACGTTCTACCGTCGATTCTGCGGTATAGGATGGGCGTTGTTTTCGACTTGTACCCTTACACCGGGTGCGGGTTGGGACACGTTTTTAGTGGTGGCCCATCCAGGTCATGCTTCACAAAGTATATGATGTCGTAGTAGTGCGACAATTTAGTTGTACAACTGTGAGCCTGCAATAGGATATAGGATATAGGCTGAGATACTTAATCATATTTAGAAAAATTCTTTTTATTCAACTATTCTCCTTTGATATTGATACTTGATCTCTAAACTTGTCCTTTCCTTGAATGTCTTACATCTTGTGCCATATTGATTCTTTCTTTCGCTTTGTCTCAGGATGTTGCCTAAGACTAGATCGCAGCAGGGGAGAGCAGCTTCTGAGAGGTCTGTGATATCCCGAGGGCCTACACTAGTCACTTCTCCGGTGATTGGAGTGTCAGCTGCTTTCAGAGGTCCACCACCTACTCAGAGGACTATGCCAACTGTATCTGAGGGGCTTCCACCTCCACCTCCTGTGCCAGCAGAGGTGTCACAGATGTTTATACTATTTCGTGAGATGCTCGAGGCACAGAGGGCTCAGTCAGAGGCACATCAGAGGCAGACCGACGTTCTACGGCAGGGCATCGAGAGTGCTCATCAGCTTGTTCGTGCTGTAGTCGAGAGAGGAGTTTCGATCCAGCAGCAAGATGTTCCTCAGGTTGCTCAGCTTCGGTCAGGCAACATTCAGGACTTCAAGAAACTAGAGACTAGGGTTTTCAAGGTGACGGAGGGCATCGTCTATGCTGATGATTGGCTCCAGGACATTGAGCTTCTTATGAGGGTGTCCCGTCTTTCTGAAGATCTGTAGGTTGAGGTGGTAGGACTTCAACTGTTCAATGTCGCTCACACTTGGTTCAGGAATAAGCCGGTTCTGGTTGACGCAGGACAATCTTGGGAGGTATTCAAGGACCTTTTCAAGAGAAATTTTTTTGCCTGGGCAGACAGGCTAGACTTGGGGAGAGATTTTGAGAGTCTTATTCCGGGAAGCATGTCTGTAGAGGAGTACGTTGCGGAGTTCGACAAGTTGAGTCAATTTGCAGAGTATTTGGTGAAAGAGCCGGAGGTTTGAGCTAATCGTTTCCGTGAGGGTCTAAACTGGGAAGTGAAGATTCTCATTCCGTCTTTTTATAAGACATACTCGGAGATACTTGCGGAGGCACGCAAGGTTGAGCAGGAGTTGGGTTTGAAGCCCAAGAGAGACCATGATTCTCTTTTGGGGGCCAACGGCAGTACAGTATCTGCCAAACGTCCTCATTTCCAGTCCAGGCCTTTCCAGCAGCCACAGCCGAACCAGACTCCAGCTAGAGTACCTTTTTACCAGGCACCTCAGTAGTAGAGGTAGTCACAGCAAGCTCCATGCAACTACTGCAAGAAGCCTGGCTATATCTGGGAAGTTTGCAGGAGGAGGTTAGGAATTTGTTTGCATTGTGGTACTGAAGGGCATCAATCTAGGGAGTATCCTCCTCATGCAGTTCAGGGAGCAGCTTCAGCTCCGAGGGCACAGTCGAGACCACCTGCAACACAGCCAAGGGGACCGCTTTCGATACAGCAGTAGTATTTTATCCAACATCAGCATCAGGGAGGTGTTCGGCAAGGACGAGCATTTGCTATGACCGTCGAGGAGGACGAACCCACCGGAGATGTCATCACAGGTTCTATTCTTCTTGATTCCTTTCCAGCTTTAGATTTGTTTGATAGTGGTACTTCCCAAAGTTTTGTATCTATTGTTTTCCTCTGAAGCATGGTTTGGTAGCTGAGTCTTTGCTTAGGATTTGCAAGATCATGATCGAGGGAGGCATTATCCTGGTTAATGATATTTGCAAGGATAGAAGAGTTACTTTGGGAGGCCGGGAGTTGAGTACGTGTCTACTTGTAATGCTACTTTCGAGCTACGATATTGTACTCGGGGTAGATTGGTTGAGTAGGCACCGTACTAACATAAATTGTAGTGGAGCTAGAGTTTTGTTTGGTCCACCAGGAGAGCCAGAGTTCGAGTTTGCTAGAGGAGCTACAGAGCAGGGAGAAGGCAATATTTGTGGAGCTATAGTGGAAGACAAGGAGTTGCCATATCCGTTGATAGCAGAGTTCTTGGATGTGTTTTCTGAGAAATTGCCAGGTTTGCCGCCAGATCGAGATATTAAATTTTCTATAGACTTGGTGCCAGGTGTAGAACCAATTTCGTAGCATGTCTAATAGAGTAAATAACAGCGAGCTGGCCGAGCTAAAGAAACTGGTGGACGAATTGCAGGATAAGGGGTTTATCCGATCAAGTTCTTCACCATGGGAAGCCCCGATATTATTTGTACTGAAGAAGGATGGATCGGTACGCATGTGCATTGATTACAGGGCTTTGAATAATCTCACTATCAAGAATAAGTATCCTTTGCCATGGATTGATGATCTGTTTGATCAGTTAAGTGGTGTGAAGGTATTTTCTAAGATAGATTTGAGATCAGGCTACCATCAAGTGAAGGTGAAGCCGGAAGACATACCGAAGACTGCTTTTAGAACTTGGTATGGTCAGTACGAGTTTATGGTGATGCCGTTTGGTTTGACTAATGTACCGACGGTATTTATGAACTTGATTAACAAGGTATTCCACCAGTACCTTGACAAGTTCATGGTGGTGTTCATCGATGACACACTCATATACTCGAGGACACAGGAGGAGCATGAGGAGTATTTGAGGATTGTGTTAGATGTGCGGAGGAAGGAGAAGTTGTATGAAAAGTTGTCCAAGTGTGAGTTTTTCCTGGACAAGGTGGAGTTCTTGGGGCACGTTATGACTGGTGATAGTATTTCAGTAGATCCGAAGAAGATTTCAGTAGTGGAGTGTTGGAAGACTCCGTGTTGGGTAGCAGAGATCAAGAGTTTCTTGGGATTGGCAGGCAACTACAGGAAGTTTTTGCAAGATTTTTTAAGGATTGCAGAGCCGATGACCAGGCTCACAAGGAAGGATATAGAGTTTGTTTGGACGGAGGATTGCCAGGTTGCTTTTAAGGAGTTGAAGAAGAGGTTAAAGTCTGCTCCTATTTTGATGTTGTCATCAGGGTCCGAAGGATTCACTATTTATAGTGATGCATCGGGGACAGGTTTGGGTTGTGTTCTTCAGCAGCATAGGAAAGTTATTGCCTATGCATTCAGGCAATTGCGTCCTCATGAAAATAACTATCCTACCCATAATTTGGAGTTGGCAGCAGATCACAAAAGCTTGAAGTACATTTTCACGCAGAAGGAGTTGAACATGAGGCAGCGTCGGTGGTTGGAACTGATGAAGGATTTTGATATCTCTTTGCAATATCATCCTGGGAAAGCTAATGTAATTGCCGATGCTTTGAGCAGGTATCCGGTAGATATGTTCTTGACACAGGATCGATATTTATTGGAGGACTTGGAGAGCTTGGGCATTGAGGTGATTATTCTTGGTGGTGCTATGCAGATGTGGGGATTGCATATATATTCAGATTTGATGGACAAGATCAAGGTAGCACAGTATGAGGATGTATTACTGAGGAGTATCAGAGCTCAGGTGAGAGCAGGATTGGAGGATAATTTCACTATTACAGAGGATGGATCTTTGAGGCATGGAGTTAGATTGTGTGTGCCTAGTAGGGAGCTGCTTGCAGAGGTGTTGTAGGAAGTGCATCGCTCTCAGTATTCCATGCATCCAGGTGCTAACAAGATGTATCGGGATATACGAGAGAGTGTGTGGTGGTATGGCATGAAGAGGGAAGTAGCACAGTTTGTATCCAGATGCTTAGTGTGCCAGCAGGTGAAAGCCGAGAGGCAGAGGCCAGGAGGTTTACTTCAGCCATTACACATTCCATAGTGTAAGTGGGAACACATTACTATGGATTTTGTGTCCGGACTTCCACGATCTCCAGGAGAAAAAGACGCGATTTGGGTCATCTTTGATAGGTTGACCAAGTCGGCCAATTCTTGCCTTTCAAAGTGGGTTTGTCTACGGAGAAGTAAGCAGAGATGTATGTGAGGCAGATCGTTAGGATACATGGAGTTCCCGTCAGCATAGTCTCGGATTGGGATAGTCGTTTCACTTCTCATTTCTGGAGGACTTTGCAGGAAAGTTTGGGCACTGAACTCAAATTTAGTACTGCATATCATCCCCAGACAGATGGACAGTCAGAGAGGACTATTCAGACTCTCGAGGATATATTACGCACTTGTGTACTAGATTTCGGGGGTTCTTGGGAGGACCATGTCCACTTGGTAGAGTTTGCTTACAACAACAGTTACCAGGCCAGTATAGAGATGTCACCTTTTGAAGCTCTGTACGGTCAAAGGTATCGTACTCCTTTGTCTTGGGACGATGTTGGAAAGAGAGTTTTGCTTGGGCCAGAGATGATTGTGGATGCAGCAGAGAAGGTTCATTTGATCAGAGACAAACTTCGAGTGGCGCAGGACAGACAGCGGCATTGGGCCGATAGCCATCGGAGACCTTTGGAGTTCGAGGTATAGTTTAGATTTTTGTTTTATGCTTGTTCTTGGTTGTTTGTTATAGATTAAGTTCTTAAGTTGGTATTTTATTCTAGGTGGGTGGTTTGGTATTTCTGAAGATTTCTCCGACACGAGGCACGATTCGCTTCGGTGGAGGCAGAAAGCTTAGTCCGCGATTCATCGGACCTTTTACTATTCTAGAGAGGGTCGGTGCAGTTGCTTATAGACTAGACTTACCACCTGCATTGGAGGAAGTGCACAATGTGTTTCACGTGTCACGGTTGAGACGATACATGGCAGATTCTAGTCATGTATTGGATCACTCGGAGATAGAGGTGGGCCCTACTCTTAGCTATCCAGAGCAGCCAGTTGAGATTCTGGATCAGAGAAAAAAGGTGCTTAGGAACCAGACTATTCCTTTGATGCTCGTTGCATGGAGGCATCACTCTCCAGGAGAGTCTACTTGGAAAAGAGAGGATGAAATGCGAGAGCGTTATCCATATTTGTTTGTGCCTTGAGGTATGTTATTTCCTAGTTATGTTTTGTTCATTGTTATGATTCTTTCATAGTTAGTTATTATTCTTTAGTTCTGTTCCGTTATTTTCTGGGGATAGTTTTTGTCTTTGAATTTCTAGGACGAAATTATTTTAAGGAGGGTAGACTTGTCACTACCATATTTTCTAAGAAAGGGTATTTTAGTAATTTTCTATTTAATTAAATATTGTGCATAGTAAATAATTATTTATTGTATTATTTAATTATTTTTAGATATTAATTAATTATTTTGGACTTGTGTTAGTGGACCTAACTAGTTTAGTTTGGGCCCATGGACCAGCATAAATTAATTAGTTAAACTTGGCCCATTTAGAAAGCCCATTGTTAAGGAGATGGATTAAATTAATTAAAAATTAGACTAGAAGCTTCCTTCCTTAATTATTTCTTCATTAGAGGCCCCAAGGGGTATATTGGACATTACATGATAACTTGAGGGAGGGGAAATAGGGGCTGGCTTATTTAAATAGAGGGAGAAATTTCTCTCTCCACTTTTTATTCCAAATCTAGATCTAGAATTTTCCACTACCAAATTTCCTTCATTCCCATTTCATTTTCCTACCAAATTCATTCCAATTCTTTCCTAAATCACCATTAAAGACTTGAGAAGAAAGGATCTAGAAGGAGGAAACAATAATCTATAAAATGGAGCAAGGATCTACAAGTTGGAGGCAATTTTATCTCAATTGGAGGTTTTATTAGGAATCCATCTTCCAATAGGTATAATTCAGTTTTTTCCCTTAAAATAGCTTCTAAATCTGAGATTTAACCACGAAAAATCAACCCATATGCATTGTCACGCCCCAGTCCCAAAATACAAGGAACCAGGCCACGTGGCAATAGCCAGCTGTCACGTCTCCGAGGATACCCCAATTTAATGGATCCTGGCGAAGAGTGCTACACTGTCCTAAAGTACTAACATGTCCAATATCAGTCAATAATAGGCGATCTAATCTCATCCACAATATAAAGAGCAAGAAGTACAAAATAAACTGCTGGAAGATAAACACCAGTCTCAAGATATCATAGTACAACCAATAATGTATGGTGGGGACAAACCCACTACTATGACGGAATAAAGTACTGAAATGAGAGATAAAAGATAAAGACCTGAGCATCGGTTGATTAGATAATGATGCTCCCAATCCTAGGCAGAAAGCCTACCAAATAATCACGAAAACTCTGACGGTAGCACCTCTAACTCCTCAGCTGTAACATATCTCGTCTCCTGTCCTGGGCCATACATTGTGGGGTAATATGTCTCGTCCAAATCTGGAAAGGTACCAAGTCCTCAGAGGGACGTAACAAGATACATAGAAGCATACCATATATATAAATACTTAATAAGATAAATGCAATAAAGTAAAAGGGTGTGCTAACCATCTAAGTGAATACAATATGAAGACAATTTTGGTGCGTATGGGTAGGCGTAGGCATAACGTCCAACACTCCGAAGAGCGTGGTATCTGTAACATCCATTATTCCGAAGAATGAGGTATCTGCAATATATATACGTCTGTATCACTCCGAAGAGCGCAGTATCTACAATAAAGGAAGTCATTGGATCCGTGGCTCCTCCGGATACTACGGAGTCCAATATATGTATCCCATACGCCTACTAGCTGTCCTCCCCGTCCAATGTAGATACACTAGTCGAATACTCGACGTGCATACCATATTTCTATATGCCAGTCTCTATAAATAAAATAATCCTGAGTTACGTATTAATCGTGATGCATGTCACACGTACCGATAGCTAGTCGAGTACGCGGATCCGTATCCCAATATAAATATGTCACAGTGAAATGTGTGAGGTGTCAGGTCATGGAAGATATCAGAGTATCCTCTAATGGGGTGAGTCTGCTAATGACTAGGTCAAGTATACTAATCATAGACGTATCCGTCGACTGCACCCAAGTCAATCTCGGACGCACACAGTCATATAAAATACAGCAACAAGAATCATACAACATATGCATCATTTAAATCATGCATCATTTAAATCAAACAGTACATATGGCAAGGTATCTTGCTTGAGTCCTCAAGCTGTGATTGCCAGAAGCCGGTTCCTGCAGTATCTCCTGGCTGGTCCAATGGTCCTAAATACACAATATAATATAACAATCTAATATTAGACACTAAGACAGTAAAAATACTCTACGTTGCTCTTAGGAATTGTCACAAGTTCACGACTGATCGAGGACTGCTTCACGGGTGCACGTAGCTAGGATGTACGCGTGTTCTGTCCTTGTCAGCGTGTGTCTTGAGACAATAATTATTAAAGTTAAGGGGGTAACCAGTAATTTGATTTATACGAATCCATGTCTTTGGTTCCCATGCCCAAACGTACTCGGTTTGTGTTAAGGCTTTCAGGTGAATTTCTAGCCTTGATGATAGTCTCATAATTTATATGGTTGCTAGTTATTAAATAAATTATACCTCTTGTTAATCATCATACTAGCATGCATATAATTAGGATTGATTCAGTTTATTATTATCTAGTTTAATTAGCAGCACACATATATATCCGTATTATTTTATTCTAACTGGTTTATGTCGACACTGGACACATTGACACGATGACTCAAATAACCAGTCTTACAACGATACTATACGAGAACGAGCGGGGAATCGAGTACCTGTCAGTTGGGACGAGGTCCTGCTTGTCCTGGTCGTCTTCCTCATGGGCGGAGCTCTGGCGTCGACCGGTGGGTTGGCCGGCAGCGGCAACAGCGGCCTGCAGCAGATGCGGCAGCGGCAGCAGCGGCTTGGTGGTGTCGGGCGGGTTAAAGGCGGCGCGGGATGGCTGATAGTTCATGGGGTTAGGCCGGGGTAGACCTGAGGGTGGTGGTCGACGGAGTTTGTGAAGTCGGAGGTGGTGGGTGTCCGGTTGGGAAGAAGATGGTTCGACTAGGACGCGTGGGGTGATGGTGATGGTGCGGTCTCCGATAGTTGCAAGAGGACGGGGTGCTGTTGGCGGTGGATGGTGGTCCAGCAGGGGGGTCCGGTGGCGGTGGGGTGGTCCGGTGGTGGACGCGGCGTCGGGCAGTCGGGGGGGTAACTCGGGTGTAGGGGAACGGCTAGGGTTTGGGTATTTGATGAATAGTAAATTTTAGGGTTTAATGTTAGGGAGTATGTATATTTATAAAGGGGGGTTTGATGGGATGACCTCGGAACTTGGGTCTGTCTGGACTCATTGGGGAGGGGCTGATCCAATGGGAAAGGGTGCACGTGGCTTGGTTGGGTTTGCCTGAGGTAAAATTGATCTTAGTTTAATTTTATTAAAAGCATGGCGCATGGAGTTCTTTTAATGTATTGAAAACACATGGAACTAGATTTGGGTGGGACACAAGCGTCATGAGCGTAACAGGCTCAAAATAGGTCAATGCCCACATTTGGGTTACACGAAGTTGGGTTGTGGTTGAGTCTTAATTTAAATAAATCCTAAAATTGTCGAGGGGGTTTACATGCATAAACTACCCATAGGATTTGGTTTTGTGTTCATAGGAGGCCTATGGAGAAAGTTATGGTACTTTTTGTGTCAATTTTGGGGGAATTCCGAGATTGACATTTGTTGTGTGTGTCAATTGATCCTAAAGATCAATTTGGCATGTATTTATGTTTTGGGGGCTAGTGTCGTGTCCACAATAGGGTACGTGTAGGTCGTATCCCAACAATTTGGTGATACGTATTATTTTGGGGGTTTTTCCTCCGACACGGGACTTTGTACATGTCATATTTTGACACGGACACGTAGATCTATATTTGACACTTTTTATTATTCATAAATAATATATGTGATTTGTTTGTGTTCTTCGGGGTGCAATTGGATGCGTGGTGTACTCGTGTCACATGTGTATCCTAGATCTAGTAGGATACGGTGTGATACTTTCCATGTTATGTGTATTTATGTGTAGATCTAATTATTGTGCTCTTAATTTTTGAGTTATAATTGTATATATATATATATATATATATATATATATATATAGCTTTCATCTACATGCATTAATATATATGTTATAATATATTGTATGGATATATATGTATATGTTGTTAAAATATATATGTATGTTTAATTGGGTAATTATATTATTTATAGTTGTTATATGATTATTTATATATATGTATAGATGTATATTTATTATATATGTTGTATGTGTGTGTTGTTGCTATATTAAATATATACATAATAATAGGAGAGGGTATGTATAGTTATTATATATATATATATATATATATAGTTATTTATTTTGGTGATATATATATATATATATATATATATATATATATATATATATATATATATATAATTTCAGATTTTAGTGACAGAGAGTTGGTGTAAGCAGCCGTTGTCACAAAACAGCAGCAGTCGCTGTAGCTAGAGGCGGCGCCATTAATGACAGTAGTCGTTGTCATTAATGAGAGGCAGCAGCAGCGAGAAAATAGGCGGCAGCAGCAACGGTTAATCGATAACGGTTGCAAACCGTCACCAAAGCAGCAGCATCAGTGCAGGATTCCCGCAGCAACAGTGACAGCGGTTTCAGTAATAACCAGAACTGTCACTAATGACCAGCGAATCAGAATATCTATTTTTCAGTACAGTTTTCAGCGACGGTTGGTAGTTTTTATAGTTATATATATATATATATATATATATATATATATATATATATATATATATATATATATTGATATTGATATTGATATATATATATATATATATATATATTGCTAGTTTCTTATATCTATAATACTTAGTAAATATGTATATTATATATAAAGGTAATTATTATACCAAGATATTGGGTATTACCTTGGGGAGACCAAGGTAAGTGGGATACTCAAGATACGGAATTTGGGTATCAAGATTGTGATTATTATTGAGATACCAAGTTGGTTCAAAACCACGGTACCTATTTAATGTGTAAATTGTGCTTCTATATTATTATAACTAGTATATATGTACGTGCTTTGCACGTATCTTGGAGTGGATGAGTTGATTTAACTTTGTTATTTTAATTATATAGGTCAAGAATTCAACCCTTCAAATTCCGTGGGAACATCTTAGAAGATTTAGCAAGTAGTATGAACACTTCGATTTCTGTAATACATTAATGAATCTCTTAAATGGTTATCAGTGGAATTTATTGTAGGTATTCTTTTAATTAGTAAATATATTGAAGGGCATTTTTGGGAAGAAAACTTCCACGGTGAAGCCTACTTTTGGCATTATATAGTAGATTAATTGTTTGACATTATGATTGATGTTACCTTGGGAATTACGTATCCGGAGATACGGTATCCTAATATTTAAGATATGGGTTTCTTGGCTTAGACTTTAGTATCTTGATCCAAGATTTTTATGTTAGATTTGTGCAACCTAGAAATAGATAGTTGACCTTAGTTTGACCATAGTTGACCATAGTTGATTTAGAGTTGACCATAGTTGAATTTTGACTTAGAATTGACTTTTTGGCCTAGAAGTTGACTAGTTTTACTTATTCTCTTTTTGGAACCTTGTATTGATGTTGTATTCCATATCTGAGTCAGACATCTATGAGACTATTCATTAGACTTCAGGTGAGTATATTCTCTGATAGTTTTTCATTTATGATATCCTCTATGTTCATTTTATCTAGTGTAGATATCCATGTTCTCTTGACACTATGGTTACACAGATTGGTATATCCAGATCTCGTCATGAGATGTTATTCCTTGGTATATGGTGTATATGGTGCAAGTATTGTTTTATTGGTTATCTTGTACATGTACAGACACTGATTCTCGGGAAGACTAGCTATCTTCTTGGGAAATCTCGTGCAATAGCATACCGTGGTTGGATCTATTATACCAGTCCGGAGTGGGGAGTATTAGTATAGATATGTGATCAATATCCCTATTGTATCAAGTACTGATTACTGAATAGTGTTGATCTTACACCGCACGTATTATTAGCCAGGCCGTATTGCATCTTGCCCAAGCCGATCACATGTTAAGCTAGTACTCACACACTTAGTCATTAGTATTCTTGTTCATTGGCATATTATTCTTTATTATATTTATTCCAATATTCCTTATTGTATCTATCTCTCGTATCTATTGTGCATCTTGTATATTCACATCTATTTACTGTTATATAGTTTTTATCATTGATTAGAACTGTTGTTAGAGATGTACTATGCTCCTTTCCTGACTGGATATATTTTTCCATATGACACTGAGGAGTGGTACCCTACCTATTATGGACCTCAGGATATTGTGGGTTTAGATTCTGAGACCCTGGTTCAGGAGGGACTTATCCCAACTGAGACAGTTGACCCAGGAGTTGTAGCTTCGAAGTATACTTTTGTACTGGATTTGTCTCCAGCTTATTTAGTTACCTCTTTCAGACTCATTGATATATTATTTTAGACTCAAGAGTTGTATTGTGACTATTCTATTCTTTATCTGATTCGTGCTTTCCATCTTAGATCTGTGATTGAGTATATTATCATTATTGGTGGTTCATTATATTATTAGATAGATTACCCAAACAGCGTTCTACCGCCGATTCTGCGACGTAGGCTGGGCATTGTTTCTGACTTGTACCCTTACACCGGGTGCGGATCATGACACGTTTTTAGTGGTGGCCTATGCAGGTCAAGCTTCATAAAGTATGTGATGTCATAGTAGTACGACAATTTAGTTGTACTACTGCGAGCCTGCAATAGGATATAGGATATAGGCTGAGGTACTTAATCACATTTAGGAAAAAAAATTTGATTCAACTATTCTCCTTTGATATTGATACTTGATCTCTAAACTTGTCCTTTCCTTGAATGTCTTACATCTTGTGTCATATTGATTCTTTCTTTCGCTTTGTCTCAGGATGCCGCTTAAGACTAGATCGCAGCAGGGGAGAGCAGCTTCTGAGAGGTCTGCGATATCCCGAGGGCATATACCAGTCACTTCTCTGGTGATTGGAGTGTAAGCTACTTTCGGAGGTCCACCACCTACTCATAGAACTGTGCCAGCTATATTTGAGGGGCTTCAACCTCCATCTCCTATGCCAACAAAGGCGTCACAGATATTTATACTATTTTGTGAGATACTCGAGGCACAGAGGGATCAGTCAGAGGCACATCAGAGGCAGACCGACGTTCTACGGCAGGGCATCGAGAGTGCTCATAAGCTTGCTCATGATGTAGTCGAGAGAGGTATTCCGATCCAGCAGCAAGATTGGCTCGAGGACATTCAGGACTTCAAGAAACTGGAGCCTAGGGTTTTCAAGGGGACAGAGGGCATCGTCTATGCTGATGATTGGCTCGAGGACATTGAGCGTCTTATGAGGGTGTCCCGTCTTTCTGAAGATCTGAAGGTTGAGGCCGTAGGACTTTAAACTGTTCGACATCGCTCGTACTTGGTTCAGGAATGAGCCGGTTCTGGTTGATACAGGACAATCTTGGGAGGTATTCAAGGACCTTTTCAAGAGGAAGTTTTTCGCCCGGACAGACAGGCTAGACTTGGAGAGACAGTTTGAGAGTCTCATTCAGGGGAGCTAGTACCAATGATCGGATAATCATTAGGTCTGCGAACAAGTTTCCAAACTTGATTACGTTCAAAATGGTTGAGTTTCTCTTGCATAGGAGAAATCAAAAATTTATTAGTAAATGCTTCTCCTACATTCCTATGTTCTATTTGCAATAATATCTTTATTTGAAGAGCGTATATTTACACTTTTTGATACATCACATATTACCAGGTCTTCTGGATGATCTGTAGAGAATTTTAATATCTTGGACAGACTTTCCAGATAGCTTGTACTGGTAGTATCTTTTGGGGCTTTGTTGGATAAAGGTCTGACATCTTCGTCATCGTTGTATTTTGGTACTTGATTGTTGAGTTCATCAAATATAATATTTATTGAATCCTCAATAGTCATAGATTGCTTATTGAATACTCGATATCCCTTAATTTTGGCGGTATAACCTAGAAAGATACCTTCATTGGTCTTGGAGCCAAACTTTCCTAGGTTATCTTTGGTATTAAGAATAAAACACTTACAATAAAACTTTAAAATAGCTAATATTGAGGATTCTATTAAACCAAAGTTCATAGAGGATTTCTTCGATATTGGTCGACTAAGCACCCTGTTTAAAATATGGCATGTTGTATATACAGCTTCAGCCCAAAAGTATTTCGAAAGATTATACTGATTTAACATGACTCAAGCCATATCGTCGAGAGTTCTGTTCTTCTACTCCACAATACTATTTTGTTGGGGAGTTCTAGGACAAAAGACTTTATGAGAAAAGCCATTTTTTATTGTAAAATCTTGTAAAATGACCATTTTTGAATTTGCCTCCATGATCACTTCAGATGCGAGTAATCATGAAACCTTTTTCGTTTTGAACCTTTTTGCAAAAAGTAACAAATTCAGAAAATGTCTTTTGTTTGCAAGAAAATAAACCTATGTATATCTAGAAATATCATCAAAAATCATATATGCATAAAGCTTACCGCCAAGAAAGTGACTCTACTTGGTTCAAAGAGATCCATATGCAATAGTTGTAGTGGTCTAGAGGTACTTACATCGTTGATTGACTTAAAAAAAATTTTAGTATATTTATTCTTTTAACAGTCGGCACATACCATATCCTTCTAGAAAGTAATCTCCGGTAAGCCTCTCACTAGCTTCTTCATGGATAGTCTTACGATATTATCCATATTAGCATGTCCTAGACGCATATGCCATAGACAGCTATTATCTGTGATGGCTTATAGACATCTGCCCGCATTTTTAGTGTCCTTTGAAAGATAGAATATATATATATGTTATCTTCCATAATACCTTCAAAAATAATATTACCTATAGATCATTCATAGATAGAGCATTTGTCTTTTATGAAGTTAATACCATAACCATGGTCAACTAGATGACTGATACTGAGTAGGTTATGTTTTAATTTTGTTACTAGACAAACATCTTTAATAACAAGATAGGGAGGAATACTTATATTACCATTACCAATGATATATTCTTTGAGGTTATTACCGAAGGAGACATATTCTTCTTTCTTCATCGATAGCGTTGCAAATAGGTTAGCATCACCAGTCATATGTCTTGAGAAACCACTATCGAGAATTCACTTGCTTCTAGCATGAAAGGGTGGTTCCACCTACAAAATGAGTTGTAGATGTAACCCTTGTACCCATTTCCTTGAGTGTCCTGCTGTGTTAGTCTTTGGCACCCATACATAAATATTCATATCTACTAATTTTCTAGTTCAATAAAATCTAGATATATGTCATTTCTTACCACAGTAGTGACATATAGCAGTGTTATTGGTACTTGATGCAGTATGATAGATATGAGTGTGTGAAGTAGTTCTTTGTGGTTTAGGTGGATATCTATACTAGTAAGCATAATTATGTGCAGCTGTATGTTATGTTCTTCGTGCATGATAGTGTAAGATATTGCATGCATGATTATGTGAAGCATTAGGTTTGCTTGTGGATGTCCTATTGTATGTGTTTACTTGTTTAGCTACTTGTCTTGTGTTAGGTTGGGTAGTGGGTTGATCAACCTGTTTACCCAATCTAATCTCTAATCTTTTAGAGGTAGCTTAAACTTTATCATATTTAGCATTCAAAGCATCTATTCTACAAGCAACAATATAATATCTCTTCTTTTCTGATTCAAGTTTCTCTTTAAGTTTAGCATTTTTTAGAGACCCCTTGTCAATACTGTCAAGTGCCTTATGAAGACTAAGCTTAAGTCAGGATATCTCATTTGAATCATTACAAGTAGAAGTATCATTTACTTCACTTAGGAAAGAGGTGAGTTTTTCTACTTCAGTCGGATAGTCTTGAACGTCTTTCTTAGCATGCTTGTTTTTATTTTTAAGCTTTCTAAAATTCTTAAGTAAATCACTGAAAGCATTGTCTAGTTCATCAAAAGTAAAGTCATCATAGGAATTTTTATCTGTTAACTGATCAGTCAGTGCCATAAAGCAAAGGTTTGCCATGTCTCGAGGCTTTTCTTCTTTCTCAGATGCACTAGCTTCACATGCCAGATAGTTGTATTTGCGTACTTCCTTGATGATGTCTTTCAAGATGAACGATATTGGTAATTTATTTTCTTTATTGTTAGACAGTCCCTCTTTACGTGCCATGTCTTCTTATAATTATAGAACACGGGATCCTCATCACTGTTGTCATTGTACTCCTTCTTCTTTGATCTCTCAATCTTTATAAAATTATGAAAGTTTTCGGTGGTTAGGGCAACTTTTTCATCTTGAGATTCATCGTCGTCGGAGTCGTAGTTTGAGACTTTCTTGTGATGTGCCTTGAATGCAATCATCTTTTCTTTCGGCATGGAATCTTCGAATTCCTTGATTCAGTTAGCCCATGAGCGTCTCGAGAGTCATCTTGGTAATATTATTCCCTTCTATGATTGTTGTGGCCTTGGGATTCTAATTCTTGGTAAGTCCTCTGAGCACCTTGCAAATCTTTTTGTGATTATTGTACTTCTTGCCAAGTGAGGAAAGAGGATTGACAATATCGAAGAATCTTGTGAACATTTGAGTGCTCGTCTCATTCTGCCTCATCTTGAATGTTTCATATTTTTGTGTCAGTCAAATTATTTGTTATTCCTTCACCTGTGAGGTTCCTTCATGAGTGACCTCAAGAAGTTCTTATACTTTATGTGAAGTGCCAAAGTGGAGACCCTATTAAATTCAGTTCTGTCTACAGCATAAAATAGAGCATTAATAGCTTTAGTATCAAGACTAGCTTGCTTCTTTTTATTATCCGTATATTTGTCATTGGACTTGTCTACAAGGTTACCATCTATGACTATTCTAGGTGGTTTCTTGTATTCATCTACTACAATAAACCAAAGGTCAAAATCAAGTAACTTTAGATAAAAGCTCATACGTGTCTTCCAGTACGTATAGTTAGTACCGTCAAATAGGGGTAGCCTATTTTTGGACTGGCCTTCACCATTATTGGTGTGGATAGATCTACCAGATGCCATAAATCTCTAGGAAGGTTAATCCGATAATAAGAGAACTTGCTTTGATACCAATTGAAGGACCTTGATGGCACCTCTAGAGGGGGTGAATAGAGTACAGCAAAATAATCTATCCAATTAAAAATTATCCAAAGTAAAGGAAGTTAACTACTAACAGTAATGAGCAAGACAGATTTATAAAGCAGTGAAGGTAAGATAAAGCAAATGCAAACACAAAGATTTTATCCTGGTTTTCCTCTGAGATGACTAGTCCAGGCCCGAAAACTCTTTCTAGGAGTTGTATCCACTATAATCACGAATAGTAAATCACAAACTTTGATCTAAAGGCTTTCCACTTCTTTACAACCACAAGCTTTGATACGAAGGAATACAACTTCACAACTAAAGAGAGAAAACTTCCTGGGCCAAGCACTTACAACTCTGATAGACTTCTAAACCGAGATCGCACTAGATACTTAGAAGTCTAGAGAGTTGATCTTGGAGGAAAGGTTAAGGCTCAGGTTATAGATTACTAGAAGATAAAAAGATAAAGAGAAGAGAGTGAGTTGGATGAATAAAAATGTGAAAAGTTTATGCCTATTTATAGGTTGTTATCAAACCGAGTTCGGCCAAAATTTGGTGTGGAATATTCAAATTTTGAACTTTGGGGGCCACAAAATCAGGAATTTTCATAACTGTTCATATTTCCAAAATACATTGACCGAGTTCGGTCAGAATTCTGTCTGAGTTCGGTTGGTTTATTTTGGCAGGGTTTTGGTTTTATGTGTGGCTAGTTTGGGTTTGTTTATGGTGGATAGGTTGAAGGCTCATTTGAGTAGACTTGAGTTATGCCAGTGTGAATCGATATACAACTGTC
This sequence comes from Iris macrosiphon, assembly GCA_036927795.1. NCBI lineage: Eukaryota > Viridiplantae > Streptophyta > Magnoliopsida > Asparagales > Iridaceae > Iris > Iris macrosiphon. Next base: position 141,010,759 of record JAYESA010000019.1, on the reverse strand, counting down.
CTAGACTCAAATAAAGTAAAAAATTACATAGAAGAATTATAAAAGGACGCTGAACAACCATCAATCATCGAAAAATTTGATGAGTCTTCAATTTTATCATATTGACACATATCGAAACATGGTTTAGTTAACTATCAAAATTAAGTTGACTGGTACCGAATGGGCCAACAATAGGTGCCACCTCTTACAAGACCAACCAATCTTTTCTATCCTAGTCATTCTTTTAATTTTGAGGACAAAATTATTTTAAGGGGGGTAGATTGTAACCACCTAAATTTAGTACTAGGGATATTTTGTCAATTTATTTTTGGTTGCTAATAATATTAGTTATGTCAATTTAGTGGTCAGTTTAGAATTAATTATAACCATTTAGTCATGGATAAAATATTCTATTTTAGTTAGCTAGATGTCATCCATAACTAATTAGATTCCATTCATGACCAATTGATTCCATTCACACTAGGTCTAGAATTCAAATTAGGAAGAAGGAGGGGCAAGTCGTAATAAACCAAACTACCAAACCTTCCAAAAGTAGTCGGCCCTATTCCTCTTTATTCGCTTCATTTTCCTACCAAAAAGTACTTCTTCCCCAAGCTTCTTCTCTACCAAGCCACCCCCAATTCTAACCCAATTTTTACTTCAAACAACATAATTTTATCCCAATCTCCTTTCCATTGGAGATATACAGACGTGGAGCACAAAAGGAGCTTGGTGATGTGCCCAAGCTAGGAGGATCGTGTCTAATTTATCCTCTTCATGTCCAAATTTATAGATCTTCTTTGGGACACAACTCCCAATGAATAAATTCCCTTTTTCCTAATTTATATATTATAAATCCAAATTGAATCCATAAAAACCTACAATAGTTAGATCTAACCTTATAATTGGTGTATTAGGTGATAGAGAGCCTTTTTCTAGTAGATATATGTATTTTTATGATCAATTTGGTAGAATTATGAATTTTTGTCCACCAAGTATTTGTGTTTTGTTCCCAAAGGAAATTTGGTGTCCAATTTGGTTTGTGCTTGTATTTTTGTGTCCAAATTTCGATACATAGTGTCTGTGTCATGATAGATCATGATGCGCATAGTTAGAATTTGAGATTATATATAAATTGCTTGTTCTAGTGTCAAATAGGTTTTTATATATTAATATGGTTATGTTCTCTCTATTTGAGTACTTAGTATAATATATTAATAAAAAATTAGTATTATTTGTACATATACATTTTTTGTGTATCTTTGGAGCTTTGATAACCTATTGTGCTTGATATTAGGGTGTGTTCGTGAGTGTTGTGCAAAAAAAAAAATAGTATACTATATTAATAGGTTGTACATATACATAGGTGGATTTGGTATACCATGGCTATTATGATGAGTATCATATTATTTGTGTATCTTTGGAGCATTGATAACCTATTGTTCTTGATACTAGGGTATGTTTATGGGTGCTATGTAAGAGAGTTAAGGGTATCATGTATCATGTATCAGGGAGTATCATGGTGTCAAGTTTATAAGAGTGTAGGTATTAGCAAGTGTGTGTTAAATCTGGAAGAGTGGTATATGTACTTATGAGTGGGTTAGTATCGATGTAAACTATAAGTTATCAAGGTATTAGAGTTAGAATACTAGTGTAGGGTAATATGATACATGTAGATATACATATATAGATATGCATATAGAGTCTTATAGATAAACTATAGAATATAATTTGAGATAACCAAATACTTGACCTAGGTAATTAAGGATAAGTTTTATTGACATGAGCTAAGGTATTACAAGTAGGTAGAGGAGAACCTAGAATAGATAATTACCTAGTATAAACTCTATTAACCTAGAATTAATCTAGAAACATAAAATAAGAGTAGTTAGGTTTGTTATTGATTTTAAATCACATATTGACATTGGAAATTCGTAATATAGGTTACTTGGGCTACGATACAGGTTCTGACTTATACCACCGGCTCAGGACGATAGGTGAGTACATTCTCTGATAGTTTTCCTTACTTGTAGCTTCAATGATACATATTTATAGTATTATTTTACTTGATTCTCGACACGATGGATACACAGAGTAATATTATATGGATTCATCTTCATAAGATACATTATTTTATACTTGTCTGACTTATCAGGACTCTTTTACTGGCATCACTTATAACATGACTCTCTTACTGGCATTATTTATATTTATCTGGCTGGCCTTGTATTTTATCTACGTATCAGGACTTGGATCCATTAGTAATAGTCATATAGAGAAATACCTTAGTAGACATGTAAATATTCCCAAAAACTGAAACCACCCCTCAAGTCTAATCTGGAATGATAGCACTCGCATATTTCAAGTGTGAGATATCGTACATTCCCCCCTAGGCGTTTATATGTCGAAAGTAATATTTCAACACACTTAGATAGGTGCAGTCTTACTTGTTTCATTATATACTTGGTGGTTATATGTTATACCTGTTTACATTACTTGTTTCCCTTATTTGACGTGTCGTTACTTCTATACTTATCTATTTGTCTATTTACCATACCATAATTCTATGCCTATTTGTTCATCAACTATTTTATTATTATTTACTATTTTATAGTCTTTATCATGTATTTGAACTTTTGTAATCGTTCCATCTTGATTGGATAACATTTTTAGGAGTTGTTGAGCCCACATTCCTGGACTCATAGCAATGTTATAGTTGAGACTGCTCTTGCATTATAGATCATGAGGTGACCTCTATAGAGATCTAGGCTAGTACTTCTTTATTTATGTACCATGCTCTAGTTTAACTTCTATTAGTTAGTTATTTAGATTATTTTCTTTTTTATATCCTCCTTATTATACTGTGATTGAGTTATAATGATACTAGTTGTTCTTGTGATGGTTGAGATGATCTTCATTGAGGTCTAGACAGCCTTCTACCACCAATTCTGCGGCGTAGGCTGGACGTACCTAGGTACTCGTGCCCAAATATCCGGGTGCGGATCGTGACATGTACCAAAAATAGGGCAATCCAAGTCATAATCATTTGGAACAAAAGCATATTCCACCCGAATACCGGCAGTATACTAATCGCAGTATACTAGCAATACACGGCTTGCATTGATACTACTTTTTTAATGGTTTTACACATGCCCAAACATGTTACCTTTGTCGTCTTTGACTCCCCGAGCTTCTCCAACATACGGATGGAACTCATCGCACTTTCGGGTATTCTCCACATAGGTTGGGAACCTCCCCCCCCCCAACACAAAAATATTTTAATAATTATTTTTATCAATTGCATTCAAACAACATATGCTCATAGTTATAGAACAGTTAATGAACACCAATGCCATAAACATTAAGGTTATAAGACTTTCATGAAATCTAAATCAGAGTTATGAATTTAGAAGTAATTACTTATGAATATCTAAAAGCCATTTAAAGACCAGCCTAACTCGATAGCAGCCTAGAAAACTCTCTTAGCGGAGAGGGATAAAGGTTAGTCGGTAGCAGATCTTGGAGGATTGGAAAGAAAAGATCGGTGGGAAGGAGGGAGGGACCATATGGAGAAAACATTTGCAAGAAATCTCAATAAAAAAACTAAAAGTAATATTTTTGAGTTCCCAAACCTAACCAACTTATTAATAGCAGAAAACATCCTAGATTTCATAAAGTGTCATTGAAGACACTGTGGACGCATGATATCGCTATGAGTCAATTTGACTCTAATCGGGTTCACAAGCAGCCACTAGTAGATGAGGAAGATGCGTTGTTGCACTACTTTTATTCTCCACTGAAGTGGGCGTCCCAGATTTATAACTCATATTCCGGATTAGGTACGATATTTGTCACGACCCACAACCGATGTAAGGATGCAAGTCAGAAACAAGGCCTAACCTACGCCTCAGAATCGGCAGTAGAACGCTGTCTAGGTAATCTATCTAGCAATATAATGAACCACCAACAATGACAATATACTCAATCACAGATCTAAGATAAAAATGAGCACGAATAAGATAAAGAATAGAAATAGTCGCATACAACTCATGAGTATAAAATAATACATCAACGAGTCTGAAAGAATGCTAACAATAAGATGGAGACAAATCCAGTTCAAGAAATACTAAGAAGGTACTAATCCCGGGTCATCTGTCTCAGTTGGGATAAGTCCCTCCTGAGCCAGGGTCTCTGACTCTAAGCCCACAACATCCTGAGGTTCATAATGTGTAGGGTACCACTCCTCAGTGTCATCTAGGAAAAATATATTCAGTCAGGAAAGGAGCAGAGTATATCTCTAATAGCAGTTCTAATCAATGATAAAAACTATGTAACAGTAAATAGATATAAATATACAAGATGCACAATAGATACGAGAGATATACAATAAGAAAATACAATGAATACAATAATGAACAATATAAAAATGAACAAGAATACTAATGACTAAGTGTGTGAGTATTAGCTTTAACATGTGATCGGCTAGGGAATATGATATAATATATATGGCCTGGCTAATCATACAGGCGGTGTATGATTAACACTATTAAATGAATAATACTTGATACAATGAGGGTATGATCACATATCTACACTAAAGTACTTCCCACCCTCGAATGGTATAATAGATCCAACCACGGTACGCTATGGCACGAGATTCCCCAAGAAGATAATCAATGAAACCATTATAATTGAACTATAACTAGACAGCGTTCGAGAATCAGTGTCTGTACATGTACAAGATAATCAATGAAACCATGCTTGCACAAGATACACCTTATACCAAGGAATAACATCTCATGACTGGTATTATAGATCCAACCTTACTTATACTAACTACCCGTAAATATATATACTATCAACTAAATATTATACACATAGTATACTAAAACACAATTAGAAAGTTAGGAACATATATACGTATATATTAATTACTATATATATATACACAAATATATAACTATTATAATTAAACTATAACTATATATATATATATAACCGCAGGTCCGACGCTAAAGCGCTGCTGCTACCGTAGCAATTGTTGCTGGTGCTGGCGAAAATTGTTGCTACTGCGACAGTTTTCCTGCTGCCGTCGCTATAGGTGCTGATACTGCTGTTGATATTGCTACTTTTCTACGACAGTTTCCTGCTCTATCTCAAAACTGATGCCGCTTCCTGTCGCTATTGCTGCCTCTGCTGTTGCTATGGCTACCTCTAACTGTTGCTCTCGCTGCTGCTGTCTCTTTTTGTAACGTTGAATGTCACAATAGCTGTTGTCACCTCTCTCAATACATATATATATACACACAATAATATATATATATATACTAAATATATGTATATACTACAACTAATAAATTTACATACACACATACTCCTCACATACATATATATGCACATAATACTACATAGTAACATACACATGTATAGTAACATATATATAACTACGCATATACGTACATGTATATATAATATACATAATATATATATATATAAAAATATATAATATAAATATATATATAACAACATATAAATATCCACTTAACATATACATATATATACATACTACAATATATAACTATACCTTACATGTAGAAGAATAGCTACAAAACAATATATACACATATAGTATATACATAGATTTATGACACATAAATACAAAATATATACATCACATTATATATATATATATACATATATATATAATTACACATCACCATGACTAAGAACAAAAAAGAAATAGATCTAGAAATTAAATTGCACAAACACATGGACCGTATCACACCCGTATCCCACTAGATCTAGGATACGCTTGCGACGCGAGTCCACCACACATCCAAACATATCCTGAAGGACATGAGAAAGTCTAAAATATTATTTATGAATAATACGAAGAGTCAAATACAATTCTATGTGTCCGTGTCAAAATGTGACATGCTCAAAATCCCATGTCGGAGGAAAAACCCCTAAATTAACACGTATCACCAAATTATTGGGATACGACCTACACGTACCCAATTAGGGACAAGACACTAGCCCCAAACAAACAAGCACATGTCCAAATGATCTATAGGACCAATTGACACACACAATAATTGTCAATCTCAAAATTTCCACAAAATTGACACAAAAAGTACCATAACTTTCTCAATAGGCCTCCTATGAACACAAAACCAAATCCTATTGGTAGCCTATGCATATGGGTTGATTTCTCATGGTTAAATCTTGGATTTAGAACTTAAATTAAGGGGGAAAACTGAATTATATCTATTGGAGGATGGATTCCTAATGCAACCTCCAAATATGATGAAATTGGCCTCCAACTTGTAGATCATTGCTCCTCTCTATAGATCCTTGCTTTCTACTTCTAGATCCTTGCTCCACTAGTCTCCAATGGTGATTTGGGAAGGAATTGGGATAAAATTTGGTAGGAAAATGAAGTGAGAATGAAAGAATTTGGTTGAGGAAAATTATAGATATAGTTTTCAAATGAAAAGAGGAGGGAGAAACAAATTTCCCCCTCTTTAATAGGTCGGCCCCCCTTTCCCCTTCCTCAAGTCACTATGAATTGTCCAATATACCCCTTGGGGCCTCTCATGAAGAAATAATTAAGGAGAAAAGATTCTAGTCTAATGGTTTAATTAAATTAATCCTCCTCCTAAATAATGGGCTTTCTAAATGGGCTAAAATCTAACAATTAATATATGTTGGTCTATGAGTCTAAACTAAACTAGTTAGGTCAACTAACATAAGTCCAAAATAAATAAATAATATCCAACAATAATTAAATAATATAACAAATAATTATTTATCATGCCCAATATTTAATTAAATATAAAATTACTAAAAAAACCATTTCCTAGAAATATGGTTGTGACAAGTCTACCCTCCTTAAAATAATTTCGTCCTAGAAATTTCAAACACGAAAACTACCCCAAAAAATAACATAAGATAACAAAAGGACAGAACTAAAGAACAGAACTAACTATGAAAGAACATAACATAATTAGGAAAGAACATACCTCAAGGCACAAACAAATATGGATAACGCCCTCGCATTACATCCTCTCTCTCCCAGGTAGACTCCCCCGGAGAGTGATGCCTCCATGCGACGCGCACAAAAGGAATATTCCGGTTCCTCAGCACCATCTCTTTTCGATCCAGAATCTCAACTGGCTGCTCTAGATAGCTAAGAGTAGGGCCTACCTCTATCTCCGAGTGATCCAACATATGACTAGGATCAGCCACGTACCGTCTCAATTGTGACACATGAAATACGTTGAGCAATCCCTCCAATGCAGGTGGCAAGTTTAGTCTATAAGCAACTGCACCGACCCTCTTTAGAATAGTGAAAGGTCCGATAAATCGTGGACTAAGCTTTCCGCCTCCACCGAAGCGAATTGTGCCTCATGTCGAAGAAATCCTCAGAAACACCAAAGCACCCACCTAGAACAAAACACCACCTTAATAACTTCATCTATAATAAACAACCAAGAACAAGCACAAACAAAAATCTAAAACTATACCTCGAACTCCAAAGGTCTCTGGTGTCTATCGGCCCAATGCCGCTGTCTGTCCTGTGCTACACGAAGTCTGTCTCTGATCAACTGAACCTTCTCTGCTGTATCTACAACCATCTCTAGCCCAAGCAAAACTCTCTCTCCAATATCATCCCATGATAAGGGAGTACGATACCTCCGACCGTACAATGCTTCAAAAGATGGCATCTCTATACTAGCCTGGTAGCTGTTGTTGTAAGAAAATAATACCAAATAAAGATGGTCCTCCCAAGAACCCCCAAAATCTAGTACACAAGTGTGCAACATATCCTCGAGAGTCTGAATAGTCCTCTCTGACTGCCCATCTGTCTGGGGATGATATATAGTACTGAACTTGAGCTGAGTGTCCAAACTCTCCTACAAACTAATCCAAAAATGAGAAATAAAATGACTATCCTGATCCGAGACTATGCTAACGGGAACTCCATGTATCCTAATGATCTGCCTCATATACATCTCTACCAGATTCTCCGTAGATAAACCCACCCGGAAAGGCAAAAAGTGGGCCGACTTGGTCAACCTTTCAACGATGACCCAAATTGCGTCTTTCCCTCCTAGAGATCGTGGAAGTCCGGACACAAAATCTATAGTAATGTGCTCCCACTTCCACTCTGGAATGGATAATGGCTGAAGTAAACCTCCTGGCCTCTGCCTCTCGGCTTTCACCTGCTGGCACACTAAGCATCTGGATACAAACTGTGCCACTTCCCTCTTCATGCCATACCACCACACACTCTCTCGCATATCCCAATACATCTTATTGGCACCTGGATGTATGGAATACTGAGAGCGATGCGCTTCCTGCAATACCTCCTCACGCAGCACCCCACTAGGCACACACAATCTAACTCCATGCCTCAAAGATCTATCCTCAGTAATGGTAAAATCATCCTCCAATCCTGCTCTCACCTGAGCTCTGATGCTCATCAGAGATATATCCTCATACTGTGCTGCCTTGATCTTGTCCATCAAATCTGAATGTATCTGCAATCCCCACATCTGCATAGCACAACCAAGAACTATCACCTCGATACACAAGCTCTCTAAGTCCTCCAGCAAATATCGATCATGTGACAAGAACATAGCTACCGGATACCTACTCAAAGCATTGGCAACTACATTAGCTATCCCAGGATGATATTGCAAGGATATATCAAAATCCTTCATCAGTTCCAACCACCGACGCTGCCTCATATTCAACTCCTTCTGCGTTAAAACGTATTTCAAGCTTTTGTAGTCTATGAAGATCTCCACACGCTCTCCGTACAAATAATATTTCCAAAACTTCTGGGCAAAGATGACTGCTGCCAACTCTAAATCATGGGTAGGATAGTTCTTTTTATGAGGATGCAATTGCCTAGATGCATAGGCAATCACTTTCCTATTCTGCTAAAGAACACAACCCAAACATTTCCCGATGCATCGCTATAAATAGTAAAATCTCCAGACCCTGATGGCAATGTCAAAATAGGAGCAGACGTCATTTTCTTCTTTAATTCCTCAAAAGCAACCTGGCAATCCTTTATCTAAACAAACTCCTCATCATTCCTGGTGAGTCTGGTCATCGGCTCGGCAATCCTTAAAAAATCTTGCACAAACTTTCTGTAGTAGCTTGCCAATCCTAATAAACTCCTGATCTCTACTACCGAACTCGAGGTTTTCCAAGATTCCACTGCTACAATCTTCTTCGGATCCACTGAAATACCAACACCAGTCACAATATGCCCCAAGAAGTCCACCTTGTCCAGGAAGAACTCATACTTAGACAGCTTCCCATACAGCTTCTCCTTCCTCAGCACATCCAACATAATCCGCAAATGCTCCTCATGCTCCTTCGATGTCTTCGAGTAAATGAGTATGTCGTCGATGAACACCACCATGAACTTGTCAAGGTACTAATGGAAAACCTTGTTCATCAAGTTTATAAATACCGCCGGTGCATTAGTCAACCCAAACGACACCACCATAAACTCGTACTGACTATACTGAGTTCTAAAAGTAGTCTTCGGTATGTTCACCGGCTTCACCTTCACCTGATGGTAGCCTGATCTCAAATATATCTTAGAAAATACGTTGGCCCCACTCAACTGATCGAACAGATCATCAATCCGTGGTAAAGGATACTTATTCTTTATAGTAAGATTATTCAATATCCTGTAATCAATGCACATGCGCACTGATCAATCCTTCTTCGGTACAAACAATATTGGGGCTCCCCACGGTAAAGAACTTGATCTGATAAACCCCTTATCCTGCAATTTGTCCACCTACTTCTTCAGCTCGACCAGCTCGTTATTGTTTACTATATAGACATGTTGCAAAATTGGTTCTGCACCTGGCACCAAGTCTATACGAATTCAACATCTTCATCTGGCGGCAATCCTAGCAATTCCTCAGGAAACACATCCAAGAACTCTGCTATCAGCAGATACGGCAACTCCTTATCTTCCATCATAGCTCCACAAATAATATCTTCTCCCTGCTCTGCAGCTCCTTAGCAAACTCGTACTCTGGCTCTCCCGACGGACCAAACAAAACTCTACCTCCTCTATAATATATGCTAGAACGGTGCCTACTCAACCAATCCATCCCGAGTAGAATGTCATATCTCGGAAGTGGCATTATAAGTAAACACGCACTCAACTCCCATCCTCCCAGAGTTACTCTCTGATCCTTACAAATATCATAAACAAGGATAATGCCTCCCCCGGTCATAATCTTGCAAGTCCTAAGCAAAGACTCACCTACCAAGCCCTGCTTCAAAGCAAAAGAAATAGATACAAAACTATAGGAAGCACCACTATCAAACAAAGCTAAAGCTGGAATAGAATCAATATGGCACATGATGTAAAACACTCAATGAAAGAATAGTTTAAGAGATCAAGTATCAATATCAAGGAAGAATAGTTGAATCAAAAAAATTTACCTAGATGTGATTGAGTATTCTCAGCCTATAGCCTACATCCTATATCCTATCGTAGGCTCACAGTAGTACAACTAAATCGTCGTACTACCACGACAGCACATAACTTACGAAGCTTGACCAGCATAGGCCACCACTAAAAATATGTCACGACCTGCACCCGATGTAAGGATGCAAGTCTGAAATAACGCCCAGCCTACGCCACATAATCGGCGGTAGAACGCTATCTGGATAATCTACCTAGCAATATAATGAACCACCAACAATAACAATATACTCAATCACAGATCTAAGATGGAAACGAGCATAAATAAGATAAAGAATAGAAATAGTCGCATATAACTCATGAGTCTAAAATAATACATCAATGAGTCTGAAAGAATGCTAACAATAAGCTGGAGACAAATCCAGTACAAGAAATACTAAGAAGGTACTAATCCTGGGTCATCTATCTTAGTCGGGGTAAGTCCCTTCTGAGCCAGGGTCTCTGACTCTAAACCCACAACATCCTGAGGTCCATAATGTATAGGGTACCACTCTTCAGTGTCATCTGAAAAAAATATATCCAGTCAAGAAAGGAGTAGAGTACATCTCTAACAGCAGTTCTAATCAATGATAAAAACTATGTAACAGTAAATAGATATGAATATACAAGATGCACAATAGATACGAGAGATATACAATAAGGAAATATAAGAATGAATACAATAATGAACAATATAAAAATGAAAAAGAATACAAATCACTAAGTGTGTGAGTACTAGCTTTAACATGTGATCGGCTTGGGAACATGATACAATATATATGGCCGGGCTAATCATACATGTTGTGTATGATTAACACTATTCAATAAACAATACTTGATACAATGAGGGTATGATCACATATCTACACTAAAGTACTCCCCACCCTCGACTGGTATAATAGATCCAACCACGGTACTCTATGGTACAAGATTCCCCAAGAAGATAGCTAGTCTTTCCGAGAATCAGTGTCTGTACATGTACAAGATAATCAATAAAATATTGCTTGCACAAGATACACCATATACCAAGGAATAACATATCGTGACGAGATTCGAATATGCCAATCTGTGTAACCATCGTATCAAGAGAACATGGATATCTACACTAGATACAATAAACAAAGAGAATATCATAAATGAGAAACTATCAGAGAATGTACTCGTCTGAAGTCCAAAGAATAGTCTCACAGATGTCTGATACGGTACCTCAAATACGTAGATATGGAATACAACATCAATACAAGGTTCCGAAAAAAAAAAGTTAAACTAGTCATCTTCTAGGTCAACAAGTCAATTCTAAGTCAAAAGTCAAACTAGGTCAACTCTAAGTCAACTATAGTCAACTATAGTCAAAGTATGGTCAACTATGGTCAAACTATGGTCAAGTACCTATTTCTAGGTTGCATAAGTCTAACACAAAAATATTGGATTCAAATACTAAAGTCTGGGTCATAAAAAATATATCTTAGGATACTAGGATACTGTATCTCTGGATACGTAAATCAATAGGTAAATCATCACATACACATATCAAACAAGCATTAATTATATAAAATCCTAATTACAAACATTAAATAGATGTCTTGGTTTTGAACCAACTTGGTATCACAACACTAAACCATAAACTTGATACCCAAACCCAATACCTTGGGTATTCCCGAATATCTTGATACTTACCTTGGTATCTCAAGATAATATCCAATACCTTACTTATACTAACTATACATAAATATATATACTAACAACTAAATATTATACATATAGTATACTAAAACATATTAGAAAGTTAGGAACATATATACGTATATATTAATTACCATATTTATATACATATATATAACTATTATAATTAAACTATAACTATATATATATATATTACCGTAGGTCCGTCGCTAAAGAGCTGTTGCTGCCGTCGCAATTACTGCTGCTACTGGCGGGAACTGTTGCTACTTTGATGGTTTTCCTGTTGCCGTCGTTGTAGGTGATGATACTGCTGCTTTTCTACGACAGTTTCCTGCTTTGTCTCTAAACTAATTATCATGACCCGCACCCGATATAGGGGCACAAGTACGTGGGTACGTCCAGCCTATGTCGCAGCATCGGCGGTAGAATGTTGTCTAGGTTATAATACGATCTAATCAATCTCACACGAATATCCAACTCCATAAGGGGACACAGATATCACAATATAATATGGAATACTCAATCACAAAAATAAAGCACGATAAGATCTCAAAGAAAATAACGAAATACAACACAAGTCTAAACAACAAAAATAGTCTAACCTGCAATAATAACATCCAAATCTCCAAGTATGCTGGAAATAAGTCCTCTAAGTCGCAGTCTGGAAAAATATTTTCAGTCAGGATGGAGCAAAGTACAAGCACTAACAACAGTACCATGTATATTGACAAAAACTATAATACAGTATAAAAATACAAGATAGATATAAATACTAGCAATAAGAAATACTGGAATAATAAAATACTGGAAATAGAAATATTGGAGAACATATCATCATCAATGGTACAACTAGCAATGAACAGAAATACAAGTGCATGCTAGAACAATGAACTAGAATATAAGTGAATGCTAGACAGTAACTAGAACATAGGGAAATACTATATCAACAAACTAGAACTACATATAGAGACTATCAAGCTAAGTGTGTAAAACATCCGTATATCATATGATCGGCTTGGGACTGATCAGGCTTGCTATGCATGACTAGCTATGATTCATGTAAGGTCAGGCTAACCATCCGGAAAGCTATAAGGCAAGAAATAGTCAGGCTAATCATACATAACAGGCTATGAGGCATGTAATGGTCAGGCTGTACCGACGTGAGGTGTGGTGAGCTACGATGCATGTAGAGTTGGATATGATCACATAAGCTACTAATATCTCCCGATCCCCAACTAGCACGATGGATCCCAATCATGACTCCTCGTGATCGGTCTCGATGATACCAACTCATGTATACATAGTGTCAGAATCATGTATGCTATACAACTAGAATTATAGAGATAATCAACATAATAAAAACTGTCAGAGAATGTACTCGCCTGTGGTCCTTTGTTGGCACTACCAATGTCCTGTTTCCAAAGTCTTGTCTGAATAATCCAATAGTCCTATAGACATTATTTAATAATAATATAGCATTAGTCATTATACTAACACACAATCATAAATACAATGAACTCAAAGACTACGCTAGGGTGACACTGGTCAACTAGTTGGGTCAAATGTGCGTCTAACTACACGGGTGTCAGGTTCTTGATTACTGTGCATAATCAGACAGTTAATCACTAACACATGTCTAGTCAGTACGTCAGTGTACACAAGGCAGTCAACTCACAATTACTTAGGGTCATACAGTCAAATACAAATACACGGGATACCTATATTTAACACCTATGGTCATACATCATATGTATATTTCAGTCATACCTAGTATTAGCATTTAATTACCATAGATATATATATATATATATCAAACTAATTATTATACACATGTATGCAACTAGTTACTGGGTTCACTAACACAGGGTCTCACAACGCATATCAACTAAACTATCATGAGCAACACGCTAGCCTAACACTATTTACACATGTACATAAAATCACTAAGAGGGCAGCTACGAACCTTGATGGGCACGCACGGGGTCGACGATGACGACGATGATGATGAAGAAGGTGATGATGATGGTTATGATGATGATGATGATGATGATGAAGGTGATAATGATGGTAATGATGATGATGATAATGATGGTAATAATAATGATGATTAATACGATTGCCGGAGGCTGCCGGAGGAACGAGACTCAGGCGAGAAGGTTGGAAAGTCATGGTGGTGAAAAGGCGAGATCGACGTGGGTGTTCAGGCGAGGAGGTCTGGTCGGGCTACTAGTCGGATGAACGGGGATGGTGGTGGTGGTACGGTGCTCGGTGGTCGAGGAGATGAGAACATGGATGGCGCTCAGGAGGGTGTGACTGATCAGGGCGGAGGAGAACATGGTGGTATTTATAGTGGGGGGTCGGGGGTGACTGGAAGCGGGTCGACGGGGGATGTCGGGCCGGTGATGGCTGCTGCATTGCTCTGCGTGAAAGTCAGGAACGGAGGAAAACGGGGAGGAAGACTTCTCGGGGACGCCGGATGAGGCGTGGGGAAGATGATGCAGCGTTAATGGCGATGGAGATGGTATTAACAGCGGGGAAATCCGGCGAGGGTGATCACGGAAGGGAGGTCGGGATGGCCGGGTTCGGTGAAGGACTGGCCGGTTAGTCGGGGATGACACGGAGGAGAACGGAGGCGGATTGGTGGTGAACGATGGTGTTCGGAGAGAGGAGGACGCTATTGACAGTGCGATCGTTTCCAGGCGGAGAAGTTGACTTCTCGTCTGGGAAGATGGCCGGCGGGATGGGTCGAAGGCTCGGGGATAGAGATGGTGGGCAGGTCGTGGAGGAGCTCAGGCGAGGTTCGGTGTCGAGAAGGTCGTACTCGATGCTCCGGTGGGGGACTGGCCGAGGATGGTCACCGGAGATGGGAGGCCGGGAAGAGGTGAGGAGGAGGAGACTGTTTAGGGTTAGGGTTGAGGCTTGATATTGGTGATGGTGATAAAAATAATAGGGAGGATGGAGTTTGCATGTAGGTGAAGAGATTGATGGTGACATCCTAGGGATTAGGCACGGTTGTGCCTTGGGATGGGGTTGGCATTGGAAAAGGGGTTAGGATGAGGATTACATATATATATAGATAGATATATATGAGAGGGTGTGTGGTGAGGATGTTGCTCCATTTAAATGGATGGCCATGATTACTCATGAAGAAAAGTGCACAACAAAAAGAAGGAGAGAGGGAGAGAGTGGACCGACAAATGAGGGAGGGGGTTGGTTCTTCATGTGCCTTGACCAATAGGATGGTGACACCTTATTGCATTTTTCAAAAAAGTCTCCAACAATTAGAAAATTGCACAAAAGTAGGTTTTTTGGGATTTAATGAGGAAAAATACCATGTTTGGTGTGATATAATGGCTAAAAAGGATGTGTGGTGTTTAGTATGAGTCTTGAGGGTATGAATGGGAATTTGGTTTGGTGTTGGTTATAGTTTTGGGTCAAGTTGGGTCCTTACACCAATTTAATTAAAATTAATGTAAATGGTGTTCTAAAATTAATTGGAAATACAGGGGATTAAAATTAGGTAGGACACAAGTGTCATGGACGTAGAAGACTCGGAGTAGAATATTATCATAATTTGGGTTGCACAAAATGGGTCAAGATTGTGTCTCCAATTTTGATTGAAACGTACAAAGATACAAAGTTGAATTTATTTAGAATTAAAAAATAAACGTTTGTAATGAATATTGTGCGACTAAAATGAAGTACAAGAGAGCATATTTATGAGTTACACAAAGGTTAGAATGGGAGACGGGCACGTCTAGGACAAGGGTGTAAAATTTGTTTGAAGGCAAAGGTTAGTGTAACGCTCTAAATATCGAAGCAACGGTAAAAAACAACAATTAAATAAAATCACTGTAATAAATTATAATACCCAAATAATTAATCCCGAATTTATACAAACTTAAATCATAACCCTATATTTGGCCAGGGGTTCATCTAGTGGGCTTCTTGGTCTAGTCCACTAACTCATGCATTAAAGAACCCTATATATATACACACATATCATGCAATTATTTAAAATAAATACACACAATATTTATAAATAATAAAAAGGCAAAAATATCCCTATTTCAGAATGTGGTAGTGACAAGTCTACCCTGCTTAGAAAAATTTTGTCCTCAAAATTTAAGATCCTCAAATAGTTATATTTATTTATTTATTTACTTTACCATCAAAATTTAAATTTATTAAGCCATATAATTATGAAGTAAATCCATATTGTTATTTCACAAAAAAATTCAAAATTCTATTAATATCATATTCCTGAAATCTTCAAAATCAAATTTCATTCTTA
Source organism: Iris macrosiphon (assembly GCA_036927795.1). NCBI lineage: Eukaryota > Viridiplantae > Streptophyta > Magnoliopsida > Asparagales > Iridaceae > Iris > Iris macrosiphon. The sequence goes on along the minus strand of JAYESA010000019.1, from coordinate 140,994,296 downwards.
TCACAATCTCCTCCAAAATTTTAAATTAATAACTAAATGCTCAAAAATTTAATATCCAATCCTCTAATTTAAATCCAATCAATGCATATTTATAAAATTTGAAATCTCATCCCAAAAATTTTAATCCAAACACTAATCCATTTGTGATCTTATTCCTTGATTCTTTTTTTACACAATACTCAAACACTTTAATACTTACGAAGTCTTCAAATAAAACATTCAAAATATAAGTTTTAAAATTTATATCTTGCATTCAAATAAATATAATGGTAATCTTCTTAAATTTCTCAAAATTTAATGACAAATTCAACCATATCTTAATCTTCATAAAAAATTAATGATTTAACAAAATCATCAATTCTGCCATATCAAGTTCTCAACTCTTTATTTAAATTAATGTTTATCCTCGAATTTTTAGACACCTTGTCTCTTTCTGTCTAGTCATAACCTCTTCATTAATCTTCACTATGGTCGAACCCCCAACAATCGAGGTCTTAGAAAATCCTACCTACAGTCACACAATATGCAATATAGAGAAAACATACATGGTTATGGTCACTTTTGTCATGGTATTGTAGTCTCTGCCAGGGTGTACTACCAACTATATTCTAGTAAAAGAATCATTGATACAAACTACGGTACTAAGAAATCAATCAGTAAAATAGTCAAAAAAGGAATAGAAGGAAAGCACAAAACAGAACATTCTAAGACATCATCTAGACATCTTCAATCTCTAACATATACTTAACTCTGGCACATTCACTCATGAATTCCTATCCCTATACACTGATACCTATATCAACTAATCACTTGTCCACAAGATATCCATGGATACATCCACATGGCACACACATGTCTATTAATACCAAAATCTGATACCAAGAACCTCTAACACAACCATAGGTCAATTGCATCCAAGTTTAATACCTCTATCCGTTGGTACCAATATTTCTACTACAAGCACACCCACTGCTAACTTTCTTACCTACTGTAATTGTTTATACTAGTTGTTCTTATCACTCAAGTGCACACCAAGTGCAACACAACAGACTAAGTACTACTCCCTCTAATACGACTCTAGAGGGACACCCAAGTTAGTTTGTAGTACCATCTCAGGCATGCTCAAGCCAACAGATCCTTACACAGGCACTTCATCCACTCATATACTGTTATACATTTCTTACCCGCCATAAAATTTTATCCTCAAAATAAAACCCTCAAAATTTATCTTTTCGAATAATTTAAAATAAAATGCATATACTTTCCTCAAAAGTCAAATATAAAACTTCCAAAAATATTTATAGCTTTGACTATGTTTATTGAATTGAATTAGAATCCTCAAAATTTTAATAACGTAAAATCTTAACTCCTCAAAAATTCTTAAAAATTGAAATTTATTTCCAATCTTCAAATTATAAATTTAAATCCACATATATCTAAGTAAATACATATATACTCACAGTCTCTAACACTCAAGGTACACACAAATACACCAAGTGTCTACAACCCTCAACTGTGTACTGAAATTTTTACTGCCCAGATTACTTGCACTATTAATCCCAATAATTTTCTATCCATATTAACTGATACACCAATCTAATATTATCACACGAAGTACTTGCGGTTATTAGCACAATTCTCAACTAATCCTTGATATAGAAATACTAGCACTCTTGGTATAGTAACAATAGCTTCCTCATTAGATCACCTCATCACACTCACTAGAACTCATGATCACTTATACTTTATATAATACATATGTTTTACTTCACTCTCAAAGGCAGGCATATGGTTCCATATCTCGATCGATATATAAGTATCTCCCTTTAACCTTTACAGGCTGATATAATAATCCGTGATACACTCCATACCTTCAATGATCAATCTTGATATTTTTTAACCCATGACACACCATTAGAATTTTCTAATACTTATGCTTCCACTTTCATGAACTTCTACACTGACACTCAACACCCACTGTGCATCCTGAAAAAAATTTCTAAACACTTCTTTCACCTATTGCTTCCAACACATCACTGACCTCAATATCAGGTGATACATCCATCATTAGTCATATATCGGTACACTCAGATCAAATAACATATTAAGGCCCTACTTTTATCTGTAACACAAGTCTCACTACTTACCACAATATATTCTTATTCCCTCACACTCTCTTATACACTTATGGGTATCCTCCTACTATGGCACACTCATTAATTCCCTTTATTCATATATATTTCTTTACTCTTGGGATACCCAAGTATCAACTATCAAATTGAATATCATGCTCCATTAACTTTTAACAAAAATTTCTTGATACTTAATTGTTTACATGGATCACCCAGCTACATAACTTCATGACTATCTAGGACTGGCATGCTGACTCTGATACTTACTCTTGGAACCATCACTGATACTCTTTACTCCTCCTTCTACCTTTAGTACCAATACTAAACATAATGGCACCTATTATAGAACTATTGTTACAAGGTACTACGCTATGGTTAACTCTAGATTGATGTCTACTGCTCATATGTCCAACCAAGAAATACTTACAGACTCATAAGTCATCCTCAGTCAACACTAATACAAGACACAGACCTAATTGTAATTCACCAATTATCACACTAGCAAGGAATACTAATGGAAAGAAGCTCAAGAAGGAACTGGACTGAGCACTGAAGGTATCTCTACTACTAGCAAAGAAAATGATGGAACAAGTTCCTATAATAACAAAAGTAGATAAGTATTAAGATGATACTTTAAGAACCAATTTAAGATATAACCTGATAATCATATACGTCTGTCCGAAATCATGACATTCAGAATCCTTGCCACGCTAGTAAGCATAGCTGCGATAAACGATAGATTTCATAACTAAGGTATGCAACTCTATAATCACGTCATCTAGAATCCTCGCCACGCTAAACGGTATGGCTACGAGAAACTCTAAATTTTATAACTAAGATATGTACATCCAAGGTCAGGTTCCTACGTTTCTGCCATGATAGCTATTATGGCTGCGATAAACTCTAGGCTCCATAACCAAAGTAGATGTTTTACCTTTCTCACTGTCCTTATTAACATATGTCATTAGATGATACAATAAATTCTAGTCTGTAAATTTATCTTAATATAAAATCAAACTTACAACGACACCAAGAATTAATTTTATAACTGATCAACAAGAATCAAATTCAATAGCAACAAGTGAGAGCGGACGGAACAAGGGACAAGATTTAAATTGGAGATTATAATAAGATTCTCAAGGGTCGTCCCAAGAATCTCTCAAGAAATAATTTGTGATTGAGTATTCGCTCTCATCCTAGTATCCTATGTCCTATATCCTATCACAGGCTCGCAGTAGTACAACTAAGACGTCGCACTACCATGACAGCGCACTACTTGCGAAGCCTGACCTGCATGGGCCACCACTAAAAATGTGTCACAACCAGCACCCGATATAGGAGCACGAGTACGTGGGTACGTCCAGCCTACGTCGCAGCATCGGTGGTAGAACGCTGTCTAGGTCATAATACTATCCAATCAATCTCACACGAATATCCAACTCCATAAGGAGACATAGATATCACAATATAATATGGAATACTCAATCACAAAAATAAAGCACGATAAGATCTCAAAGAAAATAACGAAATACAACACAAGTCTAAACAACAAAAATAGTCTAACCTGCAATAATAACATCCAAATCAACAAGTATGCCGGAAATAAGTCCTCTAAGTCGTAGTCTGGAAAAATATTTTCAGTCAGGATGGAGCAAAGTACAAGCACTAACAGCAGTTCCATATATATTGACAAAAACTATAATATAGGGTAAAGAAATATAAGATGGATATAAATAATAGCAATAAGAAATACTGGAATAATCAAAATAGGAATGGACTGGGTTATGAACTTATAATCATGGAATCGACTCGATTCCATGATTTTAAGTTCATTCCATACCGGACCAGACCGAAATAGGGTTATGTACATTCTTATTATTTGAATGAGTCATTCGAGCATGAAATACTGGAAACAGAAATACTGGAGAACATATCATCATCAATGGTACAACTAGCAATGAACAAAAATATAATTGTATGCTAGAATAATGAACCAAAATATAAGTAAATGCTTGACAGTAACTAGAACATAGGGAAATGCTAGATCAACAAAATAGAAATACATGTAAAGACTATCTAGCTAATTTTGTGAAACATAAGTATATCATGTGATCGACTTGGGACTGATCAGGCTTGCTATGTTTGACTAGCTATGATTCAGGTAAGGTCAGGCTAACCATCCGAATAGCTAAGATGCAAGCAATAGTCAGGTAAATCATACATAACAGGCTATGAAGCATGTAATGGTCAGGCTACACCTACGTGAGGTATGGGTGATCTATGATGCATGTAGAGTTGGGTATGATCACATAAGCTACTAATATCTCTCCGTCCCCAGCTAGCACGATAGATCCCAATCATGACTCCTCGTGATCGATCTCGATGATGCCAACTAGTGTTTACATAGTGTCAGAATCATGTATGCTATACAACTAGAATTATAGAGATAATTAACACAATGAAAACTGTCAGATAATGTACTCGCCTGTGGTCCTTTGCTGGCACTACCAATATCCTATTTCCAAAGTCTTGTCTGAATAATCCAACAGTCCTATAGACATCATTTAACAATAATATAGCAACAGTAATTACACTAACACACAATCATAAATAAATGAACTCAAAGACTACGCTAGGGTAACACTGGTCAACTAGTAGGGTCAAATGTGCGTCTAACTGCACGGGTGTCAGGTCCTTGATTACTGTGCATAATCAGACAGTCAATCACTAACACATGTCTAGCCAGTACGTCAGTGTACACAAGGCAGTCAACTCACAATTACTCAGGGTCATACAGTCAAATGCAAATACACGGGATACCCACATTTAACACCTATGGTCACACAGCATATGTATATTACAGTCATACCTAGTATTAGCATTTAATTACCATAGAATATATATATATATATACATATATATACATATATATACATATATATACATACATATATATATATATATACATATGAAACTAATTATTATACACACATACGCAACTAATTACTGGGTTCACCAATATAGGGTCTCACAACGCGCATCAACTAAACTATCATGAGCAACACGCTAGCCTAACACTATATACACATGTACATAAAATCATGAAGAGGGCAGCTACGAACCTTGATGGGCAATCACGTGGTCGACGATGACGACGATGATGATGATGATGATGATGATGATAATGATGATAATAATGTAGGTGATGATGATGATGATGATGATGATGATGATGATGATGGTTATGATGAATACGACTGCCGGAGGCTGCCAAAGGAACGAGGCTCAGGCAAGGAGGTCGGGAAGTCATGGTGGTGAAGAGACAAGGACGACGTGGGTGTTCAGGCGAGGGGGTCGGGTCTGGCTGCTCGTCTGGTGAACGGGGATGGTGGTGGTGGCTGTGTCGAGATAGTGGTGGTGGTGGTGCGATAACCTCGGCGGTCGGGGAGATGAGAACGTGGATGGCGCTTAGGTGGGTGGTGACTGATCAGGGCGGAGGGGAACATGGTGGTGTTAATGGTGATGGGGTCGGGGGTGATTGGCAGCGGGTCGACGGGGGATGTCGGGCCGGTGATAGCTGCTGCATTGCTCAGCGGAGAAGTCGTGAACGGAGAAGAACGGGGAGGGAGACTGCTCGGGGATGTCGGGAGAGGCATGGGGAAGATGATGCGGCATTAATGGCAATGGGGATGGTGTTAACAGTGGGGAAATCCGGCGAGGGTGATCACCGAAGGGAGGTCGGGATGGCCGGGTGTTCGGTGGAGGGCTGGCCGGGGAGTCGGGGACGACACGGAGGAGGACAGAGGCAGACTTATGGTGACCGATGGTATTCGTGGAGAGGAGGACGATGCTGACAGAGCGGTCGTGCCCAAGCGGAGAAGTCGACTGATCGTCGGAAAAGATGGTCGACGGGATGGATCGAAGGCTCGGGGATGGAGATGGTGGGCAGGTCGTAGAGGAGCTCAGGCGAGGCTCGGTGTCGAGGGGGTCACTGTCATGCCCCAGTCCCAAAATATCGAGGGACTAGACACGTGGCAATGGCCAGCAACACACACTGATGGACAATCCAATTTAATGGATCCATCAGGGCGTACTTAAGCTGTAAAATAAAGTCTACTACAACATGTCACAACTAATCTCATCCATAGAAGATAAATAAGATCAACAGCAATAAGAAATGTAAATCAACAACCAGTCTCAACAAAGTACCTCGGGAAACAACCCGATATAAGTCTGATACACTGGTTCAACAGACCAGAAACAAAAGAGTCCAAATAAAGTAAATGCTGAGTACGAATAACAGATACTCAAGAAATATCTTCAGCCGTCACCTCGTCCTCGGGGATTGGTTCAACTCCATTATCAGATCCTGCTACAGCTTCTGCTCTTGTCCCGTAAACCTTGGGGTAATGCTCCTCTGCTAAACCTGGAGACATCATCCAAAATCCAGGTCCTCAGGGGACATAGCAAGGTATAAATAATACAAGCCAAAATAAATGCAGTGCAGTAGTAAATAGAACAAATAGGGTAACTATATAACCATTTATGTGAAATGCAGGTGAGAACATCAATAGTACTCAGGCTGAGACCGCTACAAGCTCTGTGTCGGGGAGCCGGTAGCAGTAATAACAAGTAATGTGTCTAGCTCCGCTGGAGAGTCTACGACCTCACAATAGTAGTAGATATATATATATAACAGCCTGTAGCATGTGTGTCTCTCCCCACCAAATGTAACCACATGTCTCATGTCCATAACGTCTCATGTCCATGTCACGCGAGATCAAAGCTAATGCAACAAGTCATAAAATATCTATGAATATAATGTCTATGTCAATCCTGCATCCTACACAGAATCACCATGAATATCTCAGGAAGATTCTGTCTCATATATAGTGTCAAGTATCTTGGATTATAATGTACTTGATAAGACAAGTACGAGAGTGTAAAGTGTCACGAATGTCCATCTCTAGATGACGTTACACAACTCCGCGTACGGTGTTGGCATCCGACTATTAATCGGACGCTAAGTAAGTCATACGGTCCTAGGTTTAAGCATGTACAACAAATATATAAGTCAAGGATTTAAGTAGCAAAAACTGCAGGATTTGGCAAGGTACACTTGCTTGAGGTTTGAATACCAATAGTTGTCCCTGTATCAGTGGATCCTGCAGGTACTCCTCCAAAAGCTGTAATAAACATCACCAACAGGCTCAAAAAATATCAAATAGCTAGAAACGCCTGTCCTTAAGTCCAATTTGGACACAAGGGCAAAAATGACAGTTTCTGGTCAAAGCGGGGTCCACATGTGGGCCGCTTTGCACCGAAAAATGTGTCAGAACCAATGGTCTCCAAAATTGTCTAACTTAGTGATAATAAGTCCAGAACGATGATACGAACCCAACAGAACTTCCAGAATTGGATTCCGATGAGCCGATCACAAAATCGCCCGTCAAGTGGAGCCATAGGGCCCACTATACGCGATTTTGTCAACGTTCTCAGAGTCGAACCAAACTTGGGTCACAGGACCAGCGTATTGCTACGAGTCCGATAGCGCAAGTTTCGTTTAGATCTGACGTGTGTACACAAAGTTACAACGTATTCCAGAACGGGCGGATACGGGGCGTTATCGACGGATACGCATTGATTTCGGTGTGCACGCACATCCAAATCAACTTCTGCGAAATCTTGCACGTCCGTATCGAAGGCGTGTACGCTTTGGTGAAGACCGCACGCGACCAAGTCATCCCGTTTGGCGGGGCGTACTCAGTTCCGGGGGAAAATAGGGTATTATTTTTCCTGTTTTTGGATCGCGGTTTACGACCACTACAGGATGCAATGCACCGAGCGGGTCATACGGGCATCGAGAGGGTTACGCAGTCTACGCGTCACAATAGACGGAACTGAAAACGGGACAGCGAGGAGAGAGAACGGGTTACCTGAATAGGGCTCCGTGGAACGGGGTTTCTTCATGTCCGCGTGTCGTCTTGACACTGCGCTGTGTCCGGGCTGTGTCCTGGTTACTATTAGCTAGGGTTAGGGCACGCTGCGGCTGGGGGCTTCATCGGAGGCGTCTAGGTACGGTGAGGCGAGCTGCTCTGGCGAAGGCGGCCGGGGACGGCTCAGCTCGTCGGGGTCGACGGAGCTGCGGGAGGCGTCGACTCTAGCGGAGGAGTTCAGGCTCTAGCCGGAGGAAGAGAGGGTGCTGTTGGAGTCGGGGTGAGGACAGCGGCAAGGGGAGAGGCAAGGGCGGCTCTGGACACTGCTCACGGAGGCTGGAGGCTGCGGGGACGAAGGTGCTAGGGTTCCGGTGCAGGTTGTCGGTGGAATGAAAGAACGACAGCCGGAGGGAGAGGGGATTTAAATAGCGGGGGAAAGGGAGGAGGGCTACCGGGGGTTCGAGGAAGGCAAAGGGGAAGGGCTAGGGGGTTCAAGGGAGATGAAGGGGAAGGGTCGTCGGTGGCCACGGCGGCGGAAACGGCCGCCGGGGAGGAGAACAGTCGGGGGAGAAGAGGAGTTGGGAGTTAGGTTTTTTAGCGGGTTAACGGGTACGGATCGGGTTCAGTTCGGATCCGACCCAACCCGTTAAGGATTTGGGTTCGGTTCAGGCAAACCGGTCCGGTCCGGTCCGGTTTGGTTTATTTTGAAAATAGACCGGGTTAATTGCAGGGTTCAATTAGGTTTATTTATTAATTAGTTTTTAGGGCTTTAAAAATATTTTCGGGGTCCAATAAATTCTTAAAAAATTACCCTATGTCTAATTTTTTATTTTACACCAGAAAATATTATTTTTATAATATTTTAATATTATTTAACACCATGTAAAAATTGTTTTAATTTCAGAATACCTTGGTTTTATTTAGATAAAAAATTACAAAAAAATTCATAATAATTCTGAAAATTAATTTTTAAATTTCTAAAAATTTAGGTGATTACAATCTACCCCCTTAAGAAGATTGCGTCCTCGCAATCTAAGAATAATATCCTCCCGTTCCCAGGTAGATTCGCCAGGAGAGTGTTGTTTCCAAGCCACACGAACCAGTCTAATTATTTGTCCTCGCAGTGTCTTCTCGTTGGTGTCGAGTATGCCCACTGGTTGTTCTTCATATCTCAGGTTAGGGCCCACTGCGATCTCAGAATGATCGACTACCTGACTTGGGTCAGTCACGTACCATCTTAGCTGTGAGACATGGAATACATTATGCACTAGCTCTAAGGATGGAGGTAATGCAAGACGATAAGCCACCTCACCAATGCACTCCAGAATATCATATGGGCCGATATACCTTGGACTCAACTTGCCTCTGTTCCCAAATCGAATAGTTCCTCTTGTAGATAAAATCCTCAAAAATATGTGCTCACCTTCTTTGAACTCCAGGGGACGTCTGTGTGTATCAGCCCAATGCTTTTGTCTGTCCTGAGCTGTACGAAGATGATTCTGAATTTGTTTCACCTTCTCAACTGTCTGCATTACCAACTCTGGACCCAATATTTGACGCTCACCAACGTCACTCCAGAATATCGGTGATCTGTACTTTCTACCGTACAATGCCTCAAAAGGTGTCATCTGGATGCTTGCCTGATAACTGTTATTGTAAGAGAACTCCACCAAGTGCCAATGATCTTCCCAAGACCCTCCAAAGTCTAACATACACGATCGCAGCATATCCTCCAAGATCTGAATTATGCGCTCTGATTGGCCATCTGTCTGTGGATGGTAGGCAGTGCTGAATTTGAGTCAGATGCCAAGATTCTCTTGTATGCTTCGCCAAAAATGAGAGGTAAATCTTGAGTCACGATCCGACACAATACTAACCGGCACTCCATGTAATCTTATGATTTGTCGTATATGCATGTCAGCTAATACTTCTGTGGACTGTCCAACTCTAAATGGCAAGAAATGTGCCAATTTAGTGAGTCGATCCACAATAACCCATACCGCATCTTTTCCACTGGGGCTTCTTGGAAATCCTGTAACAAAATCCATAGTGACATGTTTCCACTTCCATTCTGGTATGGGAAGCGACTGCAACATACCAGCAGTCCTTTGATGCTCGGCCTTTACTTGTTGGCAGACTAAACATTTTGCCACAAATCGTGCAATCTCCCTCTTCATTCCATGCCACCAATAATACTGCCTTAAATCTCGGTACATCTTTGTTCCTCTTGGATGAATAGATTATATAGATCTATGTGCTTTAGTCATTAACTCCTGTCTCAATTCTAAATTTGGAACATATAGGCGATTTTCGTATCTTAATGTTCCATCCTCATATATGCGAAGTCCCGTCTGCATGCCTGCTTCTGTCTTCTCTTTAAGTCTTCGAAATCTAGCATCAGTAGGCAAAGCTTCTTTAATCCTCTCCACAAGTGACGACTTAACTTCGAGATTGGCCAGCAAGCCACATTGTCTTGGTAAAACAACCTCTATCTGGAGCTCCTGTAGATCTTTCAATAACTGGGGTTGCATCGTTAAGAAATAAGTCGTGGGCTTCCTGCTGAGTGCGTCTGCCACGGCATTCGCCTTTCTCGGGTGGTAATGCAGATCTATATCAAAGTCTACCATAAACTCAAGCCAACGTCTCTGTCTCATGTTGAGCTCCTTCTGAGTATATACATACTTCAGACTCTTGTGATCAGTAAAGATTTCTACCTTCTCTCCATAAAGATAGTGCCTCCAAATTTTTAGTGCAAATATTACTGCAGCTAGTTCAAGATTGTGCGTGGGGTAGTTCTTCTCATGGACCTTCAACTGTCTCGATGCATAAGTGATAACTTTGCTATGTTGCATCAGAACACATCCTAGTCTACTACCTGATGCATCACTATAAACAACAAAACCTCCTAACCCTGAAGGAAGAGTCAAGACAGGTGCTGTTGTCAAACGCCTCTTTAATTCCTCAAAGGTCTTCTGGCAATCTTTTGTCCATGCAAACTCCTTGTTCTTACATGTCAACTTTGTCATAGGCTCCGCAATTCTTGATAAATTTTCTACGAACCTTCGATAATATCCCGCAAGTCCGAAAAAACTTCTCACTTCTGCAACTGATGTTGGTGTAGGCCAAGTTTCTATGGCAGCAACCTTCTCCGGATCAACTGAAAGTCTTTCTCCTGAGATGATATGTCCCAAGAAAGGCACCTTATCCATACAAAACTCACATTTACTGAGTTTGGCATATAACTTCTCCTGCCTCAACGTCTCTAGCACAATTCTGAGATATTTCTCGTGCTCTTCGTGGCTCTTGGAATATACTAGAATATCATCAATAAATACAACCATAAATTTATCCAAGTACTGATGAAAAATTCTGTTCATCAAACTCATGAACACAGCTGGCGCTTTGGTTAAACCAAACGGCATTACTAAGAACTCATAGTGTCCATACTTGGTCCTGAAGGCTGTCTTTGGTATATCCTCCTTCCTCACTCTAATCTGGTGATAATCGGATCTAAGGTCAATCTTCGAGAATACCCTAGCACCACTCAAATGATCGAATAAGTCATCAATGCGTGGTAAGGGATACCGGTTCTTAATGGTTACAGCATTTAGTGCCCTGTAATCAATACATAGGTGTACTGTCCCATACTTTTTTGGTACAAATAATATGGGTGCTCCCCAAGGTGAAACACTGGGCCGAATAAAACCCTTCTCCAGAAGATTATCAACTTGTTCCTTCAACTCCACTAACTCCTTAGGTGCTAGCCGATTTATTGATGAAGTGATAGGCTCTGCTCCGGGAGTTAAGTCTATTGTGAATTCTATTTCCCGATCAGGTGGTAAACCTGGAAAATCATCAGGAAATACATCCATAAACTCTGATATGACTCTTGGGTAACCTGACTCCCCTTCTACAGATAATACCCTAAGAGTAGGCTGAATACTTTGCTCTACAGCTCCCCGAAGGAACTCAAATTCTGAATGGCCAGGCGGTCTAAATATAACCTTTCTAAGCTGGCAATCAAGAGTTGTATGGTACTAAAGAGTTGTATGGTACTGACTTAGCCAATCCATACCAAGTACAACATCATAATTCGGCATGGAAAAGATCAGAAATTGAGCTCGCATCTTTCTTCCACAGACTACTATCGAGCAAGATCTACAGATGTCACTAACCGGGATAATTCTACCTCCCATAAGAATTCTCTTAGTCTTCGAAAGGGGTACGGTAGCTACTCTATGGGTGTCTACGAAGCTAGTATCTATGAATGAATGTGATGCTCCAGAATCAAATAATGCTACAGCATGTAATGAAGCTACTAGTATAGTACCTGCTATAACCTCTCTAACAGTAGCTTCCTTCTCAACAGCCAATGCAAATGCCTGTCTTCGTCCTTGAGCTGGACCCCTCTGCTGACGAGCCTGCTGGAATAGTACTGCATGTGGTGGCAATGGTGGTCTCTGCTGATATCCTCTTGGAGCTGGTGGTCTGACTCCTCCAACTCCCGTCTGCGGTGCTCCTACTGCTGGATAAGCTGGCCTTGGTGCAGGTAAAGCTAGTCTTGGTGCTCCCTCTCTGCGTTCAGGGCAGTCCTTGGATAGATGCTGGTTGGATCCGCAAACCAGGCATAGTCCCAACTTACATCTACACTCCCTTTCAATGTGACCTACTTTGCCACAGTAATGACAAGTAGGTAGAGCTCTTGATGCTGCTCTCTGAGGTAGATTCTTCTGGGGTCGCTTTGCAGAATCCCCCTGTGATGCCCTAGATGGTGCTGAAGTGAATGGCCGCTTCAGCCTTGACTCCCTCCTGGTAACGCGCTCCATGCGTCGTGCTGCAGCAAGGACGTCAGTGTACGATATAGGTACAACAGATCCGATCAACCTCTGGAGCTCGAACCTGAGTCCGTTGAAGAACTTCTCCGCCTTCTCTTCTTCGGTAGGAATTAGAGAAGGGGCAAAGCGACTCAGGCGAATGAATTCAGCATTGTACTCTTCCACCGATATATTGCCTTGGATAAGGCGGTTGAACTTGTCTCGGAGTTCCGACCGAGCTACAGCTGGGATATACATCACCTGGAAGAGTCTGGAGAACTCTTCCCAAGTGACTCGGTCCTGTCCAAGCCTCCTCTCTTCTGATAGCCACCAATGATGTGCATTGTCAGTCAACTGTATTCTGACAGCAGTCATCCATCTCTCCCTCGGAAGTTCAGCTGCTTCCAACTGGTGTTGTGTGTTCATGAGCCACTCGTGAACTTCAGTTGGTCCCTCCTTGCCCGAAAAGGTACGGGGCTTGAGCTAATGAAAATCAGTGATAGATCTCGTCGTTGGTCGCCTAGCTTGTGGGTTCGCCTGCTCCAATGCAGTTACTAGGCTGGTTCTTAAATACTCTGCCTTATGACGCTGAGCCTCTTATTGAACCTGCTGTTGGGATTGCATCATGGCATAAAACATTTGAAACATCTGCTGCCCGTCCATGGCTTGTCCTGGTGGAAAGACAGGCATCGGTGGGGTGAACTGTGGCGGAGGTGGGATGTCGTCACGCCGGAACCTTGAATTATGCTGTCCAGCTTGATCGCTTTGAGAAGATTGTCCTCTATTCTCTGGTGTCACTCCATCTTCATAGGTAACCACAGCATCTTATGGTGTACCCAAGGAATTCTCATCTCCGATTCTTGGATCCATTACTCTGCATCCAAAGATAAACTTATTAGAGTGGAATCAAGGCATGATGCAAATCAAGTAATTAATTCAAATTCGATATAGAGTTTCAAAAACGATTCAAACAATGGATGAGATCCTATAACTTATCCTATCCTTGTTACAGGCTTGCTCGATCCCTAAGTTGAAATCGAACAATTTAGTCAAGACCTGCATGGGCCACAAAAAAAACTATGTCATGCCCCAATACCAAAATATCGAGGGACTAGACACGTGGCAATGGCCAGCAACACACACTGATGGACAATCCAATTTAATGGATCCATCAGGGCGTACTTAAGCTGTAAAATAAAGTCTACTACAACATGTCACAACTAATCTCATCCATAGAAGATAAATAAGATCAACAGCAATAAGAAATGTAAATCAACAACCAGTCTCAACAAATACCTCGGGAAATAACCCGATATAAGTCTGATACACTGGTTCAACAGACCAGAAACAAAAGAGTCCAAATAAAGTAAATGCTGAGTACGAATAACAGATACTCAATAAAAGTCTTCAGCCGTCACCTCGTCCTCGGGGATTGGTTCAACTCTAGTATCAGATCCTGCTACAGCTTCTGCTCCTGTCCTGTAAACCTCGGGATAATGCTCCTCTGCTAAACCTGGGGGCATCATCCGGAATCCAGGTCCTTAGGGGACATAGCAAGGTACAAATAAAACAAGCCAAAATAAATGTAGTGCAATAGTAAATGGAACAAATAGAGTAACTATATAATCATTTATGTGAAATGCAAGTGAGAGCATCACTAGTACTCAGGCTGAGACCGCTATAAGCTCTGTGTCTGGGAGCCGGTAGCAGTAATAACAAGTAATGTGTCTAGCTCTGCTGGAGAGCCTACGACCTCACAATAGTAGTAGATATATATAAAATAGCCTGTAGCCTATGTGTCTCTCCCCACCCAATGTAACCACACGTCTCATGTCCATAACGTCTCATGTCCATGTCACGCGAGATCAAAGCTAATGCAACAAGTCATAAAATATCTTGAATATAATGTCTATGTCAATCTTGCATCCTACACAGAATCACCATGAATATCTCAGGAAGATTCTGTCTCATGTATAGTGTCAAGTGTCCTGGGTTATAATGTACTTGATAAGACAAATACGAGAGTGTAAAGGGTCACGAATGTCCATCTCTAGATGACGTTACACAACTCCGCGTACGGTGTTGGCACCCGACTATTAATCAGACGCTAAGTAAGTCACACGATCCTAGGTTTAAGCATGTACAACAAATATATAAGTCAAGGAATTAAGTAGCAAAAACTGCAGGATTTGGCAAGGTACGCTTGCCTGGGGTTTGAATACCAACAGTTGTCCCTGTATCAGTGGATCCTGCAGGTACTTCTCCAAAAGCTGTAATAAACATCACCAATAGGCTCAAAAATATCAAATAGCTAGAAATGCCTGTCCTAAAGTCCAATTTAGACACAAGGGCAAAAATGACAGTTTTTGGTCAAAGCGGGATCCACATGTGGGCCGCTTTGTACCGAAAAATGTGTCAGAACCAATGGTCTCCAAAATTGTCTAACTTAGTGTCAACAAGTCCAGAATGATGATACGAACCCAACAGAACTTCGAGAATTGGATTCCTATGAGCCGATCACAAAATCGCCCGTCAAGTGGAGCCGTAGGGCCCACTATACGCGATTTTGTCAACGTTCTCAGAATCGAAGCAAACTTTGGTCACAGGACCCGCGTATTGCTACGAGTCCGATGGCATAAGTTTCGTTTCGATCCGACTTGTGTACACAAAGTTACAACATGTTCCAGAACGGACGGATACGGGGCGTTGTCGGCGGATACGCGTTGATTCCGGTGTGCACTCACATCCAAATTAACTTCTGCGAAATCTCGCACGTCCGTATCCACGGCGTGCACGCTTTGGTGAAGACCGCACGCGACCAAGTCGTCCCGTTTGGCACGTCCAAATTATTTTTCCTGTTTTTGGATCGTAGTTCGCGACCACTACAGGATGCGATGTACCGAGCGGATTACACGGGCATCGAGAGAGTTACGCAGTCTACACGTTACAATAGACGGAACTGAAAACGGGACAGCGAGGAGAGAGAACGGGTTACCTGAACAGGGCTCCGTGGAACGGGGTTTCTTTATGTCCGCGTATCGTCTTGACACTGCGCTGTATCCGAGCTGTGTCCTGGTTACTGTTAGCTATGGTTAGGGCACGCTGCGGCTGGGGGCTTCACAGGAGGTGGCTAGGTACGGCGAGGCGAGCTGCTCGGGCGGAGGCGATCGTGGACGGCTCAGCTCGTCGGGGTCGACGGAGCTGCGGGAGGCGTCGACTCTGGCGGAGGAGTTCGGGCTCTGGCCGAAGGAAGGGAGGGTGGTGTTGGAGTCGGGGCGAGGACAACGGCGAGGGGAGATGCTAGGGCGGCTCTGGGCGCTACTCACAGAGGCTGGAGGCTGCGGGGACGGAGGTGCTAGGGTTCCGGTGTAGGTGGTCGGGGGAATGAAAGAACGGCAGCCGGAGGGAGAGGGGGTTTAAATAGCGGGGGAAAGGGAGGAGGACGGCCGGGGGTTCGAGGGAGGCGAAGGGGAAGGGCTCGAGGGTTCGAGGGAGACGAAGGGGAAGGGTCGCCGGCGGCCACGGCGGCGGAAACGGCCGCCGGGGATTAGAACAGTCGGGGGAGTAGAGGAGTTGCAGTTAGGTTTTTTTGCGGGTTAACGGGTCCGGGTCGGGTTCAGCTCGGATCCGACCCGACCCGTTAAGGATTTGGGTTCGGTTCAGGCAAACCGGTCCGGTTTGTTTTATTTTGAAAATAAACTGGGTTAATTGCAGGGTTCAATTCAGTTTATTTATTAATTAGTTTTTAGGGCTTTAAAAATATTTTTGGGGTCCAATAAATTCCCGAAAAATTATCCTATCTCTAGTTTTTCATTTTACACCAGAAAATATTATTTTTATAATATTTTAATATTATTTAACACCATGTAAAAATTGTTTTAATTTCAGAATACCTTGGTTTTATTTAGGATAAAAATTACAAATAAATTCATAATAATTCTGAAAATTAATTTTTAAATTTCTAAAAATTCAGGTGATTACAGTCATAGTCGGTGCTCCGGTGGAGGACTGGCCGAGGATGGTCACCGGAGATGGGAGGCCGGGATGAGGTTAGGAGGAGGAGACTGTTTAGGGTTAGGGTTGAGGCTTGATATTGGTGATGGTGATGAAAACAATAGGGAGGATGGAGTTTGCATATAGGTGAAGAGGTTGATGGTAACATCCTAGGGATTAGGGACGGCTGTGCCTTGGGATGGGGTTGGCATTGGGAAAGGGGTTAGGATGAGGATTACATATATATATATGGATATATATGAGAGGGTGTGTGGTGAGGATGTTGCTCCATTTGAATGGATGGCCATGATTACTCATGAAGGAAAGTGCACAACAAAAAGGAGGAGCGAGGGAGAGAGTGGACCGACCAATGAGGGAGGGGGTTGGTTTTTCATGTGCCTTGACCAATAGGATGGTGATACCTCATTGCATTTTTGCAATAAAGTCCCCAACAATTGGAAAATTTCACAAAAGTGGGTTTTTTAGGATTTAATGAGGGAAAATACCATGTTTCATGTGATGTAATGGCTAAAAAGAATGTGTGGTATTTTGTATGAGTCTTGAGGTTGTTAATGGGGATTTAGTTTGGTGTTGGGTCTAGTTTTGGGTCAAGTTGGGTCCTTACACCAATTTAATTAAAATTAATGTAAATGGTGCTCTAAAATTAATTGGAAGTACATGGGATTAAAATTAGGTAGGACACAAGTGTCATGGACGTAGATGACTCAAAATAGAATATTGTCATAAATTGGGTTGTATAAAATGGGTCAAGATTGTGTCTCCAATTTTGATTGGAATGCACAAAGATACAAATTCAAATTTATTTGGAATTAAAAAATAAATGTCTATAACGAATATTGTGCGACTAAAATAAATCCCAAGAGAGCATATTTATGAGTTACACATAGGTCAGAATGGGAGACGGGCATGTCTAGGACAAGGGTGTAAAATTTGTTGGAAGGCAAAGGCTAGTGTAGCGCTCTAAATATAAAAGCAATGGTAAGGTACAACAATAAAATAAAATCACTGTAATAAATTATAATACCCAAATAATTAATCCTGAATTAATACAAACTTAAATCATAAACCTATATTTGGTCAAGGGTTCATCTAGTGGGCTTCTAGGTCTAGTCCACTAACTCATGCATTAAAGAACACTATATTTATAATATATATATACATATATCATGCAATTATTTAAAATAAATACACTCAATATTTATAAATAATAAAAGGCAAAAATACCCCTATTTTAGAATGTGGTAGTGACACTGATGTCGTTGCCTATCGCTATTGCTGCCTCTGTTGTTGCTATTGTTGCCTCTGCTGTTGCTCTCGCTGCTGCTGTCTCTTTTTGTGACGTTGAATGTCACAATAGCTGTTATCTCCTCTCTCAATACTTATATATATACACACAATAATATATATATATACTAAATATATGTATATACTACAACTAATACATATACATACACACATACTCCTCACATACATATATATACACATAATACTACATAGTAACATACACATATATAGTAACATATATATAACTACGCAAATACGTACGTGTATATATAATATACACAATATATATACATATAACAATATAATATATATATATATATATATATATATATATATATATATATATATATATATATATATATATATATAAAAACATATAAATATCCACTTAACATATACATATATATACATACTACAATATATAAATATACCTTACATGTAGAAGAATAACTACATAACAATATATACACATATAGTATATACATAGATTTATGACACATAAATACAAAATATATACATCATATTATATATATATATATATATATATATATATATATAACTACACATCATCATGACTAAGAACAAAAAAGAAATAGATCTAGAAATTAAATTGCACAAACACATGGAGCGTATCACACCAGTATCCCACTAGATATAGGATACGCTTGCGACACGAGTCCACCACACATCCAAACGTACCCCTAAGGACACCAGCAAGTCTAGAATATTATTTATGAATAATACGAAGAGTCAAATACAATTCTACGTGTCCGTGTCAAAATATGACATGCTCAAAGTCCCATGTCGGAGGAAAAATGTCCAAATCAACACGTATCACCAAATTATTGGGATACGAACTACACGCACCAAATTGTGGACAGGACACTAGCTCCAAACACACAAGCACATGCCAAAATGATCTATAGGACCAATCGACACACACAGCAATTGCCAATCTCGGAATTCCCCCAAAATTGACACAAAAAGTACCATAACTTTCTCAATAGGCCTATTATGAATGCAAAATCAAATCTTATGGGTAGCCTATGCATATGGAATGATTTCTCATAGTTAAATATCATATTTAGAACCTAAATTAAGGGGTAAAATTGAATTTTACCTATTAGGAGATTGATTCCTAATGCAACCTCCGAATATGATGAAATTGGCCTTCAACTTGTAGATCCTTGCTCATCTTTGTAGATCCTTGCTTCCTCCTTCTAAATCCTTGCTCTACTAGTCTCTAATGGTGATTTGGGAAGGAATTAGGATAAAATTTGGTAGGGAAATGAAGTGGGAATGAAGGGATTTTGGTTGAGAAAAATTCAAGATCTAGTTTTCAAATGAAAAGAAGAGAGAGAAATAAACTCCCCCTCTTTAATAGGTCGGCCCCCCTTTCCCCTTACTCATGTCACTATGAATTGTCCAATATACCCCTTGGGGCCTCTCATGAATAAATAATTAAGTAGGGAAGCTTCTAGTCTAATGATTTAATTAAATCAATCCTCCTCCTAAACAATGGACTTTCTAAATGGGCTAAAATCTAACAATTAATACATGTTGGTCCATGAGTCTAAACTAAAGCAGTTAGGTCCACTAACATAAGTCCAAAATAAAAACTAACATCTAACAACAATTAAATAATACAAAAAATAATTATTTATCATGCATAATATTTAATTAAATATGAAATTACTAAAATATCTTTTCCTAGAAATGTGGTAGTGACAATATTGGCTTTAATGGGTTAAACCCCATGCTTCCATTAATTTCTAAAATAGTTGTTATAATTTATAATTGAGTTATTAATTATAAAAAATTATTATAATTTATTTTTCAAAATTTAACACTAGTTTAGGTATAATAAAAAATTTGGAAAATATTATGGGCTACTAGAACATACTATGCAAGTTTAGGACTAATCTGGTGAAGGACTTGGCTTTTCATTTTCTTTAGTAAAAATTCCTTAAAAATTCCTTAATAAATTCTAAAATAGCCTAAAATTATATTCTAAACTAGATTATGGTCTCAGACTATCATTTCTTGCCTATGGCTCCATATTACAAATATAGGTTCAGTAACTCTAATAAATTCAAAATTTTCTATCGTTCCTCGATTTTATTCTCATTTACATTTCAATTTGTAAATCTAGTAGTGAATGCTACATGTACTTTGTAATTAGTCATATTTTAGAGTGAGCAAATAGCAATGATATTTAAAGAGTGATACAGTATAGACTAGTTATCTTCTACATGCCCAATCACCGACAACTTAAACAAGTAAGCAGCTGGCTGAACTTTTTTAAGAAGATCGAATTTTTTTTTTAGTTCAATAGGATGCAAAGGAATGATAGGTGGGCTCACTATATACATGGGTCCTATACAAGGTCAACGGCTATGTTGTGGGTCATTACAAGTCCATTAACAATCCTTGAAGAGTCATGACTAGTAGAATTGTTTTCTTATTTTTTTAACTTCCATCATTAATTGGAAGAAATAATATATATTTTGTGAGATCGAACTAATTCGTAATGATACTTATGTCTCCACTTCCTTGTCACTTGAACTTTGAACTAAATGTTAGTCCCAAGACTTAATCAAAATATTATAGAATAGAGACCAGGTATAGAAGTTCACGCAATCTTTATAATCTACCCTCTGTTTGATCCAAAATTTGCATTCAAGATCAGGAGTTAACACAAAAATTTTCTCTCCAATATCCTCGATTCCAACGAAGAACTATAATATATCTCTCAATTACAACTTCCAAAAACTTATTACAATAAAACAAAAATAAACGTCGTTCTTCCTTGCAAATATAGTTGCAATATGACAGGACATAATACAACATAGCAGAATAAAAGTAGAAGAAAAGATATAAACAACGCTTGCTGGGGTGATAAAGATCACCGTTTCTCAAAAAAAAATATGCCCCACACGATTTGCTCCCATTAACCAGTAAGTTACGCCCCTTTTTTTTTAGTTAGGCATATAATGAAACAAAAGAGAAGAACTAATAGAATTTTTGCCGTCAACTTAATCACAAACTCGCACGAACTCCTAGACTCCAATGGTGGCAGCAGGATAATACTCTCACCGTCTCTTAATTTTGAAATAAGTTCCCAAAGGAGAACAAAGAGAGTATTTATAGAGTAGTTTGGAAACCCCAATCCTAATAGTGGAAGCCAATCAGTTACGGAAAGATATGAACGAATTAAATTCAAATTCCACAAAAATTGGATCTTAATTAATGATCGAATCTTTCCATAACCGTTTAAATCTCACAATCAATAAGTATATGCGCCTAGCCCACTGTTTGCGCATTTGAGCGTAGAATCAAAGTCATAGTTACTCCTGCGTATATAAACCCAGTAGCGTAGTGGCTCATGCGTGCACATGCGCAGTAGTGCAGCAGCACATGCGAGCATACGCATAAATACGGATACATGCATAGTTGCGCATAACACGTGCATATCAACGCATAGCATCACATAGCCTGCTCAAAATTCTCTAATACGCCTGCACATGCGCTCGCTCATTCAATCAAACTAGCAACAGCATATGCTACTCGCACATAAAATAAGCGCACGAGCGCAACAAATGCACACAAGCGCCATACGATGATGTTGGCATGCTAAGTACAAAGTGAGCCATCAAAGTGCCACATTTGGCCCTTGAACCCGAGTCTGAGTCCAAGTACGAGTCCGAGTCTGAGTCAAAGTCGCTAATCCCCTTTGGGGCTTAGATCCTAAGAGAATTTTCCCATGAGAGTGACAAAAAAGCATAATTGCTTTCTTTGAGGAGTTAATCATTATCCCTACTAGGAAAATACCTCCATATATCACCTACATATGCCCCACCATAACCTTGTGAACACCTTAACACTAGGAAAGCCTTATATTGAGATACCCACTTGGAGTTGTTGCTAATGTGGGACTATCTTTACTAGTCTAAAGAAAAAATCCAACAATCTTCCACATATCTTAATATATATGGGTTGAGCATTCTCCACAGTGATAGCCCATTATGCATTACGATAGAAGTCCCTTAATACTTGAATCTTTATGCATGGGTCAAATAACAGTATGATACAAGAATGGACTAAGCCTTGAATTCTGCACCATAGCGTCAATTTTTTTTACTCACACAATGACATCAGTTGTTCAACTGGCCGCACATTTAAAGCCCTATGCTGACCCGCTCTCCGTGTATATATCTTAGGAGTCTATAAATTTACCCTCAAGAGATGACCTATATCTCTTTTCATACACTTAGGTGAGTTATTTCAGAGAGTTTAAAATTATCCAGCAAGAAGCCTTGCGCTTCATAGCGGTGTTACCCCGCTATGACATGGCCCAAAGCAGAGGTCTGCTTCTCCTTGATGGTGTCATACCATAGTAACATGAGGTCCCAAGCCTCTTTCTAGTGTTGTACTATCTAGCATGAAGCATTGTGCTCCTTTGCAATGCTACGCCGCTACGATATGGCCCAAAATCGAGGTTCGCAACCTCTTGGTAGTGTCTCACTACTATAGATCACCGACCTCTTTGTAGTGTTGTGCTACTACTCTATACATATTCGATATTAGGCTACTTGCCTATCTGAGGTGGTACTGCCGCTATGATATAGCTCTAGGCCGAGGCTCTTACCTCATCATGGTGTAAGGTCATTATAG
Source organism: Iris macrosiphon (assembly GCA_036927795.1). Lineage (NCBI taxonomy): Eukaryota > Viridiplantae > Streptophyta > Magnoliopsida > Asparagales > Iridaceae > Iris > Iris macrosiphon. Next base: position 140,971,442 of record JAYESA010000019.1, on the reverse strand, counting down.
CATGGGGGTACCATCCCCTTTATGGTGCTGAGTGTCACGCCCCAGTCCCAAAATATCGAGGGACTAGACACGTGGCAATGGCCAGCAGCACACACCGATGGACAAACCCAATTTAATGGATCCATCGGGGCATACTTAAGCTGTAATTACAACAATCAGGGTCTACTAATACTAATCTCATCCACAAAAAATGAATATAGCAATATCAGAATCAATACGCAAGATTAATCACAATAAAACATGATCTCGGAAAATATCCAAATAATGAGTCTAATACAACTGTCCAGATACAAGAATAAAGATAACCACAGAAAATACTGAGTATAGAAACAGTATATACTCAAAAGATACCCGAAGAGATCACTCGTCCACTGGATCTGGTACTGCCCCAGTGCCTGCTCCTGTTCCTGCCTCTGCTCCTACTAATGCTCCTGTCATATATATCTCTGGGTCGAACTCGTCTGCTAATCCTGGGGACATAATCCGGATCCAGGTCCTCAGGGGACATAGCAAGGTACAGATAATACAAGCCAAAGATATATGCAGTGCAGCAAATAAATAAAACAATAGGGTAAATACATAACCAGCTAAGTGATATACAAGATAAGAGCAGCACTAGAACTCAAGCTGAAACTACTACAAGCTCTGTGTCGGGGAGCCGGTAGCAGTGATATCATGTGGTTGTCTAGCTCGGAGAGAGACTAAGACGCCGGCATAATATATAATCAACCTGTAGTTTGTGTGACTCTCCCCACCCAATATAATCATACGTCTCATGTCCACAACGTCTCATGTCTATGCCACGTAGGATCATAACTAATGCATCCAGTTATATAATATCTAAGCAAAGGAATAAGTCATAAATCTGTATCCTATATAGAATCACCATGAATATCTCAGGACGATTCTGTATCATGAATAGTGTCAGTTATCCTGGGTTATGTCGTACTTGATAATGCAAGCACGAGAAGTATAGGGTCTCGATATCCATGTCTATGTGACGTTATCCAACTCCGCGTACGGGGTTGGCACCCGACTATTAATCGGACGCTAAGTAAGTCACACAGCCCTAGGTTGAAGCATGTATAACAAGTATATACTGCAAAGATTGGCAAGGTACACTTGCCTGGATTTCCGGCTCCAATTGTAGCTCTGGCTTCAGCAGAAATTGTAGGCAGTACTCCGGTTGCTAAAATAAATATTACTATCAGATTCATAAAATATCAATCAGCTAGAAATGCCTGTCCTTGAGTCCAATTTGGACACAGGGGTAAAAATGACATTTCCGGGTCAAAGCGAGGTACACATATGGGTCACTTTGCACCGAAAAATGTATCAGGGTCAAAGGTCTCCAAATCTGTCAAACTTAGTGTCAACAGGTCAGGAACGATGATACGAATCCAACGGAACTTCCAGAATTGGATTTCGATGAGCCGATAACAAAATCGCCCGTCAAGTGGAGCCTGTGGGGCCCACGACACGCGTTTTATCAACGTTCTCAGAATCGAACCAAACTTGGCTCACAGGACCAGCGTATTGCTACGAGTTCGATGGCGCAAGTTTTGTCTTGATCCGACGTGTGTACACTAAGTTACAGCGAGAACCAGAAAGGACGGATACGGGATGGTGTATCCGGATACGCGTTGATTCCGGTGTGCACGCACATCCGAATCGACTTCTGCAAAATCCTGCACGTCCGTATCAATGATGCGCACGTATCGATGAAGACCGTATGTGATCAAGTCATCCCGTTTGGCGGGGCGTACTCAGTTTTAGGGTAAAACAGGACATTGGTTTTCCTATTTTTGGATCGCGGTTCACGATCACCACAGGACGCGATGCACCGAGCGGTTTGCACGGGCACCGAGGGGGTCACACATCCTACGTGATGCAACTGACGGAATCGAAAACAGGATAACGAGGAGAGAGATACGAGTACCTAAACAGGGCTCGAGAAACCGAAGTTTCTCCGTGTCCGCGTGTCGAGTTCGATGTGTCCGGATCCTGTGTCCACCCTAGGGTTAGGGATTCGAGGGCTCTGTCGGAGCTCAGGCGGGCCGGAGGGGGCTGGGGGCAGCACTGGCAGCGCTGGCCGGAGGCGACGGTGCGTCGGAGCGGCGGGGGATGGGCGGCGCAGAGCGCAGGAGGCCGGGCTGCTGCGGCTGCTAGGGCTCGCTGTTGGAGCTCGGGACTGCATTGTCGACGGGCGGCGGGCAGCTGCGGAAAGGAGGCGAGGGGCCAGGACTTGGCCGGCGGCGATGGTGGTGAAGGGGATAGGGAGACGTCATCGGCGAGTCAGGGGTGGAGGCTCGGGGGCTGCTGGGGACGGGCTCGCTAGACGGAGCGGGCGGAGGGGAAGGCGTCGTGGCGGCGGAGAGAGGTGGATCGCAGCGAGGGAGTGAAGGAGAGGGCCAGGAGGAGTGGTGTTAGGGTTTTTTAGGAGCCGGAGAAGGAGGCAGAACGGCGAGGCCGTTCGGGGAGAGGAAACGGAGCGGCGGAGAAGAGCAGCCGGCGGCGGGTGCGGGTGAGCGGCTGAAACGGCTGGGGAAGAGAGAGGGCTTTGTGCCGGGTCGGGTCTTAAGCGGGTCGGGTCGGACCCGGATCCGACCCGCTAAGATCGGGTTGGGTTGGGTCACAGTTTGGTTCGGTTTGGTTTTAATTGGGTTGGTTTATTTTAAATAAACCCGATTTAATTAGGGTTCAATTCGGTTTAATTATAAAATAGTTTTTAGGGCTTTAAAAATGCTTCCGGGGTCCAATAAATTCCCGAAAAATTATCCTATGTCTAGTTTTTTATTTTACACCATAAAATATTATCTTCATAATATTTTAATATTAATTAATAATATTTAAAAATCCTTTAATTACAAAATACCTTGATTTTAATTTCAGAAAATCTCAGAAAATCACAGTAAATTGGGGAAAATTCTAAATTATCAATTTTTGAAAATCAGGGGGATTACACTGAGCCACCCGTGCTTCTTGTAAAATATGCCACATATTCAAAATGCTTATCACGACCCGCACCCGATGTAGGGATGCAAGTCGAAAATAACGCCCAGCCTACGCTGCAGAATCGACGGTAGAACGCTGTTTGGGTAATCTATCTAGCAATATAAAGAACCACCAATAATAATAATATACTCAATCACAGATCTAAAATGGAAACGAGCACGAATAAGATAAAGAATATAAATAGTCGCATACAACTCATGAGTCTAAAATAATATATCAATGAGTCTAAAAGAATGCTAACAATAAGCTGGAGACAAATCCAGTACAAGAAATACTAAGAAGGTACTAATCCCAGGTCATCGGTCTCAGTCGGGATAAGTCCCTCATGAGACAGGGTCTCTGACACTAAACCCACAACCTTCTCCACTACATCTACAACCATTTCTGGCCCAAACTCTCCTGCAAACTCCTCCAGAAATGAGAAGTAAAACGACTATTCTGATCCGAGACTATACTGATAGGAACTCTATGTATCCTAACGATCTGCCTCACATACATCTCTGCCAGCTTCTCCGTAGAATAACCTACCTTAAAATGTAAAAAATGGGCCAACTTGGTCAACCTATCAACGATGACCCAAATCGTGTCTTTTTCTCCTAGAGATCGTGGAAGTCCGGACACAAAATCCATAGTAATGTGCTCCCACTTTCATTCTGGAATAGGTAATGGTTGAAGTAAACCTCCTGGCCTCTACGTCTCAGCTTTCACCTACTGGCACAGTAAGCATCTGGATACAAACTGTGCCACTTCCCTCTTCATGTCATACCACCACACACTCTCTTGCATATCCTGATACATTTTGTTGGCACCTGGATGTATAAAATTTTAAGAGCGATACGCTTCCTGCAATACCTCCTCATGCCGCTTCCCACTAGGCACAAACAATCTAACTCCATGCCTCAAATATCCATTCTCAACAATGGTGAAATCAACCTCCAATCCTGCTCTCACCTGAGCTCTGATGCTCCTCAGAGATACATCCTCATACTATGCTGCTTTGATCCTGTCCATCAAATCTGAATGTATCTGTAATCCCTATATCTGCATAACACAACCAGGATCTATCACCTCGATGCCCAAGCTCTCCAAGTCCTCCAGCAAATATTGATCATGTGTCAAGAACATAGCTACCAGATACCTACTCAAAGCATCGGCAACTACATTAGCTTTTCCAGATTATGAAGATATATCATAATCCTTCATCAGTTCCAACCATCGATGTTGTCTCATGTTCAACTCGTTCTGTATAAAAATATACTTTAAGAATTTATGGTCTGTGAAGATCTCCACACGCTCTCCGTACAAATAATGTTTTCACAACTTCAAAGCGAAGATGACTGTTGCCAACTCCAAATTATGGGTAGGATAGTTCTTTTCATAAGAATGCAATTGCCTGGATACATAGGCAATCACTTTCCCATTCTACAGAAGAACACAACCCAAATCTTTCTCCGATTCATCACTATAAATAGTAAAACCTCCAAATCCTGATGGCAACATCAAAATAGGAGCAGACGTTAACCTCTTCTTCAATTCCTCAAATGCAACCTGAAAATTCTCAGTCCAAACAAATTCTACATTCTTTCTGGTGAGTCTGGTCATCGGCTCGATAATCCTCAAAAAATCTTGCAAAAACTTCCTGTAGTAGCCTGCCAATCCCAAGAAACTCCTGATCTCTGCTACCGAACTCAGGGCCTTCCAAGATTCCACTATTACGATCTTCTTTGGATCTACTGAAATACCATCACCAATCACAACATGTCCCAAGAACTCTACCTTGTCCAAGAAAAACTCACACTTGGAGAACTTCCCATACAGCTTCTCCTTCCACAGCACATCCAACACAATCCTTAAATGCTCCTCGTGCTCCTCCGGTATCTTCGAGTATATGAGTATGTCATCGATGAACACCACCACAAACTTGTCAAGGTACTGATGGAATACCTTGTTCATCAAGTTCATAAATACCGTCGGTGCATTAGTCAACCCAAACGACATCACCATAAACTCGTACTGACCATACAGAGTTCTAAAAGTAGTCTTCGGTATGTCCTCCGGCTTCCCCTTCACCTGATGGTAGCCTGATCTCAAGTCTATCTTAGAAAATACCTTGGCACCACTCATCTGATCGAACAGATCATCAATCTGTGGCAAAGGGTACTTATTCTTAATAGTGAGATTATTCAATGCCCTGTAATCAATGCACATATGCACTGATTCATCCTTCTTCGGTATAAACAATATCGGGGCTCCCCACGGTGAAGAACTTGATCTGATAAATCCCTTATCCTGTTATTCGTCCACCTGCTTCTTCAGCTCGACCATCTTGTTGTTGTTTTCTCTATAGACATGTTGCAAAATTGGTTCTACACCTGGCACCAAGTCTATAGAGAATTTAATATATCGATCTGGCAGAAATCCTGGCAATTCCTTAGGAAACACATCCAAGAAATCTGCTATCAACGGATGTGGCAACTCCTTATCTTCCACCATAGATCCACAAATAATGCCTTCTTTCTGCTCTACAGCTCCTCTAGCAAACTCAAACTCTGGCTCTTCCGGCGAACCAAATAAAACTCTACCTCCTCTGTAATCTATGCTAGCACGGTGCCTACTCAACCAATCCATCCCGAGTATAATATCGTAGCTCAGAAGTGGCATTACAAGTAGACACGACTCAACTCTTGGTCTCCCAGAGTAACTCTCCGATCCTTGTAAATATCATTAACCAGGATAATGCCTCCCCCGGTCATGATCTTGCAAGTCCTAAGCAAAGACTCAGCTACCAAACCATGCTTCAGAGCAAAAGAAAAAATGATACAAAACTATGGGAAGCACCACTATCAAACAAAGCTAAAGCTAAAATGGAATCAAGCAAAATAGAACCTGCGATGACATCTCCGATGGATTCATCCTCCTCAACGGTCATAGCAAACGCTTGTCCCTGATGTGCACCTCCCTGTTGCTGATGCTAGACATAACGCTGCTGCTGTGTCGGAAGCGGTCTCGACTGTACTGCAGGTGGTCTTATTTGTGCCCTTGGAGCTGATGCTGCTCCCAGAACTGCACGACGAGGACACTCTCTCGATTGATGCCCTTCAGTATTACAATACAAACAAACTCCTAGCCTCCTCCTGTAGACTTTCCAGATATGGCCGGGCTTCTTGTAGTAGTGGCAGGAAGCTTGCTGTAATTGTCTCTACTGCTGTAGTGCCTGGTGAAAAGGCACCCTAGCTGGAGTCTGGTGCTGTTGTGGCTGCTGGAAAGGTCTGGACTGGAAATAAGGATGTTTGGCAGATACTGCACTGTAGTTGGCCCCCAAAAAAGAATCACGGTCTCTCTTGGACTTCAAACCCAACTCCCGCTCAACCTTGCGTGCCTCCACAAGTATCTCCGAGTATGTCTCATAAAAAAGACGGAATAAGGATCTTCATTTCCTAGTTTAGACCCTCACAGAAATGAATAGCCCAAACCTCTGGCTCTCTCACCAAATACTCTGCAAATTGGCTCAACCTGCCGAACTCCGCAGCGTACTCTTCCACAAATATACTCCCCTGAATGAGACTCTCGAACTGCCTCCCCAAGTCTAGCCTGTCTGCCAGAGTAGAAATCTTTTTCTTGAAGAGGTCCTTGAATACCTTACAAGACTGTCCTGCGTCAACCAGAATCGGCTCATTCCTGAACCAAGTACGAGCGACATCAAATAGTTGAAGTCCTACCGCCTTAACCTTCAGATCCTCAGGAATTCTGGATACCCACATAAGATGCTCAATATCCTCGAGCCAATCATCAGCATAGACGATGCCCTCCATCCCCTTGAAGACCCTAGGCTCCAGCATTTTGAAGTCCTGAATGTTGTCTGGCCATACCTGAGCAACCTGAGGAACAACCTGCTGCTGGACCGGAACTCCTCGCTCGACTACGGCACAAGCAAGCTGATGAGCACTCTCGATTGACTGCCATAGAACATCGGTCTACCTCTGATGTGCCTCAGACTGAGCCCTTTGTGCCTCGAGCATCTCATAAAATAGTGTAAACATCTGTGTCGCCTCTGCTGGCACGGGAGGTAGAGGTGGAAGCCCCTCAGATACGGCTGGCACAGTCCTCTAAGTAGGTGGTGGACCTTCGAAAGCAGCTGACACTCCAATCACCGGAGAAGTGACTGGTGCAGGCCCTCGGGATGTCGCAGACCTCTCAGAAACTGCTCTCACCTGCTGGGATCTAGTCTTAGGCAGCATCATGAGACAAAGCAAAAAAAGGATCAATATGGCACATAATGTAAGACACTCAAAGAAAGGAAAGTTTAAGAGATCAATTGTCAATATCAAAGGAGAATAGTTGAATCAAAAGAATTTTCCTAGATGTGATTGAGTATTCTCACCATAAAGCCTACGTCCTATATCCTATCGCAGGCTTGCAATAGTACAACTAAATTATTGCACTACCACGACATCGCATAACTTGTAAAGCTAGACCTGCATGGGCTACCACAAAAAATGTGTCTCGACCCACACCCAATGTAGGGATGCAAGTCGGAAACAACGCCCAGCCTACGCCACATAATCGGTGGTAGAACGCTGTCTGGGTAATCTATCTAGTAATATAAAGAACCACCAACAATAACAATATACTAAATCACAGATCTATGATGGAAACGAGCACGAATAAGATAAAGAATAGAAATAGTCACATACAACTCATGAGTCTAAAATAATATATCAATGAGTCTGAAAGAATGCTAACAATAAGCTATAGACAAATCCAGTACAAGAAATACTAAGAAGGTACTAATCTCAGGTCATCTGTCTTAGTCGGGATAAGTTCCTCCTGAGCGAGGGTCTCTGACTCTAAACTGTTATGACCCGCACCCAAAATTTGGGCATGAGTCGTGGGTACGTCCAGCCTATGCCGCAGCATCGACGGTAGAACGCTATCTAGGTCTCAATAATACTAAACATAACTCACAACCTATCAATGATGTCAACTTCATAAGGAGTATAATAAAATAAACATCTCTCAACAGCTCATAATGTATACTCAATCACAATAACTATAAGAAATAAATGGCACAATAAAAGATAAGAAGTACTTGACGTAAGTCAAGCACAATAACTCAAAATAGAGATAAAACTAAAGTCTAGTTGTCCAACATAAATAGCCTCAACAAAGCCTCAACATAAACTCAACATAAATCTCAAATAAGTCTCAAAATAAGTCTCAAAATAAGTCTCAACTTAAACTTAATGCATCAAATAATAACTGTCTAAATAGCTGTAGGTAGTGTCTCCTCTAAGGGAAGGGACTCATCTAAGATCTCTGGTATGTAATCTCCATCTACACCTGGTCCATAGTGTGTAGGATAGAAGTTCTCAAGATCCTCTAGAAAAATATATCCAGTCAGGATTAGAGCGAACTACAAGAACTAACAGCAGTTCCATGTATATTGACAAAAACTATAATACAGTGTAAAGAAATACAAGATGGAAATTAATACTGGAAATAAGAATACTGGAGATAATAAAATTTTGGAAATAAAAAATACTGGAGAATATATCATCATCAATAGTACAACTAGCAATGAACAGAAATACAAGTGCATGATAGAATAATTAACTGGAAATACATGAATAGAATATCTAGTTAAGTGCCTGAAATATTAGTCTACCATGTGATCGGCTTGTGATAGATCAGGCTTGTTATATATGATTAGCTATGATTCATTTAAGGTCAGGCTAACCATCTGGTTAGCTATGATGCAAGCAATAGTCAGGCTAATCATATATAACAGGCTATGAGACATGTAATGGTCAGGCTGCACCCAACGTGAGATATGGGGTGAGCTATGATGCATGTAGAGTGGGGTATGATTACATAATCTACTAATATTTTCTTGTCCCTAGCTAGCACGATGGATTACAATTAGGACTCCACATGACAGGTCTCAATAATGCTAACCCGTGTATACATAGTATCAGAATTATGTACGCTATACAACTAGAATCATAGAGATAATCAACATAATAAAAACTATCAGAGAATGTACTTGCCTGTGGTCGTCTGCTGGCAATACCAATGTCTTGTTCCCGAAGTCTTGTCTGAATAATCCAACAGTCCTATAGACATCATTTAATAATAATATAGCATCTGTCGTTATACTAGAACATACACAAACATAATTACTCTGAACTCAGATACTACGCTAGGGAGATACTTGTCATCTAACAGGGTCGAGTGTGCGTCTAATTGTATGGGTGTCATGTCCTCAAATATTGTGCATAATCAGACAGTCAATCACTAATACATGTCTAGCCAATATGTCGGTGTACACATGGCAGTCGATTCACTAATATTCAGGGTCACATGGTCATATGCAAATACATGTACCCGTAATTAATACTTATGGTCATATGCAATTATACGGGATATCCGTAGTTAATACCTAGGGTCATACAACATATATATATATTACAGTCATACCTACTACTAGTAATCAATTTCCACACACAAAATATATATATATATATATATATATATATATATTAATTAGTTATTATACACACACATGTGCACACGCAACTAGTTTCTAGGTTTACTTGCATAGTGTCTAGCAACCATATCTAACAGAACTTATCATGAGCAATACGCTAATACTTAATACTATTCACACATGCACATAAAATCACAAGAGAAGGTACTTCGAACCTTGGCCTCGGCATGCACGTGCATGAGGTCGAGGGTGTCGACGGGTGATGGTACTGTCACGATGAAGGGCTCGACTCCGGCTGGTGCTGTTATCCGACGTCGAGTCGGGGAAGAGATGAGTCGAGGAGAGACATTCAGGCGGAAGACTCGGCTGTTGTTCAGGCAAGGGAGGTCGTCGGTCCGACGTGCTGGTGGCGGTATTAATGGTGATGATGATGACAAAGGGATACGGTGGTGCTGGCGATGATCAGGCGGTGTCAGCGGTGATGCACGGTCATGGAGTCCGGAGAGGTCGGGTCGACGCGGTGATCACTGCTGTGGTTCAATGGGCCTGGTGTGGGTCATCGTGGAGTGGTGGTATCCGCGGGATGGAGAGGATATAGTCAGCGGCTGCACTGCTCGGCGGGGGTGGCGCTGAGCCGGTCGGTGATGGCAGTGAGGGGTTAAAAGAGTTCAGGCAAAGTTGGGTGGAGGAGATCGGGTAAAGTAGATTGATGATGATGGGGATGTTGATGGGTGTGCGGTCAATAGAAGTCGGTGGATGAGGTTCGTCAGGCGATCGAGTAGCAGTCGAGGTGAACGGGGAGGTCGGGATGGCCGGGTGTTCAAGCGGTCGGGGTCTGAGCTCCTTCGGGTTGCGGTAATCAGGGAGGGAAGGATATGGGAGGTATTCAGCTAGGTTTAGGTTTAGATGATGGTTGAAGAAAAATAGGAGAAAAGTTGTATATATATGTAGAGAAATAGGGATTGATGTTGACCTAGGAAGTTGGGCCGGTTTGGCATTCCTTGGGATGGGTTTTCTTTCTACATGTAGAAATTTGAAGGGCTAGGATTGTATTGTTTGAAATGGTTAGCTAAAATTGATGAGGGAAAGATGTTGAGTGTTACACACTCCAAAATTATAGAGAAATTCACATGACCGATCAATGAAGAAAAAGGGTATTTCTTCATGTGTTGTGTCTAATGGGTGTAGACACTGTTTCGGATAATAAACGAGAGGAGAATATGGAAAATGAGGTCTTATATAAAAACCCGCCCTTTCTTCTGTGTTTACAAACAAGATTGTACAATTTAATCCTATACGAGGATGTCTAAGTACAATTTATTTAATCTGGGTGAATATTGCTATAGGTGTCTGATCTGCAGTCGATCACTTTAGCCCTTGGACCACACGATGGTGAAGAAGTGCCATAGAAGACAGAAAGTAGCTTCGCAGGTTGCTAAAGAGGGTGGATGCCCGATGCCAAAGTCGTCGATCCCTTCTCTTTGCCTGAGCTCTGGATTCTTCTCTCTCTCTCTCTCTCTCTCTCTCTCTCTCTCTCGACCGTTTGACCTTCGATCTTTGCGACCGTTGGATCTGATCTTGGATTTCTTGATCAATTTTCTAACCTTGGACCTCTGTTGATAGAGGTCTCTATTTATAGAGTTTTAGTGACAGTGACCACACAGTCGGCGCTGAAGCCGAGTAGTGAAAAGTACAGTACCCTTTTACATGATAGTTTAAAATAACCAATGCCTGCGTATAGATGACCTTTTGAGTGAGCATGTGACGCGTGTCCAACTAAGGGACAAACGCGTATATCTGCTACGAAGATCACGGCGTAGAAGTCACGTAGGTAGTTATCCCTTGTGTAGAAGAGGTTGGCGTAGAAGCCAATGACTGTCACCATGGCGTAGAAGCCAAGTAGGCATAGAAGCCGAGTAGGCGTAGAAGCCAAGTAGGCATAAAAGCCGAGTAGGAGTAGAAGCCGAGTGGTCATAGAGGCCGAGCAGGCGTAGAAGCCGAGTGGTCATAGAGGCCGAGCAGGCGTAGAAGCCGAGTGAGCATAGAAACCGAGCAGGCGTAGAAGCCGAGTGACGTAAATGTTTTTGCCGGAATTACGGCTCTTGGAGATATAATCAAATCTCTTGCATTAAATGCGGAGATCTGCCCCCATCCTGCACATTAAATGCAGAGGCTTGTCTTTAAGATTTGCCATCATTCTGCGCATTAAATGCAGATACGCGCCTCGAACCCTGTACGAAGAGTAACTGCTGACGTGGCAACCGGTTTGTCTTCTGCGGAGCATAAGAAACTCACGTCTGCCTGTGTAAAGCTGGGCAGCGTATTTCCTTGTACGCGTAAAAGCAGTTTACGCAAAGTGGATGTCACTAAAAGACAGTTCGGTAATATTTAATCAAATCTCCTGCATTAAATACGGAGATCCGCCATTATCTTGCACATTAAATGCAGAGGCGTGTTTTGAAGGTCTGCCATCCCTCTACGTATCAGAATGCAGAGACGTGCCTCGGACATCTGTCAGTATTCGGCGCTTTAAATGTAGAGACGTGCCTTGAGAAACTGTCACCGCTCTGCGCATTAAATGCAGAGACGTGCCTCGAGCCCTGTACGAAGTGCAGCTTTTGACGTGGCAGGCTGTTTGTCTTTCGCGGAGCATAAACAGCTCACATCTGCCTGTGTAAAACTAGGCAACGTATTCCTTCGTACGCGTAAAAGCAGTTTACGCCAAGGAAATGGCAGTAAATGACAGCCTGGGTTACGGTATCGTGCCATTATTATAGCCATCGTCTGGGTAGTCGTGCAGTACTTTTTGTCAGGAGTCCAGACGTCAGGTTTATTGCATGATCTGACAGGTTTATTTCAAAGAATATGAAGCATCCCTCGTACACTTTAATGCTGCATTGAAAGCGGATGAGTTTTACGCCATAAAGGCGATGAAGCACCCTGTTTACGCTGAAGCAGTCTGGACATACTGCATTACACGGATGGTCCTTGAGCCTATATTTTTATGCTGTGCTTAGCAAAAAAGCTCTGTTGCACGTTTGATGGCTCTGAGGTCCTCTTTTTATGCTGCTCTACCTTAACACGCTGCGTAGAGCTAACCAGCATATTTTTCATGCTTCTACATGACCCCCTTCAAAGCTTTTAAATTCCTCATAATTTGAAATGCTTTGAATGAAGTATGAACTATTCCTCGTAACTCAAAACGCTCTGAATGGAGCCTGAAACGGTCAAGCCTGACATATTCTTTCATGGCTGACTTTATGGCGGAGTTATTGGGGATTGGTGTGATCTCTTTTGCCTATAAAAAGGCTGAGGAGTTTTCCTGTTCTTCCCACACTTTCTTCACCACACAGAGATGATGGCCGGAGTTCGTTGGGTCATCTTGAGGAAGAAGGAGATCATGTTCTTCCAGCATGTAAGGAGCCAAAAAAAATGCCATCTTCGATCAAATGTCCTCTGCAATGATGGATCATTGAAGGATATCATAGCCTCCTTTGCTCGGGATAATCAACAACTTTGTATGGTGGTTCTTCGGGAGAGAAGAAGGGTCATATTTCGCCATGCCACTTGCAACTGGCACCTTCTCCCGTTACCTCCGTGGACGAGAGCAGATAGACTAGCTCTGTCCAGGATTGAGTTGAGTAAAATATCTCAACTCAATCTATCACGGAGCTGGATGTAAGAAAGCAGATTTATTCTGCTTTTCTTCTGTTGGCGGCTGGGTCTATGCCCAGTTTTGTATCCTCGCCGTTGACCAATATGTCAGCCAGTTTGCGGTTACTGACTGACTGATGGAGAAGATGGATGAAGAATGTCGCCCATGCAAGAACCTGGCAGAACAGATTCTGGGCGCGATCTTTAAATGAAAATGAGAAACCCTTCGTAGACGGGATTTCCCTCATATGTAACCACGAAAATGGAGAAAAATCCTTGTAGACTGGATTTCCCTCATATGTAATCGTGATTTTAATAAGATCGTCTTCTTCTTTGCATATGATCATCTTGCCATACTTTTTTGCTGTGAAGTCTGAATATGTGTAGCTTCGACACGTCTGATTCTTTACGTCGACTCTGTATAGAAAGAGCACTAGGTCCTGTCCTGTCTTTTATGATACGCAGAAAGCCGCTTTAGCAGTCGAGTGTTCGAACTGTCCTGCTGTTAGAAACCGTGTAGAATTTTGAATTGTTTTTTACTTCTGATAAACAGAATTTTTGTTCAGACCGTCGTCTTCAAAAATGATTTCTCGAAGATCCCTTGGAACAGGGCGAGGAATGGCTGTCAAGAACTGAGTCGCCATCTTGAATTTGCAGATGAGATATTCAGACTGGAGTCTGGATAAACTTTGAATCGACCCATGGAGAAGAGTAATTTTTAATGTTGAACTCTGTATGCTTCGGGCACTTGGGATATCTTGAGGTCAAGAAGGAGCATCTTCTGTGTGAACTCCTGCAATTGACCGTCTTGAGAATTTGTTCAGATGTACTGTACTGGCCTGCGCATCTTTCAGATGTGCGGAAAGCCATAGAGCGTGAAATCATAAGTTTGCAGCCTCTGAGCGTAAACTAAACGCCACCGAGCATGAAATCATAGACTTGTAGTCCCTGAGCGTGAAGTCGTAGGTTTGTAGCCTCTCGAGCATAAAAGCTACCGAGCACAAAGGCATCTGGGCATAAAACCGTCGACTTGTAGCATTTGAATGTAAAATCACAGATTTGTAGCTGTCGAGCGTAGAAAGCTTCTTAGTGTAGAACTGTAGATTTGTAGCTGTGAAAAGGAAATTCTCCGAGCATGAAATTGTGGATCTGTTGCCTCTGAACGTAAACTAAACACCACCGAGCGTGAGACCGTAGATTTGTAGCTGTTGAGCGTAAATTCGTAGGTTTGTAGCCTCTCGAGCGTAAAACCTACCGAGCACAAAGGCATCTGGGCGTAAAACCATAGACTTATAGCCTGTGAGCGTAAAACCGTAGATCTGTAGCTGTCGAGCGTAGAAAGCTCCTTAGCGTAAAAACCACGAATCTGTGTTGCGCGAAAACTTTTCGAATTCGCTAACTGTCTGCCTTCTCTGAGTAAATAGGCTGACGTAGTCCCCAATCATAACTGAATATTAATTAGGAGATTTGGTTTGGGTTTTGAGGAGTCCATCCGAACTCTATATATATCCCAAGTTCTTGAGAGAAAAACTTTTCATCCGTCTCTGCGAAAGAAAGCCTTCGTCTGTTCGAGTTCTTCTTCGTTTCTTCTCCGAGATTTCAAAGTTTCCAGTAATGGCCTCGAAACAATCTTCCTCCTCTAAGGGAAAGAAGGCTGATTCTTCTTCTCGCTCTTCTGCTCAAGTGAGAGCATCTTCGGGCGGGCAAGGCGAACTTCACTCTGCGCGATGTATGTCGCCGACTAGCAGTGCAACCGGCCTCAAAGGTAGAGCATTTGGGACGTAAAAGAACGACTGAAAATCCTTTGCACACGTTGTACGTGACCACGCTAGGTCGTCTTCTGTGCTGATAGCCTCTTTGAGGAAGATGATGCACAGAGATGTTTCATCTTTTACGTCCACATTTCTAATGTGTCAGCGCAAAAACTCCATATTTTCGTAGTCTGGCTTAAAAGTTTTGACTGTCGAAAGTTGGGGTATAAAATTTGAGTGTTACGCTTCTGGATGAAGATTCTGGCGTAATAACTCAATTTTATCAGTCTGGCGTAAATCACAGACTGTATACTGCCAGCCTTGAATTTTACGCTTAGGAAATGGATTCCAGATAAAAGCTCAAGTTTTACAATCTTGGCGTAAAGCACAGACTGTTGATTTTTGGCGTATGCTGCAAGATCTGCAATGTCTAGTTACAGGAACTGATGCATTTTTCTTGTACTCTTGCAGTTGACTTGCATGCGTCTCCGCTAGCCGAGGTGATGGGTTCTGCCGCCGGGATGCTACACTCCAACTATCTGGAGGATCTGTCACACGTGACATTTCCTATCTCCGAGCCTCTGTATCCCGAGGGAAGGGAAATTTTGATATCGGCTCAGGGTGAGCGAACGCTACTGAACTTGATCAACGGAGAGCCCCTGACGTACATAGACGGGGACCAGTACCTAAAGCCGGCTTTCCTCTTTGGGGACATGATTGACAAGCAGTCTCAGACGAAGTCCAAGAAAAAACTCTGGGTTTTCCCCGCCGAGAACTTGGCTTTGTATTTGCCCAAGATGCCGAGAGACTATCCCATCCCAGCTTTCTTCCATGCTATACATCCCAGGAGGATGTCGTAGACGCTGACTCCCGATCTTCACGGCAGGACGGGGAAGATCTTTCATCTGAAAGGAGCTGACCAGGGGTCGTTTGTCAGTCGTCCTACCGGCAATGTGACGCTGTTCAGGGGACTGTACCCGGGCAGTATCCCGAATGAAGATAGCTTAGTGATCCAGCCGGTCCAGTTACCGACTTTCTGCAATAATTTCATGGGACACGGGGGAGTATACCCCAAGTTGAACCCTCGGTGCGGCGGGTGGATCACCCCCACAAACCTTCGATGGGCTCGCTTAGTTGATTGGACCCTGAAGCATTTTCAGACCGAGTTAGAGAACATTGGTCTGTTTGCAGCTGTGAGTGCCACCAGTGTTGGGTTACCTCCTAAACCCAACATGTTTCTGGCACTGATGGAGCGATATATTTTGCTTACCGGAACTTTTGCCACTCCACTGGGGGAGGTAGGATTGGCCCTTCATGAGATGGCAGAGATCTCGAGACTGTCGATAGGGGATACTCCGTATGAAGAGTATGTTCCTACTAACCGGGAGCTGGGGGATTCAGATCCTCGGGTAGTAGAAGTATACCAGGAGCTGATGTGCCACTACCTCGCTTGCACCGCTTTTTATGGTGAGCCTTCAGATTTGGCTCATATCAACAAATGGACGTCCTATCTTTTCTTCCACCGGTCCAGGACTGCTAAGCCGGAGAAGGTATTGGAGGGCAAGGATCTGCCTGTGAATCCTCTGAGCGCGCTTAATGCTCAGGTAGTCGACGATCTCATGGTAGACGCTGGGGTCCCGGACATGATCCTCGACGAAGGGGTAGAAAAGTATCCTGTAGGCACTAAGGCCTATAGTTATTTGAGGCGCTGACGTAGGCCTCTGTCTAGGAAAGCTCAACTGGCTGGCTTCCTTTCCATATGGCTGCACCGAGTAGTAGTACCTGGCGTCGCATCCGCGGACCGCATTCACTGCAACACGCTATGGCCTGTAGTGCGTCTGGTGTTTGGGGCAAGACTGGGCTTGCTCCCTGCCATGGTGTGCCGTATACAAGCTGGCCTGAGGGCCATGACTGACGGGCTGCTCGCCGATGAAACTCGACGTGATAGCTTTCCCAGGGTGGAATTGCCATACCTGTACTTAATGGGGTGGTTAATTCTTCATAACCCCAGGGTTATATCTTCCAGCTCCGGCAGTAGTTCGGGGGGTAGCTTCTTGTTAAACTACCAGAAGTCTTCCTAGAATGTGAACACCGTTATAGACTGTCGGCGGGTGCTGGGCTTCAGTCACAGCTGAAAGCTTTTCTGCACTGTCCCCTCGGTACATCATAATCAATCGGGGATTAGGCTCTAGGATTCAGGTAGAGAGAAGACCAATCTTTCTCCTGAAGCTTTTAATTGGTTGGTCTGCATTAGACCTTCCCATTTGCTGTACAGAAGTGAAGATCATTGCTTTTTTGAGCCCTACCTGCCTAGTCGGTTTACCAGGCAGTTCGGGTATGATCAGTTGCACATGGGCAATGCCGTCACCAGCTTCCGGTCCAGGGGTGGACTCATTGATGGAGCGAGAGGATGCGATATTTCCTCATGGGTTGTACTGGAGCAATCTTTACTATGTCGGTCATTATACTCTCTACGGAGTTGCGCATCCTGCACTCATATGCCCAGTTCTATGTGGCAACGAACACCTTCTATCGCGATTTTGATATGCATGGAAGTTTTAGGGTGCCCTCTTCCAAGTCTGGGGAAAGAGTGGAAGTCCCTTCGGTTTCTTCCGACGAGGGTGAGGAGTTCATTAATCCAGACGAGCCTCTGTTGGCGGTGTCGAGGGGTGAAGTACCTCTGCCTGCAGGGGCTTTGGTAATCTCCGGTAAGCGAAGGGCTCCTGCTCCGAAGAAGACTTCCCCTCGTAAGAGGAAGAAGAAGATGGTTAATCGTCCTCTCCGAATTCCTGGCATTGAGGCTCCTGGAAGTGAGCCTGCATCTCCCCATGTTGGGGATGATTCTTTGATTGGAGGTTCCTCGCCTTTTAGAGAGGGAACCTCTACAGTTCCGGCTGGTGGTGCCGGAGAATCTCTGCTGGAGGCCACCGTCGCTGCTATTGCTTCAGGTAGTGGAACGAGGTCGCCTCCGGGGCTGAGTATATCTTTATGTGGATCGGCATCGGGAGAGACCCCTGCCGTGCCTGTCAGTGCACCTGGCAAGATTCCTGCCGATGAGCCTCGGTTAGAATTTGACGAGGACCTGGAAGACTATTTGCCAATGTCGGTTAGCAGACCCTTTCTCTAGGTATGACAGCTTTCTTAGCATCGTTAAGAAATGATTTAGCTGTACAGGCCGTAGATGCGACATATATGTCGTCGGCCATGGGTAAATGTCGTCTTCACGTCCTTTTTTAGAAAAGTTACCATCATTTTGATACTAACTTTCTTTCGTCCTCCTTTCAGGGGAAGACCTCTTCGGAGAGGGCATTGTAGATGCGCTCTTTGGCTCTGTGTCAGGTCCTGGCGGCGACACGGAGGTGGCTGATTTTGAAGAGGAAATATCTTTGGGTGCCGGCTCGCCTGTCGACGAGGTCCCGATATCTCAAGAGGAGGGCGAGCCTGTCGTTGCGACAATGTCTCCTGTGAGTATGCTGGTATCTCCGTCTAGTGTTGGCGCTTCTTCTTTCGTTGCACCACCTGTCGAGGCGACGGCCGTGGCAACATCGTCTGCGGTTGTTCTCGGAGGAAGATTTGCCAATATCGAGGCACTCCCGACGTCCATTCGGATTTAGCTGCGTTGATTGAGCAGTACACTGGCATCTTTTACACCACTTTGAAAATGTTATTATCAAGGGTGTTGGCAAAGAATCTGAGCTTTGCATTGCTGAAGAGGTCCTCTCGGTCCGCGATAATGCCGATCCGAGAATTCGACGACACTGGGCTAGCTGAAACGATGGAGGAGATAGTTAATGGTTTGGAGCAACCCATTAACGAATACTTGCAGCTAGCTCGAGATAATATTGAAGAGCTGGTCCAGGCTAGATACGACTCCATGACTGCGCGACTTGCCAAACAGATGGCAGGCGTAAATAAATCCATCCAGACACATCAGCAGGAGATGGATGAAGGAAAAGTCGTCCTGGAGGAGGCCATCGCTCTTCGAACGAAGTGCCAGACCGAGCACGAAGGGAAAGTAGCGAGGGTCCGCAGGCTA
Organism: Iris macrosiphon; assembly: GCA_036927795.1. Taxonomy (NCBI): domain Eukaryota; kingdom Viridiplantae; phylum Streptophyta; class Magnoliopsida; order Asparagales; family Iridaceae; genus Iris; species Iris macrosiphon. Next base: position 140,952,499 of record JAYESA010000019.1, on the reverse strand, counting down.
GAAATGAAACTCGCTCAGGCAAAGGAGTGGGCTTCTCAGTCGTCGGAAGCTCTAGCTATGGCGGATAGCCGATTGGGCGTAGCACAATAGAACTTGGCGCGTGCAGGAGTCGCCCGTGCTGGTTTTCTTCGGGCTAGAGCCGAACTGTCCCTCCTGAGCAACGATGAGGCACGACTGGAGCGGGCTTACGCTGATGTCTTGGATTCCAGGACTGAGAGGATGGTCGCACTAGCGCAGCAGCTTCGCGACCTGACTGCTCCTCCTAAATGATGTAATTTTGCTTTCGCTTTTCACTGTACCTTCGCTCTTTTTGGGAATAATAAAGAGGCTTTCATCTGACTTTGTGGACCCATCATTTCGGAATGTAAATGACAGGTTTGGGTGAAAGTGATATCAGAGGTAATATGGACGTGATATACTCTCGGTAAGTTTTAGCAGGATATATCTATTCAGAGGTTATATGGACATGATAAAAATACGCTTTTTAGCTAAAATTTGTACACAAGACACTATCAGAGGTAGTATGGACGTGATATGCCTTAAAGTTCCAAATTAGTTAAACATATCTATTCAGAGGTTATATGGACATGATAGAATACGATCCAACTAGTTTCGTTTTGGAAGTAGTTTTTTCAGAATAAGGTTTTTGCCATATTCCACTTGAGCAGAGGAGGTTAAGCATAGTACCTTTTCAGGAATTTGCCATTGATAGGAGCCATTAACAGGTCTCCATTAGGTTGGGCTAACCTGTAAGCGCCGTTTGAGAACGTTGTCTCGATCACATAAGGGCCTTCCCAATTGGGCTGGAATTTGCCCTTACTTCTGTGAGTAAGAATCATCGGCCTCCTTACGGCTAAAACTAGCTCGCCGACTTTGAACACTCTTTCCTTTACTTTTTGATTAAAAGCTCTGGAAATGCGTGCTTGGTAAAGCGCGATGCGCTGTTAAGCTTGGAGGCGTTTCAAGTATAATCCTTCTAGCTCTTGAAGCCTTAACAGGTCATTCTTTTCTTGAGTCAACTCATTACCCACGGCTATCCTGAGTGACGGAATTTAGATCTCGATGGGGAGAACTGCTTCGCTCCCGTAAACTAATGAGAATGGGGTGCAACCTGTCAGTGCTTGTACCGTTGTGCGGTATGCCCAAAGATATTCTTCCAGCTTCTTATTACAATCCCTTTTGTTCGAAGAGACGAACTTCTTCAAGAGCTTGATAATGGTTTTGTTAAAAGCTTCTGCCAAACCATTAGCAGCAGAATTATATGCCGCAAAGGCGACATTTTGTATTCGATTTTTATCGCAAAATCGATGAAACGCTTGGCTGATGAATTGAGGCCCATTGTCATGGATTATCCTTCGGGGTATCCCGAAGCGATAAATGACGTGATGCTTGATGAAGCTGATCACATTAGATATCTTTACCTCAGCAAGGGGGATCGCCTCTGCCATTTGGAGAAGTAATCCGTGATGGCCAGTATGAACTGGTGACCTCTGGAAGAAGACGGGTGGATAGGACCTATGATATCCATACCCCATGCTTCGAAAGGCCAGGATACAACCGTAGGATGTAGATACTCAGGAGGTTGATGGATAAAGTCGGCATGGACTTGACAAGCTCTGCATTGTCTTGTATACTTTATTGCATCTGTGATCATAGTAGGCCAGTAATAGCCCATTCTCCTGATGCGATCCTGTAGCTTAGGACCGGGTTGATGTGCTCCGCATACGCCGTCATGAACTTCACAGATAATTCGATGTGCTTCATCGCCAGAGAGATATCATAATAATAGTCCGTCATAAGACCGGCGAAATAGACATTGTAAAGATACGTCGAAATAGGAGCGCAATGATCGTCTTTTGACGGATACTGCTTCTTTAGGGTCTTCTGGCAAGATTTCGTATGCTACGAAATCTATAAAAGGACTTCTCCAGTCTCTCTCTGGAAGATCTGTGTCTATCGCGTAGCTGCGTTCTATGTGAAAGTTATTTTTCACACAGAATAAATCTCTATTAAGAAGGATTACCGAATTCTACCTTCTTATAGGGGTAGCTAAATCTGTACCTAGACTGGCTAGGGCATCAGCTTCCAGATTCTGAGATCGAGGCACATGTTCTAGGAAGAATCCTTTGAATGTCATGGCTATCTCGACCGTTGCTCGGTGATAGGGGATGAGGTCTGGATTCCGGACTTCATATATTCCTCTGACTTGATTGACGATCAGCAGAGAGTCACCGAAAGCTTCCAAAGATTCGACGCCCAATTCTTTAGCGACTTAGAGGCCGATTATTAGAGCGTTGTACTCTGCCACATTGTTGGAGCAAGGCTCGCTAAAAGAATATGCTCGATAGATGACGAGCTTATCAGGAGTGACCAGAATAATTCCTACTCCCGAAACCACGTTTCCCCTGGGACCAGTCCTGGAGGAGCCATCGAAGAACAGTTGCCGTGCATCACTTTCCATTACGAAATTATATTCTACAACTTCGTCGAGAATGTCCTCGTACAGTTTGGAGGCCTCCGGGATCGGATGAGCAGCTAGGAAGTCAGCCAATGCTTGGCCTTTGACAGACTTCTGAGGGACGTACACCATGTCATACGGTGTTAATAACATCGCCCAAGTCGCGAGTCAGAAATTAAGAACACTTGGCTTGTTCATCAGTACCTGAAGAGGATTGATCCTGGAGATGATGTGAATGGTCTGGCCTGTGACATAGTGTCGCATTTTCTGAATAGCGAACATCAGAGCCAAGCATTCTTTCTCCACTGGATTGTACCAGTGTTCGGCTCCGACCATCATCCAGTTGAGGTAGTAGATAGCCTACTCGTGACCTATCTCATTCTTTTGTGCGAGAAGAGCTCCCAGAGAATGATCCATCGCTCGAACATACAGCACGAATGGTCTTCCTATGACAGGAGGCACTAGAACTGGCGGACTAGTGAGGTAGCGCTTGATATCACTGAACGCTTGTTGACAGGCTTCGTCCCATATGAAGGATACACCTTTCTTCATGAGACAAGAAAAGGGCTGACATCTCCCAGAGAGGTTGGATATGAATCTCCGGATATAAGCCAAACGACCTTGAAATCCCCTGAGTTCCCTCAGATTGCGGGGCGGTCGTATTTCTAAGATGGCCTTGACTTTATCAGGGTCCACTTGAATGCCTTTGGCGGTAATGACAAATCCCAAAAATTTGCCACTAGATACCCCTAGAAAGGACTTTATAGGATTTATTTTGAGTTGATGTTGGCGCATTAATTCAAATACTGTCTTCAAGTCTTGGATGTGATTATCCTTGAGGCGGCTTTTGACATCTACATCGTCCACGTAACACTCCACTGTCTTGCGTAAATGCTCATGGAATATGTTACTCATAGCCCGTTGGTACGTAGCCCCGGCATTCTTCAATCCGAAGGGCATGACCGTATAGCAATATACCCCCAGTGGTGTCCGGAAGGCAGTATGCTTCTCGTCTTCAGGATGCATCTTGATTTGATTGTATCCTGAAAATCCGTCCATGAAAGACATACGTTCAAAACTGTATGTATTGTCAATCATGACGTCTGTGATGGGAAGAGGAAACTCGTCTTTAGGGCAGGCTGCATTCAGATCTCGGTAATCGATGCAGGCTCGTACTTTCCCATTTTTCTTCATGACCGGGACAACATTGGCGACCCAGTCGGGATGTGGTTCTTCACGGATGAAGCCGCAGGCCATCAACTTCTTGATTTCAGCTTCAATGGCGTCCATCATATCCGAGGGGAACCGGCACTGGTGCTGCTTCACAGGATTTGAATCGGGCAATATATTGAGCTTATGAGTAGCCACCTTTGGATCAAGGCCTGGCATGTCCTCATAATTCCATGCAAGACATCGATATATTCTTTTATCAGCTGGATAACTTCTTCCCTTTCTGCTTCGAAAAGATTATTACTGATAAATATCGGCTTTGGCGAAAGTTCATCCCCAACGTCAATCTGGATAACTTTGTCTTTAGTAGGAGGTTCTCTCTGTTCGAAGCGAAACTCCCATTGTGTATCCATTTGCTGAGCCCAAGCATCATTCACAAATAGTTCAGATTCTTGTTCGTCTAATTCGAAGGAATCTGTCACTACCATATTCACTGATAATGTTTGCTCGAGAGCATGAGATGAGTAAGAGGGCGCTGAGCCATTTTGAGAGGAAGAAAAGATATCCTCGTTCGACTCAGGAGCTGCGAGGGAGGTGGTATACCCTAACCCGAAATGAGTTCGTTGATAGTAGGGATCACCGTACAGCGGCATTCGTCTGCCTTTCCCGTAGTTGAGACCCGGTTCCAGCTTCAAGTTATAACCCATATTTTACATGATCTTCAGAGCTTGCGGGCTGTATCTGTGAACCTGCATTTTACCGTCATCGTCATCGGAAGGATCCTCTTGCCCAGTCGGTTCATTGCGCATGCGGTCAAAGACTATTGAATGCTGACTGCTGTAAGTAGGCGGGACAATGAAGATAGAATCCTCATGCGGTCCATATATCGTGGTGACATTGGATGATGACGCTACTTCCCATATATACGGATGATAGGAATCTATAGCTTCCAAGAATTTTTGCGCTATAGGTTCTATATCGTCGTGGGGGGAGGATTCCTGATTCAAAATTTGAGCGTCAATATACCGAAAAAGAGCATGTTTATTATCATCCGAAACTCTGCTCCCGGATGTATTTACATCACTCGGCTGCCTGTTGCACCGGAGTTTGATGACCAAGGGTGGAGGCTTCTGGTTCAAAGTGATCACTAGAGGATTACCCCATTTTCTTGACCTGGTCTCGTTCAGGTGGATAGCCATAGACTTTATGGCTTTTGGACGAGTAGTCCGTCCTTTCACCTTGATTGACAGAGGTTGCTCGGCAGAGGGTTCTTCTGGCTCCCGGTGGGATTCCTGCTCTACTTCGGCTGAAACCTCTTCCGTGCAGTCTTGAGGGTACAACACAGCATCAGAGTAGTAGGATTCTACTCCTTTGAACGGGTTTAGGTCAGCAATCTCCGTTCGTACTGTTCCTCGAGCGTCTATATATTTGAAGCATTGATGTAGAGTCAAAAGAACGATGTTGTGGTCGCGGATCCAAGGTCTTCCCAGTAGGATATTGTAGGACACCTCTGAATCGATGACGTAACATGTAGCCACCGATCTGAGGTTGCCAATTTGGATCCTCAGGCAAATTTTCCCCTACGGCTTACTTCTTTCGGCGTTGAAACCCACGATTGTGGTGGTGGTGTAAGCCAATTCGCTGGTAGGAATCCTCAGCGGTCTGAGTAGACTATGAGGAATGATGCTGATTGATGATCCTGGATCTATATGAATCCGGTCGACCTCCATGGAACCGACGTACCCGGTGTAATAGAGGGGTCTGTCATGCCTGTTATATTTTAACAACATATCATCTTGAGTGAAAGTGATGTTTGGGACCACCTCCATCATACTATGGCTTTGAGGACACGCCATGGGTTCTTCGTCAGGGGACTTGAGCTGGGTAAAGTATGCCTCCGCCTGCATTAGTGCTTCGCTCAGGGCTAGACGAGTGTCTTGAGAGAGCCTGAGTATCTCGAAGATGGACAGCCTGGCTGGTGTATTAGCCAGTTGGGCCAGGATGTCGAAGTTGTAGGGCTTCTCTAAACCTTTGTTTTGAATATTCTTCACAGGTTTATCGAAGCGCACTTCTTTTTGCTTCCCTTTGTCCGCCGAAGTTGGTTTTGAAGGACCGGCCTCTGGTACGGCGGATTCCGGTTCGAAGGCTTGACAGCTGAAGTATCTGCCGATGCATCTTCCTGGGTGGCTCCATAGTCCTGGAGGTAGGCTTTCCCTGAGCGGGTTCCAGTAGCCAAGAACTCGTCTTCGGATGCCGAGTGTACCATAATCATGTGACACGGTTTGTGCTTTGAGTTCTTTTTAGACTTAGCCTTAGCAGCTTGAGTCTCTTTCTCGATCTCTGGCACCAGATCCAGATGAACCCACATAGTCTCGCCTCGTTGAGTAGTTAGCGGTAGCAGGTCATGATTATGACCTCTAGCTGGAGGGAGATTAACGATGTTCATCGTCGTCCGAAAAATAGGCGTAACACCGTCCGGGATTTCTTGGGTAGGCAGATTGTCAAATTGCAGGGAGATCATGTTGGCCGTGACCATCTTTTTGCTGTTGCACAGAGTGATGGCCTTAGCATCGACCAGCTCTTGGATTTTCCTTTTCAGTATATAACACGCCTTTGTGGGGTGGTGTATGTACCTATGGAAGATACAGTACTTGGGGTTGTTGGTACTGTCGGCCTCATTGGGCCGTCTCACCTCAGGAAGGGTAATCTTGCCGCTTTTGACGAGACATTCGAATATGCTCGGAATATCATCGTCGTCGAAAGAGTACACTTCAATGGGCCTGGAAGTCCCAGGTTTCGTCTGCGTGGTAGCCACCGTCTTTTGCCTAGACGTGTTGATCGCCAGAGCTTCTTTACCCTTGGTTCCACGAGGATGGTCGATGTTGGAGGATGACCTCTTGCCTTTATCAGAAGCCGAGATCATGATGACATTATCGTGCACCTTCTGACTATTGTCCTCCGCGGCTACCGCTGAGATGATGAACAAGGGCCAATAATGGAACTGATATGGTCCTGTGAACACCGAGAACATGGGGAGAAGTTTCTTCCTGCAGATGTCCACCAATGCCGAGTCTGGAACTCCTTGAGGCATTTGTAGAGTGGCTTGACAAAAATATTCGATGAAAGTGTGAATATTCTCTTTTTCCTTCTGTCTGACTTCGATTAGAGAGGACATAGATATGTCCATCCCACCCACGTAGAATCGTGTGAAGAATAAAGCCTTGAAGTCTTCAAAGGAAGTAATGCAGTTGTCCGCCAGGCTGCGGTACCACTGGTAAGCTACTCCCGAGAGACAGCCCTTCAACACCCGAGTGAGGAGGGCGTCGTTTCCTTGTAACAACACCGTCATCATGCTGAAATAGTTCATGTACTGACTCGGTGATATTTTCTCCTCGAACAAAGGCATAGTCTGTGGTTTGTATCTAGGAGGGAAAGGGACCTCTTCCCAGATAGCTGGGTAAGGTTGGTTGATTCCCAATTTCTTGAGCTGATCCTTGTGCTTCAGGGCATCAAATTGGGCTTTCAACTCCCGTACTGCCTGTATCGGATCTTCAACTGGTAGCGGGACCACGGAGTGATAAGGAATCGATTGCATCGCGACTCCGACGGGAGGTAATACATTCTTCGAGTGAGGAAGCGAAAGAACTGCTGACTCCTGATCTAGAGCAGGCTCTTGGATCGTGTTGGATGGTGGTAAGTCCACCCCCACACATATCTGAGTTGGAGGGACCGATACTTGAGCCATGGCAGCTGCATGTTGAGTTAGCATCATCTGGTGCATGTTCTCCATCATGGATTGCATCTCTTTTAGAGACGTCTTCATTATAGTGATGCGTTGCTCAGCACTTCCGGACGGGGAAGCTTCCTCGTGTTCATCTCCAATGGCATAAACTCCCATCTCCCTGGGTGTCATTGAAAGATTAGTATAGGTCTCTGTAGAAGTTGACTCTATACTTTCGGTATCTGATTCGGGAGACTGGCGACCCCCAGCATCAGAATTAGAAGAGTACAAAGCCGGTTGTCGCGACCTTGAACGAGTATTTTGGAACACCCCAGCTTCGGTGTTTCTAAGGAGCACGTTGAATCTCCTTAGGCTCGGAGTTCTAGAGGGATGACGTCTTGAGCCCGATCCTCCTCTAGGTATGTGTGAAGCCATGTTCACAGATGCATGCGTGTGCACTTCTTCCTGGAATGATGGAGAGTAGCTCAACCGGTCAAAAACTGACCGTTTTGCTTCAGAACAGCAATAATTAATTACAATATTATGAATATTGCAACAGTGCTCGCTAGGAGGTGTAATAGACATGCTGGAAGATCCCCTCTCCTTGCGCTTCTGGATCATATAATTGAGCAGGTTAGGAGGAGTTGCAGAAGAAGAAGATAATGGCTTGTTCCTTCTGTTCACATCAGTGGGCATGCGGATATTGGGAACCATAGTCTTCCATGTGCCACCTATATACAACAGGTTGGCCATCTGGGTAGCGGATAATCCCCGAGGAGGGTGTCTTCCTGCAAATTGAGCCTTCTTTATGCTGAGGGGCTTCTTTTGGCGTAATTTGGAGCTCTTCTCTAGTTGGCGTAAAGCTGAGGATGTACTCAGTCGGCCATCAGCTTCTCGCATAATCCGGAAGGCCGGCAGATTGTTCCCTTGCTGGCGTAAAGGCCGAGAAGTTGAGTAGTCCGCCGCTTGCTTTTCCTTGCGTAGATTGCAAGAATCATCTGCTTTTCCATGGAAGACAGATGCATTTTTACGCGCAGAGCGCGATTGTGATTCCTGATTTGGCGCTGAGGCATTATCAGAAATTTTGTCTATTCCGCCAGGGACGGGAGATTGAATTTTACGCGCAGAGCGCGGAATAGGCTTCTGGACTAGAGCTGAGGCATTGTCCGAAGTTTTGTCTTTTCTGCCAGAGACGGGAGACTGAATTTTACGTGCAGAGCGTGGATTATACTTCTGGGTTAGCGCTGAGGCATTGCCAGAAGTTTTGTCGGCCCTGTTAGAGACAGGCGACTGAATTTTATGCGTAAGGCGCGGAGTATACTTCTGGGTTAGCACTGAGGCATTGCCAGAAGTTTTGTCGGCCCTGCCAGAGACAGGAGACTGAATTTTACGTACAAGGCGTGGAGGAAGCATTGCTACAACCTCATTGGTCGGAGAGATCGGAGAGATCGGAGAGATCGGAGAGTCCACAGGAATGGTAGAGGATGTCTTGGGCATCCAGACCTTACGCAGCTTCCTGTTATTTTGGACGAAGAGGGAGTGAGAGCTACCCCATGTTCGAAGCATGTCTTCATAGGCAGACTAGTCGAACTGGACGACCAGTGTCTTCTTCACGGATCCCATGGATACCGCATCGTATTGAGCAATAGCTTCCTCATCAGAAGAGAAAGATATCCCCAGCAGAGTCGCCATCTTGTTTCGGATAATAAACGAGAGAAGAATATGGAAAACGAGGTCTTATACGAAAACCTGCCCTTTCTTCTGTGTTTACAAACAAGATTGTACAATTTAATCCTTTACGAGGATGTCTAAGTACAATTTATTTAATCTGGGTGAATATTGCTATAGGTGTCTGATCTGCAGTCGATCACTTTAGCCCTTGGACCACACGATGGTGAAAAAGTGCCGTGGAAGACGGAAAGCAGCTTCGCAGGTTGCTAAAGAGGGTGGATGCAGTCGATCACTTTAATATAAATGGTGTTCTAAAATTAATTAAAAGTATATAGGGTTAAAATTAGATGGAACACAAGTGTCATGGACGTAGAAGACTCAGAATATAATATTGTCAAAATTTGGGTTGCACAAAACGAGTCAAGATTGTGTCTCCAATTTTGATTTGAACGCACAACGATACAAAGTTGGATTTATTTGAAATTTAATATAAACGTTTGCGACAAATGTTGTACGACTAAAACGAAGCACAAGAGGGCATATTTATGAGCTACCCAAGGGTCAGAATAGAAGACTGGCACGTCTAGGACAAGGGTTTAGATTGTGTTGGAAGGTAAAAGCTAGTGTAGTGCTCCAAATATCAGAGCAACGGTAAGGTACATCAATCAAATAAAATTACAATAATAAATTATAATCCTCAATATTAAATCCTAAAAATGTACTAATTAAAACCCATAATCTTATATTTGGTCACAGGTTCATCTACTGGGTTTCTAGTCCAGTTCACTAACTCATACATTAAAAAACAATATATATATATATATATATATATATATATATATCATGCAACATATATTAAGACAATACTTATAATAATTAAAAAGATGAAAAAACCCCTATTCTGGAATATTGTGGTGAAAAGTTTACCCTCCTTAAAAAAAATTCGTCCTCGAAATTGAAATAAACTAGCAAAAGATCAAACAATCAAACAAGGAATTATACCTCAAGTCTCGAAGTGATAAGGACACTGCTCGCACATTTCGTCCTCACTTTCCCAAGTTGACTCACCTGGAGAGTAATGTCTCCATGCAACACAAACCAAAGAAATAGTCTGGTTCCGCAATACATTCTCTCTATGATCCAAGATCTCTACGGGTTGTTTGAGATAGCTGAGAGTCGGGCCAACCTCGATCTTCGAGTGATCTAGTACGTGACTAGGATCTGCTACGTACCATCTCAGCTGTGATACATGGAACATGCCATGTACTTCATCTAGTGCAGGCGGCAAGTCCAGTCTATAGGCCACTACACCGACCCTTATAAGGATACCGAAAGGTCCGATGTAACATGGACTAAGCTTTCTGCTTCTAGTAAAATAAAATATGCCACGTGTTGGAGAAATCCGTAGGAACACTAAATCGCCAACCTAGAACAAACAGTCTTAACACGCAATCTAAAACAAAACAATCACAAACCAAAAATAACAAAACCTATACCTAAAACTTTAGGGGTCTACGGTGGTTGTCGGCCCAATGCCGTTGTCTGTCCTGTGCCACTCGCAGTCTGTCTCTGATGAGTTTCACCTTTTCCGCTGCATCCACGACCATTTCTGGTCCTAACAAGGCTCTCTCTCCGATATCATCCCAAGATAACGGTGTACGATACCTCCGTCAATATAAAGCCTCGAATGGTAAAATCTCAATGCTGGCCTGGTAGCTGTTGTTGTAAGCAAACTCTACTAGGTGTAGATGATCCTCCCTAGAACCTCCGAGATCCAAAATATAAGTACTTAGCATATCTTCAAGAGTCTGAATAGTCCTTTCAGACTGCTCGTCTGTCTGGGGGTGATATATGGTACTGAACTTGAGCTGAGTGCCCAAGCTAGCCTGCAGACTCCTCCAGAAGTGGAAAGTGAAACAACTATCCTGATCTGAGACGATGCTCACAGGAACCCCATATAATCTGACAATCTGTCGTACGTACATCTCTGCTAGCCTCTCTGTCGATCAACCTATCCACGATAACCCAAATTGCGTCCTTTTCTCCTAGAGAATGTGGAAGCCTTGAAACAAAATCCATAGTCACGTGCTCCCACTTCCACTCTGGAATGGGTAAAGGTTGAAGCAATCCTCCTGGCCTCTGTCGATCTGCCTTTACCTGCTGGCACACTAAACATTAGGATACAAAGCATGCTACCTCGCGCTTCATACCATACCACCATACATACTCCCTCAGATCTCGATATATCTTGTTTTCACCGGGATACATCGAGTACTGAGAGTGATGTGCCTCTTACAAAACCTCTTCGTCCAGCTCTCTACTCGACACACACATCCTTGTGCCATGCCTTAAAGATCCATCATCCGCAATAGTGAAGTCTTCTGTCAATCCTGTCCGAACCTGTGCCCTGATACTCCTCAGAGTCTCATCATCATACTGTGCAGCTCTAATTATATCCATCAGCTCTGATTGTATCTGCAATCCCTATATCTGAATCTCCATACCTTGAACTAGCACTTCAATTTCCAAGCTCTCAAAATCGGCCAATAAATGTCTATTTGTCGTCAAGTACATAGCCATCGGATACCTACTCAAGGCATCGGCAACTACGTTGGCCTTTCCTGGGTAGTACTGTAATGAGATGTCAAAGTCTTTCATCAACTTCAACCACCTCCTCTGCCTCATGTTCAGCTCCTTCTGTGTAAATACGTACTTTAAACTCTTATGGTCTGTGAAGATCTCCACACGCTCTTCGTACAGATAATGTTTCTACAGCTTTAGAGCGAAGATAACTGCTGCCAACTCCAAGTCATGGGTGGGGTAGTTCTTTTCAAGAGGGCATAATTGTCTTGAATCATAGGCAATTACTTTCCCGTGCTGCTGAAGAACGTAACCCAAACCCTTTTCTGAAGCATCACTGTAGATAGTGAATCCACCTGTCCCTGATGGCAACGTCAAAACTGGAGCAATAGTCAATTTTTTCTTCAGCTCATCAAACGCGGCCTGACATTCCTCTGTCCAGACAAAATTCACATCTTTCTTGGTCAGCCTAGTCATTGGTTCTGCAATTTTGGAGAAGTCTTGTACAAATCTCATGTAGTATCCTGCTAGTCCGAGAAAGCTTTTGATCTCAGCTACCAAACTGGGGGTAGCCCATGACTCTACTACCTCGATCTTTTTTGGGTTAACTGAAATTCTGTCACCCATCACCATATGTCCAAGGAATTCAACCTTGTCAAGAAAGAAATCGCACTTTGAAAGCTTCTCGTACAGCTCCACTTTCCTAAGAGTCTCCAAGACCATCCTCAGGTTCTCCTCGTGCTCCTTTGGGGTCTTCGAATACACAAGAATGTCGTCGATGAATACCACCACAAACTTGTCAAGGTACTGGTAGACACCTTGCTCATCAAGTTCATGAATACTGCTGGTGCATTGGTTAAACCAAACAGCATTACCGTGAATTCAAACTGGCCATATCTGGTCCGGAAGGCTCTCTTCGATATATCTTCTCTCTTCACCTTCACCTGGTGATAGCCTGACCTCAAGTCTATCTTTGAAAACACCTTCGCTCCGCTCAACTGATCGAAAAGATCATCTATCCTCGGCAGCGGGTATTTGTTCTTGATAGTGAGGTTATTCATAACTCTATAATCGATAAACATATATACCGTATCGTCCTTCTTTGGTACGAACAATACCGGAGCTCCGTATGGTGATGAACTGGATCTGATGAAACCTTTGTCCTGAAGCTCCTCAACATGCTTCTTCGGTTCTGCCAGCTCGCTGTTGTTGACTCTATTGACGTGTTATGAAATGGGCTTCACTCCTGGTACTAAGTCTATAGAGAATTCAATATCTCTGTCTGGCGGCAAGCCTGGCAACTCCTCTGGAAATACATCCAGGAACTCTGCTATCAGAGGATATGGTAACTCCTCTTCTTCTATCCTAGCTCCATAAAAAGTGCCTCTGCTCTGCTTTGCTGCTCCTCTGGCGACCTCGAACTCTCGTTCTCCTGGTGGTCGAAATATTACTCTGCCTCCGTGACAATCTATAGTAGCATGGTGCCTACTCAACCAGTCCATTCTGAGTATAATATCGTATCCCGGAAGTGGCATGACGAGTAAACTCACGCCCAACTCTCGGCCTCCCAATGATACTCTTCGATCCTTATAATAATCATGGACTAGGATAATGCCTCCTCCAGTCGTGATCTTGCAAGTCCTATCTAATGGTTCTGTCTCTAAACGATACTTAAGAGCATAAGATACAGATACGAAACCATCGGAAGTGCCAAAATCAAATAATGCAAGTGCTGGAATAGAATCGAGAGAAACTGAACCTGAAATTACGTCTCCAGGTGGCTCGGCCTCCTCGATCGTCATGGCGTATACGCGTATCGGGGGTGCACCTCTCTGCTGCTGCTGCTGCTGAGCAAACCTCTGCTGCTATAGTGGAAGTGGAGGTCCCCTCTGCTTGCCTCCTGGTATAGTAGGTACTCTGGCTGGTCCCTTCTGAGCGGCTGCTCCACCCTGACGAGTCTGAATAGATGGACAGTCCCTCAGCTGATGTGCTGAAGATCCACAGGACAAGCACGTACCCAACCTCTTCCTGCAGATATCTCTAGTATATCCTATCTTCCCGTAATATGCACACTGGGCAGCAGGCTGAGTCTGCCTCTGTGGCTGCTGCTGTTGGGAGTGTCCTCGAACTGGTGTTTGGTGCTGCTGATGCTGCTGCTGGTAAGGCCTCTATTGCTGATGAAAGTGTGGGCGCTTGGCCAGTCCTGTACTACCACTTGTTTCTCCAGAAGTGTCGCGTCCTCTCTTGGGCCTGAGGTCCAAGTCATCCTCAGCAATCTGGGCATCCATCAGAATACCCTCGAATGTAGCAGTTCGACGTCCCGAAGTACGAGACTTGATCTCTCTAGTTAACCCCTTCCTGAAATTCTATGCTCGGTATCCTAGGTCCTGAATCATCGATGGAGCAAAATGACTTAAACAAAAAAACTCTGCGACGTATTCGTCGACTGACATGCTTCCTTGGACCAAGTCAAGGAACTGACTTTCTAATGCTCCCTGGGCTACATCAGAAAAGAACTTCTCCTTGAAGAGCTCCTTGAAGTCCTCCCAAGTAAGTCCTCCAACAGCGAGTCTCGGCTCCAAACGATACCATGTCAGTGCGATGTCAAACATCTGACTGCCAGCGGCCTCGATTTGAAGAATCTCCGGAATCTGCTCTAAGTGCATGTTCCTTTCCACATCCTTTAGCCATTTGTTAGCATAGAGTACCCCCTCGGTGCCTTTGAACTCTCGAGGCATCATCCTTTTAAAGTCCACTATAGTACATGGCCTCTGGTGTTGTTGACCAGGATGTTGCTGGTCCCGTGCTACTCTTTTTACATCCTGGAGAGCCACCTGATGAGCATTCTCCATGCTCTCTCTCATCAGCTCTGTCTGTACCTGGTGCACCTCTGCCTGCACCCTCTGAGCCTCAGCTTGAACACGCTGAGCTTCCCCTATCACTCTCTGGGTATCTAATATGCCTTGGATCAGTGTGAGCATCTGTACCCCGTCAGCGGGCATACCTCCGGGAGATGGAGTCGGTGGTGGTGGAAGATTATCCGTCACAGCTGCGGTAATCCTCTGAACAGGTGGGGGAGAAGAAATCCCAAAAGTTGTAGATACTCCCACATGAACAAGAGATATCGGAGGAACTCCATATGTCTGTTCGTCATATCGAGAGGTGGCAAACCTCTCTGAAGCTGCTGCTCCCAATCTCAAAGACCTAGTCTTCGGCGACATCCTGAAGATAGATCAAAATGAATCAATTAAGATAATAGATACGATATCATCAATGAAGGACAGTAAAAATTCAAAGGAAGCAATTATCCATAATAGCATTGTAAGATCAGAATTTCCTAGTTGTGATTCAGCATACTCTAATCCTAAATCCTATTTCTAAAGCAGGCTCGTAGCAATACTCTAAGTGAGCACAACTACGACATCGCTCTAAATGCGAATCTAGAGACAAAAGACTGACCTGCATGGGCCACTACTAAAAATGTGTCACGATCCGCACCGGACATTTGGGCGTGAGTCGTGGGTACGTCCAGCCTACACTACAGCATCGGCGGTAGAATGCTGTCTAGGTCTCAATAATACTAAATATAACTCACAACCTGTCAATGATATCAACTCCATAAGGAGGACAACAAAATAAACACCTCTCAACTGCTCATAATGTATACTCAATCACAATAACTATAGGAAGTAAATGGCACGATAAAAGATAAGAAGTACTTGACGTAAGCCAAGCACAACAACTCAAAATAGAGATAAAAATAAAGTCTAGTTGTCCAACATAAATAGTCTTAACAAAGTCTCAATATAAACTCAACATAAATCTCAAATAAGTCTCAAAATAAGTCTCAACATAAACTTAATGCATAAAATAATAACTGTCTAAATAGCTGTAGGTAGTGTCTCCTCTAAGAGAAGGGACTCCTCTAAGATCTTTGGTATATAGTCTCCATCTACACCTGGTCTATAGTGTATAGGACAGAAGTCCCCAAGATCCTCTAGAAAAATATATCCAGTCAGGATTAGAGCGAAGTACAAGCACTAACAGCAGTTCCATGTATATTGACAAAAACTATAAATATAAGATGGATATAAATACTGAAAATAAGAATACTGGAGATAATAAAATACTAGAAATAAGAAATGCTGGAGAATATATCATCATGAATAGTACAACTAGCAATGAACAGAAATAAAAGTGTATGCTAGAACAATAAACTAGAAATACATGAATAGAATATCTAGCTAAGTGTGTGAAACATCAGTCTATCATGTGATCAGCTTGGGATAGATCAGGCTTGGGACATATGATTAGCTATAATTCATGTAAGGTCAGGCTAACCATCCGGTTAGCTATGATGCAAGCAATAATCAGGCTAATCATATATAACAGGCTATGAGGCATGTAATGGTCAGGCTGCACCCGACGTGAGGTGTGGGGTGAGCTGTGATGCATGTGGAGTGGGGTATGATAACATAATCTACTAATATTTCTCCGTTCCCAGCTAGCACGATGGATTCCAATCACGACTCCTCATAATAGGTCTCGATGATGCTAACTCGTGTATACATAGTATCAAAATCATGTACACTATACTACTAGAATCATAAAGATGATCAACATAATAAAAACTGTCAGAGAATGTACTTGTCTGTGGTCCTCTGCTGGCAATATCAATGTCCTATTCCTGAAGTCTTGTCTGAATAATCTAACAGTTCTATAGACATTATTTAATAATAATAAGCATCAGTCGTTACACTAGCACATACACAAACACAATTACTCTGAACTCAGAGACTACGCTAGGGGTGTTACTTGTCATCTAACAGGGTCGAGTGTGCGTCTAATTGCACCGGTGTCATATCCTCAAATATTGTTTTTAATCAGAAAGTCAATCACTAACACATGTCTAGCTAGTACGTCGGTATACACAAGGCATTCGATTCACTAATATTCAATGTTATATGGTCATATGCAAATACTGGGTACCCATAATTAACACTTATGGTCATATGCAATTATTCGGGATATCCGCAGTTAATACCTAGGGTCATACAACATATATATATTACAGTCATACCTACTACTAGTAATCAACTTCCACACAATATATATATATATATCAATTAGTTATCATACACACACACATGCACACGCAACTAGTTTCTAGGTTTACTTGCATAGTGTCTAGCAACCATATTTAACAGAACTTATCATGAGCAATACGCTAATCCTTAACAATATTCACACATGCACATAAAATCACAAGAGAAGGCACTTCGAACCTTGGCCTCGGCGTTCAAGTGCACGAGGTCGAGGGTATCGACGGGTGATGGTGATGTCACAACGGAGGGCTCGTCTTCGGCTGCTGCTGTTGTCCGACGTCGAGTCAGGGAAGAGACGAGTCGAGGAGAGACGCTCAGGCGGAGGACTCGGCTGCTGTTCAGGCGAGGGAGGTCGTCGGTCCGGCGTGCTGGTGGCGGTGTTAATGGTGATGATGATGATGAAGGAAGGCGATGGTGCTGACGGTGATCAGGCGGTGTCGGCGGTGATGCACGGTCATGGAGTCCGGAGGGGAGAACTCATGCGAGGTCGGGTCGACGCGGTGATCGCTGTTGTTGTCTGGCAGGCCCGGCGTGGGTCATCGTAGAGTGGTGGTGTCTCAGGATGGAGAGGGTGTAGTCGACGGCTGCACTGCTCGGTGGGGGTGGCGCTGAGCAGGTCGGTGATGGCGGTGAGGGGTTGAGGGAGTTCAGGCAAAGTCGGGTGGAGGAGATCGGGTGAAGGAGATTGACGACGACGGGGATGTTGATGGGTGTGCGGTCGATGGAAGTCGGTGGATAGGTTATTCAGGCGGTCGGGTAGCAGTCGAGGTGAACGGGGAGGTCGGGTTGATTGGGTGTTCAGGAGGTCGGGGTCTGAGCTCCAGCAGGTTGCGGTGATCAGGGAGGGAAGGAGATGGGAGGTATTCGGCTATGTTTAGGTTTAGATGATGGTTGAAGAAAAATAGGAGAAAAGTTGTATATATATGTAGAGAAATAGGGTTTGATGATGACCTAGGAAGTTAGGCCGGTTTGGCATTCCTTGGGATGGGTTTTCTTTCTACATGTAGAAATTTGAAGGGCTAGGATTGTATTATTTGAAATGGATAGCTAAGATTGATGAGGGAAAGATGTTGAGTGTTGCATACTCCAAAATTATAGAAAAATTCACATGACCGATCCATAAAGAAAAAGGGTATTTTTTCATGTGTTGTGTCCAATGGGGTGTGGACACCTCATTGCACTTTCGCATAAAAGTCCCTAACAATTGGAAGAATTGCACAAAATGGAGTTTTTGGATTAAATGAGGGAAAATACCATGTTTGGTGTGACAGTGGCTAAAAAGGTGTATGGTATTTTGTATGAGTCTTGAGGGTGTGAATGGGGATTTAGTTTGGTGTTGGGTCTAGTTTTGTGTTAAGTTGGGTCCTTATACCAATTTAATTAAAATTAATATAAATGGTGTTTTAAAATTAATTGGAAGTACATAGGGTTAAAATTAGGTGGAACACAAGTCTCATGGACGTAGAAGACTCAGAATAGAATATTGTCATAATTTGGGTTGCACAAAATGGGACAAGTTTGTGTCTCCTATTTCAATTGGAACGCACAACGATGCAAAGTTGGATTTATTTAGAATTAAATATAAATGTTTACGACGAATGTTGTGCGACTAAAATGAAGCACAAGAGGGCATATTTATGAGTTACCCAAGGGTCAGAATAGAAGACTGGCACGTCTAGGACAAGGGTGTAAAATATGTTGGAAGGTAAAAGCTAGTGTAGTGCTCCAAATATCAGAGCAACGGTAAGGTACATCAATCAAACAAAATCATAAGAATAAATTATAATCCTCAATATTAAATCCTAAAAATGTACTAATTAAAATCCATAATCCTATATTTTGTCAGAGGTTCATCTAGTAGGTTTCTATTCCAGTTTACTAATTCATACATTAAAGAACACTATATATATATATATATATATATATCATGCAATATATATTAACACAATACTTATAATAATTAAAAAGACAAAAATATCCCTATTCTGGAATGTGGTAGTGACATAAACCTACAACATCCTAAGGTCCATAATGTGTAGGGTACCAGTCCTCAGTGTCATATGAGAAAAATATATTTAGTTAGAAAAGGAGCAGAGTACATATCTAACAGCAGTTCTAATCAATGATAAAAATTATGTAACAGTAAATAGATATGAATAAATAAGATGCACAATAGATACGAGAGATATACAATAAGGAAATCCTGGAATGAATACAATAATGAACAATATGATAATAAACAAGAATACTAATGACTAAGTGTGTGAGTACTAGGTTTAACATGTGATCGGCTTAGGAACATGATACAATATATATGGCCTGGCTAATCATACATGCGATATATGATTAACACTATTCAATGAACAATATATGATACAATAAGGATATGATCACATATCTACACTAAAGTACTCCCGACCCTCGACTGGTATAATAGATCTAACCACGGTACGTTATGGCACGAGATTTCCCAAGAAGATAGCTAGTCTTCCCGAGAATCAGTGTTTGTATATGTACAAGATAATCAATAAAATTATGCTTGCACAAGATACACCATATACGAAGGAATAATATCTCATGACAAGATCCGGATATACCAATCAGTGTAACCATCGTGTCAAGAGAACATGGATATCTACACTAGATACAATAAACATAGAGGATATCATAAATGAGAAACTATCAGAGAATATACTCACCTGAAGTCCAAAGAATAGTCTCACAGATGTCTGATACAGTGCCTCGAAGACCTAGATATGGAATACAATATCAATACAAGATTCCGGAAAAAAAATAAGTTAAACTAGTCAACTTCTAGGTCAACAAGTCAATTCTAAGTCAAAAGTCAAACTAGGTCAACTCTAAGTCAACTATGGTCAACTATAGTCAAACTATGGTCAACTATGGTCAAACTATAGTCAACTACCTATTTCTAGATTGCACAAGTCTAACACAAAAATATTGATTTCAAATACTAAAGTCTGGGTCATAAAAACTGTATCTTAGGATACTAGGATACTGTATCTCTGGATACGTAAATCAATAGATAAATCATCATATACACATATCAAACAAGCATTAATTATATAAAATTCTAATTACAAACATTAAATAGATGCCTTAGTTTTGAATCAACTTGGTATCATAACACTAAACCATAAACTTGATACCCAAACCTAAAACCTTGGGTATTCCCAAATACCTTGATACTTACCTTGGTATCTCAAGGTAATATCCAATACCTTACATATACTAACTACCCATAAATATATATACTAACAACTAAATATTATACATATAGTATACTAAAACAAAATTTGCAATTAGGAACATATTTACATATATATTAATACCATATATATACATATATATAACTATTATAATTAAATATATATAATAACTATTTAGAACCGCAAATCTGTCTCTAAAGACCCCTGTTGACCGTCGCCATAGGTGCAAATACTGCTACTGACACTGCTTTTTTGGCGACAGTTTCCTGCTGCTGTCGCTGTAGATACTGATACTGCTGATACCGTTGTTGTTTCTGCGACAGTTTTCTGTTGTTGTCGCTAAACTGTTGTCGTTGCTGCTGTATGCTATTATTGCTGCTGCTGTTTTGGCGATGTTGATGTCGCTATTGCGGCTGTTGCTATTGTATGCTATTATTGCTGCTGCTATTTTGGTAATGATGCTATCGCTATAGTGGTTGTTGTGTCACCCATCTTCCTCTTATATAATATATAAAAATACATAACACATAATATATATACTAATATATAACTCTTAATATATAACTATGTATACACACTAACACCTCCCCATACATATATATGTACACAATAAATATATGTAACATACATACACATATATAGTATGGCGTGCTGTCGTAGGCACCCAAAAAATAAAACCTTTACTCTTGAAATAATATGTAGTAGTGAGAGTAAGGATCGTTCCCACGGAGAGTAATTAGTTAATCTTTATGCTGTGTGAAATAGGATGGGAGGAATTTTGGATCAAAGCAAATTAAAAAAGAGCTAAAAATAATTAAAGTATTAAAATTATCAAAGGAAAAAATGTTGGTCTCAGTCAACATCCACCATTGGAATCTTAAAATTGATCATTGATGCAAACATAAATTATCATACTTTAAATATTCACCGTTGGAAGTATTTTCTATCTCTCTTAGGCTTAGATAATTAGAAACAAGTGATCTAATTATCTTTAATTACTAAATAATCTAAGACAAGCGCTGAAGATTTAATCTAGTAATTTCTTAAAGAACAAAGAGATCGATGAAGCAAAATAACACAAGCACAAGCAGTTGCATTTAATTTTGTCAAAAGTTTTCTCCTAAGATCTAATCAAACAAAGCAGTTTATTAAATCTTGGTTGCTTCATAAATTAGAAAAATCAAACAATTATGAATTTGATGTCTAATTTAGCAGTAGATCGAGATGGATAATAGACTAGTAGGCCTCCTAGTAATTAAACAAAACAATCATGAAAGTAGGCATAGAAAAACATTCAATACTCAAAGCAAAAATCAAACATATAAAATAATTTAGATCTCACAATTTTATTGATTCCAAGGCTTCTGTTTCCTTCGACCAACAAGACTTTTAGCTCCGCACGTTCATGAAAACTTCAAAAGAATATTGGAGAAGAGGAAGAAGAGTTGTGTGTTATTCTTTTTTTTCTCCTGATCTCTATCCCTTTTATAGACTCTAAATTAGTGTTTGAAGATCACAATATCTTTCCACAAATCCTCTAATAGTTACAACAACCCAAACAATAAAATAAAATATTTGAAGAAGTTGGAAAATGGTTATTTCAACTCCACTTTTTGTGCACATCATAGTTGACTCAACATCAAAACAGCAAAATTGTGCCTCTATAACTTATCTTTCCGAATCAATTTGGATCAGCTCAATTGGACTTCGGATGAGCAAGTTATGACCATTTTGCTACAAGGTGTCAGAACTGTCCAGAATTGATAATTAGCTCCATTTTGCTTTTAGTGACTCCAATTGCATCCTAGATCAAAATATAAAAGTAATAAGTATCTTTAGACATTAAATGAGCATAAAGAAGTATATATTAAGGAATAAAAATATGATATTTTATGTTCTCATCATAGTAATATATATATATAACTACACATATATGTATACGTATATATAATCATACAATAATATGTATACATATCATATAAGTATATATATATAACAACATATAGATACAATACATATATATATATATATATATATATATATATATATATATATATATATATATATATATATATATATATATATATATATATATATATATATATATATATATATATATACTACAATATTAAATAGCTCTTACATATGTAGAATAATAGCTACATAACAATACATACACAATATACTATATACAAAGATCTATGACACAATTGTACATAATATATATACAACAATATATATATATATATACCAAACTATGCTTCACCATGTCTATGAGTAAAAGAGAAATAGATCTATAATTAAATTGCACAAACACATGGATCGTATCACCCCGTATCCTAGTAGATCTAGGATACGCTTGTGACACGAGTCCACCACACATCCAAACGTACCCCAAAGGACATGAGCAAGTCTAAAATATTATTTATGAACAATACGAGGAGTCAAATACAATTCTACGTGCCCGTGTCAAAATGTGACATGCTCAAAATCCCGTGTCGGAGGAAAAACCCCCAAATCAACACATATTACCAAATTATTGGAATACGACCTACACGTACCCAATTATGGACACGACATTAGCCCCAAACACACAAGCACATGCCACATTGATCTATTGGACCAATTGACACATACAACAATTGTCAATCTCGTAATTCCCCCAAATTGACACAAAAAGCACCATAACTTTCTCAATAGGCCTCCTATGAATACAAAACCAAATCCTATAGATAGTCTATGCATATGGGTTGATTTCTCATGGTTAAATCTCATATTTAGAACCTAAATTAAAGAAAAAAATAAAATTTTACCTATTGGAAGATGGATTCCCAATGCAACCAACAAATATGATAAAATCAGCCTCCAATTTGTAGATCCTTGCTCCTCTTTGTAGATCCTTGCTTTCTCCTTCAAGATCATTGCTCCACTAGTATCCAATGGTGATTTGGTAAGGAATTAGGATAAATTTTGGTAGGAAAATAAAGTGGGAATGAAGGAATTTGGTTGAGAGAAATTCTACATCTAGTTTTCAAATAAAAAGAGGAGAGAGAAACAAATTCCCCCTTCTTTAATAGGCCGGCCCCCTTTTCCCTTACTCAAGTCACTATGAATTGTCCAATATACCCCTTGGGGCCTCTCATGAAGAAATAATTAAGGAGGGAAGCTTCTAGTCTAATAGTTTAATTAAATTAGTCCTCCTTCTAAACAATGGGCTTTCTAAATGGGCTAAAATCTAACAGTTAATACATGTTGGCCCATGAGTCTAAACTAAACTAGTTAGGTCCACTAACACAAGTCCAAAATAAGTAAATAACATCTAATAACAATTAAATAATATAACAAATAATTATTTATCATGCACAATATTTAATTAAATATAAAATTACTAAAATATCCTTTCCTAGAAATGTAGTTGTGGCAACGCTCGTGACCTCATTAAGGCTTATGGCCATCCTTCCACAGGACTTGTTCTATTCAAAGAATAAATAATAGACAACAGTGGTTCTGGCTTCGTAACCCTCAATATCTCAAAGGACTACCCACTATTCCTGATATTCTTCTAGACAATGATCCTTCTTTGAACCAAAAGCTAGATGCTTAATAAATTTTTCTTTAAACTAATAGCATAAAAATTTATGGTAGAATTACAAAGACACAATATTAGAATGCCTTTAATCCCATTTTACTAGTTGTGTTCTCGACAAGCTGGCTCTTGAGGACTTTGGTGAATGGATCCGCCAGATTCTTCTGGCTCTGAACATTAATCATGATAATAACTCCAATCTTGATAAGATCATTCTCTATCATGTGCCTAAGTCGCACAAGCCTCTTCTTACCACTGAAGAGATGCCACCACTACAACCGCCTGGTTGTCGCAGTATATCGATACTACCAAAATATATACAGCAACCTATAAAAGATCATACATGAGCACCTGAAACCACTCTACTTTATCTGCTGCAGCCGCCAATGCTTAGAAATCAGATTCCATGGAAGAATGAGAGAGCATTGTCTACTTTTTTGACTTTCATGATACAGCAACTCCACCCATGGAGAAGATAAATTCTTCTATAGACCTTTCGCTCTATACTTCTGAACACCAGCTTGCATCACTGAAGTCTTCCACTATTGTCTGATAATCGCTATAGTGCAGTGAATACATCTGAGTCCTTTTGAGATATCTTATCACTTTCTTTACAGATTTTCATTGCTCAACATCTGGATTGCTCGTGAACTGCCTCAGCATCCCTACAGTAAAAGCTAAGTCAGGCCTTGTGGCAGTTATTATATACATCAAACTTTCGATGACGCTTGAGTACTACAACTGCCTGACACTTTTACTTGGATTCGGCTTTATCTTCTTGTCACACCTGTACAGAGTATCGATCCCTGGAAGAGACTGATTTAGCATATGAGCATATTCTCAATATAATAAGATTAAGACAACGTCACACCAGTGTCTGTCCAGATGATCTTTATCCCTAGGATAACATCAGTATCTCCCAAGTCCTTTATACTAAAATTGGACAAGAAAAACTTCTTTATCTCAGTGATATATGCTAAATTCGTACCCAGAATTAGCATATCATCCACATACAGACAAACTATGACTCCTCTTCCACCAAAAAACTTAGTGTACATACACTTATCTGTCTCGCTGACCTTATAGTCGTTTGATCTAATGACTTTATCAAACTTTTTATGCCACATCTTGGGAGCATACTTCAGACCATATATTGATTTCACCAACTTGCAGAATTTATCTTCCAGACCCTTGACAACAAATCCTTCTGGTTGTTATATTTAAATATTTTCAGTCAACTCTCCATTCAGAAATATTATTTTTTATATCCATCTGATGTATTACTAGCTTATGAATTGCACTTAGAGCAATCGACATCCTAATAGTTGTCATCTGCGCTACTGGAGCATATGAATTGAAGTAGTCAATCCCCTACTTCTGAGAAAATCCCTTGGCTACCAGTCTTGCCTTTAACTTATCAATAGTTCTGTAACCTTCATCTTCTTCTTTAAGATCAATTTACATCCTGAGGTTTGCTCCTTCAGGTAGATCCACCAACACCCATATATTGTTGGAGGTTATAAAGTCAAACTCGTCATTGACAGCCTCCTTACAGAAGGAAGCATCTCGAGTTTTTATCGCCTCATCATAGGTAAACGGATCTGCTTCCACATGATAGGTGACGAAGTTATCTCCGAAGTCCTTCTGTCTCATCACCCTCTTAGTCTTCGGCTCTGCGAGTTCTAGTTCGAACGTTGTCTCTTAAGAGACAACTTCTTCTTGGACTAAATTTTTATTGGAAGCATCTGCCCCTCCACACCCACTCTATTCTCCGATATGTCCATGAGAACAATGTTCTTGTGCCATAAAAATTTATCTTCAAAGATTCTACATTATAAGATTTGATGATACGATTTGATTCAATATCAAGAAACCTCCGAGCATCACTCTTCTTATCATAACCCAAGAAGATAGTCTTCGTAGTCCTCATTCCTAGCTTTTGAATCTTCAAGTCTAAAAGCTTCATATATGCCAAACACCCTGACACTCAAATGACTTTCAAGTTGGGTTTGACATTGAACCAGAGTTCATGATGAGTGACATTGAAAGTTGCATACGGTACTCTGTTCAAAATAAAAGTAGCCGTAAGCGAGCTTCTCCCCAGGACTAGTTTTACGACCAGTAATTAACATCATAGAGTCATTATGTATGTCAACGTCCTGTTATTCCTTTCTGCAACTATATTTGATTGAAAAGAATACTGAGCAATTATCTCATTAACAATTTCATGTTCTCTACAGAATGATGCAAATTCAAAAGACCTATACTCTTTGCCTCAATTACTTCTTTTTCTCTTGAGTTGTTGTCCAGTTTGACATTCAGCTTCAGTCTTGAACTCCTTGAACTTCTCGAATGCTTCATCTTTTGACTTGATCAGATAGACGAACGTGTACTTCGAGTAGTCATCGATGAACGTAATAAAATACGTTATCCTAGCTTTTGTGGAGAAATGCTTGAAGTCATAGATATCAGAGTGCACCAACTCGAGAAGATATGTTCTTTGGTTTACGGTTTAAATATTTGTTTGGTGAGCTTCGTATGTGCACAGACTTCACACTTCTATAACTCTTTACCCCTATATTTGGAGATAAGCCCTAGACTAGACATTTTATTTATTCTTTAATAATTAACATGTCCTAGTCTATTATGCCATAACTCAAGAGGATAACCAGAAGAAAAGACTACATTGACAATTTCAGTTGGAGTTACAAGTTGAAGTTTAAACATCCCTTCAGTACAAAATATTTTTCTAAAATATATCCCTTTATATGACATCATCATCTACCCAACGTTGATATCCATCCTCAAGCTCGTATTACACAACAAACTTCCTGACTGGTTCTTGGCTATTACCGGTACATACTTCACATCCTGAAGCAACGACTTCCCCGAAGTCAGTTTCAGTACCACTGTCCCGATCCCAAGTACTTCAGGTTGTGCCTAGTTCGCCATCGAAACCTTTTCGGAAGTAGGCTTATATGTGGGAACCACTCCTTCTTAGAGAAAATATGGCAGGATATACCAGTGTCCACCCATAAGTCAATGTCGATACCAGTTGAGTCAACTTGCCCAATCATACCAACCAAGTTAGTATCACCTAACTCTTTCAGTTTAAGCTTGGATCTATAGTCCTTCCTGTAATGGCCCTTCTTGCCACAGTTGAAGCAAGTCACATCGAACTTGGACTTTGGCTTGAAAGAAGCCGACTTCACCTTCAGATGGTTGAATTTCTTCTTCTTATTATGGGAAGCCTTCTGCTTCTCCTTGGAGTCTCCAGCATGCACCATATTGGCCTTGGCCAACTGTTTAGAAAGAGAGTCCACTTTGAATTGAGCCCTTAACTCGTCTTCAACATGGATCCTATGCAGGAGGCGCCTAAGATCGACCTACATCTTCTTACAGTGCATGTCCGCAATAAAGCTGCTCTACCCAGGCGGGAGTTTGGCGACAATACCCCCACGATGAATGGATCAACTAAGGGCATACCATCATCCTTAAGTTTTTGACGTAGCTTGAGAAATTTCTTGACTTGAGGCAACATCATATTGTCAACCTCAAATCGCATCTTCTAAAACTTTTTTGTCACATGGATCTTCATTCTATTCTCATCTGACTTGTAGGGCATATCCAGAGACTCCCAGATATCCTTTACATATCCCGTATTGTTGTATGACTCCGCCATAGAGTTTTCCATAGAGTTCAAAATTAGCAGTTTGCAGAGGTTGTTCTCTCTCCTCCTCTTCGTTTGTAAAGAAGTAGCCCCAGCAATCTTCTGAGCATCATTCCGAATAGTCAGCTTAGATTCTATCAATACATAATCTACATTCATGAATTGAAGATTGAGACTGAACTTTCTCTTCCAGATGCCAAAATGCTCACCGTCAAACTTTTTAAGTTTGTTAAAACTTGTGTCGAGAAGGTTTGCACGGTTATTCTTTAAGTTACTTGGATCTTACTTTGAGATTGTTAGTCCCAAGGCTTAATTAAACGATAGTAGAATAGAAACCAGAAACTGAGGTTCATGCAAACTTTACAGTCTACTGTTTGTTTGATCCTGAAGTTGTAGTTGGGATCAGGAGTTCACATAAAAGTTTTCTCTCTGATATCCTCAATTTTCAACTAAGAAGAATGATATATCTCTTGATTACAACTTTCAGAAACTGATTATAATAAAACAAAAATAAACTTTGTTCTTCCTTACAAACATAGTTGCAATAAGATAGAACGTAATACAACTTAGCAGAATAGAAGTAAAAAAAAGAAGATAAAAACAAAGCTTGTTGGGATAATGAAGATCAATGTTGCTCAAAGTAAAATTTGCCCCTACATTATCTGCTCCCAGGAACAATCAAGTTATAAGAAGAACTGCTGGAACGCTCAGCGTCACCTCTATCATGAACTCGCAAGAACTCTTGAACTCCAATGGTGGCAACAAGATGTTACACTCTCTGTCTTTCAACTTCAAAGTAAGTTCTCAAAGGGGCACGAAGAGAGTATTTGAAGAGTATGGTGGAAA
This sequence comes from Iris macrosiphon, assembly GCA_036927795.1. Taxonomy (NCBI): domain Eukaryota; kingdom Viridiplantae; phylum Streptophyta; class Magnoliopsida; order Asparagales; family Iridaceae; genus Iris; species Iris macrosiphon. Next base: position 140,924,462 of record JAYESA010000019.1, on the reverse strand, counting down.
CTTAACCCTAATCATGGGTGATAATTAGAAAAGATAGGAATGAATTAAATTCAAATCCCACAAAAATCATATCTGAATTAGTGACCCATTTTTTTCTAACCATTCAAATCCTACAATCAGCGGGTATATGGGTGTGCCATCAAAGCTGCACTTTGCGTCCTTGAGCCCGAGTCCATTGGGACTTAGCTCCTAAGGGAATTTGTCCATGAGAGTGACAAAAAGCATAAATATTTTCTTTAAGGAGTGAATCCCTATTCCTCCTGGAATAACATGCCCATATGGTACCCACATGTGTCATACTGTCACTACCTTATTTCTAGATGAGGGTAGATTTGTTATTTAGCATATTTTATTATTTAGTGATTAAATATTTATATATTGTTCTACTAATTATTTATTATGTGTTGTGCTAATTATTTATTAGTTAGTGGGCTAGCCTATTATTTTGACTTGTTATTAGTGGACCCAATTAGGTTATCATGACGCATTAAGCCCAACATTGGGCTAGGCCCATTAGACTCATTTCCTTTAGTTAATTTAGGAGATTAGATTAGTTTACTGTAGAATTAGAAGCTTTATAATATAGCCCTCCCTAAATAAACCTCATAACTATTAGTGGGGGGTATCGTGGATATTACATATTGCATGGAGAGGGAGAAAGGGGGTCGACCATAGAGGGGAGTCTCTCTCTCTCTCTCTCTCTCTCTCTCCTCTCATTAATTCATTCATTCTAGATCCCCAATTATGTTCTACCCCAAATCAATTTATCCCTCAACCAAATTTACCCTAATTCACTCTCATTCTTTTCCAATTACATTATCTAAGAAGCATTAGAACTTGAATTGCAAGGACTACTTGGAGAAGGAGGAATTGGCAAGGAGCATGTGTCCTAATTGTGTCCATTTGAGCATTTTATTGGGAATCTAACTCCTAATAGGTAAATTATGATTTTTACCTATAATCTAAACTCTAATTCATACATTTAACCATTAGAAAATCTTTCTTGGCTTAGGGCTATCCATAAAAACAAGAACTAGATTCATAGGACCTCTATTATGATTTCTACATGGAGGTTTGTGCTTATTTTAAAGAATTTTGAGATTGATACATCAAGTGTGTGTCATGAGACCAATTAGATCTAATTAGACTTAGATTGATGCTAAAGGACTATATATATATCCATAATTGGACCAGAGTAGAGTGTATCATGGTATTTTGTGATACTGTATGATTCGGAATTCATTTTGGGTGATTTTTGTAATTACTCTTCAAATTGTTTGTAGCAAGTTACTTTAGTTGTATTACGATATTTATGATATATATAAATAGTAATTATGGTGAATTGAGAGTTTTAATACTTCGTTTGAGAGCGTATCATATAGTATCTCATATATGCATGCCAAGTGTTTGGTTTAATGCCTCTAGTGTGTATATGTGTAGAGTTGAGTGTATTTTTGGCTATAGAATTTGGGAACTTTATGTGCAACCATAGACTGAAATATAAGTGACTGTGCAGTGTCAGTCATCTTAAGAAGATTGTAGGTTGGTGTATCAGTAACTGTGCTAAGAGTATATTGTGTGAAGGTATGTGTGTGTGGGTCTTGAATAATAGTAATAGGTACTATGGGTATAGAAGTATGGTAGTGATGTTGAGTTATTCATAGTGAGGGACTAGGATTAGTCGAAGGGAGTGAAACAGCAGCTGCAGCAGTGCTATAATACACTGCAGTGTATTACATTGAAGTGAAGGGATATCGAGCAGTACATTGCAGCAAGAGATGGGTATGCCACAGTCCACTGGTGACTAGGTATTACTGCTACGAGAGGTAGGGGAAAAGTATTCAGCAGCTGTGAGCATTGCAGCAAGCAATGCATTGGTATGTAACTGTAGGCCTCCAGTTGAGACATGTTCATATTGGTGCAATACAAATAGGTTGCAGGTAAGGAAGAGAACATCAGTAACAGTAGCAGTATTAACATCTAGGAGGGCTCAGGTAATTGAGTCTAGTAGTATCAATACATACAAGGAGCATATGGGTAAATGTTATGCAATGCTAGTAACTTGTGTGGCTACATAGGTTGAGGAAGGCATTGAGTTTCAATTTAGAGCAAGACCGTAGGAGTGTTTAGTCGGTAATAGAGTTGGAGGAGTAAAAGTGAGGGGAGCTCAGGCTTTGATGTTAAAGACAACAACAACATTGAGCTCAGTGACAACAGTGAAAATGCACTAGGTAGCAAAGGTATTCATTGCAGATTTATAGGTGAGAGAATAGCTTCAGTGTTCATCAATATACTGTACTTAGCTGTAATATCGAGAAGGCATGTACAACAGCAACATCAGTTCAGTAAATATTGAGTGTTAGGGGGATTCAGATACCTGGGTAGGAGTTTGTATTAGTATCAGATTAGTTTGGTTTTGATGTTGGGATTGGCAAAGGTTATACTGCAATGTATATTTGAGTTCAGGTTAGATTTGGAGGAAATTGGTATCAGGGTAGGAATAAGGAGAAAGACCAATGACTGTAGGTAATAAGGTTATGTTCAGTTAGTAAAGGGATATAATATCAAGCTAAAGTATTAGTTCGGTATTGACACCAAGATACAGTTAGTTAAGGTGTTAGATACCATGTTAATATTTAATACTAAGATGTTATATATATATATATATATATATATATATAGGTTATGTGTAGATGGATATATAGAGTATCCTATTATCTAGTGTATAGATAATTAGTGTTACTAACTAATGTTGGCTAGTGTTAGCTAGTTAGTGACTAATATGGACTAATTACTTTAGTTTGACCTAGAAACATAGGTATGACTTAGTTTTGACTAATATTGACTAGTTTGACCTAGTTTAGGTAGAAATGACATAGAATAGCATATTTAGTGCATTTTAGTTTATTTATCACTTTATTACAACCAATTAACATACCATTCATATATAAGTGTATGTAATACCTGCTCAGACACCGAGTTATTTTATTTGCTCAGGACCACAAGCGAGTACATTCTCTGATAGTTTTTTTTATTTGATAGTCTCTATGTTTCATGTATTTAGTATTGAGATATTTGATTCCTGACATGATGGTTACATGAATTAGTATTCATGGATCTTAGTCATGAGATATTATTGTTGTGATTACTCAGTGATCGTCGTATCGTGCTTCGTGATTACTCAGTGATTACTGTGATATCTTAGTGATAATATAGACCATGATCATAGTGCATGATATTATAGACCGTGTAGAGGGATATAAGTGTTATAATGTGTCTTTATTTGGATCTGTATACTAGTCGGGGGGAGGAAAAGTATTAGTGGATATGTGATCATACCTTATAGCTCGTGATTTAGTATAGCCCATAATAGATAGCAGATTATGCAACTCATGTATGATCATACTAGATTCCCTTTTTATATATAGCCCGTGTTAGACCCAAGTTGATCATATTATCTTATTAATATTTTAAAGCACATGTAGTATATTGTTTCCTCTATTCCAGTTTATTACATTGATGTGCCTCACCATATTATTCTCAGTTTATTTTTATTATTTACCATAATGCTCTTTCTCGTAGTATTTGCTAGTTCAGTTACTTTCATCATTTATTTTTATTACTATTGTTGTTTTATAGTTTCTGTCAATTATTGGAACTGTTATTGGATTATACTTGGATCCAATCCTGACTGGATATATATTTTTAGATAATTTATTAGAGGACTGGTGTCTTACGCATTATGGGCCACAGGATGGCGAGACAGTTGAGATAGCATCCGTAGAGCCTATTGAGATAGTACCAGCAGTCGATGAGACTTAGCTAGTTCATTTATGATATTGTATATGGTAGTAAAAATTTTTTGGCATGTATTATATTTGAGATCATTGTGCTGAGATTAGGCTATTAGAATTGGACTTATGATGTATTGTGACTCTGTATTTTTTTCTTCTATTACATATCATGCCATATATTTCTCTAGTTTATTATTGTGGTTAAGTATTGTTTATTATTATTATATTATCATATTGTCCTCCATTTGGGAGTTGAAATATCTTGACATATATATTATATATATTGTGTGAGATATTTAGATTGTATTATTGACCTAGACAGCGTTCTACCATCGATGCTGCAGCATTGGATGGATGTACCCACGTACTCGTGCCCCTACACCGGGTACAGGTCATACAGGTGGTGACCCATACAGGTCTAATAGTAGTACTCAAACTTGGAATATTACTACAAGCCTATTATATGATATAGGACTAGGGATATAGGATAAGAGGATACTCAATCACAACTAGGAACATTTCTAATCTATTAAATTTATTACCTGTATTATTCATAATAATTACTTTTTTTGAAACTTTACTATCCTTCATTGATGCTATCTTATCTTGCACAATATTGATTCCTTTATTTTGAATCTATCTTCAGGAAGCCGTCGAAGACCCGATCATAGCGCTCTAGAGTAGTTTTGGCTAGTTCAGTTACTTCGTCACCTTAGAGAGAGAAAATAGCTACTATTCTGGCTTCTTTCGTTCAGAGGGTCACCTCACCAGTCCAGGTGGGGATTTCAGCAGCAGCTTTTGGGGGTTCTCCACCACCAGTTTTGAGGGCTATTCCGGTAGTTACGGAGGACCTTCCACCCTCACCACCCATGCCAGAATATGGGACGCAGATGTTTGCCATATTCTGAGAGATGATGGCAGCGTAGTAGAGGCAGATAGATGTTTTACGTCAGGGCATCGAGAGTGCTCACCATTTAGTGTCACACCCCGATCCCGCAAGGGTCGATCATCCTCACTTTGATCCTTTATGGAATCGATCATCCTCGCTTGGGCGTGATGTCGTGCGAGCTTAGAGTTATGCTCACATAAGACAATAACGTGCAGTGATAGAAATCCATTTGAAACACAAAGTATAGGAAGAAAATATGCTTTTTCTTGATAATTTAAAGTAATTTACATAGATTTTATATTTGATGCGCCTCTCTGTCACGACCTGCACCCTGGATTTAGGCATGAGTTATGAGTATGTCCAGCCTACGTTGTAGTATCGATAGTAGAACAATATACAATAAGCCACAAGTATAATCTGTAACTCATAACATATATACATCTCCACATTATACTCAATCACAGGTACTAGTTTAAATAAAATATACCAAGATAATAATGAAATAATAATCTCGATGCGGGTCCAAGGAGTCTCCCCAAAAACTAAATATCCAAAGTACAATATTCAAAATACTTTAGAAAAAATTGTCGGAGAACAATCCAGTCCAAAATAACTAACAAAACCAACTACTCTACTAAACTACTCTATTGCAGACGGTATCTGAGTTGTTAACTCTCCCTGATCCTCCGGAAGGGCAAGATCAGGCTCTATTATGTTGATAGCATACGGTCCATAATGTGTAGAAATTGTATCCTCATCGTAGTCACCTAAATTATGGTTATCCAGTCAGGAAAGGAATGAGTACATCACAGTAAAATTAGTTCCAACACATAGTAGAAGCTATAAGACAATAAATAGTAAAGAATATATGATAGCAACAAAACTGAAATCATAATAAGGCAACTAGAATGACTAAATGCTAAAGTCCTGTCATGGAAAAGCTGTAGTACAATATCTCCAAGCAACAAAGTAAACAACTGTAATATATGGAAGAACAGATAGGAATAACTACTCTATGTGATTTAAAATATCTTGTTGACATGTGAATGGCTTAGGGGTAAAATCCGGCAAACCACGTGTCATGCATGGCTGCTATTATTCCAGTAAGACCATAGGATAGAAAGGGTAGTTCATACGTCCACTAAGTATTTCCTATCCCTATGAGTACAACATAGATTCTGAACCAGTCACGAAGAAATAACAATAATCCAGAACAGTCATGCATCTCATAATAAGAATCCATCATACTAATGAGTGTAACAAGTATCAAGAATCAAATAATCAATACCAAGCATGCATTATAGAAACTATCAAGCACTGAAAGTAATCACGAAAATATACTTTCCTGTGGTCCTTAGCTGTGGTTGGATCATGTCCCAATTCGGAGTCCAAATCCTACGTATGATATGTTACCATGTCAAAAGATAAGTTATTTTAATTTATTTAATTCTAGAATAATTACTCTAAAATCATATTTTAATCTTATTATTCTAATTTTTAGGTTAATTCCTAAATTTGTACAAAGAAACTGACTTTTATCAACTCGAGACTCATGGTACGCAAATCGAGGCAATTTGTTGACTGAAAAGTCAACCAATACAAACTCGACTTTCATGCATGATTTCTTATAGATTTCAGCATTACCAATATGCTGGACTTTATAGCTCATCCGAATTCAAATTTATTTGGAAATTATTGTACATACCAAAATTGTATTGTGCAACGGTGGTTGATTGCTAACCTAGAAGTTCTACAGAATTAACAGTCCAAAAAAATTTTGGATTAAATTTTGAGAAAAAATATATCAGTGATCTCGATATTAGCTTTCCTAAACTTCAAACGGTTTGTGATTCTGATTCCTGGTTCTCCCAGAATCGCGAAAACATCGAGACGCATCTATTTTTAGACATGCTATGCTCTACGAACTTTTTAGAATTTAATATTCATAATTTTATGAAATAACTTATATATTCAGAAAATTAACCTCAATACGATTCTAATACAAAAAATTGGGCCACGTTTGGAGTCTGAAGCTATGAGTAATGGCTTTTGGAATATGAACGAACCCTAGATGACAACTCCCCAAAATCGGCTAAAAGAAAAACCCTAGAAGTTATAACCAGAATACTATATATATAGAGGAGAGAGAATGAGCCGTGGCTCAGAGTGTGCCATGTGGAAGCAATTCGCTACTTCCCACTCAGATCAAACGGCCAGGGTTCAGCCCGGCTTGCCTCGGCTGAGTCTGAGTTAAATTCGACCTCGGCTCAGCTCGAGGCCGGCTCGGCGACCTGGCTCGACTCAAACTCACCCCCCTCTCACTGACTGCTGGGCCCCACTGTCTGGGCCGCTGTGGCTGACACGCGGGCCAGGTTGGCTGCTGACTGGGTATGTTTGTTTTATTAGGGTTTTTTTTTTAAAATTATTTTTTAATTCAGTTTTGCATAATTAACTCAAAATAAATGATAAAATAATCAAAATATTCTCAAAAAAAATTGAAAATATATTTGATTATTTAGAACCTAAAATAAAAGTTTGAAATATTTTTAATTATGTTTGACCCTAAAATAAATTCCTGAAAGTCCTAAGAAATTAGTGTTACTAGTTTTGAGTTAACAAAAAATTGTGGAAAAAATTCTAATAGCCCCAAATTAACCTAATAACAACATTTAAGCTAGAATTTCATGATACGGAGGTTACACTCTCTGCTACTTGATTTGCATTATAAAAGAAAAACTCAAAAGGTAGGGCATGCTCCATCAGATAAGCCTTGTCGTCCGTATATTACACCCTTGTATAGATTAAAAATCTATGCCTCCAAAATAAACTGGCTTCAACTATACTTCAAAGTAGAAGAGCTTCTAACGCCTTCTCTTCTATCCACTAGCATTGCACACCCTGAGTACCTGAAATATTTGCCCACAATATGGGTCAGTACTCAGCTTGTACTGGTGAGCGAGACGAACCTACTCGCCTAAATTAACAATTGCTTATTAGGGGCGAGCATGCATTAAAATGATCTTGCTATTATGAACTAAGTGAATTCAGTTCATATCAGTTGCATGGTTTTAGAGGAACAAATAGCATTAAACCCATAGAGCACATCGGTCTCTTACTCAACCGATGTGCGCCTTCTCAGCACCGAAACACAAGTATACTTAAGATCTGCACAAGATAATAGATTAGCATGTGTTCTATCTATATGAGATCATTAGTGCGATCGACATCATGGGGACTTATCCAAGATAATGAGGTGCGCCCTATCAGCTCGGGTAGCAAGCCCTGCTGAAGGTCCCACAATGCATCGCGACTAGCACGATCAAATATTTTCCTTCGGGTCGATACGATTCCAGTGCCTCAGAATACCGTTTCAAGTAAATGACAAACCATGTACACAAGTTATCCCAGACTATGCATATGTGTGAATAGTTCAACTATCATACAATGCATGAGATGAAACAGAAGAAGTAAAGCAGCATTATATATACTTATGCAATATTTTATATTTTCTCAAAGCCGTATTCCAATTTTGGTATCCCGTGGGTCCAAACTTTTCGAGGCACCAAGCCGCAACCAATATTTCAGATGCATTCCATCAGGAAGTTTCTTGGTTTCAAACCACAATTGCTGCTTCATTTTGAAGCTCGTGTACATGAATATACAAGTTAGTATATAATTCCTATATTCCTTTCTTAGTGGCTGGCATGCATTATGGCTAAGTATTTTCTAGGCGTTCAGTCGGGCATCATCGATTGAACGTTTGAATCATTAGAGATATGGATATGAAGAAGTTGGAAAGAAGGGTCCGAACCACCCATCGATTAAGAAAAGTGCTAAAAGAAGGAGTCCCGCCTAGCGACGATCAAGCGTCAGTTACGCAGACCTGCAATAGCACAAGCACCGGGTTAGAATCATTTTGCCTAGCCTTCCTCCTGAGCTCCCTAAGAACCAAAGCTCCAAGCAAGAAGGCCAACAGCAAAAACCAAGCAAATTGAAAGCAACACCAAAACAAAATCCTAAAGCGACATCAAGAAAACCAAGCAATAAAATACAAAAACTATTGGACTCGTTTTAATAGAGACATATCCATGAGTTGGAAAGGATCATCACATTTTGTTCGTGGTAAGAGGATACCGAAGATTCTAAACACCAAGCTATGACTCAGACAGACTAGCCATAAGCCCAGTTATATAGTGCGCATCCCGGTCGTTACGGAATATGAGATACTACATTTAGCACTAGCAGCTATGGAGAAGGTAGTGCTTATCCAGCCGTAGATCGTTCTACCTTATCCTACCCTGTACCAACCAAGGCCGGGTATTATCATTAATTTTATGATAATGGGTCCCAAGGAGTTTAAGGGAATAGAAGGGATCTTGTACGCTGATGATTGGATTGAGGACGTAGTGAGGACCCTGCGGCTGGCATAGATTTCAGAGAGTCTACAGGTGGAGGCAGCGGGCAACCAGATATTCGATATTGTACTAACATGGTTTTATACAAACCGGAGGATCGCGGTGCCAGGACTGACTTAAGAATCCTTTAAATAGCATTTCATGAAGATTTTTTTTTCGGACGTGGCTCTGAGTGCCCTAGAAAGCCAGTTCCTAGACCTCGTCCAGGGGAGCATGACGGTGGACGAGTATGCCGCAGAGTTCTACAAATTAAGCAAATTTGTGGAGGGGCAGAACCCCTTAGGGAAGGCTAGGAAGTTCTGAAAGGGTTTAATCAGGGAGGTCAAATCTCTCACTTGGGGACACCGTACAGCTATATTTGAGGAGATCCTGATGGATGCACAGAGGGCTGAGGATGACTTGGAGCTCAAATCTACGAGGATGAGAGACACATCAGGGGGAGCTAGCAGTAGTACTGGTCCATCCAAGCGACCCACTTCCAGTAGTAGAGGACCTTCCAACCGCAGAGACAATAGTTTCATGTACCATTTCGAGCACCAGCGTAGCAGGCATACCAGACCCCGAGACCAGCACAGTAGGCCCCGTAGTGTACACACTGTAGGAAGATTGGATATACACGGGAGGTTTGCAGGAAGAGGCTTGGAGTGTACCTCTATTGGGGAGAGCTAGGCTACCAGTTAAGGGAGTATCAAATGGCTCCAGTTCGAGCAGGGCACAGAGAGCACCAGCGAGGCCACCTTCGAGACAGCAGAGGGGACCTCCTTTACCGACTCAGCAGCAATATTTTGTCCAGCAGCAACAGAGAAGTGCACTACAAGGGCGAGCTTTCTCCATGAATGTTGAGGAGGAAGAGCCAGTCGAAGATGTGATATCAGGTTAATTTCTTCTTGATTCTATTCCAACTTATGCTTTATTTAATTTTGGTGCTTCCCATAGTTTTATATCTGTATCTTTTGCTCTTAAGCATCGTTTAGAGGCTGAACCTTTAGCTAGGACTTGCAAGATCATAACTAGGGTGGCATTATCCTGGTCAGTGATATTTGCAAGAATCAAAGATCTGTTATCACTGCCATATTTTCTAGAAAAAAATATTTTGGTCATTTATAATTAATTAAATATTATGCATATTGAATATTTATTTATTGTTAGATGTTAGTATATAATTTTGGACTTGTGTTAGTGGACCTAACTAGTTTAGATTAGATCTATGGACCAATATTTAATTCTAGTTAGAATTGAGCCCAATAGTACGCCCATTCATTAGGAGGATGATTAATTAGTTAAACTAATTGGACTAGAACCTTCCCTCCTTAATTAATTTCTTCATGAAAAGGTCCAAGAGATATTATGGAAATTCCATAATAGCTTGGAGGTGGGGGCAAATAGCCAACCTAGTTAGAAATGGGGAGAGTTTCTCTCTTTATTTTTTATTTCAAATCTAGATCTAGAATTTCTCTCTTCCAAATTCTCTCATTTCTACATCAAATTTTACCCAAATTTCTTCCTTAATCATTATTGGAGGCTATTAGAGAAAGAATCTACAAGGAGGAAGCAAAGATCTACATGGTGGAGCAAGGATCTATAAATTGGAGGCTCTTGACACTCAATTTAGATATTTTATTAGAAATCCATCTCTCAATAGGTACAATACAGTTTTTCCTCTCTAATTAGACTCTAAATCTGTATTTTAATCATTAGGAACCACCCTATATACTAAGACTACCCATAGGAATTAGAATTAGGTTCATAGGAGGCCTATGGAGAAAGTTATGTAGTATTTTGTATCGATTTTGGGAGAATTTCGAGATTGGCACATCATGTGTTTATCAATAGGTCAATTAGACCAAATTAACATATGGTTGGTTGTGTATGACTAGTATCATGTCCATAATTATTATAATATTATAATTATAATTATTATGTGAGATATATGTATATATATATATTTATATGTATATTCTATAATTCTTGGTGATGTGTTGGTGATCATGGGAGAGTAGGAGTTCATGTGCATCTCTAGTATGGTTGTATGTATATATATATATATATTGTGATATTATGGTTATATATATATATATGTGTGTGTGTGTGTGTGTGTGTGTGTGTGTGTGTGTGTGTGTGTGTGTGTGTGTGTGTGTGTGTGTGTGTGTGTGTGTGTGGATAAGTGTATGTGTGTATAGATGTGTGCATGTGAGCTAGAGGGAAGAATTAGAAGCATAAGCAGTAAGAGAAGCAGTCGGATAAGCACCAGAAAGCAGCAGCAAAAGCAGCATAAAACAGTAGAAGCAGCAGTACTAGCAGTAAGCAGAAGCAGAAGCAGCAACAGAAGCAGTGATAAGCTGCAGCAGAAGCAGCGATAAGTAGCAGTAGCGATAAGCAGCAGTGGAATTAGAAAGAAGCAGTACTTAAGGGTTGAGTTATTGATAAGCTAGTGGTTTATTTAGATAAGTTAGTTTTATATATTGATTAGTAAGTTAAGTTTATATCTATATATAAGTTATATACATATATAAGCACTAGTTAGCATTGGTTAGTATTATTTCTATATTACCTTGAAGTTACATCAAGGTAATGAGAGTGAGGTATCTTAGATACGGGTATTAAATATCATGAGGTATATTAGTATATTAGTTAGTATAGTATTGTTATAAGTTTAAATGCATATTAGTGTATAGTGAGGTGTATGGGTAGTTAGTTATATGTTAGATGTTGAATTACTTTGTGATACCAAGGTAATATCAAGGTACTGGTTTATACTCAAGGTATTGGGTTTGAGTATCAAGATGGTTGTGTAGGCGGTGAGATACCACTTTTGGTTCAAAGCCAAGGTATCTACTTAGCACTAGTTTAGCTAGGAGTATTATATATTATTGTCTTGTATACATATTATTGTATTTTAATATCTAATAAATTTATGTATCTTATGATACGGTATTTTGTTGGTTTCCTAGTATCCTATTATAGCTATTATGGCCTAGTTACATAATGTATGGATCCAATATCCTAAAGATAGACTCTTGCAACCTAGAAATAGCTAGTTTGAGCATATTTGACTAGTTTGGCCTAGAGTTGACCTATTTTGACTATTTTGACTTAGAAATGATTTTATGACCTAAAAGTTGACTAGTTTAACTTATTTTTATTCCAAAATCTTGTATTAATATAATATTTCATATTTATGTATTTCAGGCACCGTACTAGACATCTTTGATACTGTTCACCAGATTCCAGGCAAGTACATTCTCTGATAGTTTCTCATTCATGATATTATCTATGTCTCTTGTATTTATTATAGATATCCTTAATTTCTTGACACGATGGTTACACGGATTGGTATATCCAAATCTCGTCATGAGATATTATTCCTTTGTATTTATGATATATCTTATGCAAGCCTTGTTACCTTATTCTTCTTGTACAAATACAGACATTGATTCATGAGAAGATTAGCGCCCTTCTTGTGGAATCCCGTGTCATAATGTACCATGGTTGGATCTACTATACCAGTCGAGGACAGGGAGTGTTAGTGTAGATATATGATTATACCCTTCTTATGCATGTATTGTTCCTTGAATAGTGTTAATCATAAATCGTACGTATGATTAACCAGGTAATTATCCTTGTGCAAGTTTTTAAGCCGACCACAAGTTGAAGCTGGTACTCACTCACTTAGTAGTAGTATTTTTTGTCCATTCCTATGATGCTTATTTATTGTATTTAATTCCAGTATTTCCTATATTATATATCTCTTATATCTGTATATTGTATCTTATATATTTACATCTATTTACTGTTACATAGTTTATATCATTTATTGGAACTACTGTTAGAGATGTACTTTTCTCCTTTCCTGACTAGATATTTTTTTTTCAGATGACATTGAGGAGTGGTACCCTACTCACTACGGGCCTCAGAACGTAGTGGGCTTAGAGCTAGAGACTTTGGCTCAGGAGGGTCTCATCCTGATTGAGATAGATGACCCATGACTCGTAGTTTCGTAGTTAGATTCTATTTGTACTGTATTTGTCTCCAGCTCAATTATTAGTATTTTCTTATATAACTCATTGAATATTATTTTGTCTTGTGAGTTATATTTTGACTCTTCAGTTCTTTATATCATATTCGTGTGATTGTTATATCTTATAGATATGTGATTGAGTATTCCTAATTTATTGGTGGCATTACTATACCTTGATTGCTAGATAGATAGTTTACCCAAACAACGTTCTACTGTTGATGTTGCGGCGTAGGCGGTACGTACCCACGTACTCGTGCCCCTATACCGGGTGCGGATCGTGACACATTTTTAGTGGTGGCCCATATAGGTCTTGAAATAGGCTCATAATAGAACTCAATTCAGAGCAGCACTTATAGGATATAGGCTATAGGGTGAGAATACTCAATCACATTTAGGAAAAACTCTATTAATTCATTTCAACTATTTTTTCTTGATATTGATATTTGATCTTTAACTGTCCTTCTTTAAATACATTATATCATGTGCCATATTGATTCTATTCCAACTTTAGCTTTGTTTGATAGTGGTGCTTCCCATAGTTTTGTATCTGTTTCTTTTGCTCTGAAGTATCATTTGGTAGCTGAGTCTTTGCTTAGGAATTGCAAGATCATAACCGGTGGAGGCATTATCCTGGTTAATGATATTTACAAGGATCGGAGAGTTACTCTGGGAGGCCAGAAGCTGAGTGCGTGTCTACTTGTAATACCATATTCGAGTTACGACATTATACTCAAGATGGATTGGTTGAGTAGGCACTATGCTAGTATAGATTATAGAGGTGGTACAGTTTTGTTTAGCCTGCCAGGAGAGCCAAAGTTTAAGTTTTCCAGAGGAGCTGCAGAGCAGGGTGAAGGCATTATCTATGGAGCTATGATAGAAGATAAGGAGTTGCCGCATTCGTTGATAGTAGAGTTATTGGATATATTTCCTGAGGAATTGCTAGGATTGCCGCCAGATCGAGATATTGAATTCTCTATAGACTTGGTGCCAAGTGCAGAACCAATTTTGCAATATGTCTATAGAGTAATCAACAGCGAGTTGGTTGACCTGAAGAGACAAGTGGATGAATTGCAGGATAAGGGGTTTATCAGATCCAGTTCTTCTCCGTAGGGAGCCCCGATATTGTTTGTACAAAGAAGGATGGGTCGGTGAGCATGTGCATCGATTACAGGGTATTGACTAATCTCACTATCAAGAATAAATATCCGTTGCCACTAATTGAGGACTTGTTTGATCAGTTGAGTGGCGCCAAGGTATTTTCTAAGATAGACTTGAGATCAAGCTACCACCAGGTGAAAGTGAAATTGGAGGACATTCCAAAGACTGATTTTAGGACTCGGTATGGCCAGTATGAGTTCATGGTGATGCCGTTTGGGTTGACTAATGCCCCGATGATATTTATGAATTTGATGAACAAAGTATTCCACTAGTACCTTAAAAAGTTTGTGGTGGTGTTCATCGATGACATACTCATATACTCGAAGATACCGAAGGAGCACGACGAGCATTTGCGGATTATGTTGGATGTGTTGAGGAAGGGGAAGTTGTATAGGAAGCTGTCTACGTGTGAGTTCTTCCTGGACAAGGTGGAGTTCTTAGGAGATATTGTAACTGGTGATGGAATTTTAGTGGATCCGAAGAAGATCGCAGCAGTGGAATCTTGGAGGACCCTGAGTTCAGTTGCAGAGATCAGAAGTTTCTTGGGTTTGGCAGGCTACTACAGGAAGTTTATACAAGATTTTTTGAGGATTGCCGAGCCGATGATTAGACTCACCAGGAAGGATGCAGATTTTGTTTGGACAGAGGAGTGCCAGGTTGCTTTTGTGGATTTGAAGACGAGATTGACGTCTGCTCCTATTTTGACGTTGCCATCAGGGTCTGAAGGTTTTACTATTTATAGTGACGCATAGGAAAAAGGTCTGGGTTGTGTTCTTCAGCATAATGGGAAAGTGATTGCCTATGCATCCAGAAAATTGTGTCATCATGAGAAAAACTATCCTATACACGATTTGGAGTTGGCAATAGTCATCTTTGCCTTGAAGTTGTGGAATCGATATTTGTATGGAGAGCGTATGGAGATCTTCACAGACCACAAGAGCTTGAAGTACCTTTTCACTCAGAAAGAGTTGAACATGAAGCAGCATCGGTGGCTGGAACTGATGAAGGATTTTGATATATCTTTGCAGTAACATCCTGGGAAAGATAATATAGTTGCTGATGCCTTGAGCAGGTATCTGGTAGCTATGTTTTTGATGCAGGATAGGTATTTGTTAGAGGACTTGGAGAGATTGGGCATTAAGGTAATAGTTTCAAGTTTTTCCATACAGATATGGGGGTTGCAGATACACTCAGAGTTGATGTACAGGATCAAGGCAGCCCAGTATGAGGATGAATCTCTGAGGAGCATCAGAGCTCAGGTGAGAGCAGGATTGGAGGATAATTTTACCATTGCTGAGGATGGTTCTTTGCGGCATGGTATTAGATTATGTGTGCCTAGTGGGGAGCTGCATGAGGAGGTATTACAGGAAGTGCATCGCTCTCAGTACTCTATGCATCCAGGTTCCAACAAGATGTATCAGAATATCCGAGAGAGTGTATGGTGGAATGGCATAAAGAGGAAAGTGGCACAGTTTGTATCCAGAAGCTTAATATGCCAGCAGGTGAAAGCTGAGAGGCAGAGGCCAGGTAGATTAATTCAGCCATTACCGATTCCAGAGTGGAAGTGGGAGCACATTACTATGGATTTTGTGTCCGAACTTCCACGATATCCATGAGGGAAAGACGCGATTTGGGTCACCGTTGACAGGTTGACCAAGTCGGCCCAATTTTTGCCTTTTAAGGTAGGTTTGTCTATGGAGAAGCTGGCAAAGATGTATGTAAGGTATATCATTATCATACATGGGATTTTCGTCAGCATAGTCTTGGATCGGGATAGTCATTTCACTTCTCATTTCTAGAGGAGTTTGAAGGCAGGTTTAGGCACCCAGCTCATGTTTAGTACTGCATATCATCCCCCGACAGATGGGCGGTCGGAAAGGACTATTCAGACTCTCAAGGATATGTTGTGCACCTGTGTACTATATTTTAGGGGATCCTGGGAGGACCATCTCTATTTGGTAGAGTTTGCTTACAACAATAGCTACCAGGTTAGTATAAAGATATCACCATTTGAGGCTATGTACGGTCAAAGATGTCGTACTTCCTTATCATGGGACGATGTTGGAGAGAGAGTTTTGCTAGGGCCAGAGATGGTTATGGATGTAGCAGAGAAGGTTAACCTGATCAGAGACAGACTTCAAGTGGCGCAAGACAGACAACGGCATTGGACCGATAGCTACCGGAGACCTTTGGAGTTTGAGGTATTGTTTTAGATTTTATTTTGTGCTTGATATTGGTTGATTGTTATAAATTAAGTTCTTAAGGTTGTATTTTGTTCTAGGTTGGTGGTTTGGTGTTTCTGAGAATTTCTTCGACACGAGACACGATTCATTTCGGTGGAGGCGGAAAGCTTAGTCCGCGATTCATCGGACCTTTCAGTATTCTTGAGAGGGTCGGTATAGTTGCTTATAGACTAGACGTGCCGCCTGTATTGGATGGAGTGCACAATATGTTTTACGTGTCACAATTGAGATGGTACATGGCGGATCCTAATCACGTATTGGATTACTCAAAGATAGAGGTGGAACCTACTCTTAGCTATCCAGAGCAGCTAGTTGAGATTTTGGATTGGAGAGAGAAGGTGCTGAGGAACCAGACTATACCTTGGTACACATCGCATGGAGGCATCACTCTCTAAGGGAGTCTTACTTGGGAGAGAGAGAGGATAAAATGCGAAAGCGTTACCTATATTTGTTTTTACCTTAAAGTATGTTCTTTCCTGATTCTGTTCTATTTTTTATTTCTGGGGGTAGTTTCATCTTTGAATTTTGAGGACAAAATTATTTTAAAGGGTGTAGACTTGTCACTAGCACATTTTCTAGGAAAGGATTGGTCATTTCATAATTAATTAAATATTATGCATATTGAATATTTATTTATTATATTATTTATTTCTTGTTAGATGTTAGTATATAATTTTGGACTTGTGTTAGTGGACCTAACTAGTTTATATTAGATCCATGGACCAATATTTAATTCTAGTTAGAATTGAGCCCAATAGTAAGCCCATTCATTAGGAGGATGATTAATTAGTTAAACCAATTGGACTAGAACCTTCTAACCTTAATTAATTTTTTAGGACAAGCCCCAAGGGGTATTATGAATATTTTATGGTAGTTTAGAGGAGGGGCAAGTGGTCGGCCTAGTTAGAAATGGGGAGAGACTCTCTCTCTTTATTTTTTATTTCAAATCTAGATCTAGAATTTTCCTCTTCCAAATTCCTTCATTCTTAAATCAAATTATACCCAAATTTATTTCCAATTCCTTTCATAATCATCATTGGAGGCTATTAGAGAAAGGATATATAAGAAGAAAGCAAGGATCTACAAGGATCTACAAGTTGGAGACTCATGACACTCAATTTTGAGGTTTCATT
Organism: Iris macrosiphon; assembly: GCA_036927795.1. Classification (NCBI taxonomy): domain Eukaryota; kingdom Viridiplantae; phylum Streptophyta; class Magnoliopsida; order Asparagales; family Iridaceae; genus Iris; species Iris macrosiphon. The sequence goes on along the minus strand of JAYESA010000019.1, from coordinate 140,906,812 downwards.
GGGAATCTATCTTTCAATGGGTATAATTTAGTTTTTTCTCTCTAATTAGACTCTAAATTTATATTTTAATCATTAGAAACTATCCCATATACTAAGGCTACCCATAGAAATTGGAATTAGGTTCATAGGAGGCCTATGGAGAAAGTTATGTGGTATTTGTGTCAATTTTGGAAGAATTTCGAGAGTGGCACATCATATATTTGTTAATAGATCAATTAGACCAAATTGACATGTGTTTGGTTGTGTGTGACTACTGTCGTATCCACAATTGGATACATATAGGCTGTATCCCAACAATTTGGCAATATGGGTTGATTTGGGAGTTTTTTTCCGACACGGAGGTTTAAGCATGTCACATTTTGACACGGGCACGTAGTTGAGTAGCTAGCTTCGTATTATTCATAATTATGATTTTAGACTTGCTCGTATTATGCAGGATACGTTTGATGATATGGTGGAGCCGTATCGCAAGCATATCATAGATCTAGTGTGATACGGGTGTGGTGCACTCCACGTGTTTGTTCTTTGCATTTTAATTCAATTTACCTTGGTTATAGCTATTATAATATAATAATTATAATTATTATGTGAGATATATATATATTTATATGTATGTTCTATAATTTTTGGTGATGTTTTGGTGATCATGGGAGAGTAGGAGTTCATGTGCATCTCTAGTATGGTTATATATATATATATATATATATATATATATATATATATATATATATATATATATATATATGTATGTATGTATGTATGTATGTATGTATGTATGTGGATGAGTGTATGTATGTATGTATAGATGTGTGCATGTAAGCTAGAGGGAGGAATTAGAAGCATAAGCAGTAAAAAGAAGTGAGAGAAGCAGCCGGATAAGCAGCAGCAAAAGCAACAAAAAGTAGCAGCAGAAGCGAAAAGCTGCAGAAGCAGTAAGCAGAACAAGAAGCAGTAGCAGCAAAAGTAGTAAGCAGAAGCAGCAGCAGAAGCAGTAAGAAGCTACAGAAGCAGCAGCAAAAGCAGCGATAAGCTGAAGCTCAAGCAGCGATAAGCAGCAGTAGGAATTGTGAGAAGCAGTGCTTAAGGGTTGAGTTATTGATAAGCTAGTGGTTTATTTTTATAAGTTATTATATATATTGATTAGTAAGTTAAGTTTATATCTATATATAAGTTATATACATATATAAGCACTAGTTAGCATTTGTTAGTATTATTTCTAGATTACCTAGAAGTTACATCAAGGTAATGAGAGTGAGATATCTTGGGTACGGGTATTAAATATCATGAAGTATATTCGTATGTTAGTTATTATAGTATTGTTATAAGTTTAAATACATATTAGTGTATAGTAAGGTGTGTTTGTGGTATTAAACGAAAGGAATGAAATTGTATTTCAATGACGGGGTTTATGCGAAACCCGCGCCCTTCTGTTTACAAACAAACTTGTACAATGTAATCCTATACGAGGATGTGGGAGTACAATTTATTTAATCTGGGTATAAATTGCTATAGGTGTCTGATCTGCGGTCGATCACTTTAGCCCTTGGACCACTCGATGTTGAAGAAGTGCCGTGGAAGACAGGTAGCAGCTTCGAAGGTTGCAGAAGAGGTTGGACGCACGAGGCCAAGGTCGTCGATCCCTGCTCTTTGCCTGCTCTCCGGGCTCTCTCTCTCTCTCTCTCTCTCTCTCTCCCTCTCTCTTTCTCTCTCTCTCTCTCTCCTTGGACGGTAATTCTCTCCTGGATGATAATTCTTTTTCCGCCCTTTTTCCCCATTGATAGGGGTCTCTATTTATAGAGTTTTGGTGACAGTGACCACTCCGTCGGTGTAAAAACCGAGGAGTGGGAAGTACAATACCTTTTTACACAACGGTTAAAGTAACCAATGCCTGCGTATGGATGATCTTTTGAATGAGCGTATGACGCGGGTCCAACTAAGGGAACACAACGCGTACTATTGCTACGAAGATCACGGCGTAAGAGCCACGCAGGTAGGTATCCCGTGTGTAGAAACGGTTGGCGTAGAAGCCAAATGACTGTCACCCTGGCACAGAGGCCAGATAGGCATAGAAGCCGAATAGGCGTAGAAGCCGGATAGGCGTTGAAGCCGGGTAGGCGTTGAAGCCGGGTAGGCGTAGGAGCCGGAGAGGCGTTGAAACCGGAGAGGCATTGAAGCCGGAGAGGCGTTGAAAGCCGGAGAGGCGTTGAAGCCGGAGAGGCATTGAGAGCCGAAGAGGCGCTGAAGCCGGAGAGGCATTTGAGAGCCGAAGAGGCGTTGAGAGCCGAAGAGGCGTTGAGAGCCAAATGGGCGCAGGTCTTGAATGGGCGTAGAAGCCGCTGCATACCGTGCCCGAGTGCTGACGTGGACGTCTTAGCCGGAATCACGGCTTTCAAAGATGTAATCAAATCTTCTACAGAGATTTGCCATCATCCTGTGCATTAAATGCGAAGACGTGTTTCGAAGGTCTGCAGCCCTTCTGTGCATCCGTTTGCAGAGACGTGCCTTGACTGAACCTGTCATCGCTCCGTACAATTAGACGTAGAGACGTGCCTCGAGCTCCGTACGATGTGCAGCTTTTGACGTGGCAGGCGGTTTGTCTACTGCAGAGTGAAAACTGGCTTATGCCTGCCTGTGTAAAATAATGCAGCGTATCCCTCTGTGCGCAAAAGAGCGGTTTATGCTGAGGGGACGTTAGTAAACGATGGTTCGGTGGTATCTTAACCCAATCCTCTGCATTAAATGCAGGGATCCGCCATCATACTGTGGTGTGCGTCCCGAGGGGTCTGTGCTTGTTTCCAGCCGTCGTCTGGGTCGCCGTGCAGCACTTTTTGTCAGGAGTCAGAGGCCAGGTTCACTGCGTGACTTGACAGGTTCATTTCGGGGAAGACGAAGCGTTCCTCGTACGCTATTTTAACGCTGCTTTGAGAGCGGCTGAGTTTTTATGCCCTGGAGGCGATGGGGGGGGTCCCGTCTACGCCGAAGCGGTTTTGGACGTGCTGTACCCTTGAGCTCTTACGCCTGATGGCACTGAAGGCCTTTGCTTGCGCTGCTCTGTATCAATACGCCGCGTAGCTTTTGCCAGCGTATTTTTCATGCTTCTACAAGACCCCCTTCAAAGCTTTTAAATTCCTTGGAATTTGAAACGCTTTGAATGAAGCATGAATGGCCCCTCGTGACTCAAAACGTTTCTGAATGGAGCGTTGAAACGGTCGGTGCGGCCTTTATGGCAGATTTATTGGGGACCGCTGTGATCTCTTTTGCCTATAAAAAGGCGGGGGGGTTAACCTGTTTCCCTATATTCCCATCACCATGCTAAAATGATCGCCGGAGTTCGTCGGGTCGATCTGAGGAAGAAGGAGATCATGTTCTTCCAGCATGTTGGGAGCCGAAAAAGACGGCGTCTTCGAGCAAGTGTCCACTGCAGCGATGGATCATGGAAGGATATCTTAGCCTCCCTTGCTCGGGATAATCAGCAACTTTGTATGGCGTTGCACCGGGGGAGAGGAAGGGCCGCAATAGACCATGCCGCCTGCAAGCGGCGTCTTCTTCCGTTGTCTCCGGGGACGAGAGCAGATAGACTGGCTCCGTCCGGGATCGAGTTGGGAGAAATATCCCAATGCGATCTGTCATGGCGCTGGAGGCAGGAAAGCAGTTTGTAATCTGCCTTCTGTTGGAGTATGGGTCTGTGCCCATTTTGTATCCTCCCGCCACTATCATCTTCTTTGTTCATGGCTGCGGTAGCCGATGAACAGCTGGAGAAGATGGATGAAGAATTGATGCCCAGCGAGAACCTATCAGTACAGCTTCTGGGCAATCTTCAGACGATGATGAGGAAACCTCTAATAGAGGCGTTTTCCCTCATATGTAACCATGAAAAGTGAAGAAAAAAATCCCGTAGACAGGATTTCCCTCATATGTAATCATGATTTTAATCTTCAATAAAGTCGTCTTTTCTTCATATGATCACTTGCCATACGTTGCTGTGAAGTCTGAATGTGTGCAGCTTCGACACGTCTGATACTTTACGCGACTCTGTACAGAGAGTACTAGGTTCTTTCCTGTTCTTTACGTGCAGCGGATAGTGCATAGAGCGCTGCTTTAGCATTTTAAACACTTAGAACTGTCCTGTTGCTAGGACTAAGGAACCGCGTAGAGTTCTGAACTGCTGCTTCTGATGAGCAGAGCTTTGTTCAGTCTTCGTCTTCAAGAATGATCTCTCGGAACTCCCTTGAAACAGGGTCGAGGATTCTGGCTGAGCTTTGTCATTTTGACAGACGAGATGTTCAGACTGGAGTCCGGATGAACCTCTAATTTCGGGACCCGAAAAGAGTAATTTCTTAATGGTTGTACTCTGTCCGTTTCGGGTACTTGGGGTCAAGAACGAGTATCTTCTGTGTGAACTCTTTGCACTTGACCGGGTCGGGGACTGTTCTGGATAAGCGGAAAGTCGCGGAGTGTGAAATCCTCAGTCTGTAGCGTCTGGGCGTAAAACACCGTCGAGCGTGGGGTCGTAGACTTGTGGTTCCTGAGCGTGAAGTCGTAGGTTTGTCGCCTCTCGAGCGTAAAAGCTACCGAGCACAAAGGCATCCGGGCGAGAAAAACCATAGACTTATAGCTGCTTGAACGTAAAGCCGTAGAATCATTGCTGTTGAGTGTAGAAAGCTCCTTTAGCGTAGGACTTGTGGATCTGTAGCTCCTGAAAAGAGAATTTCTTCGAGCGTGAAGTTCTGCGGATCTGTTGCTTCTGAGCGTAAATTGAGCGCCACCGAGCGTGAGATCATCGATTTGGTATCTGCTGAGCGTAAAGCCGTAGGTTCGTCGCCTCTCGAGCGTAAAAGCTACCGAGCACAAAGGCATCCGGGCGAGAAAAACCATAGACTTGTAGCTTACGAGCGTAAAATCGTAGATCTGTTGCTGTCGAGCGTAGAAAGCTCCTTTAGCGTAGAACTGCTGAACTGTCTTGCGCGAAGAATTTTTCGAATTCGCTGACTGTCCGTCTTTCGAGGGTAGTGGGTTGACGTAGCACCCAATCATATCCGACTATTAATGCGAGACTTGGTTAGGGTCTCGAGGAGTCCGTCCGAGGATTCGAGGAGTCGATCCGGACTTTATATATATCCCAAGCTTTGGAGAGAAAAACTTTTCATCCGTCTTCGAGAGTTCTTGACTGTTCAAGCTTTCTCCTTCATTCCTTCTCTGAGCACTTCGAGCTTTCAAAAATGGCGACGAAACAAACCTCCTCCGCTAAGGGAAAGAGCATAGGTTCTTCTTCTTCTCCTACTGCCCCAGCGAGGGAGTCTTCGGTCGGGCAAGGTGGACTTCCTTCCGACAGTATCCCGCCGGCGGGCAGCGCACCCGGTCTGAGAGGTAGATCCTTTGGGGTGACAAGAATAACAAAAATCCTTCGCACACGTTGAACGTGACCGCGCTAGGTCGCCTTCTGTGCTGATAGCCTCTTCTGAGGAAGATGATGCACGGAGGCGTTTTTATCTTTTACGCCCACATTTCTCGTGTGCAAGCATAGAAGCTCCACATTTTCGCAGTTCCGAGCGTAAAAGCTCTGGCTACCGAAAACTAGCGTATGTCGTAAAATAAGCATTTTACGTTTGTGGAGGGGACTCCCGGCGTATAATAACCAAATTCGTACAATCCTGGCGTAGAGCACAGTTTGTCGTTTCTTTGGTTTTGTATGTTTGTGCAAGATTTTTCGTAATGACATACTTTCTTTGCACCTTTGTAGTTAACCTGGGTGAGTCTCCGCTGACCGAGGTGATGGGTTCCTCCGCCGGGATGCTGCACTCGAACTACCTGGAGGACTTGTCCCACGTGGCATTTCCCCTCTTCGGATCCCAGTATCCTGAGGGAAGGGGATTTTTTTGGCGGCTCAGGGCGAGCGGGCACTGCTGAGTATGATCAGTGGGGAGCCCCTGACGTATGTAGACGAAGAGCGGTACATAAAGCCGACTTTCTTTTTCGGGGACATGATCGACAAGCGGTCCCAAACGAAGCCTAAGAGGGAACCTTGGGTCTTTGCTGTCGAGAGCTTGGTTCTGTACCTGCCGACGATGCCGAGGGATTATCCCATCTCGGCTTTCTTTCATGCCACTCATCCCAGAAAGATGTCGTGGACGTTGACTCCCGATCTTCATGGCAAGCCGGGGAAGATCTTTCATCAGAAAGGAGCTGACCAGGGATCGTTTGTCAGTCGTCCTTTTGGTCCTGTGATGTTGTTTCGGGGATTGTACCCGGGTAGCGTCCCGAGCGAAGACAGCTCTGTGATCCAGCCAGTCCAACTGTCGACTTTCTGTAACAGCTTCATGGGACGAGGTAGGGTGTACCCCAAGGAGAATCCTCGGTGTAATGGGTGGGTCACCCCAGCAAACCTCTGATGGACCAGCCTAGTTAACTGGGCCTTGAAGCGCTTTCGGCAAGAGCTAGAGGGCATTGGGCTGTATGCCGCTGTGAGCGCGACGAGCGTCGGGTTGCCTCCCAACCCTAATTTGTTTTTGGCACTGATGGAGCGATATATTTCGCTCACTGGGACCTTTGCCACTCCACTGGGGGAGTTGGGATTGGCCCTTCATGAGATGGCGGTTGTCTCGAGGCTGCCGATGGGGGATACCCCGTATGAAGAGTATGTTCCCACCAACCGGGAGTTGGGGGATTCGGACCCTCGGGTGGCGGATGTGTATCAGGAGCTGATGTGCCAATATCTCGCCTGCACCACTTTTTACAACGAGCCCTCTGGTTTGGCCCACACTACCAAGTGGATGTCCTACCTTTTCTTCCACCGAGCTAGAGCTGCCAGGTTGGAGAAAGTTTCGGGGGGCAAGAATGAGCCCGTGAACTGTTTGGGCGTGCTTAGTGCCCAGGTCGTGGATGGCCTTATGGAGGAGGCCAAAGCTTCGGACCAGATCCTCGTTGAGAGGGTAGGGAAGTACCCTGAAGGTACTACGGCCCGTAGTTACCTGAGGCGCTGTCGCAGGTCTCTATCCAAGGAAGCCCAGCTGGCTGGTTTCCTCTCGTTATGGCTGCGTCGAGTAGTAGTGCCTGGTACTGCGTCCGCGGACCGTATTTACCGGAACATCTTGTGGCCGGCAGTGCGCCTGGTGTTCGGGGCAAGACTGGGCTTGCTTCCTGCCATGGTGTGCCGTATACAGGCGGGCTTGAGAGCTCTGACCGATGGGTTGCTTGCTGATGAAGCCCGGCGTGAGAGTTTTCCCAGGGTGGAATTACCATACCTGTATCTGATGGGTTGGTTAATTCTGCACAATCCCCGGGTGATGTCTCCTGGCTTTGGTAGCAGCTCAGGGGGAAATCTCTTGTTGAACTACAAGGATTCTCCCTGGAACGTGGACACCGTTCTAGATTGTCGGCTGGCATTGAACCTCAGCCGTGGCTGGAAGTTCCTCTGTACTCTCCCTCCCGGAGATCGCCATCAATTAGGGATGAGGCTTGAGGACTCGGGTAGAGAGAAGACCGATCTTTCTCCGGAGGCTTTTAATTGGCTGGTCTGCATTAGACCCTCCTATCTCCTGTACAGGAGTGAAGACCATTGCTTCTTCGAGCCTTATTTGCCTAGTCGGTTCGCCAGGCAATTTGGGTACGGCCAGCTGCACGTGGGCAATGCCGTCACCAGCTTCAGGTCCAGAGGCGGGCTCATTGATGGAGCCAGAGGATGGCGGTATTTCACCACGGGTTGCACAGGAGCAGCCTTCGTCGTGCCGGATGTCACCCCCTCTACGGAGCTGCGCATCCTTCATTCTTACGCCCAGTTTTACGTGGCGATCAACACCTTCCACCGCGATTTCGACATACACGGAAGTCTTAGGGTGTCCTCTCCCATTGCCGGGGGAGGAGTTGAAGTTCCCTCGGTTTCTTCCGATGAGGGTGAGGAGTTTGATACCCCGGATGAACCCCTGGAGTCGATGCCGGGGTGTGAAGTGCCTCCTCCTGCGGGGGCTTTGGTAGTTTCTCAGAAGCGAAGGGCGCCTGTTCCTAAGGAGGCTTCTGTTCGTAAGAGGAGGAAGGAGACAGTTGCTAGTCCTTTCCGCATTTTTGGTGTCGAAGCTACCGGGAGTGGGCCTACATCTCCCCATGTCAGGGATGAGTCTTTGGCTGGAGGTTCCTCGCCTTTTAGAGAGGGACCCTCTATGGTTTCGGTTGGCGGCGCCGGAGGATCTTCGCTAGGGGTCGCTGCTGTGGCTACTGCTCCGGGTAGTGGAACGAGATCGCCTAGGTGGCCATGGCAGATGGGAGGATCCTTCCCTGGACCCGCAACGGATAAAGCTCCTACTGTGCCTAGCGAGATTCCAGTTGACGAACCTCGACCGCGTCTTGGTGGAGATTTGGAGGAATTCCGGGCGATGTCAGTTGGTCCACCTCCTTCCCCAGGTATGATAGTTCGCATTTCGTCCTTAGAGCGAGGTTTAGCTGCCTCGGCTGCAGATGCGCCATATATACCATTGGCCTCGGGTAAATGTCGTTTTCATGTCTCCTTTTAGAAAGGTTACCGTTGTACTGATGTCGACTTTCGGGTTCTTTCTTCTCAGGGGATGGAGCCCACGGGGAGTGTAGCGTTGGGCCGCCTTCCGGCTCTGCTCCGGCCCCTGGTGGTGATACGGAGGCACCTGATCCTGAAAAGGAAACACCTTCGGGGGCTAGCTCGCCCGGAGTGGTTTCGTCGCCTCGAGAGGAGGATGAGCCTGTCACCGTGACCTTGCCTTCGGTCGCACCAACCGTCGAGGCGGCAGCTGTGGCTACCTCGTCTGCAATCGTCTCTGGTGGGGGACTCGCTGATATCGCGGTCTCTCCTGGCGTTCAGTCGGGTTTAGTTGCGCTGACTGAGCAACATACCAGCCTCTTTTATACCGGTTTGGGAGCGATGATATCAATGGTGTTGGCGAAGAGTCTGGATTTCGAGCGCCTGAAGAGAACTGCCCAGTTCTCGATCGGGGTTGTCAGGGAGTTTGGCGATTCCGGGGGAGCTGATGCCCTGGAGGCGATGGTTAATGGTTTAGAACAACCCATTAACGAGTATTTGCGGTTGGCTCAGGGCAGTCTTGATGCTGAGGCCCAGACCAGATACGGTTTTATGACTGCACATCTTGCCAAACGGATGGAAGACCTGAAGGAACTCCTTCGAACTCGCCAGCTGGAGATGATTCAGAGGAAAGCCGCCGTGGATGAGATCCTCGCCCTCCAGACAACGTGCCAATCCGAGCACGAGGGGAACGTAGCGAGGATTCACAGGTTGAGGGAGAAACTCGCTCAGGCAGAAGAGTGGGCTTCCCAGTCGTTGGCAGGCTTGGATGTGGTGGCCGGTCGACTGAGCACAGCGCGGCGGGATCTGGATCGCGCGAAAGGTGCCTGTGCGGGCGTTCGTCGGACGATAGCCGAACGGTCCCATTCGAGTGACAACGAGGCACTGCTGGAGCGAGCCCGTACTGATGCTCTGGCCATTAGGGACGAGAGGATGGCCGTGCTAGCGCGGCAGCTCCGTGACATGACTGCTCCGCCGCAATGATGTACTCTTTTTTGCCCCCTTTTTTTGCTTTCCCAGATGTAATTTTGTTCTTTCTTGGGAATAAAAAGAGACTTTTTCCTAACTTTGGACCCATCATTTCGGAATGTAAATGACAGGTTAGGGCGAGAGTGGTATCAGAGGTAGTATGGACGTGATAAACTCTCGGTAAACTTCAGCAGGGCACGTCTATTCAGAGGTCATATGGACATGATAGAACGTGCTTTGGCCAAGTTTTGTAGGTAAAGTACTATCAGAGGTGAGATAGACGTGATAGGCTTTACTAGAGTTTACAGCTCAGAGGTAATATGGACATAGCTGTTTTGTGGGCCTATTACTTTTTGTGCACCTAGGTGCAAGTAAATAGGTTTGAGGACAAGCCCTGCTAGTGGTAATATGGACGTAGCAGATTTTGTGGACCTAACACCACTGGCGTACTTAGATTTAGTACGGGTGTTAGTTGAAGTGACGATCGATATCAGAGGTGATAATCGATGGTCAGAATCTTGGAAAGCCTGTTCAGAGGTGATATGGACATGGCAGATTCTCCAAGGAAATACAGTTCAGAGGTGATATGGACATGACTGATTTATGGGCCTATTGCTTTTTGCGCACCTAGGTGCAAGAAATAGGTTTGAGGACAAGCCCTGCTAGAGGTAATATGGACGTAGCAGATTTTGTGGACCTAACACCACTGGCGTACTTAGATTTAGTACGGGTGTTAGTTGAAGTGACGATCGATATCAGAGGTGATAATCGATGGTCAGAATCTTGGAAAGCCTGTTCAGAGGTGATATGGACATGGCAGATTCTCCAAGGAAATACAGTTCAGAGGTGATATGGACATGACTGATTTGTGGGCCTAAACTAGTTTCTTCTTTAAAGTAGTTTCGTCGGATTACGAGAATCTTGCCGTATTCCTCCTGAGTGGAGGAGATTAGGCGTAGTACTTCTTCAGGAATTTGCCGTTGATAGGAGCCATTAATAGGTCTCCATTGGGCTGGGCTAGTCTGTAGGCTCCGTTCGAGAATGTTGTCTCGATCACATAAGGGCCTTCCCACTTGGGCTGGAACTTGCCTTTACTCCTGTGAGTAAGAATCATCGGCCTTCTTACGGCTAAAACTAGCTCACCGACTTTGAACACCCTTTCCTTTACTTTACGATTAAAAGCTCTGGAAATGCGTGCTTGGTAGAGCGCGATGCGCTGTTGAGCTTGGAGACGTTTCTCGTCTAATCCTTCTAGCTCCTGAAGCCTTAACAGGTCATTCTTTTCTTGAGTCAGCTCGTTAGCCACGGCTATCCTGAGTGACGGGATCTGGATTTCAATGGGGAGAACTGCCTCGCTCCCGTATACCAGTGAGAATGGGGTGCAGCCTGTCGGCGTCCGTACCGTTGTGCGGTATGCCCAGAGACATTTGCCCAGTTTTTTGTTCCAATCTCTTTTGTTTGAAGAGACGAACTTCTTCAAGAGTTTGATAATGGTTTTGTTGAAAGCTTCCGCCAAAACATTAGCAGCTGGATAGTATGCCGTAGAGGCGATATTGTGTATTCGATTTTTATCGCAAAATCGATGAAATGCTTGGCTAATGAACTGGGGCCCGTTGTCATGGATTATCCTTCGGGGGACCCCGAAGCGATAAATGACGTGATGCTTGATGAAGCTGATCACATTAGACGCCTTTACCTCAGCAAGAGGGATTGCTTCTGCCCATTTGGAGAAGTAGTCCGTGATGGCCAGTATGAACTGATGACCTCGGGAAGAAGACGGGTGAATGGGACCAATGACGTCCATACCCCATGCTTCGAAAGGCCAGGATGCAACTGTAGGATGCAGATGCTTAGATGGTCGGTGTATGAAGTCTGCGTGAATCTGACAGGCTCTGCATTGTTTTGCATACCGTATCGCATCTGTGATCATAGTAGGCCAATAATAGCCCATTCTCCTGATGCGATCCTGTAGCTTAGGACCGGGTTGGTGGGCTCCGCATACGCCGTCGTGAGCTTTCCGGATAATCTGCTGCGCTTCGTCGTTAGACAGACATCTCAACAGTAATCCGTCGTAGGTCCGGCGATATAGGCATTGTGCAGATGCATCGTAATAGAAGCGTAATGATCGTCGCTTGATGGACACTGCTCCTTTGGGGTCCTCCGGCAAGATTTCGTATGCGACAAAATCTATGAAGGGACTTCTCTAGTCCTTTCCGGGGAGATCTGTGTTCACAGCATGGCTGCGTTCTATGTGAAGTTTGTTCTTCGCACAGAATAAGTCTCTGTTAAGAAGGATTACCGAATCCTGCCTTCTTATAGGAGTGGCTAAGTCTGCGGCTAGACTGGCTAGGGCATCGGCTTCCAGATTCTGAGACCGAGGTACATGCTCCAGGAAGAATCCTTTGAAGGTCATGGCTATCTCGACCGTTGCTTGGTGGTAGGGGATGAGGTCTGGATTTCGGACTTCATATATCCCTCTGACTTGATTGACGATAAGCAGAGAGTCACCGAAAGCTTCCAGGGATTCGACCCCCAGCTCTTTGGCGGCTCGGAGCCCGATTAACAGAGCGTTGTATTCTGCCATATTGTTGGAGCAGGGCTCGCTAAGAGAATATGCTCGGTAGACGACGAGCTGATCAGGAGTGACCAGGACGACTCCTACTCCTGAGACGATGTTTCCCTTGGGACCGGTTCTGGAGGCCCCATCGAAGAAGAGTTGCCATGCGTCGGTTTCCATTGCGGAGTTACATTCTGCAACTTCGTCGGGAATATCCTCGTATAATTTGGAGGACTCCGGGATCGGATGGGCAGCTAGGAAGTCAGCCAGTGCTTGGCCTTTAATGGACTTCTGCGGTACGTATACCATGTCATATGGCGTTAATAGCATCGCCCAAGTCACGAGTCGGGAGTTAAGAACACTCGGTTTGCTCATTAGTACGGTTTCTCTAAACCTTTGTTTGGAATATTCTTCACAGGTACATCGAAGCGTACTTCCTTTTGTTTTCCCTTGTCCGCTGGAGTTGGTCTTGAAGGACCGATCTCTGGCGTGGCGGGCTCGGGTCTCGAAGGCTTGGTGGCTGGGGCGTCTTCCGAGCTCGTGCCGTAGTCCTTGAGGTAGGCTTTCCCTGATCGGGTTGCTGTAGCCAACACCTCGTCCTCTTCTGGAGTGGCAACCATATGGCATGGTTTGCATTTGGAGTTCTTTCTAGACTTAGCTCTGATAGCATCGGTCTCTTCCCCGATTTCTGACACCAGGTCGGGATGAACCCACATAATCTCGCCTTGCCGGGTAGTTAGGGGTACCAGGTTGCGATTTTGATCCCGAGCTGGAGGGAGATTGATGATGTTCATCGTTGCTCGGAAAATAGGCGTGACACCATCCAGGATCGTTCGGGGAGGCAGACTGCCAAACTGGAGAGAGATCATGTTGGCCGTGACCGTCTTCTCGGTGGTGTGCAGGGTGATCGCCTTAGCATCGATTAACCCCTGGATCTTCCTTTTCAGTACGTAACACGCCTTTGTTGGGTGGTGTACGTATCGGTGGAAGACACAGTATTTTGGGTCGTTAGTATTGCCAACTTCCTGGGGCCGCCTCAGATCTGGAAGGGTAATCTTGCCACTCTTGACGAGACACTCGAATATGCTCGGGACGTCGTCGTCGTCGAAGGAGTAGACTTCAACGGGTCTGGAAGTCCCGGGTTTTGCTTGCGCGGTTGCCGCAATCTTTGGTCTGGCCGTATTGATTGCCAGGGCTTCTTTCCCTTTGGGACCACGAGGGTGGTCGCTGCTAGGAGATAGCCTCTTGCCTCTGTTGGAGGCGGAGATCATGATGCCATTATCGCACGCCTTGCGACTATTGTCTTCGGCTGCTACCGCCGAGGTGATGAACGAGGGCCAATCACGGAACTGATATGGTCCTGTGAACACCAAGACCACGGGAAGGAGGTTCTTCCTGCAAATGTCCACCAATGCAGAGTCGGGAACTCCTGGAGGCATTTGTAAGGTGGCCTGACGAAAACGTTCGATGAAGATGCGAACGTCTTCCTTTTCCTTTTGCTTGACTTCGATGAGAGAGGACATAGACATGTCCATTCCTCCCTCGTAGAACCGTGTGAAGAATAAAGTTCTGAAGTCTTCGAAGGAAGTGATGCAGTTATCCGCCAAGCTGCGGTACCACTGATAGGCTACTCCTGAGAGGCAACCTTTGAACACCCGAGTAAGGAGGGCGTCGTTCCCTTGTAGCAACACCGTCATCATGCTGAAATAATTCATGTACTGGCTCTGCGATGTTTTTCTCTCGAACAGGGCCATGGTCTGAGGTTTGTACCTTGGCGAGAAAGGGACTTCCTCCCAGATAGCTGGGTAGGGCTGGTTGATTCCCAGTTTCTTGAGCTGATCCTTGTGTTTCAAGGCGTCAAACTGGGCCTTCAACTCCCGGACTGCCTGCATCGGATTTTCAGTCGGAAGCGGGGTCATGGAGTGGTGCGGAGTTGGTTGTATCGCAACCCCAGCGGGAGGTAAGGCATTCTCTGAGTGAGGAAGCGGAGGAACTTCTGACTCTTGATCCAGCGCGGGCTCTTGGCTCGGGTGGGATGGTGGTAAGTCCACCCCCATACGTATCTGAGTCGGCGGGACCGATGCTTGAGCCATGGTAGCTGCGTACTGAGTTAGCATCATCTGGTGCATGTTTTCCATCATGGATTGCATTTGTTGCAGAGATATTTCCAGCGCGGTGAGGCGTTATTCTGCGTCTCCTGACGGTGAAGCTTCCTCGCGTTCATCTTCAACGGTGTAGGCTCCCATCTCCCTGGGCGTCATTGAAGGATTAGTATAGGTCGCTGTAGAAGTCGACTCTACACTTTCTGCTTCTGATTCTTGGCGACCCCCAGCGTCGGAATCGGAAGAGGATGGAGCTGGCTGTCGTGACTTTGCGCGAGTGTTCTGGAATACTCCGGCTTCAGTGTCACTGAACCTCCTTCGGCTCGGGGGCTTGGAGGGATGTTGTCTTGAACTCGACCCTCCTCTACGCAGGTGTGAGGCCATGTTTACAGGCGCATGCGCGGGTTCCTCTCCCTGGAAAGACAGAGAGTAGCCCAATCGGTCGAAGATCGATCATTTTGTTTTGGGACAGCGGCAATTAATCACAACCTTGTGGCTATTACAATGATGCTCGCTAGGAGGCGTAATAGACATGTTGGAAGGTCCCCTCTCTTTACGCTTCTGGACTAGATACTTGCGTAGGTCAGGAGGAGTTGCCGGAGAGGCCCTTAGTCGGCCATTGGCTTCTCGCGTGATCCGGAGGGTAAGCATTCTGTTCCTTCGCTAGCGTGGAGGCCGAGAGGTTAAGTAGCCTGCCGCTTGCTTTCCTTCGCGGAGATCACAGCGCTCATCTGGTTTACCGTAGAGGTCAGATGATGTCTTGCGCGTGGAGCGAGATCTGATCTTCCGTCTTGGCGCCGAGGCACCATCGGAAGTTCTGTCTGTACCGCGTGGAGCGGGAGACAGATTTCTACGCGTAAAGCGCAGTGAAGGCTTCTGGGTTAGCGCTGAGGCTTCGCCCGAAGTTTTGTCTTTACCGCGCGTAGCGGGAGACTGTTTCCTACGCGTAAAGCGCAGTGGATTCTTCGGGGTTAGCGCTAAGGCTTCGCCCGAAGTTTTGTCTGTACCGCACGTAGCGGGAGACTGAATTTTACGTACGGGGCACGGAGGGAGCGTCGCTACAACCTCGTTGGCCGAAGAGATCGGAGAGATCGGAGAGATCGAAGAGTTCGGAGAGATCGGAGAGTCCACAGGAATAGTAGAGGATGTCTTGGGCATCCACACATTGCGCAGCTTCCTGTTGTCCTGGACGGAGAGAGGGCGAGAGCTACCCCCGGCTCGAAGCATGTCTTCGTAGGCTGACTGGTCGAAATGAACGACCAGCGTCTTCTTCACGGTTCCCACGGATACCGTATCGTGTTGAGCAATTACTTCCTCGTCAGAAGAGAAAGATCTTCCCCAGCAGAGTCGCCATCTTGTTTGTGGTATTAAACGAAAGGAATAAAATTGTATTTCAATGACGGGGTTTATGCGAAATCCGCGCCCTTCTGTTTACAAACAAACTTGTACAATGTAATCCTATACGAGGATGTGGGAGTACAATTTATTTAATCTGGGTATAAATTGCTATAGGTGTCTGATCTGCGGTCGATCACTTTAGCCCTTGGACCACACGATGTTGAAGAAGTGCCATGGAAGACAGGTAGCAGCTTCGAAGGTTGCAGAAGAGGTTGGACGCACGAGGCCAAGGTCGTCGATCCCTGCTCTTTGCCTGCTCTCCGGGCTCTCTCTCTCTCTCTCTCTCCCTCTCTCTTTCTCTCTCTCTCTCCTTGGACGGTAATTCTCTCCTGGATGATAATTCTTTTTTCGCCCTTTTTCCCCATTGATAGGGGTCTCTATTTATAGAGTTTTGGTGACAGTGACCACTCCGTCGGTATAAAAACCGAGGAGTGGGAAGTACAACACCCTTTTACACAACGGTTAAAGTAACCAATGCCTGCGTATGGATGATCTTTTGAATGAGCGTATGACGCGGGTCCAACTAAGAGAACACAACGCGTACTATTGCTACGAAGATCACGGCGTAAGAGCCACGCAGGTAGGTATCCCGTGTGTAAAAACGGTTGGCGTAGAAGCCAAATGACTGTCACCCTGGCACAGAGGCCAGATAGGCATAGAAGCCGAATAGGCGTAGAAGCCGAATAGGCGTAGAAGCCGGATAGGCGTAGAAGCCGGGTAGGCGTAGAAGCCGGGTAGGCGTTGAAGCCGGGTAGGCGTAGGAGCCGGAGAGGCGTTGAAGCCGGAGAGGCGTTGAAGCCGGAGAGGCGTTGAAAGCCGGAGAGGCGTTGAAGCCGGAGAGGCGTTGAGAGCCGAAGAGGCGCTGAAGCCGGAGAGGCGTTTGAGAGCCGAAGAGGCGTTGAGAGCCGAAGAGGCGTTGAGAGCCGAAGGGGCGCAGGTCTTGAATGGGCGTAGAAGCCGCTGCGTACCGTGCCCGAGTGCTGACGTGGACATCTTAGTCGGAATCACGGCTTTCGAAGATGTAATCAAATCTTCTACAGAGATTTGCCATCATCCTGTGCATTAAATGGGAAGACGTGTTTCGAAGGTCTGCAGCCCTTCTGTGCATCCGTTTGCAGAGACATGCCTTGACTGAACCTGTCATCGCTCCCTGCAATTAGACGTAGAGACGTGCCTCGAGCCCCGTACGATGTGCAGCTTTTGACGTGGCGGGCGGTTTGTCTACTACGGAGCGAAAACCGGCTTATGCCTGCCTGTGTAAAACAATGAGCGTATCCCTCTGTGCGCAAAAGAGCGGTTTATGCTGAGGGGACGTTAGTAAACGACGGTTCGGTGGTATCTTAACCCAATCCTCTGCATTAAATGCAGGAATCCGCCATCATACTGTGGTGTGCGTCCCGAGGGGTCTGTGTAACCTCCGATTTCCAATTTCCAAAATAATTAGATTTTAATTTATTTTAAAATATCAAGTTTATAAAATAATTCTCCTTAAAAATTTTTATTTGATTTTGAACGATGTTTGATTTTAGAAGGTAATTTAAAAATCTTTTATAAAAAATCATTTTTCCTAAATGATGATGTATTACAAAATAAATAAATAATAATAATATATATTTCTAGTTTCAAATATTTATTGGCTTGAATCATAAAATTATTTTTAACTAAATAGTTATTTAAAAGACTAGTTCATAAAATAAAATAAATTTTTATTTATTGGGCTAGTAAATAAATAAATGTCATACTTCTAAGATTTTGCAAAATGTATTAATTAGTAACAAATTGGAAATTTGCTAGCTTTCCTAAAAACATTTTCTGAAAATTATAATCTTTATTTTTATTTTTACAAATTGCCATTTCCTATTAACTAGCCTTCACACCCTCATTTTTCCCCACATGAGAAACCCTTTTTATAATTAATTCTGGGCCATTCATTATTGGGCCAACCCGCAACCCTTTATCCCTCACCATCTCTCCCTATTTAAGTTCTCATTCTCACATTTCCCAAGAAACCCTAATCTCCAATTATTAGCTAGCCCCCACAATTTTTCCACAAGCCAAAGCCACCACCATTTTTGTGTGCTCGTGTCCGTGTGTCCAGCATCACCGTGTCAGCCGTGATGGCCTCGGGTCCGACCCCGGATGTCCCACCGTATCCATTCATTTTCTGTGTCCAGTTACAATATTACAAACAGATTTTTCGTGTCCGACACACCCGGACACATCCACATCCTCCACGGTACAACCCCACCCCGTGTCCGACGCACCCGGACACGTCCCTCACAGTTCAACAAACCCTCGTGTCCATCCCGGACACGTACCCAGACCCACTGACACACCCTAAACCTAACCCTAACCCTAGAACAGCCGCCGGTGGCCGCCCAGATCCGCCGAGGAGTTCCCGCCGACCGCCGCTGGTTCGTCGTCGAGCTCCGCCGACGTCTCCTCGAAGCCGCTCCGCCGAGTTCGACGCCGTCGTGCGTCGAGCCGAACAGCCGCCGAGCCCGCCTCATCGAGCGCCGAGCCCGTCGCTGCCCTCGAACAGCCGCCCAGATCCTCGAGCGCCGCTGGAATCGAACAGCCGCCAACCGCCTCCCCTCGAACCGAGATCCGCCGAGACGAGCGCCGACTCCGGCGAGACCGCCTCCGCCGACGCCGGAATCCCGCGTGAGCCTCTTCTCCCTTTCCCTCTTTCCCCTTTTTATTTCTGTTCGTGTATTAGTTAGTTTATATTAGATTATTTAGATAATTAATTAGTTAGTTAAGTGTGATTAGTTAAGTTAATTAATTAATTAGATTAATTAGTTTAGTTAATGAATTGATTAGTTAATTATTAATAATCAGAAATTAATTAGTATTTAGTCAGTAAATAAATTAATTAGTTATTAATTACAATTACTAATTTAATAATTACATATATGTAATTTAATAATTAGTTATTTTATGTGAATAGTTTAGTTATATGTAAATAGTTAATTAATGTATAATTAGTTCAATTTAGATATAATTAGTTAGTAACATATATATTATATAATTAGTTATTGGTATATAATTAGTTTATAATTTCATATAATTAGTTTAGTAATTATATATAATTAGCTTATAAATTATACATAATTCATTTAGTGATATATATATATATTTAGTTTATTGTTTATAATGTATGAAAATTAGTTATTTATTATGTGTAAATTTAGTTATGTATTATGTATAAGGATTTTTTATATACAAATGTGAATTTTGGTATAAAAAGTATATATGTATATACATCTACTAGTATATATACAAATACGTATTTTGTACAAATTACTAATAGACACTTATATATATATTATATACGCTTTATGGTATACCAAGTATTAATGTATGTTTCAGTATTAAAAAAATAAATAAATAAATAAATGTATATTGGTATATATATGTATATATAACCATATTTTGGTATATATGCATATAGTATATATATATATAAACTGTATTGATATATATGTACTTGTAAAACATATTTTGGTATATTACCTGTATATAGTATAGTATTATTTTGGTATGTATGCACATATATATATAATATAAGTTAATATGTATTTTGGTACATGTATACTAGTCTATATGTATAAGTGATGTATAATTTTTCACATAAATAAAATATTTTTCCACTTATGTACATACAGTGATACCTCTTCTGTATACTTTGGAATAACTATATATATATGTATTAAATTATTTGTTGATAATATGATTAATTGGTAAATTACTAGGTGACCCTAGTTGACTAGAGCCATGCCTGGCAGAGCCCTGAGTTCATGAAATTGTGATGTGTTAGTGTAGTACCTGATGCAAATGTTGTATTTGATATATTTTTAGGACTGTTGGTTCCTCCAGACGGTACTCTGGGACAGGACATTGACATTACCAGCTAAGGACCCAAGGCGAGTACATTCTCTGATTAGTTTCTAATTTATGATATCTCCTATGTTCACTGTATCTAGTGTAAATATCCATGATCTTGACACGATGGTTACACGGATTGGTATACACGGATCTCGTCATGAGATGTTATTCCCTATTCATGGTGTAGCTTGTACGAGACTTGTTTCCTTGATATCTTGTGCATGTACAGACACTAATTCCTGGGGAGATTTGCTACCTTCCTAGGGAATCCTGTGCCATAGCGTACCATGATTGGATCTACTATACCAGTCGGGGGGTTTGGGGAGTACTTTAGTGTAGACATGTGATCATACCCAACTTTATATGTACCATAGCTCACCCCACATCTCACGTCGGGTGCGGCCTGACCATTTATATGCTCCATAGCTGTTACGTGTGATTAGCCTGATCTCTACATGCACCATAGCTAACCAACGGTTAGCCTGACTTTATATGAACCATAGCTAATCACATGTAACCAGCCTGATCAAGTTCCCAAGCCGATCACATGTTGAAGCTAGTACTCACACACTCAGTCATAGGTTTCTTGCTCATTGACATATGGTTCTTTTCCTGCATTTACTTACAGTATTTCCAGTATTTCTCTAATTGTACATTTCTCGTACCTATACATGCATCTGGTATGTTTCCATCTAGAACTGCTACATAGTTTATGTCATTTATATAGAACTGCTAATTAGAGATGTACTTTGCTCATTCCTGACTGGAAAATATTTTTCCAGACTGTGACCTTAGTAGACTGGTTTCTGACACTTGGGAATTTGGAAGTTAAGGATTGCAGGTATGATTATGTTGTCTTTAGACTTGTATTGTATTCTTTTGTTTCTTCAATTCCTATCGTGCTGTAGTTGTGATTGAGTATGTTGTGAATATTTTTATAGTATTATCCGAATCTCCTTATGGAGTTGGATACTAGCGTGAGATTGTTAGATAGTACTTGACCTAGACAGCGTTCTACCGCCGATGCTGCGGCGTAGGCTGGACGTACCCACGCTCTCGTGCCCCTAAACCGGGTGCGGGTCGTGACACGTTTTTAGTGGTGGCCCATGCAGGTCTGACTTCGCTAGTTGTGCGATGTCGTAGTAGTGCGACGTCATAGTTGTATTACTGCGTACCTGCTATAGAATATAGGACATAGGATACTAGGATGAGAGAGGATGCTCAATCACAAATTCTTGAGAGATTCCTGGGACGACCCCTTGAGAATCTTATTCCAATTTAAATCTTTTTCCTTGATTTCGTCCGCTCTCGCTTGTTGTCACTGAACTTGATTCTTGTTGAGCAGTTATTAAATTAAAATCTTGGTATCATTGTTGAGTTTGATTCTTCTTGACCAGTTGTTAACTTTAATTCCTGGTATCATTGTTGAGTTGATTTTAAATTGAGATGAATTTTTACGGACTAGGATTTATGGTATCATCTGATGACATATATTGATGAGGACAGTGAGGAAGGTAGAACGTCTACTTTGGTTATGGAACCTAGAATTTATCGCAGCCAAATTAGCTGTGGTGACGAGAACGTAGGGACCTGACTTGGATGTACATACTATAGTTATGAAGCTTAGAGTCTTTCGCAGCCATACCGGTTGGCGTGGCGAAGATTCTAGACGACATGATTATAGAGTGCATACCTTAGTTACGAAACCTATCGTTTATCGCATCTATGCTTACTGGCGTGGCGAGGATTCTGAGTGTCATAATTTCAGACAGACGTGTATGATTATCAGGTTGTATCCTAAATTGGTTCTTAAAATATCATCTCAAGACTTATCTATTTCTGTTATTCCCGGACTTTGTTCCACCACTTCTTTCTTTACTAGCAGTAAAGATACCTTCTGTCCTCAATTCCGTCTTTGAGCTCCTATTCCTTGAGGATTTCTTGTTAAGTATGATAATTAGTGGCTTGTAATTTTGTTGTGTCTTGTATTAGTATTGACTGTGTTGCTAAGGAGTTGTAAGTGTTTCTTAGTTGGACATGTGAGCAGTAGGCTTTAATCTAGAGTTAGCCCTTAGTATAGTACCTTGTACCAATGATTCTAGGAGTAGTGTCATTAGAGACTGAGAGTTAAGGAGAGTATAGAGTATCAGTGATAGTTCTCAGAGTTAGTATCAGAGCCAATTACCCGTCCTGGATAATCATGATTATGTAATTGAGTGATCTATGTAAACGATTAAGTATCCGGGAATTGTGTTAAGGATTTATGGAGCATGATATCCAATTTGATGATTGATATCGGAAATGTTAAAGGTAAAGAAATGTATATGTATAAAGGGTTTAATGAGATGTCATAAGTAGAAAAATATCAGGATTAGTAATGGAAGTTGTGAAGCGTATCACGGATTAGTTTAATAGGCTTTAAAGGATTGAAGGAAAAACATATACAACCATCGAGATGAGGAACCATACACATACCCATGAGAGTAAAGAAACATGAGTGTTATAGAGGATACAGGTGATCATGAGTCTAATGAGCTCGATGAGATAATCCATTAATGCAGCTAGTGATATAATACCTAGAGTGCTAATGATTCTATATCGAGGATTAGTCAAGGATGACGTTAATAACAGTAAGCACTCTGTGTGTTGATAATTAGATGATATACCAATTGACATAAATTGAAATCATGAAAGAAAACACCGTTGATGATAACTTTGATCATTGGAGGTAATAGTGCAAGTGATTCGGGCAGTACAAATTTAGTACACAGTTCTAGACAATAGAGGTATTGAGTGCACCTTGAGTATTAGAGACCGTGAGCACTCATATGTACATTGAGGAGTTATAAATTAAAATGTGGAAATGAATTTTAAATTTTCAGAATTTTAAGGAGTTGAGATTTTATGTTGTTAAAATATTGAGGATTTAAATTTGATTCACTAAACATAGTTAAGGCTACAAAGATTTTAGAAGTGATTAAATTTTATTTCGATGTGAAGTATCTAATTTTGAGGAGGTATATGCATTTTGTTTTAAGTTGATCGGGAAGTTAAACCTTGACGATTATTTTGAGGATTTATTTTGGTAGATGAGAGATATGAATATTAATATATGATTAGTTGATATGGGTACCAGTGTACATGAATAGGAATTTGCTAGTGTGCTAGAGTTAAGTGTTTGTTAGAGATAGTAGACACTACAAGTAATATGTTAACATGATCCTTCTTCCTTCCTAATGTTCCTTTTCTTTCGCCTTTCGATTGATTGATTGATTTTCCTAGTACTGTGGTTCACATGCATGATTTTCTTGTTAGAATATAACTAGTAGTACCCCCTAACAGAGGCTGAAATACCATGACAAGACACATGACCTATATTTTCTTAAATTGCATGGCTGTAGGTAGAGTTTTCTTAAACCATGATCATTGGGTTTGACCATAGCAAAGGTCTATGACGAGGTTATGACTGACAAAAAGAGACAAGAGGATTAAATTTGTGGATGAGCATTAAATTAAATAAAGAATTTAGGGGTTGTTATAACGGAGTCGATGGATCATTGATTTTATGAAAATCGAGGTATGATTGAAATTCGAGGACAAACATTAACTTAAAGGGAGAATTAAGAAATTCACAGAGCCAAAATTTGAGGATTTATTAATTCTAAGGAGGTCTTGATATGATTGAATTGATTATTAAAAATTTGAGAAATTTGAGAAATTATCATTTTATCTATTTGATTGCAAGATAGAAATTTTATATAGTATGAATGTTGCATTGAAGATTCTGGAAGCATCACATCGTTGAATATTTGAGGAAAAAGAAAATCAGGAAATAAAATCGTAAATAGAATAGTGTCAAATTAAATTCTTGTGATGAGTAGTTAGATTGGAATAAGCATCAATTGAAATTGAATTAGATGATTGATGAGTGTTTAAAGTTAAATTTTGGGATGCAGATTTTTAAGTTCTATAAATATGCATTGATTGGATTTCAATTAAAAAGATTGGATAGTAAATTTTGTATTTAGTTATTTACTCAAAATTTGAGGAGATTATGATACGACTGTAATTCAATTAAAATATTGAGGATTTGAGTAGTAAAAATTTTACATTGGGATAATAAATTCAGTGGATGAAAAAAAAATATATTAGTTCAAAATTCGGAACCATTATACATACGGATAAAGAAATATGGAGTGAAATGAAGCTCATGGTAAAGAAGATTATAATATAATTGATTATGGGATCATATAATTGAAGGTCGTAAGGTAAGATCATGGTATATTGAGGTTGTGATTTAAATTAAAATCTTGACCATGACAGTAACATTTGAAATCGAAGAAAATAATCGAGGTATAGTTGATGTTAAGATAAACAACTCAAATTTGATGATAAGGCTTTTGATTCAGAAATTCTAAGATCTAATCTAATAAAGTTGTGGAATTTGGAACTTTTATAAATGTTAGTTAATGATGAATCACAAGATTGAGAAAAGTAAAATGAACGAGGATAAAAAGGAAGGATTATTTTCAGAAGGTAGTAAAGACTACTCTTTTTCCTAGAATCAAGAAAGGCGATTAGATGTCTCTTGATTACATTCTGAAGGATGTATTTAAGTTTCTTAAATCAAATTGTTGACCGTATCTTTCGAATTAGCTATAACTTTCATGTCGATATCATTCATTATACTGGGTCTTCCTTGGTTTAGTTACTTTGAAAAGGTAACGTGCATTATTCCAATTATCTGTTTTGTGATCGTGTCTACTTCCCAAAACCTAAAACCTTCTAGAGGATTCAAGGCCGAGCCATAATTCCTTCAAGTTATTCCTGTCTTAAACCATATTTTCTTTTTCTTCATGTTTCCTTCTGTTTGGTAAATATTTTCCTTATAGAAGTATTTTCTTCAATAATATCTTCATCATTATGAACAACAAAAAATTTTTTCTATCCTAGTCATCCCTAAAATTTCGAGGACGAAATTTTTCTAAGGTGGATAGACTTGTAACCTCCGATTTCCAATTTCCAAAATAATTAGATTTTAATTTATTTTAAAATATCAAGTTTATAAAATAATTCTCCTTAAAAATTTTTATTTGATTTTGAACGATGTTTGATTTTAGAAGGTAATTTAAAAATCTTTTATAAAAAATCATTTTTCCTAAATGATGATGTATTACAAAATAAATAAATAATAATAATATATATTTCTAGTTTCAAATATTTATTGGCTTGAATCATAAAATTATTTTTAACTAAATAGTTATTTAAAAGACTAGTTCATAAAATAAAATAAATTTTTATTTATTGGGCTAGTAAATAAATAAATGTCATACTTCTAAGATTTTGCAAAATGTATTAATTAGTAACAAATTGGAAATTTGCTAGCTTTCCTAAAAACATTTTCTGAAAATTATAATCTTTATTTTTATTTTTACAAATTGCCATTTCCTATTAACTAGCCTTCACACCCTCATTTTTCCCCACATGAGAAACCCTTTTTATAATTAATTCTGGGCCATTCATTATTGGGCCAACCCGCAACCCTTTATCCCTCACCATCTCTCCCTATTTAAGTTCTCATTCTCACATTTCCCAAGAAACCCTAATCTCCAATTATTAGCTAGCCCCCACAATTTTTCCACAAGCCAAAGCCACCACCATTTTTGTGTGCTCGTGTCCGTGTGTCCAGCATCACCGTGTCAGCCGTGATGGCCTCGGGTCCGACCCCGGATGTCCCACCGTATCCATTCATTTTCTGTGTCCAGTTACAATATTACAAACAGATTTTTCGTGTCCGACACACCCGGACACATCCACATCCTCCACGGTACAACCCCACCCCGTGTCCGACGCACCCGGACACGTCCCTCACAGTTCAACAAACCCTCGTGTCCATCCCGGACACGTACCCAGACCCACTGACACACCCTAAACCTAACCCTAACCCTAGAACAGCCGCCGGTGGCCGCCCAGATCCGCCGAGGAGTTCCCGCCGACCGCCGCTGGTTCGTCGTCGAGCTCCGCCGACGTCTCCTCGAAGCCACTCCGCCGAGTTCGACGCCGTCGTGCGTCGAGCCGAACAGCCGCCGAGCCCGCCTCATCGAGCGCCGAGCCCGCCGCTGCCCTCGAACAGCCGCCCAGATCCTCGAGCGCCGCTGGAATCGAACAGCCGCCAACCGCCTCCCCTCGAACCGAGATCCGCCGAGACGAGCGCCGACTCCGGCGAGACCGCCTCCGCCGACGCCGGAATCCCGCGTGAGCCTCTTCTCCCTTTCCCTCTTTCCCCTTTTTATTTCTGTTCGTGTATTAGTTAGTTTATATTAGATTATTTAGATAATTAATTAGTTAGTTAAGTGTGATTAGTTAAGTTAATTAATTAATTAGATTAATTAGTTTAGTTAATGAATTGATTAGTTAATTATTAATAATCAAAAATTAATTAGTATTTAGTCAGTAAATAAATTAATTAGTTATTAATTACAATTACTAATTTAATAATTACATATATGTAATTTAATAATTAGTTATTTTATGTGAATAGTTTAGTTATATGTAAATAGTTAATTAATGTATAATTAGTTCAATTTAGATATAATTAGTTAGTAACATATATATTATATAATTAGTTATTGGTATGTAATTAGTTTATAATTTCATATAATTAGTTTAGTAATTATATATAATTAGCTTATAAATTATACATAATTCATTTAGTGATATATATATATATTTAGTTTATTGTTTATAATGTATGAAAATTAGTTATTTATTATGTGTAAATTTAGTTATGTATTATGTATAAGGATTTTTTATATACAAATGTGAATTTTGGTATAAAAAGTATATATGTATATACATCTACTAGTATATATACAAATACGTATTTTGTACAAATTACTAATAGACACTTATATATATATTATATACGCTTTATGGTATACCAAGTATTAATGTATGTTTCAGTATTAAAAAAATAAATAAATAAATAAATGTATATTGGTATATATATGTATATATAACCATATTTTGGTATATATGCATATAGTATATATATATATAAACTGTATTGATATATATGTACTTGTAAAACATATTTTGGTATATTACCTGTATATAGTATAGTATTATTTTGGTATGTATGCACATATATATATAATATAAGTTAATATGTATTTTGGTACATGTATACTAGTCTATATGTATAAGTGATGTATAATTTTTCACATAAATAAAATATTTTTCCACTTATGTACATACAGTGATACCTCTTCTGTATACTTTGGAATAACTATATATATATGTATTAAATTATTTGTTGATAATATGATTAATTGGTAAATTACTAGGTGACCCTAGTTGACTAGAGCCATGCCTGGCAGAGCCCTGAGTTCATGAAATTGTGATGTGTTAGTGTAGTACCTGATGCAAATGTTGTATTTGATATATTTTTAGGACTGTTGGTTCCTCCAGACGGTACTCTGGGACAGGACATTGACATTACCAGCTAAGGACCCAAGGCGAGTACATTCTCTGATTAGTTTCTAATTTATGATATCTCCTATGTTCACTGTATCTAGTGTAAATATCCATGATCTTGACACGATGGTTACACGGATTGGTATACACGGATCTCGTCATGAGATGTTATTCCCTATTCATGGTGTAGCTTGTACGAGACTTGTTTCCTTGATATCTTGTGCATGTACAGACACTAATTCCCGGGGAGATTTGCTACCTTCCTAGGGAATCCTGTGCCATAGCGTACCATGATTGGATCTACTATACCAGTCGGGGGGTTTGGGGAGTACTTTAGTGTAGACATGTGATCATACCCAACTTTATATGTACCATAGCTCACCCCACATCTCACGTCGGGTGCAGCCTGACCATTTATATGCTCCATAGCTGTTACGTGTGATTAGCCTGATCTCTACATGCACCATAGCTAACCAACGGTTAGCCTGACTTTATATGAACCATAGCTAATCACATGTAACCAGCCTGATCAAGTTCCCAAGCCGATCACATGTTGAAGCTAGTACTCACACACTCAGTCATAGGTTTCTTGCTCATTGACATATGGTTCTTTTCCTGCATTTACTTACAGTATTTCCAGTATTTCTCTAATTGTACATTTCTCGTACCTATACATGCATCTGGTATGTTTCCATCTAGAACTGCTACATAGTTTATGTCATTTATATAGAACTGCTAATTAGAGATGTACTTTGCTCATTCCTGACTGGAAAATATTTTTCCAGACTGTGACCTTAGTAGACTGGTTTCTGACACTTGGGAATTTGGAAGTTAAGGATTGCAGGTATGATTATGTTGTCTTTAGACTTGTATTGTATTCTTTTGTTTCTTCAATTCCTATCGTGCTGTAGTTGTGATTGAGTATGTTGTGAATATTTTTATAGTATTATCCGAATCTCCTTATGGAGTTGGATACTAGCGTGAGATTGTTAGATAGTACTTGACCTAGACAGCGTTCTACCGCCGATGCTGCGGCGTAGGCTGGACGTACCC
Source organism: Iris macrosiphon (assembly GCA_036927795.1). Taxonomy (NCBI): domain Eukaryota; kingdom Viridiplantae; phylum Streptophyta; class Magnoliopsida; order Asparagales; family Iridaceae; genus Iris; species Iris macrosiphon. The sequence continues at coordinate 140,878,827 of JAYESA010000019.1, read as the reverse complement.
ACGCTCTCGTGCCCCTAAACCGGGTGCGGGTCGTGACAGTCTGTGCCTGTTTCCAGCCGTCGTCTGGGTCGCCGTGCAGCACTTTTTGTCAGGAGTCAAAGGCCAGGTTCACTGCGTGACTTGACAGGTTCATTTAGGGGAAGACGAAGCGTTCCTCGTACGCTATTTTAACGCTGCTTTGAGAGCGGCTGAGTTTTTATGCCCTGGAGGCGATGGGGGGGTCCCGTCTACGCCGAAGCGGTTTTGGACGTGCTGCACCCTTGAGCTCTTACGCCTGATGGCACTGAAGGCCTTTGCTTGCGCTGCTCTGTATCAATACGCCGCGTAGCTTTTGCCAGCGTATTTTTCATGCTTCTACAAGGTGTATGGGTAGTTAGTTATATATTAGATGTTGAATTACCTTGTGATGCCATGGTAATGTCAAGGTATTAGTTTATACTCAAGGTATTGGGTTTGAGTATCAAGATGGGTGTGTAGGTGATGAGATACCGCTTTTGGTTCAAAGCCCAGGTATCCACTTAGCATTAGTTTAGCTAGAAATATTATATATTATTGTCTTATATACATATTATTATATTTTCATATCTAATAAATTTATGTATCTTATGATACGGTATTTTATTGGTTTTCTAGTATCCTAGTATAGCTAGTATGTCCTAGTTACATAGTGTATGGACCCAATATCCTAGAGATAGACTCTTGAAACCAAGAAATAGCAAGTTTGACCAAGTTTGATAAGTTTGACCAAGAGTTGACCAAGTTTGACTATTTTGACTTAGAAATGGCTTTATGACCTAGAAGTTGACTAGTTTAACTAATTTTTATTCCAAAACCTTGTATTGATATAATATTCCATATTTAGGTCTTCGAGGCACCATACCAGACATCTTTGATACTGTTCACCGGATTCCAGGCGAGTACATTCTCTGATAGTTTCTCATTCATTATATCATCTATGTCTCTTGTATCTAGTGTAGATATTCTAGATTTCTTGACAAGATGGTTACACGGATTGGTATATCCGAATCTCGTCATGAGATATTATTCCTTAGTATTTATGGTGTATCTTGTGCAAGCCTTATTTTCTTGTTCTTCTTGTACAAATATAGACATTGATTCATGATAAGATTAGTGCCCTTCTTGTAGAATTTCGTATCATAACGTACCATGGTTGGATCCACTATACCAGTCGGGGGCGGGGAGTGTTAGTGTTGATATATGATCATACCCTTCTTGTGCATGTCTTGTTCCTTGAATAGTATTAATTATACACCGCACGTATGATTAACCAGGCCATTATTCTTGTGCAAGTTTCTAAGTCGATCACATGTTGAAACTGGTACTCACTCACTTAGTAGTAGTATTTCTTGTTCATTCCTATGATGCTCATTTATTGTATTTAATTCCAGTATTTCCTATATTGCATATCTCTTGTATCTGTATATTGTATCTTGTATATTCAAATCTATTTACTGTTATATAGTTTATATCATTTATTAGAACTGTTGTTAAAGATATACTTTGCTCCTTTTCTGAATGGATATATTTTTCCCAGATGACCCTGAGGAGTGGTACCCCACTTACTACAGGCCTCGAGACATAGTTGGCTTAAAGCTAAAGACTTTGGCTCAGGAGGGTCTCATCCCGATGGAGACAGATAACCCAGGACTCATAGATCAGTAGTTAGATTCTATTTGTACTAGATTTGTCTCCGGCTCAGTTATTAGTATTTTCTTATATAACTCATTAGATATTATTTTGTCTTGTGAGTTATATTTTGACTCTTCAGTTCTTTATATCATATTCGTAAGATTGTTCCATCTTATAGATCTGTGATTGAGTATTCATAATTCATTGGTGGCATTATTATACCTTGATTGCTAGATAGATAGTTTACCCAAACATTGTTCTACTGCCGATGCTGCGGCTTAGGCGGAACGTATCTACGTACTCTTGTCCCTACACCGGGTACAGGTTATGATAGTTGCACTGAGAGGCCAGGATATGAGTGCGTGCTTACTCGTAATGCCACTTATAAGCTATGACATAGTACTCGGGATGGATTAGTTTAGTAGGCACCATGATAGCATAGATTATCGTGGAGATAGAGTTTAATTTAAACCGTCAGGAGAGCCAGAGTTTGAGATTTCCAGAGGAGCAGCAGAATAGAGTGAGGATGCCATCTGTGGAGCTATGATAGAAGAGAAGGAGTTGACACATCCATTGATAGCAGAGTTCATGAATATTTTTTTGGAGGAGTTGTCAGGTTTGCTGCCAGACCGAGATATTAAGTTCTCTATAGACTTTGTGCCAGGCGCAAAGCCGATATCTCTGCACGTCTATAGAGTCAACAACAGCGAACAAGTAGTGTTGAAGAAATAAGTGGATGAGTTGTAAGACAAAGGCTTCATTAGATCCAGTTTATCACCATGGGGTGCTCCGGTATTGTTTGTACCGAAGAAGGATGGGTCAAAACGCAGTGTAGCAACTGCAGGGCTCTAAACAACCTCACTATCGAGAACAAATATCTGCTGACAAGGATTAATGATCTCTTCGATCAGTTGAACGGAGTGAAGGTATTTTCGAAGATAGACTTGAGGTCGGGTTACCACCAGGTTAAAATGAAGGAGGATATTTTGAAAATAGCTTTTCGAACTCGGTATGGCCAATTTGAGTTTTTGGTGATGTCGTTTGGGTTGACCAATGTCCCGATAGTATTCATGAATCTGATGAACACGGTATTCCACCAGTATTTTGATAAGTTTGTGGTAGTATTTATTAATAATATTCAGGTATATTTGAAGACCCCGAAGGAGGATGAAGAGAACCTGAGGATACTTTTGAAGACTCTCGGGAAGGAGAAGCTTTATGCCAAGCTTTTAAAGTATGAGTTCTTCCTTGACAAGGTTAAATTCCTTGGTCATGTGATTAAAGGTGACATTATTTTTAGTGGACCCGAAGAAGATTTCAGCAGTAGAGTCGTGGGCTACTCTAAGATCAGTGGAAGAGATCAGGAGTTTTCTGGGGCTAGCAGGTTATTACCAGAGGTTTATATAGGACTTCCCCAGGATCACAGAGTCGATGACTAGGCTGAACAGAAAGGATGTGAAGTTTGTCTGGACAGAGGAGAGTCAGGCCACTTTTGAGGAGCTGAAGAAGAGGTTGACAACAGCTCCAATATTGACGTTGCCATCAGAATTAGGTGGATTCACTATCTATAGTGATGCTTTAGAGAAGGGTTTGGGTTATGTCTTGCAATAGAATGAGAAGGTGATTGCCTATGCTTCCAGAAAATTATGTCCTCATGAGAAGAATTATCTTACCCACGATTTAGAGTTGGCAGCAGTCATTTTTGCTCTAAAGCTGTGGAAATACTATCTGTACGGAGAGCATATGGAGATCTTCACAGACCATAAGGGAAGGACTTCGACATATCATTACAGTACCATCCAGGGAAGGCCAACGTAGTCGTTGATGCCTTGAGCATGTATCCAGTGGCTATATACTTGACTATGGACAAACATTTATTGGCCGATCTTGAGAGCTTGGGTATTGAGGTGCTGGTACCTGTGTCGAGATGCAGATATGGGGATTACAGATACAGTCTAAGTTGATGGACAGGATTCGAGCTACTTAGTATGAAGATGAGTCTCTTAGGAGTATCAGAGCACAGGTTCGGATGGAATTATTCGAGGACTTCACTATTGTTGAGGATGGATCACTGCGGCATGGTACCAGATTGTCTGTGCCAAGTGGGACATTGCACGAGAAGGTTCTTCAGGAGGTGCATCGATCACAGTACATAATACATCCAGGTGCCAACAAGATGTATAAAGATCTGAGGGAGCATGTATGGTGGTATGGTATAAAGCGGGAGGTGACATACTTCGTCCAGATGTTTAGTGTGACAGCAAGTAAAGGCAGAGAGGCAGAGGCCAGGTGGTTTACTTAAGCCTTTATCCATTCCAGAGTGGAAATGGAAATATGTTACTATAGATTTTTTTTTACGGCTTTCGCGTTCTCCAGGAGATAAAGACACAATTTGGGCCATTGTAGACAGGTTGACCAAATCGGCTCACTTTATACTATTTAAATTGGGTATGTCTACGAAGAAGCTAGCGGAGATGTATATGCGACAGATTATCAGATTGCATAGAGTTTCTATGAGCATCATCTCAGATTGGGATATTCGCTTCATATCCCACTTCTTGAGGAGTTTGCAGGCTAGCTTGGGCACCCAGCTAAAGTTTAGTACCATATATCACCCCCAGACAGACGGGGCAGTCGGAAAGGACTATTCAGACTCTCGAGGATATGCTTCACACTTGTGTTTTAGATTTCAGATCATCTTCACCTGGTAGAATTTGCTTACAACAACTACCAGGCCAGAATTAAGATATTACTGTTCGAGGCTTTATATGGACGAACATGTCGTACTCCTTTATCTTGGGATAATATTGGTGAGAGAGTCTTGTTGGGACCGGAGATGATTGTGGATGTAGCTTAGAAGGTAAAGCTCATTAGAGACAAACTTCGGGTGGTGCAAGACAGACAGCGACATTGGACTGATACCCGCCGAAGACCTTTGAAGTTTGAGGTATAGATTTTGTTTTTATTGTTTGTGATTGCTTTATTTAGGTTGAGTATTAAGGATGTATTTTGTTCTAGGTTGGCGATCTGGTGTTCATGCAAATTTTTCTGACACAGGACACGATTAGCTTTAGTGGAGGCAGAAAGCTTAGCCCCCAGTACATCGAACCCTTCGATATTCTTGCGAGGGTCGGTGCAGTAGCCTACTAACTAAATTAGCCGCCTGCACTAGAGGGAGTGCATGATGTGTTCCATGTGTCACAACTGAAATGGTATGTGGCAAATTCTAGTCATGTATTGGATCACTCGAAGATCGAGGTGGGTCCGACTCTCAGCTATCCAGAGTAGCCAATGAAGATTCTGGACCATAGGGAGAAGGTACTGTGGAACCAGATGATTATGTTGGTACATTTTGCGTAGAGGCATCACTCTACGGAAGAGTCTACCTGGAAGAGGGAAGCTGAGATGCGCGAGCGATACCCTTATCTCTTTGAGCCATATGGTATCGTTCTTTCTTGCTTGTGTGATTGCTTGTTGTAGTGCTACTTCTTTCCTTAAATTTTGAGGGTAAAAATTTTCTAAGGAGGGTACACTTTTCACTACCATATTTCTATATGAGGATATTTTTGTCATTTAGCATATTTTATTATTTAGTGATTAAATATTTATATATTGTGCTACTAATTATTTATTATGTGTTGTGCTATTTATTAGTTAGTGGGCTAGCCTATTATTTGGACTTATCATTAGTAGACCCAATTAGATTATCATGACACTTTGAGCCCAACATTGGGCTAGGCCCATTAGACTCATTCCCTTTAGTAAATTAAAGAGATTAGTTTAGTTTCATATAGAATTAGAATCTTCCTAATATAGCCCTCCCTAATTAAATCTCATAACTATTAGTGGCGGTATCATGGATATTACATATTGCTTAGAGAGGGGAGAAGGGGGGGCGTCCATAGAGGGGAGTCTCTCTCTCTCTCTCTCTCTCTCTCTCTCTCTCTCTCTCATTAATTCATTCATTCTAGATCCCCAATTATGTTATTCCACAAATTACTTCACCCCTCCACTAAATTCACCCAAATTTACTCTCATTTCTTTTCAAGTACATCATCTAAGGAGCACTGTAACTTGGATTGCAAGAAGCTTGTTTCCTAATTGTGTCAATTTAAGCATTTTATTGGAAATATATCTCCCAATAGGTAAATTCTGATTTTTCTCTATAATTTAGACTCTAATTCATGTATTTAATCATTAGAAAATCTTTCTTGGCTTAGGACGGCCCATAAGAACAAGAACTAGGTTTATAGGACCTCTACTGTAATTTTTACATGGAGATTTATGCCCATTTTGGGAGAATTTCGAGATTGATACATCGAGTGTATGTCATGAGATCAATAAGATCTAATTAGACTTAGATTGATGCTATGGGACTGGATACGTATCCACAATTGGACACGAGTAAAGCGTATCATGGTATTTTGTGATACGGTATAATACAAAATTTATTTTGGATGATTTGTGTAATTACTCTTCAAATTCCTTCTAGCAAGTTACTTTAGTTGTATTATGATGTTTATGATATGTATGAATAGTAATTATGCTGAATTGGGAGTTTTGATACTTCGTTTGAGAGCGTATCATATAGTATCTCGTATATGCATGTCAAGTATTTAGTTTAATGCCTCTAGTATGTGGTATAGAGTTGAGTGTGTTTTTGGTAATAGAATTGGGGACTTGATGCGCGACCATGGATTGAAACATGAGTGACTGTGTAGTGTCAGTCATCTTGAGAAGATTGTAGGTTGGTGTGTCAGTGACTGTGCTAAGAGTATATTGTGTGCAGGAGTGTGTATGGGTATTGAATAACAGTAATAGGTACTGTGGGTATAGGAGTGTGGTGGTAAAGTTGAGTTATTGACAGTGAGGGACTAGGATTAGTCAAAGGGAGTGAAACAACAACTGCAGCAGTGCTATAATACACTGTAGTGCATTGCATTGAAGTGAAGGGATATCAAGCAGTGTATTGCAGCAAGAAATGGGTAGGCCACAGTCTACTGGTGACTGTGTATTATTGTTAGGAAAGGTGGGGGAAAAGTATTCAGCAGTTGTGAGCATTGCAGCAAGCAATGAATTGGTATGTAACTGCAAGCCTCCAATTGATACCTGTACACATTGGTGTACTGCAAGTAGGTTGCAGGTAAGGGAGAGAACATCAGTAACAGTGGCAGTGTTAACATCTAGGAGGGCTCGAGTAATTGAGTCTAGGAGTATCAGTACATACAAGGAGCATGTGGGTAAAAGTTATGCAATGCTAGTAACTTGTGTGGCCACATAGGTTGAGAAAGACTTTAAGTTTCAGTTTAGAGCAAGACAATAGGAGTATTCAGTAGGTAATGGAGTTAGTGGAGTATAAGTGAGGGGAGCTCAGGTTTTGATGTTGAAGACAACAGCAACAGTGAGCTCAGTGAAAGCAGTGAGAATGCACTGGTTACCAAGGTATTCATTGCAGATTTTTAGGTGAGAGCATCCCATCAGTGTTTATCAATTTACTGCACTTAGTAGTGATCTCGAGCATGCCAGTAGAAACATCAGTTCAGTAAATGATGAGTGTTAGGGTGATTCAGATACCTAGGTAGGAGTTTGAGTTGGTATCAGATTGGTTTGGTTTTGATGTTGGGATTGGCAAAGGTGATACTGCAATGTATATTTGAGTTCAGGTTAGATTTGGGGGAAATTGGTATCAGGGTAGGAATAAGGAGGAAGACCAATGACAATAGCTAATAATGTTATGTTCAGTTAGTAAAGGGTTAGAGTATCAAGGTAAAGTATTAGTTAGGTATTGACACCAAGATACAGTTAGTTAAGGTATTAGATACCATGTTTATATCTAATACTAAGATGTTATATATATATATATATATATATATATATATATATATATATATATATATATATATATATAGGTTATGCGTAGATGGATATATAGAGTATCCTATTATCTAGTGTATAAATAGATTAGTGTTATTAACTAATGTTAGCTAGGGTTAGCTAGTTAGTGACTATATGGACTAATTACTTTAGTTTGACCTAGAAACATAGGTATGACTTAGTTTTGACTAATTTTGACTAATTTGACCTACTTTAGCTAAAAATGACCTAAAAATAGCATATTTAGTGTATTTTAGTTCATTTATCACTTTATTACACATAATTGACATGTCATTTATATATAGGTGTGTGTGACACCAGCTCGGACACCGAGTTATATTATTTGCTCATGACCACAGGCGAGTACATTCTTTGTTAGTTTTCTTATTTGATAGTCTCTATGTTTCATGTATTTAGTATTTAGATATTTGATTCCTGACATGATGGTTACACGGATTGGTATACGTGAATATTGGTCATGAGGTATTATTATTGTTATTACTCAGTGATTGTCGTGTTGTGCTTCGTAATTACTCAGTGATTACCGTGATATCTCAGTGATAATATAGACCGTAATCATAGTGCATGGTATTATAGACCGTGCAGTGTGATATACGTGTTATAAAGTGTCGTTATTTGGATCCGTGTACTAGTCGGGGGTTGGGAAAGTATTAGTAGATATATGATCATACCTTATATTTTTAGTATATCCCGGAATAGCTAGCAGATCATGCAACTCACGTGTGATCATACTAGCTTCCATTTTTATATATAGCTAGTGTTAGGCCCAAGCCTATCACATTATCTTACTAATATTTCAAGGCACATATACTATATTATTTTCTTTATTCCAGTTCATTACATTGATATTCCTAACCATATTGTTCCCAGTTTATTTCCACTATTTACTATGATGCTCTTTCTCGTGATATTTTCTAGTTCGGTTACTTCTATCATTTATTTTTATTACTATTGTTGTTTCATAGTTTCTGTCAATTATTGGAACTGCTATTGGGTTTTACTTCGCTCAAATCCTGACAGGATATATTTTTCAAATGATTCATTGGAGGACTTGTGGCCTACCTACTACGGGCCACAGGATCACGAGCCAGTTGAGATAGCATTCGAAGAGCCTATTGAGATAGTACCACCAATCGATGAAACTTAGCTAGTTCATTTATGATATTGTATATGTCAGTTAGACACTTTTAGCATGTATTATATTTGAGATCATTGTGTTGAGATTAGGCTATTGGACTTGGACTTGAGATGTATTGTGACTCTATATTTCTTTCCTTCTATTCCATATCGTGCCATATCTTCCTTTAGTTTATTATTGTGATTGAGTATTGTTTACCATTATCATATTATCATATTGTCCTCCATTTGTGAGTTGAGATATCTTGACAGTTACATTATATATATTGTGTGATATGTTTAGATAGTATTGTTGACCTAGACAACGTTCTACCGTCGATGCTGCGGCGTAGGCTGGACATACCCACGTACTCGTGCCCCTACACCGGGTGCGGGTCGTGACACCTACCATAACCCATGTGAACACCTCGACACAAGGAAAGCCTTATATTGTGATACCTACTTGGAGTTGTAACCAATGTGGGACTATCTTTACTAGTCCAAAGGAAAACTCCAACAATGAATAGCTAAAGCAAAGAGGAAAACTTACATAAGTTCTCTCTACACACGTCCTAACTGTATTCAAATAAACCGCTTGCAGTCGATCTCCACTACTCTTGCCTAGGGGTGTCAACGTGTCGTGTTCACAAAAACTTTTCGGTCACCAAATAGCTCAAACTCGACCCGAATTCTATTAAGTTTATGGTTTCAGGATTCGTATCCGACATAGGTCAAAATTTTCTTTAGAAAAAATCTATAGAAAAACTTTGAAAGAAACTCTGAAATACATACAATAAATGTATATATAAAAATTATAATTTATAATATAGTTTGACCACTTTTTTAATTTTTGCTCCGTCCAATTACATAATAGAATTAGTTCAACCGAATAAACCGAATCGATTATTCGGTTCGGTTCGATTTCGGTTATGGCTAATTTCGATCTGGTTTCAGTTTAAATTTTTTTGAATTTTAGTTTATTCGATTTTGAGTATTTTGATTTGGTTGAAATCGAATAAATTGGACGCTCACCCCTGGTTAGTCGGCTATATGATTGAAAGTGGTCCAACATTCTCCAAATACCCCAAGTTTGAGAAGTTTAATGCTGGACAACTACCACATTTTGATGTTGGATTTGGAAGGTGATCCTTCACCATCCGAAAAGAGAGACAGTAACCGGACGAGCAGTCTACTTCTTACTCATTATCCAAACTGACCAAGTACAACTCTACTGTAACACACTACAAAATACACAGTTACGATATCCACTTTAGCGATACAATGTTCCTCTTCCAAGGGACAGTACACCTGAAGGTCCAGCTCACAATTCCATCCACATTCAATACCAAGAAGTTGATTGATAATTAGCAACACACCCACTTCATAATTTCACTTTGTAACAGCTTCGCTCACCATTATACATTAATTTTTGATTTCTTCAGCACCAACACCAATTATGTCTTTTAATCATATACATGGTTCCTTAGAGCCTCCTCAATCTTCTCCGATAATAATATATTAAACTATATATGATTATGGCACTGGTTTTAAAAGCAGCACAACTACATTTGGATGGTTGGTGTGGCCAGTCTGGGTCCAAAATATAATTTCAAAGGCTTGTAGCTAGCTTGCTAGTTAGGATATTTTATTAAAAGAAAATGAAGAAAATAAAACTTAATTTACTTGTGACAATTGAGTTGGAGTAGGATTTAGTGACAATTAATTCTTAAATTTGATGAGAGAAAAAAAAAATGCTATTTGTAACCAAAAGATTTAGAATGATGTCATCTTTCACTATGTGACATATGATATTACAAATTTTAAAATTAATATTAATCTTAAATTAAGAAATATTTAGATTTTATTTTTTGGAGATCCAAACACTAATTTTACAACTTATGTACGACCTAAAGTCTAAATATTCCTTAAATTAATATTAATATTAATATTAAAAAAATTTGGGTGTAAGATTTTTTTTTGTTTGACATATTAGCTGCATAATGAAAATGATATTATCCAAAAAATTTGGACAAGAAATAGCAGGATTGGAAAAACAGAAAATTTACTGTAGCGAAATAAATTTATATTAAATTTTTGTAAACGAAACAAGTTTGGAAAATTTGTAAAAAAAGTCATAGTCCGCCAACAGTGTTGGCGGAAAACACAATTACTGTACACGTAAGCAGCAAAAGAATTAAAAAAATTTAAAAAGTGGGCCCCACGGCCAATTTTCGCCAACAGAGATGGCTGAAATTAGGGGGGGGCCAATTTCAGCCAACTCTGTTGGCGGAAATTGGCCCCATGGGGCCCACGTTTTTTTTTTTGGTTTTGTTTGGTTTGGTTTGGTTTGATTGGTTTTTTTCGTTGGTTTAGTTTAATTAGTTATATTTCTGTTTTATTTATTTAGTTTAGTTTAGTTTTGTAATTAAATTTAAGTAAAAATATTTTAATGAAATAAAATTAAAATAAATTATTTGGAAGGAAAGAAATATTTAGAATAGACATTAAATATTTCTAAATTTTTAATAGACATTAAATATTTGGAAGGAAATAAATTATATTTCTGTTTTTTTATAATAGACATTAAATATTTCTAAATTTTTTTTTGTAGATCGAAACATCGTTTTAAATCCGTGGGCCCCCACATCCAATATAAATTTATTTTCCTACAGTAAATTTTAAATATTCAAAAATAATATTACCGAAAGTCAAATTTGGAGGTCAAAACATCGTTTTTTGACGATTCTAAAATTTTCCGAAGTCCGTCAAACGGTAAAACCGTTTATCCCGAAGTACTTTTCCATACGGTCATTTTGGCTCAAACTGGAGCTTGTTTCGATCTCCCAGTCAAAAGTTATGATAGTTTGAAGTTTTATATTTTATATTTTTGCCTGTAACATATGCGTCTTGTTTCGGATAAATTTTTTTTCTACATGATTTGTGTTACTCTCGTCGAAAACATACAAATCGACTTATTATTTAACGAAAAACGATTTCATAACAAGTACTTATGGTCGTTCGAAGTCTGCGACGGCAGACGTAATAATCTTACGACAGATTATTATTATTATTATTATTATTATTATTATTATTTTAACGTCTGTTAACGACGAAAAAATGTACGATAAAAATATAATATTTATAAATATAAACGTCCAATTCATATTGATATTTTTTTCGTAATTTTTTTAAGCTTTTATGCTTTAGATGGAATTTATACAAAACTTTTATGCTTTAGATGAAATTTATACTAAATATTTATTTCCAATTAATTTATTTTAATTTTATTTTGTTAAAATAATTTTACTTAAATCTAATTACAAAACTAAACTAAATAAATAAAACAGAAATATAACTAATTAAACTAAACCAACGAAAAAAACCAATCAAACCAAACCAAACAAAACCAAAAAAAAAAAAACGTGGGCCCCATGGGGCCAATTTCCGCCAACAGAGTTGGCTGAAATTGGCCCCCCCCCCAATTTCAGCCAACACTGTTGGCGGAAATTGGCCGTGGGGCCCACTTTTTAAATTTTTTTAATTTTTTTTCTGCTTACGTGTACAGTAATTGTGTTTTCCGCCAACACTGTTGGCGGACTATGACTTTTTTTACAAATTTTTTAAACTTATTTCGTTTACAAAAATTTAATATAAATTTATTTCGCTACAGTAAATTTTCTGTTGGAAAAACAATTAGGTGTACCAATTAGGAAATAGAAGGGTCGGTTAAGTCAAATTGTTGTTTATTGCAGCGAGCGATCATTCGGTCCGGAACCATTTGTAAGACGCCATTGCATACAATCATAATCATCTTTATACTAATGGTAATTATCAATACAATAAAGTTCAAATTACTATTATTATACATGATCTACATCCAGTATTATGATGACGATAAATACACCTTACATTGTATAACTGTACTCCCTAACAAGAATCCAGGCAGCACCGTAAATCCGACCGTTGGGGTCGAATAGGCATCCGGGTTCGCATCCAGATCCGCTACCGCTACGCTCTCCATGTAGACCTCCGAGAACCGGCACCCGCTTCTGACTCTGAATATGGACCCGCCGAAGGAGAAGAATAGGCAGTGCAGGATCCAAACCGACCTCGACATCTCCACGAACCGGGGGAAGAGATCCGAGCCCCCGGAGGCATCGATGATCTTGGGATGGACCGTGGCCGAGAACTTGGCCTTGACGAAATTCCCCCACCGGTTCAGGAACTGGCCGGAGCTCAGGAGCTTGGATTCGTGGAATTCTCGGAAGAATTCTTCGCGATTTCGGGGCTCGAGGAAGCCGAGGTTGAAGTCCGGGCGGTGGAAATCGGAGAACATCTTGTGGGAGACGAAGGACTGGAAGAAAAATGGAAGATTTTTGGAATTGGGGACGATATTGGGATACATAGATCTCGCCGCGGAGTTGAGGTCCAATTTGGACGACGACTCGGCCATCGACTTCATCATTGCTCTGGCGAAGGATCTGATGGCCTTGACCGTCAGCCTGAGCTCCGGGAGGAAGTGAGTTGGGTTTAGGCCGGAGAGGCTGCCGTGACGGTGATCAGTAGTCTTCATGATGAGCTGAGGAGTCTGTAGAGACCGGTTCTTTCTCTCGATCTGGTCGAGATGGGAGCGGAGGGAGTCGAGTTGGGAGTCCTTGCTCTGGAGCTCGGACTCGAGCCTGGAGATGTTGATCTTGAAGGTCTTGACGAGCTCTTTGAGTTCGCGGAGTTGGGATTGTTGGTAGGAGGTTGAGGGAGGAGAGAAGGTGGAGAGGAGGGGGTCTTTGAGGTAGGAGCGCTTGAGGGAGGAGAGGTATTTGAGCTCGGAGACGAGGGAGCGGTCGGCGGCGTGGATGGCGTCGACGGAGTAGGGGGTCTGTGCGAGCTGGAGCTCGGCGTAGGCGGACTTAACGGCCGCGACGCCGGCGAAGAGCTCGGCGAGGAAGGAGTGGAGGGTCTGGAGGTCCTGTTCGTCTTTTGTTTCTTGGAAGGTTTTGACGGAGGAGGAGTCGAGGGGCTGGGAGAAGTATTCTTGGAGCTTCCTGGAGAGCTTTATGTTGGTGATGTCGTTGTCGTCATCGGCCTCGGCGGCGGCGGCACCGGTGGTGGTTGATTGACGGCGGCGGAGGAGTCGGGTGGCGGATTTCCAGTCCATGGGAGGAAGGGGAAAAAGAAAGAAGAGTGGGATTGGTTCTGGGGGAAGGGCGTTGGCTTGTATGTTCGAGTTGTGAAGGTAGAAATGATGGAATCGAGAAAAAGAGACGCCGAGGGCTTATGACCGTTGGGTCTTCTGCTGTGTCTTTCTTTAGCATCTACATATAGGTGTTTCTTTTTTATTGGGTTTTTTTTTTCTTGTTTTATGGAAACTGGGTTTGAGAGCGGGAAACCGATAGTAGTGCGATTGGGGGTGTATTGGGAAATTAAGTTCAAATTATTGAGACATTTTTGCTTTTCCATGATTTTAAGTCACTTTTTTATTATATGAATAAAAAGATTTCTTTGGCTTATACTCTTTGAAGGCTCCTAAGTATATGATCAAACTTGTAGAAAAAAAATAGCTGAATGATTCATTATCAATAAAGGAGTACATATATGTTGGTGTTTTTGCATTTGGACTAGTAAAGATAGTTTCACATTGGTTATACCACCAAGTGGGTATTTCAATATAATACTTTGTATGAGTTGAGGTGTGCACATGGGGTATGATGGGAAACATGTGTGCCATGTGGGGGTATTTTTCTAAGAGGAAAAAATGATTAATTCTTCATGAAAGCATTTATGCTTTTTGTCATGTTTTTGGAATTATTTTCATAGGAGGTAAGCCACAAAGGGACTTAGAGACTCGGACTCGGGCTCAAGGGCTATGTATATTGGTTTTTTAATCCCACATCGGAACGAAGAGGAGGATGGGCTTCCATCATTCCCTGTATAAAGAGCCCTCTAGCCTCCTTTTGTGACAGATCAAAAAGTTGAGAAAGAGGAGTCCAAAGGAGTCCGTTCGAGTCACACAAAGAGGTGACTACGAGCGTTCCAGATCTCTTGTGAACTTGCTTGCTCCTGGGAGAAGATCTTCGATAGAGGACGAACCTTGCTTTGAGCAACGGTGGTCTTCACAGCCCCAGCAAGAATAATTTTTTATTCTTTCTTCTTCTCATTTTTATTCTTGGTTCGTTATGTCTGATTGCAACTACGTTTTGCAAGAAAGAACGAAGGTACTTTTTGTTTTATTGTAACTCTGTTACGTCCGTATGCAACTGCGATTGCAAGAAAGAACGAAAAGTTTGGTTAATTCTGATTCTTTTGTAATCTTAAGAGCAAGTTATAATCAGAATCCTTATATAGTTCTTCGTAAAAATCAAAAATAGTTAGAGTGAAAACTTTTGTGTGAACCTCTGATCTCGACCACGCGTTCTTCCATCTTTGGTTAAGTCTCGGGACTAACAATCTCAAAGCAAGATCCGAATATAGATGGGAAACATCCGTTCAAGTCTTCTGGACACAAGTTTTTACAAACTTGAGAAGATTGACGAAATTTACTTCAAACATTTGGATGAGGGAAGGAGTCTTTTGTCAAATGTTGAAAGTTGGTGTCGGTACCTACCATTTTCGAGGATGGAGGAGTGTAACCTCCGATTTCCAATTTTCAAAATAATTACATTTTTATTTATTTTAAAATATCAAGTTTTATAAAATATTTCTCCTTGAAATTTTATTAGATTTTGAACGATGTTTGATTGTAGAAGGTAATTTAAAAATCTTTTATAAAATCATTTTTCCTAAATGACGATGTATTACAAAATAAATAAATAATAATATATATATTCCTCTAGTTTCAAATGTTTATTGGCTTGAAATCATAAAATTATTTATTGGATAAAATTAATTAAAAGACTAGTTGTTTCTTCAAAATAATTTTTTATAATTAATGGAATAGTAAATAAATAAATTACGTAGCTTTCCTAAAATATTTTCTGAAATTATAATCTCTTCTTTTTAAATTTTACAAATTTCCATTTCCTATTAACTAGCCCACACCCTCATTTTTTTCCCACATGAGAAACCCTTTTATATTTTAATTCTGGGCCATTCATTATTGGGCCAACCCGCAACCCTTTATCCCACACCATCTCTCCCTATTTAAGTCCCTCATCACATCTCCCTAGAAACCCTAGCTAGTCTTCACAAATCCCCATGAAGCCACAGCCACCACCATTTTTGTGTGCTCGTGTCCGTGTGTCCAGCATCACCGTGTCAGCCGTGATGGCCTCGGGTCCGACCCCGAGTGTCCCATCGTATCCATTCATTTCCTGTGTCCGGTTACAACGTTACAATCAGATTTTTTTGTGTCCGACACACCCGGACACATCCACCTCCACCAGTACACCCAACCCCGTGTCCGACACACCCAGACACGTCCCTCACAGTTCAGTGAATCCGCCGTGTCCAGCCCAGACACGAACCCAGACCCCGACACATCCCCAGAGAAACCCTAGAACTAGCCTCGCCGAGCCCCGTGGCCGACCAGGACCGCCGCCTCCTCGATCTGGCCGCCTGCCACCACCACCTGGAGTCTCTCGAGTCGATCGCCGCCGGAGCCGACGTCGTCGCCGCCGATCTGGCTTAGATCCGCTGCCGCCGCCGGGTCGAGCCCGCCGCTGCTCTCGAGCCCCACGCCGCCGCCTCCACGGGACGAGAGCACCGCCGGCCGCCTCGAACAGACCGCCCCTCGAACCGAGCCCTCCTCGAGCCAGTCGACGCCGCCTCACCGCGTCGAGACCGCCGCTGGAACCAAGCACCGCCACCGCCGAGTTCGAAGCCGACCGCCTCAGATCTGTCGAAGATCCGCCGCCGTCGACCGCTCTCGAAGACCCGCCGCCACAGCAGATCCGCCGCCTCGAAGCCGCCGACCGTCTCCTCGAAGCCCGCCGCGGATCCCCTCCTCGCCGAGTTCGAGCAGCCCGTCACCGCCTCGCGTCGAGCCCGCCGCAGAAGATCCCGCTGCCGCCTCACCTGCGCCGACCCCGGCGGAACCCCCGCCGACGACGGAGACCCCTCCCCCGTGAGCCTCTTCTTCCCCTTTCTTTTCCCTGTTCTGAAAGTCAGTATATAGTTTAAGTAAATGTATTTGTATATAGTTTAAGTTAATTAAGTTGTAATTAGTATTAAGTTAATTAATTTATAATTAGTTAATTTAATTAATTAGTTTAGTTAATTAGATTAATTAGTTGAGTTAATTATTAGATTAGTTAGTTTAATTAGTTTAATTATAACAATTAGATTAGTTAATTTTTTTTATTAATTAATTTAGTTTTAATTAGAAAAATTAGTTAATTTATATTAATTAGTTGTTAATTGTATTAGATTAGTGATTAATAATTAGATTAGTTAAATTTATGTAACTTGTTTATTAATTAAATATAATTAGTTTAGTAATTTCCTATAATAAGTTTGGTAATATATATATATATATATGCATATTAGTTTTATTGTTTAAAATTTAATTATGTATTATATATAAGGGTTTTTTATTATGAAAATTAGTATATGTATATATAACCGTATTTTGGCATAAATATGTATATGTAGATCTATATTTTCGTATTGGTATATGTATGTATTTAAAATATGAATAGGTATATTATTTATTTTTTAATCAAATTTTATAATTAAGTATGTATAATTAGTTGTATATGTATGTATATTGGGTATTTTTATATGGTATAAAATTAATTTGGTGAATTAGTATTAGTATATTTAATAATAACATTGACAATATATATATTTTAAAAATGTATTTTAGCACATGTATGAGTATACATATATAATGTTCAACTAGTCTAAATCAAATATGTGTATTTATATACGTATCCCTACTAGATGACCCTAGTTGACTAGTGCCCTGCCTGACATGGCCCTGAGACCAGTACTTTTGACTGTGTTAGTGTAGCATCTGATGCAAATGTGGTTTTGTTTGTGTTATGTTTATAGGACTGTTGGTTTACCCAGGGGATACTCTGGAACAGGACATCAATAATTACCAGCTAAGGACCCAAGGCGAGTACATTCTCTGATTAGTTTCTAATTTATGATATCTCCTATGTTCACTGTATCTAGTGTAAATATCCATGTTCTTGACACGTTGGTTACACGGATTGGTATACACGGATCTCGTCATGAGATATTATTCCTTATTCATGGTGTAGCTTGTACAAGACTTGTTTTCTTGTTATCTTGTGCATGTACAGACACTGATTCCCGGGGAGACTTGCTACCTTCCTAGGGAATCCCGTGCCATAGCGTACCATGATTGGATCTACTATACTAGTCGGGGGTTTGGGGAGTACTTTAGTGTAGATATGTGATCATACCCAACTTTATATGCACCATAGCTCACCCCACATCTCACGTCGGGTGCGGCCTGACCATTTATATGAACCATAGCTGTTACGTGTGATTAGCCTGACCTCTACATGCATCATAGCTAACCAACGGTTGGCCTGACTTTATATGAACCATAGCTAATCACATGTAACCAGCCTGATCAAGTTCCCAAGCCGATCACATGTTAAAGCTAGTACGCAACACACTTAGTCATAGGTTCTTGCTCATGGACATAATGTTTCTTCCTGCATTTACTTACAGTATTTCCAGTATTTCTCTCATTGTACATTTCTCGTACCTATACATGCATCTGGTATGTTTCCATCTAGAACTGCTACATAGTTTATGTCATTTATATAGAACTGCTATTTAGAGATGTACTTTGCTCCTTCCTGACTGGAAAATATTTTTCCAGACCGTGACCTTAGTAGACTGGTTTCCAACACACTTGGGGGATTGGATGTTACTGATTGCAGGTATGATTATGTTGTCTTTAGACTTGTATTGTATTCTTTTATTTCCTATCGTGTTGTAGTTGTGATTGAGTATTTCTAGATTTATTTTTTGATATCCACGTCTCCTTATGGAGTTGGATACTAGAGTGAGATTGTTTAGATAGTACTTGACCTAGACAGCGTTCTACCGCCGATGCTGTGGCGTAGGCTGGACGTACCCACGCTCTCGTGCCCTAAACCGGGTGCGGGTCATGACACGTTTTTAGTGGTGGCCCATGCAGGTCTGACTTCGCAAGTTGTGCGATGTCGTAGTAGTGCAACATCATAGTTGTACTACTACGTACCTGCTATTGAATATAGGACATAGGATACTAGGATGAGAGAGGATACTCAATCATAATTATTTGAGAGATTCCTGGGACGATCCCTTGAGAATCTTATTCCAATTTAAATCTTTTTCCCTTGATTTTGTCCGCTCTCGCTTGTTGTCACTGAACTTGATTCTTGTTGAGCAGTTTTTAAATTAAAATCTTGGTATCATTGTTGAGTTTGATCCTTGTTGACCAGTTGTTAACTATTATTTCCTGGTATCGTTGTTGAGTTGATTTCAAATTGAGATGAATTTTTTATGGACTAGGATTTATGGTATCATCTGATGACATATATTGATGAGGACAGTGAGGAAGGTAAAACGTCTACTTTGGTTATGGAACCTAGAATTTATCGCAGCCATATTAGCTGTGGTGACAAGAACGTAGGAACCTGACTTGGATGTACATACTATAGTTATGAAGCTTAGAGTCTTTCGCAGCCATACCGGTTGGCGTGGCGAAGATTCTAGACGACATGATTATAGAGTGCATACCTTATTTACGAAACCTATCGTTTATCGCATCTATGCTTACTGGCGTGGCGAGGATTCTGAGTGTCATGATTTCAGACAGACGTGTATGATTATCAGGTTGTATCCTAAATTGGTTCTTAAAATATCATCTCAAGACTTATTTATTTCTGTTATTCCAGGACTTTGTTCCATCGCTTCTTTTCTTTACTAGCAGTAAAGATACCTTCTGTCCTCAATTCAGTCTTTGAGCTCCTATTCCTTGAGGATTTCTTGTTAAGTATGATAATTAGTGGCTTGTAATTTTGTCTGTATTTTGTATTAGTGTTGACTGTGTTGTTAGTGAGTTGTAAGTGTTTCTTAGTTGGACATGTGAGCAGTAGGCTTTAATCTAGAGTTAGCCCTTAGCATAGTACCTTGTACCAATGATTCTAGGAGTAGTGTCATTAGAGACTGAGAGTTAAGGAGAGTTTAGAGTATCAGTGATAGTTCTCAGAGTTAGTATTAGAGCCAATTACCCGTCCTGGATAATCATGATTATGTAATTGAGTGATCTATGTAAACGATTAAGTATCCGGGAATTGTGTTAAGGATTTATGGAGCATGGTGTTCAATTTGATGATTAATATCGGAAGCGTTAAAGGTAAGGAAATACATACGCATAAAGAGTTAATGAGGTGTCATGGGTAGAGAAATATTGGAATTGGTAATGAAAGTGGTTAAGCGTATCACAGATTAGTTAACAGGCTGTAAAAGATTACAGGGAAATGCCTACACAAAAATCGAGATGAGGAACCATATACTTGCCCATGAGAATAGGAAACATGAGTGTTGTAGTGGATACATGTAATCCCGAGTTATAATGAGCATTGATGAGATGATGCATTAATGAAGCTAGTAATATAATACCAAGAGTGCCGATGATTCTATATCAAGGATTATTGAAAATGGTGCTAGTAACAGTAAGCACTCGGTGTGATGATAATTAGATGATATACCAGTTGGCATAAATTGAAATTATGAAAGAAAACACAGTTGATGGTAACTTTGATCATTGGAGGTAATAGTACAAGTGATTCGGGCAGTACAATTTAGTACACAATTATAGACACTAGATGCATTGAGTGCACCTTGAGTATCAGAGACCGTGAGCACTAATATGTACATTGAGGAGTTATAAATAAAAAGGTGGAAATGAATTTTAAATTTTCAGAATTTTTAAGGAGTTGAGATTTTATGTTGATGAAATATTGAGGATTTAAATTTGATTAAATAAACATAGTTAAGGCTACAAAGATTTTAGAAGTGATTAAATTTTATTTCGATGAGAAGTATCTGATTTTGAGGAGGTATATGCATTTTATTTTAAGTTGATCGGGAAGTTAAACCTTGACGATTATTTTGAGGATTAATTTTTGGCAGATGAGATATATGAATATTAATATATGAGTAGTTGATATGGGTACCAGTGTACATGAATAGAAATTTGTAGTGAATGTGCTAGAGTTAAGTGTTTGTTAGAGATAGTAGATACTACAAGTAATATGTTAGCAGGTTCTTTTCTAATGTTCCCGTCTCTTGATTGATTGATTTCCCTAAGTGCTGTAGTTCGTATTCATGATTTCCTTGTTAGGATATAACTAGTAGTACACCTTAACAGAGACTGAAATACCATGACAAGACACATGACCTATATATTTTCTCAAATTGCATGGATGTAGGTAGAATTTTCTTAAACCATGATCATTAGGGTTTTGACCATAGCAAAGATCTATGACGAGGTTATGACTGACAAAGGAGACAAGAGGATTAAATTTGTGGATGAGCATTAAATTAAATAAAGAATTTAGGGGTTGTTATAACGGAGTTGATGGATCATTGATTTTATGAAAATCGAGGTATGATTGAAATTCGAGGACAAACATTTACTTAAAGGGAGAATTAAGAAATTGACAGAGCCAAAAATTTGAGGATTTATTAATTTTAAGGAGGTCTTGATATGATTGAATTAATGAAAAAAATTTTTTTTTTGAGAAATTTGAGAGATTATCATTTTATCTATTTGACTGCAAGATAGAAATTTTATATAGTAGGAATGTTGCATTGAAGATACTGGAAGCATCGTATCGTTGAGTATTTGAGGAAAAAGAAAAGCAGGAAATAAAATCGTAAATGGAATAGTGTCAAATTAAATTCTTAGGATGAGGAGTTAGATTGGAATAAGCATCGATTGAAATTGAGTTAGATGATTGATGAGTGTTTAAAGTTAAATTTTGGGATGCAGATTTTTAAGTTTTATAAATATGCATTGATTGGATTTCAATTAAAAGGGATTGGATAGTAAAATTTTGTATTTAGTTATTTACTTAAAATTTGAGGAGATTATGATACGACTGGAATTCAATTAAAATATTGAGGATTTGAGTAGTAAAAATTTTACATTGGGATAATAAATCCAGAGGATGAAAAAAATATTAGTTCAAAATTCGGAAACATTATACATACGGATAAAGAAATATGGAATGAAATGAAGCTCATGGTAAAGAAGATTTTAATATAATTGATTATGGGATCATATAATTGAAGGTCGTAAGGTAAGATCATGGTATATTGAGGTTGTGATTTAAATTAAATCTTGACCATGACAGTAACATTTGACATCGAAGAAAATAATCGAGGTATAGTTGATGTTAAGATAAACAAACTCGAATTTGATGATAAGGATTTTGGACAGGTAATAAATTTTGATTCAGAAATTCTAAGATCTAATCTGATAAAGTTTGTGGAATTTGAAACTTTTATAGATATTTGTTAATGATGAATCACAAGATTGAGAAAAGTAAAATGAACGGAGAAAAAGGAAGGATTATTTTCCGATGGTAGTAAAGACTACTTTTTCCTAGAAATTAAGAAAGGCAATTAGATGTCTCTTGATTACATTCTGAAGGATGTATTTAAGTTTCTTAAATCAAATTGTCGACCGTATCTTTCGAATGAGATATAACTTTCATGTCTATATCATTCATTATACTGGGTCTTCCTTGGTTTAGTTACTTTGAAAAGGTAACGTACATTATTCCAATTATCTGTTTTTTTCATGATCGTGTCTACTTCCCAAAACCTAAACCTTCTAGAGGATTCAAGGCCGAGCCATAATTCCTTCAAGTTATTCCTGTCTTAAACCATATTTTCTTTTTCTTCATGTTTTCTTCTGTTTGGTAAATATTTTTCCTTATAGAAATATTTTTTTCAATGATATATTCATTATTTTGAACAACAAAATTTTTTCTATCCTAGTCACCCCTAAAATTTCGAGGACGAAATTTTTCTAAGGTGGATAGACTTGTAACCTCCGATTTCCAATTTCCAAAATAATTACATTTTTATTTATTTTAAAATATCAAGTTTTATAAAATATTTCTCCTTGAAATTTTATTAGATTTTGAACGATGTTTGATTGTAGAAGGTAATTTAAAAATCTTTTATAAAATCATTTTTCCTAAATGACGATGTATTACAAAATAAATAAATAATAATATATATATTCCTCTAGTTTCAAATGTTTATTGGCTTGAAATCATAAAATTATTTATTGGATAAAATTAATTAAAAGATTAGTTGTTTCTTCAAAATAATTTTTTATAATTAATGGAATAGTAAATAAATAAATTACGTAGCTTTCCTAAAATATTTTCTGAAATTATAATCTCTTCTTTTTAAATTTTACAAATTTCCATTTCCTATTAACTAGCCCACACCCTCATTTTTTTCCCACATGAGAAACCCTTTTATATTTTAATTCTGGGCCATTCATTATTGGGCCAACCCGCAACCCTTTATCCCACACCATCTCTCCCTATTTAAGTCCCTCATCACATCTCCCTAGAAACCCTAGCTAGTCTTCACAAATCCCCATGAAGCCACAGCCACCACCATTTTTGTGTGCTCGTGTCCGTGTGTCCAGCATCACCGTGTCAGCCGTGATGGCCTCGGGTCCGACCCCGAGTGTCCCATCGTATCCATTCATTTCCTGTGTCCGGTTACAACGTTACAATCAGATTTTTTTGTGTCCGACACACCCGGACACATCCACCTCCACCAGTACACCCAACCCCGTGTCCGACACACCCGGACACGTCCCTCACAGTTCAGTGAATCCGCCGTGTCCAGCCCAGACACGAACCCAGACCCCGACACATCCCCAGAGAAACCCTAGAACTAGCCTCGCCGAGCCCCGTGGCCGACCAGGACCGCCGCCTCCTCGATCTGGCCGCCTGCCACCACCACCTGGAGTCTCTCGAGTCGATCGCCGCCGGAGCCGACGTCGTCGCCGCCGATCTGGCTTAGATCCGCTGCCGCCGCCGGGTCGAGCCCGCCGCTGCTCTCGAGCCCCACGCCGCCGCCTCCACGGGACGAGAGCACCGCCGGCCGCCTCGAACAGACCGCCCCTCGAACCGAGCCCTCCTCGAGCCAGTCGACGCCGCCTCACCGCGTCGAGACCGCCGCTGGAACCAAGCACCGCCACCGCCGAGTTCGAAGCCGACCGCCTCAGATCTGTCGAAGATCCGCCGCCGTCGACCGCTCTCGAAGACCCGCCGCCACAGCAGATCCGCCGCCTCGAAGCCGCCGACCGTCTCCTCGAAGCCCGCCGCGGATCCCCTCCTCGCCGAGTTCGAGCAGCCCGTCACCGCCTCGCGTCGAGCCCGCCGCAGAAGATCCCGCTGCCGCCTCACCTGCGCCGACCCCGGCGGAACCCCCGCCGACGACGGAGACCCCTCCCCCGTGAGCCTCTTCTTCCCCTTTCTTTTCCCTGTTCTGAAAGTCAGTATATAGTTTAAGTAAATGTATTTGTATATAGTTTAAGTTAATTAAGTTGTAATTAGTATTAAGTTAATTAATTTATAATTAGTTAATTTAATTAATTAGTTTAGTTAATTAGATTAATTAGTTGAGTTAATTATTAGATTAGTTAGTTTAATTAGTTTAATTATAACAATTAGATTAGTTAATTTTTTTTTATTAATTAATTTAGTTTTAATTAGAAAAATTAGTTAATTTATATTAATTAGTTGTTAATTGTATTAGATTAGTGATTAATAATTAGATTAGTTAAATTTATGTAACTTGTTTATTAATTAAATATAATTAGTTTAGTAATTTCCTATAATAAGTTTGGTAATATATATATATATATGCATATTAGTTTTATTGTTTAAAATTTAATTATGTATTATATATAAGGGTTTTTTATTATGAAAATTAGTATATGTATATATAACCGTATTTTGGCATAAATATGTATATGTAGATCTATATTTTCGTATTGGTATATGTATGTATTTAAAATATGAATAGGTATATTATTTATTTTTTTAATCAAATTTTATAATTAAGTATGTATAATTAGTTGTATATGTATGTATATTGGGTATTTTTATATGGTATAAAATTAATTTGGTGAATTAGTATTAGTATATTTAATAATAACATTGACAATATATATATTTTAAAAATGTATTTTAGCACATGTATGAGTATACATATATAATGTTCAACTAGTATAAATCAAATATGTGTATTTATATACGTATCCCTACTAGATGACCCTAGTTGACTAGTGCCCTGCCTGACATGGCCCTGAGACCAGTACTTTTGACTGTGTTAGTGTAGCATCTGATGCAAATGTGGTTTTGCTTGTGTTATGTTTATAGGACTGTTGGTTTACCCAGGGGATACTCTGGAACAGGACATCAATAATTACCAGCTAAGGACCCAAGGCGAGTACATTCTCTGATTAGTTTCTAATTTATGATATCTCCTATGTTCACTGTATCTAGTGTAAATATCCATGTTCTTGACACGTTGGTTACACGGATTGGTATACACGGATCTCGTCATGAGATGTTATTCCTTATTCATGGTGTAGCTTGTACAAGACTTGTTTTCTTGTTATCTTGTGCATGTACAGACACTGATTCCCGGGGAGACTTGCTACCTTCCTGGGGAATCCCGTGCCATAGCGTACCATGATTGGATCTACTATACTAGTCGGGGGTTTGGGGAGTACTTTAGTGTAGATATGTGATCATACCCAACTTTATATGCACCATAGCTCACCCCACATCTCACGTCGGGTGCGGCCTGACCATTTATATGAACCATAGCTATTACGTGTGATTAGCCTGACCTCTACATGCATCATAGCTAACCAACGGTTGGCCTGACTTTATATGAACCATAGCTAATCACATGTAACCAGCCTGATCAAGTTCCCAAGCCGATCACATGTTAAAGCTAGTACGCAACACACTTAGTCATAGGTTCTTGCTCATGGACATAATGTTTCTTCCTGCATTTACTTACAGTATTTCCAGTATTTCTCTCATTGTACATTTTTCGTACCTATACATGCATCTGGTATGTTTCCATCTAGAACTGCTACATAGTTTATGTCATTTATATAGAACTGCTATTTAGAGATGTACTTTGCTCCTTCCTGACTGGAAAATATTTTTCCAGACCGTGACCTTAGTAGACTGGTTTCCAACACACTTGGGGGATTGTATGTTACTGATTGCAGGTATGATTATGTTGTCTTTAGACTTGTATTGTATTCTTTTATTTCCTATCGTGTTGTAGTTGTGATTGAGTATTTCTAGATTTATTTTTTGATATCCACGTCTCCTTATGGAGTTGGATACTAGAGTGAGATTGTTTAGATAGTACTTGACCTAGACAGCGTTCTACCGCCGATGCTGTGGCGTAGGCTGGACGTACCCACGCTCTCGTGCCCTAAACCGGGTGCGGGTCGTGACAAGGAGATAGCGACTGAAGGACGCACATTCCAGTTGGAAGGAAGATTACAAGATGACCAAGAATTGCAGAGTATGCGCACAAGGGGCAGACCTTTGCGCATGACAGGACTTGGCGCTTTACAAGACTTGGTATCACTACCACATTTCTATAGTAGAGGCATTTTTGTCATTTGTAATATTATATACATATTATGTTTATAGTTATATTATGTGTACTGTATATATATTATTATTATTATTATTATTAATATGAGTTATTTGGCTAGACTTGATGTGACAATTAGACTCAACCTTAGACTAGACACTTTTGGACCAACTAGTTAATCCCCTTCATTTTATTAGAAATTTGTTAAGTTTCCATTAGGGATGAAAACCTCACTTATTGGAAAACTTTTCATGAAAATTTTAGAGGGCATATTGGACTTTATGCATTGACTAAACCCTATGTCTCTAAGTGGCCGGCCCTATAAGGAGGGGGGGGAGCCTCCCTCAAGCTCCATTTATTAATGTTCATGAAATCCTAGATTTAGTTCTTCCCTAAAACCCTCTTTCCTCCACCAAAATTTAGAAAATCAAACCTCAATCCCTCTCATTTCTCTCATCTAAGAAGCCTAGAAGCTTAGGTCTCAAGGAGCATTGGAGGAGAAGAAGTTTGGCTAGAGAATCATTGGTTTGCATTGGAATCCATCTCCCAAGAGATAAATTCTGAAATCTCTCTTTTAAATTTTGTTTTATTTGTTTTGTGGACCATTAGGAGCCCACCCATAGTTTAGGAATACCATAAGGGGAGAATGAGTCTCTATTGGTTTCCATGGTATTTTCTTTATGGTATTGTGTGCATATTTAGGGTTTTGTGTTTAAGATTGTGTTTTTCCCTATTTTTTTATAACAACTAATCATATTATATATATGTAATTATATTTGATATTTAGATATGTTATTAGTTGTGTATTGGGGTTTTGTCATGAAGATTGGTGGTGTAACATAGAATATCACCTTGGTGCACTCAAGGTGTATGATGAATTGACTAGTAGAGGTGTATTATTTAGAGTGGATTGTTCACATGATATTATATATATATATATATATATATATATATATATATATATATATATATATATAGTTCATATATAATAGTGTATAAGTATAGATACATAGGTATGTAAGCAGGGAGGGCACTCGGGTACTGTGTTTACTGATTGCACTATGGGAAACTTTAGTGAGTTTTGTGAGGAGTTTTCAGTATCTGAGACACTATGTCACAGTATATAGGATCGGGTTGGATTGATCGTGTGAGTGTTTGTGCACAGCTAGTGAGTGTGGGTAGATGCATTTGGGGGTGAGCACTACTCGAGCAAGTACTGGACACTTGTTTTTAGTACAGTGACACAGTGGATGTGCACTTTATAGTAGTTTCCTCGAAGTACAGGTCCCGTGTATAGTAGCAGAGGTTGGATCGGGTTCCAAGTATTTAGGAGCTAGTGTGCAGTGAACTAGTGTGCAAGAGCTAGTATGAAGTGAACTAGAGTTGTAGTGGTGTGCACTGTCGGGTAGGAAGACTTGTGTTCATAGTTGTGGGTATCAGTTGTGTGATGATACTTGAGTGTGGGAAGAAATAAGTAGCAGCAGCAGCAGTTGGTTCCAGGTAGGTTCAGATATAGGGAGACTGCCACTGGCAGTTGCTGTTGGCAACATTGCCACCATTGGCTCGGGTATGAGGAGCCATGGGGAACAAGGTGCTGAGTTATGGGGGAGTAGTACACATGATTTAGGTATTTGGAAGTTCATAAGAGTGAGTGTCAAATTAGGTATCATATGGATTTATTAAAGTATCAGTGGAGTAGTAGTATAGAAGTGGAATCAATTATAAGGGCTTTGTGTGTCAGTGAGGGATGTACAGCAGGTATTTGAGGGTATTAGTGTTTTAGAATCAGTTGGTATCAGTAATTGTACATCATTAGTTTTATCAGTTTTGGTCCAGGACGAGTGCATTGTCTGTCATAGGAATGTGTACGTGCATATTTGATTGTATGAGTGTTCATGTATCAGTTAGGTTGAGTGTAAGTGTCCAGTGATTTGGGGGTATTGGAGTGCATCATGTATGTATAGTGTAAGGAGTTAACTTGTCATGTGCAGATGAGTGCTTGTGTGTTATGTGGGTTAGTATGGATGAGCATTTGGGTGTTAGTTAGCAGTGTAGGACCAATGTGTGTTACATATTTCAGTGACTGCAAGGAGTGGGGAGAGTGGAGCTCGAGTGCATATAGAAATACACTGATTGTTTCAATAGTGCAGTAAGTTTGGGGATAACTGGGAAGACAGGTGCAGTGGGTTCAGTTCCAACTGTTAGAGGGTGATGCAATGCTCGAGTCTAATACCTGGGCAATAACTTAAGAGTATCAGTAATGGGTGAGAGTGAGGTAGAGTATCAGGTCACTAATGTTGGACTGCGGTGTGAGGTTAAATATGTAGGTAATATGTTATGAAGGCTGCAAACAGTGTGCAGAAATGGTAAGCCAGTACAGGTGTTGGATATCTTAGTGTGTCAATACACTATTAGGTCCAGGTGAGTTAGTACCATGGCTGGATATTGAGGAAGGGATACTTGAAAGTGAGATAAGGTTAAGTTGAGTTTAAGTTGATTCATTAGCTAGGTATTAAGATACTCTATACAAGTATATAACTAAGGATATATGATACCAACAAGTTTAGATATTAGGACTGAGGTTAAGGTAAGGGTACTAGCCTAGGTATATATATATATATATATATATATATATATATATATATATATATATATATATATATATATATATATATATATATATATATATATATATATATATATATATATATATATATATATCTTAGTGTGTCAGTACACTATTAGGTCCAGGTGAGTTAGTACCATGGTTGGATATTGAGGAAGGGATACTTGATAGTGAGATAAGGTTAAGTTGAGTTTAAGTTGATTCATTAGCTAAGTATTAAGATACTCTATATAAGTATATAACTAAGGATATATGATACCAACAAGTTTAGATATTAGGACTGAGGTTAATGTAAGGGTACTAGCCTAGGTATCAATATATATATATATATATATATATATATATATATATATATATATATATATATATATATATATATATATTAGTATTGGTTTGGGGTATTGGCTACAGTAAGTATATGATAGAAATATAGAGTATTAACTAGTATTAGTTAGGTATTAACTAAAATAGACTAGTATACCTTGTTAAGACCTAATATAATAAGGTATTGACCTAGCTTGACTTCCAATACCTAGTTTAGGCCTAGAAATTATATTTCACCCTCATTAATAATCATTATCAATCCAAATCACTCTTTGACACTTATATTTTATATTTGGTCCTTGTGATTCCATCTTGGACGTCGATCCTCACACTTTGCTCAGGACCACAGGCGAGTACATTCTTTGATAGTTTTTATTATTTTGATTATTACTATGATTCTAGTTATAGTGTATACTTAATTCAGACACAGCGGATACACGGGCTAGTATCATAGATACCTGTCATGAGGAGTCGTGATTGATATCCATCATACTAGCTGGGGACAAAAAAATATTAGCAAGTTATGTGATCGTACCCCACCTTAAGTGCATCATAGCTCACCCCACATATCACGTAGGGTATAGCCTGACCATTTACATGCCTCATAGCCTGTTATATATGATTAGACTGACTATTGCTCGCATCATAGCTAACCAGATGGTTAGCCGGACCTCACATGTATTATAGCCAATCATATATAACAAGCCTGATCTAGTCCCAAGCCGACCATATAACAAACTGATATTTCACGACACTTAGCTAGAATTTCTATTCTTTTATTCCAGATCATTCATTGCTAGTATTCACATACTGTTTCACTGCTAGTTAGTTATATATGATGATTACATGTCTTTCCAGTATTCCTTATCTTCTAGTAATTTTTTCATCATGTATTTTCTTACACTGTTTTATAGTTTTTATCAATATAAATAAAATTACTGTTAGTGTTTGTACTTCGCTCCAATCCTGACTGGATATTATTTTTCAGAGGATCTTGAATATTTTTGTCCTACCCATTATGGTCCAAGAGTAGATGGTGATTACATCCCGAAGATTCCAAAGGAACCACTCCACATAGAGGAGACACCACCCGCAGTTGTTTAGACATTACTTAGCCTAGTTTATTTATGTATTGGATTATTCTAAACTTTGAGACTTAAGTTATATTATGTTGAGACCTTATCTGTGTTGAGATAGCTAGACTCTTAGACTTATTATTATTATTTTAGTTGTGCTCTAGACTTATGTCAGAAATGCTTTTATATCATTCTTATATCTTTATCGTGCCATTCATCTTCCTATAGATATCATTATGATTGAGAAGATATTATATTATTTTTTACCTTATCCTCCTTATAGAGTTGAGATTATTGACAAGTTTTATCTTGTGAGTTGTATTAGTTATTTTTGAGACATAGACATCGTTCTACCGCCGATGCTACGGCGTAGGTTGGATGTAGCCATGACTCATGCAGGTCGAGAAATGTAAGATTAGGTCGCAACTAGTATAATATCGTAGCAGTGTTCAGACTTAGAGTACTATTACGAGCATGAGATAGGGTATAGATGAGAGTATGCTCAATCACAACTAGGAAATTGCCAAATTTATTTTGCTATTCTGAATAATTGCTTCCTTTAAATTTTGTCCTTCTTTGATTATATTGTATCTTTTTCCTTAATTGATTTCTTCTTTCGATCTGTCTTCAGGATGCCACCGAAGACTAGGTTGCTAAGATCGAGACCCGCAACTTTCGAGAGGTCTGCCACCTCTCGACCTGCCACCCAGACAGCTGGAGTTGCTCCTCCTTTACCTGTTAATGTAGAAGTTTTTGCAGCTTTTGGGGGTCCTCCTCCCCCACCTGTCCAGAGGATTGTCCCGGCTGTTGCGGAGGACCCTCCACAACCACAGATTCTGCTTCCAGGAGGTGTGTCCGCTAACGAGGCACAGATGTTCGCACTGATCCAGGGCATAGTGGATGCTCAGAGGACATCGCCAGAGGCTCAACGAATTCAGGCTGAGGCACACAGGGTGCAAGCAGAGGTTGTCACGCCCCAGTCCCAAAATACGTAGGACTAGAAATACGTAAGCATGCCAGCCGTATGTATATGGCAACCCCAATATATGGATACCATAATACACACGTACGCTGTAATATGAATGTTAACTTACATGTGGTATATATATTATGACAAGTCACAGGACATAACTAAATCTCATCCACAGAATCAAATAAAAATAAATAACCATTCTACTATATAATTGAATCTCAATACGAAGTATCAAGGAATGATAGTCGGGTGGAAACAAATCCACTGCCAAACTAGAATATAAGAGAAACCACATAAGAACATCTAATGAACAATGAGACTCGAAGAGAAGACCTCATCGAAAGAGATAAGTAGCAAGTCCTAATCCGTGCTCCTGCGAATAGTCAAGATCGTCTACACCTGGAAAGGGACCAGGTCCATAGAGGGACATAACAAGATACATAGAAGCATGCCAATTGAATACAGTAAACATACATAATAGATAGAAAATATATAAGTACGTTGTACAAGACAATCTATATGAATATGCATAATGAGGACAACTTTTCGACGTATGGGCATGGGTAGGCTACTCTATCTAATCTCACAACTCACACACACGTCAGAAATATCAAAAATTGACATACCTCAAGGGTAGCGACCAGCGCGACACCAGAAATCGATATACCTCGAGGGTAGCGACCAGCGCGACACAACTACTGTAGTGCATGCTAGATACTACTGTTTACCAAAGTGGTTATAGCCCATACGCCTACTGATTGTCCTCCCCTCCCATGATACTATGTGTCAAGTGTGTGTCAACATATATATAGTATATAATTATGACTGAAAGAAAACACACATGCAATTAATATATAAAATATAATAAGCATGCAAAGTACTATAAGCAATTTGGCAAGGTATCTTGCCTGGTCTGAAAAAAGGATGAAGTCCCAACTCAAGGCGTCATCCGATCTACCCGTCACATAAATTAAACAAGTTAGGGTACAAAAGTGGGTGAATAGTTTCCGCCATTTTAATATATTTTAACTCTGAATAAAATAACCTAAAATAGTATTTTAATCTTAATATAATATGATTTTATTGTTAAACCCTAATTTCGGTCCAAAGAAAGTCAACTTTACTAATTTGTGATCCGTGACACGCAAAT
Source organism: Iris macrosiphon (assembly GCA_036927795.1). Taxonomy (NCBI): domain Eukaryota; kingdom Viridiplantae; phylum Streptophyta; class Magnoliopsida; order Asparagales; family Iridaceae; genus Iris; species Iris macrosiphon. The sequence goes on along the minus strand of JAYESA010000019.1, from coordinate 140,846,380 downwards.
CGAGGCAATCCGTTGACCAAAAAGTCAACCGACTCATATCCTGGTTTTGTATGTGGAATTCTATAGATTTCAATGCTACATGAACACCGGAATCAACGGTTTCATAAAATCACAAGTCCGTAAAGAGTTATGTCCATAAGGCCGCACAAATGACAGTTTTTGGCGGTTTCCTATTTACGTCTATGTTGCACGAATTTAATAGTAGATTAAACTTGCATGTTAAATTTTGGAAAAATAATTTTATGGAAGTTCATCATGTCAGATTTTTTAAAACTTCAAACGGCTCGTAATTCCGAGTTCGGGATCTCCCAAAATTTTGAAAACACGTCTGATTTTGGACAACTGGCACTTTTAGAATTTTCTGGAAAAATAGGTTAATAAATTATTAAAATAATTTATATATTCAGAAAACTAACCTTGATATGGTTCTAACAAAAAAAAACTAGAGCACATTTGGAGTCCGGAGCTAGGAGATATCGTCTTTTTAAATCATCATAACTACTAAAAAATGAGACTGAATTTATGACGAATTTTTACTCTTTTTGGACGAAAAAGAGGGAAATTTGAGGAAGAAAAGTATGAAGGATGAGTTTATTCCATAAGTCTAATAGGTATTTATAATGGTTGAGACTACTTAATTGAATACGACTAGGATTGGCTAATTTAGATATGATTAGGATCAATTTAAATAAGAATATGATATGCATGAAGTTGCTTTCCTAGTAGGCTCAAAATTTGAATTAATTTAAAATAGAGTTTGAATTTATCTCAATAATTTATAATCTTAAATAGAATTAAAGATAATAGAAATAATTTATATATATAAACTTATTAATATCTATTAACACTAAATTAGCATCTATCTAATATTAAGACTATATATATCCAAATAAATCCTAAATAATTTTAAAAATCCAAATAAATTTCTTAAATTCTAAATAAATTACAAAAAAATATAATTAAATATTTTAACCTAAAATAAATTTTTGGTAGAAACAATATGCAAGTATGGTCTCATAGTAAATCAGGAAAGTCGTAGAAATTTACGTTTTTAATGTTTTAATTACCCAAAAAAATTCTAGAAAAATCTCCAAAATCTAAAATAGTCTAAAAATGATTCTAAATAAATATTTATATAAGTAAATATATCAAGAAATTTATTTTCTAATTAACTAAGAGAATACTCTAAAGAAATTTAATATTTAAAATAATCTATAATAAATATAATAATATAAAATTGACACAAAATACCTATTTTGGGTGAGGGGGTTTAAAATCTATCCAACTTACAAAAATTTTGTCCTCGAAAAAAAAATAAGGCATAATTTTCTAAATCCTTTACATTTGTATTCAAGGCAAGTCAATCGCAATCTCTTCAAAAAATTTAAATAACAAAATCTATTCAAATCCATCGCAATCACTTCAAAATTAAGATAATCACTGTTCAAATCAAAATTCAACTATTATAATCTCTTCTCACTTTTTCAAATTATCGACATCCAAATTTAAATTGAATCCATATAACATCTTCAAGATTTAAATAACCCACATTAATTTTTACATTACGATCTCCAACTATCATAATCTTCTCTAGATTTTAAATAATAAAAATTCTAATCAAATCTTATTCCTATTCTCAACGTATGAATTTTGTACTCTTCAAATTTTAAATTTAATTTCCATCATCAACATAAATGGGTGATCCAACAATCAAAATTTAACTTTTAATTCAAATCATCAAATTGTAAAAATTTTAAATCTAATTCACCAATTGTTCAAGTCTAAATTTCTATATTTATCCTCAAACATTAAATTGATGATTTAACCTTCAATATTCAAAATTTAAATCATGTGCTCAAAGTATAAATATTTGGTCCTCAATATCAAGATATCAAATTTCATTAAATCCTCATCATCTTAATCATTCTTCAAAAAAATTCTCAAAATTTAAAATGACTTAAATCTCTCAATCTAATCTTACTTGATCACAATCTAAAAGAAATTTACCTCAAGTTATCAATGCGACTTCTACCCAACTTAGAATTTACCCATCTATCACATAAGGCTATACATTTTAAAAATATTCCCTAAATTATTTAATCGTTTTATTCAATCCTCACAAGTTTTAACACCAAATATATCCCCTATGATATGCCCTTAATTACGAAATTAGTCACCAAGTAATGTGATTGGCCTATGGGTATATCTAGTACTATCCGTATATCAAACTTATACCAAGCACGAGCGTTCATTTTTCTGAATTTGGAGAAGACGAAAAAAACAACAATAAAGAATTCAAGGAGGAGGTGATAGAATACAAGTACGGGGTTCAAGGCGATTAAAGAATTCAAAAGGGAATTGTCAAGGCAGTTGTGGATTAAAGTCTTATTTTGGTAAATTTCTATTCGCATGCTCATATCAGAATAGTTATGTACCTGATATAATATGCTCTGACTTGTCTAGAGGGCAAGTATATTCATCTAACAAGTTGAGTCAACTATATATCTCAATCCACGTAAGGTAGTCAAGCGAAGAGCGAACCAAGTGCACTAAGGTTGATTAGACCAAAATACACTGATTCTAAATAGACAATTGTATTAGTGTGTCCACCCAATAATACATATGTCATGAACAAACTCGATAAAAGAATAAGCTTGCAAAACTAGGCTATAATAGCAGCATAAGTTGAGGTTGTTCAGAAAATATAAGTACACTAGGTTATGATGAAAGAAGGTACAAAAATAATTCAAGTTCACCAAGAAGATTGGTGTTGTGCCTCTACAGTTGCTATACTAACTTTTTATCTAAGTCTCTGGTCGACCAAATGGGGGTATAGCCTCTAAGTTCAATAGTCTGGATAAACATTATCTTCTTATGCAAGTCTATAGTTGGTGTCATTCAATTATAATTCATTAATGGGTTAAAATAACTATATGATACTAGGTTATGAGCCATACTACCCAACTTAAAAGAATTTAACTAATAGTGTTATTGAACAATAGAGTGTATATATCTAGTATAAGTCACCTTCCTAATCTCTATCAAGCACGAAAGAAAAGATAAGATTGACGTTGTGAAAGAATCAAGCAAGATGCAATGCGAACAATTAAATAAGAATGCGAAATAAAATCAAGGACGACGATTAAATAAGTGGATGAGATCCTATACTCTAATCCTATGCTCATGCTTGCTCGGTATAGTAATATAACCGAGACAATATGCTCTCAACCTACATAGGCCACCATAAAAGCATATCACATTCCAGTCCCAAAATACATAGGACTAGGAATACGTAAGCATGCCAGCCGTATGTATATGACAACTCCAATATATGAAAACCATAATACACACGTACGCTATAATATGAATGTTAACTCACATGTGGTATATATATTATCATAAGTCACAGGGCATAACTAAATCTCATCCACATAATAAAATAGAAATAAATAACCAATCTACTATATAACTGAATCTCAATATAAAGTATCAAGGAATAATAGTCGGGTGGAAACAAATCCACTGCCAAACTAGAATATAAAAGAAACCACATAAGAATATCTAATGAACAATGAGACTCTAAGAGAAGACCTCATCGAAAGAGATAAGTAGCAAGTCCTGATCCGTGCTCCTGCGAATAGTCAAGATTGTCTACACTAGGAAAGGGACCAGGTCTTCAGAGGGACGTAACATGATACATAGAAGCATGCCAATTGAATACAGTAAATATGCATAATAGACAGAAAATATATAAGTACGCTGTACAAGACAATCTATATGAATATGCATAATGAGGACAACTTTTCGATGTATAAGCATGGGTAGGCTACTCTATATAATCTCACAACTTACACACACGTCAGAAACATCAGAAATCGACATACCTCAAGGGTAGCGACCAGCGCGACACCAGAAATTAACATACCTCGAGGGTAGCTACCAGCGCGACACAACTACCGTAGTGCGTGCTAGTTACTATAGTTTATCAGAGTGGTTATAGCCCATACGCCTACTAATTGTCCTCCCATCCCATGATACTATGTGTCAAGTGTGTGTCAACATATATATAGTATATAATTATGACTGAAAGAAAACACACATGCAATGAATATATAAAATATAATAAGCATGCAAAGTACTGTAAGCAATTTGGCAAGATATCTTGCCTGGTCTGAAAAAAGGATGAAGTCACAACTCAAGGCGTCGTCCGATCTACCCGTCACATAAATTAAACAAGTTAGGTTACAAAAGTGGGTGAATAGTTTCTGCTATTTTAATCTATTTTAACTCTGAATAAAATAACCTAAAATAGTATTTTAATCTTATTATAATCTAATTTTATTATTAAACCCTAATTTTGGTCCAAAAAAAGTCAACTTTAAGAATTTGTGATCCGTGACACGCAAATCGAGGCAATCTGTTGACCAAAAAGTCAACTGACTCAAATCTTGGATTTGTATGTGGAATTATATAGATTTCAATGCTACATCAACACCAGAATTAATGGTTTCATAAAATCATAAGTCGGTAAAGAGTTATGTCCATAAGGGCGCACAGATGACAGTTTTCGGCGGTTTCCTATTTATGTCTACGTTGCATAAATTTTATAGTAGACTAAACTTGCATGTTAAATTTTGGAAAAATAAATTTATGGAAGTTCATCATGTCAGATTTTCGAAACTTCAAACGGCTCATAATTCTGAGTTCGGGATCTCCCGAAATCTCGAAAATATAACAACACGTCTGATTTCGGACAGCTGGCACTTTTAGAATTTTCTGGAAAAATAGGTTCATAAATTATTAAAATAATTTATATATTCAGAAAACTAAACTTGAAATGGTTCTAACAAAAAAAATTAGAGCGCGTTTGGAAAGAGGAAAATTTGGGGAAGAAAAGTATGAAGGATGAGTTTATTCCATAAGTCTAATAGTTATTTATAATGGTTGAGACTACTTAATTGAATACGACTAGGATTGACTAATTTGGATATGATTAGGATCAGTTTAAATAAGAATATGATATGCATGAAGTTGCTTTCCTAGTAGGCTCAGGATTTGAATTAATTTAAAATAGAGTTTGAGTTTATTTCAATAATTTAAATCTTAAATAGAATTAAAGATAATAGAAATAATTTATATATATAATCTTATTAATATTTATTAACACTAAATTAGCATCTATATAATATTAAGACTATATATATCCAAATAAATCCTAAATAATTTCAAAAATCCAAATAAATTTCTTAAATTCTAAATAAATACAAAAAAATATAATTAAATATTTTAACCTAAAATAAATATTTGTTAGGAACAATATGCAAGTATGGTCTCATAGTAAATCAGAAAAGTCCTAGAAATTTACGTTTCCTATGTTTTAATTACCCAAAAATTTCTAAAAAAATCTCCAAAATCTAAAATAGTCTAAAAATGATTCTAAATAAATATTTATATAAGTAAATATATCAAAAAAATTATTTTCTAATTAACTAAGAGAATACTCTAAAGAAATTTAATATTTAAAATAATCTATAATAAATATAATAATATAAAATACACACAAAATACCTATTTTGGGTGAGGGGGTTTACAGAGGCGCACTATGCGCAGACTGAGCTGATGATAGAGAGCATAGAGAATGCTCATCAGGTGATTCTCTGTCACGCCCCAGTCCCAAAATATCGAGGGACTAGACACGTGTCAATGGTCAGCAGCACACACCGATGGACAAATCCAATTTAATGGATCCATTGGGGCGCACTTAAGTTGTAATACAACAATAAGGATCTAAATATAATAATCTCATCCACAGAAATGAATATAACAATATCAGAATCAATAAGCAAGATCAATCTCAATAAATATCATACTCGAGAAATAATCCGGTAATGAGTCTGATACCTCTGTCAAGATATAAGAATAAAGATAACCACAGCAAATACTGAGTATGGAACAGTAGATACTCAGAAGATACCCTCGATGATCATTTGTCTACTGGAGCTGGTACTGCTCCAGTGCCTGCTCCTGATAATGCTCCTGCTAATGCTCCTGTCCTGTATACCTCGGGGTCGATCTCGTCTGCTAATCTAGGGGACATAATCCGGATCTAGGTCCTCAGGGGACATAGCAAGGTACAGATAATACAAGCCAACATAAATACAGTGAAATAGTAAATAAAATAAACAGGGTAAATATGTAACCATCTATGTGAAATGCAAGTTGAGAGCATCACTAAAACTCAGGCTGAGACTACTACAAGCTCTGTGTCTGGGAGCCGGTAGCAGTAATATCACTAGTAGAGTGCCTAGCTCTAATGTAGAGTCTAAGGCCTCACAATAATATCTCACTAGTAGAGTGCCTAACTCTGATGTAGAGTCTAAGGCCTCACAATAATATCTCACTAGTAGAGTGTCTAAATCTGATATAGAGTCTAAGGCCTCACCATAATAAATATATATAAAAATCATCCTGTAGCCTGTGTGTCTCTCCCCACCCAATGTAATCACATATCTCATGTCCATGACACGCAAGATCATAGCTAATGCAACAAGTCATCTAAGATCTATGAATATAATGTCTATGTCAAATCCTGCATCCTATACAGAATCACCATGAATATCTCATGAATATTCTGTCTCATGAATAGTGTCAAGTATCCTGGTTATGGTGTACTTTGATAAGACAAGTACGAGAATGTAAAGGGTCACGAATGTCCATCTCTATGTGACGTTACACAACTCTGCGTACAGTATTGGCACCCGACTAATAATTGGACGCTAAGTAAGTCACACGGTCCTAGGTCAAGCATGCACAACAATATAAATAAATCAAAGAAAATATGTAACAAGACTGCAAGTTTTGGCAAGGTACACTTGCCTGGGATTTGAATACCAACAGTTATCCCTGTATCAGTGGATCCTGTAGGTACTCCTCCAAAAGCTGAAATAAATATCACCATCAGTCTCAGAAAATATCAAATATCTAGAAACGCCTATCCTTAAGTCCAATTTGGACACAGGGGCAAAAATAACATTTCCGGTAAAAGCGGGGTCCACATGTGGGCCAATTTGCACCGAAAAACGTGTCAGGGTCAAAGGTCTCCAATTTTGTCAAACTTAGTGTCAACAAGTCAGGAACAATGATACGAACCCAACGGAACTTCCAGAATTGGATTCTGATGAGCCGATCACAAAATTGCCCGTCAAGTGGAGCCGATGGGGCCCACAATATGCGATTTTGTCAATGTTCTCAGAATCGAACCAAACTTGGGTCATAGGACCAGCGTATTGCTACGAGTCCGATGGAGCAAGTTTTGTCTCGATCCGACGTGTGTACACAAAGTTTTAACGTATTCCAGAATAGGCAGATACGGGGCGTTGTCGGCGGATACGCATTGATTTCGGTGTGCACGCACATCCAAATCAACTTCTGCGAAATCTTGCACGTCTGTATCAACGGCGCGCACATTTTGGTAAAGACCGCGTGCGACCAAGTCGTCCCGTTTGGCGGGGCGCACTCAGTTCCGGGATGAAATAGGGCGTTGGTTTTCCTGTTTTTGGATCGTGGTTCGCGATCGCTATAGGACGAGATGCACAGAGCGGGTTGTACGGGCATCGAGAGGGTTACACAGTCTACGCATCACAACTGACGGAACATAAATTGGAGCAATGGGGAGAGAGAATGGGTTACCTGAACAGGGCTCCGTGAAGACCGATTTCTCTTGTCGGTGAGTCGATGCGACACGGGGGACACTGTGTCCGGTTACTGTTGTTTGTGGTGGAAAACGAAAGAATAAAAATGTATTCAAGATGGGGTTTACACAAAATCTGCCTTCTTTGGTTTACAAACAAACTTTTACAATTTGATCCTATACGAGGATGTGGGAGTACAATTTATTTAATCTGGGTAAATATTGCTATAGGTGTCTGATCTGCAGTCGACCACTTTAGCCCTTGGACCACACGATGATGAAGAAGTGCCGTAGAAGACAGGAAGCAGCTTCGAAGGTTGCAGAAGAGCACGATGCCAAAGTCGTCGATCCCTACTCTTTGCCTGAGCTCCGGATTCTTCTCTCTCTCTCTCTCTCTCTCTTGACCTCTGGTTTGATCTTTCTTGGAAGTTTTTAGACCAATTCCTTCGATCCTCCAATTTTTGTTGACCTTGTTCCTCATTGATAGAGGTCTCTATTTATAGAGTTTTAGTGACAGTGACCACTCCGTCGGTGTAGAAACCGAGGAGTGGAAAGTACAACACCCTTTTACACAACGGTTAAAATAACCAATGCCTGCGTATAGATGATCCTTTGAATGAGCGTGTGACGCGGGTCCAACTAAGGGACAAAACGCGTATAATCGCTACAAAGATTACGGCGTAGAAGCCACGTAGGTAGGTATCCCTTGTGTAGAAGAGGTGGGCGTAGAAGCCAATGTCTGTCACCATGGCGTAGAAGCCAAGCAGGCATAGAAGCCGAATAGGCGTAGAAGCTGAGCGGTCATAGAGGCCGAGTGGGCGTAGAAGCCGAGTGGTCATAGAGGCCAAGTGGGCGTTGAAGCCGAATGGGCGTAGAAGCCGAGTGAGCACAGGAGCTGAATGGGCGTAGAAGCCGCTGTGTACCGTGCCAGAGTACTGATATGGACGTCTTAGCCGAAATTACGGCTTTTAAAGATATAATCAAATCTTTTGCATTAAATGCAGAGATTTGCCACCATCCTGCGTATTAAATACAGAGGCATGTTTTTGAAGGTCTGCAGCTCTTCTGTGCATCAGTCGCAGAGACGTGCCTCGAGAAACTGTTACCGCTCTGTGCATTAGACGTAGAGACGTGCCTCGAGCAACTGTCATCGCTCTGTTAATTGGACGTAGAGACGTGCCTCGAGCCCCGTACGGAGTGCAGCTTTTGATGTGGCAGGCAGTTTGTCTACTGCCGAGCGTAAACAGCTCATGTATGCCTGTGTAAAACAAGGCAGCATATCCCTTTGTGCACGTAAAAGCAGTTTACGCAAAGAAGATGGCGGTAAATGACAGCCTGGGTCGCAGTGCTGTGCCATCATTATAGCCGTCGTCTAGGTAGTCGAGCAGTATCCCTTTGTCAGAAGTCCAGACGTCAGGTTCATTGCAGGATCTGACAGGTTCATTGCAGGATCTGACAGGTTCACTTCGGAGAATACGAAGCGTCTCTCGTACACTTCAATGCTGCATTTAAAAGAGGATAGGTTTTACGTCCGGGAGTCGATGAAGCACCCTGTTTATGCTGAAGCGGCTTTGGATGTACTGCCTTACGCGGATGGTCCTTTGAGTTTATATTTCATGCTGTGTTTAGCGGAAAAAGCTGTATTTGCACGCTTGATGGTTCTGAAGGCCTCTATTTACGCTGCTCTGTATCAATATGCTGCATATAGCCATCCGGCGTATTTTTTATGCTTCTACAAGATCCCCTTCAAAGCTTTCAAATTCCTCAGAATTTGGAACGCTTTGAATGAAGCATGAACCGCTCCTCGTAACTCGAAATATTTCTGAATGGAGCGTTGAAACGGTCGATGCTGACTTTATGGCGGATTTATTGGGGACCGGTGTGACCTCTTTCGCCTATAAAAAGGCTGGGGGGTTTAACCTGTTCTCTCCACATTTCTATCACCACGCAGAGATGATCGCCGGAGTTTGTCGGGTCGACCTGAGAAAGAAGGAGATCATGTTCTTCCAGCATGTAAGGAGCCAAAGAAGACGGCGTCTTCGAGCAAGTGTCTACTGCAATGATGGATCATGGAAGGATGTCTTAGCCTCCCTTGCTCGGGATAATCAGCAACTTTATATGGCGGTTCTTCCAGGAGAAGGGAAGGGTCGCATTGGACCACACAGCTTGCAAGTGGTGTCTTCTCCCGTTACCGGTGGACGAGGGCAGGCAAAACTGGCTGCTGTCCAGGATTGAGTTGGATGTAATATATTAACTCAATCGGTCACGGTGCACGGAGCATGGGATCTGCATAATTTATGCAAGTCCCAACTCTGTATTCTCCCGCCGTTGATTATTGCCATGTCAGTCAGTTCGCTGGAACTGACTGACTGCTGGAGAAGATTGATGAAGAATTGAAGCCCATTGAGAACCTGTCAGAACAGCTTCTGGGCGATCTTCAGACGACGATGAGGAAGCCCTTTGTAGACGGGGTTTTCCTCAGATGTAATCATGAAAATGAAGAAAAACCCTTGTAGATTAGATTTCCCTCATATGTAATCATGACTTTAATCTTTAATAAAATCGTCTTTCTTCTTCATATGATCATCTTGCCATACGTTGCTGTGAAGTCTGAATATGTGTAGCTTCGACACGTCTGATTCTTTACGCCGACTATGTATAGAAAGAGTGCTAGGTCCAGTCTTTTTATGCATAGCGAATAGTCCATAGGACGCTATTGAGCATTTTGAACATTTAGAACTGTCCTGCTGCTAGGACTGAGGAATCGCGTAGAGCTCTGAACTGTTGTTTTTTACTTCTGATGAACAAAATTTTTGTTCAGACTTCGTCTTCAAGAATGATTTCTCAAAAATCCCTTGGAACATGGTCGAGAAATGGCTGTCAAACTGGGTTGCCATCTTGATAGATGAGATATTTAGACTGGAGTATGGATGAACCTCCAATTGACCCGAGAAGAGTAATTTCTCAATGTTTGAACTCTGTATGTTTCGGGTACTTGGGATATTTTGAGGTCAAGAAGGAGTATCTTCTGTATGAACTCCTGTAATCGACCGCTTTGAGAACTGTTCGGATATACGGAAAGTCAGAGATCCGTAGTGTAGATGAACTGAAAATCCTGAGTTCGTAGCCTATTGAGCGTAGAAAGCCACCGAGCGTGAAATCGTAGATTCGTAGCTGCTGAGCGTGAAGTCGTAGGTTTGTAGCCTCTCGAGCGTAAAAGCTACCGAGCACAAAGGCATCCGAGCATAAAACCATAGACTGATAGCTTGCGAGCGTAAAATTGTAGATTCGTAGCTGTCGAGCGTAGAAAGCTCCTTAGCGTAGAACTGTAGATTTGTAGCCTGTGAAAAAGAAATCTTCCGAGCATAAGGTTGTGGATCTGTTGCCTCCGAGCGTAAACTAAATGCCACCGAGCGTGAGATCATCGATTTGGTATCTGCTGAGCGTAAAGTCGTGGGTTTGTAGCCTCTCGAGCATAAAAGCTACTGAGCACAAAGGCATCCGGGCGTAAAACCATAGACTTATAGCTTGTGAGCGTAAAACCGTAGATCTGCTGCTGTCGAGCGTAGAAAGCTCCTTAGCGTAGGAACCGCTGACCTGCTTTGCGCGAAAAACTTTTCGAATTCGCTGACTGTCCGCCTTCTCTAAATAATAGGCTGACGTAGGACCCAATCATAACCAAATATTAATTGTGAGATTTGGTTGAGGTTTTGAGGAGTCCGTCCGAGGATTCGAGGAGTCGACCCAAACTCTATATATATATCCCAAGCTTTTGAGAGAAAAACTTTTTTCATCCGTCTTCTGCGAAAGAGAGCCTTCGACTGTTTGAGTTTTTCCCCTCGTTCTTTCTTCGAGCACTCTGAGTTTTCAAAAATGGCGCCGAAACAAATCCCCTCCACTAAGGGAAAGAGTATAGGTTCTTCTTCTCGTTCTTCTGCCCCAACGAGAGAGTCTTCGGTCGGGCAAGGTGAACTTTCTTCTGAGCGAAGCATCCCGCCGACGAGTAGCGCACCCGGCCTTAGAGGTAGAGCCTTTGGGATGACAAAGAATGACGAAAAATCCTTCGCACACGTTGAACGTGACCGTGCTAGGTCGTCTTCTGTGCTGATAGCCTCTTTGAGGAAGATGACGCACGGAGACGTTTTCATCTTTTACGCCCACATTTCTAATGTGCCAGCGTAAAAACTCTATGTTTTCGCAGTTTTGAGCGTAAAAGCTCTGACTGCCGAAAACTTGGTGTATACTATAAAATTTTAGTTTTACGCTTGTGGATGGGACCTCTGGCGTAATAACTAGAATTTTGGCAGTCTGGCATGAAGCACGGACCGTATATCGCCAATTTAGGCTTCTGGATGTGACTTCCGGCGTAAAATGACCAAATTTTGTACAGTCTTGGCATAAAGCACAGACTGTCGTTTCTTGGTCTTTTTGTTGTAAGATTCGTAATAACGTGTTTTCGTTGCACTTTTAGAGTTAACTTGCATGAGTCTCCACTGGCCGAGGTGATGGGTTCCGTTGCCGGGATGCTGCACTCAAACTATCTGGAGGATCTGTCTCACGTGACATTTTCTGTCTCCGGACCCTAGTATCCTGAAGGAAGGAAGATCTTGATATCGCCTCAGGGCGAGCGAACATTGCTGAACCTGATTAACGGAGAGCCCCTGACGTATATAGACGGAGACCAGTACATCAAGCCGGCTTTTCTCTTTGGAGACATGATTGACAAACAGTCCCAGACGAAGCCCAAGAGAGAACCCTGGGTTTTCCCTACCGAGAGTGTAGTCTTGTATCTGCCCACGATGCCGAGAGATTATCCCATCTCGACTTTCTTCCATGCTACACATTCCAGGAGGATGTCGTGGACGCTGACTCCCGATCTTCACGGCAAGCCGGAGAAGATCTTTTATTTGAAAGGAGCTGGCCAGGGGTCGTTTGTCAGCCGTCCTTCCGGCGTTGTGACGGTGTTCAGGGGACTGTGCCCGGGCAGCATCTCGAGTGAAGACAGTTTAGTGATCCAGCGGTCCAATTGCTGACTTTCTGCAATGACTTCATGGGGCGAGGGGGGGTATACCCCAAGGAGAATCCTCGGTGCAACGGGTGGATCACCCCAACAAACCTCTGATGGGATTGCCTAGTTGATTGGACCTTAAAGTATTTTCGGAGAGAGCTGGAGGTCATTGGACTGTATGCTGCTGTGAGTGCGACGAGTGTTGGGTTGCCTCCCAACCCTAACCTGTTTCTGGCACTAATGGAGCGATACATTTCGCTCACCGGGACCTTCGCCACTCCACTGGGGGAGTTGGGGTTGGCCCTCCATAAGATGGCAGTGATCTCGAGACTGTTGATGGGGGATACCCCCTATGAAGAGTATGTTCCCACCAACCGGGAGTTGGAGGACTCGGACCCTTGGGTGGTAGAAGTATATCAGGAGCTGATGTGCCATTACTTCGCGTGCACTGCTTTTTATGACGAGCCTTCTGATTTGGCTCACACCACTAAGTGGACGTCCTACCTCTTCTTCCACCGGGCCAGGGCCGCCAAGTCAGAGAAAGTTTCGGGGGGCAAGAATGAGCCTATGAACTGTTTGGGCGTGCATAGTGCCCAGGTCGTCGAGGATCTTATGGAGGATGCTAAGGCTCCAGATCAGATTCTCAATGACGGGGTAGGAAAGTATCCTGAAGGCACTAAGGCCTACAGTTACTTGAGGCGCTGCCGCAGGCCTCTGTCTAAGGAAGCCCGGCTGGTTGGCTTTCTCTCCATATGGCTGCGTTGAGTCGTGGTGCCTGGCATCGCGTCCGCGGACCGCATTCACCGGAATATCCTGTAGCCTGCCGTGAGTCTGGTGTTCGGGGCAAGACTGGGCTTGCTTCCTGCCATGGTGTGCCGTATACAGGCTGGCTTGAGAGCCATGACTGATGGGCTGCTCGTCGATAAAGCTCGGCGTGATAGCTTTCCCAGGGTAGAATTACCATACCTGTACTTGATGGGATAGTTAATTCTTCACAACCCCCGGGTGATGTCTCCCGGCCCTGGTAGTAGCTCGGAGGGTAGTTTCTTGCTGAACTATAAGGACTCTCCCTAGAATATAAACACAGTTCTAGACTGTCGGCTGGTGCTGAGCCTCAATCACGGCTGGAAGCTCCTCTGCACTGTCCCCTCTGTACATCACAATCAGTCGGGGATTAGGCTTGAGGATTTAGGTAGAGAGAAGACCAATCTTTCTCCGGAAGCTTTTAATTGGTTGGTCTGCATCAGACCCTCCCATTTGCTGTACAGAAGCGAAGATCATTGCTTCTTCGAGCCCTACTTGCCCAGTCGGTTTGCCAGGCAGTTTGGGTACGATCAGCTGCACGTGGGCAATGCCGTCACCAGCTTCAGGTCTAGGGGCGGACTCATTGATGGAGCCAGAGGATGGAGGTATTTTATCATGGGTTGTACGGGAGCAATCTTTATCATGCCGGTCGTCACACTCTCCACGGAGCTGCGCATCCTCCATTCGTATGCCCAGTTCTACGTGGCGATCAACACCTTCCATCGCGATTTTGACATGCGTGGAAGCTTTAGGGTGCCTTCTCCCAAGCCCGGGGGAAGAGTCGAAGTCCCCTCGGTTTCTTCTGACGAGGGTGAGGAGTTCGCCACTCCGGATGAGCCTCTGGTGTCGGTGCCGAGGTGTGAAGTGCCTCCGCCTGCGGGGGCTTTGGTAGTCTCTGGGAAGCGAAGGGCTCCTGCTTCCAAGGAGGCTTCTCTTCGTAAGAAGAGGAAGGAGACGGTTGCTTGTCCTCTCCACGTTCTTGGTATTGAGGCTCCTAGAGAGGATCCCGCTGTCTCCCCTGTTGGGGATGTCTCTTTGATTGGAGGTTCCTCGCCTTTCGGAGAGGGACCCTCAGTTTCGGCTAGCGGTGCCGGAGAACTCCTGCTTGAGGCTGTCGTTGCTGCCACTGCTTCTAGTAGTGGAACAAAGTCACCTCCGGGGCTGAGTATAAGGTTCCATATACCTTTATCCGGATCAGCGTCGGGAGAGACCCCTTTCGTGCCTGCGAGCGTACCTGGCGAGATTCCAGCCGATGAGCCTCGGTTGGAATTTGAGGAGGTCTTGGAAGACTACTTGCCAGTGTCAGCCATCGGACCCCCTTCTCCAGGTATGATAGCCTGCTTATCATTATTAAGAAGTAATTTAGCTGTACAGGCTACAGATGCGACATATATGCCGTCGGCCGTGGGTAAATGTCGTCTTTACGCCCTTCCCTTTTTTTTAGAGAAATTAACATCGTGTCAATATTATCTTTCTCGTCTTCTTTTCAGGGGCAGATGTCTACGGGAAGAAGAGCGCTGAAGCACTTTTTGGCTCTGCTTTGGCTTCTGGTGGCGACATGGAGGTGCCTGAGTTTGAAGAGGAAGCATCTTCGGGTGCCGGCTCGCCCCGAGTAGTTTCGTCATCTCAAGAGGAGGATGAGCCTGTCATTGTGACATCGCCTCCTGCGAGTATGCCGATGACTTCGACTGTCGTTGTCGCATCTACCTTGGTCGCACTACCTGTCGAGGCGACTGCCGTGGCCACATCGTCTGCAACCATTCCTAGAGGGGGACTCGTCAATATTGCGGCCACTCCTGGCGTCCAATCAGATCTGGCTGCGCTGACCGAGCAGTATACCAGCCTCTTTTACACCAGTTTGAAAACGCTGATATCAATGGTGTTGGCAAAGAATCTAGACTTCGAGCGTCTGAAGAAGGCTTCTCAGTTTTCGATTGGGGCGGTCAGGGAGTTCGGCGATTTCGAGGTAGCTGACGCCCAATAACACACTAACTCGAATAGACTCCAGAAGAAGTATGAGTCTATAAAAACTAGGCTACAACAGCCGATGAAATAAACAATAACCATAATACCGGTAGATATAATATGAGTACCTGGTACCATGCCCGCAAGACATACAACTCCAGCAGCAACTCCAAATGCTCCGTATTCATCTATGCTGCAAAACTGGCAGGGAACAAGGTTCTCAGAGGGACGTAACAAGGTACATAAATATAACATGCCAAGTAAACAGAAAGTACAAGTGCACGACAGGGTACTCTATCATATCCAACTAGTGTGACACAGTTTAAAGACAATGTTCGACGCGTGGGCTTTCTAAAATAAATCGTAGCTCCGAACACAGAGACACACGGGTCGTACCGTAGCTCCGAGCACAGAGACACACGGGTGATACCACTACACTATAATACAGGATCACTACATATACATATATAAGCGCGTGCAGAGTAGCCCAAGCGTCTAGTAACTGTCTTCCCCTTCCCAAGCGGTCAACGATTATGCGGTGAACCTGAACCTCTATCTAACAGTCTCGACTCACGGAAGTAACTTGACAGACGCGACCCTAAGGTCGTCCCAGTCTCTGGTCATGATGTCAGTATCAGGATACAGGAATCTGGCACAATCACAGTGTATGAGTGTGTCCTGGGGTGTCGATATACTCAGGTACGCATATCGTGATACTACGAAACATCCAACAATCTTTCTAAGACGTTACGACGTACGTCTTCACCCGGTTGTGAACCGGACGCGAAGTATCGAACGTCAACATAAATACGTGCACAATGTACATAAAGAAACAATAAATAACTATAATCTGAAATACAGAGTAGCAAGGTACACTTGCCTGCGTGTGGCTGCTGATGACGGGGTCCCGGTACCACGTCCAAGTCCTCAGATCCCGTAGTACCTTGAAGTTGAACAAACAAACTTAAGACTAGATAGAGGAATAACCTACTGGTGTTTCTCATAGCAGTAGTTTGATATCTTACCACTACTTTAGGCCTGACTCATGGGACAACAACCAAGTAGTTGAACAAACAAGCAATTGTTTGAACAAACTCTCTCCCCTTTCCATGATATGTTGAGCCTCCAGCCTCCTCCATGTCACATCAGTTACCATTAACAAAAAAGATACCAAACTCCCAACCAGAAGAATTCATCAACAAACTCCAGCAAAATTCCTGAACCAGAGACTCTCCCAACAATAATCCAGATGGTAAATGGGCTGCTTCAGTATCAACAATGAAGAAAGGAGCCAACTTGTAAGCATACCTTATTTTGCACCATAAGCCCATTGTATCTACTGTTAGGGTGTCTTTGACAACCCAAAACCCAATGAAACATATTTCATAGGGTTGCTTGAAACCTGCTACTTATGAACATCTGAAAACCATTTCAGTACTCGACATTCGATCCACACCAAAGAGTATCAACTTGTTAGAATACACTTCAATATGGCCAAACGAATCTGAGCCTCACGGGCACTCCAATGCTGCCTCGAGTATGCGGTGATGGACGCCGTGCGAGTCCACCACGTAGTCCCCTCGGTGGTCATGGCCGGAGAAACAAGCCTTGACGCAGCCGTAGCGATGAATTCCGTCCAGCGCCTGGTCATAGTTCCACGACATCGCCTCCGGGGACGCTGCGACAGGATGGAGAGGGAGATGGCAGCATACTATCATGCTCTGGCCTCCGTCGGTCGAGCCCCACAGTACAGCGTCCAGCCACTCCAGTTGCTTCCTCCCGAAGGCTCCGTCGAACTTGTCGAACTCGCCCACGATGTTCTGCACCGCGGCTAGAGACTTGTCATTGGGACAGAGGCCGTCGACGACGTCGCCAAAGTTGAGCAAAAAATCAATCTGTGCATAGCTGCTGTTCCTGTTCCATGTGTTGATAGCTCTCTGCAGGACGATGATGCTGTGTTGGTAGTAGCGAGGGACGTCATGGAAGGAGCAGCCATCGGGGACGTCGGCGTACTGGACGTCGGCGATGACCCCGAAAGAGAAGAGTGGCTTCTTCATCTTGCCTTGAGTTTGGCTGCTGATGAAGGTCCCGTTTGTACAAGTCATCGTCCTCTCGCCGGCAACCAGCCCAGGTTATGCTCTGCTAGTGCTCGCAGGGGTGGCGGCGAGCTTACCACGACATGGACGGAAGAGGCCATGGGTAAACTCCGGTGATGAGCGCGGTACTTTCCTCGTCGGGCGTGGGCGTTGGTGAAGATGGAGTAGGGTGGTCCAGGTGCTTAGTCGGCCGGAGTAGGGGGTGGCCGGCCGGGTTTGGTTAAGTTGGAGAAGTGAAGAAGAAGAAGAGATGACGAAGAAGGAAGGAGGAAGAAAAGAAATAGGTTCGGCTGAAATTTTGTGAGGAGGGAGGAGAAAGAGAGGTTTTCTTATTTTTTTGTTTCTCTTGGGATTAGGGCCGGTTGGAATTTGTGAGGGTAAGTGAGGTGATGTTTTATAGGGGGTTGTGAAATGGATGGAGGGTGGAGATGCTCCTATTCAAAATGGAGGGATAGAATTTGTCATGAAGAAAAATTGGTTTCTTCATGAAGGGAGTGAAAGGATGGGTGAGAATGGGACCCAATTTTGGGACCTTTCCATTGTTCATGGCCAATAGGGTGAGGGCACCTAAAATTCCTTAATTGCAACTTAGCCCCGTAAATTTGGGAAATTGTACGGATACATAAAATGACCCAAAAATTGTGGAGAAAAATGTGTTTAGTAATTTTCATGGTGAGAGGGTGTTGTGCGTTAGGCACAGGTTTAATTAAAATGGCATTAGGATTAAAAATAGGATTGGCAAAGTTGGTATTCCCGATTTAAATAGAAATAATGTGCCCCGTAAATTTAAATTAAATGGGGGCACTTGGGGTCAAAATTCAAAAATGACACAAAGGCCAAAAATGGTGGGGGCTTGGAATCAGTCTTGGATCCTTTAGTTGGTCCGGCTCAACGGGTTAAGTTGGTATCTAAAAATTGAGGGTAACGACACAGGTGTCCGACACGA
The DNA here is from genome assembly GCA_036927795.1 of Iris macrosiphon. Lineage (NCBI taxonomy): Eukaryota > Viridiplantae > Streptophyta > Magnoliopsida > Asparagales > Iridaceae > Iris > Iris macrosiphon. The sequence continues at coordinate 140,827,871 of JAYESA010000019.1, read as the reverse complement.
AATTAAATATGGGTTACGGTTTCAAAAAATTGTGCAATTAATCTAGAGCACAACGAAAAGCTGATTTTGATCGACGAAAAAGTCCAGTGCCTAATTTGGCAGATCAAGTCAGAAGTACAATAATTGAACAAAATTTATGGGCTGATATTGGGCTCCGAATAATCAAACAATGATAGGGCGCGCCAAGGGTTTTAATTAAAAGAATTAATTACCAGATAAAATTATCTCCACACTAAACCTCAACATCTGCTGCTAAAACTAAGATTTTTCCAAATCCACCCTACCATCTACAGAATAAATCGAGGGGGTTTACATTCTTTCCAAATTAGAAAAATTTCGCCCCCGAAATTAAAGGTAAGGTACGATTCTAGCTACAAGAATTTAAAACAAACTGGTCATCAATTATGGTACGAAAATTCGTACCTCGATCCTCAAACAAATACGAAAATGCTGCCGAATATAAATTGCCACATATCTCCTCAACTGCGACATGTGAAATACGTCATGCATCCCTTATGATGATGGAGGCATTTCAAGACGATAAGCCACTTCGCCAACTCGTACCAAGATGTCAAAAGGCCCGACGTACCTCGGACTCAGCTTGCCTCTGCCTCCGAATCTGATGGTACCACGAGTAGGCGATATCCTCAAAAACACATGGTCACCTTCCTTGAACTCCAATGGCTTGCGGTGCTCTTCTGCCCAATGTTTCTATCTGTCCTGTGCTACTCGTAGGTGGCTCTGAATCTGCTTGACCTTCTCCACTGTCTGTGTCACCAACTCTGGACCAAGTATCTGACGATCTCCCACGTCACTCTAACAAACTGGCGACCTACATTTTCTGCCGTACAGTGCCTCATAAGGTGCCATCTGTATGCTGGCCTGGTAACTGTTTATTGTAGGAGAATTCTACCAAGTGTAGGTGGTCCTCCCAAGATCCTCCAAAATTAATTATGCACGCTCTCAACATATCCTCTAATATCGGTTTCGTACTCTCTGACTGACCATCAGTCTGAGGATGATATGCAGTGCTAAACTTGAGACGAGTTCCTAGACTCTCCTGCATACTCCACCAAAAAAATATGACGTGAATTCGGAATCACGATCCGATACGATACTGACAGGCACTCCATGTAATCGTACTATCTGTCTCATATACATGTCAGCTAGTATCTCTGTGGATTGCCCAACTCTGAAGGGCAAGAAATGTGTAGACTTGGTGAGTCTATCTATGATAATCCAAACGACATCCTTCCCGCTAGGGCTCCGCGAGAATCCTGTGACGAAGTCCATGATAATGTATTCCCACTTCCACTCGGGAATGGAAAGCGGCTGTAATAATCCTGCAGTCCTTTGATGTTCAGCCTTGACTTGATGACAAACTAAATATTTTGCCACCAATCTTGCAATCTCTCTCTTCATCCTATGCCACTAGAAATGCTGCCTCAAGTCTCGGTACATCTTCGTACCCCTGGGATGAATAGAATAATCGAGCTATGGGCTTCGGTCATCACTCTTGGCGTAGCTTGCCACTCGGAACATATAGGCGATCTCCACACCTCAATGTTCCATCTTTATGAATCCTGAGTCCTGTCTGCATGCCGGCTTCTGTTCTCTCTCGCAGACGTCGAAATCTTGCATCTGTTGGCAATGCTGCCTTGATCCTCTCAATGAACCTCGAGACTGGCCATCTGTCTATTCATGCCTGGCAATACATTCTCAATCCTGAGTTCCAAAAAATCCTCTAACATCTGGCCACGAGTCGTAAGCTACATTCGCCTTGCCAGGGTGGTACTGCGACTTGATTTCATAATCTGTCATCAATTCCAGCTAGTGGCTCTGTCCCATGTTGAGCTCCTTCTTTGTGTAGGCATACTTCAGACCTTTGTGTTCTGTATAAATCTCAACACGCTCTCTATAAGGGTAGTGTCACCATAGCTTTAGTACAATATCACTGCAGCTAGCTCTAGACTATGCATCGGATAGTCCTTCTCATGAACTCTCAGCTGTCCTGATGCGTAGACTATCTATTCCATCTGAACATATCTCATATTTGTGGAGCTTGGCGTACTGCCTTTCTGTCTCAACATCTCCAATACGATCCTAAGATGTCTCGCATGCTCCTCCTGACTCTTGGAACATACCAATATGCCATCGATAATTACCACCAAGAACTTATCCAATTACTGGTGAAAAATATTGTTCCTCAAACTCATAATTACTACTGGCACGTTGGTTAAAACAACATAACTAGAAACTCACAATATCCATACTTCGTCCGAAAAGCCGTCTTTGGAATGTCCTCTCTCCGTACCTTGATCTGTTGATAACTTGATCTAAGACCGTTCTTCGAGAATGCAATGCGCCGCTAAGCTAATCAAATAAATCATCGATGCGCGGCATAGGGTACTTGTTCTTTATTCGTTATAGCCCTTAACGCCCTGTAATCGATACACAAGTATACTGTCTCATCCTTCTTCGACACGATTAAGATAGTTGCTTCCCATGGGGAAACACTAGCCCGACTGAAACCCTTGTCTAAGAGATCCTCTACTATGGATCTTCAACTCAACCAACTATATCGGTGCTAGTCTGAAGATGAGAGGATAACTGGCTTGGCTCTGGGAGTCCACTCTTTAACAAACTCCATCTCTCTGTCAGGTGGCAGGCCTAGAAGATCCTCTAGAAAAACATCCTCAACTCTGATATAACATGGTGGTACACTGGTTCACCTTCTGTATTGTATACCCCTAAGGTAGATGGGCACCATACTCCTGGGCTCCCTGAACTCAACTCAGGGTAACCTGGTGGCCTAAAAATATAAATGCAACTACGTCGACAATCTAGTATTGCGTGGTATTGGCTCAATCAACTCATGCTAGGACGGTGTCATCGTCCAGACTTAACCTCAAAATAAATTCTCCTGTTCTGTTTACCACACTAATCCTTTAAAACAAAATTTTCTCCCCTGCCTTAAGTATAATTTCTCTTCTCCTCAAATTTTCCCTAAAATTTTTATTCCTCGAGTTTCTTCTTTTCGTTATTTATCTCTCCAAGTCGCATAGTACAATAATGGTATCATTCAAGCACATACTAGAATTTCCTGGAATTCGATTATTAACTCCCAAGTGAGATCCTAAAATTTTTATCTCCTCTAGCTCATAATCATCGTTCCTAGCATTGCTATCATATACAACTACTAGTTTCCAACATCAAGCTATGCATTTCCGTAAATTATTCTAGGTCATGATCAACAATCCTTCTAGCTCTCAGTACTTCCAAGATCACTGCTACCCCAAGTACGGGTAGGGTACTACTAGGTCCAACTCTCTTGCCAACCTTCCACACTAGTTCTAGAATCCAAAGAACCCATCAATCTATCCTGATAAGGTAATAATCTTTTCCGAGAAAGGTATACGAATTCCGTCTTCTGTCGTCTGGTGTTCGATCTTCTTCTGGAGGGAAGTCATCAGTCACAAGCATTCGTCTCCCCGAATAATAGGGGACGAGAAACAAGGATAGCGATATTGGTGAAGATTGAACGAATGCAAAGTGGAAGTCCAAGGGCGTTAATCACATACAAAGAGTTTTAAAATCGATTATGGATTGAGATCCTATTCAACAATCATAACATCTATTCCTAATTTACAGGCTCGCTTGACACAGTCAGGTGACCAAGACGATTTAAATCGGACCTGAATGGGCCACCACAAAAATATGTCACGCTCCAGTCCCAAAATACGTAGGACCAGGAATACGTGACACGCCAGCTACGCATTCAACCAGACTCTGGTCTGACTCGAATACGTATAAGCTGTAATATAAAAGGGCACTATCTAGCTATCTCATAAATGTAAACCACTATGTCTCAATCCACAATGTATAACAGTATACAAGAAAGAGCTATATGTGCTAGAGTCGGCCACCCAATAGCACACTAACTCGAATAGACTCCAGAAGAAGTATGAGTCTATAAAAACTAGGCTACAACAGCCGATTAAATAAACAATAACCATAATGCCGGTAGATATAATGTGAGTACCTGGTACCATGCCCGCAAGACATGCAACTCCAACAGCAACTCCAAATGCTCCATAATCATCTATGCTGCAAAACTGGCAGGAACCAGGTCCTCAGAGGGACGTAACAAGGTACAGAAATACAACATGCCAAGTAAACAGAAAGTACAAGTGCACGACAGGGTACTCTATCATATCCAACTAGTGTGACACAGTTTAAAGACAATGTTCGACGCGTGGCCTTTCTAAAATAAACAGTAGCTCCGAACAAAGAGACACACGGGTAGTACCATAGCTCCGAGCACAGAGACACACGGGTGATACCACTACACTATAATACAGGATCACTACATATACATATATAAGCGCATGTAGAGTAGCCCAAACGTCTAGTAACTATCTTTCCCTTCCCAAGCGGTCAACGATTGTGCGCTGAACCTGAACCTCCATCTAACAGTCTCGACTCACGAAAGTAACTCGACAGACACGACCCTAAGGTCGTTCCAGTCTCTGGTCATGATGTCAGTATCAGGATACAAAAATTTGGCACGATCATAGTGTATGAGTGTGTCCGGGGGTGTCGATATACTCAGGTACGTATATCAAGATACTACGAAATATCCAACAATCTTTCTAAGACGTTACGACGTACGTCTTCACCCGGTTGTGAACCGGACGCGAAGTATCGAACGTCAACATAAATACGTGCATAATGTACATAAAGAAACAATAAATAACTATAATCTGAAATACAGAGTGGCAAGGTACACTTGCCTGCATGTGGCTGCAGATGACGGGGTCCCGGTACCACGTTCAAGTCCTCAGATCCCGTAGTACCTTGAAGTTGAACAAACAAACTTACCAGATAGAGGAATAACCTACTGGTGTTTCTCATAGCAGTAGTTTGATGTCTTACCACTACTTTAGGCCCGACTCATGGGACAAAAACCAAGTAGTTGAACAAACAAGCAATTATTTGAACAAACTCTCTCCCCTTTCCATGATATGTTGAGCCTCCAGCCTCCTCCATGTCACATCAGTTACCATTAACAAAAAAGAAAAACCCAGCCTTATCCTCACCAAACTCCCAACTAGAAGAATTCATCAACAAACTCCAGCAAAATTCCTGAACCAGAGACTCTCCCAACAATAATCCAGATGGTAAATGGGCTGCTTCAGTATCAACAATGAAGAAAGGAGCCAACTTGTAAGCATACCTTATTTTGTACCATAAGCCCATTGTATCTACTGTTAGGGTATCTTTGACAACCCGAAACCCAATGAAACATATTTCATAGGGTTGCTTGAAACCTGCTACTTATGAACATCTGAAAACTATTTCAGTACTCGGCATTCGATCCACACCAAAGAGTATCAACTTGTTAGAATACACTTTAATGTGGCCAAACGAATCTGAGCCGCGCGGGCACTCCAATGCTGCCTCGAGTACGCGATGATGGACGCCGTGCGAGTCCACCGCGTAGTCCCCTCGGTGGTCGTGGTCGGAGAAACAAGCCTTGACGCAGTCGTAGCGATGAATTCCGTCCAGCGGCTGGTCATAGTTCCACGACAGCGCCTCCGGGGACGCTGCGATAGGATGGAGAGGGAGATGGCAGCATACTATCATGCTCTGGCCTCCGTCGGTCGAGCCCCGCAGTACAGCGTCCAGCCACTCCAGCTGCTTCCTCCCGAAGGCTCCGTCGAACTTGTCGAACTCGCCCACGATGTTCTGCACCGCGGCTAGGGACTTGTCCTTGGGACAGAGGCCGTCGACGACGTCGCCGAAGTTGAGCACAAAATCAATATGTGCGTAGCTGATGTTCCTGTTCCATGTGTTGATGGCTCTCTGCAGGACGTTGATTCTGTGTCGGTAGTAGCGAGGGACGCCATGGAAGGAGCAGCCGTCGGGGACGTCGGCGTACTAGACGTCGGTGATGACCCCGAAAGAGAAGAGTGGCTTCTTCATCTCGCCTTGAGTTTGGATGCTGATGAAGGTCCCGTTTGTACAAGTCATCGTCCTCTTGCCGGCAACCAGCCCAGGTTATGCTCCGCCAGTACTTGCGGGGGTGGCGGCGAGCTTACCACGACATGGACGGAAGAGGCCATGGGTAAACTCTGGTGATGAGCGTGGTGCTTTCCTTGTCGGGTGTGGGCGTTGGTGAAGATGGAGTAGGGTGGTCCAGGTGCTCAGTCGGCCGGAGTAGGGGGTGGCCGATCGGGTGTCACGACCAGCACCCGAAATTGGGGCACGAGTATGCGAGTACGTCCAGCCTATGCCGCAGCATCGGCGGTAGAACGCTGTCAAGGTCTTGATACTATCTAGCCAATCTCACACAAGCATCCAATCTCCATAAGGAGGCACGGATGACACAAATAAAATGAACACATAATCAATCACAGGATTACAACACGATAAGATAGCGAAACAAAATTTATGTCACGACCCGCACCCGGAATTTGGGCATGAGTCGTGGGTACGTCCAGCCTACGCCGCAGCATCGGCGGTAGAACACTGTCTAGGTCTCAACATATAATATATCCTGTCAATAGTCTCAACTCCGTACGGAGGACAATGATAAGATCCACAGTTCTATAATATACTCAATCACAAGCTAATAGAAATAATAGCACGATGAGAATAGAAAAGAGTTCAAATAAAAACTAACCACAATAAGTCCAACTCAATCCTGGGTCTAAATGACCTCACAAAGTCACAAAATAATAAATACAACTCAGTCTCAGTCTAAAACAATAATGCAGAAAAATAATCTAAGAACAGCCAGGTAAATTCTCCTCTAGGCTAGGCAACTCCTCTGGGGTTTCTGGAGTAAAATCACCCTCTAATCCTGGGCCATAATGAGTGGGGCAAAGATCCTCCAGGTCCTCTAAAAAATATTATCCAGTCAGGATTGGAGCGAAGCACAAGCACTAACAACAGTTTCATTAAATTGACAAAGACTATAAACAGTGTAAGAGATACAAGATGGAAATAAATGCTGGAAATATAAAGTACTGGAGAAAATGGAAATAGGCAATAGAGCATCTAGCAATGAACAATAAATAGTGAATGCTAGAACAAGTGAATCTGAATAAAATAGACATCTAGCTAAGTGTTTGAAATATTAGTTTATTATGTGATCGGCTTGGGACTAGATCAGGCTGGTTATATATGATTAACTATGATTCTTGTAGGTCAGGCTAACCATATGGTTAGCTATGATGCATGTAGTGGTCAGGTTAATCATATATAACAGCTATGATGCATGTAAGATGGTCAGGCCGCACCCAACGTGAGAAGTGGGGTGAGCTATGATGCATATAAAGGATTTGGATATGATCACATAATCTACTAATAGTTCCCCATCCCCCAGCTAGTACGATGGATTCCAATCACGACTCCTCATGATGGGGATCTAGGGTGCTAACCCGTGTATCCATAGTATCGGAATCAAGTATGTAATATACAACAATTTATAGAAGTAATCAACAATAAAAACTGTCAGAGAATGTACTCGCCTGTGGTCCTGAGCAAAGTGTGAGGATCGATGTCCAAGATGAAATCACAGTCACCTAAAATATCAAATATCCATATCAAAAAGTGTTTTTAAAAAGGCTTACATGCATACCTAATTCTATGCTAGGTACAGGGTTATTTCTAGGTCTTTGGTGAGTTGTCCATGCCATACATTGTAGCGCCCCGTTCTCCCGATGCGGAGAGCGCGGCTAAGAAATACTAGACGGTATCGTTCGATCGGGATAGATTGAATTAAGAACTCGTCCTCGTTATGGATTTGTTTCTTCGGAATTGATTCCCATATTCAGTGGACTGCGCCCCAAGGATCGGCTTAGCGGCAGAGTCAGGAGGGACCTCTCCGCTGCTATCTTTTATTGCCTCGGTTTTCGATGTCGCTTGTTGCTTTCGTGCTTTGAGTTGGTTTTGGGATTTGCTTGTTTTCTTTGAACGGTTTCGATAGTTTTTATTATTTTCGTTCATTGAACTGCACTTCAATTCCGAGATTGGATAGAGGGGAAGAAGTATTAATCGAGCTGTTCGTGTGCAGGTGAACGAGCAGTAGGCGGCTTACGAACGGAGTCGTGAAGCGCCTCTTCCCTTCTTCTTTCCAAAATCTAAGTGAGTGGCTACCAACCCGATTAGCTAGCTCTGCTTCCAGCTTCATTCCTTTGCCCCGATCAGATGATACCAAGTAATAATAAAAGAAACCAAGATAAAAGAGAATAGACTTGGTTATATGCTTGTCACGAACGAATACTTAGATTCATGCTTGTTCGCTTGGAAATAATCATAAACTGTTGCTTGTCTTGTGCAAATACATATTTCATACTCGTGTTGCCTGAAGTGCATAAATGCTTAACAATTATGGATATGTCGTATGCTCGTGTTGCCTCGAAGGCGTAACTGATTGTTTAAGTAACGTATTGTTCGATCATGGACAACTTGTGCACAAGGGTAAGTTCTGCGGACGGTCGCTGGGGCACTGGCACCGTTCCGGTCCGGGCGGAACTCGTGTGTAGTCATCGTGTGCTGGAGGGGATAACTTGCAACGCATCGTGTGCTTGTCGTGTTCTAGTTGCATGCTATCCCTGTCCTTGACTATGTCCGTTATGGCACCACGCCAGTGATCATCGTGTATATTTAAACCTGTTGCATACTAACTTGTGTCTCTGTGGCAGGGAAGGCAAGGTAAGTATTGTGCAGGTAATTCAGACGGTCAGGTAAAATCCACCGAACGGTGGCACGTTCATTTCAGTAAATTCAATATGCTGCTTAACTGTAAATGAACTAAGGCAAGATAGAAACCAACCAAATATGCATGCTTCACTAAACAACGTGTTGATTGGTATAGTCAGGCTAGCTCGCCTTCACCAGCATGTTTCGATATGCTGACCCTCGTTGAAACAGGTTCTCCGCACCAAGGCGAACCGAGCGAGGAGCCGAAGTCGTCTACCCGATCCAGTCCAACTGTTGGCGCATCTTAACCGCGCCCCCGAAGCATTTTGGAGTCAGGAGCCTGCAACTCTTCATACACAAATGCAGCTCCGTCGCAAGGCGATCCTCCAGCCCGGAGGTCCTTATCGTTTTGAGTTTATAAAAGGATGTAATGTACAGGACTGCTATCTCATTTTGAGTCAACCCTTTTGTAAGCCGTTCGGCATATTAGCTGACTCGTTCAAGAGTTTGTAATAGATGTTCATTATCAATAAAGAGAACTTTTCTATGTTTCAAATCTGTGTTTCAATTTATCTGCGTACTCTGAATGCGTGCTTGCTATGCAAATCATTAAAATGCCTTGTGCGGGCGCAACTCCAGGCCCGCACGGCGGTCACGACTCGGGGGACGCCTCGGGGCGTGACATAGTGGTATCAGAGCACAGATTTAAAGTTCCTTAGACTTCGTGCTGGAAAAGTTCCTTTAACGATCAAAAATTCCTGTGCGAACTCTTGAACTCGCTAGGCCAAAATGAGATACGTTCATGCAATAAGTCCATAATACATTATGATCCTAATATAATTTACCTTCTTTTGAAGGAATGGATCCAGCGCAATCTGCAGCGCAACCACCGATCGAAACACAAGAGAGCAGTTCGGGTACTTCGGGAAGCTCTCGGAGCCAGCGAGGCATGTCTCAAGTCGACCCGCTAGAGTGGTTAATGAAAATGCTAGAAGAGCAACGACAAAGAGACGATGCCCGCCAAGCCAAGCTCGAGAGTAATTTAGAGACCCGTTTCTTAGTCCAACAGAAGCAGGTAGATGCCCTGCAACAAATTGTTCAGACTTTGGCTGCCAACCATTCCGCCGCAACAGCAACGACTCCGGTGGAACAGCCCGTGCTTGAAGTGGAGACGCCTCAGATTCCAAGGCCGAGGGACGTGACTGCCTTCAACTTGGGCCATTTCAAGAAAGTCTGCAATACCCCGTTCAACGGGACTGAGGACCCAGTGGTAGCTCTAGATTGGCTAGCCGAGATTGAAGACCACTTCACTCTGCTAGAGGTCCCCGAAGATAGGCGCGTCGCCTGCGCCCAACTACAGCTCCGCCTCAACGCGCACGATTGGTGGGACGTGCATCGACGATCTCTCCAATTTGATCACGGAGAGGAGGCGATCTCGTGGACGACCTTTTGTGCCGCGTTCGAAGAGGAGTTTATCCCACCTCCAGTACAACGTCAAATGGAAAATGACTTCGTGCAACTGAGGCAAGGCAGGATGACAGTTAAAGAGTATTCCGCCGAATTCAACCGACTCTCCAAATTCGCTAGGGCCTATTTACCTGATGTAGCGAGTCGAGCCAGAAGGTTTGAAGGTGGACTACGCCCTGCCATCCATTCGCACGTGGTCAATAATCAGTACGGGACAATGCGTGAAGTCATGAATCATGCCCTGTCTCTCGAACCACTCTATCCTCACGTTTCTATCGGCGCTGTGCATACATCCAGTCACAAACGCCAAAGCAACGAGGGAGGAAATACCGCTACAAAGCGCCCGAATAACGCTGGTCAGCAGGACGGGGATTGGAACAAAACTTGTCACTTCTGTAGGAGAAAAGGGCACCTTAAGAAGTACTGCCGTAAAAGACTTGGATTATGCCTCGCTTGTGGCGATCCAGCCCATGCTATTTCCTCCTGTCCGAACCTTCATGGTCGTCGTCCTGAACAAAATAATCCCTAACGGTAAGTTCTACCCTAAGTTTCGGGACGAAACTTCCAATTAGTTGGGTAGGATGTAGCGCCCCGTTCTCCCGATGCGGAGAGCGCGGCTAAGAAACACTAGACGGTATCGTTCGATCGGGATAGATTGAATTAAGAACTCGTCCTCGTTATGGATTTGTTTCTTCGGAATCGATTCCCATATTCAGTGGACTGTGCCCCAAGGATCGGCTTAGCGGCAGAGTCAGGAGGGACCTCTCCGCTGCTATCTTTTATTGCCTCGGTTTTCGATGTCGCTTGTTGCTTTCGTGCTTTGAGTTGGTTTTGGGATTTGCTTGTTTTCTTTGAACGGTTTCGATGGTTTTCATTATTTTCGTTCATTGAACTGCACTTCAATTCCGAGATTGGATAGAGGGGAAGAAGTATTAATCGAGCTGTTCGTATGCAGGTGAACGAGCAGTAGGCGGCTTACGAACGGAGTCGTGAAGCGCCTCTTCCCTTCTTCTTTCCAAAATCTAAGTGAGTGGCTACCAACCCGATTAGCTAGCTCTGCTTCCAGCTTCATTCCTTTGCCCCGATCAGACGATACCAAGTAATAATAAAAGAAACCAAGATAAAAGAGAATAGACTTGGTTATATGCTTGTCACGAACGAATACTTAGATTCATGCTTGTTCGCTTGGAAATAATCATAAACTGTTGCTTGTCTTGTGCAAATACATATTTCATACTCGTGTTGCCTGAAGTGCATAAATGCTTAACAATTATGGATATGTCGTGTGCTCGTGTTGCCTCGAAGGCGTAACTGATTGTTTAAGTAACGTATTGTTCGATCATGGACAACTTGTGCACAAGGGTAAGTTCTGCGGACGGTCGCTGGGGCACTGGCACCGTTCCGGTCCGGGCGGAACTCGTGTGTAGTCATCGTGTGCTGGAGGGGATAACTTGCAACGCATCGTGTGCTTGTCGTGTTCTGGTTGCATGCTATCCCTGTCCTTGACTATGTCCGTTATGGCACCACGCCAGTGATCATCGTGTATATTTAAACCTGTTGCATACTAACTTGTGTCACTGTGGCAGGGAAGGCAAGGTAAGTATTGTGCAGGTAATTCAGACGGTCAGGTAAAATCAACCGAACGGTGGCACGTTCATTTCAGTAAATTCAATATGCTGCTTAACTGTAAATGAACTAAGGCAAGATAGAAACCAACCAAATATGCATGCTTCACTAAACAACGTGTTGATTGGTATAGTCAGGCTAGCTCGCCTTCACCAGCATGTTTCGATATGCTGACCCTCGTTGAAACAGGTTCTCCGCACCAAGGTGAACCGAGCGAGGAGCCGAAGTCGTCTACCCGATCCAGTCCAACTGTTGGCGCATCTTAACCGCGCCCCCGAAGCATTTTGGAGTCAGGAGCCTGCAACTCTTCATACACAAATGCAGCTCCGTGGCAAGGCGATCCTCCAGACCGGAGGTCCTTATCGTTTTGAGTTTATAAAAGGATGTAATGTACAGGACTGCTATCTCATTTTGAGTCAACCCTTTTGTAAGCCGTTCGGCATATTAGCTGACTCGTTCAAGAGTTTGTAATAGATGTTCATTATCAATAAAGAGAACTTTTCTATGTTTCAAATCTGTGTTTCAATTTATCTGCGTACTCTGAATGCGTGCTTGCTATGCAAATCATTAAAATGCCTTGTGCGGGCGCAACTCCTGGCCCGCACGGCGGTCACGACTCGGGGGACGCCTCGGGGCATGACATACATAACCATACTAGTCATATTAACTAAAATTGTCATTGATACTAGGGTATTTCAAACTCATTAGATGTGTAAGCACTGGTCCTTATAGGTACTAGATAGATATGACTCTTAACCCTAGCTATATTAGTTCTGGCCTTGATATCTAGGTCATACTAACCACCCATTACACATTATCCATATATGTATATATATATATATAACCAGTCCACTACTAACTATATAAATTTAGCTAATAATGAATAATTTACTAATCAACCCAAAGTCTACCCCATACTAACACATTGTTGGGTACAGGACCTATTGTAAAGCCCTACAGTTCACTAACTACATTAACAAAACCTGAACTTAGTTCACAGATACTACTCCTACAAACATTGATCCTAGATTTTGATTCAATGACCCATCCACAGTATCTCAGTCTAGATTTGGTATTCAGATTTGTACAGGCATTTGCTAAGTTCTAAGACAGTGTATAGCTACTGGTAGAATCAATAGGTAGTTTCCCCTCACTGCTCACAGAATCCTGATACTCTTTCTCCCAAATACTGAGACTGATACTTAACACAGGCATATATGAGAAATCACTACACAGTTTCACAGTTTCACAGTCTGAAATGGTTCAGACTTCATACATGCACTTACATACTGGTGCATTCACTGGCACCCACACAGTCACTGATACACTGCTATACACACACACACACACAACTCACTGATACACTTACACATATACTGACACAGTGATCCTTTAGTTGATACTACAATATTGATACTACCACTGCAATGCTAATATATATATCACCCCCACACACCCAGTATACCTGAGACCCAAGGACCTACATACTGAACTGAATTACTCTCATACTGATACATAATTCCCCCCCTGTTCTCCCAATACTGCTACATACAGAATTCTGCACACACAGAGCTAGCTAGGCTCACACACTCACCCTGGCACTCGGGTTCACTGAGAATACTGGGACACTCATACTCTCTGAGAACACACACATGTATTCACTTACATAGACAGATTTCTGATACACAGCTACACAGGGAAATACACACTGGTTCATTCATCATCTGTACACTAAATTCACATATATAGGTTCACTAGATATGGTTCTCACACACTCTCTCAGAATTCACTGTTAACTTACTGGCACTCTAGTGATACACACACTCATGGGTCCTCAACACAGAGCTATACTGATAGCCCAACACACAGGAACAACTCGTCCTAATCACATAGACACTGATATATTCTGTCCAGTTAACATACTAATTAACTGATACAAAACACACAGTACATAAGAACACCCAGATATCTAACTGACACACAACACAGTCACACAGTTCTCTGGAACACATGGATACACATGCACAGAATTCATATAGGTTTTCACACAGGAACTAACACTGAGAATACCCAGGTATACTTAACTGCACAGTGAGACACTGCTACTCACAGTTCTTAATCCTACCCACATCAACACAGGCATTACTGATACACAAAACTCAGTGCACAGGCACATGTAAAACCTGACTGCACACAACCAAAGCACAGTTTCACACAAGAACTTGACTACATATTTCCTCAATGCCCGACTGTACAACAACCCCCAAAACTCCAACCTATCTATACCCCTATGCAATATATCTATGTATATATATACATCAGAACATGCAGTAATTGAACACATAGCTAGGCAAATCCCTAAGGGGCATTCCTACAAACACAAGAAGTGTAGAAAAACAGATTTACATACAACCCATAAATCCTCAATCAAAAACCCTAAAAATTGAGATCTAACCTACATGTAAGAGATGAATTCAGTCTACATGCAAACCCCTAGGGTTAGGGTTCACAAAATTGGGGAAAACCCTCGTTGGAACACCAAAACCCTAGTTTCTCCTAAATCTCCATGTAGAAACCCTAAAATCAAAATCTAATAGCAAGGGTGGGTTCCTAATGGGCATTAACATCTGAAAACAGAATTAAAAGAATTAAAAATAGGGTTTTACCTATAGGGAGATGGTTTCCCTATGAAAGTTCTTCTTTTTCAAGTTTTCTTGACCCAAGTTCCCTGCTTTCCTTGCTTTGGAGGAGGAAGATGGAAACCCTAGGGTTAGGTTTCGAAATCTGGAGTGGGGGAGATGGCTTTCTCTTATGGAGGCTAGGGTTTCTCTCTTCAGGAAGGAGAAAAGGGTTGTGGGTGGCTCCCTTTTATATTAAAACTAGGTTTAGGGTTTCAATACACAGTTTTAGGTTAAACCCCCTATGTTAGGTCATGTAGAACCTAATTAACTAAGGTTTAGTCAGTCTAGGGTTTGAGGTTCAAACCTAAAGTTTGAATTTTAGGGTTTCTCTAGAATTAGGTTTACAAATTAGGGTTTTACTCATTAGGGTTAGTCCTAATGAGTTCTAGGGTTGACCTAAAACCAAACATCACTAACAATATATAAATAATAGTTATAAAACTCAACAATTTATTTAACACATAATTATTCAAAATAGTGAAATTACACAAATGCCCTTATCTGAAAATGTGGTAGTGGCAAGTCTACCCTCCTAAAAGAAATTTCGTCCACGAAATTTGACTGAATTAGAACAAGAATAAAATCAGAAAAGGAATATACCTCAAGTCTAGAAGAGATACGGGTATTGCTCGCGTATTTCATCCTCTCTCTCCCAGGTCGACTCCCCTGGAGAGTGATGTCTCCATGCAACACGAACCAAAGGAATAGTTTGGTTCCGCAACACCTTCTCTCTGCGGTCCAAGATCTCTACGGGCTGCTCGGGGTAGTTGAGCGTCGGACCAACCTCAATCTCCGAGTGATCAAGTACGTGACTAGGGTCTGCCACGTACCGTCTCAGCTATGACACGTGGAACACATCATGCACTCCCTCTAATGCAGGCGGCAAGTCTAGTCTATACGCCACCGCACCTATCTTCGCAAAAATACCGAAGGGTCCGATGTAGCGTGGGCTAAGCTTCCCGCCTCCGCCAAAACGAATTGTGCCACGCGTCGGAGAAATCCGTAGGAATACTAGATCGCCAACCTAAAACAAAACAGTCTCAACACGCAGTCTAAACAAACAAACACAAGCCAGAAAATAACAATCTATACCTGAAACTCAAGGGGTCTACGGTGGCTGTCGGCCCAATGCCGCTGTCTGTCCTGCGCCACCCGTAGTCTGTCTCTGATGAGTTTTACCTTTTCTGCTACATCCACGACCATTTCTGGTCCTAGCAAGGCTCTCTCTCCAACGTCGTCCCACGATAGCGGCGTACGACACCTCCGTCCATAAAGAGCCTCAAATGGTGACATCTCGATGCTGGCCTGGTAGCTGTTGTTGTAAGCAAACTCTACCAGGTGCAGATGATTCTCCCAAGAACCTCCGAAATCTAGAACACAAGTGCGTAGCATATCCTCGAGAGTCTGAATAGTCCGTTCAGGCTGCCCATCTGTCTGGGGGTGATATGCGGTACTAAACTTGAGCTGAGTGCCCAAGCTAGCCTGCAGACTCCTCCAGAAGTGGGAAGTGAAACGACTATCCCTATCCGAGATGATGCTTACAGGAACTCCATGAAGCCTAATAATCTGTCGTACGTACATCTCTGCTAGCCTCTCTGTCGACGTGCCCACCTTGAAAGGTAAGAAATGGGATGATTTGGTCAACCTGTCCACGATGACCCAAATCGCGTCCTTCCCTCCTGGAGAACGTGGAAGCCCTGATACGAAATCCATGGTCACGTGCTCCCATTTCCACTCTGGGATCGGTAAAGGTTGAAGCAAACCACCTGGCCTCTGCCAGTCTGCCTTTACCTGCTGGCACACTAGACACCGAGATACGAAGCGTGCTACCTCGCGCTTCATTCCATACCACCATACGTGCTCCCTCAAGTCTCGATACATCTTGTTGGCACCGGGATGCATCGAGTACTGAGAGCGGTGTACCTCCTGCAAAACCTCCTCGCGCAGCTCCCCGCTCGGCACACATATCCTCGTGCCGTGCCGTAAGGAACCATCATCTGCGATAGTAAAGTCGTCCGACAATCCTGCCTGAACATGTGCTCTGATACTCCTCAAGGCCTCATCATCATACTGCGCCGCTCTGATCCTGTCCATCAGTTTAGACTGTATCTGCAATCCCCATATCTGAATCTCTGTACCGGGAACTAACACCTCAATCTCCAAGCTCTCCAAATCAGCCAACAAATGTCTATCTGTCGTCAAGTACATAGCCATCGAATACCTGCTCAAGGCATCGGCGACTACGTTGGCCTTCCCTGGGTGGTACTGCAATGAGATGTCAAAGTCCTTCATCAACTCTAACCACCTCCTCTGCCTCATGTTCAGCTCCTTCTGTGTGAATACGTACTTCAAGCTCTTGTGGTCTGTAAAGATCTCCACACGCTCTCCGTACAGGTAATGTTTCCACAGCTTTAGAGCGAAGATAACTGCTGCCAACTCTAAATCGTAGGTGGGGTAGTTCTTTTTATGAGGGCGTAACTTCCTGGAAGCATAGGCAATCACCTTCCCGTGCTGCTGGAGAACACATCCCAGCCCTTTCCCTGAAGCATCACTGTAGATGGTGAAACCACCTGTCCCTGCTGGCAACGTCAAAATTGGAGCTGTCGTCAACCTCTTCTTCAGCTCGTCAAATGCGGCCTGGCACTCTTCCGTCCAGACAAAATCCATATCCTTCCTAGTCAGTCGGGTCATCGGCGCTGCAATTCTGGAGAAGTCTTGTACAAACCTCCTGTAGTATCCTGCTAGCCCGAGAAAACTCCTGATCTCAGCTACCGAACTGGGGGTAGCCCACGACTTCACTGCCTCGATCTTCTGTGGGTTAACCGAGATTCCGTCACCCGATACCACATGCCCAAGAAATTCAACCTTGTTAAGGAAGAATTCACACTTAGAGAGTTTCCCGTACAGCTGCTCCCTCCTGAGAGTCTCTAAGACCAACCTCAGGTGCTCTTCGTGCTCCTCCGGGGTCTTGGAATACACAAAAATATCGTCAATGAATACCACCACGAACTTGTCAAGGTACTGGTGGAATACCTTGTTCATCAGGTTCATGAATACTGCCGGTGCATTGGTTAAACCAAATAGCATCACCAGGAACTCAAACTGGCCGTATCTGGTCCGAAAAGCTGTCTTCGGCGTGTCCTCCCTCTTCACCTTCACCTGGTGATAGCCTGACCTCAAATCTATCTTTAAAAACACCCTCGCCCTGCTCAACTGATCAAAAAGATCATCTATCCTTGGCAGCGGGTACTTGTTCTTGATAGTGATATTGTTCAAAGCTCTATAATCAATGCACATGCGCACCGTGCCGTCCTTCTTCGATACGAACAATACCGGAGCTTCCCATGGTGATGAACTGGATTTGATGAAGCCTTTGTCCTGCAGCTCCTCGACTTGCTTCTTTAGTTCTGCCAGCTCGCTGTTGTTGACTCTATAGACATGTTGTGAAATGGGCTCCACTCCTGGAACCAAGTCTATAGAGAATTCAACATCTCTGTCTGGCGGCAAGCCTGGCAACTCCTCTGGAAATACATCCAGGAACTCCGCTATCAGGGGATGTGGCAACTCCTCTTCTTCCGCCCTGGCTCCGCAAAATGTGCTCCTGCTCTGTTCCGCTGCTCCTCTGACAACCTCAAACTCTGGCTCTCCTGGTGGTCTAAATAATACTCTGCCTCTATAACAATCTATAGTAGCATGATGCCTACTCAACCAGTCCATTCCGAGCACGATATCGTACCCCGGAAGTGGCATGACAAGTAAGCTCACGCTTAACTCTCGGCCTCCTACTGACACTCTTCGGTCCTTGCAGTGATCACGGACTAGGATAATACCTCCACCAGTCGTGATCTTGCAAGTCCTAGCTAATGGTTCTGTGTCTAAATGATGTCGAAGTGCATAAGATACAGACACAAAACTATGGGAAGCGCCAGAGTCGAATAAGGTAAATGCGGAAATACAATCGAGAAGAACCGAACCTGTGATCAAGTCTCCTGCTGGCTCGATCTCCTCGACTGCCATGGCGTACGCTCGCCCCTGGGGTACACCTCTCTGCTGCTGGTGCTGGGAAAACTTCTGATGTTGTGGTGGAAGTGGTCCCCTCTGTTGTTGGCCTCCTAGTATGGTAGGTACCCTGTCTGGTCCTCTCTGGGCGGCTGCTCCACCCTGACCTGAACGAATCGTAGGGCAATCCTTCAGCTGGTGTGTCGTCGATCCGCAGGATAGACATGAGCCCAATCTCTTCCTGCAGATATCTCTAGTATGTCCCATCTTCCCGCAGTACGCACACTGGATGGCGGGCTGGTTCTGTCTCTGTTGCTGCTGCTGGACCTGCCCTCGGGCTGGTGCCTGATGCTGCTGCTGAAAGGGTTTCTGCTGTTGCTGCTGAAAGTGTGGACGCTTGCCCGGTCCTACACTACTGTTTGCTCCTCCGGAACCATCGTGTCCTCTCTTGGGCCTGAGGCCCAAGTCATCCTCGGCTATCTGGGCATCCATCAATATGCCCTCGTAGGTAGCTGTGCGACGTCCCGACATGCAAGACTTGATCTCCCTTGTCAGCCTGTTTCTGAACTTTCGGGCCCTGTCCCCCGGATCTCTAGTCATCGACGACGCGAAGCGGCTCAGACGGGAAAACTCTGCGGCATACTCGTCGACGGACGAGCTCCCTTGGGCTAAGTCATGGAACTGACTCTCCAAAGCTCCCAGGGCAACATCAGGAAAGAACTTCTCCTTGAAGAGCTCCTTGAAATCCTCCCAAGTGAGTACCCTGCGCAAGAGTCTCGGCTCCGTGCGAAACCATGTCAAGGCAATGTCGAACATCTGGCTGCCAGTGGCCTCGATCTGGAGGGCCTCTGGAAGCTGTGCCAAGCGTAAGTTCCTCTCGATGTCCTCTAGCCAATCATCGGCGTAGAGTATCCCTTCTGTCCCCTTGAACTCCCGAGGCATCATCCTCTTGAAATCCACAATGGTGCCCGGCCTCTGGTGGTGCTGATCAGGACGCTGCTGCTGCTGAGTAACTCTCTCCACAGCCTGGAGGGCCACTTGGTGAGCATTCTCCATGTTCACCCTCATCATCTCTGTCTGGGCCTGATGTGCCTCAGCCTGCACTCTCTGGGCCTCTGCCGACGTCCTCTGGGCATCGACCATGCCCTGAATCAAGGCGAACATCTGTGCTCCGTCGACGGGCACACCTCCTGGATGCTGAACTGGTGGTGGGAGTGGTGCCGTCGTAGCTATGGGGACCCTCTGAACAGGTGGTGGAGGACCCCCGAATGCTGCAGACACTTCCACATGTACTGGAGATGTAGGAGGTGCTGCGGATGTCTGTCCGGCAGGGCGAGAGGTGGCAGACCTCTCTGAAGCTGCTGCTCCGAGTCTCTGGGACCTGGTCCTCGGCATCCTGAAGACAGATCGAAAGAATCAATTAAAGTAATAAACACGATATCATCAAGGAAGGACAGTAAATTTCTAAGGGAAAATCATTAAGAGTAGTATTATAAGAATCGAAAATTCCTAATTGTGATTGAGCATATCCTCGACCTAATTCTTATTCCTAAAACAGGCTCGTAGTAGTACAACTAAGTTGTCACACTACCACGACATCGCACAACTTGCGAAGCTAGACCTGCATGGGCCACCACTAAAAACGTGTCACGACCCACACCCGAAATTTGGGCATGAGTCGTGGGTACGTCTAGCCTACGCCGCAGCATCGGCGATAGAATACTGTCTAGGTATCAACATATAATATATCCTGTCAATAGTCTCAACTCCGTACGGAGGACAATGATAAGATCCACAGTTCTATAATATACTCAATCACAAGCTAATAGAAATAATAGCACGATGAGAATAGAAAAGAGTTCTAATAAAAACCAACCACAATAAGTCCAACTCAATCCTGGGTCTAAATGACCTCACAAAGTCACGAAATAATAAATACAACTCAGTCTCAGTCTAAAACAATAATGCAGAAAAATAATCTAAGAACAGCCAGGTAAATTCTCCTCTAGGCTAGGCAACTCCTCTGGGGTTTCTGGAGTGAAATCACCCTCTAATCCTGGGCCGTAATAAGTGGGACAAAGATCCTCCAGGTCCTCTGAAAAATGTTATCCAGTCAAGATTGGAGCGAAGCACAAGCACTAACAGTAGTTTCATTAAATTGACAAAGACTATAAACAATGTAAGAGATACAAGATAGAAATAAATGCTGGAAATATAAAGTACTGGAGAAAATGGAAATAGGCAATAGAGCATCTAGCAATGAACAATAAATAGTGAATGCTAGAACAAGTGAATCTGAATAAAATAGACATTTAGCTAAGTGTTTGAAATATTAGTTTATTATGTGATCGGCTTGGGACTAGATCAGGCTGGTTATATATGATTAACTATGATTCTTGTAGGTCAGGCTAACCATATGGTTAGCTATGATGCATGTAGTGGTCAGGTTAATCATATATAACAGCTATGATGCATGTAAGATGGTCAGGCCGCACCCACCGTGAGAAGTGGGGTGAGCTATGATGCATGTAAAGGATTTGGATATGATCACATAATCTACTAATAGTTTCCCATCCCCCAGCTAGCACGATGGATTCCAATCACGACTCCTCATGATGGGGATCTAGGGTGCTAACCCGTGTATCCATAGTGTCGGAATCAAGTATGTAATACACTACAATTTATAGAAGTAATCAACAATGAAAACTGTCAGAGAATGTACTCGCCTGTGGTCCTGAGCAAATTGTGAGGATCGATGTCCAAGATGAAATCACAGTCACCTAAAATATCAAATATCCATATCAAAAAGTGTTTTTAAAAAGGCTTACATGCATACCTAATTCTATGCTAGGTACAGGGTTATTTCTAGGTCTTTGGTGAGTTGTCCATGCCATACATAACCATACTAGTCATATTAACTAAAATTGTCATTGATACTAGGGTATTTCAAACTCATTAGATGTGTAAGCACTGGTCCTTATAGGTACTAGATAGACATGACTCTTAACCCTAGCTATATTAGTTCTGGCCTTGATATCTAGGTCATACTAACCACCCATTACACATTATCCATATATGTATATATATATATATATATATATATATATATATATATATATATATATATATATATATATATATATATATATATATATATATATAACCAGTCCACTACTAACTATATACATTTAGCTAATAATGAATAATTTACTAATCAACCCAAAGTCTACCCCATACTAACACATTGTTGGGTACAGGACCTATTGCAAAGCCCTACAGTTCACTAACTACATTAACAAAACCTGAACTTAGTTCACAGATACTACTCCTACAAACATTGATCCTAGATTTTGATTCAATGACCCATCCACAGTATCTCAGTCTAGATTTGGTATTCAGATTTGTACAGGCATTTGCTAAGTTCTAAGACAGTGTATAGCTACTGGTAGAATCAATAGGTAGTTTCCCCTCACTGCTCACAGAATCCTGATACTCTTTCTCCCAAATACTGAGACTGATACTTAACACAGGCATATATGAGAAATCACTACACAGTTTCACAGTTTCACAGTCTGAAATGGTTCAGACTTCATACATGCACTTACATACTGGTGCATTCACTGGCACCCACACAGTCACTGATACACTGCTATACACACACACACAAAACTCACTGATACACTTACACATATACTGACACAGTGATCCTTTAGTTGATACTACAATATTGATACTACCACTGCAATGCTAATATATATATCACCCCCACACACCCAGTATACCTGAGACCCAAGGACCTACACACTGAACTGAATTACTCTCATACTGATACATAATTCCCCCCCCCTGTTCTCCCAATACTGCTACACACAGAATTCTACACACACATAGCTAGCTAGGCTCTCACACTCACCCTGGCACTCGGGTTCACTGAGAATACTGGGACACTCATACTCTCTGAGAACACACACATGTATTCACTTACATAGACAGATTTCTGATACACAGCTACACAGGGAAATACACACTGGTTCATTCATCATCTGTACACTAAATTCACACATATAGGTTCACTAGATATGGTTCTCACACACTCTCTCAGAATTCACTGTTAACTTACTAGCACTCTAGTGATACACACACTCATGGGTCCTCAATACAGAGCTATACTGATAGCCCAACACACAGGAACAACTCGTCCTAATCACATAGACACTGATATATTCTGTCCAGTTAACACACTAATTAACTGATACAAAACACACAGTACATAAGAACACCCAGATATCTAACTGACACACAACACAGTCACACAGTTCTCTGGAACACATGGATACACATGCACAGAATTCATATAGGTTTTCACACAGGAACTAACACTGAGAATACCCAGGTATACTTAACTGCACAGTGAGACACTGCTACTCACAGTTCTTAATCCTACCCACATCAACACAGGCATTACTGATACACAAAACTCAGTGCACAGGCACATGTAAAACCTGACTGCACACAACCAAAGCATAGTTTCACACAAGAACTTGACTGCACATTTCCTCAATGCCCGACTGTACAACAACCCCCAAAACTCCAACCTATCTATACCCCTATGCAATATATCTATGTATATATATACATCAGAACATGCAGTAATTGAACACATAGCTAGGCAAATCCCTAAGGGGCATTCCTACAAACACAAGAAGTATAGAAAAACAGATTTACATACAACCCATAAATCCTCAATCAAAAACCCTAAAAATCGAGATCTAACCTACATGTAAGAGATGAATTCAGTCTACATGCAAACCCCTAAGGTTAGGGTTCACGAAATTGGGGAAAACCCTCGTTGGAACACCAAAACCCTAGTTTCTCCTAAATCTCCATGTAGAAACCCTAAAATCGAAATCTAACAGCAAGGGTGGGTTCCTAATGGGCATTAACATCTGAAAACAGAATTAAAAGAATTAAAAATAGGGTTTTACCTATAGGGAGATGGTTTCCCTATGAAAGTTCTTCTTTCTCAAGTTTCCTTGACCCAAGTTCCCTGCTTTCCTTGCTTTGGAGGAGGAAGATGGAAACCCTAGGGTTAGGTTTCGAAATCTGGAGTGGAGGAGATGGCTTTCTCTTATGGAGGCTAGGGTTTCTCTCTTCAGGAAGGAGAAAAGGGTTGTGGGTGGCTCCATTTTTATATTAAAACTAGGTTTAGGGTTTCAATACATAGTTTTAGGTTAAACCCCCTATGTTAGGTCATGTAGAACCTAATTAACTAAGGTTTAGTCAGTCTAGGGTTTGAGGTTCAAACCTAAAGTTTGAATTCTAGGGTTTTTCTAGAATTAGGTTTACAAATTAGGGTTTTACTCATTAGGGTTAGTCCTAATGAGTTCTAGGGTTGACCTAAAACCAAACATCACTAACAATATATAAATAATAGTTATAAAACTCAGCAATTTATTTAAAACATAATTATTCAAAATAGTAAAATTACACAAATGCCCTTATCTGGAAATGTGGTAGTGACAATTTAATACAACACAAGTCTAAGATAATAATCAAACTCAACAATATCCAAGTCTCAATAAAATTGCCGGAGATAAATCCGGTACCAAATAGTCTACTGAAAGAACTAACTAAAATATAGTAATTTCCGGCTAGGCCTCTCGGAATCACAACTAACTATCAAGCCCAAGTGCAGCTACTCACCATATGGTCCATAAAGTGTTGGCTACCGATCCTCTAAGGCATAGTCTGGAAAAATGTTTCCAGTCAGGAAGGAGCAAAGTACAATATCAAATAATAGTTCTATTTAATTGATAAGGACTATAAAGCAATAAACATGCGATGCTAGCTACTGAGAAGACAGTGAAATAAATGCAATGGCAATAAAAGAGAGACAGGCAATGTGAAGAGACAGGCAATAGACAATATGATACAGTCAGTGCATGTATGAAAATGAAAAGAACAAGGAACAGTATCATATACGGGTGATGTAGTATATGATTAAATAGGGAACTGTAATCTATTCTAAGTGTTTGAAATAGTAGTTTCAAAATGTGATCGGCTTGGGAACATGTACGATAGCTACAGGGCCTGGCTAATCATGGGTGAAGGGCATGATTAACACTTACATTGTTCTATACTATAATAAGAGGTTATGATCACATTTCTTACTAACTACTTCCCCGCCCCCAACTAGTACTATAGATCCAACCATGACACGTCACGATACACGAGCAAGTCTAATCTATCATGTACGATGTCTAATATACATGTCGTGTACAATGTCAATACGATAATCAATGTAACATCTCATGACTGCAGATCCAAGCTATACTAGTCCGTGTAGCACAGTGTCAAGGATTCAGATATAACATTTCATGATTATTTAATTTATAGAAATTATCAAGGAATTGGAAATTATCAGAGAATGTACTTGCCTTGGGTCCTTAGCTGGTAATTATTGGTGTCCTGTTCCAGAATATCCCCTGGGTGAACCAACAGTCCTATAAATATATCACAATATCACATTTGCATCAGATGCTACACTAACACACAAATAAAAAAAACACTGGCCTTAGGGCCATGCCAGGCAGGGCACTAGTCAGCTAGGGTCAACTAGTAGGGGTACATATTTAATATATAATTTCCATCAATTCAATAATAGATATATGTATAAATATATACTTTAAAATAAATAATACTTATATATATATATATATAAACATAATAAATAATACTTGTATGTGTATAGTTCATGGAAAGAATACAATACATATTTATATTGTATACATACAAAAAAAAATTTAATATAATATATATATCTAAAATATTTACCAATATAAATACAATGCTATAGTTGTATATTTACCAAAATACGTTTATTTATATATTAACATATGTCAAAATGCGTACATATCATATATGTGCAAAAGTACATTTTTAGAATATACATATATATATAGAAAATATATTAATTGTATGTACAAAATATATATGTATATATATATATATATACATTTATACTAATTATACATATTTGAAAAGTATTAAGTATATATATATATATATATATACAAATATATATACATATACCAACCATTATATATTTTTATACCAGAATACCTACATATATATATTAAATGAAATACACGTACTATATACCAAAATACGTTTATGCATAAATATATACTAATAAAACATTTTCATATATCATATATATACATACTAAAGTATACTATGTTTATACCTGTTTAACATTTAATTAAAAATAAACATATACATGTACATATATTAAATTATGCATTACCAATTTTCTTTATATACTATACACATTTCATGTATTTAAAGCACTAATTAAATAATACTATTTATATACATATCTTTAATATACTCATGTGTATATATATATGTATATATATATATATATATATATATATATATATATATATATATATAGAAGGAAGGGGAGAAGAAGAACTCTTACAGAGGGGGTGGCTCGATGATTGTGGTGGAGCTCCTGGTCCGCCGGAGTACTGATGGTGGTGGTGGAAACACAGCAGGGAGGAGGAAGAGAGGAGGCGGATGGTGGTGATGCACAGCAGCGGGCCGACGGGGATGTGCAGCGGGGTGCTGCCGGACTGATGGCCGTCGGAGTTCACCGCAGAGGGAGGAGAATGGAGCGCCGGCGTGCAGGCTCGGTTGGGAGAACGAGCAGTCGGCTCCGCCGGAGTTGAAAGGGGCCGGAGATGGATGGATGGATGGAGAACCCGCTGTACAGGTGGAGGGAGGAAGGAGTCGAGGGGGTTGGAGCAGCGGTGGTCGGCTGCAGGGTGCAGCGGCTCTCGGGGTGGCCGCCGGAGTTAGTCGGCCGAGCAGCAGGGAGCAAGGAGAGGTGGAGGAGGCTGATGGTGGAAGAGCCGCCGGACCGCTGGAGGAGTGCACAGGGGCAATGGCCGGGTGAACAGGAACTGCGGGGGGTGGCTCTCGAGCAGCAGGGGGCCGGCTGCGGGGAACTCGGCCGCCCAGGGTTGGCCGGGTGGCCGGAGCAGTATGAGGGGGTGGTGAAGATTGTTTCCCCCCCTTTACTTCCTCTTTTGAATTTTTAAAAATCAAAGAAGAGAGGAAGAAGAAGAAAAAGAAGGAGAAGAAGAGAAGAAGAAAAAGAGGAGAAGAAAGGAAGAAGGAAAGAGTTCTCCTACGTTGGAGAGAGGAGAGGTGGTGGCTTGGTTGGGGAAACCTAGGTTTTCTAGGGATTAGGGTTGATGGTGACATGACATAAATAGGGAGAGAGGGTGTTGATGGAGGGTGGTGATTGAACCCCTAGAATGAGTGGCTAGGATTGTTCATGAAGGAAATTATTTTCATGTAAAGTAGAGTGAGGAAAAATATAATTTGGTCCACAAATAAATAACCTTTCCATTTGGTCTTGGACAATGGGGTGATGACACCTACAATTGAATAATTGCAACTTAGCCCCTTAAATTCGAGAAATTGCACAAACACATAAAATGACGAAAAATTTGGTGGATGATTCGGTGTCCGGTGTTTTGTAGGGTCAGGGGGCGCTGTATGATCGGTATGGGCTCAATTAGCAGGGCACTGGAATTAAATTGGAATTTCAGAATTGGTTTAAATAGTATCCTCAATTTAATTAGAAATAAATGCAAGTTGTGTTCTAAAATTAATTAGGAGTACATGGGGCCAAAATCAGGTCAGGTCATCAATACCAATAATGAAGAAGACTCAGAACAGAATATTACCCTAATTTGGGCCGCACGAAAAATAGGTAAAGATTGCCTCCAATTTAAATTGGAACGCACAACGATATAAAATAGGGATTATTTAAATAACGTCCGCGATGATTTTTGTGCGGCTAGAAATAATGCACAGAGAGCATAATTATGAGTTACAAAAATAGCAGAATGGAAGGCGGGCATGTCTAGGGCAAGATTGTGAAATTTGTTGGAAGACAAAAGTCAGGATAGCGCTCCAATTATTGAAGCAAAGGCAATGCGCAAAATATTAAATAAAATACGGTAATTAATTATAAACTCCAAGAATTAAATTCTAACTAAATAATTAAATACAAAAAATTCCATAATTTCGACAGGTGGTCATCTACTGGGCTTCTAGGTCAAGTCTACTAGTTTAAAAATAAATGAACACTGCATATAATAATATATATTTAAATTACACATCACACATAATTATTTAAATTAAATATACTATCATGAAATTAATAAATTGTAACTAATAATATTAAATATTATGAAAAGTCGAAAATATTCCCGTTTTCGGAACGTGGTAGTGACAAGTCTACCCTCCTTAAAAGAATTTCGTCCTCGAAATTCAAAATCCTCAAAGTAGTGTTTAATCATACACATTATTGTTTCCCTCAAATTTTAAATTCGTCATCCATGAAATCCGGTAATAATTCACAATGTCTATTCAAAATTTTCCAAAAATTCTGGGATTATTGCATAACCTGAAAAAATCCTCGAAATAGAATCAAAGTCCATTTTTATCAAAATTTCCCAAAATTTTAGTTAATAATTCAATACTCGAAATTTAATATCCACTCCTTAAATTTGATTTTTATCAATGAACAAATATAAAAATGTAATCTCGTTCCACAAGTTTGAATTTAAACATTTATTCATCAAAAAATTTATTTCTCGATTTCCTCTTCCTCAAAATACCCACCAATGCGATACTTAAAGATTCTCAAATTGCAACATCTCATATAAAATTCTAAAATTCATAACTCGCAATTAAATAAATATATTGATAAATCTCCCAAAATTTCTAAATTTAATAACCAATTTAAATATGCCATAATCTTCCTGGAATTAATAGATCATAAATTCTGCCATATTAAATTCTTGGCCCTTTATTTAAATCGATGCTTATCCTCGAATTTTTAATCATCTTGTTAATCATCTTGTCTCTCCTGTCAAGTCATAACTCCTTTCTGAATCTTCGTCATGGTCAAACCCCAATAATCATGGTCTAAGAAAACCTTCCTACAATTATACAACATGCAATCTAAGGGAAATATGTACGATCATGGTGTCTTTGTCATGGTGTTGCAGTCTTTGTATCAGGGTGTACTACTAACTACATTCTAACAAGAAAATCATGCATACAAGCTACGGTACTAAGGTATCAGTCAATCAATCAAATAGATAGGAACAGAAGGAAGAAAAGAACAGAACCTGCTAACACATTACCGGAAGTATCGGTCTCCTTGACCGTCATCGCAAATGCCCCGCCCTGCTGGGGTGGTTCCCTTCGCGGGTGCTGAGCAATATACGGTTCCACATGTAGCCTAACTGGATCTCTATAATCTGAAGCTGCGCGCTGGCCGGGAAGATAAGGGGCTAGAAGACAATCCTTTACTCGATGTCCCGCAGCGCCGCAGTGCAAACAAAGTCCTAGCCTCGTTCTACAGCTCTCCCAAAGGTGACCTGGCTTCTTACAGAAATGACAAGTCTGCCGTGTCTCTCTCGGAGGCTGTTGCTGATTCTGCTGAACACGGACAGGTGCCTGGTACTGTTGTTGATACTGATACGCCCATAGATGTTACTGGATAGGAACTGGTGTTAGGTACTGCGGTGGATGCTGAAATATCTATGGTTGTTGCTGGCTATGAAATGGTACTGGGTACTGCTGTTGGTGCTGAATACGGGGATGCTTAGCTGGTCCTGTGCTACCATTCGTATCTCCAAAA
Source organism: Iris macrosiphon (assembly GCA_036927795.1). NCBI lineage: Eukaryota > Viridiplantae > Streptophyta > Magnoliopsida > Asparagales > Iridaceae > Iris > Iris macrosiphon. The sequence continues at coordinate 140,798,660 of JAYESA010000019.1, read as the reverse complement.
GTATCGTGACTCCTCTTAGGCCTGAGATCCAGATCCTCTTCTGCAATCTGGGCATCCATCAAGATAGCCTCAAAGGTAGCGGTACGACGACCAGAAGTGCGTGACCTAATCTCTCTCGTCAGTCCCTTTCTAAATTTCCGGGCTCGATCTTCTGGGTCACGAATCATAGACGATGCAAAGCGGCTCAATCTACAGAATTCTGCAGCGTACTCGTCGACCGACATGTTTCCTTGAACTAAGTCATGAAACTGACTTTCCTAGGTTCCCAATGCCACGTCGGGAAAGAACTTCTCCTTGAAGAGTTCCTTGAAGGTCTCCCAAGTAAGTCCTTGTGCAGTAATTCTCGGCTCTGTGCGATACCACGTGAGTGCGATATCAAACATCTGACTGCCAGCGGCTTCTATCTGTAAGTTCTCCGGAATCTGGGTCAATCGCAGGCTCCTCTCTATATCCTCTAGCCAGTCGTCAGCGTAGAGTATCCCTTCGGTGCCTTTAAACTCTCGAGGCATCATCCTCTTGAAATCCACTATAGTGCCTGATCTCTGCTGTTGCTGGCCAGGAAACTGCTGGTACTGTGCTAAAATTTCCAAAGCTTGGAGAGTCACTTGATGGGCATTCTCCATGTTTTCTTTTATCAGCTCGGTTTGTGCCTGGTGCGCTTCTGCTTGCACCCTCTGGGCCTCGGCTTAAACTCGATGAGCATCTACCGTCACTCTCTGGGCATCTACCATGCCCTGGATCAAGGTAAACATCTGCGTCCCGTCCACGGGTAAACCTCCGGGAATCGGAGTCGAAGGAGGAGGAAGGTTGTCCGTCACAGCTGCGGCAATCCTCTGAGCAGGTGGGGGAGGAGGATCCCCGAAAAGTGCAGACACTCCTACGTGCATCTGAGATGTAGGAGGAACTACGGCTGTCTGTCCCTCAGGTGGAGAGGTGGCAGACCCCTCTAAAGCTGATGTTCCCGCTCTCATAGACCGTGTCTGCGGCGACATCCTGAAGACAGATCCCAAAGAATCAATTAAGGCAAAAATGCGATATCATCAAGGAAGGACAGTAAAGTTCTAGAGAAGCAACATTCAAGATAAACGATTGGAAATAAACCCTAGTTGTGATTGCACAGGTCAAAGATGCATCCAAGGTCTGATACCTCTATCCCTGTAGGTACCACAGTTCTACTTGAAACATACTCACTGCTAGCTTCCTTACCTACTGCAATCGCTGATACTAGTTATCCTTATCACTCAAGTGCATATCAAATGCAACACACCATACTAAGTACTCTCTCTCCAATACAATCCTAGATGAACACCTAAGCCAGTTGGCAGTGAAATCTCAATCATGCTCAAGCCAACATATCCTTACAAATGTACCTCATCTATTATATACTAATATATCTCTCTCACTATAAGATTTTATTCTCCAAACAAAGTCCTCGAAACTAACTCCTCGAATAATTTAAAGTATAATGCATATTCCTTCCTCAAAGGTTAATTATTTAAATACTGAAGTAAAATTTTTATCAATTCCTAAAATCCTTATAGCTTGTCTAGGTTCATCAAATTGAATCTGAATTCCTCAAAGTTTTAATGACAATATATCAACTTCTCAAAATTCAAGAATTTGAAATTCATTTTTAATCCTCAATTTAATTATTTAAATCCACCTTCTGTAGTCCAATAGCTCAAATGTTAATCATTTTCACTGTCCTCATCGACATGCGTCATCAGTTAATACCATAAATTAGTCTGCAAATTCATCTTGATATGAAATCAAACCCTACTATGAGACCTAAATCCTAATTTAATACCTAATCAACAATCAACAAGTAAGAATGGACGGAACAAGGGAATGATTTTAAATTGGAAATTTTAATAAGATTCTCAGGAGTTATCCCAGGAATCTCTCAAGGAATTGTGATTGAGTATTCGCTCTCGTCCTAGTATCCTATCTCCTAGATCCTATCGCAGGCACGCAGTAGTATAACAAGGATGCCACACTACTACGACATCGCACAACTCGCGAAGTCTGACCTGCATGGGCCACCACTAAAAAGGTGTCACGACCCGCACCCAGAATTGGGGCACGAGTACGCGAGTTCGTCCAGCCTACGCCGCAGCATCGGCGGTAGAACGCTGTCAAGGTCTTGATACTATCTAGCCAATATCACACAAGCATCCAATCTCCATAAGGAGGCACGGATGACACAAATAAAATGAACACATACTCAATCACAGGATTACAGCACGATAAGATAGCAAAACAAAATTTAATACAACACAAGTCTAAGATAATAATCAAACTCAACAATATCCAAGTCTCAATAAAATTGCCGGAGACAAATCCGGTACCAAATAGTCTACTGAAAGAACTAACTAAAATATAGTAATTTCCGGCTAGGCCTCTCGGAATCACAACTAACTATCAAGCCCAAGTGCAGCTACTCACCATATGGTCCATAAAGTATTGGCTACCGATCCTCTAAGGCATAGTCTGGAAAAATGTTTCCAGTCAGGAAGGAGTAAAGTACAATCTCAAATAACAGTTCCATTTAATTGATAAGGACTATAAAGCAATAAACATGCGATGCTAGCTACTGAGAAGACAGTGAAATAAATGCAATGGCAATAAAAGAGAGACAGGCAATGTGAAGAGACAGGCAATAGACAATATGATACAGTCAGTGCATGTATGAAAATAAAAAGAACAAGGAACAGTATCATATACGGGTGATGTAGTATATGATTAAATAGGGAACTGTAATCTATTCTAAGTGTTTGAAATAGTAGTTTCAAAATGTGATCGGCTTGGGAACATGTACGAAAGCTACAGGGCCTGGCTAATCATGGGTGAAGGGCATGATTAACACTTACATTGTTCTACACTACAATAAGAGGTTATGATCACATTTCTTACTAACTACTTCCCCGCCCCCAACTAGTACTGTGGATCCAACCATGACACGTCACGATACACGAGCAAGTCCAATCTATCATGTACGATGTCTAATATACATGTCGTATACAATGTCAATACGATAATCAATGTAACATCTCATGACTGCAGATCCAAGCTATACTAGTCCGTGTAGCACAGTGTCAAGGATTCAGATGTAACATTTTATGATTATTTAATTTATAGAAATTATCAAGGAATTAGAAATTATCAGAGAATGTACTTGCCTTGGGTCCTTAGCTGGTAATTATTGGTGTCCTGTTCCAGAATATCCCCTGGGTGAACCAACAGTCCTATAAATATATCACAATATCACATTTGCATCATATGCTACACTAACACACAAACAAAAAAAGTACTGGCCTTAGGGCCATGCCAGGCAGGGCACTAGTCAGCTAGGGTCAACTAGTAGGGGTACATATTTAATATATAATTTCCATCAATTCAATAATAGATATATGTATAAATATATACTTTAAAATAAATAATACTTATATATATATAAACATAATAAATAATACTTGTATGTGTATAGTTCATGGAAAGAATACAATACGTATTTATATTGTATACATACAAAAAATAATTTAATATAATATATATATCTAAAATATATACCAATATAAATACACTGCTATAGTTGTATATTTACCAAAATACGTTTATTTATATATTAACATATGACAAAATGCGTACATATCATATATGTGCAAAAGTACATTTTTAGAATATACATATAGAAAGTATATTAATTGTATGTACAAAATATATATGTATATATATATATATATATATATATATATATATATATATATATATATATATATATATATATATATATATATACATTTATACTAATTATATATATTTGAAAAGTATTAAGTATATATATATATATACAAATATATATACATATACCAACCATTATATATTTTTATACCAGAATACCTACATATATATATTAAATAAAATACACGTACTATACACCAAAATACATTTATGCATAAATATATACTAATAAAACATTTTCATATATCATATATATACATACTAAAGTATACTATGTTTATACCTGTTTAACATTTAATTAAAAATAAACATATACATGTACATATATTAAATTATGCATTACCAATTTTCTTTATATACTATACACATTTCATGTATTTAAAGCACTAATTAAATAATACTATTTATATACATATCTTTAATATACTCATGTGTATATATATATATGTATATATATATATATATAGAGAAGGAAGGGGAGAAGAAGAACTCTTACAGAGGGGGTGGCTCGATGATGGTGGTGGAGCTCCTGGTCCGCCGAAGTACTGATGGTGGTGGTGGAAACACAGCAGGGAGGAGGAAGAGAGGAGGCGGATGGTGGTGATGCACAGCAGCGAGCCGACGGGGATGTGCAGCGGGGTGCTGCCAGACTGATGGCCGCCGGAGTTCACCGCAGAGGGAGGAGAATGGAGCGCCGGCGTGCAGGCTCGGTTGGGAGAACGAGCAGTCGGCTCCGCCGGAGTTGAGAGGGGCCGGAGATGTGGATGGATGGATGGATGGATGGAGAACCCGCTGTACAGGTGGAGGAAGGAAGGAGTCGAGGGGGTTGGAGCAGCGGTGGTCGGCTGCAGGGTGCAGCGGCTCTCGGGGTGGCCGCCGGAGTTAGTCGACCGAGCAGCAGGAAGCAAGGAGAGGTGGAGGAGGCTGATGGTGGGAGAGCCGCCGGACCGCTGGAGGAGTGCACAGGGGCAATGGCCGGGTGAACAGGAACTGCGGGGGGTGGCTCTCGAGCAGCAGGGGGCCGGCTGCGGGAAACTCGGCCGCCCAGGGTTGGCCGGGTGGCCGGAGCAGTATGAGGGGGTGGTGAAGATGGTTTCCCCCCCTCTACTTCCTCTTTTGAATTTTTAAAAATCAAAGAAGAGAGAAAGAAGAAGAAAAAGAAGGAGAAGAAGAGAAGAAGAAAAAGAGGAGAAGAAAGGAAGAAGGAAAGAGTTCTCCTTCGTTGGAGAGAGGAGAGGTGGTGGCTTGGTTGGGGAAACCTAGGTTTTCTAGGGATTAGGGTTGATGGTGGCATGACATAAATAGGGAGAGAGGGTGTTGATGGAGGGTGGTGATTGAACCCCTAGAATGAGTGGCTAGGATTGTTCATGAAGGAAATTATTTTCATGTAAAGTAGAGTGAGGAAAAATGCAATTTGGTCCACAAATAAATAACCTTTCCATTTGGTCTTGGACAATGGGGTGATGACACCTACAATTGAATAATTGCAACTTAGCCCCTTAAATTCGGGAAATTGCACAAACACATAAAATGACAAAAAATTTGGCAGGCGATTCGGTGTCCGGTGTTTTGTAGGGTCAGGGGGCGCTGTATGATCGGTATGGGCTTAATTAGCAGGGCACTGGAATTAAATTGGAATTTCAGAATTGGTTTAAATAGTATCCTCAATTTAATTAGAAATAAATGCAAGTTGTGTTCTAAAATTAATTAGGAGTACATGGAGCCAAAATCAGGTCAGGTCATCAATAGCAATAATGAAGAAGACTCAGAACAGAATATTACCCTAATTTGGGCCGCACGAAAAATAGGTCAAGATTGCCTCCAATTTAAATTGGAACGCACAACGATATAAAATAGGGATTATTTAGATAACGTCCGCGACAATTTTTGTGCGGCTAGAAATAATGCACAGAGAGCATAATTATGAGTTGCAAAAATAGCAGAATGGAAGGCGGGCATGTCTAGGGCAAGATTGTGAAATTTGTTGGAAGACAAAAGTCAGGATAGCGCTCCAATTATCGAAGCAAAGGCAATGCGCAAAATATTAAATAAAATACTGTAATTAATTATAAACTCCAAGAATTAAATTCTAACTAAATAATTAAATACAAAAAATTCCATAATTCTGACAGGTGGTCATCTACTGGGCTTCTAGGTCAAGTCTACTAGTTTAAAAATAAATGAACACTGCATATAATAATATATATTTAAATTACATATCACACATAATTATTTAAATTAAATATACTATCATGAAATTAATAAATTGTAACTAATAATATTAAATATTATAAAAAGTCAAAAATACCCCCGTTTTCGGAATGTGGTAGTGACACCGGGTTTGGTTAAGTTGGAGAAGTAAAGAAGAAGAAGGAATGAGGAAGAAAAGAAATAGGTTCGACTGAAATTTTGTGAGGAGGGAGAGAGAGAGAAGTTTTCTTATTTTTTATTTCTCTTAGGATTAGGGCCGGTTGGAATTTGTGAGGGTGGGTGAGGTGATGTTTTATAGGGGGTTGTGAAATAGATGGAGGGTGGAGATGCTCCTTTTCAAAATGGAGGGATAGGATTTGTCATGAAGAAAAATTGCTTTCTTCATGAAGGGAGTGAAAGGATGGGTGAGAATGGGACTCCATTTTGGGACCTCTCCATTGTTCATGACCAATAGGGTGAGGGCACCTAAAATTCCTTAATTGCAACTTAGCCCCGTAAATTTGGAAAATTGCACGGACATATAAAATGATACAAAAATTATTGAGAAAAATGTGTTTAGTAATTTTCATGGTGAGAGGGTATTGTGCGTTAGGCACGAGTTTAATTAAAATGGCATTAGGATTAATTTAGGATTAAAAATAGGATTAACAAAGTTGGTATCCCCGATTTAAATAGAAATAATGTGCCCCGCGAATTTAAATTAAATGGGGGCACTTGGGGTCAAAATTTGAAAATGACACAAAGGCCAAAAATGGTGGGGGCTTGGAATCAGTCTTGGACCCATTAGTTGGTCCGGCTCAACGGGTTAAGTTGGTATCTAAAAATTGAGGGTAACGACACAGGTGTCCGACATGGAATTAAATATGGGTTACGGTTTCAGAAAATTGTGCAATTAATCTAGAGCACAACGAAAAGCTGATTTTGATCGACGAAAAAGTCCAGTGCCTAATTTGGCGGATCAAGTCAGAAGTACAATAATTGAACGAAATTTATGGGCTGATATTGGGCTCCGAATAATCAAACAATGATAGGGCACGCCAAGGGTTTTAATTAAAAGAATTAATTACCAGATAAAATTATCTCCAGACTAAACCTCAACATCTGCTGCTAAAACTAAGATTTTTCCAAATCCACCCTACTATCTACAGAATAAATCGAGGGGGTTTACAGATTAAGATACTCTATATAAGTATATAATTAAGGATATATTATACCAACAAGTTTAGAAATTAGGACTGAGGTTAAGGTAAGGGTACTAGCCTAGTATCAATATATATATATATATATATATTAGTATTGGTTTGGGGTATTGGCTACAATAAGTATATGATAGAAATATAGAGTATTAAATAGTATTTGTTAGGTATTAACTAATGTAGACTAGTATACCTTGTTAAGACCTAGTATAATAAGGTATTGACCTAGCTTGACTTCCAATACCTAGTTTAGGCCTAAAAATCATATTTTACTCTCATTAATAAACATTATCATTCCAAATCACTCTTTGACACTTATATTTTATATTTATGTCCTTGTGATTCCATCTTCGACATCGATCATCATACTTTGCTCAAGACCACAGGCGATTATATTCTCTGATAATTTTATTTTTTTGATCATTACTACGATTCTAATTGTAGTGTATACTTGATTCAGATACCACGGATATACGGGCTAGTATCATAGATACCTGTCCTGAGGAGTCATGATTGGTATCCATCATACTAGCTGGGGACAGAAAAATATTTGCAAGTTATGTGATCATACCCCACATTACGTGCATCATAGCTTACCCCACATATCACGTAGGTATAGCCTGACCATTTACATGCCTCATATCCTGTTATATATGATTAGCCTGACTATTGCTCGCATCATAGATAACTAGATGGTTAGCCTGACCTCACATGTATCATAGCCAATCATATATAACTAGCCTGATCTAGTCCTAAGCCGATCATATAACGAACTGATATTTCACGACACTTAACTAGAAGTTATATTCTTTTATTCGAGTTCATTCATTGCTAGTACTCACACATATCTGTTTCACTGCTAGTTTGTTCTATATGATGAATACATGTCTCTCCAGTATTCTTTATCTTTCAGTATTTCTTTCATCATGTATTTTCTTACACTATTTTATAGTTTTTATCAATACAAATAAAATTGCGGTTAGTGTTTGTGCTTTGCTCCAATCCTGAATGGATAACATTTTTTTAGATGATCTTTAGGATTTATGTCCTACCCATTATGGTCCAGGAGTAAATGGTGATTACATCCCAGAGATTTTAGAGGAGCCACTCTACATAGAGGAGACACCACCCGCAGTTGTTTAGACAACACTTAACCTAGTTTATTTATGTATTGGATTGTTCTAAACTTGAGACTTGAGTTAAATTATGTTGAGACCTTATATGTGTTGAGATAGCTAGACTTTTAGACTTATTGTTATTATTTGAGTTGTGCTCTAGACTTATGTCAGAACTTTTTTTTATATTATTTTTATATCTTTATCGTACCATTCATCCTCCTATGGATATCATTGTGATTGAGAAGACATTATATTATTTTTTATCTTATTCTTCTTATGGAGTTGAGATCATTGATAAGTTTTATCTTATGAGTTATGTTAGTTATTTTTGAGACCTAGACTCTGTTCTACCGCCATTGCTACGGCTTAGGCTGGACGTACCCACGACTCATGCCCAATTTTTGGGTGCAAGTCGTGACACTTGGTGCATGTCAGCACATCTAAATTCTTGGCATCTTGGCACATGGAAGAGCTGGGCGCATAGTATCTCAATGCGCATGATGGTCTCTACACATGTAGGACGCGTATGAAGGCTTATGCACATGGATTGGCGCATGATGGCTTATGCGCATAGATTGACGCATGGTGGCTTATGCGCATGGATTAGCATATGGTGTCTTATGCGCATAGATTGGCGAATGGTGGCCTATGCACATGAAGGTCACTGCACTATACAGGACTTGACGTATGGCTAAAATTAGAACTTGGAAGTAGAACCAATCAGAACCAATATAACAAGGTATAACTAAACTTGGTTCCTTTGATTACTTAACTTGGTTGCTATGATTGCACAGGTTAAGTCTAATGGCATGGGTACTGACCAGTGGATGGAAACTGGTGCATCTAGCCACATGTGCTTTAGGAAGAGCTGTTGATCAAGGTCAAACAATTCAGTAGTGAAGGTCTTGATGGAAAGCAAGGATCAAGTAGAGGATCTGGGGATTGGGACAAAGGTTATGAACTTTGAGAAGTTACAGTCAAAGGAGTGCGTGTAGGAACATAACAGTGATTACCAAGGACCAGATCTCAGGAAGTTTATTGTAGACTTGAGGGTGAACATCCATGTTTACCAGATGGTAATATCTTGGCAGGAGACATACTTTGAAATAAGGCGTTCAATTTTAAATGGATGTTCGAGCTTCTTCTTGTGACTAAAGTCTTATTATAAGAGTTGTGGGACTCCAGACTAGGATATATACTTTGTACTGCCAGATATCTAGTCTAGGGTTTATCTCCAAATGTTGGGGTAAGAAGGTAAAAATGTGTAAGGTCTGTGCACAGAAAAAGAATATAAAAAAATTATTTAAACGGGTAAACCGAAGTACAGATCTTCTGGAGTTGGTTTACTCAGATATCTGTGACTTCATACAGTTATCCACAAAGGCCAAAAGAAGTACTTCATTACTTTTATCGACGACTACTCGAAGTATGCGTTCGTCTATCTGTTCTAGTTAAAAGATGAAGCATTTAAGAAGTTCAAGAAGTTCAGGGTTGAGGCTGAACATCAAATGGGGCAACAACTTAAGAGACTCAGAAGTGATATAGGCGGAGAGTATAGGTCTATTGAATTTGCATCATTTTGTAAAGAAAATAGAATTATCAATGAGACAACTGCTTTGTATTCTTCTCAATCAAATGTAGTAGCTGAAAGGAAGAATATGACATTGACATAATACTGTTAACTATGGGTCTTCCAAACTACTTTTGGAGAGAAGCTGTGCTGACGGCTATGTTCATTCTGAACAGAGTGCCATAAGCAACTTTCGATGTCACTCCTCAGGAACTCAAGTTCAGAGTCAGACCCAACTTGAACGTCATTCGAGTGTGGGGGTGTCTAGAAGGAAGAACAGGACATTGACAAAGATGATGAACTCAATATAGTTGACCACGGCTCTTCCAAACTACTTTTGGGGAGTATCTGTGCTAACGGCTATATTCATTCTGAACAAAGTGCCATACGTAACTTTCAATTTTACTCCTCAGAAACTCTGGTTCAGTGTTAGACCCAACTTGAACGTTATTCGAGTGTCGGAGTGTCTAGCGTATATGAAGCTTCCAAAATTAAAGATTCAGAAGCTGGAATCGAGGACTACAAAGAAAATATTTCAGGGTAATGCTGAGAAGAGTAATACTCAGAGATTTCTTGATATAAAATTAAATTATATCATTGAATCTCGTGACGCAGAACTCCTCAAAGATAAATTTATAAGGCATAAGAATATTGTTATCGCGGATATTTTAAAAAATAGTGTGGGTGCATAGGAGGATGAAGCTTCCAACGAAGATGTAGTCCAAGAAGAAGTTGTCATCCCAATGACAATGATCGAACCAAAACTTGTAGAGCCGGTGTCTAAGAGAGCAAGAAAATTAAATGACTTCAAAGTAGATTTTGTCACCTATCATGTGGAAGAAGATCTGCTTACCTATGATAAGACGATAAAAACCAAAAATATTGTCTACTGGAGGGAGGCTATAAATAATAAGTATAACCTAATAACCTCCAACCACACTTGGGTATTGGTCAATCTGTCTGAAGGAGCTAAACCAATCAGATGTTTATCAGATCTTCAAGTTGATAAAGATGAAAGCAGATAGAATAATTAAGTTCAAGACAAGGCTATCTGCCCAGTAATTTTCTCAGACAATAGGGGATTGAGTTCTTTGGCACCTTGATGAGGATGTCATAGATCAGGATGATGATTGTCGTATCTGCTATTCACAAGCTGATTATTTATCAGATGATGGAAAGACAACAAGTCTTGGATGAAGACAGACATGAGAGATTTATGGCCAACAGTCAGAACTATTGTCATTCAGGTTTGAAGACAATCTGCAAGTTGGTGTTATCTCGATACGGTTTAAAGCAATTCCTAGGATGTGACAACAGGAGTTTGACAAGTCATCTAGTCAAAGTTGTCACAGGATCATTGAGATGGACAAGTGTGTATACATAAAGTTTACGGATAATGGAGGAGTCAGCATTTGTATCTATGTGTATGACTTGCTAGTCCTATTTGTGGACACAAAAGTGTCACTAAAAAAGATTTCCTTTTTGTCCAAATTTAGGACATGGGATTGCGGATGTCATCCTGAGGATATAAGATAATCTGGATTCCAGGTGGGTCTTGCTTAGTCATAAGCTCTCAGCATAAAATATTGGTCATACTCTTTGGGTATCAAGGATGATACTCCTCAGGTGTGACATGAATATGGAGCCAAATCCAAGAAAAAGTGTTAGATAGTTGGTGTACTCAAGCATCATCAAGTAAATGATTCAAGCTGCATGTACCACCAGGACTGACATAGCTTTTGATGTAGGAATGCCGAGTCATTTTACAAGCAGTATATGTGTTGAACACCGAAAGCTGTGAAGAGAGTCGTCAAAATTCTTAAGAGAACTCAGTAGTATATCCTGTGCTACAACAGTTATCTAGATATAAAAGAAGGCTTCGGTGATGCCAGTTGGTGCACAGGAAATAAGAGTAAAAGATCTTCAAGAGGACGTGACTTCTTCAGGGGTGGTGTTGCTATATCGTGGAAGTCAAAGCAAGAATCTTTACTCTTATAGTTCTTTGCACTATCAAGCTGGCATATAAAGCAGAATGGCTCTGGAAGCTCTCAGATGATCTTTTTATGGTTAGTAAACAGATTCGTGTGATACTGACATACTGTAAAAACTAGGAAGCTGTAGCAGTTGTATCTGTTCATCTTTTCAATGGTTTGAATAAAACTATGTGGATAGAATACAAGATACTGAATGAGTGCATATTGCATGGATTATTACAGTACTTTAATGATCGAAGTCAAGTAAATTTGGAATATCCATTCATGATAGGCTCAAGTGCTAGTACAGGATACTGAATAAGCGCAGCTAGCGTAGATCATTATAGATTTTGATGATCGGAGCCAGGAGAGTCTGGCAGATCAGTTCGTATAAGGCCTCCAGTGCCAGCTGATCCCAAGAACTTTAAAAGAAGGTAGTACTTCATATTATAGTAGCATGACACCACACGAGGGAGTGAACCTCGGCTTTGGGTTATGTCATAGCGGCGTAATACCACATATAGTCAAGGATACAACATATATGGGCTTGGAGGACCTCTGATGTTGTGTCTTTACAATACTACCATTTAGTTTTATTATATTAGTTCAAAAAGAAATCTACTAGGCATCTAGATATTGGTTCAAGGGAGGACCATTAACTGGGAGAATATCAGGAACAATGGTTAGTCCTTTAATACATTGAGGAGTTACGGACCCAGAACCATTGTTGTCTACTAATTGTTCTTTTGTGTAGAACAAGTCCTGTGGGAGGATGGCTTAGATGCCTGTCACTACCACGTTCTGGAAACAGGGGTATTTTTGACTTTTTATAATATTTAATATTATTGTAGTTACAATTAAGTAATTGCATGATAGTATATTTGATTTTAAATAAATATGTGATGTGTAATTTAAATATAATATTATATACAGTGTTCGTTTGTGTTTGAGCTGGTAGACTTGACCTAGAAGCCTAGTAAATGAACACCTGTCGGAATTATGGAATTTTTGTATTTAATTATTTAGTTAGAATTTAATTCTTGGAGTTTGTAATTAATTACCGTATTTTATTTAATATTATTGTGCATTGCCTTTGCTTCGATATTTGGAGCGCTACCCTGACTTTTGCCTTCCAACAAATTTCACAATCTTGCCCTAGACATGCCCGCCTTCCATTCTGCTATTTTTGTAACTCATAATTATGCTCCCTGTGCTTTATTTCTAGCCGCACAAAAATCATCGCGTACGTTATTTAATAAATCCCTATTTTGTATCGTTGTGCGTTCCAATCGAAATTGGAGGCAATCTTGACCTATTTTTCGTGTGGCCCAAATTAGGGTAATATTCTGTTCTGAGTTGTCTTCATTATTGGTATTGATGACCTGACTGATTTTGGCCCCATGTACTTCTAATTAATTTTAGAACACAACTTGTATTTTATTCTAATTAAATTGAGGATACTATTTTAACCGATTCTGAAAATCCCAATTTAATTCCAGTACCCTGCAAATTGAGCCCATACCGATCATACAGCGCCCCCTGACCCTGCAAAACACCGGACACCGAATCGCCCGCCAAATTTTTATTATTTCATGCGTCTGTGCAAATATCCAAATTTCAGGGGGCTAATTTGCAAATTTGCATTTTTGGTGTCAACTCCCATTTGTTTAAACCCATGAGGAACCCCTAATATTTTTAACATAACCCTCATCCCCACATGAATTATTTTCTCCATGACCAATCTGGACCACTCATTTAATTGAGTGCATCCTCACCCTCCATCAAAACCCTCTCTCCTATATAATATCATATCACATCAACCCTAATCCCTAGAAAACCTAGGTTTTCCCACCTCCTCACAAACCCCCACATTCCTCTCTCCAACGTAGCCCCCTTCCTCCCAAATTTCTTTTTCCTCTTCTCCTCTTTTCTTTTCTTCTTTTCTTCTTCTCTTCTTCTTCTTCTCCTTCTTCTTTTACTTGCTTTTGAATTTAAATTGGAAGGGGGGAACACTGTTCACCCACCCCTTCACCCACTGCATCCGGCCGGTCCCTCTGCACCCCGACTTCCCAGTGCTCCGGCGGCCAACTCCCCATCCCCGCTGGCCTGCTCCTCCCTCTGCGGTGAGTCCGGCGACCGAGCTCCCTCTCCGGCGTGGTCAGCCGCTGCCCCGGCCCCCTGCTGCTCGACAACCTCCCATCTCCACCCTCTGGCTGCACCTCGCCACCGCAGTTCTTCCCCTCCCTCTGCCGATCCCTCCGGCGGTCCCTGCCCACTCCGGCGCCGGCGTTCCACTGCCCCTCCACCTCTCGGACCCGCGGCTGCTCCTCCCCCATCCTCCCTACAGCCGGCCAACATTCCTCCATCTTCATCTAACACCACCACCATCAGTCCGGCATTCCTCCACCTCTCCTACTGCTCCTCCTCCTAACACCAGCCCCTTCCCCGACCGGTGACCAATCACCACCGCTCCGGTCACGCTCCTCCAGCCCGGCCGAGACTCCCCAACTTCCCGAGCTCCTCCTCCCTGTACTCCGGCGGACCAGGAGCTCCACCACCATCATCGAGCCACCCCCTCTGTAAGAGTTCTTCTTCCCCCTCTCCCTTCCCTCTCTCTCTCTCTCTATATATATATATATATATATATATATATATATATATATATATATATATATATATATATATATATATGTGTATATATACATATATATACACATGAGTATATTAAAGATATGTATATGTTTAAGTATTTATTTAAATAAATGTTAATACGTGAATATGCATAGTATATAAATACATTAGTAATGTTAATTAAAGATATGTACATTATTCTTTTATTAATATTAATTGTATAATTATAGTATGTGTACTTAATTGTATAGGTATGTGTTTAATTAATTGTATATGTAATTATGTACTTAAATTAATGTTTAACAGTAGTTTATATATATATATGTGTTATATTGAGACGTAAGTATATATACCTATATATAAATTTATTTTGGTATAGGTAAACATGTATTATATGTGTTTTAGTGTTTAATGTTATATATATAATGTATTGGTATATATATATATGTATATATATACATTGGGTTATTTTTATGATATCTATTTAATAAAAAGTATATATTATTGTATTTTTAATTGGTACATGTGAGTATATATATATATATGGTAGGTATTAATGATTAAAATAGGTAATGTGTCTTATATATCTATCTGCTAGGTGATCCTAGGTGACCAGTATCATACCTAGAGAAATCCCGAACTCAGTATTTTTAGACTGTGTTAGTATAGCTTCTGATTACAAATATTGTATTGTTATTATATGTTTCTAGGACTGTTGCTTCACCCAGGGGATACTCTGGAACAGGACATCCATAAATACCAGCTAAGGACCCAAGGCAAGTACATTCTCTGATAATTTCCAATTCCTTGATAATTTCTATAAATTCAATAATCATGAAATATTACATCTGAATCCTTGACACTGTGTTACACGGACTAGTATAGCTTGGATCTGCAGTCATGAGATATTACATTGATTATCGTATTGACATTGTACACGACTTGTATATTAGACATCGTACATGATAGATTGGACTTGCTCGTGTATCGTGACGTGTCATGGTTGGATCCACAGTACTAGTTGGGGGCGGGGAAGTAGTTAGTAAGAAATGTGATCATAACCTCTTATTGTAGTGTAGAACAATGTAAGTGTTAATCATGCTCTTCACCCATGATTAGCTAGGCCCTGTAGCTATCGTACATGTTCCCAAGCCGATCACATTTTGAAACTACTATTTCAAACACTTAGAATAGATTACAGTTCCCTATTTTAAATCATATACTACATCACCCGTATATGATGCTATTCCTTGTTCTTTTCATTTTCATACATGCACTGACTATATCATATTGCCTATTGCCTGTCTCTTTATATTGCCTGTCTCTCTTTAATTGCCATTGCATTTATTTCACTGTCTTCTCAGTAGCTAGCATCTCATGTTTATTGCTTTATAGTCCTTATCAATTAAATGGAACTGTTATTTGAGATTTGTACTTTGCTCCTTCCTGACTGGAAACATTTTTCCAGACTATGCCTTAGAGGATCGGTAGCCAACACTTTATGGACCATATGGTGAGTAGCTGCACTTGGGCTTGATAGTTAGTTGTGATTCCGGGAGGTCTAGCCGGAATTACCAATCTTCTAGTTAGTTCTTTTAGTAGACTATTTGGTACCGGATTTGTCTCCGGCATTTTTATTGAGACTTGGATATTGTTGAGTTTGATTATTACCTTAGACTTGTGTTGTATTTAATTTTGTTTCGCTATCTTATCGTTCTGTAATCCTGTGATTGAGTATGTGTTCATTATATTGTGTTGTCCGTGCCTCCTTATGGAGATTGGATGCTTGTGTGAGATTGGCTAGATAGTATCCAGACCTTGACAGCGTTCTACCGCCGATGCTGCGGCGTAGGCTGGACGTACTCGCGTACTCGTGCCCCAATTCTGGGTGCGGATCGTGACAAGTTTTTAGTGGTAGCCCATGCAGGTCAGACTTCACGAGTTGTGCGATGTCGTAGTAGTGTGGCATCTTTGTTACACTATTGCGTGCCTGCGATAGGATCTAGGACATAGGATACTAGGACGAGAGCGAATACTCAATCACAATTCCTTGAGAGATTCCTGGGATGACCCCTGAGAATCTTGTTATAATTTCCAATTTAAAATCATTCCCTTGTTCCGTCCATTCTCACTTGTTGATTGTTGATTAGGTATTAAATTAGGATTTTGGCTTCATTGTAGGGTATGATTTCATGTCAAGATGAATTTACAGACTGATTTATGGTATTATTTGATGATACACGTCGATGAGGACAGTGAGAAAGATTAACACTAGGGCTATTGGATTACTAGATATGGATTTAAATTTTAATTCGACGCTTGAAAATGGATTGCATTTTTGAATTTTGAGAAGTCAAGATATTATGTTATAAAAATTTTATTTTTGAGGATTCAGATTCGATTCAATGAACCTAGACAAGTCTGTAAGGATTTTTTTGTGATTAAGTTTTTCACTCCAGTATTTAGATAATTGATCTTGAGGAAAGTATATGCATTTTACTTTAAAATTTATTCGAGGAGTTATTTTGAGGAATTTATTTTGAGGATAAAAATCTTATAGTGGAAGAGATATACTAGTATAGAATAGATGAGATGCATATGTAAGGATATGTTGGCTTGAGCATGATTGAGATTTCATTGCCAACTAGCTTAGGTGTTCATCTAGGATTGTTTTGGAGAGAGAACAGTACTTAGTATGGTGTGTTGTATTTGATATGCACTTGAGTGATAAGGATAACTAGTATCAGCGATTGCAGTAGGTAAGGAAGCTAGCAGTAAGTATGTTTCTCGTAGAACTGTGGTACTTAGAGGGATAGAGGTATCAGACCATGGATGCATCTTTGACCTGTGCAATCACAACTAGGAAAATTTATTTCCAATCTTTTACCTTAAATGTTGCTTCTTTAGAACTATACTGTCCTTCCTTGATGATATCGTATTTTTGCCTAAATTGATTCTTTGGGATCTGTCTTCAGGATGTCGCCGCAGACACGATCTATGAGAGCGGGAACATCAGCTTTAGAGGGGCCTGCCACCTCTTCACCTGAGGGACAGACAGCCGTAGTTCCTCCTACATCTCCGATGCACGTAGGAGTATCCGCACTTTTCGGGAATCCTCCTCCCCCACCTGCTCAGAGGATTGTCGCAATTGTGACGGACAACCTTCCTCCTCCACCGACTCCGATTCCCAGAGGTTCGCCCATTGACGGGACGCAGTTGTTTACCTTGATCCAGGGCATGGTAGATGCCCAGAGAGTGACGGCAGATGCTCAGCGAGTTCAAGCTGAGGCTCAGAGGGTGCAAGCAGAAGCACACCAGGCACAAACCGAGCTGATGAGAGAAAACATGGAGAATGCTCATCAAGTGACTCTCCAAGCTTTGGAGAGAGTAGCACAGTACCAGCAGTTTCCTGGCCAGCAGCAAAGATCATGCACTATAGTAGATTTCAAAAGGATGATGCCTCGAGAGTTTAAAGGCACCGAAGGGATACTCTACGCTGATGACTGGCTAGAGGATATAGAGAGGAGCCTGCGATTGACCCAGATTCTGGAGAACTTGCAGATAGAAGCCGCTGGCAGTCAGATGTTCGATATCGCACTCACGTGGTATCGCACGGAGCCAAGAATTACTGCACAAGGACTTACTTGGGAGACCTTTAAAGAGCTCTTCAAGGAGAAGTTCTTTCCCGACGTCGCATTGGGAACCTTGGAAAGTCAGTTTCATGACTTGGTTCAAGGAAACATGTCGGTCGACGAGTACGCTGCAGAATTCTGTAGATTAAGCCATTTTGCATCGTCTATGATTCGGGACCCAGGAGATCGAGCCCGGAAATTTAGAAAGGGGCTGACGAGAGAGATTAGGTCGCGCACTTCTAGTCGTCGTACCGCTACCTTTGAGGCTATCTTGATGGATGCCCAGATTGCAGAAGAGGATCTGGATCTCAGGCCTAAGAGGAGTCACAATACTTTTGGAGATACGAATGGTAGCACAGGACCAGCCAAGCATCCCCGTATTCAGTACCAACAGCAGTACCCAGTACCATTTCATATTCAGCAACAACCATAGACATTTTAGCATCCACCGCAGTACCTAGCACCAGTTCCTATCCAGCAACATCCATGGGCGTATCAGTATCAACAACCGTACCAAGCACCAGTCCGTGTTTATCAGAATCAGCAACAGCCTCCGAGAGAGACACGGCAGACTTGTCATTTATGTAAGAAGCCAGGTCACCTTTGGGAGAGCTGTAGAACGAGGCTAGGACTTTGTTTGCACTGCGGCGCTGCGGGACATCGAGTAAGGGATTGTCTTCTAGCCCCTTATCTTCCCGGCCAGCGCGCAGCTTCAGATTATAGAGATCCAGTTAGGCTACCTGTGGAACCGTATAATGCTCAGCACCCGCGAAGGGAACCACCCCAGCAGGGCGGGGCATTTGCGATGACGGTCAAGGAGACCAATACTGCAGGTAATGTGTTAGCAGATTCTGTTCTATCCTTCCTTCTGTTCCTATCTATTTGATTGATTGATTCCTTAGTACAATAGTTGTGTGCATGATTTCCTTGTTATAATATAGTTAGTTGTACACCCTGATGCAGAGATTGCAATACCATGACAAAAGATACCATGATCGTACATATTTCCCTTGGGTTGCATGTTGTATGATTGTAGGAAGATTCTCCCTAGACCATGATTATTGGGGTTTGACCTTGACGAAGACTCACGAAGGGGTTATGACTTGACAAGAAAGACAAGATGATTAAAATTCGAGGATAACCATTGATTTAAATAAAGGGCCAAGAATTTAACATTGCAGAATTTATGATTTATTAATTCCAGGAAGATTATGACATGATTAAATTGGTTATTAAAATTTGGAAATTTTGGGAGACTATCATTATATTTATTTGGTTGCAAGTTATGAATTTTAGAATTTTATAGTTGGATGTCGCATTTGGAAAATCCCTAAGTATTGTATTGTTGAGTATTTTGAGGAAGAGGAAATCGAGAAATAAAATTATTGATGGACTAAATGTTTGAATTTAAACTTTTTGGACGAGATTTCATTTTATATACGAGCATTGATTAAAATCAAATTAAAGGAGTGAATATTAAATTCTGAGTATTGGATTATTAACTAAAACTTTCAAGGAAAATTTTAATAAAAATGGACTTTGATTCTATTTCGAGGATTTTTCAGGAATACAAATAATTTTTGAATTTTTGAAAAATCGTGAAAAGACATTGTGGATAATTACCTAATCTCATGGATGATGAATTTAAACTTTGAGGGAAAATAGTAATGTGTATGAATAAACGCTACTTTGAGGATTTTGAATTTCGAGGACGAAATTCTTTTAAGGAGGGTAGACTTGTCACTACCATGTTCCAGAAACAGGGGTATTTTTGAATTTTTATAATATTTAATATTATTGTAGTTACAATTAAATAATTGCATGATAGTATATTTGATTTTAAATAAATGTGTGATGTGTAATTTAAATATAATATTATGTACAGTGTTCGTTTGTGTTGGAGCTGGTAGACTTGACCTAGAAGCCTAGTAAATGAACACCTGTCGGAATTATGGAATTTTTGTATTTAATTATTTAGTTAGAATTTAATTCTTGGAGTTTGTAATTAATTACCGTATTTTATTTAATATTAGTGCGCATTGCCTTTGCTTCGATATTTGGAGCGCTACCCTGACTTTTGCCTTTCAACAAATTTCACAATCTTGCCCTAGACATGCCCGCCTTCCATTCTGCTATTTTTGCAACTCATAATTATGCTCCCTGTGCCTTATTTTTAGCCGTACAAAAATTGTCGCAGACGTTATTTAATAAATCCCTATTTTGTATCGTTGTACGTTCCAATCGAAATTGGAGGCAATCTTGACCTATTTTTTGTGCGGCCCAATTTAGGGTAATATTCTGTTCTGAGTTGTCTTCATTATTGGTATTGATGACCTGACCTGATTTTGGCCCCATGTACTTCTAATTAATTTTAGAACACAACTTGTATTTTATTCTAATTAAATTAAGGATACTATTTTAACCGATTCTGAAAATCCCAATTTAATTCCAGTGCCCTGCAAATTGAGCCCATACCGATCATACAGCGCCCCCTGACCCTGCAAAACATCGGACACCGAATCGCCCGCCAAATTTTCATCATTTCATGCGTCTGTGCAAATACCCAAATTTCAGGGGGCTAATTTGCAAATTTGCATTTTTGGTGTCAACACCCATTTGTTTAAACCCATGAGGAACCCCTAATATTTTTAACATAACCCTCATCCCCACATGAATTATTTTCTCCATGACCAATCTGGACCACTCATTTAATTGAGTGCATCCTCACCCTCCATCAAAACCCTATCTCCTATATAATATCATATCACATCAACCCTAATCCCTAGAAAACCTAGGTTTTCCCACCTCCTCACAAACCCCCACATTCCTCTCTCCAACGTAGCCTCCTTCCTCCCAAATTTCTTTTTCCTCTTCTCCTCTTTTCTTTTCTTCTTTTCTTCTTCTCTTCTTCTTCTTCTCCTCTTCTTCTTCTCCTTCTTCTTTTACTTGCTTTTGAATTTAAATTGGAAGGGGGGGGAACACTGTTCACCCACCCCTTCACCCACTGCATCCGGCCGGTCCCTCTGCACCCCGACTTCCCAGTGCTCCGGCGGCCAACTCCCCATCCCCGCTGGCCTGCTCCTCCCTCTGCGGTGAGTCCGGCGACCGAGCTTCCTCTCCGGCGTGGTCAGCCGCTGCCCCGGCCCCCTGCTGCTCGACAACCTCCCATCTCCACCCTCCGGCTGCACCTCGCCACCGCAGTTTTTCCCCTCCCTCTGTCGATCCCTCCGGCGGTCCCTGCCCACTCCGGCGCCGGCGTTCCACTGCCCCTCCACCTCTCGGACCCGCGGCTGCTCCTCCCCCATCCTTCCTACAGCCGGCCAACATCCCTCTATCTTCATCTAACACCACCACCATCAGTCCGGCATTCCTCCACCTCTCCCACTGCTCCTCCTCCTAACACCAGCCCCTTCCCCGACCGGTGACCAATCACCACCGCTCCGGTCACGCTCCTCCAGCCCGGCCGAGACTCCCCAACTTCCCGAGCTCCTCCTCCCTGTACTCCGGCGGACCAGGAGCTCCACCACCATCATCGAGCCACACCCTCTGTAAGAGTTCTTCTTCTCCCTCTCCCTTCCCTCTATATATATATATATATATATATATATATATATATATATATATATATATATATATATATATATATATATATATATATATATATATATATATATACATGAGTATATTAAAGATATGTATATGTATAAGTATTTATTTAAATAAATGTTAATACGTGAATATGCATAGTATATAAATACATTAGTAATGTTAATTAAAGATATGTACATTATTCTTTTATTAATATTAATTGTATAATTATAGTATGTGTACTTAATTGTATAGGTATGTGTTTAATTAATTGTATATGTAATTATGTACTTAAATTAATGTTTAACAGTAGTTTATATATATATGTGTGTTATATTGAGACGTAAGTATATATACCTATATATAAATTTATTTTGGTATAGGTAAACATGTATTATATGTGTTTTAGTGTTTAATGTTATATATATAATGTATTGGTATATATATATATGTATATATATACATTGGGTTATTTTTATGATATCTATTTAATAAAAAGTATATATTATTGTATTTTTAATTGGTACATGTGAGTATATATATATATATGGTAGGTATTAATGATTAAAATAGGTAATGTGTCTTATATATCTATCTGCTAGGTGATCCTAGGTGACCAGTATCATACCTAGAGAAATCCCGAACTCAGTATTTTTAGACTGTGTTAGTATAGCTTCTGATTGCAAATATTGTATTGTTATTATATGTTTCTAGGACTGTTGCTTCACCCAGGGGATACTCTGGAACAGGACATCCATAAATACCAGCTAAGGACCCAAGGCAAGTACATTCTCTGATAATTTCTAATTCCTTGATAATTTCTATAAATTCAATAATCATGAAATGTTACATCTGAATCCTTGACACTGTGTTACACGGACTAGTATAGCTTGGATCTGCAGTCATGAGATGTTACATTGATTATCGTATTGACATTGTATACGACATGTATATTAGACATCGTACATGATAGATTGGACTTGCTCATGTATCGTGATGTGTCATGGTTGGATCCACAGTACTAGTTGGGGGCGGGGAAGTAGTTAGTAAGAAATGTGATCATAACCTCTTATTGTAGTGTAGAACAATGTAAGTGTTAATCATGCTCTTCACCCATGATTAGCCAGGCCCTGTAGCTATCGTACATGTTCCCAAGCCGATCATATTTTGAAACTACTATTTCAAACACTTAGAATAGATTACAGTTCCCTATTTTAAATCATATACTACATCACCCGTATATGATGCTGTTCCTTGTTCTTTTCATTTTCATACATGCACTGACTATATCATATTGCCTATTGCCTGTCTCTTTATATTGCCTGTCTCTCTTTAATTTCCATTACATTTATTTTACTGTTTTCTCAGTAGCTAGCATCACATGTTTATTGCTTTTTAGTCCTTATCAATTAAATGGAACTGTTATTTGAGATTTGTACTTTGCTTCTTCCTGACTGGAAACATTTTTCCCGACTATGCCTTAGAGGATCGGTAGCCAACACTTTATGGACCATATGGTGAGTAGCTGCACTTGGGCTTGATAGTTAGTTGTGATTCCGGGAGGTCTAGCCGAAATCACCAATCTTCTAGTTAGTTCTTTTAGTAGACTATTTGGTACCGGATTTGTCTCCGGCATTTTTATTGAGACTTGGATATTGTTGAGTTTGATTATTACCTTAGACTTGTATTGTATTTAATTTTGTTTCGCTATCTTATCGTGCTGTAATCCTGTGATTGAGTATGTGTTCATTATATTGTGTCATCCATGCCTCCTTATGGAGATTGGATGCTTGTGTGAGATTGGCTAGATAGTATCCAGACCTTGACAGCGTTCTACCGCCGATGCTGCGGCGTAGGCTGAACGTACTCGCGTACTCGTGCCCCAATTCCGGGTGCGGGTCGTGACAATGCCTTAATGAGTTCTTAGGCATTTTGAATGTCTGGTGTGCTTAACAAGAATTACGGTAGTGCAATACTACAAAGGAGTATAAGGTCTCCATGCTATAGTGGGTGACACCACCAAGAGGTTCCTCGGTAAGGGTAATGACTCAGTTTCGCGAGCCATGTCACAGCGACGTAGCACTACACATAGGCAGATAGCCTAATATTATGGAATAAAGAGTGAAGGCAGTACTATAAAGAGGCCGGTGTCCTCATATTACAGTGATATGACACTACAAAGGTAAAAGATGTAAATTATCGGCTACGCGAGCCATGTCACAATGGCATAACAATACAAGGAAGTGCAAGGCTTTATGCTGGATAGTTTGGCACTACAAAGAGGCTGGGACCTCATTCTACAGTGGCATGACACTACAATAAGGTTTAGCCTCGGCTCTGGGCTATGTCATAGTGGAGTAGCACTTCAAGGAAGCTCGAGACTTTATGCCAAGGACTCTTTAAAAGAACACACTTAGAGTGTATGTAGAAGCATGAAAAATATGCTGGATAACTATACGCGTCATGTTGATGCTTGGGCAGCATAAAAAGATGACTTCGGAGCCATCAGCATACAACAGAATTTTCCGCTAAATACAGCATAAAATATAAGCTCAAGGACTATCTGCATAATGCAATATGTCCAGGCTGCTTCAGCGTAAAAAGGGTGCTACATCGCCTTTATGGCATAAAACTCATCCGCTTTCAATGCAGCATTGAAGTGTACGAGGAACGCTTCGTATTCCTCGAAATAAACCTGTCAAATCATGCAGTAAACCTGACGTCTAACTCCTGACAAAGAGAACTGCACGATTACCTAGACGACGGTTATAATGATGGCGCGGCACAGCGACCCAGGCTGTCGTTTAGTGCCATTTCCTTGGCGTAAACTACTTTTACGCATACAAGGGAATACGCTGCCTAGTTTTACACAGACAAACGTGAGCTTCTTACGCTCCACAAAAGATAAACAGACTGCCACGTCAAAAGATGCTCTTCGTACAGGTCTCGAGGGACGTCTCTGCATTTAATACGCAGAATGGTGACGGATCTTCGAGACACGCCTCTGTATTTAATGTGCAGAATGGTGACAGATCTTCGAGATACGCCTCTGTATTTAATGCGCGGAATAATGGCAGATCTTCGCCACGCCTCTGGAATACACTGCCTAGTTTTACATAGGCAGACGTGAGCTTCTTACGCTCTGCAAAAGACAAACAGACTGCCATGTCAAAAGCTGCTCTTCGTACAGGGCTCGAGGCACGTCTCTGCATTTAATGCGCAGAATGGTGACAGATCTTTGAGGCACGTCTCTGCATTTAATAAGCAGAATGATGGCAGATCTTTGAGACACGCCTCTGCATTTAATACGTAGGATGGGGGCAGATCTCTGCATTTAATGCAAAAGATTTGATTATATCTCCGAAAGCCATAATTTCGGCTAAAATGTCCACATCATTACTTTGGCACATTACGCCATCGGACTATTCTCAGCTATGGGAGCACGCTGTACGCTATCTCCTTGAAATATGCCAACTCAGGCCACACTTGCATTGGCACGTATTAAGGATATTATGTCCAGAATTTGCTCAAGGCCTCAGTCAGGGGAGAAGGATCAGCTATCTTCTACATCAGCTACCTTCTATGCCCACTCGGCTTCTTCGCCCACTAGGCTTCTATGCCTACTCGGCTTCTACGCCTGCTCGGCCTCTATGCCAGTTTGATAACTCTTTGGCTTCTACGCCAGGGTGACAGTTATTGGCTTCTACGCCAGCCTCTTCTACGCGAGGGATAACTACCTACGTGGCTTTTATGCCATAATCTTTGCAGCAGTTATACGCATTATCTCTTAATAAGACACACGTCACATGCTTATTCAAAAGATTATTTATATGTTGGCAACAGTTATTATAACCGTCGCATAAAAAGTGCTATGCTTTCCACTACCCGGCTTCTACGCCGACTGGATGGTCACTGTCACCAAAACCCTATAAATAGAGACCTCTATCGACAGAGGTCCGAGGTCAAAAACAAGGTGGAGAAAATTAAGGTCAATTATTCCAAGATCTAGGGAGAAGGCCAAGGAACTAAGAGTCGAAGAGTCTTTGAGAGAGAAGAATCCAGAGCTCAGGCAAAGAGTAGTGATCGACGACTTTGGCATCGAGCATCCACTCTCCTTTGCAACCTTTGAAGCTGCTTTCTATCTTCTATGACACTTCTTTATCATCGTGTGGTCCAAGGGACAAAGTGATCGACTGCAGATCAGACTCCTATAGCAATATTTACCCAGATTATAAATTATACTCGATATCCTCGTATAGGATTAATTGTACAATCTTGTTTGTAAACCAAAGAGCGGGTTTCGTATAAACCTCGTTTCCATATCTTTCGTTTATTATCAAACACAAGATGGTGACTCAAAATATCTTTCGTATAAACCTCGTATATCTTTCGTATAAACCTCGTTTCCATATCTTTCGTATAAACCTCGTATATCTTCCGTATAAACCTCGTTTCCTTCTTGACCTCAAAATATCCCAAGTACCCGAAGCATACAGAGTTCAACATTGAAAATTACTCTTCTTCTTGGGTTGATTGGAGGTTCATCCAGAATCTATTCTGAATATTTCATCTACAGTTCAAGATGGTGACTCAGTTTTTGACAGCCATTTCTCGCCCTGTTCCAAGGGATTTTCGAGAAATCATTCTTGAAGGCAATGATCTGAACAAGAATCCTTCTTATCAGAAGTGACAGTTCAGAATTCTACTTGGTTTCTCATTCCAAACAGCGGGACAGTTTGAATACTCGAATGCTAAGCGACTTTTTACGCATCGTCAGTTATATGTGAAACACAGGACGGGACATAGCACTCTTTCTATCAGAGTTGGCGTAAAGTTACCAGACGTGTCGAAGCTACACATATTCAGACTTCATCACAGCAAAGTATATGACAAAATAATCATATGCACAGAAGAAGATGATTTTATTAAAACATGATTACATATGAGGGAAATCCCGTCTACAAAGGATTTCCTCATCGTCATCGGAAGGCCACCCCCAGAATCTGTTCTGCCAGGTTCTCGCATTGGTGGAGATCTTCTTCCGTCTTCTTCAGCAGTTAGTCGGTTTCCGCGACCGATTAACAAGAAAATGATAAATGGCGAGAGGATACAAAACTGGGCCTGCCTAAATTATGCAGATCCCATCCTCCGTACGCTATGACAGATTGAGTTGAGGTATTTCACCCAACTCAATACTCGAGGACAGAGCTAGTTTCTGCTCTGGTCCACGAAAGTATCAGGAGAAGATACAGCTTACAAGCTGTATGGTTAAATTAGACCCTTCCTCTCTCCTGAATAACCGCCATACAAAGTTGCTGATTATCCCGAGCAAAGGAGGCTATGATATCCTTCCATGATCCATCGTTACAGAGGACATTTGCTCGAAGACGCCATCTTTTTTGGCTCCTTATATGCTGGAAGAACATAGTCTTCTTCTTCCTCCAGTCGACCCGACGAACTCCGGCGATCATCTCTGTGTTGTGAAGGAAATGTGGGAAGAACAGGTTAACTCCTCAGCCTTTATATAGGCAAAAAAGAACGCACTGAATCCCAACAAATCCTCAATAAATCTGCCAGAAAGTCAGCCTTGAAGAACGTGTCAGACTTGACCGTTTCATGCTTCATTGAAAGCGTTTCAAAATACAAAGAATTTTGAAAGCTTTGAAGGGGGTCTTGTAGAAGCATAAAAAATATGCTGGATAGCTATATGCGGCATGTTGATGCTTGGGCAGCGTAAAAAAATGACTTCGGAGCCATCAGCGTACAACAGAGCTTTTCCCTAAATACAGCGTAAAATATAAGCTCGAGGTCTATCCGTGTAATACAGTATGTCCAGGCTGCTTCAGCGTAAAAAGGGTACTACATCACCTTTATGGCGTAAAACTTATCCGCTTTCAATGCAGCATTGAAGTGTGCGAGGAACGCTTCGTATTCCCCAAAATGAACCTGTCAAATCATGCAGTGAACCTGACGTCTGACTCCTGACAAAAAGAACTGCACGATTACCCAGACGACGGTTATAATGATGGTGCGGCACTGTAAACCCCCTTACCCAAAATTAGGATTACTTGGCACCAATAGAGAATTTAGGGTTAGTTTGAACCCAATTAGAATTTAGAACACGGCATTTGATTTAACTGTATATTATTTTTATCGTGTAGCGCACCTTACCGTTGCCTCGTTAATTGGAGTAGTACACTAGCCGTTGCCCATCTGCAAATTTTACAACATCGTCCTAGACGTGCCCGCCTACCTTTCTGACCTTGGTGTAATTTATAATCATGCTTTCTGGTGCGACATTTAATCTTACAATAAACGTCGCGGACGTTATTTCCTAATTCTAAAATAAATTCCATCTTCGTACCCATGTGCGTCCCAATCAAAATTGGGAACCCAATCTTGATCATTTTGTGTGACCCAAATTTTATTAATATTCTACACTGTATCTTCTATGCCCCAGACGCTTGTGCCCGACCTAATCTTATTTCCAGGTACTCCTAATTAATTCCAGAACATCGTGCGCATTCAATTAAATTAATTAAATCTAATTTCTGCCTTTGTGCAATTTTCTAATTATTGTGGGCTATTATGCAAAAATGCATTGAGGTGTCCCCACCGTTGGATAATACGTGAAGAAACCCAATTTTCCCTTCACGTAGATTTTTTTCGTAATTTTTCGGGATGTGTAATGCGCACATATCGCCCCGTATATTAATTTACCCTTGCATTTAATTAATGCAAATTCCAGCCCTCCCAACATCCCCATGTGAGCCCAAGGTCCATACCAAGGAGTGTTGAACAAGCCCTAATCCTAGGTCAAACCCAAGCCCAAATTTCTACATGTATAAACTACTTTTTCTATTTTCTTCTTGACCTAAAAATCAAATCCCAAAATCCAAACACTATTCATCTCCCCCCTTCCCTGTGCCCGACCCCTCCGCCGTCAACCTCCCCCGTCGGATCCTCATCACCACCACCGCCATCAAGGTCACCATCATCACCCTGACCTCTCCCTCCCTTCTTCGACTGCCTTTCTCCCTCGCCTGAGCAGCAGCTCGGAGCCGCCGGATGGATCCCCCAAACCGCTGGCCTTCCCAAGCCGTTGCTCTCCACTAAACCGCCTCGCCGGAGCCGCCTGCATCCCCTTAGACCTCCCCGGTCATCCTCGTAGAGCCTCGACAGCATCTCCTCCTCTCCTTTGCCACTCGCCGGACTCGACATCACCATCACCATGGTCCCCCCTTGGCCGGAGACCCATCCCTCTCCTCCTCTTCTCTACCTCCCTGTCACCCCCTCCGGTGAACCCCGACCCACTGCTCTCATTGACCTCCTCCCTGACTTCACCTCCTCCGCCACTCGCCACCACCTGCCAGCCACCTCTCGTTTCCTCCCCTCGACTTCGACGGAGCATCGCCACCGTCTCCTCTCATCCTCCGTCCTTCTCCCTCTCCCCAACTTTGTCAGAGCCCGACTTCCCCCACCTCTGTGCAGCATAGTCACCACCACCAACAACATGATCACCCCCTCTACCTCCTCCGCCCTGCTCGGCCTACCCATGGCCGGAGCAGCACCCCCATCACCTCTTCTCCTTTCTCCTCCCTGACATCCTTCCCGATGATCCCCGAGCGGCACCTCGAACCACCCTGTCTACCACCCATCATCACTACGGTCCTCCTCTTCTCCTCGACCTCAACCTTGCTCCCTGGTCCTTCCTCCACGGCCGGACCCTTGGCCGGAATGTCGACCCCACCACCATCGAGTAAATACCATCACCACCATCATCTTATGTACACCTTTACCATCTCTATCGACATCGTTGACGTAGTCATCACCTTCACCATCATCATCGTAATCGTCGTATCATCTTCACCGCTCCATCGCAATTATCACCATCCTCCACATCATCGCCCTAGTCACCACCACCTTACACATCATCATCCACACCATCAACCTAGTCATCATCTCATCACTGTCATCATCATCATCTCACCCTTATCATCATCGTCACCATCCCCATCATCATGATCGTCAATATTACCCTCACCCCTATCGTACCCATCTATGTAATCATCCTCATATCATTATCCACATCATCATCGTCTCATCCCCATCATCACTATTATCCCAGCCACCACCTACAACATCCTCCTCACCTCATCACCTAATCACCATGATCGGTATCACCCTTAACCATCACCCATAGCAACCTCAAACATCGTCATCCTCATCCTCATCGACATCATAAACCCGTCACCCTTGCCAGACGACCCGCAGCAGTCACCCCCAATTTCTGTACCTGTGCATGCTGACCCCGGAGACCTGTTGGATTTATCTGTGCGACTTCCGGAGCTGGTTATTGGGACTACACAGCCACCTGCCAGGCAAGTATACCTAGCCTCTGTTGTACTGTTAAATTTCTGTATTACTAGCTGCATCTTTATTATTTAATTGTGTGCATCCGAGAGAGACTCGGGTGCAGTCAATGAAGGCGTTGACGTTAGAACTTGTGTCTGACCTAGTGTCTAGTAGACCCACCTAAGTTGTGGAATTATTGGTATGACTCCCAGGCCTTGACATATTTTCGTACACGTGTTGTGAGTCTCATGTAGGGCACGGACCTGCGTATGTGGTTGGCCACATGTACGTGTAGTCGTACGACGGATAGAACATAACTGCTAATAGTGATGCATGTTAGAAGACTTAGCAGTTATTAATAGGCGGAGCATAGACTGTCGTGGTACGATGGCCCAATCCTTGTCCTTGTTCTGTTGTTAGATTGGGCTACTATTCTAGTGATAGACTAAGAGCCAAGGTTACAACGCCGAGGCATGGTAGCTGACGCGTATTGTGGATACAACATGCTTAGATCATTGGACGGGGAGGACGACTAGTAGGCATATGGGACACCCCACTCCTTTACACTGGCACCGTGCTCGACGAAGTGATACGGACGTATATATATATATTACTGATACCACATTCTGAAAAGCGTTGGACGTTACTGTATTCCTGCGCCCGTGTTATAGGGGGCATGTGTGGCATATACTAGCCGGTTGTCACGATTGGTGAATTACGTCAGCATATGTCTAGCCTACACCTTCCCATATACTCAAAGTTGTCCTCAAGTTGCATTTCACTTAGATGGTAAGGTCACCCTGGAGTTTACAGTATTTACTTTATGGCATATTTTTTTATGTATCTTGTTATTTCCCTCTGAGGACCTGGTCCCCTTCCAGGTGTATTATTCATGAGTATTGCAGGAGCACAGATTCGGACTTGCTACGCATTTGCGATGAGGTCTTCTCGTCGAGCCCATGATTGGTAGTTGATATTCTTATTTTGTATTTATCTTGTGTATTCCATATTCTAGTTCGGCAGTGGATTTGTTTCCATTCGACTATTATTTTTGAGATACCTCACATTGATATCTAGCTCGTAGATACTAGACATTTATTTATATTGATTTTATGGATGAGATCTAGATTATACCAAGTGACTTGTGTTAGATTTATACCACTTGTGGAATTTGTTATTCATATACAGCGTACGTGCGTTATGGTTTCCATATATTGGAGTGCCATATTCATACGGCTGGCATGCTCACGTGTCCTAGTCCTTCGTATTTTGGGACTGGGGCGTGACAGGCAAAGCGACCCAGGCTGTCATTTAGTGCCATTTTCTTGGCGTAAACTGCTTTTACGCATACAAGGGAATACGCTGCCTAGTTTTACACAGGCAGACGTGAGCCTATTACCCTGCACAGAAGACAAATAGACTGCCACGTCAAAAGCTGCTCTTCGTACAGGGCTCGAGGGACGTCTCTGTATTTAATGCGTAGAATGGTGACAGATCTTTGAGACACATCTCTGCATTTAATGCATAGAATGGTGACAGATCTTCGAGACACGCCTCTGCATTTAATACGCAGAATGAAGGCAGATCTTTGCCACGCCTCTGGAATACGCTGCCTAGTTTTACACAGGCAGACGTGAGCTTCTTAAGCTTATTACGCTCCGCAGAAGACAAACAGACTGCCACGTCAAAAGCTGCTCTTCGTACAGGGCTCGAGGCACGTCTCTGCATTTAATGCGCAGAATGGTGACAGATCTTTGAGGCACGTCTCTGCATTTAATGCGCAGAATGATGGCAGATCTTCGAGACACGCCTCCGCATTTAATGCGTAGAATGGTGACAGATCTTCGAGGCACGTCTCTGCATTTAATGCGCAGAAAGATGGCAGATCTTCGAGATACGCCTCTGTATTTAATGCACAGGATGGGGGCAGATCTCTGCATTTAATGCAAAAGATTTGATTATATCTCCGAAAGCCATAATTTTGGCTAAAATGTCCACATCATCACTTTGGCACATTACGCCATCGGGCTATTCTCAGCTATGGGAGCACGCTGTACGCTATCTCCTTGGAATACGCCAACTCAGGCCATACTTGCATTGGCGCGTATTAAGGCTATTCGGTCCAGAATTCGCTCAAGGCCTCAGTCAGGGGAGGAGGATCAGCTATCTTCTACGTCAGCTACCTTCTACGCCCACTCGGCTTCTACGCCCACTTGGCTTCTATGCCTACTCAGATTCTACGCCTGCTCGGCCTCTATTCAGGTTTGATAACTCTTTGGCTTCTACGCCAGGATGACAGTTATTGGCTTCTACGCCAGTCTCTTCTACGCGGGGGATAACTACCTACGTGGCTTTTATGCCGTGATCTTTGCAGCAGTTATACGCATTATCTCTTAATGAGACACGCATCACACGCTCATTCAAAAGGTCATTTATACGTAGGCAACGGATATTGTAACCGTTGCATAAAAAGTGCTATGCTTTCCACTACCCGGCTTCTACATCGACTGGATGGTCACTGTCACCAAAACCCTATAAATAGAGACCTCTATTGACAGAGGTCCGAGGTCAAAAAACAAGGGGGAGAAAATTAAGGTTAAAGATTCCAATATCAAGGGAGAAGGCCAAGGAACTAAGAGTCGAAGAGTCTTTGAGAGAGAAGAATCCAGAGCTCAGGCAAAGAGTAGTGATCGACGACTTTGGCATCGAGCATCCACTCTCCTTTGCAACCTTTGAAGCTGCTTTCCGTCTTATACGGCACTTCTTCATCATCGTGTGGTCCAAGGGACAAAGTGATCGACTGCATATCAGACTCCTATAGCAATATTTACCCAGATACAAAAATTATACTCGACATCCTCGTATAGGATTAATTGTACAATCTTGTTTGTAAACCAAAGAACGGGTTTCATATAAACCTTGTTTTCATATCTTTCATTTATTATCAGTGAACAAGATGGCAACTCTGCTGGGGACATCTTTCTCTTCTGATGAGGAAGTAATTGCTCAACACGATGCGGTATCCGTGGGATCCGTGAAGAAGACCCTGTTCGTCCAGTTCGACCAGTCTGCCTACGAAGATATGCTTCGAGCAGGGGGTAGCTCTCACTCTCTCTCTGTTCAAGATCATAGGAAGCTGCGTAAGGTTTGCATGCCCAAGACATCCCCTACCATTCCTGCCGACTCTCCGATCTTTCTGACCGACCAGGTTGTAGCTGCACAACCTTCGCGCTCGGCGCGTAAAACTCAGTCTCCCGTCCCTGACGTGGCTGACAAAACTTCGGATAATGCCTCAGCGCTAGTCCAGAAGACTATTTCATGCTCTGCGCATAAAACTCTATCTCCCGTCCCAGACGTGGCTGACAAAACTTCGGACAATGCCTCAGCGCTAGTCCAGAAGCCTACTCCGCGCTCTGCGCGTAAAATCCAGTCTCCCGTCGATGACGTGGCAGACATAATTTTTGACAATGCCTTAGCGCCAAATCAGAAATTCCAAACGCGCTTCGCGCGTAAAATGCATCTGCCCTCTGCGGAAAAGCAGATGATCCCTGCAAACTACGTAAGGGAAAGCAAGTGGCGGACTGCTCAACTTCTCGGCCTTTACGTCAGTAAGGGAAGAATCTGCCCTCCCTCCGGATTACGCGGGGAGCTGATGGCCGACTGAGGACCTCCTCAGCTTTACGCCAACCTGAATTACGCCAGGTGAAGTCCCTCAGCGTAAAGAAGGCTTAGTTTACGGAAAGACAAACTCCTCGAAGATTATCCGCTACCCAGATGGCTAACCTGTTGTATACGGGTGGTACAAGGAAAACTATGGTTCCCAATATCTGCATACCCACTGACGTAAACAGAAGGAACAAGCCATCTTCTTCTTCTTCTTCTGTAAATCCTCCTGACCTGTGTGAGTATCTGATCCAGAAATGCAAGGATAGGGGATCTTCTAGCATGTCTATTACGCCTCCTAGCGAGCACTATTGTAATAGCCATCGGATTGTAGTTAATTATTGCTGTTCAGAAATAAAATAGTCTATTTTCGACCGGTTGAACTACTCTCCATCTTTCCAGGAAGAAGAGCCCACACATGCATCAGTGAACATGGCTTCGCACATACCTAGAGGAAGATCGAACTCAAGACGTCATCCCTCTAGAACTCCGAGCCGAAGGAGATTCAACAAGCTCCTTAGGAATACTGAAGCTGGGGTGTTTCGAAACACCCGTTCGAGGTTACAACAACCGACTTCGTACTCTTCTGATTCTGATGCTGGGGGTCGCCAGTCTCCCGAATCAGATGCTGAAAGTATAGAGTCAGCTTCTACAGAGACCTATACTGATCCTTCAATGACACCCAGGGAGATGGGAGTTTATGCCATTGGAGATGAATGCGAGGAAGCTTCTCCGTCGGGGAGCGCTGAGCAACGCATTACTGTACTGGAGACATCTCTGAAAGATATGCAATCCATGATGGAGAACATGCACCAGATGATGCTGACTCAACACACAACTGCCATGGCTCAAGCATCAGTCCCTCCAACTCAGATACGTGTGGGGGTGGACTTACCACCATCCAACGCGATCCAAGAGCCTGTTCTAGATCAGGAATCAGCAGTTCCTCCGCTTCCTCACTCGGAGAATGTATTACCTCCCGTTGGAGTCACGATGCAACCGATTCCTTACCACTCTGTGGTCCCGCTACCGGCTGAAAATCCGATGCAGGCAGTACGGGAGTTGAAAGCCCAATTTGATGCCTTGAAGCACAAAGATCAGCTCAAGAAATTAGGAATCAACCAGCCTTACCCAGCTATCTGGGAAGAGGCCCCTTTCCCTCCTAAATACATGCCGCAGACTATGGCTTTGTTCGAGGGAAAAAAATCACCGAGTCAGTATATGAACTACTTTAGTATGATGATGGTGTTATTACAAGGGAATGATGCCCTCCTCACTCGGGTGTTCAAGGGTTCTCTCGGGAGTAGCTTACCAGTGGTACCGCAGCCTGGCGGACAACTGCATTACTTCCTTTGAAGACTTCAAGGCTTTATTCTTTGCACAATTCTACGAGGGAGGGATGGACATGTCTATGTCTTCTTTCATCGAAGTAAAGCAGAAGGAAAAAGAGGACGTTCGCACCTTCATCGAACTCTTTCGTCAAGCCACCTTGCAAATGCCTCCCAGAGTTCCAGACTCGGCATTGGTGGACATTTGCAGAAAGAACCTTCTTTCCGTAATCTCGATGTTCATAGGACCATATTAGTTCCATGATTGGCCCTCGTTCATCATCTCAGCGGTAGCCGTCGAGGACAACAGTCGGAAGGTGCATGATAATGGCATCATGATCTCTGCCTCTGATAGAGGCAAGATGTCATCCCCCAACAGCGACCATCCTCGTGGTTCCAAAGGAAAAGAAGCTCTGGCAATCAATACATCCAGGCAAAAGACTGCGGCAACCACACAAACGAAACCTGGGACTTCCAAGCCCATTGAAGTATACTCTTTCGATGACAACGATATTCCGAGCATATTCGAGTGTCTCATCAAAAGCGGCAAGATTACCCTTCCTGAGGAGAAACGGCCTAATGAAGTCGGCAGTACTAATAACCCCAAGTACTGTATCTTCCATAGATACATACACCACCCTACAAAGGCGTGTTATGTACTTAAAAGGAAGATCCAGGAGCTGATCGATGCTAAGGCCATCACTCTGTGCAACAACGAGAAGACGATCACGGCCAATATGATCTCTCTGCAATTTGGCAATTTGCCTCCCCAAGAAGTCTCGGATGGTGTTACACCTATGTCCCGGACAACGATGAGCATCGTTAATCTCCCTCCAGCTAGAGGTCAAAATCATGACCTGATACCCCTAACTTCCCAGCGAGGCAAGATTATGTGGGTTCATCCAGATCTGGTGCCAGAGATCGAGGAAGAGACTCAAGCTGCTAAGGCTAAATCTAAAAAGAACTCGAAGCGTAAACCATGTCACATGGTTGCGGTACACTCGACATAAGAAGACGAGGTCTTGGCTACTGGAACCCGTTTAGGGAAAGCTTACCTCAAGGACTATGGAGCAAGTCAGGAAGATGCACCGGCAGACGCTTCAGCTACCAAGCCTTCAGAACCAGAGCCCGCCATAGCAGAGGTCGGTCCTTCGAGACCAATTCCGGCGGACAAAGGAAAGCAAAAAGAAGTGCGCTTCGATAAACCTTTGAAAAAACATTCAAAACAAAGGTTTAGAGAAGCCATACAACTTCGATATCCTGGCCCAATTGGCTAATACACCAGCCAGGTTGTCCATCTTCGAACTACTCAGGCTCTCTCAAGACACTCGTCAAGCCCTAAGTGAAGCATTAATGCAGGCGGAGGCATACTTGACCCAGCTCAAGTCCCCTAATGAAGAGCCCGTGGAATGTCCTCAATGCCACAGTATGATGGAGGTGGTCCCGAATATCACTTTCACTCAAGATGACATGCTGTTAAAGCATAACAGGCATGACAGACCCCTCTATTACACCGGATACGTCGGTTCCATGGAGGTCGACCGAATTCACATAGATTCAGGATCATCAATCAGCATCATTCCTCATAGTCTGCTCAGACCACTGAGGATTCCTACCAGCGAATTGGCTTACACCACCACTATAATCGTGGGTTTCAACGCCAGGAAAAGTAAGCCGTTAGGGAAAATTCGTCTGAGGATCCAGATTGGCGACCTTAGATCAGTGGCCACATATTATGTCATTGATTCAGAGGTATCCTACAATATTCTGCTGGGTAGGCCTTGGATCCACGACCACAACATCGTTCCTTCGACTCTACATCAATGCTTTAAATATGTAGATGCCCAAGGAATAGTACAAACGGAGTTTGCTGACCTGAACCCGTTTAAAGGAGTAGAATCCTACTACTCTGATGCCATGTTGTACTCTCAAGACTACATGAAAGAGGTGTCAGGCGAAGCAGAGAAGGAATCCCACCGGGAGACAGAAGAACCCTCTGCCGAGCAACCTCTGTCAATCAAAGTGAAAGGGCGAACTACTCGTCCAAAAGCCATAGAGCCTGTGGCTATCCACCTGTACAAAAGCGGGTCAGGAAAAGGGGGTGATCCTCTAGTGATCACTTTGAACCAGAAATCTTCACCCTTGGTCATCAACCTTCGGCGCAGCAAACAACCGATTGATGTAAATACAACCGGGAACGTGGTTTCTGATGATAATAAAGATCATCTTTTCCAGTATATTGACGCTCAAATTTTGAATCAGGAATCCTCTCCCCATGATGATATAGAACCTATAGCATAAAAATTCTTGGAAGCTATAGGTTCCTATCATCCGTATATGTGGGAAGTAGCATCATCATCCAATGTCACCACGACATATGGACCACATGAGAATTCTATCTTTATTGTCCCGCCTACTTGCAGCAGTCAACATTCAATAGTCTTCGACCTCATGCGCAACGAACCGACTGTACAAGAAGATTCTTTCGACGACAATGTTGGTAAAATATAGGTTCACAGATACAGCCCGCAAGCTTTGAAGATTATACAAAGTATGGGTTATGACTTGAAGCTGGAACCAGGCCTCGACTACGGGAAGGGCAGACGAATGCCGCTGCACGGTGATCCCTACTGTCAACGAACTCATTTCGGGTTAGGGTATACCACCTCCCTTGCAACTTCTGAGTCAAACGAGGATATCTTTTCCTCTTTTCAGAACGGCTCATCGTCCTCCGACTCATCTGATGCTCTCGAACGAACATTATCAGTAAATACGGTAGTGGCAGATTCTTTCGAAGCAGACGAGCAAGAATCTGAACCATTTGAGAATGACTCTTGGGCTCAACAAATGGATACACAATAGGAATTATGCTTCGAGCAGAGAGAACCTCCACTGAAGATAAAGTTATCCAGATTGACGTTGGGGATGAACTTTCACCAAAGCCGATATTTATCAGTAACAATCTTTCCGAAGAAGAGAGGGAAGAAGTTATCCAGCTGATAAAAGAATATATCGACGTCTTTGCGTGGAATTATGAGGATATGCCAGGTCTTGATCCAAAGGTGGCTACTCTTAAACTCAGTATATTGCCCGATTCGAAGCCTGTGAAGCAGCACCAACGCCGGTTCCGCCCAGATATGATGGACGCTATTGAAGCTGAAATTAAGAAGTTGATAGCCTGCGGTTTCATCCGGGAAGAACAACATCATGACTGGGTCACCAACGTTGTCCCGGTCATGAAGAAAAATGGGAAAGTCCGTGTCTGCATCGATTACCGAGATCTGAACGCAGCCTGCCCCAAGGATGAGTTTCCTCTTCCCATTACAGACGTCATGATTGACAATACATGCAGTTTTGAACGTATGTCTTTCATGGACGGATTTTCAGGATACAATCAAATCAAGATGCATCCTGAAGACGAGAAGCATACTACCTTCTGGACGCCATTGGGGGTATATTGCTATACGATCATGCCCTTCGGATTGAAGAATGCCGGGGCTACGTAACAACGGGCTATGAGTAACATATTCTATGAGCATTAACGCAAAACAGTAGAATATTACGTAGACGATGTAGCTGTCAAAAGCCACCTCAAGGATAATCATATCCAAGACTTGAAGACAGTATTTGAGTTAATGCGCCAACATCAACTCAAAATGAATCCTACAAAGTCCTTTCTGGGTGTATCTAGTGGCAAATTCCTGGGATTTGTCATTACCGCCAAAGGCATTCAAGTGGACCATGATAAAGTCAAGACCATCTTAGAAATGCGACCGCCCCATAATCTGAGGGAACTCAGGGGATTTCAAGGTCGTATAGCTTATATCCAGAGATTTATATCCAACCTCTTTGGGAGATGTCAGCCTTTTTCTTGTCTCATGAAGAAAGGTGTATCCTTCGTATGGGACAAAGCCTGTCAGCAAGCAATTAATGATATTAAACGCTACC
Source organism: Iris macrosiphon (assembly GCA_036927795.1). NCBI lineage: Eukaryota > Viridiplantae > Streptophyta > Magnoliopsida > Asparagales > Iridaceae > Iris > Iris macrosiphon. Next base: position 140,759,706 of record JAYESA010000019.1, on the reverse strand, counting down.
TCACTAGTCCGCCAGTTCTGGTGCCTCCCGTCATAGGAAGACCATTCTTGCTGTACGTTCGAGCGATGGATCATTCTCTGGGAGCTCTTCTCGCACAGAAGAATGACGTGGTACATGAACAGGCTATCTACTACCTCCGCAGGATGATGGTCGGAGCCGAACACCTGTACAATCTAGTGGAAAAAGAATGCTTGACTCTGATGTTCGCTATCCAGAAAATACGACACTATGTCACGGGCCAGACTATTCATATCATCTCCAGGATCAATCCTCTTCGGGTACTGATGAACAAGCCAAGTGTTCTTAATTCCCAACTCGTGACTTGGACGATGTTATTGATACCGTACAACATGGTGTACGTCCCACAGAAGTCCATCAAAGGCCAAGCATTGGCTGATTTTCTAGCTGCTCATCCGATCCCGGAGTCCTCCAAACTATAAGAGGATATTTCTGACAAAATTGCAGAATATAATTCCGCAATAAAAAGTGATGCATGGCAACTATTCTTCGATGGTGCCTCCAGAACTGGTCCCAGGGGAAACTTAGTTTCAGGAGTAGGGATTATCCTGGTTACTCCTGATAAACTCGTTATCTACCGAGCATATTCTCTTAGCGAGCCATGTTCTAATAATGTGGCAGAGTATAACGCTCTACTAATCGGACTCCAAGTCGCTAAAGAATTGGACGTCGAATCTTTGGAAGCTTTCGGTGATTCTCTGCCGATCGTCAATCAAGTCAGAGGAATATATGAAGTCCGGAATCCAGACCTCATCCCCTATCACCAGGCAACGGTCGCGATAGCCATGACTTTCAAAGGATTCTTCCTGGAACATGTGCTCCGATCTCAGAATCTAGAATCTGATGCCCTAGCCAGTCTAGCTGCAGATTTAGCTATTCCTATAAGAAGGCAGAATTCGGTGATCCTTCTTAACAGAGATTTATTCTCTGTGAAATACAACTTTCACATAAAAAGCAGCTACACTGTGAACACAGATCCTCCCAAGAGAGACTGGAGAAGTCCCTTTATAGATTTCGTGCATACAGAATATTGTCGGAGGAACCTAAAGAAGCAATATCCGTCAAAAGACGATCATTACGCTTCTATTTTGATGCGTCTTCACAGTGTCTATATTGCCGAACCTACGACGGACTGCTATTGAGATGTCTCTCCGATCACGAGGCACAGCGGATTATCTGTGAAGCTCACGATGGTGTGTGATGAGCGCATCAACCCGGTCCTAAGCTACAGGATCGTATCAGGAGAATGGGCTATTACTGGCCTACTATGATCACAGATGCAATAAAGTATGCAAGACAATGCAGAGCCTGTCAGGTCCACGCAGACTTTATCCATCGACCTTCTGAACATCTATATCCTACGGTTGCATCCTGGCCTTTCAAAGCATGGGATATGGATATCATTGGTCCTATTCACCCGTTTTCTTACAGAGGTCACCAGTTCATACTGGCCATCACTGATTATTTCTCCAAATGGACAGAGGCGATCCCTCTTGCTGAGGTAAAGGTATCTAATATGATCAGCTTCATTAAGCATCATGTCATTTATCGCTTTGGTATACCCCGGAGGATAATTCATGACAATGGACCTCAGTTCATCAGCCAAGCGTTTCATCGATTTTGCGACAAAAATCGGATACAAAATGTGGCCTCTACGGCATATAATCCTGCTGCTAATGGTTTAGCGGAAGCTTTCAACAAAACCATTATTAAACTCTTAAAAAAGTTCGTCTCTTTGAACAAGAGGGATTGGAATGAGAGGCTAGGAGAATGTCTCTGGGCATACCGCACAACGGTACGAGCACCGACAGGTTGTACCCCATTCTCACTGGTTTACGGGAGCGAAGCAATTCTCCCCATCGAAGTCCAAATTACGTCACTCAGGATAGCAGTGGCTAATGAGTTGACTCAAGAAAAGAATGACCTGTTAAGGCTTCAAGAGTTAGAAGGATTAGACGAGAAACGCCTCCAAGCTCAACAGCGCATCGCGTTCTACCAGGCATGCATTTCCAGAGCTTTTAACCAAAAAGTAAAGGAAAGAGTGTTCAAAGTTGGCGAGCTAGTTTTAGCTGTAAGAAGGCCGATGATTCTTACTCACAGGAGTAAGGGTAAATTCCAGCCCAAATGGAAATGCCCTTATGTGATCGAGATGACTTTCTCAAACGGCCCTTACAGGTTAGCCAAGCCTAATGGAGACTTGTTAATGGCTCCTATCAATGGCAAATTCCTGAAGAGGTACTATGCTTAACCTCCTTTGCTCAAGTGGAAGATGGGAAAAATCTCATTCTGACAAAACTACTTCCAAAACGAAACTAGTTGGATCGTATTCTATCATGTCCATATAACCTCTGAATAGATATGTTTAACTAATTTAGAACTTCAAGACCTATCTCGTCCATATTACCTTTGATAGTGTTTTGTGTACAAATTTTAGCTGAAGCATATTCTATCATGTCCATATAACCTCTGAATAGATATGTCCTACTAAAACTTACCGAGAGTACATCACGTCCATATTACCTCTGATATTACTTTCACCCAAACCTGTCGTTTATATTCCAAAATGATGGGTCCACAAAGTCAGATGAAAGCCTCTTTATTATTCCCAGAAAGAGCAAAATTATATTGGAAAGCAAAAAAGTACATCATTTGGGGGGAGCGGTCAGGTCGTGAATCTGCTGTGCCAGCACGGTCATCTTCTCAGTCCTGGAGCTCAAAATAATAGCGCGGGCCCGCTCCAGCCGTGCCTCGTCATTGCTCAGGAGGGACAGTTCGGATCTAGCCCGAACAAAACCAGCACAGGCGACTCCTGCACGCGCCAAGTTCTGTTGAGCTAGGCCCAGTCGACCATTCACCACATCTAGAGCTTCCGACGACTGAGAAGCTCACTCCTTTGCCTGAGCGAGTTTTGCTTCCAGTCTGTGGACCCTCGCTACATTCCCTTCATGCTCGGCCTGACACTTCGTTTGAAGAGGAATGACCTCCTCCAAGACAGCATTTTCTTCATCCATCTCCTGCTGATGCGTCTGGATGGATTTATTTAGGCCTTCCATCTGTCCAGTAAGCTGCGCAGTCAAGGAGTCATATTCAGCCTGGACTAGGTCTTCGATGCTGCCTCGAGATAGCTACAGATATTCGTTAATGGGTTGCTCAAAACCATTAACTATCTCCTCCAGTGTGTCAGCTACCCCAGTGTTGTTAAAGTCTCTGATCGGCACTATCGCGAACTGAGAAGACCTCCTCAGAGCCTCAAAGCTCATATTCTTCTCCAATACCATTGATATTAATGTTTTCATAGTGGTGTAGAAGATACCAGTATACTGCTCAGTCAGCATGACTAGATCCGAATGAACGCTGGGAGTGGCTGCAATATTGGCGAACCTCCCTTCAGGAACGACCGCAGACGATGTTGCCACAACCATCGCCTCAACAGGTGGTGCGACAAAAGAAGATGCGCCAACACCGGACGAAGTAACCGGTGTACTCAAAGGAGGCATTGTCGCAATGACAGGCTCATCCTCCTCTTGAGACATCGAAACCACTTCGGGCGAGCCGGCACCCGAAAGTGTCTCCTTTTCGAAGCCGGGTACCTCCATGTCGTTGCCAGAAGCTGAAACAGTGCCAAAAGGTGCGTCAACGCTGCCCTCCCCGTGGATGTCTTTCCCTGAAAAGAAGAGAAAAGAAATTTAATATCAACATGATGTTAATTTTCCTAAAAAAGAGGCGTAAAGACGACATTTACCCATGGTTGATGGCATATATGTCGCGTCTGCAGCCAGTACAGCTAAATCATTTCTTAATGATGCTAAGCAAGCTGTCATACCTGGAGAAGGTGGTGTGTCAACCGACACTGGCAAATATTCTTCTAGGTCCTCATCAAGTTCCAACCGAGGCTCATCGACTGGAATCTCACTGGGTATATTTACAGGCACGGCAGGGGTTTCTCCCGATGCTAATCTGGATAAGGATATCCTTATTGGCTCGGCCTGGTAGGCGATCTTGTACCACTACCTGAAGCGGTAGCAGCGACAGCAGCCTTAAGCAGGAATTCTCCGACATCGCCAGCCGGAACTGTAGAGGTTCCCTCTCTAAAAGGCGAGGAACCTCCAATCAAAAAATCGTCCCCGACATGGAAAGCAGCAGGCTCACTTCTAGGAGCCTCATTGCCGAGAATCCTGTGAGGACGAGTAACCTTCTTCTTCTTCCTCTTGCGAGGGGAAGTCTCCTTCGGAATAGGAGCCCTTCGCTTACCAGAGATTACTAGAGGCCCTACAGGCGGAGGTATTTTATCCCTCGGTACCGCCAACAGAGGCTCATCTGGAGTAACAGAATCTTCACCCTCGTCAGAAGAGACCGGGGGTATTTTGACTCTTCCTCCAAACTTGGAAGAGGGAATCCTAAAACTTCCACGCATATCAAAATAGCGATGGAAGGTGTTGGTTGCCACATAGAACTGGGCATACGAGTGGAGAATACGCAGCTCCGTGGAAAGTGAAATGATGGGCACGGTAAAAATTGCTTCAGTACAACCTATGATAAAGTATCGCCATCCTCTCGCTCCATAAATGAGTCCGCCTCTGGACCTGAAGCTGATAACGGCATTGTCCATATGCAATTGGTCATACCCAAACTGCCTAGCAAACCGACTAGGCAGGTAGGGCTCAAAGAAGCAATGGTCTTCACTTCTGTACAGAAAATGGGAAGGTCTAATGCAGACCAACCAATTAAAAGCTTCAGGAGAAAGAACAGTCTTCCCGTCGCCTATATCCTGAAGTCTGATCCCCTTTTGATTGAGATATACAGAGGGGACAGTACAGAAAAGCTTCCAGCTGTGACTGAAGTTCAGCACCCGCCGACAGTCTAAAACTGTGGTCATGTTCCAGGAGAAATTCTTATAATTCTGTAAGAAACTACCCCCCGAACTACTGCCAGGGCCAGGAGACATCACCCTGGGGTTGTGGAGAATTAACCATCCCATCAAATACAGGTATGGTAATTCTACCCTGGAAAACTATCACGCCGAGTTTCATCGGCGAGCAGCCCATCAGTAAGGGCCCTCAGGCCAGCTTGTATGCGGCACACCATGGCAGGGAGCAAGCCCAGTCTTGCCCCGAACACCAGACGTACTGCAGGCCATAGCGTATTACGGTAAATGCGGTCCGCAGATGCAATGTCGGGTACCACCAGTCGGCGTAGCCTTATAGAGAGGAAGCCAGCCAGTTGAGCTTCCTTGGACAGAGGCCTGCGGCAATGCCTCAAATAACTATAGGCCTTAGTGCCTACAGGATACTTCCCTATCCCTTCGTCGAGAATCTGGTCTGGAGCCCCAGCGTCTTCCATAAGATCGTCGACTACCTGAGCACTAAGCACGCTCAGAAAGCTCAAAGGCTAATCCTTGCCTTCCAAGACTTTCTCTGGCTTAGCAGCCCTAGCCCGGTAAAAGAAGAGGTAGGACGCCCATTTATTGATATGAGACAAATCTGAGGGCTCACCATAAAAAGCAGTGCAAGCAAGGTAGTGGCACATCAGCTCCTAGTACACTGCCACTACCCGAGGGTCTGAATCCCCCAGCTCCCGGTTCATGGGAACATACTCTTCATATGGAGTATCCCCCATCGGCAGTCTCAAGATCTCTGCCATTTCGTGGAGGGCCAATCCCAACTCCCCCAGTGGAGTGGCGAAAGTCCTAGTGGGCGAGATATATCGCTCTATCAGAGCCAGAAATAGGCTAGGGTTGAGAGATAACCCAACACTGGTAGCACTCATTGTTTGTGGTATTAAACGAAAGAATGAAAGTGTATTTCAATGACAGGGTTTATACGAGACCCGTGCCCTTTGGTTTACAAACAAACTTGTACAATTCGATCCTATACGAGGATGCGGGAGTACAATTTATTTAATCTGGGTATAAATTGCTATAGGTGTCTGATCTGCGGTCGATCACTTTAGCCCTTGGACTACACGATGTTGAAGAAGTGCCGTGGAAGACAGGATGCAGCTTCGGAGGTTGCGAAGGAGGGTGGATACGCGATGCTGAAGGTCGTCTCTCCATATTCCTTGCCTAAGCTCTGTATTCTTCTCTCTCTCTCTGTCTCTCCCTCTTGATCTCCGGTTCGGTGACCTTGTTCGATCCTTCTTTCAAAGTTTTGAGCTTTGATCTGATATTGGTATTCTTGGCCAAATTTTCCGACCTGGTTCGATTTTCTAAATTGTCGACCTTGTTCCCTATTGATAGGGGTCTCTATTTATAGAGTTTTGGTGACAGTGACCACTCCATCGGTGTAACAATCGAGGAGTGGAAAGTACAGCACCCTTTTACACAACGGTTAAAGTAACCAATGCCTACGTATAGATGATCTTTTGAATGAGCGTGTGACGCGGGTCCAACTAAGGGGACACAACGCGTATAATTGCTACTAAGATCACGGCGTAAAAGCCACGTAGGTAGGTATCCATTGTGTAGAAGGGGTTGGCGTAGAAGCCAAATGTCTGTCACCTTGGCGTAGAAGCCAAATAGGCATAGAAGCCGAGTAGGCGTGGAAGCCGAGTAGTCGTAGAGACTGAGGGGGCGTGGAAGCCGAGCAGGCATAGAAGCCGAGCAGGCGTGGAAGCCGAGCAGTCGTAGAGACTGAGGGGGCGCGGAAGCCGTAGGAGCACAGATCCTGAATGGGCATAGAAGCCGCTGCGTACCGTGCCAGGGTGCTGATGTGGACGTCTTTAGCCGGAATTATGGCTTTTGGAGATCAAATCTTTGGCAGAGATTTGCCATCATCCTGTGCATTAAATGCGGAGATGTGCCTTGAGGGGAAACTGTCACCGCTCTGTGCGTTTTGACGGAGGGACGTGCCTTGAGGGGACACTGTCACCGCTCTGTGGGTTTTGGCGGAGAGACGTGCCTTGAGGGGACACTGTCACCGCTCTGTATGCTTTGGCGGAGAGACGTGCCTCGAGCCCTGTATGAAGCGCAGCTTTTGACGTGGCAGGCGGTTTGTCTTCTGCGGAGCATAAAACAGCCCATGTTTGCCTGTGTAAAACAAGGCAGCGTGTTCTCTTTGCACGCGAAAGAGCGGTTTATGCCGGTGGTTTTTTAGTAAGCGCCGGTTTGGTGATATTTTAACCAAATCCTCTGTATTAAATGCTGAGATCCGCCATCATACTATGGAGCGCGTCCTGAGGGGTCTGCCCCCGTTCCCAGCCGTCGTTTGGGTAGCTGTGCAGCACTTTTTGTCAGGAGCCAGAGGTCAGGTTTACTGCGTGACTGAACAGTTTCTTTTCGGGAATACGAAGCGTTTCTCGTACGCTTTAACGCTGCTTTGAGAGCGGCTGGGTTTTACGCCATGGAGGCGATGAAGAACCCTGTTTTACGCTGGATGGCTCTGAAGGCCTCTGCCTACGCTGCTCTGTATCAAGGCGCTGCGTAGATCTTCCAAGCATTTTTTTCATGCTTCTACAAGACCCCCTTCAAAGCTTTTAAATTCCTCGAAATTTGAAACGCTTTGAATGAAGCATGAACGGCCCCTCGTAACTCGAAACGTTTCTGAATGGAGCGTTGAAACGGTCGATGCTGACTTTATGGCGGATTTATTGGGGACCGCTGTGATCTTTTTTGCCTATAAAATGCTGGGGGGGGGAACCTGTCTTCACCACATTCCCATTGTCATGCAGAGATGATCGTCGGAGTTCGTCGGATCGATCTGAGGATGAAGAAGATCATGTTCTTCCAGCATGTAGGGAGCCGTAAAAGATGGCATCTTCGAGCAAGTGTCCACTGCAACGATGGATCATGGAAGGACATCTTAGCCTCCCTTGCTCAGGATAATCAGCAACTTTGTATGGCGTTGCCCCAGGAGAGAGGAAGGGTCGTATTGGACCACAGCGGCTGGCATGCTGTGTATCTTCCTCTGAGATCCCCGCGAACGAGATTAGACAAACTGTAATCTATCGTCCCCAATCGAGTTGGGATTTAAAGAAGCCTCAACTGGATCGGCCATGGCGAATGGAGGATCTTCTTGTTCATGACTGTGGTAGTCGATGAACAGCCCTCGAAGAAGAGGAAGACCTTCACCCATGTGAGAACCTGTCAGTACAGCTTCTGGGCGATCTTCGGACGATGATGGGGGGACTCCTTTGTAGACGAAGTTTCCCTCAGATGTAATCATGAGAAATAGAGAAAAAAACCCTTGTAGATTGGATTTCCCTCATATGTAATCATGATTTTAATCTTTAATAAAATCGTCTTCTTCTCCATATGATCGTCTTGCCATACGTTGCTTGTGAAGTCTGAATATGTGCAGCTTCGACACGTCTGAATCTTTATGCTGACTCTGATAGAAAGAGTATTAGGCCCTGTCCTTTATGCATAGCGGATAGTCCATAGAATGCTGCTGAGCACTTTGAACATGTAGAACTGTCCTGTTGCTATGACTGCGTAGAATTTCTGAAGTGTTGCCTCTCTGATGAGCGGAATTTTGTTTTGTTCAGAATTCGTCTTCAAGAATGATCTCTCGAAACTCCCTTGGAACAGGGTCGAGGTTTTTGGCTGTCAAACTGAGTTGCCACTTTGATAGATGAGATGTTCAGACTGGAATCTGGATGAACCTCCAGTTTTCTGGACCCGTGAGGAGTAATTTCTCAATATTTGAACTCTGCATACTTCGGGTACTTGGGGATGCTTTGGGTCAAGAACGAGTATCTTCTGTGTGAACTCTTTGCACTTGACCGCCTTGGGGACTGTTTGGATATGTGAAAAGTCGTGGAGCGGGAAATCATGTCTGTAGCCTCTTGAGCGTAAAACACCATCGAGCGTGAAATCGTAAACTTGTGGTTCCTGAGCGTGAAGTCGTAGGTTTGTTGCCTCTCGAGCATAGAAATGCTATCGAGCACAAAGGCATCCGGGCAAGAAAAACCATAGACTTGTAGCTGTCGAACGTAAAGCCGTTAGATTCGTAGCTGTCGAGCGTAGAAAAGATCCTTTTAGCGTAGAACTGTTTGATTTGTAGCTCCTGAAAAAAAAAATTCTTCGAGCGTGAGGTTTGCGGATCTGTTGCTGCTGAGCGTAAACTGAGCGCCACCGAGCGTGAGATCGTCGATTTGGTATCTGCTGAGCGTAAAGTCGTGGGTTTGTGGCCTCTCGAGCATAAAAGCTACCGAGCACAAAGGCATCCGGGCGTAAAACCATAGACTTGTAGCTTGCGAGCGTAAAACCGTAGATCCGTTGCTGTCGAGCGTAGAAAGCTCATTTAACGTAGAACCCGCCAAACCGTCTTGCACGAAAAAATCTTTCGAATTCGCTGACTGTCCGTCTTCCAAGGGTAGTGAGCTGACGTAGCATCCAATCATAATCAACTATTAATTGCGAGATTTGGTTAGGGTCTCGAGGGGTTCGTCCGAGGATTCGAGGAGTCGACCCGAACTATATATATATCCCCAGCTTCTGGAAAGAAAAACTTTTTATCTATCTTTTACGAAAGAGAGCTTTCGACTGTTCGAGTTTTTCTTCGTTCTTTCTCCGAGCACTTCGAGTCTTTCAGAAATGGTGCCAAAACAAACCCCCTCCGCTAAGGGAAAGAGCATAGGTTCTTCTTCTCATTCTTCTGTCCCGGCGAGGGAATCTCCGGTCGGGCAAGGTGAACTTCCCTCTGAGGGGAGCATCCCGCCGACGACTAGCGCTCCCGGCTTTAGAGGTAGAACTTTTTGGGATGACACAAACGACGAAAAATCCTTCGCACACGTTGAACGTGACTGCGCTAGGTCGTCTTCTATGCTGATAGCCTCTTTTGAGGAAGATGATGCACGGAGGCATTTTTATCTTTTATGCCCACATTTCTAATGTGTCAGCGTAAAGACTCCGTATTTTCGTAGCTCTGGGCGTAAATAGCTCGGGCTACCGAAAATTGGCGTATTTCGTAAAATTTGAATTTTACGTTTGTGGAGGAGACTTCCGGCGTAAGGTGACCAAATTTGTACAATCTTGGCGTAAAGCATAGACTGTCGTTTCCTTGGTCCGTGTGTTTGTGCCAGACTTGTAATAACCTATCTTCTTTGCATTATCTTGCAGTTGATCTGGGTGAGTCCCCATTGGCTGAGGTGATGGGCTCCGCTGCGGGGATGCTGCACTCGAACTATTTGGAGGATCTGTCCCATGTGGCATTTCCCATCTCTGGACCCCAGTATCCTGAGGGAAGGGAGCTCCTGATATCGGCCCAGGGTGAGCGAATGCTGTTGAGTATGATCAACGGCGAACCCTTGGTACGTGTAGATGGGGAGCGGTACATAAAGCCGGCTTTCCTTTTTGGGGACATGATTGATAAACAGTCCCAGACAAAGCCCAAGAGGGAGCCTTGGGTTTTCCCTGCCGGAGATTTGGTCTTGTACCTGCCGACGATGCCGAGGGATTATCCCATCTCGGCCTTCTCCCATGCGATGCATCCCAGGAAGATGTCTTGGAAGCTGACTCCTGATCTTCACGGGAAGAAGGGGAAGATCTTTCATCTGAAAGGCGCTGACCAGGGGTCGTTTGTTAGTCGCCCTTCTGGCGTTGTGACGCTGTTCTGAGGACTGTACCCGGGCAGTGTTCCAAGTGAAGATAGCTCGGTGATCCAGCCGGTCCAATTGCCGACCTTCTGCAACGACTTCATGGGTCCAGGTGGGGTATATCCCAAGGAGAATCCTCGGTGCAATGGGTGGATTGCCCCAACGAACTCCCGATGGAGATGCCTAGTTGACTGGGCCTTAAAGCACTTCCAGAGAGAGTTGGAGGGCATCGGACTATATGCCGCTGTGAGTGCGACGAGCGTCGGGCTGCCTCCGAACCCTAATTTGTTCCTGGCACTAATGGAGCGGTACATTTCGCTCACCGGGACCTTCGCCACTCCACTAGGGGAGTTGGGGTTGGCCCTTCATGAGATGGCAGTTGTCTCGAGACTGCCGATGGGGGATACCCCATATGAAGAGTACGTTCCCACCAACCGGGAGTTGGGGGATTTGGACCCTCGGGTGGCAGAAGTATATCAGGAGCTGATGTGCCAGTACTTCGCGTGCACCACTTTTTATAATGAGCCTTCTGATTTGGCTCACACCACCAAGTGGATGTCTTACCTCTTCTTCCACCGAGCCAGGGCCGCCAGGTTGGAGAAAGCCTCGGGTGGTAAGAAAGAGCCCGTGAACTGCTTGGGCGTCCTCAGTGCCCAGGTTGTGGAGACTCTTATGGAGGAGGCTGAAGCTCCGGATCAGATTCTTGTGGAGGGGGTAGGAAAGTACCCGGAAGGCACTAAGGCCTGTAGTTACTTGAGGCGTTGCCGCAGGACTTTGTCTAAGGAGGCCCAGCTGGCTGGTTTCCTCTCCATATGGCTGCGTCAAGTAGTGGTGCCGGGCACCGCGTCCGCGGACTGCATTCACCGCAACATCCTGTGGCCGGCAGTGCGCCTAGTGTTTGGGGCAAGACTGGGCTTGCTTCCTGCCATGGTGTGCCGTATACAGGCTGGCCTGAGGGCCATGACAGATGGGTTGCTCGTTGATGAAGCTCGGCGGGAGAGCTTCCCTAGGGTGGAATTACCATACTTATACTTGATGGGATGGTTAATTCTCCATAATTCCCGGGTTATGTCACCCGGTTCCGGTAGCAGCTCAGGGGGTATATTCCTATTGAATTACAGGGATTCCTCCTGGAATGTGAATACAGTTTTAGACTGTCGGCTAGTTTTGAACCTCAGCCATGGCTGGAAGATCCTTTGTACTCCCCCTCTTGTGCATCGCAACCAGTCAGGGCTGTGGCTCGAGGATTCAGGTCGAGGAAAGACCGTTCTTTCTCCGGAGGCGTTTAATTGGTTGGTCTGTATTAGACCTTCCCATCTGCTGTATAGGAGCGAAGACCATTGCATCTTCGAGCCCTACCTGCCTAGTCGGTTCGCCAGGCAGTTCGGGTACGACCAGTTGCATATGGGCAACGCCGTCACCAGCTTCAGGTCCAGGGGTGGACTCATTGATGGAGCTAGAGGGTGGCGATATTTTATCATGGGTTGTACGGGGGCAATTTTTATCATGTCGGTCGTTACAACCTCCACGGAGCTGCGCATCCTTCACTCCTACGCCCAGTTTTATGTGGCGGTTAACACTTTCCACCGCAATTTCGACAGGCGTGGGAGCTTCAGGGTGCCTTCTGCCAAGCCTGGAGGAAGGTTCGAAGTCCCTTCGGTTTCTTCTGATGAGGGGGAGGAATCTGGTACTCCGGATGAGCCTCTGGTGTCGTTGCCGAGGTGTGTAGTGCCTCTGCCGGCGGGGGCCCTGGTAGTCTCTTCCGGGAAGCGACGGGCTTCTGCTCCGAAGGAAGCTTTCCTTCGTAAGAGGAGGAGGGAGACGGTTGCTCGTCCTCTCCGTATTCCTGGTATTGAGGTTCCCGGGAATGAGCCTGCATCTCCCTGTATCAGGGATGATTCTTTGGCCGGAGGTTCCTCGCCTTTCAGAGGGGGACCTTCTACAGTTCTGGCTAGCGGCGCCGGAGAGTCCTCGCTAGAGGCTGCTGTTGCTGCGGCTGCTCCAAGCAGCGGAGCGGGATTGCCTGCGTGGCCCCAACAGATGGGAGAATCTTCCCTGAGGTCAGTAGCGGGCGGAGTTACTCCTGCGTTAGCGAGCGCGCCTAGTGAGACTCTGGCTGATGAACCTCGACCGCATCTCGGGGAAGGCTTGACCGAACTCTTGGCGATGTCGGTCGGCCCACCTCTTTCTCCAGGTATGATAGTTCGTATCGCGTCATTAAGGCGTGGCTTAGCTACATCTGCTGCAGATGCGTCGTATATGCCATTGGTTCCGGGTAAATGTCGTTTCGATGTCTCCTCCTAGGAGGATTACCACTGTGTTTGAAATTTTGCTTTCTTGTCCTTTTTTCAGGGGATGACGTCCATGGGGAGCATGGCGTTGAAGCGCCTTCCGGCTTTGTTCTGGCTCCTGGCGGTGACGTAGAGGCACCGAATTTTGAGGCAGGAGTGTCTTCGGGGACTAGCTCGCCCGGGGAGGTTTCGTCGTCTCAAGGGGAGGACGAACCTGTCATCGTGACCTCGCCTGTTGCGAGTATGCCGATGACTTCGATTGTCGCCATCGCACCTTCTTTGGGCGTGCCACCTGTTGAGGCGGCGGTGGCTACCTCGTCTGCAATTGTGGCCGCTCCGGGCGCTCAGTCGGGTTTAGTCGCGTTGATCGAGCAGCATTCCAGCCTCGTCTACACTGGCTTAAAAACGATGATACCGATGGTGTTGGCGAAGAACCTTGACTTCGAGCTCCTGAAGAAGACTTCCCAGCTTTCGATCGAGGTTGTCAGGGGGCTTGGCAATCCTGGAGTGGCTGACGCTCTGGAGGCGGTGGTTAATGGTTTAGAGCAACCCATTAACGAATACTTGCAGCGGACTGAGGGCAGCCTTGATGCTGATGTCCAGGCTCGGTACGACCTTATATCTGAGCGGTTCACTACAAAGCTTGAAAGCCTAGACAACTCTATCCAGACGCATAAGCTGAAGATGGATAGGAGAAGAGCTGTTGTGGAAGAAGCCCTTGCCGTTGAGATGCAGTGTCGATCCGAGCATGAAGGGAATGCGGCGAGGGTCTCCAAGCTGCGGGAAAAACTTGCTCGGGCAGAGGAGTGGGCTTCCTAGTCGTTGGTAGGTTTGGAGCTAGCGACTGGTCGACTGAGCGTAGCGCGACGGGATCTGGATCGTGCGGAAGCTGCCCGTATGGGCTGTCTTCGGGCAAGGGCTAATCTGACCCTTACGCATACTCCGGAGGCACGGCTGGAGCAGGCTCGCGCCGATGCTTTGGCCCTTAGGAATGAGAGGATAGCTGTACTGGAGCGGCAGATTCATGGCCTGATTACTCCGCCATCTTGATGTACCCCTTCCTATGTAATTCTGCCTTCTTCGGGAATGAATAATAGCGACTCTTTTCCGACTGTTGTGGACCCATCATTTCGGAATGTAAATGACAGGTTAGGTGAGAGTGATATCAGAGGTAGTATGGACGTGATAAACTCTCGATAAACTTCTTAGCGGGACATATCTATTCAGAGGTCATGCGGACATGATAGAGTGTAACCCAACTAATTATGTTTTTTTTGAAGTAGTTTTGTCAGAATCGAGGTCTTTGCTATTTTCCTCTTTGAGCAGGAGAGATTAGGCATAGTACCTTTTCAGGAATTTGCCGTTGATAGGAGCCATTAACAGATCTCCGTTGGGCTGGGCTATCCTGTAGGCGCTGTTTGAGAACGTTGTCTCGATCACATAAGGGCCTTCCCATTTGGGCTGGAATTTGCCTTTACTTCTGTGAGTTAGAATCATCGGCCTTCTCACGGCTAGAACTAGCTCACCGACTTTGAACACTCTTTCCTTTACTTTATGATTGAAAGCTTTGGAAATGCGTGCTTGGTAGAGCGCGATGCGCTGCTGAGCTTGGAGGCATTTCTCGTCTAATCCTTCCAGCTCTTGGAGCCTCAACAGGTCATTCTTTTCTCGAGTCAGCTCACTAGTCACGGCTATTCGGAGCGACGGGATCTGGATTTCGATAGGAAGGACCGCCTCACTTCCGTAGACTAGTGAAAAGGGGGTACAACCTGTTGGTGTCCGTACCGTTGTGCGGTATGCCCAGAGACATTCGCCCAGCTTCTCGTTCCAGTCTTTTTTGTTTGAAGAAATGAACTTCTTCAGGAGCTTGATAATGGTTTTGTTGAAGGCTTCCGCCAAACCATTAGCAGCTGGATAATATGCCGTAGAGGCAATGTTGTGTATCCGGTTATTATCGCAAAACCGATGAAACGCTTGGCTGATGAACTGAGGTCCATTGTCGTGGATTATCCTTCGGGGAATCCCAAAGCGATAAATGATATGGTGCTTGATGAAGCTGATCACGTCAGACACCTTTACTTCAGCCAGAGGGATTGCTTCGGCCCATTTGGAAAAGTAATCTGTGATGGCCAGTATGAACCGGTGGCCTCTGGAGGAAGACGGGTGAATGGGCCCAACGATATCCATACCCCAGGCTTCGAAGGGCCAGGATGCAATCGTAGGATGTAGATATTCAGACGGTTGATGTATGAAGTCTGCATGGACCTGGCAGGCCCTGCATCATTTTGCATAGCTGATCGCGTCTGTGATCATAGTGGGCCAGTAATAGCCCATTCTCCTGATGCGGTCCTGCAGCTTAGGACCGGGCTGATGCGCTCCGCATACGCCGTCGTGAGCTTCACGGATAATCTGCTGTGCCTCGGCGCCAGCGAGACATCTTAACAGCAGTCCGTCGTAGGTCCGACGATACAGGTATTGTGAAGATGCATCGAAGTAGAAGCGTAACGATCGTCTCTTGACGGATACTGCTTCTTTGGGGTCCTCTAGCAAGATTCCATATGCCACGAAATCTGTGAAGGGACTCGTCCAATCTCTTGTAGGAGGATCGACGTTTACAGCGTAGCTGCGTTCTTGGTGACAGCTGTTCTTCACACAGAATAAATCTCTGTTAAGAAGGATTACCGAATCCTGCCTTCTCATAGGGGTGGCTAAGTCCGCAGCTAGGCTGGCCAGGGCATCGTGTCACGACCCGCACCCAGTTTAGGGGCACGAGTGCGTGGGTACGTCCAGCCTACGCCGCAGCATCGGCGGTAGAACGCTGTCAAGGTCTTGATACTATCTAACTACTGTCACGCAAGCATCCAATCTCCATTAGGAGGCACGGATGACACACAAATAAGATGAACACATACTCAATCACAGGATTACAGCACGATAAGATTTCGAATAATAAAACTAAATTAAACACAACACAAGTCCACAAGTAATATTCTAACTCAACAATATCCAAGAATCATCCAAATGCCGGAGACAAATCCGGTACCAAATAGACTGTTAAAAGAACTAACTAAAAATAGTAATTTCCAGCTAGACCTCCTGGAATCACAACTACTATCAAGTCTGCAGCTACTCACCATAAGTGTCGGACAGCGGTCCTCTAAGGCATAGTCTGGAAAAATATTTCCAGTCAGGAAGGAGCAAAGCACAATCTCAAATAACAGTTCCATTAATTGATAATGTCTATAATACAATAAAACATGTCATGCTAGCTACTGAGAAGACAGTGAAATAAATGCAATGGCAATTTAAGAGAGACAGGCAATGTAAAGAGACAGGCAATAGGCAATTATGAAACAGTCCGTGCATGTATGAAAATAAAAAGAACAAGAAACAGTATCATATACGGGTGATGTAGTATATGATAAAAATAGGGAAACAGTAATCTATTCTACGTGTTTGAAATAGTAGTTTCAAAATGTGATCGGCTTGGGAACATGTACGATAGCTACAGGGCCTGGCTAATCATGGGTGAAGAGCATGATTAACACTTACAATTTCTATACTACAATAAGAGGTTATGATCACATTTTTTACTATCTACTTCCCCGCCCCCAACTAGTACTGTGGATCCAACCATGACACGTCACAATACACGAGCAAGTCAAGTCTATCATGTACGATGTCTAAATATATATGTCGTGTACAATGTCAATACGATAATCAAGGTAACATCTCATGACTGCAGATCCAGGCTATATACTAGTCCGTGTAGCACAGTGTCAAAGATTCAGTTGTAACATTTCAAGATCATTGAACTTATAGCAATTATCAAGAATTGGAAATTATCAGAGAATGTACTTGCCTTGGGTCCTTAGCTGGTATTTATGGATGTCCTGTTCCAGAGTATCCCCTGGGTAAACCAACAGTCCTAAAAACATATCACAATAACACTTGTATCAGGGGCTATACTAACACACAATAGAAATACACTGGCCTTAGGGCTACGCTAGGTACGGTAGGGGTCATCTACTAGATAGGCCAACTATATATATATTAATATCCCTTAATTCCAATAATAGCTATAAGTATAAATATATACACTTTAAATAAAACTAATACCTGTATGTACATACAACATATCTCCAATTAAATACAACTACAAAAATACATGTATATATTATAAAAATGTACTAAGGGTTTATACAAAAATATATATACACATATGTCAATTGAACAATAAGATATATATATATTTATACCAAAATAGTACGTATACTATTATATTTTATATACTAAAATACATCTTGTATCAATACCAATCAGATATATATTTATAATTATACCAGAATACACACATTAACATATATTATATGCATACAGTTAAATTAATACCCATTTATATTTAATACGTATTATAATAAATACATTTTAATATACATATATAGACAATAGAGAAAATACACAAGATATATATATATATACACTAGTAGAAATACACTATATACATTAACATATATAATAAAATAAATAATTATACATATACTAATTTAAATTACACTAGTCTACGTAGTTATATATACCAATATGAAATATAACTCTACATATATACATTGATACCAGAATACGGTTATTTACATTTTTGTTCATTTATACCAAAATACATATGCATACATGTGTATTAATTTAAATACATACTTACTCAATTTATTATACATATTACAATTTTACAATTAATTACTAATGAATAAATAATATCCAATTTACATATTTTTAAAAAACATACATATACTAAGTATATACCAATATATATATAAATTGATTTAAATATATATATATACATACCTGTACAACAATTAATACTAAATACGTACTAAATACGTATTATCAATTATTTGCATACTATACATGTTCACGTATTTAAAACATTAAATTATACTCTACACATATACCTACACATTGATTAAATATATATACAATCATACATATACATTAGATATATATATATACATACATATATATATACATACACTATACTATACATTTTAATATATACAAAACATATACTAGTATATGCATATGTATATACTCACATACACATCTACGTATTTATATACAATACATATATACACATTAATTAATTACCTACAATTACACATACATATTATATATATATATATACTCATGTGTATATACCTATGTATATATACATATATATATATAGAGAGAAGGAAGAGGAAGAAGAAGAACTTACTGGCTTGGGGGTTGCTGGCCGGCCGGAGGACACCGCAGGGAGGGAAGCTCGGTCGCCGGAGGGTGTACACAGGGGAGGAGCAGCCGGAGTAATGGCCGGGGACAGTGGGGAGTCGGGCTCGGGGTCTTGGTTGGTGGTGGTGGTGGTGTTGAATGGTGATGGTGGTGGATGGTGGTGGTAGCAGCGGCCGGGGGAGTTGCTGCCAGAGGTCGGAGGGAGGAGAATAGAGGCGGAGGGAGGTTCGAAGATCCGCCGGGGAGGAGCAGCGGCTTCGGCCGCCCGCCGGACCGGAGGGAGTATTGTGGTGGTGAAGAATGCCGCCGGAGATGGACTTGGCCGGGGTACACAGGGAGTCGGGATGGCCGGCGGGGATGTGCAGTTCGGCAGGGAGCTCGGTCGAGCAGCGGGAGCAGTCGGCCTGGGTGGTGGTAGTGACACATCAGCTTCCATATTCTGAGATCGAGGTACATGCTCTAGGAAGAACCCTTTGAACATCATGGCTATCTCGACCGTTGCTTGGTGATAGGGGATGAGGTCTGGATTCCGGACTTCGTATATCCCCCTGACTTGGTTGACGATGAGCAGAGAATCGCCGAAAGCTTCCAGGGATTCCACCCCCAGCTCTTTAGCGACTTGGAGCCCGATTAGCAGGGCGTTGTATTCTGCCACATTGTTGGAGCAGGGCTCGCTAAGAGAATATGCTCGGTAGATGACGAGCTGATCTGGAGTAACTAGGACGACTCCTACTCCTGAAACGACGTTTCCCTTAGGACCGACTCTGGAGGCGCCATCGAAGAATAGTTGCCATACGTCACTTTCTCTTACAAAATTATATTCCGCAACTTCATCGGGGATGTCTTCGTATAGTTTGGAGGTCTCCGGGATTGGATGAGCTGCTAGGAAGTCGGCCAGTGCTTGGCCTTTGATGGACTTCTGTGGGACGTAGACCATGTCATATGGCGTCAGTAGCATTGCCCAAGTTGCGAGTCGGGAGTTAAGGGCACTTGGCTTGCTCATCAGCACCAGGAGAGGGTTGATCCTGGAGATGATATGAATAGTCTGGCCGGCGACATAGTATCGCGTCTTCTGGACAGCGAACATCAGAGCCAAGCATTCCTTCTCCACTGGGTTGTACCGGTGTTCGACCCCGACCATCATCCTGCTGAGGTAGTAGATAGCCTGTTCATGACCCGCATCGTTCTTCTGTGCAAGGAGAGCTCCTAGCGAATGATCCATTGCCCGAACGTACAGCAAGAAGGGTTTTCCCATGACGGGAGGCACCAGAACTGGTGGACTGGTTAGGTAGCGCTTGATATCCCCAAACGCTTGCTGGCAGGTTTCGTCCCATATGAAGGACACACATTTCTTCATGAGGTGAGAGAAGGGCTGACATCTCCCCGAGAGGTTGGATATGAATCGCCGGATGTAAGCCAGACGTCCTTGGAACCCCCTGAGTTCCCTCATATTACGGGGTGGTCGCATTGCTATGATCGCCTGGACTTTGTCAGGGTCTACTTCGATGCCTCTGGCGGTAATGACAAATCCCAAGAATTTGCCGCTAGATACCCCCAGAAAGGACTTTGTAGGGTTCATCTTGAGTTGATGCTGGCGCATTAACTCGAATACCGCCCTCAGGTCTCGAACGTGATCACCTTTGAGGCGGCTTTTGACAGCTATGTCGTCCACGTAATATTCCACTGTCTTGCGTAACTGCTCACGGAATATGTTACTCATAGCTCGTTGGTATGTAGCCCCGGCGTTCTTTAATCCGAAGGGCATGACCGTATAGCAATATACCCCCAGTGGTGTCCGGAAGGAAGTGTGCTTTTCGTCTTCCGGATGCATCTTGATCTGATTGTATCCCGAGAACCCGTCCATAAAAGACATACGCTCGAAGCCGCAGGTGTTGTCGATCATGATGTCCGTGATGGGAAGGGGGAATTCATCTTTAGGGCAGGCCGTATTCAGATCTCGGTAGTCGATGCAGATACGTACCTTCCCATTTTTCTTCATGACTGGGACAACGTTGGCGACCCAGTCGGGATGTTGTTCTTCCCGGATAAAACCGCAGGTTATCAACTTCTTGACTTCGTCCTCGATGGCGTCCATCATATCCGGGCGAAACCGACATTGGTGTTGTTTCACTGGCTTCGAATCGGTCGAAATATTGAGCTTATGAGTAGCTATCCTCGGGTCTAGGCCTGGCATGTCCTCATAACCCTATGCAAAGATGTCGACATATTCCTTTATCAGCTGTATGATCTCTTCCTTTTCGACTGGGGGAAGATTGTTACTGACAAATATTGGCTTTGGTGAGAGATCACCCCCAACATTGATTGGATAACTTCGTCCTTGATGGGAGGTTCTCTCTGCTCGAAGCGGAATTCCCACTGTGTATCCATTTGTTAAGCCCAGGGGTTGTTCTCGAACGTCTCCAACTTTGGGGTTGTGACTCCATCGGGGATGGAGGTACACATCTGCTCAGCGGTGATATAGACATGACAGTTTTTGTGGACTTAACATTACTGGCGTGCTTAGAATTTAAGTACGGATGTTAAGTGTAGATGACAATTAATATCAGAGGTAATATGGACATGATGATTGACGGCCGAACGTTTTATTCAGAGGTAATATGAACATGACAAACTTTTGTGATTGTGACTCCATCGGGGACGGAGGTACACATCTGCTCAGAGGTGATATGGATATGGCAGTTTTTTGTGGACTTAACATCGCTGGCGTTCTTAAAATTTAAGTACGGATGTTAAGTGTAGATGACAATTAATATCAGAGGTAATATGGACATGATGATTGACGGCCGAAAGTTTTATTCAGAGGTAATATGAACATGACAAACTTTTGTGATTGTGACTCCATCGGGGACGGAGGTACACATCTGCTCAGAGGTGATATGGACATGGCAATTTTTTGTGGACTTAACATCACTGGCGTTCTTAGAATTTAAGTACGGATGTTAA
Organism: Iris macrosiphon; assembly: GCA_036927795.1. NCBI lineage: Eukaryota > Viridiplantae > Streptophyta > Magnoliopsida > Asparagales > Iridaceae > Iris > Iris macrosiphon. The sequence goes on along the minus strand of JAYESA010000019.1, from coordinate 140,738,635 downwards.
GTGTAGATGACAATCAATATCAGAGGTAATATGGACATGATGATTGACGGCCGAAAGTTTTATTCAGAGGTAATATGAACATGACAAACTTTTGTGATTGTGACTCCATCGGGGACGGAGGTACACATCTGCTCAGAGGTGATATGGACATGGCAGTTTTTTGTGGACTTAACATCACTGGCGTTCTTAGAATTTAAGTACGGATGTTAAGTGTAGATGACAATCAATATCAGAGGTAATATGGACATGATGATTGACGGCCGAAAGTTTTATTCAGAGGTAATATGAACATGACAAACTTTTGTGATTGTGACTCCATCGGGGACGGAGGTACACATCTGCTATCCCGCTGAAGTGATCGTTCCCTTGTTTTTTTATAAACGCAGAGTGATGACCTTAGCATCGATTAATTCCTGAATTCTCCTTTTTAGCACATAGCAGGTCCTTGTAGGGTGATGAGTGTACCGATGGAAGAGGCAATAATCTGGGTCATCGACTTTGTCGGCCCTCTCAGGGTATCTGATGTCGGGTAGCTGAAGCTTATGTTCCCCCCTCAATATATTGAAGATTTCAACTATGTCATCTTCTTTGAAGAAGAAAGTTCCTTTTGGTCGCAGGGCTCCTGATGCCTGAGTTTCACGGTCTTCCGGGAAGATTGCCGTTGATGTATCATCTCCGACTCTCGAGGACCTTCCGTCCCTAGCCTTGGACGCTGCTTTGTTTCGTCGAGGTGAGTTACCCCCGGACACGCTGTGGTCTCTGGTCAAAGAAACTGATTCAGCAGGAGTTGCCTCGGGTGGTACAGGATTAGATTTTGAAGTTTTGGGTTTTGCAGCATATCCCAACCCGAAACGAGTTTGTTGATGGTGAGAAGTACCCTGCAACAGTGTTCGTCGGCCTTTTCCATAGTTGAGGCCTTGCTTTGATTTTAAATCATAACCCATGTTCTGTATAATCTTCAAAGCTTGTGGGCTATACCTGTGGATTTGCATTTTCCCACTCTCAGACTCGCGGAATTCTTCCTGTTCAACCGGACCGCTCCGCTTGTGTTTGAAGACTATCGGATGCTGATCATCGCGGGTAGGAGGGACAATAAAGGCTTCATTTTTATATGGTTCATACATCATGATGACATTAGATGTTGTTGCATCTTCCCATATGATCGCTCCCCGTTTGACAGTTAGGGGTTCTAAAACTTGTTTACGACTCCTGTCTTTGTCTTTCTGGATCAAATAGGTACGCAGGTCAGGAGGTTTTGCAGAAGAAGAATACGAAGGCTTGTTTCTTCTGTTCCCATCAGCGAGTATGCGGAGGATGGGCACCATGGTTTCCCCTATGCCACCTGTATACAACAAGTTGGCCATCTGGGCGGCGGATAATCCCCTGGGAGGGAGTCTTTCCGCGATCTGAGCTTGTTTTATGCCGAGGGACTGTGCTTGGCGTAACTTGGGGATTCGCTCAGTCTGGCGTAAAGCTGGAGAGGCCCTCAGTTGGCCACTAGCTTCTCGTGTAATCCGAAAAATAGGCGGATCATTCTTTTGCTGGCGTAAAGGCCGAGTAGTTGAGTATTCGCCCGCTTGCTTCCCCTTGCGGAGATCGCAGCGCTCATCTGGTTTACCGTAGAGATCAGATATCGTCCTGCGCCTGGAGCGTGATCTGTACTTCTGATTTGGTGTTGAGGCACCGTCGGAAGTTTTGTCTGTACCGCGCGAAGCGGAAGACAGGTTCCTACGCGTGGAGCGCAGGGGATACTTCTGGGTCAGCGCTGAGGCTTTGCCCGAATTTTTGTCTGTACCGCGCGTAGCGGGAGACTGATTTCTACGCGTATAGTGCAGTAGATACTCCTGGGTTAGCGCTGAGGCTTTACCAGAAGTTTTGTCTGTACCGCGCGTAGCGGGAGACTGATTTCTACGCGTATAGCACAGTGGATACTCCTGGGTTAGCGCTGAGGCTTTACCAGAAGTTTTGTCTGTACCGCGCGTAGCAGGAGACTGAATTTTACGTACGGGGCACGGAGGGAGCGATGCTACCACCTCATTGGTCGGAGAGATCGGAGAGATCGGAGAGTCCACAGGAACGGCGGAGGATGTCTTGGGCATCCACACTTTGCGTAGCTTCCTGTTGTCTTGGACGGAGAGAGAGTGAGAGCTACCCCCAGCCCGAAGCATGTCCTCGTAGGCAGACTGGTCGAAATGAACGACCAGTGTCTTCTTCACGGTTCCTACAGATACCGCATCGTGTTGAGCAATTACTTCCTCGTCAGAAGAGAAAGACGTCCCCAGCAGAGTCGCCATCTTGTTTGTGGTATTAAACGAAAGAATGAAAGTGTATTTCAATGACAGGGTTTATACGAGACCCGTGCCCTTTGGTTTACAAATAAACTTGTACAATTTGATCCTATATGAGGATACGGGAGTACAATTTATTTAATCTGGGTATAAATTGCAATAGGTGTCTGATCTGCGGTCGATCACTTTAGCCCTTGGACTACACGATGTTGAAGAAGTGCCGTGGAAGACAGGATGCAGCTTCGGAGGTTGCGAAGGAGGGTGGATACGCGATGCTGAAGGTCGTCGCTCCCTATTCCTTGCCTGAGCTCTGTATTCTTCTCTCTCTCTCTGTCTCTCCCTCTTGATCTCCGGTTCGGTGACCTTGTTCGATCCTTCTTTCAAAGTTTCGAGCTTTGATCTGATATTGGTATTCTTGGCCAAATTTTCTGACCTGGTTTGATCTTCCAAATTGTCGACCTTGTTCCCCATTGATAGGGGTCTCTATTTATAGAGTTTTGGTGACAGTGACCACTCCATCGGTGTAACAACCGAGGAGTGGAAAGTACAGCACCCTTTTACACAACGGTTAAAGTAACCAATGCCTACGTATAGATGATCTTTTGAATGAGCGTGTGACGCGGGTCCAACTAAGGGGACACAACGCGTACAATTGCTACTAAGATCACGGCGTAAAAGCCACGTAGGTAGGTATCCATTGTGTAGAAGGGGTTGGCGTAGAAGCCAAATGTCTGTCACCTTGGCGTAGAAGCCAAATAGACATAGAAGCCGAGTAGGCGTGGAAGCCGAGTAGTCGTAGAGACTGAGGGGGCGTGGAAGCCGAGCAGGCATAGAAGCCGAACAGGCATAGAAGTCGAGCAGGCGTGGAAGCCGAGCAGTCATAGAGACTGAGGGGGTGCGGAAGCCGTAGGAGCACAGATCCTGAATGGGCGTAGAAGCCGCTACGTACCGTGCCAGGGTGCTGATGTGGACGTCTTTAGCCGGAATTATGGCTTTTGGAGATCAAATCTTTGGCAGAGATTTGCCATCATCCTGTGCATTAAATGCGGAGACGTGCCTTAAGGGAAAACTGTCACCGCTCTGTGCATTTTGACGGAGGAACGTGCCTTGAGGGGACACTGTCACCGCTCTGTGGGCTTTGGCGGAGAGACGTGCCTCGAGGGGACACTGTCACCGCTCTGTGTGCTTTGGCGGAGAGACGTGCCTCGAGCCCTGTACGAAGCGCAGCTTTTGACGTGGCAGGCGGTTTGTCTTCTGCGGAGCGTAAAACAGCCCATGTTTGCCTGTGTAAAACAAGGCAGCGTGTTCTCTTTGCACGCGAAAGAGCGGTTTATGCCGGTGGTTTTTTAGTAAGCGCCGGTTTGGTGATATTTTAACCAAATCCTCTGCATTAAATGCTGAGATTCGCCATCATACTATGGAGCGCGTCCTGAGGGGTCTGCCCCCGTTCCTAGCCGTTGTTTGGGTAGCTGTGCAGCACTTTTTGTCAGGAGTCAGAGGTCAGGTTTACTGCGTGACTGGACAGTTTCTTTTCGGGAATACGAAGCGTTCCTCGTACCCTTTAACGCTGCTTTGAGAGCGGCTGGGTTTTACGCCATGGAGGCGATGAAGAACCCTGTTTTACGCTGGATGGCTCTGAAGGCCTCTGCCTACGCTGCTCTGTATCAAGACGCTGCGTAGATCTTCCAAGCATTTTTTCATGCTTCTTCACTCACAGCTGCGTACAGACCAATGCCCTCCAACTCGGTCTGAAAATGCTTCAGGGCCAATTCAGCTAAGCGAGCCCATCGAAGATTTGTAGGGGTGATCCACCCACTTGTCCGAGGGTTCGCCTTAGGGTATACTCCTCCGTGCCCCATAAAATCGTTGCAGAAAGTCAGTAATTGGACCGGCTGGAGTAGTAAGCTGTCTTCACTCGGGACACTACCCGGGTACAGTCCCCTGAATGGCATCACAGAGCCAGAAGGGCGGCTGACAAACGACCCCTGGTCAGCTCATTTCAGATGAAATATCTTCCCCGGTCGGCCGTGAAGATCGGGAGTCAACGTCCACGACATCCTCCTGGGATGTGTAGCATGGAAGAATGCCGAGATGGGATAGTCTCTCAGCATCTTGGGCAGATACAGAACCAAGCCCCCGGCAGAGAAAACCCAGAGTTCTTTCTTGGGCTTCGTTTGGGACTACTTGCCAATCATGTCCCCGAAGAGAAAAGCCGGCTTTATATATTGGTCCCCGTCGATGTACGTCAGGGGCTCTCCGTTGATCATGTTCAACAGCGTTCGCTCGCCTTGAGCTGATATCAGGATCCCCCTTCCTTCAGGATATTGGGGTCCAGAGATGGGAAATGTCACGTGGGACAAATCCTCCAGGTAGTTGGAATGCAACATCCCGGCAGCGGAACCCATCACCTCGGCCAGCGGAGACGCATGCAAGTTAACTCCAAAATGCAAGAAAGACACATCAGTTTCTATACTAGACAATCTTGCAGCATATGCCAAAAATCAACAGTCTGTGCTTTACGCCAAGACTATAAAAGCTTGATCTTTTACGCCGGAATCTTATTCCAAGGCATAAAAAATCAAGACTGGCAGTATACACAAAAAAATCTGACAGTCTGGGTTTAATGCCAGACTGCCAAAATTTGAGTTATTACGCCAAAATTGCCATCCGAAAGCGTAACACTCAAATTTTATGGTATACGCCAAGTTTCGACAGACTGTGCTTTTACGCCCGACTGCGAAAATATGGAGCTTTTACTCTGACACATTAAATATGTGGGTATAAAAGATAAAACATCTCTGTGCATCATCTTTCTCGAAGAGGATATCAGCACAGAAGACGACCTAGCGCATTCACGTACAACGTGTGCGAAGGATTTTAGTCGTTCTTTTTCATCCCAAAAGCCCTACCTTTAAGGTCGGGTTCACTGCTCGTCAGAGGGACACGTCGCTCAGAATGAAGCTCGCCTTGCCCGACGGAAGCCGCTCTCGCTTGGGCAGAAGAGCGAGAAAAAGAGTCAGTCTTCTTTCCCTTAGAGGAGGAGATCAGTTTCAGGGCCATTGCTGAAAACTCTGAATGCTCGGAGAGGAGACGAAGGAGAGAACTCGAACAGTCAAAGGCTTTCTTTTGCAAAAGACGGATGAAAAGTTTTTTTTCTGAAAACCGTGGGGTATATATAGATTTCGGATGGACTCCTTGAATCCCTAACAAAATCCCACATTTAATATTCGATTATGATTGGGGACTAAGTCAGCCTATTACTCAGAGAAGGCGGACAGTCAGCGAATTCGAAAAGTTTTCGTGCAAAGCAGATTCGTGGTTTTACGCTAAGGAGCTTTCTATGCTCGATAGCTACAGATCTACGATTTTACGCTCACAGGCTACAAGTCTATGGTTTTACGCCCGGATGCTTTTATGCTCGGTAGCTTTTATGCTCAAGAGGCTACAAACCTACGACTTTATGCTCAGAAGCTACAAATCTATGATTTCACGCTCGGTGGCTTTTACGCTCAGAAGCAACAGATCCACAACTTCACGCTCGGAAGATTTTCTTTTCAGAGGCTACAAATCTACAGTTTCTACGCCCAGATGCTCCCACGCTCAGCAGCTTTTATGCTCGAGAGGCTACGAACTTATGATTTTACGCTCATCCACATTTACAGATCTATGACTTTCTGCATATCTGAGAATACGCAGGCCAGAGTAGGCGTATATCTGAACAATTCTCAAGGCGGTCAAATGCAAGAGTTCACACAGAAGATACTCCTTCTTGACCTCAAAATATCCCAAGTACCCGAAGCATATAGAGTTCAAACATTAAAAATTACTCTTCTTCTTGGGTCGATTGGAGGTTCATCCAGAATCCAGTCTGAATATTTCATCTACAGTTCAAGATGGCAACTTAGTTTGGCAGCCATTTCTCGCCCTGTTCCAAGGAATTCTCGAGAAATCATTCTTGAAGATGATGGTCTGAACAAGAATTCTGTTTATCAGAAGTGACAGTTCAGAATTCTACGCGGTTCCTCATTCCTAACAGCAGGACAGTTCGAATACTCGAATGCTAAGCGGCTTTTTACGCATCGTCAGTTATGCGTAAAAGATAGGACGGGACCTAGCACTCTTTCTATCAGAGTCGGCATAAAGTTACCAGACGTGTCAAAGCTACACATATTCAGACTTCATCACAGCAAAGTATATGGCAAAATAATCATATATACAGAAGAGACGATTTTATTAAAACATGATTACATATGAGAGAAATCCATTCTACAAAGGGTTTTTTCTTCATTTTTCATGATTACATATGAGGAAAATCCCGTCTACAAAGGATTTTCTCATCGTCATCGGAAGGCCACCCCCAGAATCTGTTCTGCCAGGTTCTCGTATGAGTGGAGATCTTCATCCATCTTCTCCAGCAGTTAGTCAGTTTTCGCAACTGACTAACAAGAAAATGATCAATGGCGGGAGGATACAAAACTGGGCCTGCCTAAATTATGCAGATCCCATCCTCCGTACGCCATGACAGATTGAGTTGAGGTATTTTACCCAAATCAATACTCGAAGACAGGGCTAGTTTGTCTTCTTTCGTCCACGAACGACAGGAGAAGATACAACTTGCAAGCTGTGTGGTCAAATGAGACCCTTCCTCTCTCCTCAAGAACCGCCATACAAAGTTGCTGATTATCCCGAGCAAAGGAGGCTATGATATCCTTCCATGATCCATCGTTGCAGAGGATATTTGCTCGAAGACGCCATCTTTTTCAGCTCCTTACATGCTAGAAGAACATAGTCTTCTTCTTCCTCCAGTCGATCCGACGAACTCCGGCGATCATCTCTGTGTGGTGAAGGAAATATGGGAAGAACAGGTTAACTCCTCAGCCTTTATATAGGCAAAAAAGAACGCACTGAATCCCAACAAATCCCCAATAAATTTGCCAAAAAGTCAGCCTTGAAGAACGTGTCAGACTTGACCGTTTCATGCTTCATTCAAAGCATTTCAAAATACGAGGAATTTTGAAAGCTTTGAAGGGGGTCTTGTAGAAGCATGAAAAATATGCTGGATAGCTATACGCGGTATGTTGATGCTTGGGCAGCGTAAAAAGATGACTTCAGAGCCATCAGCGTACAACAGAGCTTTTTCGCTAAATACAGCATAAAATATAAGCTCGAGGACTATCCGCGTAATGCAGTATGTCCAGGCTGCTTCAGCGTAAGAAGGGTGCTACATCATCTTTATGGCGTAAAACTCATCCGCTTTTAATGCAGCATTGAAGTGTACGAGAAATGCTTCGTATTCCCCGAAATGAACCTGTCAAATCATGCAGTGAACCTGACGTCTGACTCTTGACAAAGAGAACTGTACGATTACCCAGACGACGGTTATAATGATGGTACAGCACAGCGACCCAGGCTGTCGTTTAGTGCCATTTTCTCGGCATAAACTGCTTTTACGCATATAAGGGAATACGCTGCCTAGTTTTACACAGGCAGACGTGAGCTTCTTATGCTACGCAGAAGACAAACAGACTGCCACGTCAAAAGCTGCTCTTCGTACAGGGCTCGAGGGACGTCTCTGTATTTAATACGCAGAATGGTGACGGATCTTCGAGACACGCCTCTACATTTAATACACAGAATGGTGACAGATCTTCGAGGCACGTCTCTGCATTTAATTCGCAGAATGGTGACAGATCTTCAAGACACGCCTCTGCATTTAATGTACGAAATAATGGCAGATCTTCGCCATGCCACTGGAATACGCTGTCTAGTTTTACACAGGCAGACGTGAGCTTTGTATGCTTCGCAGAAGACAAACAGACTGCCACGTCAAAAGCTGCTCTTCGTACAGGGCTCGAGGTACGTCTCTGCATTTAATGAGCAGAATGGTGACAGATCTTCGAGGCACGTCTCTGCATTTAATGTGCAGAATGATGGCAGATCTTTGAGACACGCCTCTGCATTTAATGCGCAGGATGGGGGCAGATCTCTGTATTTAATGCAAGAGTTTTGATTATATCTCCGAACGCCATAATTTTGGCTAAAACGTCCACATCATCACTTTGGCACATTACGCCATCGGGCTATTCTCAGCTATGGGAGCACGTTGTACGCTATCTCCTTGGAATACGCCAACTCAAGCCACACTTGCATTGGCGCGTATTAAGGCTATTCGGTCCAGAATTCAATCAAGGCCTCAGTCAGGGGAGGAGGATCAGCTATCTTCTACGTCAGCTACCTTCTACGGCCACTCGGCTTCTACGCCCACTCGGCTTCTATGCCTACTCGGCTTCTACGCCTGTTCGGCCTCTATGCTGGTTTGATAACTCTTTGGCTTCTACGCCAGGGTGACAGTTATTGGCTTCTACGCTAGCCTCTTCTACGCGGGGGATAACTACCTATGTGGCTTTTATGCCGTGATCTTTGCAACAGTTATACGCATTATCTCTTAATGAGACACGCATCACACGCACATTCAAAAGGTCATTTATACGTAGGCAACGGTTATTGTAACCGTCGCGTAAAAAGTGCTATGCTTTCCACTACCCGACTTCTACGCCGACTAGATGGTCACTGTCACCAAAATCCTATAAATAGAGACCTCTATCGACAGAGGTCCGAGGTCAAAAACAAGGTGGAGAAAATTAAGGTTAAAGATTCCAAGATCAAGGGAGAAGGCCAAGGAACTAAGAGTCGAAGGGTCTTTGAGAGAGAAGAATCCAGAGCTCAGGCAAAGAGTAGTGATCGACGACTTTGGCATCGAGCATCCACTCTCTTATGCAACCTTTGAAGCTGCTTTATGTCTTCTACGGCACTTCTTCATCATCGTGTGGTCCAAGGGACAAAGTGATCGACTGCAGATCAGACTCCTATAACAATATTTACCCATATTATAAATTGTACTCGACATCCTCGTATAGGATTAGTTGTACAATCTTGTTTGTAAACCAAAGAGTGGGTTTCGTATAAACCTCATTTCCATATCTTTCATTTATTATCAAACAGTGTATGGAAAAAGATATAGGCCATCTCTGAGGGAAAACTTGTAGACGCCCAAAATACATACACCAAAACCAGGTGTACACAGGGCCTTTAATGTGCAATCGGAAGAACAACTGATGTCATTGTGTGAGTGGAAAGAATTACAAATATCACTCCCCGTTCCCGATATACGTATTTGGAACATATTTTTATTTTAGCATGGTTGAATATGCATGGATACTAGACCCATTCTTTGGTTTAACCTGGTTTCTGGTTTATTTTGTGGGTTGATTAAACTCATGAGAGTATTTGGTTCAACCCTCAAACCCTAGCATATATAAACCAACATTTCTTTCTCTCTTTTCACTTCTTTATTTCTTCCTCTTTCTTTAGATTTCTCTCCCTATTTCATAGGCAAGTACACATTGCATGAGAAATAGAGAAAACCTCCATATTATTGTTCTATTATGTTTATTATGTGTTTCTAAGTACTTTTAGTTCTTGGAGTTTTCTGTTTTGATGGATGGATTAGTGTAGATCTATATTTCTAACTTAGGTTTTTATTAGGTTTCATGAGTTTTCTTGGTTTTAATCTATTAAACTTGTGTCTTTGAAAACTACTTTTTGCTACATGTTAGATCTTTCAATTTAGAGAATTTTGGCTTTTGGTTTACCTAATTTGGACTTAAGATGAGGTTTTTATGAAGAAAACAAAATTTTAGTTATGGTAAGTTTTGCCATGACTGAACCTGCTGTTGGAGAAGACGAAGTCTTCATACGACCAGCGAGCTATGCGGTTAAGAGTGCTATACGGCCCGAGAGGGTTATGCGACTGAACTCTTGTCGCATACTAACAGTATGTGTCCATCTTGCTAGACGCATGACTGCTGATCTACACAAGTGTCCTTGAACACTTTGTGCATTCACTTGTTGGACGAATGAGAAATTTGCTAAGTCCAAAGACACTCTATGCGGCATGACTCTATACGATATTGACTTATGCGGCAAGCAGAGCATGCAGCCACCTTCTCTTGGATGCATGAATCAGAACTTTGGCACAGCTTTGGCGCATCCTTGGTGCATCTTTCTATCGTTTTGTCTTTTCTTCTCGACACACTTTATGTCACATCAAACTTTATATCACATCATACTTTATTGTCACATAACTGACACTTTATTATTTTTTGTCGCTTCATCACTTGCCCCGAGGAGTAGACGTTAGCCTTAACTTCATGTGACATGACTCTATGCGGCATGACTCATGTGGCATGACTCTATGCGACATGACTCTATGCGGCCAGGATTGTTATGTAGCCAGGATTGTCATGCGGCCTGACTTCTCATGCTGCCAGGATTGTTATGCGGCCTAGAGACCCATGCAGCCCTGCTTGTTTGATCGAATGTTTTCTTAATTCATGTGACCCAATGTTTAATTGATAAATGGACTCGAATATTGTATCAGTGCTGATACTACTATTGCTTGATAATTATTCATGTTTTCATGTGCATCGAGGTATGACACATCGTGTCATATATTAAGTAATTATATTTGGTTTGTGCATCAAGAATGCCTCCAAATTCCTAAATGCGTGATATTATAAATATGAACATTATTTTTCCAACACGGGCATGATAAGAGAGTCGAACTACTAAAGCATGGCTAGGATATTTAATTATTTGAATGTTGCATACACGCTCGGGTGAATCCAGATTTGACTTCTATGGATTCGTATCTAGCATGCATGTACCTTGTACGTTATCTTAAGAAGAATTCTCATGTGACCACGCCTTTAGATTTCAAATACAACCTAGGGCTAATTAGGTAATAAAAAGTGGAAGTAATATTTGGAGGGAACGGTATCCCGAGATCATGCTAACAAACATTCCCACAGAGATTCATTCAAAGTGCGTTATGGGATGGCCACCACAGATACTGTATATCATCTGTCTTAGTGGAGTGCAGTATCTGACTTATTATAATACCGAGCCACTATTTCAATATAGGAATATTGGAACCGCTAATACCGTATTTTAGCGTAGTGGCCCTACGGGGGACTGGTGTATTTTACAAGTGCTTATTTTATTATATTGGTTCGGTTAGATCATGTTTAACACTTGCTTGATCTGAGGATACTTATTATGCATTATTCTGAGATAACCTCATACTCCACAAAATAGCAAGCCGTACAAATGATTGGCCGATATAAGAAAATAGAATTATTTGTGATTGGATTAATTCAGCTAGTAGCCTAGGGAAATAGATTATCATAGTGTTAGGGTTCAACCCTTGTCCTTGTTCTTGTAGGGTTGAGCCTTAATGCTAGGATATGCCATGTACCCAAGTTACGATACTGAACCTATGTAATATTATATTATTTTTCTTGGAGTTTTGTTTCTCCATTTGGTGCTTCCCTTGTGGTACTTGTATTTGGGGTCTAACCCCACTGGTTTTGCATGGCCAGGTTTTAAGCCAATACTTGAGGATCTAGCATTCTTTTCCCCAACTTATGGCTCGCACCAGGACTATGGTTGTAGGGGATAGCGAGTGGATTTTTTTTCCTGCTCGTCTTTCATAATTACTTCTTTTGGGCATTTATCTACCGACACATAACTCGTCTGGACATTAGTTTTCTTACATGATTGTATTAAATCAGACTACAGCTGAATCACTGTCATGTACTTTTGCTACTTTTTTAGCTTCTTATTTTTGCACAGCTGGACTCCAGAATATTTTGAGAAAGCATTTGGGACACCTTATTGCTTATCATATATGCTCTATGCTTACTATTTATTGTTTGAATGATTGAGACACGGATGTTCTTGACCATAGGAGACTTGATTATAATATGCACCCCCCTGTCTTATATATCCGTGATCGTCGTACGACTTATAGTACCTAGTACGGGATAGCTGGCCATGTCCGTCTCCGTATTTCGGTTCTGGGGAGTGACAACAGCTATGGTGCAAAATTCAAGGCTTAGTCTAGTCTTGTATCATACTATCGTTCAACCCATGCACAAAGATTCAAGTCAAAGCGATATCTATCCTAATACGTGATGTGCAGTCATTGTAGGGAACACTCAACCCATATATATTGAGCTATGTGGGGGATTATTGGTATTTTTGCCTTTGGACTAGTAAAGATAGTCTCATATTGGCTACACCACTAAGTGGGTATCTCAATATAATACTTTGTGTGAGTTGAGGTATGCACATAGGGTATGGTGGGGCACATGGGTGCCATGTGGGGGTATTTTCCTATTAGAAAAAAGGATTAACTCCTCATGAAAGCATTTATCCTTTTTGTCATGCTCTTGGAATTATTTCCATAAGAGCTAAGCCCCAAAGTGGCTTAGCAACTCAGACTCGAACTCGGGTTCAAGGGCGCAAAATGGTGCTTTGTTGGCGCACTTTGCACTTAGCACGTCAGTATCATCGCAAGGCGCTTGTGCGCTGTTGTTGCGCTCATACGTTCGTTTTATGCGCGAGTTACTTGTGCGTATTGCATGAGCGGGCGCTAGACGGGGGCTGAGCCAGTGTGGAACGACGCTGAGCAGGCTATACATTAGGCTGTGATTGTGGGATATTAATTTTATATATTGGCTTTTTAGTCCCACATCGGAAAGAAGAGGAGGATGGTCTTCCACCCCAACACATACTTGTTAGAAACAAAAATTAAAAATTCTATTTGGTAAAATATTTTTATAACATAACCATCACTGACATCTAGTACAACTAAATACTGACTCGTTTGTCCGACACACACATTCTGATGCCACCCCAACACATACTCGTTCAAAATCCAACCACCTATCACCGGATTCCCGACCCATCACCAGAGTCCTACCCCAACCTATACTTCAAAGCTTCGGTAGAGGTGGCTCTGTAGGAAAGTAGTTGTAGACTGCTTAAAGATTATGACTTTCTTTTCTGAAAAGGATCGACCACAATTTTAAGTATTTATAGAATTAGTGTCTGATTCATGAAATATTTTGTGTCGAGCTTGGTGAACTGGATGGTAATATACTCAATAGTCTTTCTCGTTGTATATAAATAAAGGCCGAGCTTGGGCCTGTATTTTATAACTATTGCACAATTCTTATGCAATTTGTGACGAATTTCCTCAAAGTATTAATTCATACATGATGAGGATGTTCATAAACTATTTATAAATAAATCTTTGTCTTTGTTAATTATTGTTCTTTTTGCCTTTCTTATGTGCTTTTATTGTCATGCCCCGATTCCGTAGAATTGATAGTCGTTCCCCGGGTGTGACGCCGTGCGTGCCTAGGTTGCACAACGCACAAGGACAATATAATTTTATATAACGAGCACATATTCATAGTACGCAGATAATTGAACATAATATTAAAATATGGAAAAGTTTTCTTTATTGATAATGAACATCTGTTAAAAACTCTTGAATGAGTCAGATATTTGCCTCACGGGCTTACAAAAGTGGACGCAAAATGAGATAACTGTCCAGTGTATTACATTATTTTACTAAAACTTCAAAGCTAAAGACACCTTCGGGCGAAGCTATCAACTTTCCATGGAGCTGTATAAAGTATGTGTACGAGCTTCTGAAACTTCAAAATGTTTCTTCGAAGGCACGATCATGGTATGCCGGTAGGTGGACTAGATTGGGATGTATCTCTAGCTCCTTGCAGGATTGCCTTGGCACGGGAAACCTATTGCAATGAGGGTCAGTACATTGATATGCACTGGTGAAGGCGAGCTAACCCAACTATACCAATCAATACTTGTTTATGTGAAGCATGCAAGTTATTATGTAGTCTTTCTATCTTGTCTTAGTTCAAATTTTAAGCAAGCAATGGATATTAAAAATTATTGAAATAAATATGCCACCGCTCGGTGACTTTTACCTGCCCGTCTGAACCACCTGCACAACACTTACTATAACCTTCCCTGACACAAAGATATAGTTAGCTTGCATAGTTTAAATATGCGAGGGGATCACTGGCACATTGCCATAGTGGACGAGTTATAGTCTCGGGATAGAATGACATGCAACACTTGGAACAAGGGTATTTTAGGCCATCCCGTCCGAAGCATGCATCTATCAGGAAGTTTCGTTCGGATCGGATCTGTGCCAGTTCCCCTGCAACCATCCCCAGGAAATAATACCTTGTGCACAAGTTGTCCGTGACCAAACAAAGTCTAACTAAGTTATCGATCGAGGCAATTTAAGGCAACACAAAAATGAGACAAGTGACATAGCATGGTCTATTTTGCATAGTCTTCCTGTTCAGTTTATTTCATAGTAAGGTGTATTCCATACATAGCACAATAATAGAAGAAGTATGTATTCTAACTAGAATTAAAACATAATGGAAGAACATTCTAAACGAACTATCATGCATCAAAGAAACCATTCATAAGTTGATTGACAAGCATTAAGTAATCCAAGTATATTTTATTTTATCTTGACATCTTTTAGTTATTATTATAACATCTGATAGGAACAATCATGAAGGCAAGATTTTAGATGTGAAGACTTGGAAGAAGGATCAACTAATCGAATTATAGCCACACACAAGTTGGTGGGGAGAGGAAAGGAAAGGAAAGGAAAGGGGTGCATCAAGACTCCGCTCGCGCGACACCTACTACACGATCACCTGCATTGCCGCTCGTACGGAGGTCTCGATACATCTTCGTGCTTATTGTATGTGAAGTATAACTCACATAGTGGGCTTCAATGAGTATCTATTTTTTGAGGTTTGACTCGTTAGGAACATAAAATATTTTCTTCACCCACATTATTCCATCCATGCTCACCGCAAAGTTGATCGCCTTTTCTACTAAGATAAGCTTACGCATCTTCTCTAGGAATAGGTCGTCCTTCTGAGCGGACTTAAATTTCTCCGATAGGTCTGGTTCTAGGTGCAACTGAGCTGCCTGCTCCTATTTGAATCTGATTCGGAGTGTAACGTCCAAACTTTCCAAATCCCTTCACAGCCCGTCATCGATGGCTAGGCTCCCAGCAAACACTTGACTCAGTGCATCAGCTACAATATTGTCCTTGCCCGGTATATATCTGATCATCAAATCAAAGTCGCTAAGGAGTTCAAGGCAATGCCATTGCCATAAATTCAGATCCTTTTGAGTATAGAGGTACTTGAGGCTTTCATGGTCTGTAAAAATTTTACACGGTACGCCATAGAGGTAATGTCGCCAAAACTTTAACGCAAAAACTACCGCTGTTAGTTCTAGATCGTGCATTGAATAGTTCCTTTCATAAGACTTTAACTGCCTCGATGCAAAGACTATCACCTTGTCCCTCTGCATAAAGACACATCCCAAACCCTTGCCTGAAGCATCGTTATAAGAATTGGTGCTGAGATGAGTCGTTTCTTTAATTCTACAAATAAAGCTTCGTAGTTGTCCGACCATGCGAACGTTACTCATTTCCAAGTGAGATGAGTCAGAGGTGAAGCAATCCTTGAAAATTCATTTATGAATCTCCTGTAGTAGCCCGCAAAACCAAGGAAGCTTCAAATGTCGCAGGCCAACTTAGGTCTCTTCCACTCTATGATGGCTTCAACTTTCTTTGGGTCGACTGAGATACCCTCTACAAAAATGATATGCCCGAGGAAAGATATATTATCCAACCAAAATTCACACTTACTTCGCTTCGTGAACAACTTATTATCTCGAAGAGTTTGAAGCAGCATCCGCAGGTGTCCTGCGTGTTCATCCTTACTCTTGGTGTACACTAAGATGTCATCGATGAATACCACCACAAACTTATCAAGGAATGGTTAGAACACACAGTTCATCAAATCCATGAATGTGGCAGGGGCATTCATCAGTCCGAACAATATGACAAAGAACTCATAGTGGCCATAACGGGTACAAAATACAGACTTCAATATATCCTCTGGCTTGATCTTTAATTGGTGGTAGCCAAAGCGAAGGTCTATCTTTGAAAAAACTGATGCCCCTTGTAGCTGATCAAGGAAGTCATCGATCCTGGACATGGAATACTTGTTTCGGATAGTGACCTTATTAGCTCCCGATAGTCTATGTAGAGTCATAATGTCCCATCTTTCTTCTTCACAAACAGTACAGGCACGCCCCAAGGAGACACGCTTGGACGAATATACCTACGATCAAGTAGTTCTTACAGTTGGTACTTTAACTCCTTTAATTCTGCAGGGGCCATTCGGTATGGAGATGTAGAAATCGGTTGGATATTTGGGAAGGTATCGATGTGAACTCGATTTCTTGGTCCGATGGCATGCCAGGTAGTTTGTTTGGAAATACATTAGAAAATTTTGCCACAACGGAAAAAGACTCAATGTTTACACAATCCTACTGCTTGTCCCGAACTGACGCTAAATATCCCTCGCACCTAGAGTATAGCATCCGTCGAGCTGACATTGCAGAAATTACCATGCAGGTCTTCGACGCTTCTGCTGCTGAATTACTTGTGTAGCAGAATTTGGCCTCTCCAGGTACACGAAAGATGACCCGTTTAGCTACACATTCAATTGTTGTCAAGCAAGCACTAAACCAATCCATGCCCAAGATGATATCATAATCCCGAACATCTAGGATTAACATATCAAGCGACAGTTTTCTTTCTCTAATATAGACATGACCTCCCTGACATACTAAACGAACATGTATTTTTTGTGCTCGATGGGGTGCTATCACTAAGGTCTATATATAACGGTGTCATCACTATCTTGTTTTCCACGACAAAATTCATGGATATAAAGCTATATGTATTACTAGAATCAAATAACACGTGAGTATGTATGTTATTGAAAAGCAATATACCTGACACAACGGTGTCCAAAGAGAGGGCCTCTTCTCGTGTCAAAGTGTACACCCGACCTTGAGCTTAACGACGCTCTTGTTGCAGTACGGCTCAGTTGGCTTCATGCACCAGAGAATAATTTGGAGGTTGAGGGCGGAGCTTAGAGGGGTGCAGACAGTTCTTTGATTGGAGGCCTTGACCACCACAGTTGAAGAATAACCCATTCTTGAAGTAAAAGTCGTTGATGGTGTGCCCTGGTTTGTTACAGTGTGTACAATGTAGTCCCGCATTCCCTTTTTGTTGACCGCCATTATTTGGACGCTTTGAAGCATTTTTTCTTTCGTGTTGCTAGGGCGCTTGTGATTGGAAGTATGCACAACGCCGACAGCAACCGAAGGATACTGCAGTTCGAGAGAAAGGGCATGATTTAGAACTTCCCTCATAGTCAGGTATTAGGGAACGACCATGTGTGCATGGATGGTAGGTTATAAGCCGCCTTCAAATTATCTTGCATAACTCACCGCATCAGGTAAGTAAGAGCTTGTAAATTTGGTGAGCCAATTGAATTCAGCGGAGTATTGCTTTACTGTCATATTTTCTTGCCTAAGGTACACGAACTCGTTCTACTTTTGCCAATGAACGGGAGGGGGTATGAACTCCTCTTTAAACATGCTACGAAAGGTAGCTCACGCAATTATCTCGTCATCAATGTCTGTGGAGAGTGATCTACGATGTACATTCCACCAATTGTGTAGGTTCAAACAAAGATGCAATTGGGCATACTTAACTCATTTTTCCTCAGGTACTTCAAGTAGTTTGAAGTAATCTTTAAGCTCTGCCAGCCAATCTAGAGCCATGACCGGATCTTTAGTTCCCCAGAAAAGCGTGTTGTATACCTTCTTAAAGTCGACAAAGTCGAAGGTTGTCACTTATTCTTCTTCGGAGTTTGAGGCATTTTGACTTCAGGTGCTGGTTGCTCCACGATGTTGTTGCTATCGTTGCGGAATGGTTGTAAGCTAAGGCTGAACGATCTGCTACAGGATATCTACCTGCTTCTATTGGACTACAAATAGGGCTTCTAGATTCCCTTCGAACTTGCTATGTCGCTCTTTCACCCGCTTCTCGGCTCATACATGATGAGCCTTTTCCCTCTGTTGGCTCACTTTAAGCATCCGCATCATTCGCTCAATTGGATCGATAAGGGGCATAGCTCGCTGGCTTCCAAAACTTCTCGAGGTGCCGGAACTACTTTTCTTTGCTTGTACCTCTCCTTTTGCTAGCGCTGATGCTTGTGCTTGAGTCATTCCTTCAAAAGAAATTAACTTGTATTAGTCTCATAATGTAGGATGGACTCATTGTATGGAATGTATATCATTTTTGGCCAAACGAGTTCAAGAGTTCGCATAGGGAATATGTCGTTAAAGTAAGTTTTTCGATATGAGGGTCAAAGAAACTTAAAGTTTTGCTCTGATACCAATATGTCATGCCCTAATTTTCGTGGAATCGATAGTCGTCCCCTTGGGCATAATGCCATGCGTGCCTAGGTTGCATAACGCACAATGCCAAGGTATTTTTGTATAATTAGCACATATTCAGAGTACGCAGATAATTGAACATAATATTGAAACATGAAAAGTTTCTTTATTGATAATGAACATCTTTTAAAAACTCTTGAACAAGTACATATGGTTGCCCTACGGGCATACAAAAGCAGATGCAAAATGAGATAGCCGTCCGGTATATTATATCCTTTTACTAAAACTTCAAATATATAGACACATTAGGGCGAAACTATCGCCTTTCCACGGAGCTGCATAAGGTATGTGCATGAGCTCTTAGAACTTCAAAATGTGTCTTCGAAGGCACGATCAGGGCGTGTCGGTAGGTGGACTGGATTGGAAAGTCGCTCTAGCTCTTTGCAGGATCGCCTTGGTACAGGGAACCTGTTGCAACGAGGGTCAGTACATCGATATGCACTTGTGAAGGTGAGCTTACCTACCTATACCAATCAACACTTATTTATGTTAAGCATGCAAGTTATTATGTAGTCTTTTTATCTTACCTTAGTTCAAGTTACAAGCAAGCAATGGATATGAAAAATTATTAAAATAAATATGCCACTGCTCGGTGACTTCTACATGTCCGTTTGAACCACCTGCACAATAATTACCATAACCTTCCCTGATACGAAGACATATTTAGCTTCCACAGTTTAAATATTCAATGGGATCACTGGCACGTTGCCACAGTGGATGAGTTATAGTCTCAGGATAGAATGATATACAACGAATGGAATAGGGGCTTTACAGGCTATCCCGTCCGAAGCAGGCGACTATCAGGGACTTTCGTCCGGATCGGATCGATGTCAGTACCCCAATGATCGTCCGCAGTAACTAAGACCTTGTACACTAGTTGTCCGTGACCAAAAGAAGTCTAAGTTATCGATCAAGGCAATTTACGGAAACACAAGCACGAGACAAATGACATGGCATGGTCTATTTTGGATAGTTTTCCTATTCAGTTTATTTCATAGCAAGGTGTATTCCATACATAGCACAATAAGAGAAGAATTATATATTATAACTAAAATTAAAATATGATGGAAGAACATTCTAAACGAACTAGCATACAACAAGGTAACCATTCATAATTTGATTGACAAGCATTAAGTAATCCAAGCCTATTCCATTTTATCTTGACATATTTTAGGTATTATGGTATCGTCTGATCGGAACAAAAAAGAAGGCAAAATTTTATATGTGAAGACTTGGAAGAAGGATCAACTAATCGAATTATAGCAACTCATAAGTTGGTAGGGAGAGGAAAGGAAAGAGGTTCATTAAGACTCCGCTCGTGCGATGCCTACTGCACGATCACCTGCATTGCCACAAACAAATAATTAATACCTCTTCTCCTCTTTCCAAGCTCAAAATAAAAATGAAGTTCAACGAACGAAAGCAATTAAATCCAGCAAAATCGTTCAAGAAAATAAAAATATGAAAACTAACTTAAAAGCACGAAAGCAATAAGACGACAGCAAAAAATAGGCAAGAAAATATGAAGAGAGAGGTCCCTCTTGACTCTGCCTCTAAACTCGTCCTTGGAGCACGGTCCATTGAATATGAGAATCGATTCTGAAGAAGACAATCCATAATGAGGAAAATGTCTTGATTCAATCTATCCCGATCGAATGATACCGAAAGTATTTTTTAACCGCGCTCCCCGAAAAGGGGAAACGGGGCACCACACTTATGATACAGTATACATTCAATGTCATATCAATGAGGCATAGCGATTATGAAATAATGTCTGGTTTATACTTGTAAGTCAGTATTGTAAGCGAGGCACTCATATTTGTCACTCGTTCCTAAACCTGGTTCTTAGTTGCATGCCCGGGGCTTTTGTTAGTCAGTTCCTTTATGGTTATCAGCTTGTAATATTTTTAACTTCATGATTTAGTTCTATTACTAAATGTTTTATTAGCCTCGTATAGATGAACTTATCTAGCTAAAATGATGATTCCAAGAGAGGTCAAGTGGCAATATGTTGAGAAAGAAAACATAACTAAATTGCATATAACTTGCAGGTGATAACTCTAATAGCAGTCTATACATACTGGAAATACTCACAGATTAAGGGCATTGGTTGGGGTTTGGGCTGGAGTTATTTGGCTCCACAACATCATTTTCTTTGTTCCCCAAGACTTGTTCAAATTCGTCATCCGCTACATTTTAAGTGGAAAGGCTTGGATTAACGTCCTAGAGGAGTGGGTTGGTTTTGGTTTTAATATTATAACATCTCATTTTCAACTAATTCTATATCCTCCTTTTGTTCCTTCTTAATCATTTGCTACTTTACTTGATCAAGCTCATTGATATTATTTCTTGTATTATAGACTATTCACTTCTAAGAAGGATTATAGAAAATAGGAGGGAAGCACAGTGGACTATTGCACAGAGAATACTTCATGGCCTTTTACCTGCTTAACCCGTACACCTATTCGCTGATGCAAATAGCTAGCTATCTAGAGCTCTCGGTGTCATAATTCGCACCCGGATGATCGGGCATGAGTACGTGGGTACATCCAACCTATGCCACAGCATCAGCGATAGAACGTTGTCTAGGTCAAAAATACTATCTATCCATCTCACACAATAATATATGTAACTTTTTAATGATATCTCAAGCCCAAACAGAGGACAAGATGACAATATAATGATAATCAATACTCAATCCCAATATCTATAAGAAAGATTTGGCATGATATCAAATAAGGAAGGAAAAGTCATAAAATCTCAAACGAGAATAGACACAACAAAATATCCATGTCTATGAATCTAGCAACAAATCACTATAAGTCTAAATACTAATAACAACTCAATGTCTAAGCTGGAGACAGATCTAGTATAATAAAATAATACTAGCTACGTGTCTACCATAACTAGTTGGGTCTCCTCTATAACTAGTATTGGATCCTCCTATACCAAGGGTGCTACCTCTACTAGCTCTCCATCCAGTGGTCCATAATATGTTAAACACCAAGTCTCTAAATAATTATCTGAAAAATATATCAAGTCAGGATTGGAGCAAAGTACAAAACTCTAATAGCAGTTCAAATACATGGTAAAAACTATAAGAAAGTAAATAGTAATAAACTAAATGATGAGATAACAAATACAGTATCAGAGTAGGATAAACAGTAGAAAAATAAGTAGACAGATATAATATGGCCATAGAATATTTTATGGAAGTAAATAGGAAAGACTGTATCTAACTGACTAAGTGTTTTTAAGTATTGCTTTTAAAATATGATCAATCATTAATGAAGATATACGATGTCTATAATAGTATGGCTCAATCATACAGTAAGGTATAATTAGCTATCAATCGATGTCTATGATAGTACGGCTCAATAACATACGTGATTAGCTATTAAACAATGTCTACGATAGTACGACTCAATCACATATGTGATTATCTATCAAATAATGTCTACGATATCTAAAATGGTTGATCATATATCTGCTTAGCACTCCCCTGCCCCGACTAGTACAATGGATCCAAGTCACGATACGTCATGACATGATAATCACGATGCATGGTCTATAGTACAAGCACGATTATCACGATCTATATAATCACTGAGATATACAAGGTAATCATGATAGAGTAATATCTCATGATGGATATTCACTATATACCAATCCGTGTAACCATCATATCAGGAATCAAGTAAGATATCACTAAATACATGCATTATAATAACTAATAAATAAAAAACTATCAGAGTATGTAATCACCTGAAATTTGGTGTGAAATATCAAACAATATCTGTATCAGTGCCTCAAGGACCTAAATATAAAAATCAAGTCAAAATAGTATTTTGGAATTATAAACATTTTATACTAACTTTGTCATGCCCCAGATCCAGAATACTGGAGAGTGGGGATATGACTTAGCCAACCACACCTTGTGGAATACCTAAGTAACCCACAATGTGTTAAGGTTGTCTAGAGATAAGAGGGTGCATACTACAATCAAGTCTCTTAGGGTAAAAAACTTCTCTATCTCAATCATTCAAAAAACTAGCAATAATATAATATTTTAGAATAAGCCATAAGGCATCCCAAATATTATATCAGAATATTTTTTAGAGATATGGCGATACAAAATGATGTTCCAGATGTAAGATCAAAGTATACATGATAGTGAGTCAGCTGCAGTCTGAATATATACAGTCATGTAAAGAACTAGTGTCTATATTTGTTGGCTAACAGGTACCGGTTAGCTAAACGCCCCAAAAAATATAGTTTATAAAAGATGAGCAGTAAATAAAGGAACCCACTCGTTACCCTCAACAGTTATTCTTCTGGTGTGTGCCATCAGTGAGGGTGAGATAAGCTTGATCCTAAGGTGCTAGCCCTAAACCTGGCTATGCAAAACCAGTGGGGTCAGACTCCAAATAGCAAATACCATAAAGAAAGCACGAATTGAAGAAACAAAACCAAAACTATAGTATAAAATGCATGAGCCAACAATCAATGGCATATATCTCATCCATGACATGATATGATACCCCTTTACTAAACAAGAATTGGAAGTGCCATATCGCATCAAGATAGAATACGTTCCTTGATTATTATCAAGCTAGAATAACTCTGAGTCGTAGTTTCAGTCCATAGCCTATTGTAACACAACAACATAACCCAACAATCAAACAAGGACATGAGTTGAACCATTATGCCGCAATATTCTATGTCCCTTATTCCACTTAACAAAAGGCACAATACACAAACAGAGATACAATATATGAGAAATAATATAGCTTCAGTCCATGGAGTATCGTAACACAATGACGCAACCCAACAACCAAATAAGAACATGAGTTAAATTATCATGCCACGATAGCCTACTTTCGTAGCTAGGCACATATTATAAGTAATTTAAACGGCAATCATATATTACGGCTCGGTATGTGATCTCTAGGTTATCCCAGTAATGTAATATACGAGTATCCTCGGATCGTGCCATGATCAAGCAGGGTTGGCTGAACCATTGACATATAAGCAAGAATACATATAAAATTGCACCAGTCCCTTATAAAGGTCCTGAGCTAATTAATAATCAGTAATAATTTCAGGCATTTTATAGAAAAGATACTAGCTCGGTCTTATATTTAGATCAGATACTGCACTCCACTAGTATGGTTGATATACAGTAACCGTGGTGGCCATCCTTTACTCCCAACTAATTTTGGGTCGCTCGACATGCACGATCTTGAGATACCATTATCTCTCAATGCACTACCAATTAAGTTGCTTAGTTAACCCTAGGTTAATTAGAATCTCATACCGTGGTCACATGAATATTCTTTCTTAGATGTCATACCATAAGTACGGGTACTCTTGATACGAACCTATATTATCACTCAAAATTAAATCTGTATTCACCCAAGTGTGATACATCAATCAATACTATATAGTAATGGCTAAAGTCACTGTCCAACTAGCAAATCTGTGCATGAAAATAATTACATATATCACGTAGTAGGAGTCTGTAGCACGATGACTCACTATATATCAAGTAGCACTCTTGGTGCGATCAAGTATATTAGTACGGATACAATAGTCAAGACAGGAACAAGTTCTAGTATCAAGATCATGGACAAATTATCAGGTAGCAAGTTATTCAGGATTATGATAGTCTAATACTGGTAACATTAATTTATTACTTTATTATATCGATGAATGAGGTAAGAGTAGTTCGAGAATCCCTCGAGATCTGATCCACATCCCTTAAACCAAAAAAGGATCAAGGTTGTAGAATGTCACCTGAGTCGAACTATGCCTCTTATTCTATCCAACGTATAATAAGATGATCAAGGAAAAGTAATCTAATTAGCAAATAAAATAGCTAGTGCATATAAGGCTACATGTACAGGGCTCAAGTCAGGTACTTAGTCAATTTAGCATATAGTCATAATTAGGTCATTAGGTTCATATACATTCAAGATCAAAATACAATACTACAAGAAAAATGACTTTTCTTGACGGTTTATTTCTTGACAGTCGTAAAAAATTGTCAAGAAAAGGGGTTATCTTGACAGTTTTAGGCTTACGTCAAAAAAATGTACTTTTATGTTATTTTAGCAAAATTATAGCATAATAGTTGACGATTTTAGTGGAACCGTCAAGAAACACCATTTAATTTGTTGACGGTTTGGTGATAACCATCAACTATTATTTTTTTTTTTATAACAATCAACTTTTGGCTGTGCGAAAAATTTGGCACAATTTTTTCAGCTATCATTATTGTTCATTTTTGAAAATTTAGATTTTTGTTGACGGTTCCAGAAAAATCCATCTAAAATAAACTTCTCTCTCCCCAAACCCTATCCATTCTCCTCTATATTCTAGCGTCTTTCTCTCTCCTTGAGCCCTCTCTCTATGCTGATGAGTTTCTCCTCCCATCGGAAATGTCTTCCACTCCTATTTCTCTCTTCTTCCTCCTCATCGTCTTTCTCGCAAACCCTAACCCTAGATGTGTCTCTGCTTCGAAAGAGTTTGATTTCAATAGGGAAAACCCTAACCTCCTCTCGATCTTGACATGTGATATACTCGCGGGTGCGGTGAAACTTTAGCAGGACAGTGTCACCCTTCTCATCGCTAAGGAGGTGGAGGCCCCAGATCAAGACCTCTTCTGGCAGTGGGGCGGGAGGTTCATGCTTCGCGATGGTTTCAGTTTCGGCGGGGGCCAAAGGAACGACGGTTTCCTAGATCCCATTGACGGTCTTGGTGCTGTCATCTTCCTCACTAACAACGACCTCCGCCCCACCGCCAAAATGGTGCCCCTTACACTAACCAGATACGGCCTTCACCTCGGAGCTGTGTCGAGGATTGACCGCATTGAATTCTTCGGAGAAACCGTTGGCAGGCCTCCGATTAGTTGATGTCCTATTTCTCCTTTTGGGAACAAGTAATCGATTTTATTTTCTCTCTATCTCTCTGATTTCTTTCTGAATTGATTCTAAGGAAACAAGTAAGAGTTTTTTTCCCTGGCCATGTAAAAAACAACCATCCCAAACCCGACCTCTTCTTCGAGCTATGGATTCGACGTAATTAGTACCGATCTCCCCCAGATCTTGTCCGCTCTTGTCCGCCATGAGCTCTCTCGACCCGCCTAGAGCTCCGGACTAACACTTCGATTCCCAGGCTGAGATCCCATATGGACCTGTGGCCGACCAGCTCCGCCTAATACCGGATACCCATCCTCAACTGGTCATCGAACTCGGGTGAACTCTGATGACCATTTCCCAACCATCATCTTCTTCGTCAGCGACTGGATGGGTCGACTCTATGCTCAAGAGCAGCCGATCCTTTCATTTGTGAGTCCTTAAAAGTTTGATCTCTTAGTTCCTGTGAAATCTTCTATTTGCAATCCGGTTCATTTAGTTTTGATTAAACTCTGCACACCAGGTGCTCGATTATGATTAACAGTGAGCAAATATCTTTGATATGGGAAGTTTAGTGACTTTGCGTATCCCTAAGCTCCAGGAACTTGAGTAGATTGGTAAGATGCTTGATTGTATGCTTCATTGAATGGGTTCTGGAATACTTTTCAAGCCTTATCCTTTATTTGTTTGATATGCACTAATTTGTAATGTTGTTAACTTGTTGATATATGTGTTCTTATATGTACATTTGTTCAGTGGTATGCTTAAAGAATCATAAAGGTAGCATCCTTTTCAAATTGCCCTTTTATGTTTTGATACCTTGTTCTTTCAGAAAAATCAGTACTTATGGACTGTTCAAGATGTTTTTGTGGAAACTTTAATTACATAACAAAATAATTTGGAAGGATGACTAGTCGTGTATTTTTAAAAAAAAGACATGTCTAGTTGACACTTGATAACTTTTATCAATATTATAAAAATTATAATTTTAAAAATTTTAATAGTTAATTTTTGGTCATTTGTTTATTGTGTTACTTTGTTTAGTCTGATTCTCGTCCGTGTGCCTCATTACTTACTAATATAGCATTTCTATGTTATACAAAAAAATAGCATTTTCCTTTACGCTTTCCTATAAGTAGTCGAGTCAAATGAGATTTTAGGGTTCTTGAAGGATGGATATCTGAGGTAAATGGTCCAAATGATTGACAACTCCAAAGAACGAGATATTATAATTTTCCACAAAAAAAAAAATCAAAGAAGCTTTTAGCCTTTCTTTCTTCCCAATTCTTATGGGTAAATATTCTAAAACCAGTGCTCGCTTTGTTTTTAGGAATTTGCTTTAGTCATGCGAGGGGACACGTTTAGCAAATTCACAAATAAGTGAGGAGTCAATTTGATATATGTTCCATGTGAGTAAAAGTGTCAATCTTCGGGTGTATTAAAATCTAGATGTGTAAGTATACATGTGTTGTGAGATATGAGAGTGTGTATCAATAAACCAGTATGCAGGTTTCTTCGGGTGCATGTTCTGTGTGTGTTCTAGAATTTAACATCTCGAGTGTTAGGTGCATAATGCAGGGCAAGTGCAAGTATTGATCTGGGTATCAATGAGTGTATAAGTGAGTATCAGAACCATGTTGCATAGGTGTTGCAAGGGAATTTCCTATCTGTTCACTACAGTGAACTAAAACTTCCTGCAGGAAGTGCAACAGCATGCACGACCTCTGTAGAAAGTACAGCAAGTCGTGCAGTAGCTGCTTGCTGGAGCAGTATCTGCTTTCTGCAGCAGTACACTCAGTAAGAGAAGCAGTAACAGCGTGCAACAAATTCCATTGTAGATAAATGTGAAGAATATGGTGGTATCAGTGAGGTAACTCATTTTATATATCTTACTGAAACTCTTTGAGTATGGGATTATGAGTATCCTTCAATATTTTGGCCTTGTGGCTGCATTTGCTCCAATTTAAGAACTGATATACATAATAACCATTCTTAAGGTAAAAGGGCATTCATAGCTGTTGTCGCTGATGACAATGGCTATGGTTTAGCAAATACAAAGGCTCTTGCAGCTTTGGGTGCTAAAATTCTTGTTGGTACTTGGTACATGGGTCCTTGTATGTGCACTTTCTCAACTCTTTTAGAAATTGAATTTATTTAACATCAAGAAAGGTTCCTTAAATTGAGATTTTATTCTTCAGGCATTGAACATTTTTGAGACCAGCTTACTATGTAGAAAATTTGACAATTCAAGCATGTGTGCACACTTTCTACTTGGGTCTATCATTTATTTTTTATCTTCGATAATCAATTCAACTTGTATTTCACCATTACCATGATTTTATGCATTTTAGGTTGCCAAATGGTTCTCTAATGGATATTACAAAAGTTTATCCACTAGATGCGGTCTATGATACCATAGTGGATGTCCCTGGAGATGTAATATGAATACTTCCTAAATATTCATCTTCTTGGCAAGATTGTCTGATTTACTAATAAATTATTATATGGATTAATTTTTTTTATGTTTAAAATAACAAGCAATATATTGGTGCTTCAAATTGGACTGTGAAGGTATACTAATTTTTTTACCAATTCATAAATTATTTCCTTTGCTACAATATTTTTTCTAGGTTTAGTTTACAATATTGACCATTTTTCCAATGTCATGTATCTCCATCTGAGGAGGACCTTAAGTGTGTTTCGAAATCAAATTCATAACTTTAAGTTAGGCATATTCTGTTCTTTAAGCTTTATTTTTCACTTTTACCAGGAAGTAGCTGAAACTGTCAAGAATGACTTCAGAAGCATTGATATTCTTGTGCATTCTCTTGCCAATGGTCTAAAGGTACTCCATTTGCCTCTTACTTTTCTTACTCTTGATAATTGTTATATTATTCTAATTGTTTCTTTAACAAGGTCACGAAACCTCTTCTAGAGACTTCCAGAAGAGGTTACCTCGCTGTAATTTTTGCATCAAGTTATTCCTTTGTTCCCTTACTCCAGAACTTCCTTCCAATAATGAATCCAGGTATGCTTTTTGTTACATGGATTTTTTATGTTTCTTACCCTACTTGATTAAATTGCAATAGAACATTCAAGTATAATACCACCCGAAGCCAAGACATACACAACTGCAATCCCGTTGACTCCAACACCCCCCCGCTTTTTACCCTTCCTTTGTATCACCATCTTTAATGTATGCTCTTATGTTGTATGTATACTCCTCTAGAGAAATGTATCCATGTCTATATTCGTGTTTGACACATATTTGACACAACACTTCCCTACATTCACGTCGGATATGGTTCAACCATGTCTAGGCTCCAAAGCGACATGGTTGAAAGTGGTTTTGCATGGTCTTGATCATGCCATAACATATTATATATATATATATATATATATATATATATGTATCAAATATTTTATAGAACTTTTTGGAACCTAGTTAATACCTAAAAAATAGAAACATAAATATTGTTAAAACCTATATATATAAATATTTTTTCATGTGTATCAGCCTACCCCAAAATTTTAAGATAAATGCTCTCTTGTTGTCATTGTTTATTTTTTTTATGTGTACATACAACTGTATCCATACCTTACCCATATCTAAATTTCTAGAAAATATTGTATTCTGAAACCGCATCGTGTCTGTTTTTTATCTTGTATCCATGTCTATGCAACCTAAGTATATTCTTGGTATACCCCCTTCTCAAATATCAGCCATCTAGTCCTAATATGTACATGATATTGCTAATCCTAATCTTTTTTGGTACCTGACTTGTCGAGCAGATACTTTTTAGTATCTGACTTGATCGGGAAGCAAAGTCTAGCATGTCAACATACAGGCCTCCAAGGTTAGTCCAGAACGTTCCAATGTTTCTATTTCTCGATTTTTATATGGGTATTTGAGAATGGCAAAATGAGGTCAGAAGTACATTTTTTATATTTGTCTGTACAATATAAATATTTGCTCAGTTGTTCTATTTAGTTGATGCGGATTAATATATACTAGTGACAGGAGGGACTGAACTGTGACCATTTTCATATATTTTTGCACAAGGTGGAGGAGGTAGAGCTGTTAGCAGGAAACCAGTTTATAGTGGATGTGCAGGTATGTTTATATTCTATACCTAGGAAATACTTTTGTTCCATTTTCCATGTACAAATGTTATGTTGCTTGGGATTAGCTAGAGGGATAGTCTTTGAATTACCAATTTGGTTGGTATCTTCTTGATCCATTATTTGCCTTAAAAAAAACCAAATGCACATGACCAAATGACGAAAAGCAGCATGATGCTGCTGCTATAGTTGCCACTGCCTTTCTACCTGCAATATAACTATGTTGATACCTATTGATAATGTTGCTACCTGCTGCTTTGCTGCCTGCAAGCAAGCTGCCTATCCCTAATGCTGCAACTGCTAATGCTTGCTACTGTTTGTAGTAAGTTCTGCTGCCAGCTGCAGTTGCTTATTCTACTCCTGTAGATGCCTGTTGCTGCTTTATTTTTATTTGTCTGTACAATATAAACATTTTCTCAGTTGTTCTATTTAGTTGTTGCAGATTAATATATAATAGTGATAGGAGGGACTGAATTGTGACCATTTTTATATGTTTTTGCACAAGGTGGAGAAGGTAGAGCTGTTAGCAGAAACCAGTTTATAGTGGATGTGTAGGTATGTTTATATTCTATACCTAGGAAATAAATTTTGTTCCATTTTCCATGTTCAAATGTTATGTTGCTTGGGATTAGCTAGAGGGCTAGTCTTTGAATTACCAATTTGGTTGGTATCTTCTTGATCCATTATTTGCTTTAAAAAAACCCAAATGCACATGACCAAATGACGAAAAGTAGCATGCTGCTGCTGCTATAGTTGTCACTGCCTTTGTTGCCTGCAAAATAACTCTGTTGCTACCTATTACTAATCTTGCTACCTGCTGCTTTGCTTCCTGCAAGCAAGTTGCCTATTCCTAATGCTGCTGCTGCTAATGCTTGCTACTGTTTGTAGTAAGTTCTACTGCCAGCAGCAGTTGCTTGTTCTTCTACTGCAGATATCTGTTGCTGCTTTGTTTCACTACTGTAGCTATTTGCTTTTACCTAATACTACTAAGTTAAATGTAGAAAAGTCAAATCTGTGCACATATCAGATCTGACACACACACACACACACACACACACACACACACACACACACACACTTGCCCTCACTCTAATTTGGACAGAGAAGGTATACATATATATAATATTGGGTACTAACACTTAACTCTTAATCACTTACAATGGTACACATATTACACTTGTGCACACAACACTCTCACTGCACTTACAGGTACACACATTGGATTCTGCAGTACACACTACACTAGAAACTAGAGTGTATGTTGGAGCATTATTTCTCATAATTTTGCTATCCTTTGTAATATTTTGGACTTAAATTTGCTCCATAACCAAGAGATGTAATATGGAACAATTTAGCTATCCTTTATCATCTTTCAGCACTTAAATTTACAATATATGTTAGAGCATTAATTCTCATAATTTTTATTGTTGTTCATGTGATGATAGTTCAAGGAATTATAAAGTGTAAGAAATTAAAAAAAGTGGTTCCCTCCAGCAAGAGTAGTGCAGCTGATGTAAGTTATAAAAGCTTTGATTCTATATCCATGTAAATCTTCTTCCTTATTTCTACATTATGAATAAATTTCTATTTTTTATTGAATGCATATCGATTTAAGTTATTCTCTTATTTTCTTGTTCCTTGTTCAACAAGCTCATTAATACAAAATTTTTAACTTGTGCGAAAAAAAACATCAAAAATGAAGGTTGTTGTGATGGGATGTCCTTTGGGTTGAGACGTCATTCAAAACTAGGGTAGGGCTTTGGGGCTGCTAGTCTTTTTGACCAATCCTTTGTTCGAGAATGTAGATATTTTATGGTTTACTTGTATATATAGGTTTTAGATGTTTTAGATATTGTACAAACTCTATATTTTGATTTATTTGGATATGTGGTTGGATGTTTATGGTGTACGAATGCATTTTTGTTGATATAAAAATTGTGTATTATAGTTCTTTGATGTTTGTGATATTCTAGAATATATTGATATTATGTGTGTTTGGTATTTAGCAAATAGAAGCATATAATATATTATATAAACAGGTTTCTCTTGACGGTTATAAAATGCCAACAAAATATTATTTCTTGACGGTTTTTCTCCGTCAAGCAAGAGCTTTCTTGAGGGTCATTACCCGTCATCTAGGCCACAGTCAAGAATTTTTTTTATTTACCTTGACGATTTTTTTGCGCAGTTTTCTTGATGGTTTATAACAATCAAGACAGTTTTATACTTGACGGATTAAAATCGTCAAGAAAACCAAAAATAGAAACCATCAAGAAAAGTATCAACTTTTCTTGACTATGGCCTAGATGACGGATCCAAAACCGTCAAGAAAAAAACCATCAAAAAAAGCCATTTTTCTTGTAGTACAAGTCATCCACATCCTCACAATCATTCAACCATCGTAAATTTTAAACCAAGCAAAGGACCTAACGTGCGCAGGAAATAGTAGGCACATAAAGCAAGTTGGCACACAAACACACAGAAGTAAGGTTGACGCAAGAACTCACAGAAATAAGTTTGGCTTACTTTCACAAGAAAGTACACGAGCTACAAAAGGGTGGCGCACTTTGTCATGTTAACCAACACAGAGCACTTGACAAAAGAGCACGGGCAAGAATAAGGCTTTCTTTCAAAGAAAGTGCACGAACAAGCTAGCTAAAAGACAAAACACACAATCCGAGGTCAAAGTTCGACAGTCGAGAAACTCGTTAGTCGAGGAGCACACAAATCAATAAAACAAAAAATGAGAAACTAACCAAAGCTTCGTCCTTAAGGAAACAAAGAGGGAAAAAAATGCACGAGTGGGACAAACGTAAGAAAAGTGCGCCGGCTGACAAAACATAGAAAAAGTGCACCAGATTGCCAAACACGAAGAAAATGCTCTAACTGACTGTGGAACACTTTCTCTTGGTTTCCTAGGGAGAACTTTGACTAAATACACACCAAAGTGCGCCAATTGGATTTTCTCTCGAAAGTGCACCATATTGCCAAACGCGAAGAAAGTACTCTGACTGACTTGGTTTTCTCACTTAGAATTGATGCTCTTACTGCTAAATATGATAATTTATTTTTCACCTCTAAAAAGTTAGAGATTTGATTGGAAAAGCAGGACGTACAACCTACTACTCAGTCTA
This sequence comes from Iris macrosiphon, assembly GCA_036927795.1. NCBI lineage: Eukaryota > Viridiplantae > Streptophyta > Magnoliopsida > Asparagales > Iridaceae > Iris > Iris macrosiphon. The sequence continues at coordinate 140,705,875 of JAYESA010000019.1, read as the reverse complement.
ATACGAGAAATATGGCTAAACAAAATAGCACTCACAATAAGACACCAGCAAGCAAACTAAATGCTCCGCACTATCATGCATGTAGAACACAACATACTTCACATAATCATGCATTTTATTACAAATATCCACGCAAGACACGTCACACCACTTCACATACTCATCCTTCTATACCCAACACAAATTATGCTATATGTCATTATTATGGTTTAAAAGGACACATTTTACATCAATGCAAGGCTAGAAAATTGGTTGATATGAATATGTATAAGTTAGTTCATAAAGCTAACAAATATGGATCCAAATCTTGGATACCAGAGTCTCTGCCTAATGATGTAGGTAGAACGCTTTGTGTCAGAATTTAGCACCGAGGAGAACGTTGGTGATTGCAAAGCTACAAGGGTCATCTACCAAAAATTGTACCAACATAAATATGGCTACTTGAGCCACTTTGGTAACATGCTAATTGATTTTTTTCTTGAATTGCTATAATTAAAGAATCTAGCATGTCTTTTATTAATATCTTTTAGTCGGTATTTATTTAAATTAATGAGAGATCTGATACTAGCATGCTTAGTTATTTTTTTGTAATTACTTCTATTCGGCATAACTAGTTGATCAGCCTCACTGATTAGTTCACACTATGGAATCATTTAATATGACACAATTGTCTATGCATGCTTTATATCTTTTAGTAAACTTTATTCGTCAAGAATTATGTTTCTAGATTTTAATGTTGTATGATGTTATAATTAGCATATATACCTATTAAATATAAGTTCTTTAAAGTTAAGATTACTTTTGGGTATAAGCCAAAAGGGTCCTTCTGTCAAAAAGGCGTAAATAGCCTAAGAGATACTGTACTTAAGTGTCTTCGGACCACCGCTAGCTGGTCAAGAATTATGTCTGCATCTAGATACCTTTATGATATGCAAGGTAACTATTCAAGACAATGTTATGGTATAGATATTATTATTCTACATGATTTCTTATATTTTTAGTCTAGATACTTACTCTTTACCACATGATCATATTATATGCTTTATACTACTCACCTTGTCTTCATGATATATACTTCATTTTCGGGGGAGCCGTAAATAATATATTTTGACAAAGTAGGAGAAATATGATAAATATGTGCATATTTCCCAATGTCTCATGTACTACGGGGAAGCTTATGCACAAGTACAAGATTCGGTAATCTCAGTTGTCTTCTATTACGGAGGAGCTTCTTTTTGATCATGTCAACATGGAAGAAGTAAGTTTAAATGTGTAAGTATATGTTTAAGTATTATATGTATAGTAATTTGTGTTTATTAATTTTGATATACGCATCGATTATATATGTCTTAAACTTAACTGATTTGCCATAATAAAAAGGGGAGATTGTTGGCACAATGTTTATGTTAAGTTTTTGAATATGACTAATCGATTAAGTTTAGCATTATGGTAATTGATCAATCACTATAGTATCTTCTGCTTAAACTTAGCATTGTCCAGATATATAATATTTGCTTCTGTATATTTTCTTGTTGGTCTAACATGTACTTGCAGAAAGCAATAAGCAAGATCAGCAATGGACATATGCTATATGACTTATCTGGAGCCTCGCACTTGGGGTTCGAGGGGCAGCGCCCCTCATAGAGGTTCAGGAGCGAAGCCCCTGAAAGGTATTCAGATTCCCATATCTGGTTATCTTTGGACAACTACCGTCAAGAAAAAAAGCGTCTTCAAGTCATGAGATATTTCAAAATTTTGGCGTCATTAGTGCTCTTGCTTTTTATATATAATCTGTTATTTATTAGAATTTAGGATTGATGTAAGCTGAGTCACACTGGAAAATTAAAGTACCTATACCCAGATACCCAGTCTACACAAATAAACCATTGAACCTATCCACCAAATCAGGCCACATTCTTTCACAAAGTCTACCATACTTAGCAACCAAACGCGGGCCAAATTTGCCCTAAATTTTCATCGAACTCGGTTACCCTTTTGGTGTAAAATCAACCAGTTTAATTAGCTCCTGATTTCTTGGCCTCCAACGTTCGAAATTCAAATATCCCCTATCGAATTCTGGCCAAACTCGGTTTGATAATAACTTATAAATAGAGTTGTATTTTTTATATTCTTACTCACTCAACCATTCTCAATCTTTCTATTCTATAGTAATTAACCCTCAGAGCCTAAACTTTCTTATCACTAAGACCAACTCCCAAGCCTTCTAAGTTCCAAGTGCGATCTCGGTCTAGAATTCTATAGAGTTGTAAAGAGCTTGGTTCATCAAGTCCCTCTTCTGTATGAAGTTGCGAGCCATCGGATCAAAACTCATGGTGTGTAAAGTTGCGAGACTTCGGATCAAATCTCATGGTATAAAGAAGTTGCAAGCCTTCGGATCAAAGCTTGTGATTCACTATTGAAGATTATAGTGGATAAAACTCTGAGCTTGAGTTCTCGGGACTAGACTAGTCCTCGCAGAGGAAAACCTGTATACATCGTGGTGTTTGCGTTTTGCTCTCTCTTACTCTTACTTATTTACATTACTGTCTTGCATATACACTATTAGGTTGCACTCTGCTTAATTTTTAATTGGGTAGATTATTCCGCTGTACTCTATTCACCCCCTCTATAGTTGCCATATACGGTCCTTCATACCCACCATAGAAAATTTTTGTCCTCGGAATTCAAAGTCAAGTCTAGCTAGAGATATCAAGATAAGCAATAAAATAAGTATAAGCAATCTACACATAAAAACAAATAACAACACAAATAATAAAGTAATGCAAGATTACCTCACACGAGTGCTTGATGATCATGGCATTAATGATGCAAAAAAATACGAAGGAAATATACCTTATGAGTCAAATATGTGAGGGTACCGGGACCGAATATCATTATCACGCTCCCACGTTGACTCCACCAAGGAGTGATGGCCCCAAGCAATAAGAATAAGATAGATAATCCAGTTCTTGAGTACCTTTTTCTCTGATCCTGAATAGGCATGGGCTACTCCTCATAAGTTAAGTCAGTACCAACGACTAACTCAGAGTGGTCGAGAAAATAACTCGGGTCCGGGACATACCTACGCAACTGAGACACATGAAATACATCATGTACTTCACAAAGCGAAGGCAGATGGGCATGAGGATAAGCAACATACCCTACCCTCTCGAGAATATCGAACGATCTTATATATCGCGGACTAAGCTTTCCGCAAACTCCAAATCTAATGACTCCATGGGTAGGCAAAATTTACAAAAATATGAGGTGGCCGACAGAAAACTCTAACGGCCTACGATGTTGATCTCCCCAATGACGATGACGATCTTGTATAACCCGAAGCGGGATCTACTTAACTACTCCAATCGTTTGAGTGATCACTTCAGGCCCCAACATCTTTCGTTCACCAATGCCATCCCATGCCAAGGGTTATCTGCACTTCCTTTCATACAATGCCTCAAAAGGAGCCATATGTATGCTGGCATGTTAACTGTTGTTTTACGAGAATTATACTAAGTGAAGATGACCCTCCCAAGACCCACCAATGTCTAAGGTACAATCCTGCAACATTTTTTTTCAAAGTCTGGATCATCCTTTATGATTGCCCATCTATCTGGGGATGATATGAACTAATGAATCTCAACTTGGTACCTAAATGCTCGTACAAGATTTTCTAAAAATGAGATATAAAGCGAGTATCACGATCTGATACTATACTCGCTGGGACTCCGTGCTGCCTAACTATCTACCGCATGTATATCTCTGCTAACAACTCTATTGACTGTCCTAATCGGAAGGAAATAAAATATTCTACTTTCGTGAGTCGATCTACTATCACCCAAACTGTATCACGTCTAGTTGGGTATCTTGGTAAACCGGTCACAAAGTCCATCGTAATGTGTTCCCACTTCTACTCCGGAATAGGCAAGGGTTGTAATAATCCTGCTGGTATCTGTTTTTTTGTCTTCACTTGCTGATATATGAGACATCATAAAAAGAACCGAGCTATCTCTCTTTTTATTCTGTTCCACCAGAAATATTGCTTGATATTATGGTATATCTTCGTGCCTCCGGGATGAATAGAATATTGTGAACTATATGCCTCGATCATCACTTCTTGTCGAATATCTCCACTTGGCACACAAAGGCAGTTTCTAAATCTATGTGTTCCATCTTCGTTAATTCTTAATTCCTTCTTAACACCTGACTCACATTCTGCCCTAAGCTTCGGAATCTGGATGTCTTTCGTCTGAGCTGACTTGATCCTTTCCACCAAAGTTGACTGTATTTGAAGACTGACTAACACAGCCGTCTCTTGAGGTAACACTACTTCGATGCCCATATCTTGAAGATCTTTTAGAATGTGCTTCCGAGTTGTCAAAATAAATGTGTTTTCGTTCCTACTTAGATCATCTGCCACCATATTTTTCTTGCTAGGATGGTACTAAAGTGCCATATCATAATCATCAAACAACTTTAGCCACCTCCTCTATCTCACGTTCAAGTCCTTTTGAGTAAATATGTACTTCAAACTCTTATGATCTGTGAATATCTCTACATGATCTTCATATAGGTAATGTCTATACAACTTGAGAGCAAATACTACTGCTGCTAATTCTAAAATATGTGTTGGATAATTTTTCTCATAATCTCTAAGGTACTAAGATGCATAAGTTATCACTCTTTCGTGCAGCATTAACACACACCTGAGTCCCTTCCCAGATTGATCATAATAAACTATGAATCCTCCCGATCTTACTAGAAGTATAAGAATCAGTGCTGATATCAATTTCTCCTTTAATTTCTCAAATGTTGCTTGGCACTCTGCCGTCCGAATAAACTTTACCTCCTTGCGGGTTAAATTAGTCATTGGTGCTGAAATCCGTATAAAGTCTTCCACAAACCTCCAGTAATATCTTGTTAATCCCAATAAACTTTGCACAACTGCTACTGTCTTAGGGACTGACCAGTTCTCTACTACTTTAACCTTCTTGTGGTCTACTGATACTTTTATTCCTGATATGATATATGTGCTCCAAGAATGACACATTATCTAACCATAACTCAAACTTACTGAGTTTAGCATATAACTAATGCTCCCTCAGAACTTGCAACACCTTCCGAAGATATTCTTCATGCTTTTCTTCACTGCTGGAGTAGAAAATAATATCGTCTATGAATACCACTACAAATTGATCTAGATGTGGCAAGAAGATATGATTAATCAATTCCATGAATATTGCTGGTGCATTAGTCAATTCGAATGACATAACTAAGAATTCGTAATGCCCCTATCAAGATCAAAATATTGCCTTCGGTATGTCTTTCTTCCGGACTCTTACTTGATGATATCCAGATCGAAGATCAATTTTAGAAAATAATCATGATCCGCTCAATTGATCAAATAAGTAATCAATCCTAGGCAGTTGATACTTGTTCTTCACTGTTACTTCATTCAACAGCCTATAGTCGATACATAACCGTGTCGACCATCCTTCTTCTTTATTAGAACCACTAGTGCTCCCCATGGTGATACACTAGTTTGAATGAACTTCTCCGCCCTTAGTTCTTCCACATATTGATACAACTGGTTAAGTTCCATTGGTGACATCTTATAGACCTTGTTGAAAATTGGTTATGCTTTTGGCTTCAACTCTATGCAGAACTCTACTTCTCTTACTGAGGGTAATCTTGTAAGCTCATCCAAAAATATGTCAAGAAAATTTTTAATTACTTTGGGGAACTGATCTTTAACTCCTGCCACTGCTGTAATACCACCTTCATGCTGGCCCTTCACCATTCTATTAAAGAAAAATTCTTTCTTGACCGGGATGTTAAACAACACTCCACCCCTACGATAATCTATCGTCGCATGACTGTATCTCAACCAGTCCATGCCTAACATAATATCGAAGTTACCCATAAGGAACTCGATCAACTTTGCAGGTAATAAATGCCTGCACACTACGATTGGATATGCTAAACATACTCTACTAACTCCTACGAGTCTATTACCAACGAGTATATTCAGCCTCTGGCAATGCCTCGAACTCTAATCTAATATGTGTCATAAATCATGCACATACAAATGAATGTGATGCTCCTGAATCAAATAATTCTATGGCAGCAAAAGATATAACAAGAGTGTTACTACCACCACGTCACCTGATGCCAAGGCCTCCTACAGAGATAGGATAAAAGCTTTCCCTTACCCTTGCGGTGCTTCTTGTTATTGCCTATCTTGAATATGCAGTTGTGGCCTCTACTGCCTATATTGCTGATTCCTCTGCTGGTTGTATATCTGAGTTTGAGTCGGCAATAGACGATGAGCCAATGGCGTGATCGCCAGTACTGGTCCCCTATACTGAGATGTCCCTGGTGTTGGCTGTATTAACCGCTGCGCCGGTCATTCAATCCTCTGTATCATAGAATAATTAACAATTCGATGATCTGTACTGCCACATCACAGACACAACCCATGTGCTGCCATACACACGTCTCGTATATGGCCTCCCTTGCCATAATATGTACATTCAACTAGGGCTCCCAATCGTTGTTGCTGTCGTTGCCTTCGCTGGTTTGGCCGAGATGGTACTAGTGTTGCCGATGCTACTGGCCTCCTTGGCACTGTGTCATAAATACGAACGCCAGGAGATGGTATTGACGTTTGTTATACTGGTCCTCCTCCTCCACTCTGTGCATAAGACCTCTTATATCCTCCCTTCCTTGATGCTAACCTCTGCATTGTTAGCTCGTGTCACCTAGATGCGATCAACACTTCATCAAAAGTCGAGTAGTTATGGCCTTCTAACATTCATTGAATCTTCAGATGAGGTGCATACTGGAATCTCATTTTTCTCCCTGATTTTGTTGTTACTATCGTCAGAGCAAATTTGCTTAGCTTGCAGAACTCTGTCGCGTAGCCATCCACTGTCCTTCCAGACTGTTTGAGGTTGATAAATCTCTGTTGTAGCTCATACTGTGCTACCACTACAAAATACTTAATCGTAAAATGGGCCCTAAAGTTGTCCCATGAAATTGGTCGTCTGAAACCAACTTATTTTGCTACCCACCAATCTCTAGGAAGGTTCTGGAGCTGCAATCGGACCTGATCAACTTGTTCCTCAGCTGGAAACTTTGCCGCTGTCATATTTTTTAAATATTCTGAAGCCAAGCGTCTGCGATAATGGCGTCTTTCATGTCATCAAAGTACTTGGGGTTGAGTCGGTAGAACCTCACTGATGTCCCTGAGTATGTTCTAACACTTCTTTTCAAGGTTGTCTGTAATCCTTGGTTCAACAAGATATTCTGCTCCTGCTGCTGAAGCTATTAATGTTGTTGCAATGCCATCATTCCTCGTATAATTTCCTGTAATGCCAGGATATCAAGTGCTACTGGCACTACTGGCATGACCAGGGGTACTAGAGCTTCGGGTACTTGTTGCTCCTCGTACTCCTTTACTGGTTCTACCCTGATCTCTCCAGGATCAGGTATTGCTTCTCGTTGGGGGCCCACAGATCCTTGCCTGTTGAAACTATTGGTGCTCCGACCACCGAGGCTGGAGAAGCCCTAAGAAAAAGGACAAAATGTAAATCAAGAGCATGACAAGAAAGGATCGTGGAACCAATGGTACGGAGGTCAAGTTAAGTTTTGAGGAGATATGTTCAGGATCTCAAGGAGGACCATGTTTGATTGAGACATCCTATGATCAAGCCATCCCACAAGTCAGAAAATAAAGACAGACCTTCATGGGCCACCACTAAAACCTTCTCACGCCCTAAATCAAGAATATTAGAGAGCGGGGGAATGACTCAGCCAATCACACCTTGGGAATACCGAAGTAACCCGTAATGTGTTAAGTTTGTCTAGAGACAAGGGGTGCATACTACAATCAAGTCTCCTAGGGTCAATAACTTCTATGTCTCAATCATTCAAACAAGTGGCAATAATATAGAACATATTAGAATAAGCAGTAAGGTATCCCAAATGCCACATCAGAATGTTCTTTAGAGATCTGATGGTACAAAATGATGTCCCAGATGCAAGATCAAAGTATACAAGACAGTAAGTCAGCTATAGTCTGAATATATACAGTCACGTAAGGAACTAGTGTCCAGATTTGTTGGCTAAAAGGTGCTGGTTGGCTAAACACCCAAAAAAATCTAGTTTACAAAAGACGATCAGTGAATAAAGAAACCCACTCATTACCCTCAACATTCATCCTTATTGTGTGTGCCATAAGGGAAATATAATCTTGATCCTCAGGTGCTGGCTCTAAACCTGGCCATGCAAAACCAGTGGGATCAGACCCCAAATAGCAAATACCACAAAGGGGGCATAAAATAAAGAAACAAAACCAAATCTATAGCATGAGATACATGAGCCAATAATTAATGGCATATGTCTCATCCATGACATGATACGATACCCCTTTACCAAACAAGAACATAAAGTGCCCTATCGTATCAAGATAGAATACATCCCTTGATTATGGTCAAGCAAAAATAATACGCGTCATAGTTTTAGTCCATAGCCTATCGTAACATAACAACGAAACCCAACAACCAAACAAGGACATGAGTTAAACCATTATGCCATAACAGTCTATGTCCCTAATTTCACTCAACAGAAGGCATAATACACAAATAGAGATACAATATAGGAGAACTAATATAGCTTCAGTCTATAGAGTATTATAACACAATGACGCAACCCAACAACCAAACAAGGACATGAGTTGAATTATTATGCCACGATAGCCCATTTTCCTGGCTATGAACATATTACAAGCAATTTAAACGGCCAAACATGTATTACAGCTTAGTATGTGATATCTGGGTTATCCCAGTAATGTGTTATATTAGTATCCGCAGATCAAGCCATAATCAACAAGAGCTGGCTGAACCAATGATATTTAAGCAAGAATTCATGTAAAAGTTACACCAGTCCCTTGTAAGGACACTAAGCTAATTAATGATCAGTTATAGTTCCAGGTTTTCTATAAGAAAGATATTGGCTCGGTCTTATATTTAGATAAGATACTATACTCAACTAATGCGGATGATATATAGTATCTGTGGTGGCCAGCCTTTACTCCCAGCTAATTTAGGGTGGCTCGACATACAAGATCTCGAGATACCATTCCCTCCCAATGCTCTACCAATTAAGTTGCTTAGTTAACCCTAGGTTAATTAGAATCTCATGCCATAGTCACATAAATATTCCTTCTTAGATGTCGTACCTTAAATATGGACGCTCTTCATGCAAACCCATATTCACTCGAAAGTTAAATCTAGATTCACCCAAGTGTGATGCAATAATCAATACTATCTAGCCACGCTAAAGTCGGTGTCTAACTATCAGATTCGTGCATGAAAATAATTATATATATCATGTAGAAGGAGTATGTGGCACGATGGCTCACTATATATAAAGTAACACTCTCTGTGCAATCAAGTGTGTCAGGGCAGGAACAAGTTCTAGTATCAAGATCATTGACAAGTTGTCAGGTAGCAAGTTATTCAGGACATGATAATCTAATACTGGTCACATTAATTTGCCACTTTATTATATCGATGAATGAGAATAAGTATAGTGGAGAACCCCTCAAGATCAAATCCATAGCCCTTATACCAAACAAGGACCGGAGTTGCAGAATGTCACCCGAGTTGAACTATGCCTCTTATTCTGTCACGACCCACACCCGGTGTAAGGTCAAGAGTACGTTGGTACGTCCAACCTTCATCATAGCATCGATGGTAGAACACTGTCTAGTTTAATAATACTATCTACACATCTTACACATAATATATAAGGTACTTGTCATGCTATCTTAACTCCAAATGGAGGACAGTAAGATGAAATGATAATGGTAAACAAATACTCAATCACGATAATAAACTAAAGGAAGATATGGCATGATATGAAATAGATGGAAAGAAATAAAGTCGCAATACATCACAAGTCCAAGTCTAATCTCAACACAAGATCTCAAATAATAATATAATGCCAACGTCTAACTGACATATACAATCGTATGAATAAACTAACTATGTCTCATCAACTGCTAGTACTAACTCAACAGGCTCTACAGGTGATAACTCAACTTGTTCGCCATCCTGTGGCCCATAGTTTGTAGGACACCAGTCCACTAATGAATCATCTAAAAAATATATCCAGTCAGGATTGAAGTAAAGTACAACCCAAATAACAGTTCCAATATTTGACAGAAATTATGAAACAATAATAGCTATAAAAATAAATGATGAAAGTAACTGAACTTGCATCTATCATGAGAAAAAATATCATGGTAAAATAATGGCAAGAACTGAGAACAATATGATGAGGAACAAAATATAATGAACTGGAATAAAGGAAACAATATATATAAATGTGCCTTAAAATATTAGTAAGATAATATGATCGCCTTGTGCCTAACATGGGCTATAAATAAAATATGAGCTAGCGTAATCACGCATGAGTTATATGATCTACTAACTATCACAGGCTGCACTAAATCAAGGGCTATAAGTTATGATCACATATGCGCTAATACTTCCCTAACCCCGACTAGTACACGGATCCAAATTATAACACGATATGATACGTATATTACACTTTATGGTCTATAATATCATGCACTATGATCACGGTCTATATAATCACTAATATATCATGGTAATCACTGAGTAATCATGAAGCACGACACGGTGATCACCGAGTAACCACGACAATAATATCTCATGACCAAGATTTATGTATACCAATCCGTGAAACCATCGTGTCAAGAATTAAATAACTAAATACTAAATACATGAAACATAGAGGCTATCAAATAAAGAAACTATCAGAGAATGTACTCGCATGTGGTCCTGAGCAAATAATATATCTCAGTCTTCGAGCTGGTATCACACACACCTAAATATGAATATCATGTTGCTTGATGTAATGAATGGAAATTAAGTTAAAGAATTCACTAATATGATTTCTCGTCACTCTATCTAACTAGGCCAAACTAGTTTTTATCTAAGTTATTCATAAATTATATGGTCAATACCTTATATATCTACACTAACTCGTATATAACTAACTAAACTGATACCACTCCAAATGTACTAACTAATCAGTGTTCACCTGATACACTAATCAGTGTTCAGATGTGAACCCAACAACCTGCAACACATATGTGTCATAAGTACACACATAAACACCTACAGCTAGGCAATACTGAGATACACTTATCCATCACAGTTGTGCATACATGGTGCATAGACCCAGGGTTGCAGCTGTTCTTAACTAATCTTCCCAGTGCAAAACCTGATATACCCACTTCTTATTAGTGTATCAGTTACACTGATACACTCTACAAACAACTCCCTGTTAAATAGTGTAGTAGGTATATTTCGGATACTCTAATCAAAATTGCCCTTTTTCCTCACTTGGCAGCCACTTCTACCCAGTTAACTACCCACTGATCTCAATTACCCTAACCAATGTATGCACAACTGTGATGGATAACTGTCACTGATCTCAATTACCCTAACCAATACACACAGTTAACTGAACTCATCCCCTATACCTGTGTGTGCACTCTTCCATAACACCAACACACAGCTTACACATGCATTCACCTGACTACATAATGCATGCGCGTGAGCCTCTACTTCTGGTATAATCATTGCTGACCCCAAGATACCGCACTGCCTTCTCTCTCATAATTTTTGATACATTCAGTTAACACCACATCAACACAATCATAATATCTACACTCATATATATAACCCAAAGTAATATTAACTTCAATGAGCATTAGTGCACGGGCAATATAATTGATGTAGAAGAGTATGAAGTCGAGTGTGTAATGTCTAAACCCTCTTCCCCAAGTCTGATACCAACAGGTATTAGACACACCCCCCACAAGTCTTAATACTCGAGCTCTATTATACCCAACTTGAACTGTGATCCCCCTCCTCTCTATTAAGACTTTTGCTCTTCCTACTTGCAAGTTGCTGCAGCAACTACTCCTTGACCAATTCCCTTTTTCGTGCACTACCAAATACTCACCCTCAAGATACTCTCTAGCACCCTTGCCAACTGATGTACATAACTGACAGTTCACTACACTGTGTGCACTGGTCAGTGCACACCCTCACTGTTCTGCTGATGACTGAACCCGACCCTTTACTCAGGCCTGTCACTACCGTATTTTCTAGAAAAGGGTATTTTGGTCATTTTATAATTAATTGAATATTGTGCATGTTAAATATTTATTTATTGTATTATTTATTTATTATTAGCATGATAGATTTATTTTTTTGGACTTGTGTTAGACTCATGGACCAATATGTATTAGAATTGAGCCCAACTAGAAAGCCCATTAATTAGGAGGATGATTAAAATAATTAAACCATTAGACTAGAAGCTTCCCTCCTTAATTAATTTCTTCATAAGAGACCCCAAGGGGTATTTTAGACTTTACATAGTAGCTTGAGGGAGGGGGCAAGTGAAGCCTATATAAAGGGGATGAAAACTTTCTCTCTCTTCATTTTTTATTCCAAATCTAGATCTAGAATTTTCCTCAACCAAATTTTATCAAATTCCTACCAAATTTCCACCCAATTACTTCTCAAATTACCATTGGAGACTAGAAGAGCTAGGATCTAGAAGGAGGAAGCAAGGATATACAAAGAGGAGCAAGGATCTACAAGTTAGAAGCTAATTTTACCAATTTTGGAGGTTTCATTGGGAATCCATCTCCCAATCGGTATAATTCAGTTTTTTTTCCCTTAAAATAGCTTCTAAATCTGAGATTTAATCATGAATAATCAACCCATATATATGTACTACCCATAGGATTTGGTTTTGTGTTCATAGGAGACCTATGAAAAAAGTTATGGTACTTTTTGTGTCAATTTTGGGAGAATTTCGAAAATGACTTTTATTGTGTGTGTCAATTGATCCTATAGATCAATTTGGCATATGTTTATGTGTTTGGGGCTAGTGTCGTGTCCACAATTGGATACGTGTAGATTGTATTCTAACAATTTGGTGATACGTGTTGTTTTGGGGGTTTTTCCTCCGACACGGGACTTTGTACATGTCGTATTTTGACACGGACACATAGATCTACATTTGACACTTTGTTTTGTTCATAAATATTATATGTGATTTGTTTGTGTCCTTCGGGGTGCAATTGTATGTGTGGTGGACTCGTGTCGCATGCGTATCCTAGATCTAGTGGGATACGGTGTGATATTCTCCAATTGTTGTGTGTTTATGTGTAGATCTAATTAATTGTGCTTTAATTCTTGAATTATAATTGTGTATGTATCTATATATATTATATATGTATTATGTATATTTATTATAGTGTTTATTGTATCATAGATCTATGTATTATATATGTATTAATAGAATATATATTATGTAGCTTTCTTCTACATGCATTAATATATATGTTATAATATATGTTAGGGATGTAAATATATGTATATATTTTATATAATATATGTGTATGTTTAATTAAGTAATTAGATTATTTATAGTTATTATATGATTATTTATATATATATATATATGCATGTAGATATATATTTATAAGTGGTAGCATATGTATATATAATATAGTAGATATATTTATATGTGGTTATATATATAGTTATATTATATATTGTTATTTATTTATATTATTGTATGATTATATATATGTATACATATATGTATAGTTATATATACATATTACTATATGTGTGTGTGTATGTTACTATGTGGTATTTTATACAATTTACTATGTATAAGTGTATGTATAGTTATATATAGTTATATATATATATTATATAAATATATATTATGGGTTGTATATATGTATTTAAATATATATTGTATAAATATATATGGTGGGTTATATATATATGTATATATATATATATTGTATATATATATACATATATTTTCAGCGACAGCAGCGAGCCAGAAGTGTCGCAACAGCAGCAACAAATGCAAATAATAGTAGCTTTTCAGCGACAGCAGTCAGCGACAGTTGCAGAAAACTGTCGCTGAAACAACAGTTTATCAGCAGAGTTTCAGAAGCTTCGGCGACAGTTTTTAGTGACAGTGCAGGAAACTGTCACAAAAACTGCAGTGTATCTATATACACAGCAGCTTTCTGTGACAGTCGACAGGGTATTTAACGACAGTTTGGCAGTTTTTAATATATTATATATATATATATATATATATATATATGTATATATATATGGTAATTAATATATATAGAAATATGTTCCTAATTGCTATTTGTATTATAGTATACTATATATATATATATTTAGTTGTAGCATATAAATTTATTAGAATAGTTAGTATATTTTAGTTATCAATTATTATGAGTATCTTTTATATATTATACATTTGTAGGTATGTATGTACGTATATATGTATTAATAGTTAGTGTGTAGTTAGTATTTTTCTATTAGTACATACTAGAGCTATATTGGATTGATATATGTAATTATTGTTGGGTAGTTAGTATATATATGAGATTTTGGCAATTACCTTGAGATACCAAGGTAAGTATCAAGATATACCAAGGTATGAGTAGTAGGTATTGGCATAAGTAATAGGATAGTTGTAAACTAATTATGGGTTGGTATTAAGGTGACTAAAATAAGGTATATAGTATTATATAAATATTAAATGCATAGTAGTTTATAATTATTGTTGGGTAGTTAGTATAAATAAGGTTTTCAATTTACCTTGAGATGCCAAGGTAAGTATCAAGGTATTGGAGGATAATCAAGGTATTGGGTTTGGATATCAAGATAGAGGTTTAGTATTGTGATACCAAGTTGGTTCGAAACCAAGGTATCCATTTAGCATTTATAATTATGATTATATATATATAATATTGTTTGATATGTACATATGTGTTATATTTATCCCTTGTTTGCGTATCCTGAGATACGGTATCTTAGTATCCTAAGATTTAGTTTGTATGGCCTAGATTCATAGTGTGTGAGCCCAATATCTTTGAGTTAGACTCATGCAACATAGAAATAGGTAGTTGACCATAATTTGACTATAGTTGACCATAGTTGACTTAAAGTTGACCTAGTTTGACTTTTGACTTAGAAATGACTTTATGACCTAGAAAGTTGACTAGTTTAATTTATTTCTCTTCCAAAAAACTTGTATTAATGCAATATTTCATATATAGGTCTGTGACACCAGTTCAGACATCATTTTTTTTATCATTTGCTCTTGACCACAGGCGAGTACATTCTCTGATAGTTTCCATTATTTGATTACCACTATAATTCAAGTATTTAGAAATGTTACTTATGATTCTTGACACGATGGTACACGGATTGGTATTGTTATTGGATCGTCATTCATGGGATGTTACCTTGATTATGGAGATGGTATCGGATACTGTCCTTGATGGTATTGGATAACATTGAATATTGTAGATTAAATATTGGATACATTGGCTAGTGACGTATCATGATTCGATCCATCATATCAGTCGGGGCGGGGGAAATACCAATTAAATATGTGATCAAGAAACTTTCGGCTAGTAGTGTAATCATTGGCTACTAACTAACCATGCAATTCACGTATGGTTGAGTTAGCTCCTTAGTGTAATCATTGAATCTCCCAGGCCGATCACATATTTAGTTAGTATCTCAAATCACATAGTTATTATAGATTCCATTATTCAGTTCATTGATTACCTTGTTCTATTCTGACATTATAGTTCATTCCTTTATTCTTGTACGCATTAATTATATTTTTTGTTAGTATTGCCTATTCTTTCATTGTTCTTGATTATCAGTATATCCTCATCGTAGATAGCATCTTCTATTCTACTGCTTTATAGTTTTTGTCAATTAATTGGAACTGCTATTGGGTTATACTTTGCTCCATTCCTGACTGGAAAATATTTTACAGAGGATCCAGGAGATTGGTGTCCGACATACTATGGACCTCAACCTATAGATGGTGCAGACTTGGACCCACTAGTTCTGGAGTGACTGCCAGAAAATTTAGCCGGGTTCACTAGTTAGCATAGTTAGTTCTCTTTAGCATTTTGGTACCGGATTTGTTTCCGGCATATATTATTGTGTTTGGATATTATTTCTATTTGTTATTGTTATATTTTTAACTGCATAGTTATGTTAAACTTTTGTGATATCTTTTCGTGCCATAGAAATGTGATTGAGTATTGTGTTGAACTAAGTTGATTATACTCTCATCTTGAAGTTGAGATATTATTGGAGGTTTATGCTTTATAGTAAGATAATTAGATAGTATAGTTGACCAAGACAGCGTTCTACCGCCGATGCTGCGGCATAGGCTGGACGTTGTTCCCGACTTGTATCCCTACACCGGGTGCGGGTCGTGACACGGCCATCATTGTCATGCCCCGATCTTCCGCAGGCTAATCGGCCGTCCCCGCTAGGAATGAATCACCGCTTGGACGATCGCTTGGCCCATCTGTAACGCCCCGCAACCGCTCGGAGCGTTACGCTGAGTCGGATTGAATAAATCAAATGCTGGTTACATTTGAAATGTTGAATTTCGGAAAGAAGGATTAATCGAGTTGGTTTCAATGTGCAGATGGCTAGCGGGTTCGATGGAAATCAGGTGTTCGTTCAGAACATTACTGAATAGCTGAATGGAAGCGATAATGCCGTCTTCCTTAATTCGATCGGTCGGATGATTTGGAGAGCATGGCTTGCTCGCAAGGTCATACCAGTTGAGTAGATCGTGCTTGCATCAGACCACGGGTTCAAGGGATTTGCCGTATCGGCAGGACATGATGCCTAACAGGATCAATTATTGTGAGTGGGCTCTTTCCCTTCTCCTCTACTCCTTCATGCCTAATAATATGGAAAACACGTAAAGGGCTTGAACACTTGGGCTGAAACTCGAGAATCACTACACTGAGGCGTGCATAGAGTGTACGTTGTTTGCTTGGTATGATTGGGGCTTGATATGATTTACGCGTTGGATAGTTGGATGCGATAGCTGGATTATTATATTTGAGGCAGTTGGTTGGATACTTGGGATTATGCTTGAATAAGTTGAAATGATACATTTGAGGCAATGGGAACGTCGGGAATTCGGGCGAGCGAACGTGCATTCGTGCACGAGTATCACTTGGTCGCTTTGTCTTGCAAAGCCAGCAGTTGTGGTTCGAAACCGAACAACTGCATCGGCGAGGGCGTTTTGTCGCTTGATGGGGCATCGTGCCATGAATGGGGCATTGTGCCACTGAAACGGCATTATGACATGGGGTTTGCTTCGAGCATGGGTGTTGCACCAATTCGGACTCTGTGTTGAGAAGAGGCATCGTGCCTGTGAAACACTTGATATATTGGTGCCTTGTGCTATATTTTGAGGTCAAGATTTGGATCTCTTGGTTGGATATGTTGGAAGAATGGTTATGGATATTTGGTTAGATATCGGTTGAACGACTCTAGGATCGCTTGGTGGGGCGAGAATGTTTCGATCCTCTCGTCATACCTACTGTGTCTGCATTGTCACGGACAACCTGTGTGGCACAGGGTTTCGTTTCCTGGAACGGGATGAGGCACCGGGGCACCGGGACCGTTCCACCATGGAGGAAACAATGGACATTGCGCGATTGGACGCAGTGCTGGTAATTCGATACCACCAGGCGGGAGTAGCTGCCCAACCCTGGATCAGGTAGGATTGTCCTATTGATCTTGGTCCGATCAATGTCCTTCGTGGCTTTTAGCCAGTGACTTCATATAGTATAAGTGATGGCTTGCTTTTGTTTTTTGGTTTGGCTTTCGTGTAGGCGCGGCCACCTTGCCTCGGCAAGAGTGTGCACTCGAGATTTGGGATATAACTTTGGTTGAGGATGGATTTTGAGGCGAGACTGATGGTTCGATATATTATCGTGCAAGCGATGGCATTGAGTAAGACGGGTCGGTTATATATATTGCTTGTCGTTTAGTTTGAGATTGAATGCTTGCGTGCGTAAACTGCTTTACTGCTTTCCTTAACATGTCATTCATATGCCATAAAACGAATCTAGGATTCAACTAGAAAGATCACCATTTAACTGGTTGCATTCACTATTTTACTTAGTGTCGGCTTAGACGAGTGGGTTACACCGCTCACCAGTACGGTTGTGTACTGACCCACATTTGTGGACAATATTTTAGGTACGCAGGCGTAGTGGCACTGCTTGGATATACGGGACAAGATGTATGAACTGTAAGTACCTTTGTGGGCTAGAGAAAAGAGCAAGAGCATTTTATCGTCTCCGTGGTATCGCCTTTGTGGCATTGCCTTCGGGGCATTTCATTTGGACCCTATCGTGAGCTTCGCTGCGTATACTCTGTTTGTGTGCTTGGTACACTAAACGGCTTCCGCTGTAACTTGGTTGTTTCGATCATAACTTTGGTGTTTGACAACATCGCCTTGTACGAGTGCAACTCCAGGCTCGTACGGCATCACGTCCCGATGGGAATGATTGTCCTGCCGAAGAGCTGGAACGTGGTGATTCACGTTCAGTAGGGAATATCGAGCTTGCGGGAGATTAGGGCGTAACACCATCTGGGCGTGATGCCGCATGAGCGTAAGTCTCGCCCGTACAAGGCCGTGGTCCATGCAGGTTGTAAGAGGTCTAAGCCACAAAGTCGTACAGTTTGTCCAAGTATAGCAGAATTATGAACGTATAGACGATTGGTAACAAGTTCACAGAGTCGACAATAGCGGAAGCATTGAATAACACAAGTAGAAGTAAAATAAACTCTTTATTGATATTAAACACGTGTTACAAGCGACGCTAGGCCGATTACAAGTCGCTCAAGCCTCTCTCTGTCTCTGAAACAGTAAAAGTATGCCAAGTGGCTATATTTGTGGAATAATACATAGGTGATGTTCCAACATTATATCTTGTATATGTGCTTCAGTTTCGGACGTAACGCTCCAAGACTTCAGAGTGAACTCCACACCTTAGCAAGCACGAATGAGGCATCTTCACCGAACGAGGTTCTTCCGCACACTGCAAGCAATCTGGTGGGTTATCAGTACATGAATGCACTAGTGGGGAGCCTACTCGTCCTCTCGATAAATCTAAATACGTTATATAGGTTCCATGAACCATCTATTAAGTTATCTTTTTAGTCTTGCCTTCGGATTAGTTTTATGGAAATGATGAATAGCCTAACATGTGTGGTAGTGCACCGTATGATACATAAGTAACACGGCGAGACTTACCAACTTACCATCTGTCCTTCCCTGTCCAAGGCAAGCCAAGTTAATTCAAGCACGAGCATATATATAATAAATCTAGGGGCAATTACATAAGCAAACACAAGTGTCGTGAACGAGGTTATATTTACAAGTGTTATACTCAAGATCGTTCAGGTGTTTCATATATTCTTGACGTGATGCAATAACTCGCACGCAGATAGCCGCTAAGCGAGGATGACTTATCGATATGAATAATTATCGCTGGCATAGCCATAAAGGACCGAGTCATTGACGAGGATGGAATGCAACAAAAGAACAAGGTGCGCTATAAGCCATCCCGCTAATACAATGGACATTATAATCATTTCTATTCCTGATCGGATCGGCCCCGGTGCCCCGGACACCGTCCGTGGAACGAGATCCAAAGATCTCCCTTGTTTTCAAGTTGTCCGTGACATGCAAGTCTGGGTCTTTCAAATTCATTGCTAGACAAGACAATCCATGATTCATGTTTGAACGATCATTTGCTCCACGAGCTGTGATTCTTGATTCTTGCTTGACATGATTCTCGTTTAGTGTTCAACTTGACTTGATACAATTTAAGGCAATACGAGCATGAGATAATCATATAGCATGATCTGTCTTTGCATAGTCTCCCTGAGCCGTTAGATTTAGTACAAGACAAGTATTAATTTTTCTGAGGTGATGTTATCTTGCTTAATTGTCCATTGATGCAGTTCCCTTGTTCGAAAAATGCCTTGGCGACCTAACGGTCCCGGATACTTGCATGTTCATATTGCGCAGAAGAGCTATTTGATAGTCTTCTGGCTAACAAGATGATACACGATACGCGATAGTGTTACTTGATTGTGGCATAGACTATGTGACAAGCATTGAAACGAGGCGACTAGTACAAACTATAGTAAGCAAGCAAGCATGCATTTATATTGGCGCGGGTCTAAGCGCGAACCGAGGAGTAAAACCATAAAGAAATATACTGAGCGACATAGTCTATGGGCATGCAGTGTAAACAAGTGAACAGTGCACAACAAAGAGCATATATATATATATATATATATATATATATATATATATATATATATATATATATAGTTCTACTCGAGGCATAGCGGGGTCTAGTTGCACAAGGCAAATGTTGTATGCAAAGGTCCATTTATAAGTAATATTTTATTTTTATGTTCTAACACAAGCAGTACAAGTTAGGATTATTTTCTTAACTAGGTGTGTTGTATTCTTTATTAGCATACATGGGGTGATTCACCTAGCTACTAGCATGTATCGTCCATATTTTAAGTGTGCTTGCTAAGAAAAGACAAGTTCATCGTAGCCACCCACCTTAGCGATTATTCGCCTCGGTCGAGGGATACTCCGAGTGAGCCTCTGAAACCCTAAGCCGGAACTACTGAAGGGCCAAATCTGGAAATTTTTTGCCTCAAATGAGTCTTCTCGCAGAGTAAAGCGGGTCACTGCGCTTTTGCCATTTGAATCGGCTATCCGCTTGAGCGAAACGGGTTGTTACATTATACAGTACTCAGAAAAAGTCTCGTCCTCGAGACTTCCTGAGTGCAAGTCGTTCTATCGTATTATCGAATCTATCCCAAGTATTTCAATCGGTACCACTAGATCCATTCGAACATAATTCCCTACTTGTTCCTTATACTGTATCGTGTGTATGCTGGATCGGTCTCATTGAATGACTCTATCATTCAATCCATGTTCTGACTCGGTCTTTATTTGAGCCTTAGCGCAAAACATATATCACTTATCGCGGGGTACGTTTTAATCCATCGTGAATGACGATATAAGGCTGAGGCAAACTTATACAAGTCGTTATACTTGTCTATGCGGGTCTAACATTTTTACTTGCACTAGCATTCGAGATCAGCATATCGTGAGTCTGGATCGTGCACATATTCAAAGCGTTCTTCAAATATATGCATGTCACCAACATAGCGATAGCGAAGTCTTAGCACTCGAATTTCACATATTATTGAGTCTTGGATCGTGCACACGCTCAAGGCGTCCCTCAAACATATGCATTCAACCAAACTTAGAGATAGTAAAATCAGACAAGCAACTTGCAAAAATCATGAGGGTCCCATTTTTATGAATCACAAGAATATTTTCCAACATGGTCAATCAAATTTCCAACTCATTTCATTCCAACTCGAATCAAGTATATGCACTACCATTAAGCATGATCGATTCGGTCTACCTACTAGCATCCATCCGTTCGGGTCAAACATAGCACACTTTATCGTTTCCAGTCTAACTCTAAGTCTTGCTGCCCCAGTTCTATAGCTTGGTTCATGCAATGCTCTAAAGTTGGTCACACAGGTTCTTTCACTCTGCACAGGGTCATCTGCCTAATTACTAGATTAACTAACAAGGTCATAGGTACAAGTTCAAGCACACGATTCATCGTGCAAATTTATCGCACGATGCTCGCCCTAATTCCTAGGGTCAAACCATTGTTCATTTGCACGGGATATTCTACCCAAGCTCATTTCACTCAAATTTCTAAACATCGAGCATGGATTATCCTACTATCATTAACACGTTTGTTTGTACAGGGGTCGAGTCCGTTCAGTCAAATCCATGATATATCCAAGCTGTAGGACAAGCCTACTGATTTGCATAGTCTATCTCTCCAAACATGTTTTGATCGAATCTATATTTCTATTCCAAGTCTATATATCCATTCCAAGTCTAGACCAACAAGCCAAGATTTAATTCTAAATCTTTTGTTTATAACTCTAAGTCGTCCAACAAGATTTATATATCCATTCATGAAACTATCAAGCATGATTTACTCCAAGTTCTAGGCTAACTTATCCATGAAATACTTCTAAATCACTTGCATTTCAAAATTTGTCTTTTCGTATCGAGCCACAAGTCAAGATGATCCCTCAGTTGTCACGCTCCAGTCTTTCGCAAGTTCGATCACCCTCATTGGACGTGAGATCACTACGTCAATGCTCCCGCTAGATAATCGTCCTAATCTGGGCTTGACGAATGCACGAGCATAGAGTTTTGCTTGCATAAGACAAGAACATTTGAACGTTATGGTTATCTTCGAAACAATCGAGACACCTTAATATTTCACCATGCTTCATCCAAGTTATATATAAAATCTATCAAGTCATGTCCGTTCATACAGTGATTATAATTCGTCTAGCAATGTCGTCCAATATCAATGTTACCGTTCGATAAATCCATAGTCTACTTTTGGCATTTTTCAAGCAACTAAGCTTTAAATATTCAAGCCTAAGTTTGTCCATTTTTGATACGTTCTACTCATCGAGTTCGTTTGGAATAATCATCGAACATGTTCCCGTGAGTTCGATCATTCCCGCCGTACGTGAAATTACCATACCAGTGCTCCTGCAGGATAATCGTTCCCGTTGGGACATATTTTGAAGGTTATCTTTTCCATCTAGATTCAAGATTATTCTTCTGAACTCCAAGTCAAATACATTATCGCTTACCTCTCATATTTGAGCGATATTGTATTCAAGTTTATTCCGTTTGATTCAATCCAAAATTGCTCGCACAATCCTCCAAGTTTCCAGTAAGTTTCCTTAACCAAGATATTGATTTCCAATTCCTGAATCCCTAATCGATATTAGCCTTATCACTTGTTTAAGACATTCTCAAATCGTTCAATCCGACTATCGCATGAGACCTATGAATCCATTTGAATATTTCTAAATGATCTATACACCACTCAGAATCAAGTCACCCAATTATACCATATTTGATTTGTATCTTCCGACACAGAATATCATTCGATCTATTTTCCAAAATCCAGGCACGATTCTCTATATTCACCTAAACGATAAAACTGATAATATTTCTATCGGTAGACATTCTAAGTCTGACTTGTATTTTATCTGAACAATATCCCAATTCGTTTGCAACTTAGCTTGCACCAAAGAGTCTTGGCGCACGATACTCAACACAACTTAGCCGAATGGTTGTGTTCATATCTAACCGTTTGGACGATATTCTATTTCGCACACTAACCAGCTGGGTAATCACGTATAGGTAATCGGGTTCACACATATCTTGTAAATTCTAACACAAGTCAAATCCCACAAGTCTAGCACAGGTTGGCACAAAGGACTTAGCATCACTTTTTCGTACAAGCAATCATATCATTCACATACACTTTCGAAAGTATTTAGACTTATTATTTAGAAAATTTTGATGGGACATTGAGAGAGAGTGTATGCACATAACCCACGAACGAGCTTTCAAAACTGAAAAAATCGAAACAAAGTCCAAAGACGTATAGCCATGCTTTGATACCAACATGTCATGCCTCAATCTCCCTTAGGCTAATCGGCGATCCTCGCTAGGAACGAATCACCGCCCCAGCGCTCCCACGGGATGATCGCTTGACCCATCGTGGCATGATGCTGCATGAGTGTAAGTCGAGCCCATGCAAGGCCGTGGTCCATGCAGACGGTAAGAGGTCTAAGCCACATAGTCGCATAGTTTGTCCGAGTGTAGCAGAATTATGAATGAATAGGCGATTGGTAACAAGTTCACAGATTCGTCAATAGAAGAAGCATTAAATAACATAAGTAGAAGTAAAACAAAGTCTTTATTGATATTGAACATGTATTATAGGCGGCGTGTCACGCCCCAGTCCTAAAATACGTAGGACTATGAATACATAACACGCCAGCCATATGTATACGAACTCCAATATATGGAAACCATATACACATATACGCTGTATATGAATATCCAATCCAAATTGGTAATATACTGTCACAACAAGTCACACGCAAATCTATATCTCATCTACAGCACAAATAATAGATAAATGGAAATTAATAACTGAATATCAAATAAGTAGTCTCAAAGTATGATAGTCGGATGGAAACAAATACACTGTAAATCGACTATAATAAACTACTAAAGAGAGAAGAGAATAAACTCTAATATAAGAATAAATGTCTCAAAAAGAATAGCAACTAGAATCTCTAAACAGCTATAATGAATCACATATAATCAGAAGGTAAGATATCCTCAGACCGATAGGTAGCGTCAGGTCCAGGTCCATACTTCTGCGGATACTCCTGCGTATCTATATCTGGAAAGGGACCAGGTCCTCAGAGGGACGTAACAAGATACAAAAAATACATGCCAATAAAGTACTGAAATATAAACATCCAATAGGGTCGCCTAACCGTCTAAGTGAATGCAGTTAAGAACACCTTTCCCCACAAGTGAGCTATCTGGCTGAAAACTGGGATTTGGCATGGTTCTCTATTGGAGATCCGGAGGCCCGCCTGATAATAATATAATATATAGTGGTCATCACCACCCGTATCTCCGACGGAGAATCCGGGCGCACAATTGAAAAAAGTACAAAGGAGCTCAAATGCGGTACTTGTTGTTCTCCCCACCCCATGCTCTAAGCATGTCATGTCCATAACACGATAAACCTCTAATAACCGCCAGGTCTACTAGCATGCAAAGTTTCTATTGGCAGTTATCCCTATCCGTCGCACGACCTATACGTACCAGTGGCCAGCCGAGTACGCAAGTCCGTGTCCTACATGTGACACACTCGTGTAAGAATAGTGTCATGGCCAATGAAACATAAATGTCTCATGAATATGGGTAGTCTCATAAAGTAGGTCCAATGCATATACATAAATAAAAATATAGTACGACGACACCGTCGTTGCACCCAAGTTTTCTTAGATGCACAATTTATATAGCAGTTAAAATAATGAACTAAAATAAACAAAAATAAATATGCATGCATCATATGGAATATAAATACAGTACAATAACAAGGTATACTTGCCTGGCAAGAAATCTGTAAGTGTACGCGCCCAAATGTCAAGGATACGGAACCTGAAACTAAGGCCTCCGAACAAACGTCTCCGGATGCTGAAATAAACATCACCAATGTTTCGGGAATGAGCAAAATAGCTAAAAAGCACTTTCCTTTCGTTCAATTTAGACACAGAGATAAAACGGTAATTTCGGGTAAAAGTAGGGTCCACGTGTGACCCACTTTGCATCGAAAAGCGTGCCAAGGGTAACAGTCTCTAAATGGGATAAATTATAGGTCAAAAAACTCTAAATGTCAATACAAATCCAATGGTATGTCCAAATGTGGATTTCGATGAGCCGAACACAATTTTGTCCAAAAGTCAACTATGGGACCCGCCAATTGACAATTTGGTCAACCGTCTCAGAATTGCATGAAAATTGGGTCACAAGACCAGCGCATTACCACGAGTCCAGTGGCGTAAGTTTTGTCGTAATCTGACAAGCGTGCACAAAATGCGCGCGACTTCCACAAAAGTTACGACACGGGTGTGTGTCCGCGGATACGGGCTGATTCCGGCGCGCACACGCGTCCGAATCAGTCTCCACAAATTTTTACCTGTCCGGTTACGCTGCGTGCACCGTTCGGTATACTTGGTACACGACGGGGCGGTCCCATTTGGCAGGACGCGCTCCGTTTCACAACTTTTGGAAATCTGGAAAAAGTGAGTTTGCGGGGTTTTGTGACAAATTTAATTCTGTCCATAGCAGTTAATAATCTAGGATTATTTAACAAAAATTAAATTAGGTCAAGTGGTCTACACATACCAAAAAGAATCATCGAATTCGGATCTATGTGGTGGGAGATACAACCTCGGCAACATGGGTGGTCACCGTAGTTTTCTGCGATCCCAGAATTCGGTCTGTTTGCGCCAACTTTGGCACTGTTTTCGCCTAGGGTTTTGTGTTGTTCGAGGTCTACTAGCACACATATGGAAGAGGGTTAAGGGGTGAGCATACCGGTGAAGACGGGGTGGCATTTGGTTGAGCGAGTCGACGGAAAGCAACTCCGGAACAAAGGTACCTCGTGTGGGAATCTGTAGTGCTCGGGGTCGCGGTCGTCGAGATTTGTTTGGACGGCCTGGCGGGGTTCTCTGGCTGCGGTGGCGGCGCTCTCTAGGTCTAGATGAGAAGAGGAGGGGCTGGATGATTAGGTTTAGGGTTTAGAGAGATAAATATAAATATAAATATATATATATATATATATATATATATATATATATATATATATATATATAGGGATAGAGGAGAGAGAGGTATTCCGTGGCTAACTAACGTGGGGAGGGGGTTCTTTGCTGTTGGTGTGGAATTAAAGGGGAGTGGCTGTGGTGGACTATTTGCTACTGATAGGTGGGTTGCTTTGGTTGGTAGTTTTTTTTTTTTTGCTTAAGTTTTGCTAACTTTTGCTAGTTTGCTTTAGTTGCTAAGTTATAGTAATATTATTATTATTAATATTATTATTATTATTAGTTTATTATTATTTTTTCTTTTTTTTCTTTTCCTTTTTCTTTTTAAATATATATATACATATATATATATATATATACATATATATATATATATATATATATATATATATATATATATATATATATACACGCATAAGAAAATTTATAGATTATATTAATGCACACCGTTAGGCTAGCAACTGCTCAAGGGGTCTCCTACATGAAATAAATTTTGAAAAATTCCTAATGGTCCCATAAATCCTCTAAGTGCCCGAACACCTAAAATAAAAATTATTAAAAATCTATTTCTCCTATTTAGCCACTAATTACTGCAATTAAACTAATAATTAATAAATAAAAGGGGTATACAATTTTTCTAGGATAGGAATTTTATATTCTACCCAACTTATAAAAATTTTGTCCTCGAAATTAAAATTAAGCCACGGTAGAAAGCAAGGATGGTATAAGATATAAATTAATAATGTAAATTCAAACCTTGGTCTGCGAATAGGTTCAGGAAACGCTTACGCATGTCGTCCTCACGCTCCCAAGTTGATTCTCCTGGCGCGCCATGCCTCCATGCTACGCGAACCAAGGAAATAGACTGGTTCCTCAACACTTTCTCTCGAAGATCAAGGATTCCCACGGGTTGTGTAACACCCCGTTCCGCTCTAGCGGATTGCCGTCTCAAATGGCAAAAGTGCAGCTGTCCCGACCCGCTTTGCCTCGAACAAGAAGCAAAGGATATCCAGACTTGCCCCTACAGGATTCAGCTTAGGCTTTCAGAGGCTCGCTTGACGTATCGCTCTACCGAGGCGAATCATCGCTAAGGTGGGTGGCTACGGTGAACTTGTCTTTGCTTAGCCAGTACACATAAAATCTGGAATATTTATGCTAGTCGCTAGGTGATTCACCCCCTGCATGCTAATAAATCCAACGCACCTAGCTAAGGGAATAATCCCAACTTGTATTGCTTGCTAGAACATGGAAATGAAATACTGCTTATATGTTCAGACCCTCGCATGCTATGTTCAGACCCTCGCACTGCCCGACATGTTAGGCTATTTAATATTTGTATGAAACTGATCCTAAGGCAACTAGAAAGATAACTTAATAGTTGTGCACGGAACTTATATTACGTGTTTAGATTTGTCGAGCGGGCGAGTAGCTTCCCCACCAGTGCATTCAATGTACTGATAATCCACCAGTTTGTATGCACGGTGCGGGAGAACCTCGTTCGGTGCGGATGCCTCCAACGTGCGTGCTAAGGCCAGGAGTTTCCTCTAAAGCCTTGCAACGGTGCGTCCGGGACTGAAGCACATATACAAGACATAATGTTGGAGCGTCGCCTGATCATTGCCTGTACAATCATTCCACAATTGTAGCCACTTGGCACACTTTTACTGTTTCAGAGAGAGAGGCTTGAGCGACTTATAATCTCGGCTATACGCCGCCTGTAACACATCTTCATATCAATAAAAGTGCTTGCTTTACTTCAACTTGTGTTTTCAACGCTTCCGCTATATTGTCGACTCAGTGAACCTGTTACCAAATCGCTATACGTTTATATCTCCGCTGCACTCGGACAATCTGTGCGACTCTGTGGCTTAGAACTCTTGCCGCCAGCCAATGAACCATGGCCTTGCACGGGCGTGGATCACGCTCGTGCAGCATCACGCCCAGATGGGTCAAGCGATCGTTCCATGGGAGCGTTGGCGAGGGTGATTCCCGCCTAGCGGGAACGGCCAATTTGCCTACGGGAGATCGGGGTGTGACATATTGGTATCAGAGCCTGGCTTCTACGCCTTTGGACTTCGATTCGATATCTCTGTTTTGAGAGCTCGTTTGTGGGTTATGTGCACGCTCTCTCTCAATGCCTCGATGGGATGTTCCAACAATAAGTCTAAATACTTTCAAAATATGTTTTGATTGATATGATTGCTTGTCTGGTTGTATGCTGCGAGTGGCCTTTGTGCCAACCTGTATGAACCCTTGAGAGTATCGCTAGTAGCTTGTCCGATTTTTACTAACTCTAAGTTTGGTTGAATGCATCTATTCGGGGGACGCCTTGAACTAGTGCACCATCCAAGACTTAAGAAGACGTAAAACTCGAGTGCTAAGACTTCGCTATCACTGAGCTGGTTGACGTGTTCACGCTAGAAGTGCACTTCGAAAGTGCGCACGATCCAGCCTAAGCGATATGCTGATTTCGCTAGAAGCTTGTGCAAGTAAATATCCAAATGAACAAGTACAACAACTTGTCTAGGATTGCCTCAAATCCTAGATCACTGCTTGTCCTTAGTAAGTCTCGAGGACGAGACTTTTTCTAAGTTGGGTAGGATGTAACACCCCGTTCCGCTCTAGCGGACTGCCGTCTCAAACGGCAAAAGTGCAGCTGTCCCGACCCGCTTTGCCTCGAATAAGAAGCAAAGGATATCCAGACTTGCCCCTACATGATTCAGCTTAGGCTTTCAGAGGCTCGCTTGACGTATCGCTCTACCGAGACGAATCATCGCTAAGGTGGGTGGCTACGGTGAACTTGTCTTTGCTTAGCCAACACACATAAAATCTGGAATATTTATGCTAGTCGCTAGGTGATTCACCCCCTGCATGCTAATAAATCCAACGCACCTAGCTAAGGGAATAATCCCAACTTGTATTGCTTGCTAGAACATGGAAATGAAATACTACTTATATGTTCAGACCCTCACATGCTAAGTCCCTTAACGGTTTCATCTCTCGGCTTACCTTCGGGTCCGAGCAACATGTTTACTTATGCCCCTTAGAAACGCATGCTTGTCTGCTTGAATGTTGCCTTATTTTTATCCAAACCCCGGAAGACTACTAGGTAGTCGTTCCATGCATGATTGACCCTGCAAGTATCCGGGACCGTTAGGTCACTAGGCAGCCCTGAACCAGGGGAATGCATCAAGGCAAGTTATTCATTGTACCGAATCATGATTCAAGTTCTCGTGTACTCGTGTTCTTGTGTGCACTCATGTTCTCTTGTTCTATTGCACTCTTGTTCTCGTGTATCTCGTGATATTGGAAAGACCCAATACTTGCATGTCGCGGATAACTCGAAAATGAGGTATAGTTCCACGGACGGTCACCGGGGCACTGGGACCGATCCGATCCGGATGGAACTCACGTTATTGCACAGTCCATTGTGCTGGACGGGATGGCATGTAGCGCCCCTTGTTCTTTTGCTGCATACATTCTCTCCAGTGACTGAACCGTATTGTATAGTCCATTGTGCTGGACGGGATGGCATGTAGCGCTCCTTGTACTTTCGCTGTATACCATTACCGCCAGTGACTATCGTCCTGAATGGCAATGCCAGCGACTCCTGTTCATATAGATAAGTCATCCTCGCTTAGCGGCTATCCGCGTGCGAGTCACTACATTGCATCAAGAATAACTAAACACCTGAACGATCATGTTAAAATGACCCTCGTGTTCGCATATGCTATGCCCCTGAACGCTTATACGTGCCGTGCTTGAATTTATAATATTTGCCTCAATGTTTGCCTTGGACAGGGAAGGAGATGGTAAGTTGGTAAGTCTCGCCGTATTTTCTCTCATGTTGCACGGCGCACTGCCCGACACGTTAGGCTATTTAATATTTGCATGAAACTGATCCTAAGACAACTAGAAAGACAACTTAATAGTTGTGCACGGAACTTATATTACGTGTTTGGATTTGTCGAGCGGGCGAGTAGCTTCCCCACCAGTGCATTCAATGTACTGATAATCCACCAGTTTGAATGCAGGGTGCGGAAGAACCTCGTTCGGTGCGGATGCTTCCAACGTGCGTGCTAAGGTCAGGAGTTTCCTCTAAAGCCTTGCAACGGTGCATCCAGGACTAAAGCACATATACAAGACATAATGTTGGAGCATCGCCTGTACAATCATTCCACAATTGTAGCCACTTGGCACGCTTTTACTGTTTCAGAGAGAGAGGCTTGAGCGACTTGTAATCTCGGCTATACGCCGCCTATAACACATCTTCATATCAATAAAAGAGCTTGCTTTACTTCAACTTCTGTTTTTAACGCTTCCGCTATATTGTCGACTGAGTGAACCTGTTACCAAATCGCTATGCGTTTATATCTCCGCTGCACTCGGACAATCTGTGCGACTCTGTGGCTTAGAACTCTTGCCGCCAGCCAATGAACCATGGCCTTGCACGGGCGTGGATCACGCTCGTGCGGTATCACACCCGGATGGGTCAAGCGATCGTTCCGCGGGAGCGCTGGCGAGGGTGATTCCCGCCTAGCGGGAACGGCCGATTTGCCTGCGGGAGATCGGGGCATGACAGGTTGCTCTTGGTATGATAAGCTCGGCCCAATGGTGATCTCCGAATGATCGAGAACATGACTGCTGTCTGCCACATATCGCCTGAGCTGCGACACATAGAATACGTCATATACTCCCTCAAGTGAAGGTGGTAGCGCAAGTCGATATGCCACTTCTCTAACTCTCTCCAGCACGTCAAATGGTCCAATATACCTTGGACTCAACTTGCCGTGCCCTCTGAATCGGATGGTGCCTCTGGTCGGTGATATCTTCAAGAAGACATGATCGCCCTCTTTGAACTCCAAGGGATGACGATGAAGGTCTGCCCACTGCTTCTGCCTGTCTTGCGCTGCTCGCAAGTGTCCCTGAATCTTCTTGACTGTCTCTACGGTGTTGACCACCAACTCGGGTCCCAGAATCTGACGTTCTCCCACGTCACTCTAAAATACAGGAGACCTACATTTTTTTCCATATAATGCTTCAAACGGAGCCATCTGAATACTCAATTGATAGCTATTATTGTAAGAAAACTCCATAAAATGTAGGTGGTCATTCCATGATCCTCGGAAGTCTAACATGCAAGCCCTCAACATATCCTCCAACGTATGAATAGTACGCTTCGACTGCCCATCTGTCTGCGGGTGGTAAGATGTACTGAACTTCAGACGAGTTCCAAGACTCTCTTCCATGCTCCTCCAAAAGTGCGATATAAAGCGCGAATCTCTGCCCGATACAATGCTGACTGGTATTATATGTAATCTCACGATCTGCCTCATATATAAGTCAGCTAAAGCTTCAGTAGACTGGCCAACTCTAAATGGTATAAAATGGGCTGACTTGGTGAGTCGGTCCACAATTACCCACACTGCATCTCTTCTACTTGGACTCTTGGAAAAATCCGTGACGAAGTCCATAGTGATATGCTCCCACTTCCACTCTGGAATCGGAAGTGGTTGCAATAATCCTGCTATCCTCTGGTGCTTCGCCTTCACTTGTTGACATACCAGACATTTAGCTATAAAGCGAGCTATCTCTCTCTTCATTCAATGCCACCAAAAGTGCTGTCGTAAGTCGCGATACATCTTGGTGCCTCCAGGATGAATAGAATAAATTAAACTATGAGTCTCTGTCATCAGCTCCTGTCGAATCTCTCTATTTGGAACATAAAGACGATCACCACATCATAATGTCCCATCCTCATGAATGCGCAATCCGGTCTGCTCTCCGGCCTCTGTCCTTTCCTTCAGTCTCCTGAATCTGGCGTCTGTAGGCAAAGCTGCCTTAATCCTCTCTACCAATGATGATTGTACTTGCAAGTTGGCTAGTGTCCCATCTGCTCCAGGTAATATTACTTCAATGCCAAGCTCTTGCAAGTTCTCCAATAGTTCCTTCTGTGATGTCAAGAAATAAGCTGCTGGCTTCCGGCTTAACGCGTCTGCTACCACGTTAGCCTTGCCTGGATGATAATGTAGCTCTATCTTGAAATCTTTCATCAACTCGAGCCATCGACGTTGCCTCATATTTAACTCCTTCTGCGTGAAGATGTACTTGAGGCTCTTGTGGTCTGTATAGATCTCCACTCGTTTCCCATATAAGTAATATCTCCATATCTTCAGAGCAAATACAACGGCTGCAAGTTCCAAGTCATGAGTCGGATAATTCTTCTCATGTACTCGTAACTGCCTAGATGCATATGCAATCACCTTGCCATGCTGCATCAATACGCATCCTAAGCCTTTTCCTAATGCGTCACTGTAGATCACATAACCTCCTGATCCTGACGGAATAGTCAATACTGGTGCTGTAGTCAGTCGCTTCTTTAACTCTTCAAAGGCGGCTTGACACTCGTCGGTCCATAGAAATTCTTGATCCTTACAAGTCAGGCGAGTCATTGGTGCCGCTATCCTTGAGAATTTTTCCATGAAACATCGGTAATATCCCGCAAGTCCAAGGAAACTCCTCACCTCTGCTGCTGATTTAGGAACATGCCATGTCTCAACTGCTGAGATCTTCTCTGGATCAACAAAAATACCATCTCCTGTAACAACATGTCCAAGAAATAAAACTCTGTCCAAGAAGAACTCACATTTGCTGAGCTTTGCATATAACTGCTCTCTCCTCAAAGTCTCTAGAACAATCCGTAGATGCTTCTCGTGCTCCTCGTGGCTCTTCGAATAGACAAGTATATCATCTATGAAGACGACCACGAACTGGTCCAAGTACTGGTGGAAGACTCGATTCATCAAGTTCATGAAGATTGCTGGAGCATTGGTCAACCCAAATGGCATGACCAAAAACTCGTAGTGCCCATATCTTGTTCTGAATACGGTCTTCGGAATATCCTGCTTCCGTACCTTCACCTGGTGATATCCCGATCTCAAATCTATCTTCGAGAATACCTTAGCTCCACTGAGTTGATCAAACAGGTCATCAATGCGTGGCAATGGATATTTGTTCTTCACTGTCACTACATTCAAGGCTCTGTAGTCAATGCACATACGCACTGACCCATCCTTCTTGGGTACAAACAACACTGGTGCTCCCCAGGGTGATGCACTCGTTCGGATGAAACTTTTCTCTTCTAGTTCTTTCAACTGTGCCTTTAGCTCATCCATCTCCTTCTTCGCCAGTCTGTAAACATGCGATGCTATAGGTGCTGCTCCGGGTGCTAGTTCAATTAAAAACTCTACGTCACTGTCTGGGGGTAGTCCTGGCAAATCCTCTGGAAAGACGTCTAGAAATTCTAAAATAATAGGATGATAGACAACATCGTCCATTGAGAGTTGCATACCATCAAGGATTTCTGTAGATCCTTGGGCAAACTCAAGTTCAGGCTGGCCTGGAACCTTAAAAAGAATGCTTCCTCCAAAATAATCGAAGAAAGCGTGGTACTTGTTTAGCCAGTCATTTCCAAGCACAATATCAAAAGATAGCATAGGAAGGACTAAGAGTTGGGCGTTCATCTCTCTGCCACGTATCACTATAGGACCCATTCTACAAATTCGGCTAACTGGTACAACTCCTCCTCCGGTAAGAATTCTAACACAACTAGATAAAGGTGTAGAAGCAATGTTGTGTTTGGCAATAAAACTAGATGATATGAATGAGTGGGTGGCTCCCGTATCAAACAATGTCATAGCAGGAAAAATAAAAGCAAGGGAACCCTCATGATCCATCTCATCTACCTCCAATGCAAAAGCTCGCCCGTTCCTCTGCGGCTGTCCATGTCCGGCCCTCATATACTGCTCCTCCTGGGTAGGTAGCGGTGATCCTCTCTGAAATCCTTCTGTTGTCGGGGGTCGAGGTGCTCCCGGTCCAATCATCTGCTGGGTTGGCTTCGGTGCTGGAAGCGCTAATCTCTGAACTGGCGATGGAAGTGTCTGCTGCATTTGGCAGTCTCTCGCCAGGTACTGTCTAGAGCCACATCTCATACACTGACCCAAGCGAGTCCGACAATCTCTCAAAATATGTCTGTTTCTCCCACAATAACTGCAATAGGGCTTCCCCAGATTCTGGTACAGTGCTGCTCGGTATTGCTGATGTTGCTGTGCCAAGGGACGTCTAATAGGTCCTCCATGTTGTGTCCTGGCTGGTCCCTGCTGTGTCCTTGCTGATCCTTGTTGTGTCCTCAGCTGACCTCCTTTTCCTCTGCTAATGGTTTCTTGCAACCTGGCTTCTGTCAGTAGTTCAGCATAAGAGACTCGGGACTGCGAGCTTATATAATGTTGTAGCTCCTGGGTCAGTCCTCGATGAAATCTCTTAGCCTTAGCCATGTCATCTGGTATCAAAGCAGCGCCATATTTTCTTAGTCGACTAAACTCGGCATCATACTCGTCCACTGTTCGGTTCCCCAGCTCCAAGTGAAGAAACTGATCATACAAGGTGTCCCTGACAGTGTCCGGGAAGTACTTTCCCTCAAAGCACTCCAAGAACTGCTTCCAAGTCTGGTAAGTACACAACTAGCGCTCCATGGATTCCCACCAGTGATGAGCATTACCCTCTAGAAGCGTCCGTACACCCGTCATCCATAGGTCCGTAGGTAACTGCGATGCCTCCAGTAGCTTCTGCGTTTGAGTGATCCAGTTGGTAGTCTCCTCCGGGCTCTCAGTGCCCTTGTACTGCCTTGGACCCATCTGAATAAAATCCTTTACTGATCCAACCCTAGCTCGAGGTACTGGAGCTAGTGCTTGGGCTGGTATAGTAGCCTGTGCAGCCATCCTCTCCAGTGCTGCCAAAAATTCTTGCCTCTGATCGGCTGCCTACTGCCTCTGTTCCTGTATCATTATCTGAAAGAATTGGAACATCTGCGCTTGGCCATCTTGCGGTACGGGGAAAGCTGGAAGGTTCCCAATAGGCGAAGCGGGAAGATCAGATGGAACTGGAGTGTGAGTCTGTCCATCTGGTCCCGGAAGCCTAGAAATCGTTGGGGTCCCTCCTTGAGTCTGACCATTGACTCCAGAAGTTGTGTCGCCATTGGCGGCAGTACATCCATTTTGCAAATCCATCTCTCTGCAGGTGATGTACGAAACGGTTAGAAAAAGTACAGGAATCAAACATGATGCAAGTATTAAATATGAAGGATAAATTTCAATCAAGTGTGGATGAGATCCTTATACTCTATTCATATATGCAGGCTTGTTCGGTACAGTTACGTAACCGAGACAATATATTCTTGACCTGCATGGGCCACCACTAAAAACATGTCACGCCCCAGTCCCAAAATACGTAGGACTAGGAATACATATCACGCCAGCCGTATGTATACGAACTCCAATATATGAAAACGATATACACACGTACACTGTACATGAATATCCAATCCACAGTGGTAATATACTGTCATAACAAGTCACACAAAAATCTATATCTTATCCACAGCACAAATAATAGATAAATGGAAATCAATAACTGAATATCAAATAAGTAGTCTCAAAGTATGATAGTCGGATGGAAATAAATCCACTGCAAATCGACTATAATAAACTACTAAAGAGAGAAGAGAATAAACTCTAATATAAGAATAAATGTCTCAAAAAGAATAGCAACTAGAATCTCTAAACAGCTGCAATTAATCACATATAATCAGAAGGTAAGATCTCCTCAGACCTATAGGTAGCGTCAGGTCCAGGTCCATACTCCTGGGGATACTCCTGCGCATATATATCTGGAAAGGGACCAGGTCCTCAGAGGGATGTAACAAGATACAAAAAACATATGCCAATAAAGTACTGAAATATAAACATCCAATGGGGTTGCCTAACCGTCTAAGTGAATGCAGTTAAGAACATATTTCCCCACAAGTGAGCTATCTGGCAGAAAACTAGGATTTGGCATGGTTCTCTATTGGAGATCCAGGGGCCTAAAAAGGCACATCGACTTTCGAACGCCGGAGGCCCGCCTGATAATAATATAATATATAGTGGTCATCACCACCCGTATCTCCGACGGAGAATCCGGGCGCACAATAGAAAAAAAGTGCAAAGGAGCTCAAATGCGGTACTTGTTGTTCTTCCCATCCCATGCTCTAACCATGTCATGTCCATGACACGATAAACCTCTAATAACTGCCAGGTCTACTAGCATACAAAGTTTTTATTGGCAGTTATCCCTATCCGTCGCATGACCTATACGTACCAGTGGCCAGCCGAGTACGCAAGTTCGTGTCCTACATGTGACTCACACTCGTGTAAGAATAGTGTCATGGCCAATGAAACATAAATGCCTCATGAATATGGGTAGTCTCATAAAGTAGGTCTAATGCATATACATAAATAAAAATATAGTACGACGACACCGTCGTTGTACCCAAGTTTCCTTGGACGAGCAATTTATATAGCAGTTAAAATAATAAACTAAAATAAATATAAATAAACATGCATGCATCATATGGAATGTAAATACAGTACAATGGCAAGGTATACTTGCCTGGCAAGAAATCTGTAAAGTGTACGCGCCCAAATGTCAAGGACACGGAACCTGGAACTAAGGCCTCCGAATAAATGTCTCCGGATGCTGAAATAAACATCACCAATATTTCCAGAATGAGCAAAATACCTAAAAAATACTTCCCTTTCGCCCAATTTGGACATAGGGGCAAAACAATAATTTTGGGTAAAAGTGGGGTCCACGTGTGGCCCACTTTGCATCAAAAAGCGTGCCAAGGGTAACAGTCTCTAAATGGGACAAATTATAGGTCAAACAACTCTAAATGTCAATACGAACCCAACGGTATATCCAAATGTGGATTCCGATGAGCCGAACACAATTTTGTCCAAAAGTCAACTGTATGGCCCGCCAATTGGTGATTTGGTCAACCGTGTCAGAATTGCATGAAAATTGGGTCACAGGACCCGCGCGTTATCATGAGTTCAGTGGCACAAGTTTTGTCGCAATCTGACGAGCGTGCACAAAATGCGCGGGACTTCCACAAAAGTTGCGACACCGGGTGTGTCCGCGGATACGGGTTGATTCCGGCGCGCACACGAGTCCGAATCAGTCTTCGCAAATTTTTACGTGTCCGGTTATGCTGCGTGCACCGTTCGGTACACTTGGTACACGATGGGGCGGTCCCATTTGGCGGAGCGCGCTCCGTTTCACAACTTTTGGAAATCTGGAAAAAGTGGGTTCGCGGGGTTTTGTGACAAATTTATTTCTGTCCATATCAGTTAATAATCTAGGGTTATTTAACAGAAATTAAACTAGGTCAAGTGGTCTACACATACCAAAAAGAATCAACGAATTCGGATCTCTGTGGTGGGAGATATGAACTCGGCAACATGGGTGGTCACCGCAGTTTTCTACGATCCCAGAATTTGATCTGTTTGCGCCAACTTTGGCTCTGTTTTCGCCTAGAGTTTCGTGTTGTTCGAGGTCTACTAGCACACAGATATGGAAGAGGGTTAAGGGGTAAGCATACCGGTAAAGACGGGGTGGCGTTTGGTTGAGCAAGTCGACAGGAAGCAACTCCGGAACAAAGGTACCTCGTTTGGGAATCTGCAGTGCGCAGGGTCGCGGTCGTCGGGATTTGTTTGGACGGCTTGGCGGGGTTCTTTGGCTGCGGTGGCGGCGCTCCCTAGGTCTAGATGAGAAAAGTAGGGTCTGGATGATTAGGTTTAGGGTTTATATATATATATATATATATATATATATATATATATATATATATATATATATAGGGATAGAGGAGAGAGAGGTATTCCGTGACTAACTAACATGGGGAGGGGGTTCTTTGCTGTTGGTGTGGAATTAAAAGGGAGTGGCTGTGGTGGATTATTTGCTGCTGATAGGTGGGTTGCTTTGGTTGGTAGTTTTTTTTTTTTGCTTAAGTTTTGCTAACTTTTGCTAGTTTGCTTTAGTTGCTAAGTTATTAGTAATATTATTATTATTAGTATTAGTTTACTATTTTTTTTTCTTTTCTTTTTTTTCCTTTTTCTTTTATATATATATATATATATATATATATATATATATATATATATATATATATATTTATATATATATACTCATAAGAAAATTTATAGATTATATTAATACACACCGTTAGGCTAGCAACTGCTCAAGGGGTCTCCTATATGAAATAAATTCCGAAAAATTCCTAATGGTCCCATAAATCCTCTAAGTGTCCGAACACCAAAAATAAAAATTATTAAAAATCTATTTCTCCTATTTAGCCACTAATTACTAAAATTAAATTAATAATTAATAAATAAAAGGGGTATATAGATTTTTCTAGGATAGGGGTTTTATACGGCGCTAGGCCAAGATTACAAGTCGCTCAAGCCTCTCTCTCTAAAACAGTAAAAGCATGCCAAGTGGCTACATTTATGGAATGATACATAGACGATATTCCAATATTATGTCGTGTATATGTGGTTCAGTTCCGGACGCAACGCTCCAAGGCTTCAGAGTGAACTCCACGTCTTAGCATGCACGAAGGAGGCATCTGTACCGAATAAGGTTCTTCCGCGCCCTACAAGCAATCTGGTGGATTATCAGTACATGAATACACTGGTGGGGAGGCTACTCGCCCGCTCGATAAATCCAAATATGTTATATAGGTTCCGTGCACCATCTATTAAGTTATCTTTCTAGTCTTGACTTAGGATCAGTTTGATGGCAATAATGAATAGCCTAACTCGTGTGGCAGTGCACCGTGTGATACATAAGTAACACGACGAGACTTACCAACTTACCTTCTGTCCTTCCCTGTCCAAGGCAAACTAAGTTAATTCAAGCACGAGCATATATATAATATGTCCAGGGGTAATTGCATAAGCAAACACAAGTATCGTGAACGAGGTTATGTTTTGGGTGCACGAGCTACACGGATTATCAGGTATATTGTAGAGAATATTCAAGTGTTCCATATGTACAAGTATTATACTCAAGATCGTTCAGGTGTTTCAGATATTATTGATGCGATGCAATGAGTCGCACGCGGATAGCCGATAAGCGAGGATGACTTATCTATATGAACAATTATTGCTGGCATAGCTATAAAGGACTGAGTCATTGACAAGGATGGAATGCAATGAAAGAACAATGTGTGCTATAAGCCATCCTGCTAATACAATGGACCGTACAATCATTTCCATTTTGGATTAGATCGGCCCCGGTGCCCCGGAGACCGTCCGTGGAACAAGATCCGAAGATCTTCCTAGTTTCCAAGTTGTCCGCGACATGCAAGTTTGGGTCTTCCAAATTCATTGCTTGAAAAGACAATCCATGATTCATTTTCTTAACGAGCATTTGCTCCACGAGCTGTGATTCTTGATTCTTGCTTGACATGATTCTTGTTAAGTGTTCAACTTGACTTGTACAATCTAAGGCAATACGAGCATGAGACAATCATATAGTATGATCTATCTTTGCATAGTCTTCCTGAGCCGTTAGATTGAGTACAAGACGAGTATCAATTTTTCTGAGGTGATGTTATCTTGCTTAAATGTCCATTGATGTAATTCCCTAGTTCGAAAAATGCCTTGGCGACCTAACGGTCCCGGATACCTGCAGGTTCATCTGGCAAACAAGATGCATACATGATACACGATAGTGTTACTTGATTGTATAAACTATACTAAGCAAGCAAGCATGCATTTACATTGGCGCGGGTCTAAGGGCGAACTGAGGAGTGAAACCATAAAGGGATATACCGAGCGACATAGTCTATGGGTATGAAGTAGAAACAAGTGAATGGTGCACTACGAAGAGCATATATATATATATATATATATATATATATATATATATATATATATATATATATATATATATATATATATATATATATATATATATATATATATATATATATATATATATATCGTTCTACTCAAGGCAGAGCGGGGTCTAGTTGCATAAGGCCAAGGTAGCATGCAAGGGTCCATTTATAAGCAATATTTTATATTTATGTTCTAACACAAGCAATACAAGTTAGGATTATTCCCTTAGCTAGGTTCGTTGTATTCTTTATTAGCATGCAGGGGATGCTTCACCTAGCGACTAGCATGTATCGTCCATATTTTAAGTGTGCTGCCGAAGCAAAGACAAGTTTATCGTAGACACCCACCTTAGCGATGATTCACCTCGGTCGAGGGATACTCCGAGCGAGCCTCTGAAAGCCTAACCTGGAACTCCTGAAGGGCCAAATCTAGAAATCCTTTGCCTCAAATGAGTCTTCTCGCTGAGAAAAGCGGGTTGGGTCATTGTACTTTTTTCGTTAGAATCGGCTGTCCGCTTGAGCGAAATGGGTCATTACAATCATAGTTCCCCCCTGAAAAACCAACACATCTAACATAAACATACATAATAGAGACATAAAACCAAACACCTATAGTGCATTAGCAAGATACTCTATGATACGTACCCAAATGAGAGTCAAAAATCACAATACACCATAAAAAATATTCCTACATATCAAATACACTAATTTCTAACTAATTCAACTTGTTACAATAGGAATTGAGGAACATTTATACAAATCCCCCAAAAAAGAGTCTTGTATCACACCGTATCACAAAATAATATAATACGCTTTACTTGTGTCCAATTATGGACACATACCTAGTTCCATAACTTCGATCTAAGTCTAATTAGATCTAATTGGTATCATGACCCACTTGATGTATCAATCTCATAATTCTTCCTATTTGGATACAAATCACCATATAACTTCCACAATACAAGTCTTATGAACCTAGTTCTTGATCCTATGGGTAGCCCTAAGCCAAGGGATAATTTCTAATGGTTAGATGCATGAATTATAGTCTAAATTAAGAGGTGGATTTAGAATTTACCTATTAGGAAACAGATTGCTAATAAAATATATAATATACATAA
Organism: Iris macrosiphon; assembly: GCA_036927795.1. NCBI lineage: Eukaryota > Viridiplantae > Streptophyta > Magnoliopsida > Asparagales > Iridaceae > Iris > Iris macrosiphon. Next base: position 140,664,683 of record JAYESA010000019.1, on the reverse strand, counting down.
TTTCCTTGCCAATTCCTCTTCCTTCAAGTGCTCCTTACAATCCAAGCTCCAATGCCTCTTAGATGATAAAATTAAGAGGGAATGGGTATGAATTAAGGTAAATTTGGTGGAGGGATGAGTCAATTTGGTGAATAACACAATTGGGGATCTAGAATAAATGAACTAATGAGAGGATAGAGAGTGAGAACCTCCTCTATTAGTCATCCCCCTCTTTCCCCCTTCCCAAGCAATGTACAATATCCATGATACCCCTACTAGTTAGTCATGAGGTTTAATTTGGAAGGGCTATATTATGAAGCTTCTAATTCTTCATAAAACTAATCTAATCTCCTTAATTAATTAAGGGAATGGGTCTAATAGGTCTAGTCCAATATTGGACTCAATATGTTATGTCAAACTAACGGGTCCAATAATGACAAGTACAAATAAAATAAGCTAGCCCACTAACAAATAATAAATAGCACAATACCATATAATTAATTAGTAGCACAAAATATAAATATTTAATTTCTAAATATTAAAAATAGTAAATGACAAGAATACCCTCATCTAGAAATATGGTAGTGATAAGACGGGAAATACTATGCGGGCGATATCGAACAGCTGAAGTCCTACTGTCTCAACCTTCAAATCCTCAGCAAGACAGGAATCCTCAGTAAGACAGGACACCCTCATGAGATGCTCGATATCCTCGATCCAATCATCAGCGTAAACGATGCCCTCGATTCCCTTGAAGATCCGAGGTTCCAGCTTCTTGATGTCCTGGATATCACTTGGCCGAAGCTGGGCAACCTACGGAACAACCTGCTGCTGGACCGAAACTCCTCTCTCCACTGCAACAAGGGCAAGCTTATGAGCACTCTCAATATCCTGCCGTAACACGTCGGTCTGCCTCTGGTGAGCCTCTGACTGGTCCCTCTGAGCCTCCATCATCTCGTTTAAACAATGCGAACACCTGAGTCGCATTTGTCGGCACGGAAGGTGGAGGTGGAAGCCCCTCAGATTCAACTGGAACAGTCCTCTAAGCTGGAGATAGAACCCCGAACGCAGCTGATACGCCAATCACCAAAGAAGAGACTACTGTAGGCCCTCGGAAAGTTGCAGATCTCTTAGAAACTGCTTTTCTCTATTGTGATCGAGTCTTAGGCGGTATCCTGAGGCAAACCAAAAGTAAATAATCAATATGGCACATGATATAATGTATTCAAAGAAGGATATTTAAAGATCAAATATCAATATCAAGGAAGAACAGTTGAAATGAATAATAGAGTTTATACCTATATCCTATATCCTGAAACAGGCTCGTAATCGCACTTAAATCAAAGCACCACTAACAATTGCACTAATTATGACCTCAAAGACCTACATAGGCCACCACTAAAAATGTGTCACGACCCACACCCAGTGTTGGGGAGCGAATAGTGAACAACGTCCAGCCTATGCCGCAGCATCAGCGGTATAATACTGTTTAGGTAAATTATCTATCTAGTAATAATGATTATCAAGATATATAATGCTACCAATGAAGTATAAATACTCAATTATAGATCTATAAGATAGAACAATCGTATGAATATGATATGAAGAACTGAAGAGTTAAATACAACTCACATGAAAAAATAATATCCAATGAGTTATTTAATATAATAAGAAATACTAATTTCAAAAGCTGAAGACAAATCCAGTACAAAAAACCAATCTACTGAGCTACAGGTACTGGGTTATCTCTCTTAACCGAGATGAGACCCTCCTGAGCCAAAGTCTCTGTATCTAAGCCAACTACGTCCTGAGGCCCGTAGTGAGTGGGATACCACTCCTCAGTGTCATCTGAAAAAATATATCTAGTCAGAAAAGGAGCAAAGTATACCTCTAACAATAGTTCCAATAAATGATAAAAACTATATAAAGTAAATAGAGTAAATATACAAGATGCAAGTGATATACAAAATAGGAATACTGGAATTGAATACAAGAAATAAGCAGCATGGAAATGAGCAAAAAATACAACTACTATGTGAGTGAGTACCAGTTTTAATATATGATCGGCTTGGAAACTTGCACAAGGATTAGGGCCTGGTTAACATATGTATCGTGTATGATCAACACTCACAAGGACATGCACAAGGAGGGGTATGATCACATATCTACACTAACACTTTCCGTCTTGACTGGTATAGTGGATCCAACCATGGTACGTTATGACACGGGATTCACTGGATAGGCTAGTCTTCCCAAGAATCAATGTCTGTATATATACAAGAAGAATGAGGAACAAGGCTTGCACAAGATACACAATAAATACCAAGGAATAATAACTCATGATAAGATCCGGATATACCAATCCGTGTAACCATTGTGTCAAAAAATCAAGAATATCTACACTAAATACAAGAAACATAGAGGATATCATAAATAAGAAACTATCAGAGAATGTACTTGCCTGAAATTCGGTAAACAATATCAAAGATGTCCGTAACGGTGCCTCAGAGACCAAAATATGGAATATTACATCAATACAAGGTTTTGGAATAAATACAAGTTAAATTAGTCAAATTCTAGGTCATAAAGCCATTTTTAGGTCAAAATAGTCAAACTAGGTCATCTCTGGGTCAAACTAGTCAAACTTGGTCAAACTAGATATTTCTAGGTTGTGTGAGTCCATCTCTAGGATGTTGGGTTCACACACTATATAACTAGGCTATACTAGATATATTGGGATATTAGTACTGTAGGACCGTATATAACAGCTCTAGAGGGGGGTGAATAGAGTTTATATATGCAACAGAATAAAATCACCTGTTAAAATCTAATTCTATGGTATGCAATGGTGATCAACTATTAGCGGTTAGAATATATCTCATGTGTAAGGATACTACTAGCAGTGTTATGAATATATTCAATAGAGTGAGAGAAAGCAAACACAAACACCAGGATGTATACTGGTTTCCCTCTGAGAGAACTAGTCCAGTCCCGAGAACTCAAGCTCAGAGTTTTATCACTATAATCAACAAAAGTGAATCACAAGCTTTGATTCGAAGGCTTGCCACTTCTTTACAACCATGAGATTTGGTCCGAAGTCTCACAACTTCACAACTTGATAGAAAGAGTAACTGATGGAACCAAGCTCTTCGAAACTCTGAAGACTTCTAGACCAAGACCGCACTTGGCACTAGGAAGGCTAGGGAGTTGCTCTTGGATATGGAAAAATTAAGGCTTAGAGGTTTGCTCACAATAGGATATAAGATTATGAATCGTTGAGTTATTGTGTTGTTGTTTTTGGAATGAGAATTCCAATCCTACTTATAGGGTATAGGCAAACATAATTCGACCAGAATTTAGATGGGATTAATTCAAATTGGGCCAAGAAATCAGGAGCTAATAAACTGGTTGATTTTATACCAAAAGGGTAACCGAGTTCGGTCCGAGTTCGACACAAGTTCGGCCCGAGTTTGATCTCTACATATAGTAGACTTTATAAATGATTGTGGCCAGATTTTGTAGATAGGTTATTTGGTTTATTTGAGTAGACTAGGTATCTGGGTATAGGTACTTGGTTTTGCCAGTGTGACTCAGCTGACATTCGTCCTAGACTCAAATAAATAAAATATTACTTTGAATATGAAACCAATAGCTATTGCAGAGTCTGACTATAGTACTGACGAAGTTGATATGCTTTGCATCGAGTATCTGCTTTATAGGTATTTTAGATCTAATATTTGACGATTATCAGAATCAGGTTGACTGTGACCACTGTGTCAACAATCTTCCCCATTATGATAATTGACAAACTATGCCAAAATATACATATGGTGAGTCTGATGTAGCCTTTGATACAAGTAATTGGGACGTAGAAGAAGATTCCTTGTATGTAGATCTTTCCGTTGAAAATAAGCTTTTTTTTTAAAAAAAAGCTCTCCCGTAAATAGATGTTTCCTTTGAACGAGAGCATTTGAATGACCTGTAACTTGACATTTCTTTATAGCAAAATTAGATGCAGGTATATCAAAAAAATATAATAGTTATATGTCATCAACCATACATTAACTATAATCGTTATATTTTATTTTGTTATCATATTTTGTCATTTCTTCCCCTTTGTCAATATATCATAGTGGTTGATTATGACAAATTGAAGAAAAAAAGATAAATAAATATGTATTTTAATCAGAATAAATAACAAGACTGGCAAATATTTAGATGCAAATAATAGCATAAATACTTTATGAATATTTTAAGCAAATATTTCTAGTACAATGAAGATAGAAAAACTAATACATCCACATAGCTACAAGAAATCATCATCACAAATTATCATCAGCAGCATCAGCTGGCAGATGATCATCAAAGTATGCTTGGGTAGGGTCAAAGTACTGCCGAACAAATGGATCATCGATCCTGTAGCCTGAGCGAGAAGGATCACGAGCCACTGGATGAGGTATAGTAGGATGATGGACTAGGTAATAATGGAGATCTGCTAGGGAGTTGGCTATTGTGTAAGCCTGGATAGTGGTACGATAAGACTGGTCGCGAAGTCGAGTGATAATTATAGTATTCTGCTTTTGGTATTGAGCAGCTATCATCTTATTTTCCAACCTAAATTTCTCGCCAAACATCTCTTGGATAGAGTCTAAGGTAGCAGGCTATGCAGAAGATAAAGGAGTAGGAGTTGGAGCAGGAGGAGCTGGGGCTGGATCAGCTGGTGTATCAGAATCCGATTTAGATGAGTCATCCTCATCAGGAATGAGAGAAGTAGGTTGAATCCTGCGGACTTTGATCAGAAAAGCTAGCCAGATAGATAAGTGGGTTCTTCCATAGTAATGTGGAAGTGTTCAAAGATGAGTGGTAGATACATGGCATAAGAAAGTTGATGTTTGTGTTTACAATAGTCAATCACCTGCCGAATCATAGTCTTAGGAAGGCTAAAAGGAGTGGATATATAGAAGTGATATAAAGTAGACATCTCCCTATAGGTCACATTATCTTTGGAGGTTTGCTTGGGAATGATAGCAGAGTATATGATATGGTGAATTTTATAAAAATATTGGTTGAAATAACGAGCACGAAACTTCCCGTCATGACAAGGATGAGGGGCGCAAAGTATGTCCCTGGAAGAATCAAGAGTGATGTCGTCTCTGAGATTGAGTTTGTTGATCTCAACTAGGGTATGTCCTTCATTAGGAATTTCAAGAATTTTACCAAAAGTTGTATAGTCAAATTCAATGTCGATCCTACCCACTCTCGAAGAGATAGACCATTAATCATGAGATAGATTGCAATAAAACATAGGAATGGCATTCAAATATATGGGTTTTCTAGTTTTGACTAGACGATAAACATAGAATTCTACAAGTTTAGATCTTTGGGCATAAAAAGTAGTAAAATTAATAGGATTGCCCTTGCAAATATTTTTTTGTACAAAATTATTGAACCATAGATTAGAGGCATCAATAGAAGTAAAAATGAAGTCATCATATTCACTTGGGTTTGAAATATTAGGAGAAAATAAGGAATAGAGAACATCATCACTAGAGGGTTGAGAAGAGGAAGCTTCATTTGCTTTTCTCTTCTTTTTTCCAAAATTAGGAGCCATGAAACTAGGGTTTTAGAATATGAAGATAGTACCTTGAAAAGATTGAAGGGGATGGAGGAGAACCTCACCAAGAGCCTTAGATCTCAAGTTGAGAGAGAAAAAGCTTTTGTGGAAGGAGATCACAAAACTAGAGTTTTAGAGGAAAGGGTTTATTCTCGGTTAGAGAAGAAGGATTTGGGAAGATGGAGTAATGAGATCAAAATTGAGGCTGCTGCTGTTATATAAAAACAGTTGAACCAAATTTGGATCGAGTTAGGACTGAACTCTGTCCGAGTTCTGATAGCTCAGGATTTTGAAAAATAAGTTTTGTAGTATGCTTTAAAAGTTATATGAGAAACATACAAGTGATCTTATCATAATACGAGTATAAAATATATGAGGTTTATGACAGGCTATTATCAGTCATTGCTTTTAGACAAGCCATTTAAAAGAATTTATATGCAGTCATTGCTTTTAGACAAGCCATTACTCAGTGAGATATTTTTGTTATTATTAACTAGCTGTAGGGGCCGGTTCCCAACTAGCAGTGGTCGGAAGACACTTAAGTACCGTGTCGCTTAAGGTTGTTTACACCATGTTGACAAAAGGACCCTTTAGGCTTTTTAACAATAATTTCTATACCTTTAGAGCATAATATTGAAAAGTAATTCAAAATTTTCTTCATACACAGTTTAAGAATAATTGAACTAATACATTTCAATAGATTTAATGAGTACAGTATACTACTATAAATATGAAATTTGTGTTATCATAATGACTTAATAGTCATGTTTTGTATTGGTGTAATTGCCATGAGAGTATCCGTTTAGCTTCTTGCAATCACTAACTTTCTCTATTACCATTACGTCTTGCTGCAAATCGTTCCTCTTACATGATTAACACAAGACTTTGGTATCCAAGATTTGGATCCATATTTGTTAGCTTTAGGAATCCACTTATACATATTCATATCAACCAATTTTCTAGCCTTACACTAATGTGTAATGTGTCCTTTTAAGCCACAATAATGACATATAGCATAGGCATTTGTTTGGGCATAGAAGGATGAGTATGTAAAGTGGTATGACATATCTTGCGTGGATATTTGTAATAGAATGCATGATTATATGAAGTATATTATATTCTACATGTATGATAGTGTGGAGCATTTGGTTTGCTTGTTAGTGTCTTGTTGTGAGTACTCTTTTTTTAGCCATGTGTCTCGTGTTAGACTAAGTAGTAGGTTGTACGACCTGCTTTCCCAATCTAATCTCTAAATTTTTAGAGGTGGCATATAAATCATCATATTTAGCAGTAAGAGCATCTATCTTAAGTGAGGCATTAAAGTACTTCTCTTTTTCCTGTTTTAAGTCCTCCTTAATTTTAGCATTTTCTTGATTGTTTTCATCAAAGCAGTCAAGAGCTTCTTGTAAGCTAAGCTTAAGTTTAGAGATTTCAATTAATTCATCAGAAGAGGAGTTTTCTCTAGCTTCCTTAATTAAGAAAATAAGCCGATTATTCTTGAGCTGATAAGATTTGATATCTTTTCGAGCTTGCTTATAGTTATTTTTAAGCTTATTATAGTCTTAAAATAAATTATTGAAAGAATCAGACAATTCATCATAAGAAATGTCTTTTGTTAGTGAGTCATCATTTACCTCGCTTACCATTAAGCACAAGTCTATCGTATGTTGAAGGTTATTGTCATTCTCATACTGGATGCTTTTACTTGCAACATCTTCTTCCTTTGAGTTGCTGTCATCATTGTTGCATTGAATGTCTGTATCTTTTTTTATACTTGCAGATTCTTCATTTTGATACAAGCTTGCAACATTATGATGTTCTTCTCCTTTGTTGTCTCCATAGGTTGCTTACAGCATTTTTCATATCTCATGTGATATTTTGCACTTGGAGATAAGTTTAAATTCGTCTTCTCCTAGAGAACAGTAGAGCATGTACATTGCCTTTGCATCATCGCTTGTATCTTTTTTTTTCTCCTTCAGTATATTCATTATCTGCTTCGTCAACTTTTTTATAACCATTAGTAATATGAGTCTATTTGTTAAACCCAAGAGATTTTAGAAAAAATACTCATATGTATTTTCTAAAATAAATTGTTAGTGCTGTTAAAAATATGTGGCTTATCAAGGAGTTGGCTTTCACCATTGATAGAAAATAGTGATCATATTGTTGCCATGTGTTATACTCTTTGGATGTTAATCTAGTAATCAAGAGATCTTGCTTTGAGAGTACTAGTTCTGATACCAATTGAATGAGCAATTGAGATCAGAAACTAAATAAGAGATTACATGCTCTGACACCAATTATGGGACCAAATGGTATCATTAATATCTATATAAAGAGAGCACCTGCTCTGATACTAATTTGAAGGAGAAATTGGTATGATCAAAAGTTCCTATATAAGAGTATCAGCTTTGATACCAATTGAGGAGCAAATGGTATCAGTAAAGTTCTAATATAAAGAGTACCTGCCCTGATACTAATTAAGGAGCAAATAGTATCAGTTAAAGTTCTAATATAAAGAGTACCTGCTCTGATAACAATTTTAGGTCAGTGTATGGGAACTCTAGAGGGGGGTGAATAGAGTTTATGTTTGCAGCAAAATAAAATATTCTGTTAAAATATAATTCTATGGCATGCAATGGTGATCAACTACTAGCTGTTAGAATATATCTTATGTGTAAGGATACTACTAGCAGTGTTATGAATATATGCAATAGAGTGAAAGAAAGCAAATGCAAACACGAGGATGTATACTAGTTTTCCTCTGAGAGGACTAGTCCAGTCTCGAGAACTCAAGCTCGGAGTTTTATCCACTATAATCACCAATAGTGTATCACATGCTTTCATCCGAAGGCTTGCCACTTTTTTACAACCACGAGGTTTGATCCAAAGTCTCGCAACTTCATAACTTGATATAGAGAGTAACTGATGGAACCAAGCTCTTCACAACTCTAAAGACTTATAAACCGAGACCGTACTTGGAACTAAGAAGGCTAGGGAGTTGCACTTGGAGATGAGAAAGTTAAGGCTTAGATGTTTGCTCACAATAGGATAAAAGATTATAAATCGTTAAGTTGTTGTGTTGTTGTTGTTGTTGTTGGAATGAGAATTCCAATCATATTTATAGAGTATAGGCAAACAAAATTTGGCCAAAATTTGGATGGGGTTTAATTCAAATTTCTAACCGTTGGGACAAGAAATCAGGAGCCAATGAACTGATTAATTTTATACCAAAAGGGTAACCGAGTTCGGTCTGAGTTCGGCACGAGTACGGCCCGAGTTCGGTTTTTACATATGGTAGACTTTGGAAATGAATGTGGCTGGATTTCGTAGATAGGTTCTTCGGTTTATTTGAGTGGACTATGTATCTGGATATAGGTACTTGGTTTTGCCAGTGCGACTCAGCTTACATTCGTCCTAGACTCAAATAAATAAAAGATTATATTGAATATGAAACCAATAGCTGTTGTTAAGTCAGACTGTAGTACTGGCAGAGTTGATATGATTTGCATCAAGTATCTGCTTCATCTATATTTTAGATCTGATGTTTGACGATTATCAGAATCAGGTTGATTGTGACCACTTTATGTCCATAAGTACTATATTATATCGTAAGATACGTAATATAATATAAGAAAGTACTATAACAAATATAAAATATATTAGTATTCCTAGCTAACTAGTAATATGGGATACCTTGGCTTTGAACCAACTTGGTATCGTACTAGCTACACTCATCTTGATACCCATACCCAATACCAACAATTACCTTAGCATTACCTTGGTATCACAAGGTAATATTAGACTCGTATTAAACTTACTAACATCTATACTAACCAATACACATCAGATTCTAATATATACATATATCAACTAACCCTAATATTCATATTAACCTAACTAACAATACTTAACTTCTAACTTCTAAATTAGACAATTAACTAAACTACTAACTAATCCTATCAACTAACTTAACCCATGACAAATCAACAAACTACATACTAACCTATACAAAAAGATCTGACAAACAACACCGACCACCCCCATTTCCTAGAACTACTGCTACTAATGAAGCACCAACATGCTATGCACAAGGTGCATAGTCCACTGCCCATCTCACTACTGGTGTTGCAGCATTGTTGCTGCTTCCCCTAGCAGCATTGCTGCTGCTGTTGTTATTGCATGATGTTGCAGTGTGCAATAGCTCGACCTACTATCCACTTCAGTGTGCAGTACAAACGCACCCGATCAGACCCCCCCCCCCTTTTTGCTATATCTCATATCAGTCGTTGACTGTAACACGACAGTGTTATATCCCAACTAATAGTGAAACTCACTCCCCATATAAACACACACACACACACACACACACACACACACACACACACACATACACACACACACATATATATATATATATATATATATATATATATATATATATATATATATATATATATATATACTCCTAAACAACGTAATTAGATATGAAGGATAGCAATTTAGAGGGCATGAAATTAATATAGCAATAATATAACACTTGGCGTACATCGCACCATATCACACCAAAACTATGATACGCTTGCGATACGGCTCCACCACACTACCAAACGTATCTCGAAGAATACAAGAAAGTCTAGAATCATAATTAGAAGTACTATGAAGAGCTAGCTACTCATTCACGTGCCCGTGTCAAAATATGACATGCTCAAACCCCCGTGTCAAAGAAAAAACTCTAAAATCAATCCGTATCACCAAATTGTCATGATACGGCCTACACATATCCAATTGTGGACACGACACTAATCTCACACAGCCAAACACATGTCAATTTTGTCTAATTGACCTATTTACAAACACATGATGTGCCAATCTCAAAATTTCCCCAAAATTGGCACAAAATATACCATAATTTCTTCCATAGGCCTCCTATGAACCAAATTCCACTTTATATGGGTAGTCTTGCTACATGGGATGGTTTTTAATGATTAAACTACTTATTTATAGTCTAAATAGATATAAAAGATTAAATTATACTTATTGAGAGATGGATTCCCAATGCAAGTCTCCAAATGAGTGTTAAGAGCCTTCAACTTGTGCTCCTTCCTCCTCCTTATAGATTATTGCCTTCTCCTTGTTCCAATAGCCTCCAATGGTGAGTAGGGAAGGAATTGGATAATAATTTGGGTAGCGATTATTATAGGGATAAAGGAATTTGGAAGAGAGAAATTATAGATCTAGAAATGAGATGAATGGATGAAGAGAGAGAGTCTCTCTCCTCTCCCTCCTATGGCCGGCCTTGCCCCCTTCTCCAAGTCACTATAAAAAGTCTACAATACCCCTTGGGACTTGTCATGAAGGAATTAATTACGGAGAAAAGATTCTAATCCAATTGGTTTAACTAATTAAGTTATCCTCCTAATGAATGGGCTTATTTGTTGGGCTCAAATCTAGCTAGAATTTAATGTTGGTCCATGAGTCTATTCTAATCTAGTTAAGTCCATTAACACAAGTCCAATAAAAATGTAGTATGTAATAATAAATAAATAATATAATAAATAAATATACCACAAGCATATTAATTAATTATAAAATAACCAAAATATCCTTCCTACAATAAATAAATAGTAGTTACACATGGCTCAAAGAGATAAGAGTATCGCTCGCGCATCTCGGCTTCCCTCTCCTAGGTTGACTCTTCCGGAGAGTGATGCCTCCATGCGACATGTACCAAGGGAATCGTCTGGTTCTGCATCACCTTCTTCCTGCGATCCAGAATCTCTACTGACTACTCTGGGTAGTTGAGAGTCGGACCGACCTTGATCTCTGAGTGATCAAATATGTGACTAGGATATGCCATGTACCTTCTCAGCTGTAACACATGGAAATATCATGAATTCCCTCCAGTGCAGGCAAAAAATATAGTCTGTAGGCTACTGCACCGACCCTCACAAGAACACCGAAGGGTTCGATGTACCGTGGACTAAACTTCCCGCCGATACCAAAGCGAATAGTGCCCCTTGTCGGAGAAATTCGTAAGAACACCATATCGTCAACATAGAACAAAATATAACATTAACACTCAACCTAAAACAAAATAATCATAAGCAAAATAATAAAACCTACACCTCAAACTCCAAAGGTCTCCGGTGACTATCGGCCCAATGCCGCTATCTTTCCTGCGCCACCTGAAGTCTATCCCTGATGAGCTTTACCTTCTCAGCTGCATCCATAATCATCTTCGTTCCTAACAAGACTCGCTCACAAATATCATCCCAAGATAGAGGAATGCGACATCTCCGTCCATATAAAGCCTCGAATGGTGACATATCGATACTGGCCTGGTAGCTATTATTGTAAGAAAACTTTACCAGGTGAAGATGATCCTTCCAAGAGCCTCTGAAATCCAAAACACAAGTGCGGAGAATATTCTCGAGAGTTTGAATAGTCCTCTCCGACTGTCCGTGTCACGCCCCAGTCCAAAAATACAAAGAACCACGCCACGTGACAATAGCCAGCTGTCACATCTCCGAGGATATCCTAATTTAATGGATCCTAGCGAAGAGTGCTACGCTGTCCTAAAATACTAACATGTCCAATATCAGTCAATAATAGATAAAACTAATCTCATCCACAATATAAACAACAAGAAGAACTAAATAAACTGCTGGAAGATAAACACCAGTCTTAAGATATCATAGTACAACCAAGAATGTCTGGTGGGGACAAACCCACTACTATGACAAAATAAAGTACTGAAATGATAGATAAAAGATAATGACTAGGGCCTCGACTGGCTAGATAATGATGCCCCCAATCCTAGGCAGAAGGCCTACCAACTGATCACGGAAACTCTGACGGTAGCACATCTAGCTCCTCCGCTGTAGCGAACCTCGTCTCCTGTCCTGGGCCGTACACTATGGGGTAATATGCCTCGTCCAAATCTGGAAATGTACCAGGTCCTCAGAGGGACATAACAAGATACATAGAAACATGTCATATATAAATACTGAATAAAACAAATATAATGAAGGGTGTGCTAACCATCTACGTGAATGCAATATGAGGACAACGCTGGTACGTATGGGTAGGTATAGGTATATACGTCTATACTCCGAAGAGAGTGGCATCAGTACAGTATATCGTCTATATCGCTCCGAAGAATGTGGCATCAGTGTAAAGGTAGTCATTGGATCCGTGGCTCCTCCGAAACTACGGCTCCAATGTGTTTATTCCATACACCTACTAGCTGTCCTTCCCGCCCAATATAAATACACAAGCCGAATACTCGACGTGCGTACCACGCCTCTATATGCCAAGTCTCTACCAATATAAATAATCCTAAATTTTGTACTAACCGTGATGTAGGTCACACGCACCGATAGCTAGTCGAGTACGCAAACCCGTATCCCAATATGAATATGTCTCAGTGAAACGTGTAAGAGTGTCAAGTCTCAGAGGATATTAGAGTATCCTCCAATGGGGTGAGTCTGCTAATGACTAGGTCAAGTACTCTAATCATCGACGCAATCGTCGACTGCACCCGAGTTAATCTCGGACACGCACAGTCATATAAAATAAGCAAGAAATATCATACAACACATGCAATATTTAAATTAAACAGTAAATATGGCAAGGTATCTTGCCTGAGTCCTCAAGATGTGAATGCCAATAGCTGGTTCCTGCAGTGTCCCCTGGCTGATCCAATGATCCTAAACACAATATAATATAGCAATCACGCTTCAGACACTAAGGTAATACATACAGAACTACATCGCTGCTCTTAGGTATTGACGCAAGTTCACGGTTGGTCGACTACCGAGTCGCGTGTGCACCTAGCTAGGATGCATGCATGCCCTGTCCTCCGTCATCGTGTACCTCACGTCAATAGATTACTAAGTTATGGTTTACGAAATGTCACTACCACATTTTAGGAAAAAGGGTATTTTGGTAATTTCCTATTTAAATAAATATTGTGCATGGTAAATAATTTTTGTTGTATTATTTAATTATTGTTGGATGTTATTTAATTATTTTGGACTTATTTTAGTGGACCCAACTAGTATAGTTTGGACCCATGGACCAACATGAATTAAATAGTTAGATTTGGCCCATTTAGAAAGCCCATAGTTAAGGAGATGGATTAAATTAATTAAGTGATTAGACTAGAAGTTTCCTTCCTTAATTATTTCTTCATGAGAGGCCCCAAGGGGTACATTGGATATTTTACAATTGTTTGGGAGAGGGGCAAGGCCGGCCTATTAAAAGAGGAGGAAAATTTCTCTCTCCTCTCATTCTCATTCCAAATCTAGATCTAGAATTTTCCACTCCCAAATTTCCTCCATTCCCATTCCAATTTCCCACCAAATTTATTCCAAATTCTTCCCAATTCACCATTAGAAAGTTGAGAAGCAAGGATCTAGAAGGAGGAAGCAAGGATCTACAAAGAGGAGCAAGGATCTACAATTTGGAAGCAAGTTCATCTCAATTGGAGGTTTCATTGGGAATCCATCTTCCAATAGGTATAATTCAGTTTTTCCCATTAAAATAGCTTCTAAATCTGAGATTTAATCATGTAAAATCAACCCATATGTATGTACTACCCATAGGACTTTGTTTTATGTTCATAGGAGACCCATGGAGAAAGTTATGGTGCTTTTTGTGTCAATTTTGTTGAAATTCCGAATTTATATTTTGTTGTGTGTGTCAATTGATCCTATAGATCAATTGGACATGTGATTATGTGTTTGGGGCTTATGTCGTGTCCATATTTGGGTACTTGTGGTTCGTATCCCAACTATTTGGTGATACGTGTCATTTTGGGGGTTTTCCTCCGACACGGGGCTTTGTACATGTCGTATTTTGACACGGACACATAGATCTACTTTTGATACTTTGATTTATTCATAAATATTATTTGTGACTTGTTTGTGTCCTTCGGGGTACATTTGGTTGTGTGTTGGACTCGTGTCACATGCGTATCCTAGATCTAGTGGGATACGGTGTAAAACTTTCCAATTTGGTGTGTTTATGTGTAGATCTAATTATTTATACTTTAAATTCTTTATTTATAATTAGTAAATATATATAGATATTATATATTATTTTAGTGTATTTATTATGGTATTTATTGTAGCATAGATCTATAGATATTTCTATGTGTTCTAATGTGGTGTATAAATATATGTATGTAGCTTTCTTGCATGCAAATATATATGTACTTATGTTAATAACATAAATTATACATAAATGTTTTATAAAATATATTTATGTGTTTAAATGTGTAATTATATTATTTATAATTATTATATAATTATTTGGATATTAATGAATGTATTTTTATGTGTGCTTCTAGCCATGTAAAATATGTACATTAATATGTGCATTGTGTTTATTAAATATTAATATTTTAATGTGCAAGTTTATATGTATGTATATATAAGTATATAGTTATTAAATTGTTTATATATATATATGTATTTTGATTTATATATCTTATATATATATGTGCTTTTGTGAGGTATAATACTAGTAGTAATATATTATTTTATTTGTATAAATATTGGTTTGTATATACATTATTTAGAGTGTGCATTAATTGTATTATTAGTATACTTTGTGTGGGTATCAATTGGGATCTAATTTTGATTCCTAAATTGTTGTATTTTATTTCTATATTATTTATATAGATGTCTTGTGAGGTTGACCTTGGTTTGACCATGTTTGACTTTAGTTGACTTTAGAGTTGACCATAGTTGACTTTTGACTTATAATTTATTTATTGACCTAGAAGTTGACTAGTTTGACTTGTTCTCTTTCCGGGACCTTGTATTAATATGGTATTCTATATCTAGGTCTTCGAGGTACCGAGTCAGACATCTGTGAGACTTTTCATTGGACTTCAGGCGAGTACATTCTCTGATAGTTTCTCATTTATAATATCCTCTATGTTCGTTGTATCTAGTGTAGATATACATGTTTCTCTTGACACTATGGTTACACGGATTGGTATATCCGGATCTCGTCATGAGATGTTATTCCTTGGTATATGGTGTATATGGTGCAAGTATTGTTTCATTGGTTATCTTGTACATGTACAGATACCGATTTTCGGGAGGAGTCGCTCTCTTCTTGGGGAATCTAGTGCCATAGCATACCGTGGTTGGATCTATTATACCAGTTGGGGGTAGGAAGTATTAGTATAGATATGTGATCAAATCCCTATTGAATAAAGTATTGGTAAGCGAATAGTGTTGATCATGCACTGCACGTATGATTAGCCAGGCCGTATTGTATCTTGCCCAAGCCGATCACATGTTAAGCTAGTACTCACACACTTAGTCATTAGTATTATTATTTCATTGGCATATTGTTCATTATTGTATTTCTTTCCAGTATTTACTTATTCTCTATATATCTCTTGTATCTATTTTGTGCATCTTGTTTATCCACAGCTATTTACTGTTACATAGTTTTTATCATGGATTAGAACTGCTGTTAGAGATGTACTCTGCTCCTTTCCTGACTGGATATATTTTTCCAGATGACACTGAGGAGTACCCTACCTATTATGGACCCCAGGATGTTGTGGGTTTAGATTCTGAGACCCTGGCTCAAGAGGGACTTATCCCAACTGAGACAATTGACCCTGGAGTGTAGCTTTGTAGTATGATAGTATTCCTTTGTACTGGATTTGTCTCCAGCTTATTTTTGTTACTCTTCAGACTCATTGATGTATTATTTTAAACTCATGAGTTGTATGATGACTATTCTATTCTTATCTGTTTCGTGCTCATTCTATCTTAGTTCTGTGATTGAGTATTCTATCATTATTGGTGGTTCATTACTTTAGATAGACTATCTAGACAGCGTTCTACCGCCGATTCTGCGGCGTAGGCTGGGCGTTGTTTTCGACTAGTATCCTTACATCGGGTACGGGTCGTGACACGAAACTACGTTACGTCTTGTTAAATTATACTTCATTATTTCCCATTCCTAGATGTACCAAGTCTGTGTCTATGCCTTTAGGTGAAATACCAGTTCCTTGTACAGGTCAGGTGATCGGGATAATTATTAACTATAAATTTCTATTTAATATAATTAAGCATACATACCTATATACGTATGGTTTACTGTGCCTTAATTTGTGTCGACACCCGACACGATGACACGATTGATACGATTAATCAATATACAATGAAGGAAGGGTGTTTACTAATTCGTGGTCGAGAGGGGCGTTGTTCGGCCGAAGTCAGTCCTCCGGCGCGGCGGGGCTCCGGCGTCGTATGGCAACTATGGCAGCAGCGGCAGCGGTAGCAACTGCAGGGGTCGCAACAGCGGCTACAGCGGATTGGTCGGCGGAGAAAGGCGCCTGGGTGGCGGTCAGGCCGTGGGGGAGGTCGGGGTCCGCCCGATGGTGGTGGTCGGGGGATAGAGAGGTGGTGACCTGGGCCGGGGCAGTTTGCTACAGCGTCGGGTTTAATGGAAGGTTTGGTGATGGCGAAGGGGATGGCGGCGATGGTGGATTGAGGTCCGTCGTGGGCAGGCTCTGGCAGGGTGGTCCGGTGTTGGGGTACTGCCGTAGGGTGAAGTGGCCGTGGAGTTGTCTGGTCAGAGTCGGGGGATGGGGTGCTCGGGTGAGGGGGAGTTCAGTTAGGTTATGGCGGTGGTGATGGTGTTTGGTCTTAGGGTTTTTATTGTGGAAAGAAAAGCATATATATATAGGTGATGAAATTTGTGGTCTGGCCTCGCGGTTTAGGCCGGCCGGGGCTCATTGGGGTGGGGCTGGTCCACATGAAGGTGTCCATGGGCTCGGTTAGGTCCTGTTTGAAGTAAAATGGCCTCAAATTTTAATTAGATTAATAATTGTATGGCGTTCTTTTGAGAGAATATTGCGCAGCTAAGATGAGTCGCAATAATGATTATTTAAAGTTACACCTTGGTCAAATGGGTAGTCTGGCATGTCTAGGAGATGTTGGTGACATTGAGTTGAAGGTAACTGCTAGGGTGGCTTTCCAACCTCGTAACAACGGTAGAGTGTAATAAGACATATGATTACGTACGTTAATACTAATTAAATCAAATTTAATCCTATTCTCTCTCAATTAAATTAAAATAAATCCTAAATTGGTCGAGGGGGTTTACAATCTACCCTCCTTAGAGTATTTCGTCCTCGAAATTAAATACATACGTATGGTAAGAACTACTGACTGAATTTAAAATATTAATACGTACCGAGTCCTTCGAAGAGATGGGGATAGCGCTGTCTAATATCCTCCTCGCATTCCCAGGTTGACTCACCTGGTGCATGATGCCTCCATGCGACATGAACTAGGGGGATAGTCTGACCTCGTAATACCTTCTCGCTTCTGTCTAGAATCTCCACAGGCACTTCTTCATATGATAAGCTCGGACCGACTGTGATCTCTGAATGGTCAAGTACATGACTCGGATCTGGTATGTACCTCCTCAGTTGAGATACATGGAAGACGTCATGGACTCCTTCCAAAGTCTGCGGCAAGGCTAATCTATAAGCAACTTCTCCGATGCGTTCTAAAATATCAAATGGTTCGATGTACCTCGAACTCAGCTTTCCTCTGCCTCTGAATCTGATAGTCCCTCTAGTAGGCGAGATCTTTAGAAATACGTAATCTCCAACCTGGAACTCTAAGGGTCGTCGATGCGCATTCGCCTAATCCTTCTGTCTGTCCTGTGCTGCTCGTAGGTGACCTTGGATCTTTTTCACCTTCTCAACTATACGAACAACCAACTCTGGCCCTAGGATCTGTCTCTCGTCTATATCGCTCCAACATACTGGAGAACAACATTTTCTTCCATACAATGCCTCATAGGGAGCCATATGGATGCTCGCTTGATAGCTGTTGTTGTAGGAAAATTCAACCAAGTACAAATGGTCCTCCCATGATCCTCCGAAATCTAGCATGTACACTCTTAACATGTCTTCCAATGTCTGAATGGTGCGCTCTGACTGGCCATCTGTTTGTGGGTGATACACCGTGCTGAACTTCAGGCGGGTACCGAGGCTCTCTTGCATACTCCATCAAAAGTAAGATGTAAACCTTGCATCCCTGTCAGACACGATGCTAACTGGCACTCCATGCAGTCGTATAATCTCTCTCATGTACATCTCTGCTAAGACCTCTGTAGATTGCCCAACTCTGAAGGGTAAAAAGTGGGCGGACTTGGTGAGTCTATCTACGATTACCCATACTACATTGCGACCACTAGGACTCCTTGGAAAGCCCGTAACAAAGTCCATAGTGATGTGCTACCATTTCCATTATGGTATCGAAAGTGGTTGAAGTAATCTTGCAGATCTCTGATGCTCATCCTTGACTTGCTGACACACTAGGCACTTCGCTACAAAGCATGCTATCTCTCTCTTTATTCCATGCCACCAGTAGTACTGTCTCAAGTCTCTGTACATCTTCGTGACTCCTGGATGAATAGATTAGGTTGAACTGTGTGCCTCTGACATCAACTCCTGACGAAGTTCTCCATTTGGAACATAGAGACGATCTCCACATCTCAAGGTTTCGTCTTCATGTATACGCAGTCCTGTTTGTATTCCAGCCTCTGTCCTCTGTCTAAGCCTCTAAAATCTGGCATCTGGCGACAAAGCAGCCTTGATTCTCTCCACTAAGGTCGATTGCAACTGGAAACTCGACAACTGTCCATCTACTCCGGGCATAACAACCTCTATACCCATCTGCTCTAGATCTCTCAACATATATTGTTGGGTAGTCAGGAAAAATACCATAGGTCTTCTGCTCAACGCGTCAGCCTTTCCCGGATGGTACTGTAGCTCGATCTCGAAGTCTGTCATCACCTCGAGCCAACGTCTCTGTCTCTGGTTCAGGTCCTTCTGGGTGTAGACGTACTTTAGGCTTTTATGATCAGTGAATATTTCAACTCTTTCTCTATATAAGTAGTACCTCCAAAGCTTCAAAGCAAAGATCATGGCTGCAAGCTCTAAGTCGTGGGTGGGATAGTTCTTCTCATGGGTTCTCAACTGTATAGAAGCATAAGCCACAACCTTTCCATGATGCATCAGAACACATCCTAATCCTTTTCCGGATGCATCGTTATAGATCACGAATCCTCCGGGTCCAGATGGTATTGTCAAGATAGGTGCCGTAGTCAAACGTTTCTTCAGCTCATCGAATGCCTTCTGACACTCCTCTGTCCAAGTGAACTCCTGCTCCTTACGGGTCAAGCGGGTCATCGGCTTTGCGATCTTCGCGAAGTTCTCTACGAACCTCCGGTAATATCCGGCATGTCCTAGGAAACTCCTTACTTCTGAGATATTGGTAGGGGTTGTCCATGTCTCTACTGATGAAATCTTCGCCGGGTCTACTGAAATGCCATCTTCTGAGATAACGTGTCCAAGGAAAGTAACACTATCCAGAAGAAACTCACACTTGTTCAGCTTGGCATAAAGCCTCTCTCTCCTCAGCGTCTCTAACACTAGTCTCAAATGCTCTTCGTGTTCCTCGTGGCTTTTCGAATACACCAAAATGTAATCGATGAAGACTACCACGAACCGGTCTAAGTATTGGTGAAATACTCTGTTTATCAAGTTCATAAATACAGCAGGTGCATTCGTCAGTCCAAAAGAAATCATTAAGAACTCGTAGTGACCATAACGGGTCCTGAATGCTGTCTTTTGAATGTCTTCTCTTTGCACCTTCACTTGATGATAACCCGATCTCAAGTCGATCTTTGTGAACACCACTGCTCCTATCAACTAGTCGAACAAATCATCAATCCGTGGCAGAGGGTACTTGTTTTTTATAGTCAAAGCATTAAGGGCTCTGTAATCAATACACATACGTATTGTTCCATCTTTCTTGGGTATAAACAATACGGGTGCTCCCCATGGTGATGCACTAGGATGGATAAATTTCTTGCTCTGCAACTCCTCTAATTGTAGCTTCAGCTCATCTAACTCCTTCTTCGCCAATCGGTATACATTGGAAGATACAGGTGCTGCTCCGGGTACTAGCTCAATAGTGAACTCTATGTCTCTATCTGGTGGTAAGCCTGGCAATTCTTCAGGAAAAACATCCTCAAATTCTACAACTATTGGCGGGGGTACCATCTCCATAGCCATGTAGGTTCCAGCTATCTGCCCTGCTCCTTGTTTGACGGTTCCTCGTATGTACTCAAATTTCGGTTGATCTGGTGGTCTAAAAGTGACGCTACCGGCAATTCAGTACGGTGTTATACTGGCTTAACCAGTCCATGCCTAGCACAATATAAAAGTACGGCATAGGCAATACCAAGAATCGCGCTCTCATCTCTCTACCACATACGACTACCGAGCACGTTCTGATATTGCTGGTAACCGGCAGTATACCTCCTCCGGTAAGAATTTTCTAACTCTTAGGTAAGGGGGAAGTAGCTACCCTACGCATTGCTACAAATCTATTAGATATAAACGATAATGTAGCACCAGAATTAAATAATACAGTTACAGGTAATGATACGACTAAAATGGTATATGTGATAGCTTCCCCTTCTGTTTTCTCCTCTGTAGCTGCTAATGCAAAGGCCTGTCCCTGTCTCTGTCCTCCGATCTGCTGTCGGGTTCGGTCAAACTGTGCCTGCTATGGGGCCAAGGGTGGTCCCCTCTGAAATCCTCCAGGTGCTGGTGGGCGCTGACCTCCTGGTGGGGGTAGTATCCTCGAAACTAGTGCTGCTGGCCTCTGTCCGGTCTGTGGTGCTGCCTCCCTGTGCTGTGGGCAATCTCTGACAAGGTATTGGCTCGCTCCATAAATCATGTATGTCCCTAGTCTCTTTCGGCAGTCCTTCTCGAAGTGACCTCTCATACCACAGAAGTGGCAAGTCGTAAGTTCCTGGTGTGGGTATGGTGCAGCCCTCTGCTGTGTCTGTACTCCGGGACGTCGGATCGGTCCTCCTACTCTGGGCTGGACTCTGGCTGGTGTGGTCGTGCAAGAATGTCTTGCTCCTCAACCGATGGCCTCCTGGATCCACGCCTCTGCAAGTACCTCCTCATAAGAAATTCTTGCCTGTGTGGTAGTATACCTCTGTAGCTCAAAAGTGAGGCCGTGATGGAATCTCTGAGCCTTCTCTAGGTTATTGGGTATCAGGACGGCACCAAATCTGCTGAGACGGCTAAACTTTGTGTCATATGCATCAATAGTCATATTTTCCTGTTCTATATATAGGAACTGGGAGTAAAGGGCATTTCTGACAATAGCCGGGAAGTACTTCGCATTGAAGTATTCTCGGAACTGTTCCCAAGTCTGGTTCTTGCCTACACTGCACTCAATAGAACCCCACCAGTGATGGGTGTTGCCTTTTAGTTGGGCCCTCACTGCGATCATCCAAAGGTTTGGATGCAGTTGTGAAGCTTCTAGTAACATCTCCGTATTGGCAACCCAATCAGAGATCTGCTCTACTGTCTCGTTTCCTGAGAAAGTATCTGGTCCCATCTGTCGGAACCGTCCTACAGTACAACCTGTCTGGGCTGGTGCAGGGGCTAGTACTGGTGCTGTGACAGGTGTCCTCTCTAGTACTGCCCTCAAACTCTGTCTCAACGTCTCGGTCTGATGCCACTATTCTTGCATCATAGTCTGGAAGAACTGAAGCATCTGTGGATGTCCATCTTGTGGCGGCATCTGGGGTATATAAGGTGGAGGTGGTGGTAATGGAACCTCTGGCTGTGCGGTAGGGGTCTCCTCAGATGCCGGCCTCTCGGTCTGTGGCATCGGCATAGCCTCTGAAGTCTGGCCCTCGTAATGCTGCGTGGGGATCGTTTGGGAAGTCTGTCCCTCGTGTTGTGGCGTAGGATCACCATGGGAAGTCTCGTGCCAATGTATCAGCGGGGCCTGTTGAATTACCAGGGCCTGTGGTGATAGTTGCCCTCTAGTTAGTCCCTGGGTATCTCCTCTCCCTGGGTGGTGTTGGCTGGCACCACGGCACTGGGTGCTTCTCGTCCACTGCGCAAGTTCATCTTGCTGTAAGAGACAGGATTTCATTAAAAAAGTACGGAATCAAACAATCAGGATGTAGATATTTAGAAGCAATTAGAAGGAAGTTCAAAGACGTAATCAAAGTGGATGAGACCTAGTAATTTCTATCCTATTGCAGGCATCAACGGGCATGTTACCATACCACAAGCAAAAAATTGACCTGCATGGGCCACTACTAAAACCATGTCACGCCCCAGTCCCAAAATACAAGGAACCAGGCCACGTGACAATAGCCAGCTGTCACATCTCCGAGGATATCCCAATTTAATGGATCCTAGAGAAGAGTGCTATGTTGTCCTAAAATATTAACATGTCCAATATCCGTCAATAATAGATAAAACTAATCTCATCCATAATATAAACAGCAAGAAGTACTAAATAAACTGCTGGAAGATAAACACCAGTCTCAAGATATCATAGTACAACCAAGAATGTCTGGTGGGGAAAAACCCACTACTATGACGAAATAAAGTACTGAAATGATAGATAAAAGATAATGACTAGGGCCTTGACTGGCTAGATAATGATGCCCCCAATCCTAGGCAGAAGGCCTACCAACTGATCACGGAAACTCTGACGGTAGCACCTCTAGCTCCTCATCTGTAGCGAACCTCGTCTCCTGTCATGGGCCGTACACTGTGGGATAATATGTCTCGTCCAAATCTGGAGAGGTACCAGGTCCTCAGAGGGACGTAACAAGATACAAAAAAATATGCCATATATAAATACTGAATAAAATAAATACAATGAAGGGTGTGCTAACCATCTACGTGAATGCAATATGAGAACAATGCTGGTACGTATGGGTAGGTATAGGCGTATACGTCCACACTCCGAAGAGAGTGGCATCAGTACAGTATATCGTCCATATCGCTACGAAGAACGTGGCATCAGTGTAAAGGTAGTCATTGGATCCGTGGCTCCTCCAAAACTACGGCTCTAATACGTGTATCCCATATGCCTACTAGCTGTCTTCCCCGCCCAATGTAAATACACAAGCCGAATACTCGACGTGCGTACCACACCTCTATATGCCAGGTCTCTAATAATATAAATAATCCTAAATTTTGTACTAACTGTGATGTAGGTCACACACACCGATAGCTAGTCGAGTACGCGAACCCGCATCCCAATATGAATATGTCTCAGTGAAACATGTAAGAGTGTCAAGTCTCAGTGGATATCAGAGTATCCTCCAATGGGGTGAGTCTGCTAATGACTAGGTTAAGTACTCTAATCATCGATGCAACCGTCGACTGCACCCGAGTCAATCTTGGACGCACATAGTCATATGAAATAAACAAGAAATATCATACATCACATGCAATATTTAAATTAAACAGTAAATATGGCAAGGTATCTTGCCTGAGTCTCAAGTTGTGAATGCCAATAGCTGGTTTCTGCAGTCTCTCCTGGCTGATCCAATGATCCTAAATACAATATAATATAGCAATCACGCATCAGACACTAAGGTAATACATACAGAACTACATCGCTGCTCTTAGGTATTGAAGCAAGTTCACGGTTGGTCGACTACAGAGTCACGTGTGCACGTAGCTAGGATACATGCGTGCCTTGTCCACCATCATCGTGTACCTCACGTCAATAGATTACTAAGTTATGATTTATGAAACTACGTTACGTCTTGTTAAATTATACTTCATTATTTCCCATTCCTAGATGTACCAAGTCTGTGTCTATGCCTTTAGGTGAAATACCAGTTCCTTGTATAGGTCAGGTGATCGGGATAATTATTAACTATAAATTTCTATTTAATATAATTAAGCATACATACCTATATACGTATGGTTTACTTTGCCTTAATTTGTGTCGACACCCGACACGACGACACGATTGATACAATTAATTAATATACAATGAAGGAAGGGTGTTTACCAATTTGTAGTCGAGAGAGATGCTGTCCGACCGACGTCAGTCCTCCGGCACGACAGGGCTCCGGCGTCGTGTGGCAACTACGGCAGCAGCGGCAACGGCAGCAACTGCAGGGGTCACAACAGCCGCTACAGCGGATTGGATGGCGGAGAACGGCGCCTGGGTGGCGGTCAGGCTGTGGGGGAGGTTGGGGTCCGCCTAACGGTGGTGGTCGGGGGATAGAGAGGCGGTGACCGGGGCCGGGGCAGTCGGCTACAGCGTCGGGTTTAATGGAAGGTTTGGTGTTGGTGAAGGGGATGGCGGCGATGGTGGATAGAGGTCCGGCGGGTGCAGGCTCTGGCAGGGTGGTCCGGTATTGTGGGCAGTACCGTCGGGTGAGGTGGCCGTGGAGTTGTCTGGTCAGAGTCGGGGGATGGGGTGCTCGGGTGAGGGGGAGTTCGGTTAGGTTATGGCGGTGGTGATGGTGTTTGGTCTTAGGGTTTCCATTGTGGAAGAAAAGCATATATATATAGGTGATGAAATTTGTGGGCTGGCCTCGAGGTTTAGGCCGACCAGTGTTCATTGGGATGGGGCTGGTCCACCTGAAGGTGTCCATGGGCTGGGTTAGGTCATGTTTGAAGTAAAATGGCCTAAAATTTTAATTAGATTAATAATTGCAAGGCATTCTTTTTAGGAAATATTGCGCAGCTAAGATGAGACGCAATAATGATTATTTAAAGTTACACCTTAGTCAGATGGGTAGTCTGGCATGTCTAGGAGATGTTGGTGAGATTGAGTTGAAGGTAACTGCTAGGGTGGCTTTCCAACCTCGTAACAACGGTAGAGTGTAATAAGACATATGATTAGATGTACTTTAATACTAATTGAATCAAATTTAATCCTATTCTCTCTCAATTAAATTAAAATAAATCCTAAATTGGTCGAGGGGGTTTATTGTCCGTTTGTCTAAGGATGATATACAGTACTAAACTTGAGATGGGTGCCCAAGCTAGCCTGCAAACTCCTCCAGTAGTGGGATATGAAATAACTATCCCGATCAGAGACTATGCTCACAGGAACTTCGTATAATTTAATAATCTATCGTACAAACATCTCCGCTATCTTCTCCATAGACGTATCCACTTTGAATGAAAAGAAGTGGGCTAATTTGGTCAACCTGTCTATGATGACCCAAATCGTGTCTTTTCCTCCAGGAGAACGCCAAAGCCTTGAAACAAAATCCATAGTAACATGCTCTCACTTCCACTCTAGAATTGGTAAAAGCTGAAGTCAACCACCTGGCCTCTGCCTCTGCCTCTTTGTCTTTATTTGTTGGCATACTAAATATCTCGATAGGAAGTGTGCTACCTCCCATTTTATGCCATAGCACCATACATGCTCCCTCCAATCTCTATACATCTTATTGACACCTGTATGTATAAAGTATTACGATAGATGTGCCTCATGAAGAACCTTCTTACACAACGTCCCACTTGGCACACATAACCCGATATCATGCCATAGTGATCCATCCTCAACAATAGTAAAATCCTCAGATAATCCTATTCGAACCTATGCTCTGATGCTCCTCAGAGACTCATCGTGATATTGTGCAGCTCGTATCCTGTTCATCAGCTCTGACTGTATCTGTAATCCCCATATCTGCATCTCGATACCAGATACCAGCACCTCAATACCCAAGCTCTCCAAATCGGCTAATAAATATTTGTCTATTGTCAAGCATATAGCCACTTGATACATGCTCAAGAATTCAGCGACTACATTGGCCTTTCCTGGATGGTATTACAATAATATGTCGAAGTCCTTCATCAACTCCAACCACCGTCGTTGTATCATGTTTAGCTCTTTCTGGGTACATACATACTTCAAGCTCTTTTGTTCTATGAAAATCTTCTATTTCCAATCGTAACTAGATCTTTTATTTTTGTGTAGTAAAGAAAAGATTGAAGTAAAATAGCTAGAAAATGATGGTTTTGGTTTACTAGAACGATCGGCATATTGTTTCGGCTTGCGGAAACAAAATTCTTTTCCCTTCTCTTTGTTTGGCATTATAGTGTACATGAACGAATAACTAACTGATTCACACCCCCTTCCCCTGTTGGATGAAGCTCTCGATCACTCTTTTTTTTTAGGAAGTTGAAGAAAGACGAGCACTTACTTGCCTCACTCTCTATAAGTGCTCATGTCAAACGACGTGGGAGTGTCTTTTCTTTCTCATGGTCTTTCATGGTACCATCAAGATAGAGATGTGACGTCAACTTTACACGTTCTCCATACAAATAGTATTTCTTTAGCTTTAGGGCAAAGATGACCACTGCCAACTCTAACTCATGGGTAAGGTAATTCTTCTCATGAGGACATAATTGCCTAGAAGCATAGGCAATCACCTTCCCTTTCTGCTGTAAGACACAACCCAAACCCTTTCCTGAAGCATCACTATAGATAGTAAAACCACCTACTCCTGATGGCAACGTCAACACTGGAGATGTCGACAACCTCTTCTTCAGCTCCTCAAAAGTGGCTAAAGTCCTGAAGATAGTGAATCTACCGACTCTTCTCTTTCCAGACAAACTCCATAGCCTTTCTAGTCATCCTAGTCATCGGCTCTGCAATCCTAGAGAAGCCATGTACAAAACTTCGGTAATAACCTGCTAGTCCCAGAAAACTTTTGATCTCTGCTACTGAACTCGGAGTAGCCCATGACTCCACTGCTAAAATCTTCTTCGGGTATACTCAGATCCCATCTCCTATAATCACATGACCAAGAAATTCAACCTTGTGAAAAAAGAACTCATACTTCGAAAGCTTGCCATAAAGCTTCTCCTTCCTGAGAGTCTCCAGAACTATCTTCAGGTGCTACTCATGCTCCTCCGGAGTCTTCGAATACACCAGAATATCATCAATAAATGCTTCCACAAACTTACCAAGATACTGGTGGAACACCATCTTCATCAGATTCATGAATACCGACGGACATTGGTCAAACCAAACGGCATCACCAAGAACTCAATCTGGCCAAACCTAGTTCAAAAATTTGTCTTCAAAATATCCTCCTTTTTCACTTTTACCTGGTGAGAACCTGACCTCAAGTCTATCTTCGAAAATACCTTTGATCCGTTTAACTGATCAAAAAGATCATCAATCCTCCGCAGTGAATATTTGTTCTTTATAGTGAGATTGTTCAGAGCCCTTTAGTCGATACACATGCGTACCAACCCATCCTTTTTTGATACAAATAATACCGGAGCACCCAATGGTGATAAACTAGATCCAATGAAGCCTTTGTCTTCCAACTCATCCACCTGCTTCTTTAACTCTACCAGTTTGTTATTCTTAACAATATTGACGTACTGAGATATCAGCTCTGCGCTTGTCACCAAATCTATAGAGAACTCAACTTCATGGTCTGGCGGCAAATCCGGCAACTCCTCTGGAAAAATATCCATGAACTCTGCTATCAACAAATATTATAACTTTTTCACTTCCACCATGGCTCCACAGATGGCATCCTTGCCCCGCTATATCACGATCCGCACCTGGTGTAAGGATTCAACTCAGGAACAACGCCCAGCCTATGCCACATAATCAGTAGTAGAACGATGTTTGGGTAATCTATCTAACAAAATAATAAGCCACCAAAAATATCAATATACTCAATCACAGATCTAAGATGGAAATACGCACGAATATGATAAAAGAATAGAGTAGTCACAATATAACTCATGAGTCAAAATAATAACATCAATGAGTCTGAGAAAATACTAAACCATAAGCTGGAGACAAATCCAGTACAAAAGAATAATTAAGATACTATAAGTCCCAGGTTATCTGTCTAAGTCGGGATGTGTCCCTCCTGAGCCAGGGTCTCTGGATCTAAGCCCACAATATCCTGAGGCCCATAAAGAGTAGGGTACCACTCCTCACTGTCATCTAAAAAAATATATCCAGTCAGGAAAGGTACAGAGTACATCTCTAACAACAGTTATAATCAATAATATAAACTATGTAACACTAAATAGATGTGAATATACAAGATGCAACAATAGATACAAGATATATACCATAAAGAAAATACTGAAAATAAATACAAGAATGAACAATATGGCAATGAACAAGAATACTAATGACTAAGTGAGTGAGTATCAACTTTAACATGTGATCGGCTTGAGAACTTGCACAAGTATAAATGGCCTGGTTAATCATATGTGCGGTATATGATCAACACTCACAAGGAACAAAAAATTCATAAGGAGGGTATGATCACATATCTATACTACATACTCCTTGTCCCCTATTGGTATAGTGGATCCAACCATGGTATGTCATGACACGGGTTTTGATAAGAAGGGTACTACTCTCCTCATGAACCAATGTCTGTACATGTACAAGAACAAGAAAGCAAGGCTTGCACAAGATACACCATAAATACCAAGGAATAATATCTCATGACGAGATCCGGATATATCAATCCGTATAACCATCGTGTCAAGAAATCAAGAATATCTACACTAGATACAATGAACATAGAGGATATTATAAATAAGAAACTATCAGAAAATATATTCGCCTGAAGTCCGGTGAATAGTATCACAGATGTCTGGTGCGGTGCCTCAAAGACCTAGATATGTAATATAACATTAATACAAGGTTTCAAAAAAAAAAATAAGGATGACCCAAATCACGTCTTTTCCTCCTAGAGATCATGGAAGTCCGGACACAAAATTTATAGTAATGTGCTCCCACTTCCACTCTAGAATGGGTAATAGTTGAAGTAAACCTCCGGGCCTCTGCCTCTCGGCTTTCACCTACTGGCATACTAAGTATCTGGATACAAACTATGCCACTTCCCCCTTCATGTCATACCACCACACACTCTCTCGTATATTCCGATACATCTTGTTGGCACCTGGATGTATGGAATACTTAGAGCGATGCACTTCCAGCAATACCTCCTCATATAGCGCCCTACTAGGCATACATAATCTAACACCATGCCGCAAAGAACCATACTCAGCAATGGTAAAATTATCCTCCAATCCTGCTCTCGCCTGAGCTCTGATGCTCCTCAGAGATACATCCTTATACTGGGATGTCTTGATCCTGTCCATCAAATCCAAGTGTATATGCAACCCCCACATCTGCATAGCGAAACCAGGAATTATCACCTCAATGATCAAGCTCTCCAAGTCCTCCAACAAATATCGATCATGCGTCAACAACATAGCTACCGGGTACCTGCTCAAGGCATCGACAACTACATTGACTTTTCCAGGATGATACTACAAAGATATGTCAAAATTCTTCATCAGTTCCAACCACCGATATTGCCTCATGTTCAACTCCTTCTGTGTAAAAATGTACTTCAAGCTCTTATGGTCTGAGAAGATCTCTACACGCTCTCCATACAAATAGTATTTTTACAACTTCAGGGCAAATATGACTGTTGTCAACTCCAAATAATGGGTAGGATAGTTCTTCTCATGAGGATGTAATTACCTGGATGCATAGGCAATCACTTTTCCTTTCTGCTGAAGAACACAACCAAATCTTTCCCCATGCATCACTATAAATAGTAAAACCTTCAGATCCTGATGGCAACGTCAAAATAGGAGCAGACGTTAACCTCTTCTTCAATTTCTCAAAAGCAACCTGGCAGTCCTCCAACCAAACAAACTCTACATCCTTCCTAGTGAGTCTAGTCATCGGCTCGATAATCCTCGAAAAATCTTGCACAAACTTCCTGTAGTAGCCTGTCAATCCCAAGAAACTCATGATCTCCGCTATTGAACTCGGGGTCTTCCAAGACTCCAATATTATGATCTTCTTCGGATCTACTGAAACACCATCACCAGTCATAACATATCCCAAGAACTCTACCTTGTCCAGGAAGAACTCACACTTCGACAGCTTTTCATACAGATTCTCCTTCCTTAGCACATCCAACACAATCTGCAAATGCTCCTCGTGCTCCTCCGCTGTCTTCGAGTATATGAGTATGTCATCGATAAACACCTCCACGAACTTGTCAAGGTACTGGTAGAACACCATGTTCTTCAAATTCATAAATACCGCTGGTATATTAGTTAACCCAAACGGCATCACCATAAACTTATACTGACCATACCGAGTTCTAAATATAGTCTTCGGTATGTCCTCTGGCTTCACTTTCACCTGGTGGTAGCCTGATCTCAAGTCTATCTTAGAAAATACCTTGGCACCACTCGACTGATCGAACAAGTCATCAATCCGTGATAAAGAGTACTTATTCTTGATAGTGAGATTATTCAATGCCCTGTAATTAATGTACATGTATACTAATCCATCCTTCTTCAGTACAAACAATAATGGGGCTCCCCACGGTGAAAACCCGATCTGATAAACCCCTTATCCTGTAATTCATCCACCTGCTTCTTCAGCTCGACCAGCTCATTGTTGTTTACTCTACAGACATGCTGTGAAATTAGTTTTGCATCTGGTACCAAGTCTATAGAGAATTTAATATCTCGATCTGGCGGCAATCCTAGCAATTCCTTAGTAAACACATCCAAGAACTCTGCCATCAACGGATGCGGCAACTTCTTGTCTTCCACCATAGCTCCATAGATAATGCCTTCTTCCTGCTCTGTAGCTCCTCTAGCAAACTCAAACTATGGCTCTCCTAAAGGACCAAACAAAACTCTACGTCCTCTATAATCTATACTAGTACGGTGCCTACTTAACCAATCCATCCTGAGTACAATATCGTAACTCGGAAGTGGCAATACAAGTAGACACACACTCAGCTTCCGGCCTCCCAGAGTAACTCTCTAATCTTTTTAAATATTATTAACCAGGATAATGCCTCCCCCGGTCATGATCTTGCAAGTCCTAAGCAAAGAATCAGCTACCAAACCATGCTTCAGAGCAAAAGAAACAGATATAAAACTATGGGAAGCACCGCTATCAAATAAAGCAAAAGCAGAAATAGAATCAACAAGAATAGAACTTGTAATAACATCTCCAGTGGGCTCGTCCTCCTCAAAGGTCATAGCAAATGCTCGTCCCTGACGTGCACGTCCCTGATGCTGATGCTAGACATAACGCTGCTACTGGGTCGGAAGCGGCGGTCCCATCGGTTGTACTGTAGGTTGTCTCGCCTGTGTCCTCGGAGCTGGAGCTGCTTCCTGAACTGCACGATGAGGGTTGGAAGGATGCTCTCTCAACTGATATCCTTCGGTACCACAATACAAACAAACTCCCAACCTCTTCCTGCAGACTTCTCAGATGTGGCCGGGCTTCTTGTAAAAGTGGCAGGAAGCTTGTTGTAACTGTCTCTGCTGCAGTTGTGCATAGTGAAACAATATCCTAGCTGGAGTCTGGTGATATTGCGGTTGCTGATTTGGCCAGGATTAGAAATGAGGACGCTTGGCAGATACTGTACTGCTATTTTCCCCCAAAAAAGAATTGTGACCTCTCTTGGGCTTCAAACCCAACTCCCTCTCAACCTTGCGTGCCTCTGCAAGTATCTTCGAGTAGGTCTTATAAAAAGACGGAATGAGGAACTTTACTTCCTAGTTTAGACCCTCACAAAATTGAATTGCTCGAACCTCTGGCTCTCTCACCAAATACTTTACAAATTGGCTCAACCTGCCGAACTCTGTAGCGTATTCCTCTACAGACATGTTCCCCTGAAGAGGCCCTCAAATTGCCTCCCTAAGTCTAACATGTCTGCCCGAGCGAAGAAATTCTTCTTGAAGAGGTCCTTGAACACCTCCTAAGACTGTCCTGCGTAAACAAGAATTGGCTCATTCCTGAACCAAGTATGAGCGACGTCGAATAACTGAAGTCCTACTGCCTCAACCTTCAGATCTTTAGAAAGACGGGACACCCTCACACGATACTCAATTTCCTCGAGCCAATCATCACCATAGACGATGTCCTCCATCCCCTTGAAGACCCTAGGCTCCAGCTTCTTGAAGTCCTGAATGTTGCCTGGCCGAAGTTGAGCAACCTCAGGAGCAACCTGTTGTTGGACCAGAACTCCTGTCTCTACTATGGCACGAGCAAGCTGATGAGCACTCTCGATGCCCTGCCTCAAGACATCGGTCTGCCTCTGGTGTGCCTCAGACTGAAACCTCTACGCCTCCAATATCTCGATGCCCTGAACATCTGCGTCGCATCTGCTGGCATGGAAGGTGAGGTGGAAGTCCCTCAAATACAGTCGCCACAGTCCTCTGAGTAGGAGATGGACCTCCGAAAGCAACTCACACTCCAATCACTGGAGAAGTGACTGGTGCAGGCCCTTAGGACGTCGCAGACCTCTCAGAAGCTGCTCTTTCCTGCTGTAATCTAGTCTTAGGCGGCATCCTGAGACATAGCGAAAGAAAGAAGCAATATGGCACATGATCTGAGACACTCAAAGGAAGGACAATTTAAAGATCAAATATCAATATCAAGGAAGAAAAGTTGAATGAATCAAAATAATTTTTCCTAGATGTGATTGAGTATTCTTAGCCTATATCCAATATCCTGAAACAGGCTCGTATAGCACTCAATTCAGAGCACCACTATGAATCGCACTAACTGCGACCTCGAAGACCTACATGGGCCACCACTAAAAATGTGTCACGACCCGCACCCGGTGTAAGGATGCAAGTCAGGAACAACGCCCAACCTACGTCGTAGAATCGGCGGTAGAACTTTGTTTGGATAATCTATCTAACAATATAATAAACCACCGACAATATCAATATACTCAATCACATATCTAAGATGGAAATATGCACGAATATGATAAAAGACTAGAATAGTCATAATACAACTCATGAGTCAAAATAATAACATCAATGAGTCTGAGAAAATACTAAACCATAAGCTGGAGAGAAATCCAGTACAAAAGAATAACTAAGATACTATAAGTCCCGGGTCATCTGTCTAAATTGGGATGTATCCCTCCTGAGCCAGGTTCTCTGGCTCTAAGCCCACAACATCCTGAGGCCCGTAATGAGTAGGGTACCACTCCTCAATGTCATCTGGAAAAAATATATCCAGTCAGGAAAGGAGTAGAGTATATCTTTAACAGTAATTCTAATCGATGATATAAACTATGTAACAGTAAATAGATGTGAATATACAAGATGCAATAATAGATACAAGATATATACCATAAAGAAAATATTGGAAATAAATACAAGAATGAATAATATGGCAATGAACAAGAATACTAATGACTAAGTGAGTGAGTACCAGCTTTAACAAGTGATCGGCTTGGGAACTTGTACTAGAGTAAATGGACTAGTTAATCATACTTGCGGTGTATGATCAACACTCACAAGGAATAAGATATGCACAAGGAGGGTATGATCACATATCTATACGAAATACTCCCCGCCCCTGACTGGTATAGTAGATCCAACCATGGTACGTCATGACACGGGTTTCCACAAGAAGGGCGCTACTCTCCTAATGAACCAATTTCTGTAGATGTATAAGAAGAACAAGAAAATAAGGTTTGCACAAGATATATCATAAATACCAAATAATAATATATTATGACGAGATCCGAATATACCAATCTGTGTAACCATCATATCAAGAAATCAAGAATATCTACACTAGATACAATGAACATCGAGGATATCATAAACGAAAAACTATCAGAGAATATACTTGACTGAAGTTCGATGAATAGTATTATCTATGTCTGGTACTGTGTCTCGAATACCTAGATATAGAAAATAATATCAATACAAGGTTTTGGAAAGAAAATAAGTTAAACTAGTCAACTTCTAGGTCATAAAGCCATTTCTAAGTCAAAATAGTCAAACTAGGTCAACTCTAAGTCAAATAGGTAAAACTTGGTCAAACTACCTATTTCTAGGTTGCATGAGTCTATCTCTATGATACTGAGTCCAAACAGTAAGAATCTAGGCCACACTAGTAAATCTAAGATACTAAGAATACTCTAAGATACCGTATCTCAGGATACACAAACAAGAGATATGATAATATCACAATATGCATATATTATTATCAACAATATAATATTCTAACTAATCTAGTGCTTAGTGGATACATTGGCTTTAAACCAACGCGGTATTGCACCACTAAACTCCCATCTTGATACTCGAACCCAAATACCTTAAATATCCATAATACCTTGACACTTACCTTGGTATCTCATGGTAATGTCACTCTAGCATATAGTTAACTACCCCACTAACTATATATAGTAATACATGTATATATCAATCTAATATAACTTCTAGTATATACTAACATGAATATTAAATAACAACTACCAACTAATCACTAACTACTAATATGTATGCACATGTACACATATCAACTACTAACATACAAACATATATACAAAAACATATATATATATATAACTTAACTAGAAAACATAAGAGAGATATATATATAACTTTAATTGTATCACTAGATATCATAGTACCTATGTATAAATAACTAATAACTAGATATCAACTAACTAGCTAACCAATGAACTAACTACCAAAGAACAACCCATATACCTAGCTATCTGTGCTGAAACTACTGTTGTTTGCTGCTGCTGCCACTGTTTGTTGTCGTTGTTGCTATAGCTGTTGCTGTTGCTGTTTGCTGCTGTCGTCGTTGTTTGTTGTCGTGGTTGTTGTTACTGTTTACTGTTGTCGTCGCTGCTTGCTGTCGCGGTTGTTGTCGCTGTTGCTGGCCACTGTTGCTGTTTACTGCTACCGTCGCTGCTTGTTGTCGCTGTTTATCCGAGCCTTCTTCTCTCTCAAAAAAAACAACATACACACACAAGCACACTATTTATATATATATATAACACTCCTCTCATCTATACACATATGTATATATATTACTCCCCTCTCATATATATATATATATATATATATATATATATATATATATATATATATATATATATATATATCGAACATACACACTTACATACATATAAACTTAACACTAATATATATAGTAGATACATATAGCTATAACTATACAAACTCCTTCATATGTACATATATATATATATATATAATATACACATATACATATAGGTATCTATCAATATCTACATAGATATGCACATACATATGTATACATATACAAAGACCAACATATATATATATATATTAATATATATATATATATATATATATATATATATATATAACCATACATAAATACATAACACTCTTTATGTATGGTTATATATATATATATATATATATATATATATATATATATATATAAACATCAACAACATATATAGCTATGTATATAGTATGTATCTATAACAAATATATATAACATATGAACAACACAAGGATACATACAACTCAATATATATATATATATACATATATATATGGATAATTAATATACTAATAGCTATGAATAATGGAGATTGGATCTAGAAATGCAACACAACAAATACGTAGAGTGCATCGCACCCGTATCACACTAGATCTATGATACGCTTGCGATACGAGTCCACTACACAACCAAATGTACTCCGAAGGACACGAGCAAGTCTAAAATACTATATATGAACAATATAAAGAGTCAAACACATATCTACGTATCCGTGTCAAAATGTGACATGCACAAAGTTCCGTGTAGAAGGAAAACCCCCCAAATCACGTATCACCAAATTATTGGGATACGACCCACACGTATCCAATTATGGACACAATACTAACCACAAATAAGCAAACACTTGTCAATTTGGTTATATGACCAATTAACAAACACAACAAATGTCAATCTCAGAATTCCCCCAAAATAGACACAAAAAGCACCATAACTTTCTCAATATGCCTCCTATGAACCTAATTCTAATTCCTATGGGGTGGTTTCTCATGGTTAAATATCAGATTTAGAACCTAATTAAAGAGAAAAAACTGAATTATACCTATTAGGAGATGGATTCCCAATACAACCTCCAAATTTGATAAAATTAGCTTTTAACTTGTAGATCCTTGCTTCTCTTTGTAGATCCTTGCTTCCTCCTTCTAGATCCTTGCTCTACTAGCATCTAATAGTGATTTGGGAAGGAAATTAGGAAGAATTTGGTATAGAATTGATGTGGAAATGAACAAATTTGGTTGAGAAAAATTCTAGATCTAGATTTGAAATAAAAAGAGGAGAGAGAAACTTTTCCCCTCTTTTATTATAGGCCGACCACTTGACCCCCTCCCCAAGTCACTATGTAATGTCTATTATACCCCTTAGGGCCTCTCATAAAGAAATAATTAAGAAGAAAAGGTTCTAGTCTAATGGTTTAATTAAATTAATCATCCTCCTAATGAATGAGCTTCTAATTATGCTCAATTCTAACTAATTATAAATGTTGATCCATGGATCTAATCTAAACTAGTTAAGTCCACTAACACAAGTCCAAAATAATAAACTAACATCTAATAATAATTAAATAATACAATAAATAATTATTCAGCATGCACAATATTTAATTAAATATGAAATTACCAAAATATTTTTTTTAGAAAATGTGGTAGTTACACGCTATACTGCTCCTGTGGCAATCTCAAACTCTGGTTCTCTTGGCGGTCAGAACAAAACTTTGTCTCCACGATAATCTATACTAGCATAGTGCCTAATCAACTAATCCATCCCGAGTACAATATCGTAATTCAAAAGTGGCATTACGAGTAAGCACGTGCTCAACTTTCGGCCTCCCAATAAAACTCTCTTATCCTTACAAACATCACTGACCAGGATAATGCCTCCCCCAGTCATGATCTTACAAGTCCTAGCCAAAGGTTAAGACTCTAATTGATGCTTAAGAGCAAAAAATACAGATACAAAAGAATAGGAAGCAGCAAAATCAAACAAAGCATATGCTGGAATATAATCAAGAAAAACTAAACCTGATATCAAATCTTCAACTGTCTCCTCCACCTTAACTGCCATGGTGAAAGCTCGCCCTAGCGGTGCACCTCTCTGTTGCTGCTGGTGCTAGATAAAATGCTTCTACTGAGTCTATAAAGGAAGTACCCTTTGTTGTCCCGCAGGTGGCCTTACTGGTGCTCTCTATTCCGGTGCTGCTCCCTGGCCTGCTCGAACTGGAGCCATCATCAACTGGTGGCCTGGCTCTCGACAATAGAGGTACCCTCCAAGCCTTTTCCTATAAACCTCCCTTGTATGTCCAATCTTCCCACAATACGTATACTGTGGGGCCTACAGTGTTGGTCTTGGCGCCTGGTATGTCTGCTATGCGGGTGCTCAGAATAGTGCATGAAACTGCTATCTCTGCTACTAGAAGGTCCTCTGTTGCTAGAAATAAGGTCATTTGGCTGGACCCATACTACTGCTAGGTCCTCATGACGTGTCTTACATTCATTTAAATTTGAGCTCCAAGTCATCATCTTCCCTCTGTGTGTACATCAGGATATCCTCAAATTTTGTCGTTCGGTGTCCTCTAGTAAGATATTTGATCTCCCTGATCAAACCCTTCTGAAACTTCTGGGCCTTCCCTAGTAGATTTTATCCCTCTATAAATATGCCTAGTTTGCATAACTTTGTTTTGTACTCGTCCACCATCATGTTCCCCTAGACGAGATCTAGGAATTGGCTCTCTAGAGCACTTAGACGTACATTTGGAAAGAACTTCTCCTTGAAAAGCACTTTGAAAGCATCCCAATTCAGTCCTGGCGCCATGATCCTTGGGTCTGTGTAGAACCATGTTAGCACAATATCGAACATCTAGCTGCCCGCTGCCTGCACTTGTAATCCCTTCGAGATCTGTGCTAGCCTCAGGGCTCTTTCAACTTCCTAGATCCAATTGTCCGCGTACAATATCCCCTCAATGACCCTGAAGTCCTTGGGCCTGATTCTTTTGAATTCAATGATTGTACCAGGCTTTGGCAGGTATAGTACAGGATAATATGGTACGGTCGATGGTTGAACAAGTGCTACCCTCTCTACAGTAGCTATTGCTAACTGGTGAGCACTCTTGATGCCCTAACATAGAGCGTCCGTCTGCCTCTACTGCACCGCCGTCATCTCCTGGAACATAGCAAATATTTGTGTCCCGTCTGCTGGCATAGATAGTGTTGGTGGTGGAAGATCCTCATTGACTGATGGAACAATCCGCGGAACCGGTGATGGAGCACTCCCAAAAGCTGCTGCTGAAATGCCCACCTGGACTGGTGAAGCAATCCTCTAAGCGAAAAAAGACGGAACAGTCGTTGTTGTCTCTCTCTGAGGTGAAGAAGTAACTGACCTCCGAGACTGCTCCAGAGCGCTGCGATCGAGTCTTTGGAGGCATCATAAAGACAAATTCAACAAAGAAATCAATATTGCGCAAGATACGATAGTATCAAGGAAGGACATTAATATTTCAAAGAAAGCAATTATTTTGAATGATAAAGATAGCAATTTTAATAGATTAGAAATATTCCTAGTAGTGATTGAGTATCCTCTCATCCTATATCCCTAGTCCTATATCCTATATCAAACTTGTAGTAATACTCCAAGTCTTAGTACTACTACGCAGACATCACACTAGTTGTGAAGCCTGACCTGTATGGGCCACTACAAAAACCTGTCAAGATCCGCACCCGGTGTAAGGGCATGAGTACGTGGGTACATCCAGTCTACGACGTAGCATCGATGATAGAACGTTGTCTAGGTCAATAATACTATCTACATATCTCACACATGATACATAAGGTACCTGTCATGCTATCTCAACTCCAAATAGAGAACAATAAGATGATATGATAAAGGTAAACAAATACTCAATCATAATAACAAACTAGATGAAGATATGGCATGATATAAAATAGAAGAAAAAAATAAAGTCATAATACATCACAACTCCAAGTCTAATCTCAACACAAGATCTCAAATAATAATACAATGCCAAAGTCTAACTGACATATACAATCGCATGAATAAACTAACTATGCCTCATCAACTGCTGGTACTAACTGAACAGGTGCTACGGATGATAACTCAACTGGCTCACCATTCTATGGCCTGTAGTGCTTAGGACACCAGTCCTTTAATGAATCATCTGAAAAATATATCCAGTCAGGATTGGAGCGAAGTACAACCCAAATAGCAGTTCCAATAATTGACAGAAACTATAAAACAACAATAGCAATAAAAATAAATGATGAAAGTAACAGAACTAGCATATATCACGAGAAACAATATCATGGTGAAATGGCAAGATCTTAGAACAATATAATAAGGAACAACATATAATAAACTGGAATAAAGGAAATATTATATATAAATGTGCCTTAAAATATTAGTAAGATAATGTGATCAGCTTGGGCCTAACACGGGCTATATATAAAAGGTGAGCTAGCATGATCGCGCGTGAGTTGCATGATCTGCTAACTTTCATGGGCTACACTAAATCACGGACTATAAGGTATGATCACATATCCATTAATACTTTCCCAACCCCGACTAGTACACGGATCCAAATCATGATACGTTATAACACGTATATCATACTACACGGTTTATAATATCATATACTATGATCACGGTCTATATAATCACTAAGATAATACGGTAATAACTGAGTAATAATGAAGTACGGTACGACGATCACTGAGTAACCACGATAATAATATCTCATGACCAAGATTTTATGTATACCAATCCGTGAAACCATTGTGTCAAGAATCAAATATCTCAATACTAAATACCAAATACATAAAACATAGAGGCATCAAATAAAAAAACTATTAGAGAATGTACTTGTCTGTGGTTACTCTAGCTAACTAGGCAAAACTAGGTTTTACCCGAGCTGGTATCGCACACACCTAAATATAAATATCATGTTACTTGTTGGAATAAATGGGAATTAAGTTAATGAATACACTAATATAATTTCTAGATCACTCTAGCTAACTAGGCTAAAGTAGGTTTTATCTAAGTCATTCCTAAATTATATGGTCAATACCTTATATATCTACACTAACTCGTATATAACTAACTAAACTAACTGGTCTCATATTCTAACTTACAATGGTACCTACACTAACTGATACCACTCCAAATGTACTAACTAATTAGTGTTCACCTGATACATTAATTAGTATTCAGATGTGAACCCAGCAACCTACAATATGTGTGTGTCATAAGCACACACACAAATATCTACAGCTAGGTAATACGAAGATACACTTATCCATCACACTTGTGCATGCATGGTGCATAAACCAAGGGTTGCAGCTGCTATTAACTAATATGCCTAGTGCAAAACCTGATACACCTACTACTCAATAGTGTATCAGTTACACTGATACACTCTGCTAACTCCGAATTAACCAGTGTAGTAGGGATACTACTGCTACTCTAATCAAAATTGCCCCCCTGCTCACTTGGCAGCCACTGCTACCCAGTTAACTCCCCAATGATCTCAATTATCCTAACCAACACACTCAGTTAACTGAGCTCATCCCCTTTACATGTGTGTAAACTCTGCCATAACACAAACACACAACATACACAGGCATTCACCTTACTGAACAATGCCTGTGCTCGAGCCTCCATTTCTGGTACAGTCACTACTGACCCCAAGACAGTGCACTACCTCCTCTCTTATAATTACTGATACATTCAGTTAATACTACATCAGCACAATCATAACATCTACACTCATATATATAACCCAAAGTAATATTAACTTTAATGAGCATCAGTGCAAGGGTAATGTAATTGATGTAGAAGAGTGTGAAATCTAGTGTGCAGTGCCTAAACCCTCTGCCCAAGTCTGATAGGAACAGGTATCAGACACCCACACTCCCAAGTCCTAATACCCGAGCTCTATTGTACCCAACTCGAGTTGTGCTCCCCCTCATCTCTGTTAAGACTGCTGCTCTCCCTAGGAGCAAGTTGGTGCAGCAACTGCTTCTTGAACAATACCCCTTCCTGTGCACCACCAAATACTTACCCTCAAGATACTCTCTAGCATCCTTTCCAACTGTTGTACATAACAGACAGTGCACTGCACTGTGTGTACTGGTCAGTGTATACCCGCACTGTTCTACTAATGACTGAACTTGAACCTTCACTCAGGCCATCACAGTTCCGCCCTTAGCAACCAACACATCTAACATATAATTAGCAGTGTGTATATATATATATATATATATATATATATATATATATATATATATATATATATATATATATATATATATATATATATATATAGCTACAACACACACAATAAAGACATAAAACCAAATACTTATAGTTAATTAGTAAGATACTCTATGATACGTACCCAAATGATAGTCAAAACTCGCAATACACCACAAAAAACATTCCTACATATCAATTATATTAATTTTAAACAAATACAACTTGTTACAATAGGAATTGAGGAACATTTAAATAAATCCCCCAAAAAAGAGCCCCATATCACATCCAATTGTGAACACGTACCTAGTTCCACAATCCTGATCTAAGTCTAATTAGATCTAATTGTTCTTATGACACACTCTTAATGTGTTAATCTCGTAATTCTCCCTAGTTGGACACAATTACCATATAACTTCTATAATATAAGTCATATGAACCTAGTTCTTTATCCTATGGGTAGCCGTAAGATAAATAATAATTCCAAATGGTTAGATGCATGAATTAGAGTCTAAATTAAGGGATGGATTCATAATTTATCTATCGGGAGATAGATTCTCAATAAAATGCTCAATAGACATAATTAAGACATAATTCTCTTATCAATTCCTCTTTCTTCAAGTACTTCTTGCAATCCAAGCTCGAATGCTTAGATGATAAAATTAAGAGAGAATGGGTGTTAATTAAGATAAATTTGGTGGAGGGATGAGTCAATTTGGGGAAGAATACAATTGGGGATCTAGAATGAATGAACTAATGAGAGGAGAGAGAGTGAGAACCTCCTCTAATGGCCAGCCCCCTCTTTCCCCCATCCCAAGCAATGTACAATATTCTTGATACCCCTACTAGTTAGTCATGATGTTTAATTAGGAAGGGTATATTATGAAACTTCTAATTTTTCATAAAACTAATCTAATCTCCTTAATTAATTAAGGGAATAGGTCTAATTGACCTAGTCCAATATTGGGATCAATGTGTTGTCATAAAAAACTAATAGGTCCACTAATAAAAAGTCTAAATAAAATATGCTAGCCCACTAACAAATAATAAATAGCATAACACCATATAATTAATTAGTAGCACATAATATAAATATTTAAACACTAAATAATAAATATACTAAATGACAAGAATACCCTTATCTAGAAATATGGTAGTGACATATTCTATCCAACATATAATAAGGTGATCAAGGAAAAATAATCTAATTAGCAAGTAAAATAGCAAGTGCATAAAGGTCCAAATCTACAGGGCTCATTTCAGGTACTTAGTCAATTTAGCAAATAGTTATAACTAGATCATTAGGTCCATATACATTCAAGATTAAAATACAAGTCATCCACATCCTCACAATCATTCAACCAACATAAATGTTAAACCAATCAAAGGGCCCAACGTACGCAGAAAATAGTAGGCGCATAAAGCATGTTGGAGCATAAACACACAGAAGTAATGTTGGCGTATAAACTCACAGAAATAAGGTTGGCGCACAAACACACAAAAGTAAGGTTGGCGCACAAACTCACAGAAATAAGGTTGGCGCACAAACTCATAGAAATATTGTTGGAGTAGAAGTGCACGAGCTACGAAGGGGTGGCGCACTTTGTCAAGTTAACCAACACGACATACTTGACCAAAGTGCGCGGACAAGAATAAGGCATTCTTTCAAAAAAAGTTTGCGAGCAAGCTAGCTAAAAGATAAAACACACAATCTAAGGTCAAAGTTCGACATTCGAGAAACTCGTCAGTCGAGGAGCACAAAAATTAATAACACAAAAATTGAGAAACCAACCAAAGCTTCGTCCATAAGAAAACGAAGATGGACGAAAATACGCGAGCAGACCAAACGTAAGAAAAGTGCATCGACTGACAAAACATAGAAAAAGTGTGTCAGATTGCCAAACGCGAAGAAAATACCCTGACTGAATATGGCACACTTTCTCTTGGTTTTTCAGGGATAACTTTTATTGAATACACACCAAAGTGCGTGAACTAGGATTCCGGTTGAAAGTGCGCCACTGACTCAAGGAGTATGACTGACACACTTTTGCTAGGAGACTGAGTGTAGTATGATTAGTACGCACGAAGAGTTGGGATAGCACACCAGTGTGCCTAAAGTAAAACATATATATTTCTACGCCAAAGTGGATCTCTTGCATACACTTCACAGAGCACTGTTCTTCTTTTCTAGTCACCCATTTTGGTATACATATTGTATCAAGTTTCAGCACTGAACTTAGCTAGACTTGAAATCAAGACGACCAAAAGCAAAGTTACATAAAATATGGTGCTCTACACTATGAGCTTAATAGTTTTATAAAAACCAAAGTTTTGGGATATTAAATCCTAGGAAAATTAAAGTGAATCCATAGACCGAAACTCTGGTCCATGCAATTCCAACCAAAAAAATCAAGAAGAACAAGTATTAAAGATGAAGGGTGGTCGACCCCAACAATATAAACTAAAAATATACAAGAAATATTAAGAAATAAAATTATGCATAAATTTATGGTTCTTTTCTTGTGCATGATGTACTTGTATACGGAGGGAGAGAGAAAACCCTACGAGGGAGAAATGGAAAGGAAATAATAAGTAAAGAGATAAATATAAATATATAGGTTTAGGTTTGAGATATGGACTTTTGGATCACTCAAACCCATCCAAGCTACCCATGCCCCCAACCCAACCAAACCCACTCTCTCCACAACTCTCGGGTCCAGTCTAAACAATGGACGGACTAGCAAACAATT
The DNA here is from genome assembly GCA_036927795.1 of Iris macrosiphon. Taxonomy (NCBI): domain Eukaryota; kingdom Viridiplantae; phylum Streptophyta; class Magnoliopsida; order Asparagales; family Iridaceae; genus Iris; species Iris macrosiphon. The sequence goes on along the minus strand of JAYESA010000019.1, from coordinate 140,620,305 downwards.
TGTGCCAAAGTGCGCCCAGGACAATATGTACCAAAGTGCGCTGGGAAAGGGTGATAACAAGCTTGAAACTAGGCCATTAAGTCATTTCTAGGTCACACTATGTCATACTAGGTCAATACCCTTATTCTAGTCTCGTACTAGTTATATCTTGCTATTATCTAAGATATATTAGTTAATACTAGTAAATACTAGCTAATATCAAGTATACTAGATAATACATTATACTAGTTATCATATTATATATAGACTCTGTAACTTGATATCAAAATTCCTACCTGATATCTTGGTATCACATCATTACTAGAACTAGTACCTAGACACCAATACTCTTTCCTTGGTACTATCTTATTACTTACTTACTTAGACTATTACCTTGGTCAAAACTCATAACCCACATAATCTTGGTGTTACTTATTACCTTTACAAATAGATAATACTTTAGCTAGTATCGTAGTACATCTTAGCACTTAACTAATACCTTAACTTAGACTCCAACTTGTTGCCTACTAATACCCATTCTAATAAATCCTTCTTCCCACCTGAACACTAGAGTCCATGCTTCCCATATAACTTGGCACACTAGCACCTAAATCTGAACCTACAACTTCGTAATTACTTGGTACAAGTCTGGGAATATCCCCACACATTAGCCATCTGCCTGCTTATACTTCCACTTCCTTGGTCTACTTATTGTATGCAGGGTATATATATCAACCTTCTATCTATGTATGCCTTGATATCTGATACCAAAATACTACTCTACTTACCTCATACCACCTTACATACACTAGGAACCCATACCTCAATACCTTAGTCATAGTATCTCACTTACTAGCTAATATCAATATCTTAGTATACATGAACCTAACTTACTCCTCACCTCGAGCTTCAGGCTTGCACCAAAGTGCACTGCTAATAGTAGTAGATACACACCAACCTTACTTAGTATTCTAAATAATACCTTGAACTTACCAATCCTACTACTTGATACTACTAGGATACACATACACTAACATACTCATAACACTCATGAATACCTATACTAACATGTGTGTCAATATTGAAATCAAATTACCTTGACATACCCATATCATATCTAACTCTTACAGGGACATTCAAATACTCACACTCCCACTCAACTAACTACCCCACATGACCTATACCACACTTGAATATTAATATACAGTTATCTTTACTACCCACACCTATCTACTTGTCCTCCCATTGATACACTAGAACATGGACACTAGTGCACTGATACACACTCCAATTGCACACATTGTGCACTGTCTGTGCATGAAGAACATGGAATACACAACACCTGACATGCTGTAACACTCATGCATTCCCTCATCCTTGTGCACTCAGACACCAGTACACCAATGCACCCTCACAAATGTATTGTATAACTATCCAGTGCACATCTGAACTCTTCCCAGAGCATACCCACATACTCATCAATCTTAGCATACTATACTTGAACCTATCCTCACTCTCTCTCTCATAGTTGCATACCTCTCTGCAACACACTCTCTCACAGTTCTGTGTTTGCGCAATGGTACAACCCACCAATGCCCGAGCCCCAACTCCAGTTACTATTGCTTCTACCCTGGCAGCAAGATACTCAACTGAACCTCCCCATTTTCCCTTATTACTTTACAACATTCTTCACAGTCATAACTGCAGTTGCAACATACACTTCTTCCTTGCAGTTACCATTACTACCTGCAACAGATGGCTCAACCCAGCAATTTTGCTGAACACAGCAATTGTAGGCCCCTATAGCCCCCTCATATCTATTTATACCCACATAGGTATATATATGTATGTACACACACACACACACACACACACATACAAACCCAGATTACAACACAGAGCACTATATATCAACACCCCTCTCATACTAACACCTATACATAAATACCCCCACACTATACATAATATTCTCCAATACTTAATACTAATAATACTAACACACACACACTAGCACTAACAATTACGATACACACACTAAAGTAACTTATATAAACACATATTGTAACAAATCAACAAACACATAGTGTGTACCATGAGTATTACACTATGACACTTATGATACCAACACCCACACCCCCTAATTACTATAAAATATCCCTAAATTAATATAGAACATCATTTAATATATAAAATAGAGTATGAATACTATTAAAACAACTATTCTAATATTATATATAGAATTTGGCATGTTAGAGTCTAATACACATGCGAATGCTCCTAATATGACTCTGTATAATGATATATCATGATACGCACTCCTCGTATCCAATTATGGACATATACATACTTACAAAACATAATTCATCCGCTAAAATTATTGAAGAAATATTTCTACAAACACCTATTTTCGTCATTAAATTCAAAAGTTCTAAAAGAGCTTGATTTAATTAACAAACAAAATAAAGTACAAAAAGGTCCTAGACAGACAATCTAAGTATAATGTCATGACCCGCACACTGTATAGGGGCACGAGTACGTGGGTACGTCCATCCTATGCTGCAGCAGTGGTAGAACGTTGTCTCGGTCTTCTATACTATCTAACATCTCACACAATATATATAATATCTGCCATGCCATCTCAACTCCAAATATGGGAGCAATATGATGATATAATAAAGGGTAGTCAATACTCAATCATATATAAAAAAGGAAGATGTGAGCACGACATGGAATAGAAAGAAAAGAAATACAAATCTCAATACATCACAGGTCTAACTCAATATCTAAACACAACTCAAGATCTTAAAATAATAATATAATCCAAAATCTAACTAGAAACAACTACTACAAGATATAAAAATCTAAATGGCCTTAATATCTGGCATTATATCCTCAGGTGACACTCTATTTATTGGTCCATAATAAGTGGGACACATCCTCACTAATAATTTATCTGAAAAATATATCCAGTCAGGATTGGAGCGAAGTACAACCCAATAGCAGTTCCAATTAATTGAAAATGACTATAAACAGAAATAGAGAATATAATACAAGATGAAAAATAATAAACAATATCATACTATGGTAGAAAAAATAGGTAAACAAGAGCAATATGGTATACACTAATCTCAATGAAAATAAATAAGACAATAAAATAGAATAAGGCAATGAACTAGAATATGGTGAAGAACTGTAACTATACTAAGTGATTGAAATACTAGTTAGATATGTGATTGGCTTGGATTGAACATTGTCTAATTAATGATGGATAAACATTGTCTAAGTTAATTATTGAACATTGTCTAGGATTTGATCATATTTCTAGCTAACACTTCCCCTTTCCCCCGACTAGTACAATGGATCCAACGATGACATGTTACGATGCAAGATAATCATGGCATTATAAACATTAAATATTGAACATTGTCTAATATTAAATATTATCTTTTAACTATATGAGAATACGAGAAACAATGAAACAATAATAATATCCCTTGACTGATCCAAGTGTATACTAGTCCGTGTACCAATGTGTCAAGAGTCATATAAAATATTTCTAGATACTTGCATTATAGTAATTATCAAATAATAGAAAATATCAGAGAATGTACTCGCCTGTTGTCCAGAGCAATAAATGTTAAACTTTTTCTGAACATATGTCACAGAGACCTATATATAGAATATTACATTAATACAAGGTTCTAGAATAAAAGTAAGTTAAACTAGTTCAATTCTAGGTCATAAATCCATTTCTAAGTCAAAATAGTCAAACTAGGTCAACTCTAGGTCAAAATAGTCAAACTTGGTCAAACTAGCCATTTCTAAGTGGTATGAGTCTAACTCTAGGATACTAGGTCCACACACTATGAAACTAGGCCACACTAGCTAAGCTAAGATACTAGGATATAACCAAAATACCGTATCACAGGATACACAAGTTTTTTGATATGAAAATAATAATATATATATATACAAGACAATACATATAGTAATCTTAGCTAACTAATGCAACTTGGATACTTTGTCTTTGAACCAATATGTATCTCACTACCTATACACCCAACTTGATACTCAAATTACATACCTTGAGTATCGACCAATACCTTGATATTACCTTGGTATCACAAGGTAATTCAAATCCTAGTGTATAGCTAACCCCCAAATACTAAACTATATGCTAACTTATAGCTAAACTATTACATGCTACTAATTACCTAACACTAACAATACATATCAATACATAGATACAATGCATACATATTAACTTACCACCAATACCCATATACATATATAGATATAGTACTATATACTAACATCTCAATAATAATCTAACAAGTATTTATATGTCTATCTAACTACTTAGACTAACAAGTATGTATAACTAACTATTACTAAACTACTAGCTATACTAACTACACCCAACTAGCTAACCAACCTACCTATCTCACATTGCTGAATGTATTGGCTGCTACTGCCTCGACTCGCTGTTGGTGAAGGTTGTTGCTGCATTCATGCGCTATTGCAGCTCGCTACTGCGTTTCTCGCACTATGCTCGCTGCTGCTCGCTGCAGCAGTTGCTGTTGTGCTTGCACACACTGCTACTGCCTTTGCACCCATTGCAGTACGCTTGCTGCTGCTGCTGCAGCAGTCTCGGCTTCACACATGTTGCTGCTGCTGTAATGTGCTGCTGCGGTTCGTTGCTGTCCATACTGCTATTGAACTGCTATGCTACAGAAGTTGCGTATTCCTTTCCCCCTTGATGCATACTGCTTATTACTCTTCTTCTTCTTCACTACATACCACTATAACCCTCTTCCTCACTCACACACTCAAACACTCAAACACTAAGACACACACAGACACACATGAATATATATATACACATATCACTAATATAACTTTTCTATCCATATATGTATCACTAACCAACACATACACACAACCATATACTGTAGATACATAGAGATATCAATATATATATATATATATATATATATATATATATATATATACTCTCATCTACACACATATACATATACTCTCATATATACATGCATATATATAAACATACATATATACATATAGATATCCACATATCCAAATCTATATAATACCATAGATATATATATATATACACACACACACACATACACATACACATACACATATACATATATGTATATATATATATATATATATATATATATATATATATATATATATATATATATATATATACATATACATATACATATACATATACATATACATATACATATATAAACACATAGATACATACCACTACACCTATACATATAGCTATATATACATTCTCTATATAATATAATAGATACATACACATATACATAACCAAACATTCATATAATATATCATATCTAATAGATATAAATAAGTAATATGAATTTGATGCTCAAAGAACAAACACGTGGAGTGTACCGTACCCTTATCACACTCATTCTATGATATGCTTGTGATACGGCTCCACCATACAACCAAACATATCCCGAAGGATACTAGCAAGTCTAAAATAATATTTATGTATAATAAAAAGAGCTAATTACATGTTTACATGTCCGTGTCAAGTTATGACATGCACAAACCTCCGTGTCGAAGAAAAACCCCCAAAATTAACCTGTATCTCAAATCGTTGGGATACAGCCTACACGTATCCAATTATTGATATGACACTAGTCACACACAATTAAACATATGTTAATTTAGTCTAATTGATCAATTGACAAATATAACGTGTCAATCTCGGAATTCTCCCAAAATTGACTCAAAATATACCATAACTTTCTCAATAGGCCTTCTATGAACCTAATTCTAATTTCTATGGGCAGCCTTAGTATATAGGGTGGTTCCTAATGATTAAATCATAAATTTAATGTCTAATTAAAGAAAGAAAACTGAATTGTACCTATTGAAAGATGGATTCCTAATAAAATTCTCAATTTGGGTGAAAAGAGCCTCCAACTTGTAGATCTTTGCTCCTCCTTGTAGATCCTTGCTTCATCCTTGTAGATCCTCACTCTACTAGCCTCCAATAGTGATTAGGAAAGGAATTGACAAGAAATTTGATGTAGGGATGAAGAAATTTGGTTGAGAAAAATTCTAGATCTAGATTTGGAATAAAAAATGAAGAGGGAGAAAGTTTTCACCTCCTTTTATAGGCCTCCCTTGCCCTCTCCCTCAAGCTACTATATAAAGTCTAAAATACCCCTTGGGGCCTCTCATGAAGAAATTAGTTAAAGAGGGAAGGTTCTAGTCTAATTGGTTTTACTAATTAATTTATCCTCCTAATGAATGGGCTCACTATTGGGCTCAATTCTAACTAGAATTAAATGTTGGTCCATGGATCTAATCTAACAAGTTGGGTCCACTACACAAGTCAAATTAAATAGGCTAGTCTACTAATTAAATTAAATTCTAGAAGCCTCTAATTAAATATAGCACTTTAATAATTAAAGAACTAATACAAGCAATAAATAAATATACATGGCCCACTAATATTAATATTATATTCCTAATATTAAATTACTAGGCTAAATTACCAAATTACCTCTAGCTGGAAAATTGATGGTGACAATCCTACCCACCTTAGAAAAATTTTGTCCTCAAAATTCAAAGATGATCGTAACCCCCTCTAGATCAACCCCAATCCAAACTAAAACATGCAACAGGCAATTTAAAAGAAATCACTAACTATGGTCTATGTCCATCATAGTTTTGCAGTCTCTGACAGGGTATACTAGCTACACAATAACACACAAGCAGTCTCTAAGGTACTAACTAAACACAGAAATAACAGATGGAAAGGAAAGGAACAGAACATGACAAAACAAGCTTACTTATCACCTGAAGTGTCGTCCTCTCCGACTGCCATCGCAAAAGTGCCACCCTACTGGGATGGCTCTTTATGCGGTTGCTGAGCAGTCTGCGGTGCCACAGGTGGCCTAACTCTACCTCTATGACTATGATTTGGTCCATACGGGTTGTTGGAACACTCCTTCACCTGATGGTCAAGGAAACCATAATACAAGCATAGTCTTAGCCTTTTCTGACAGTTCTCCTAATCATGCCTATGCCTCCCATAATAGGCACAAGAAAAAGCCTGCTGAGTCTGCCTCTGAGGCTGCTGTGGTGCCTGATAAACTGGCTTCTGAAACTGTTATATCTGTTGAGATGGTGCCCTAATTGGCACAAGATACTGCTGATGCTGATATAATCTTGGCTGCTGAAAGTGGGTGCGCTTTGCTGGGCCTGCACTACTATTCGCTCCTCCGGTGTCTCTCGGTCTCTTGAAGCAAAGCTCCAAATCATCCTCCGCCTGCTTTGCCTGTCTTAGAATTTCCTCAAAAGTAGTAGTACGGTCTCCATTAGTTTGAGACCTAAACTCACTATTCAGTTTATTCCTGAACTTTGAAGCCCTGGCTCGAGGATTCTACCCCTCAATAAATTATACCAATCGACAATACTCCACCGTATACTCGTCCACTGTCAATTTTCCTTGGACGAGGTTCTGGAATTGACTCTCCAAAGTACTCTGAGCCACATCCGAGAAGAATTTCTCTTTGAAAAGCTCTTTGAAAGCTTCCCAAGTAAGTCCCGTTGTTGATATTCTGGGGTCTATCCTGAACCATGTTAGCGCAATATCGAATATCATACTACCCGCCGCTTCTACCTGCAAGCTCTCCAGAATCTGCGTCAATCGTAGGTCCCACTCAATATCCTCTATCCATTCATCTGTGTACAAGATTCCTTCGATACCATTAAAGTCCTTAAGCCCCATCCTCTTGAATTCAATGATAATCCCTGGCCTCGGCTGTTGTGGATCAGGTTAAGGTGGTTTCGCATGTGGCTGGACTAAGGTGACTCTCTCAACTACTGTGAGTGCAATCTAGTGAGCATTCTTAATGCTCTATCGTATATCCTCTGACTGGCACTGCTGTGCCTCCATTATCTGCTAAAAGAGCACAAACATCTGCGTCTGATTAACTACGGGTGGCGGGAATAGAAGATCCCCTAAAAAATTTAGTTTTGTCCTCTATAACGGAGGTGGAGCACCTCCAAAAGCTGCTGCAAAAATGCTCACCTAGATCGGTAAAGTGGACCTCTGAAATATAGCTGCTGGAATAGTGTCTGCTAGTGCTGCCCTTATTGACGATAAAGGGACTTATCTCGCTGACATTGCGCCTGAGCACTGGGAACGTGTCTTCAGCGACATCCTGAAGACAGATTCTAAATAAAGAATTAATATTGAGCAAGATATGATATTATCAAAGAAGGACATAAATTTTCAAGGAAAGCGATATTCAGAATGAAGATGGCAAGATTCAATTAGGTTGGAATTATTTCCTAGATATGATTGAGTATATGATCTAATCCTAGTATCCTATATCATATCCTATCGCAGGCTCACATTAGTACAACTAAGTCGTTGCACTACTACGATATCTCACTATTGCAAAGTCTGACCTGCATGGGCCACCACTAAAAATGTGTCACGACCCGCATTCGGTATAGGGGCACGAGTACGTTGGTACGTCCATCCTACGCCACAACATCGACGGTAGAACGATGTCTCGGTCTTCTATACTATTTAACATCTTACATAATATATATAATATCTGCCATGCCATCTCAACTCCAAATGGAGGAGCAATATGATGATATAATAAAGGGTAGTCAGTACTCAATTACAAATAAAAACTAAAGGAAGATGTGAGCACAATATGGAATAGAAAGAAAAGAAATACAAATCTCAATACATTACAAGTCCAACTCAACATCTAAACACAACCTAAGATTTCAAAATAATAATACAATCCACAATCTAATTAGAAACAACAACTACAAGATATGAAAATCTAAATAGCCTCAATATCTGGTACTACATCCTCAGGTGACACTCCATCTGTTGGACCGTAGTAAGTGGGACACATCCTCATAAACTATTTATCTGTAAAATATATCCAGTCAGGATTGGAGCAAAGTACAACCCAATAGCAGTTCCAATTAATTGATAATGAATATAAACATAAATAGAGAATATAATACAAGACAAGAAATAATAAACAATATCATACTATGGTAGAAAAAATAGGTAAACAAGAGCAATATGGTATATACTGATCTCAATGAAAATAAATAAGACAATAAAATAGAATAAGGCATTGAACTAGAATATGGTGAAGAACTGCAACTATACTAAGTGATTGACATACTAGTTAGATATGTGATCGACTTGGGTTGAACATTGTCAAATTAACGTTAGATAAACATTGTCTAAGTTAAACATGGAATATTAAAAATTGACTAGGATTTAATCAAATATCTAGCTAACACTTCCCATTTCCCCCGACTAGTACAATGGATCCAAGCATGACACGTTACGATGCAAGATACTCAAGGCATTGTAAACATAAACATTGAATATTGAACTTTGAACATTAAACATTGAACATTATCTAATATTAAATATTCTTTTAACCATATTAGAACACGAGAAACAATAAAACAATAATAAGATCCTATGAATGATCTATGTGTATACTAGTCCGTGTACCAATGTGTCAAGAGTCATGTAAAACATTTCTAGATACTTACTTTATAGTAATTATCAAATAATAAAAACTATCAGAGAAAGTATTCGCCTGTGGTCTAGAGTAATGAATGTCAAACTGTGTTCGAACTGGTGTCACACAGACCTATATATGGAATATTATATTAATTCAAGGTTCTGGAATGAAATTAAGTTAAACTAGTTCAATTCTAGGTCATAAAGCCATTTCTAAGTCAAAATAGTCAAACTATGTCAACTCTAGGTCAAACTAGTCAAACTTGGTCAAACTAGCTATTTCTAGGTGGTATGAGTCTAACTCTAGGATACTAGGTCCACACACTATGAAACTAGGCCACACTAGAAAAGCTAAGATACTAGGATACAACCAAAATACCGTATCACAGGATACGCAAGTTTTTGATATAAAAATAAGGATTTATATATATATATACAAGACAATACATAAAGTAATCTTAGCTAACTAATGCAACTTAGATACCTTGGCTTTTAACCAATGCGTATCTCACTACCTACACAGCCATCTTGATACTCAAACCCAATACCATGAGTATCGACCAATACCTTGATATTACCTTGGTATCACAAGGTAATTCAAATCCTAGTGTATAGCTAACACCCAAATACTAAACTATATGCTAACTTATAGCTAAACTATTACGTACTACTAATTACCGAACACTAACAATACATATCAATACATAGATACAATACCTACATAATAACCTACCACCAATACCCATATACATACATAGATATAGTACTATATACTAACATATCAATACTAATCTAACAAGTATTTTTATATCTATCTAACTATTTAGACTAACAAGTATATATAACTAACTATTACTAAACTACTAGCTATACTAACTACACCCAACTAGCTAAACCACCTACCTGCCTCACATTGCTGAATGCATTGGCTGCTACCGCCTCGACTCACTGTTTGTGAAGGTTGCTGTTGTATCCATGCGCTGCTGCAGATTGTTGTTGTGTTGTTCGCACTGTGCTTGTTGCTACTCGCTGCAACAGTTGCTGCTATGCTCGCATACGTTGCTACTGGCTTTGCACCCGCTACAACACGCTTGCTGCTGCTGCACACACACTACTGCTGCTGCAATGTGCTGATGTGCTTCGCTACTACTGCAATATGCTTAAGCGTTTCACTGTTGTCCATGCTGCCACTGAACTGCTATACTGCAGAATTTGCATACTGCCTCTCCCCATTGCTGTATACTGCTTATTACTCTTCTTCTTCACTGCACACCACTACAACCCTCTCCCTCACTTACACACTCAATCACTCAAACACTAAGAGACACACATGAATATATATATATACACATATCACTAATATAACATATCTATCCATATATGTATCACTAACCAACACATACACACAACCATATACTATAGATACATAGAGATATCAACATATATATACTCTTATCTACACACATATACATATACTCTCATCCATACATAAATATGTATATAAATATACACATATACATATAGATATCCACATATCCATATCTATATAATACCAAAGATATATATATATATATATATATATATATACCCATACACATATACAAATATATATCTACATATACATATATAAACACATAAACACATACCACTACACCTATACATATAGCTATATATATATTTCTATATAATATAATAGATATATACACATATACATAACCAAATAATCATATAATATATCATATCTAATAGATATAAATAAGTCAAATAAATTTGAGGTTCAAAGAACAAACACGTGGAGTGCACCATACCCGTATCACACTCATTCTATGATACGCTTGCGATATGGCTCCACTACACAACCAAATATATCTCGAAGGACACGAGCAAGTATAAAATAATATTTTTGAATAATACAAAGAGCTAGTTACATATCTACGTGTCCGTGTCAAGATGTGACGTGCATAAACCCCCGTGTCGGAGAAAAATCTCCAAAAATAACCTGTATCTCCAAATTGTTGGGATACGGCCTATAAGTATCCAACTGTGGATATGACACTAGCTACACATAATCAAACATATGTCAATTTGTTCTAATTGACCAACAAAATTCTCCCAAAATTGACACAAATATACCATAACTTTTCCCATAGGCCTCCTATGAACATAATTCTAATTCCTATGGGTAGCCCTAGCATATGGGGTGGTTTCTAATGATTAAATCATATATTTAAGGTCTAATTAAAGAGAGAAAACTGAATTGTACCTATTGGGAGATGAATTTCTAATAAAATTTTTAATTTGGGTGAAATGAGCCTTAAACTTGTAGATTATTGCTCCTCCTTGTAGATCCTTACTTTCTCCTTAAAGATCCACGCTTTACAAGCCTCCAATAATAATTAAGGAAGGAATTAGGAAGAAATTTGATGTAGGGATGAAGGAATTTGGTTGAGAGAAATTCTAGATCTAGATTTGGAATAAAAATAAAAAGAGAGAAAGTTTTTACCCCCTTATATAGGTCTTTCTTGCCCTCTCTCTTAAGCTACTATGTAAAGTCTAAAATACCCTTTGGGGCCCCTCATAAAGAAATTAATTAAGGAGGAAAGGTTCTAGTCTAATTGGTTTCACTAATTAATTCATCCTCCTAATGAATGGGCTTACTATTGGGCTCAATTCTAACTAAAATTAAATATTGGTCCATGGATCTAATCTAACAAGTTGGGTCTACTACACAATTCAAATTAAATAGGCTATTCCACTAATTAAATTAAATTCTACAAGAGTTTAATTAAATATAACACCCTTATAATTAAATAACTAATATAAGCAATAAATAAATATACATAGCCCACTAATATTAAGATTATATTTCTAACATTAAATAACTAGGCCAAATTATCAAATTATCCCTAGCTGGAAAAGTGAGGGTGACATATAATATTTTTTGATCTGGGGTATGGCGATGGACAAGGAGTATTATGGCATCTCCTTTACTTCGTTGACGATCCAATACAGGGTGAAGAACCTCACGTTCTCTCTTTGCCCATCTCGGTATGCTCTATCTCTATATTTGCTGGGGGTGGTATCCTCTCTCCCTAAAGTAGAAGAAAAAATGTCCTCTAGAATGTTCAAGTTGCTCCTATTTATAGCCATCGTGTTGATGGGCTATGGGTGCCACATATGCCTATGTTTGGTGGTTGCATAAGGCTCCTTCAACAGAATACGGTTGCAACTGTCACCGTATGCCATGGGCCGATTGCCATGTGGTCTTGATTGAGATAAGATGTTGAAGAGATCTCGAGATTGTTTTTAACCCGTTGTGTGCTTGACTTGGTCAGCTGGACACGTAGTCAGCACCAACTGTGCGAAGATCTCTGCAATTATAACGGAAAGATCTTGTGACCTGGAGGCTGCATAACATCTTTGCCGTATGACAGCGAGGCCGCATGGGTCTTGTAGTCGCAAACATGCTTTTATTTTGGCATTGGTCGAATGGAAATTCTGGCCGCATAGTGGCGAGGCCGCATGGGTCTTGTAGCTGCATATGTGCTATCGTTTGGGCCTTGGTCAAATAGACATTACAGCCGCATAGTGGTGAGGCCGCATAGGTTGTGTATTCGCATATGTGCTCTTTTTTGGCCTTAGTCGGATAGACACTCTAGCCATATATTGGTGAAGTCGCATAGGGCGTAGCCATATATGACGGAATACGTGGCAAGGCACGTTTGTCAAAGCAATTAATATACTGATGTGACTTATTATCCTTTTCTGAACCGTTATCTTCACGAGTCTTAAAGCATCTCAGAGTGATGAGTGATATATCAGATCTTCTGACAAACATCGAAATATGTGTCAGGTGGTTCTTATGCGCCTCCATGCTCGTCATTCAGGCACATATAGTATACTATGCGGCTTCTCTACGACTTGGTTGATCAGGCCGAATGTGGATCTTCTGCGGTTTGACTGTTCAGCCAGCATATGGCATCTATACGGTTTTTTTGTGACTCAATTATTCAAGCAGCATGCGGCTTCTCTATGGCTTGTTGAGAGGGCATGACATTTATACGGCCTGCATAATTTTTTTATGCTTCTATAAGACCCCCTTCAAAGTTTCCAAAATGATAAGTTTGGAATACTTTGAAAGAAGCATAGACGAGCATTATTAGCCGAATATGCAGATCATGCCGCATAGCCTCATTGCCACATAGTTATCTTTGACAGGCTATCCGATCATTAAATGAGGAGACTTGCCCTATCTTTGATCAGATCTCTTGGGATTCTATATCGTCTCCTGACATGGAGCTCGAGGCATCATTTTGCGAGGAGATTAAAGATGATTACACGGATCGAGATATCAGGTTAATCTCATTACTCGCTTGGTTTATTGCCACGATACCTTCACACGATTTTAGGCAGTCAAGGGGAGAGAAAGAAAACTTCTCTCTCTTTGTTTTCTTTCTCCTTTTTCTACGAAGGATGCTACAGGCTGCCACCCTTCACGCCTAGGAGTTTATCAGAGGCGGTCTTGATCCTTGGCCCCCAGATTTTGTTGGTTTACTCGGAGGTAGGGGAGATTGGTGGGATGATAGCTCAGAGGTAATATGAACATGGATAGCGTCCAACAAGATTAGTTTTTGAGTGGTCATTGTGGTAGTATGCAAGTGGACCTGAGGACTGCTCTGTTGTGGAGATTGGTAGGGTGATATCTCAGAGGTAATATGAACATTGCTAACATCCAACGAGATTGGTTTTTGAGTGGTCATTGCGGGAGTGTGCAAGTGGACCTGAGGACTGCCCCGTTTGGGAGACTTTAAGGATCCATCATCCGTTGCGTATCCAAGAGTCCTAGATGCAGATAATGGCTTTTACAGGAATTTATAAAGAATAAGAAAATATTGCACATAGGCACTCGCTGGAGATGAAGAACCAAGAGTATAGAGATGTACATCTGGGTTGTCATACTGGGGATAAGAGGAGTATAATTCTAGCTCAGATATAGTAATTTTTCAGGAACTTGCCATTGATAGGCAACATAAGCAAGTTTTCATTGGATTTCACTAGCCGGTAGGCACTGTTGGAGAATACAGATTCCACGATAAATGAGCCCTCCCATTTAGGCTGGAATTTGTCGAACATCTTATAGGTCATGGCCATCGGTCTTTTCATGGTCAGGACGAGGTCTCCCACTTGGAAAGTTCTCTCCTTGACTCGTCTGTTGAAAGTTCCCGAGAGATACGCTTGGTATAGCTCAATGCGCTGCTGAGCTAAGTGTCACGCCCCAGTCCCAAAATACAAGGAACTAGGCTACGTGGCAATAGCCAGCTGACACGTCTCCAAGGATATCCCAATTTAATGGATCCTTACGAAGAGTGCTACGCTGTCCTAAAATACTAACATGTCCAATATCAGTCAATCAACGGGTAAACTATCTCATCCATACTAAAAATAGCAAGAAGTACTAAATAAACTGCTGGAAGATAAATACCAGTCTCAAGATATCATAGTACAACCAATAATGTCTGGAGGGAACAAATCCACTACTATGACGAAGTAAAGTACTAAAATGATAGATAAAAGATAATGACTAAGGCATCGGCTGACTGGATAATGAAGCACCCAATCCTAGGCAGAAGGCCTACCAAGTGCTCACGGAAACTCTGACGGCTGCACCTCTAACTCCTCAGCTGTAGCGAACCTCGTCTCCTGTCCTGGTCCGTATACTGTAGGGTAGTAAGCCTCGTCCAAATCTGGAAAGGTACCAGGTCCTCAGAGGGACGTAACAAGATACATAGAAACATGTCATATATAAATACTGAATAAAGTAAATACAATAAAGGGTGTGCTAACCATCTAAGTGAATGCAATATAAGGACAACTTTGGTACGTATGAGTAGGTGTAGGCATAACGTCCACACCGCTCCGAAGAACGGGGAATCTGCAATGATATATATACGTCCATACCGCTCCGAAGAACGAGGAATCTGAATAGTATAACGTCCATACCGCTCCGAAGAACGGGGAATCTGCCAGTATATATACGTCCATACCGCTCTGAAGAACGGAGAATCTGAATAAAGGAAGTCATTGTATCCTTAGCTCGTCCCGATACTACGGATTCCAATGGATGTATTCCATACGCCTACTAGTGGTCATCCCCTCCAAATGTAAATACGCAAATCAAATACTCGACGTGCATACCACGTAGCTACATGCCAGTCTCTACTATCATATAATATAACCTGAATTATGCACTAACCTTGATGCATGTCACATGCACCGATAGCTAGTCGAATACGCGGACCCGCATCCTAATATGAATGTCACTGTGAAACGTGTAAGAGTGTCAGGTCTCGAAAGATATCAGAGTATCCTCCAATGGGGTGAGTCTGCTAGTGACTAGGTCAAGTATACTAAATCATCGATGTATCCGTCGATAGCACCCGAATCAATATCAGACGCACACAGTCATATGAAAGAGAACACAATTTATCATACAACATATGCAGCATTAATTTAAACAGTAAATATGGAAAGGTATCTTGTCTGAGTCCTCGAGCTGTGAATGCCAAAAGCCGGATCCTGTAATGTCTCCTGGCTGATCCAATGATCCTAAACACAATATAATATAGCAATCCATCATCAGACACTAAACAATACATACATGACTACGACGTTGCTTTTAGGTATTGACGCAAGTTTACGGTGGATAGACTACAGGGTCACGTGTGCACGTAGCTAAGATACAAGTGTGCCCTGTCCTCTGTCACTGTGCACCTCACGTCAATAACTCACTCATTTATGGTTTCACGAAACTATACTACGTCTTGTTAAATTACACTTCATTATTCTCCATGCATTTTGTACTAAGTCTATGACTACGCTTTCAGGTGGAACACAAGTTCTCTGCACAGGTCATTTGGTTGAGATAATTATTAGCCATAGACTCCATTAAATCTATTTAAACATTCATACTAATACCCATGGTTTACTGTGACTTAATCGTGTCGTCATTCGACATGACGACGCGGTTATTATGATTTATAATTCATACAACGAAGGAGGGGGAATTTACCAATCGTAGTCGAGGGGTGCTTGTCCAATCGACGTCAGCTTTCGGTGCGGTGGCTCCGGCATCGTACGGCAACTCCGGCAGCAGCAACAACAGAACGGCAGGGGTTGCAGCAGCGGCTATGGACGTTCGGTCGGCGGGGAAGCAGCGCCTGGATGGAGGTCCAGCCGTGGGGGGTCAGGGTTGGTCTGCCGCGGTTGGGCTGTCGGGATCGGACGTGCAGGCGAGTGTGGGCGGTCTGGATTTAAATGCACAGGCGGTCTGGTTTTGAATGTGGGGCGGTCGGGGTTGAATACAGGCGGTCGTGGGCGGTCGGGAAGGATGCGCAGGCGACTGGCGGTGGGGGTGGGGGTGTTGGTGTAGTCGGAGTCGACGTGGCCGGTCGGGAGGGATGTGGGGCGGTCGGGATTGATCGGCTAGGGTTTGGGGAAGATGAATGAATAGTAATTACTTAGGGTTTTGAGGTTGAATATGTATATTTATATGTAGAAAGTTTGTGGGCTGGCCTTGAGGCTTGGGTCGGCCAGGA
Organism: Iris macrosiphon; assembly: GCA_036927795.1. Lineage (NCBI taxonomy): Eukaryota > Viridiplantae > Streptophyta > Magnoliopsida > Asparagales > Iridaceae > Iris > Iris macrosiphon. Next base: position 140,603,130 of record JAYESA010000019.1, on the reverse strand, counting down.
CTCATGGAAGTGGGGGCTGGTCCACATGAAAGGGAGCACGTGGGCTGGGTTAGGTCCTGCTTGAGGTGGAATTGGCCTATAATTTAAATTAATTTAACAATTGAGCATGGTAATTCCTAATGCGTCGAAAACATATAGAACTAGATTTGGGGTGGTACACAAGAGTCGTGGCATAGCAGGCTTGGTGTAGACTGATACCCTAATTTGGGTACTTGGGATTTCGGTTATGGTTGTTCCTCAATTTAAATAAATTTTACATTTGACGAGGGGGTTTAAAATCTACCCTCCTTAGAGCATTTCGTCCTCGAAATTAAAACGTACGTATGGTAAGAACTAAAGACTGAATTTAAAATGCTACCATATACCTAGGCCTTCGAAGAGATAGGGGTAACGCTGGCGAATATCCTCCTTCCGTTCCCAGGTCGACTCGCCTGGTGCATGATGCCTCCATGCAATACGAACTAGGGGAATGGTCTGCCCTTGAAATACCTTCTCACTTCTGTCTAGAATCTCCACAGGCTCCTCTTCGTATGATAGGCTCGGGCCGACTATAATTTTGGAATGGTCAAGCACATGACTCGGATCCGGTATGTACCTCCTCAACTGAGATACATGGAAGACGTCATGGACTCCTTCCAAAGTCTGCGGCAAGGGTAATCTGTAAGCAACCTCTCCGACGCGTTCTAACACATCGAATGGTCGGATGTACCTCGGACTCAGCTTTCCTCGGCCTTCGAATCTGATAGTCCCTCGAGTAGGCGAGATCTTTAGAAATACGTAATCTCCAACCTGAAACTCTAAGGGTCGTCGATGCGCGTTCCCCTAATGCTTCTGCCTGTCCTGTGCTGCTCGTAGGTGTCCTTGGATCTTCTTCACCTTCTCCACTGTACGAATAACCAACTCTGGTCCGAGAATCTGTCGCTCGCTTATGTCGCTCCAGTATACTAGGGAACGATACTTCCTTCCATACAACGCTTCATAGGGAGACATTTGGATGCTTGCTTGATAGCTGTTGTTGTAGGAAAACTCGACCAAATGCAAATGGTCTTCCCATGATTCTCTAAAGTCAAACATGCACGCTCTTAACATGTCTTCCAATGTCTGAACGGTGCGCTCCGACTGGCCATCTGTCTGTGGGTGATACGCTGTGCTAAACTTCAGGCGGGTACCGAGACTCTCTTGTATACTCCGTCAAAAGTAAGATGTGAACCTCGTATCTCTGTCAGACACGATACTCACTGGCACTACATGCAGGCGCACAATCTCCCTCATGTACATGTCTGCTAAGACCTCTGTGGATTGCCCAACTCTGAAAGGTAAAAAGTGTGCGGACTTGGTAAGTCTATCCACGATTACCCATACTGTATTACGACCACTAAGACTCCTCGGAAAGCCTGTAACAAAGTCCATGGTGATGTGCTCCCATTTCCACTCTGGTATAGGGAGTGGTTGAAGCAATACTGCAGATCTCTGATGCTCAGCCTTGACTTGCTGACACCCCAGGCACTTGGCCACAAAGCGTGCTATCTCTCCCTTCATTCCGTGCCACCAGTAGTCTGTCTCAAGTCCCTGTACATCTTCGTGCCTCCTAGATGAATAGAGTTGGTCGAACTGTATGCCTCTGTCATTAACTCTTGCCGAAGTTCTCCATTTGGTACATAGAGATGGTCTCCATATCTCAAGGTTCCGTCTTCATGTATCCGCAGGCCTGTCTGTAATCTAGCCTCTGTCCTTTGTCCGAGCCTCTGAAATCTGGCATCTGGCGGCAAAGTAGCCTTGATTCTCTCTACCAATGTCGATTGTAGCTGGAAACTGGACAACTGTCCGTCTATTCCGGGCATGACAATCTCTATACCCATCTGCTTTATATCTCTCAACAGATGTTGTTGGGTAGTTAAGAAGAATGCCATAGGTCTTCTGCTCGATGCGTCAGCTACTACGTTGGCCTTTCTCGGATGGTACTGTAACTCGATCTCGAAGTCTGTCATTACCTCGAGCCAACGTCTCTGTCTCTGGTTCAGATCCTTCTGGGTGTAGACGTACTTTAGGCTCTTATGATCAGTAAATACCTCCACTCTTTCTCCATATAAATAGTGCCTCCAAAGCTTCAAAGCAAAAATCACCGCGGTAAGCTCCAAGTCGTGGGTGGGATTGTTCTTCTCATGTGTCCTCAGCTGTCTGGAAGCATATGCTACAACCTTTCCATGCTGCATCAAGACACATCCTAATCCTTTCCCGGATGCATCGCTGTAGATCATAAATCCTCCGGGTCCAGAAGGTATGGTCAAGATGGGTGCTGTAGTCAGGCGCTTCTTCAGCTCATCGAATGCCTTTTGACACTCCTTTGTCCAATTGAACTCCTGCTCCTTGCGGGTCAAGCGGGTCATCGGCTCTGTAATCTTTGCGAAGTTCTCTACGAACCTCCGATAATATTCGGCAAGTCCTAGGAAACTTCTCACCTCTGAGACATTGGTAGGGGTTGGCCATGTCTCTACTGATGAAATCTTTGCCGGATCCACTGAAATGCCATCTCCTGAGATAACGTATCCAAGGAAAGCGACACGGTCCAGAAGAAACTCACACTTGCTCAGCTTGGCATAAAGCCTCTCTCCTCAGGATTTTTAACACTAGTCTCAAGTGTTCTTCGTGCTCCTCGTGGCTCTTCGAATACACCAAGATGTCGTCGATGAAGACTACCACGAACTGATCTAAGTATTGGTGGAATACTCTGTTCATCAAGTTCATAAATACAGCAGGCGCATTCGTCAATCCAAAAGGCATCACTAAGAACTCGTAGTGACCATAACGAGTCCTGGATGCTGTCTTTTGAATGTCTTCTCTTTGCACCTTCACCTGATGATAACCCGATCTCAAGTCGATCTTGGTGAACACTACTGCTCCTATCAACTGGTCGAATAAATTGTCAATCCGTGGTAGGGGGTACTTGTTCTTGATAGTCAAAGCATTAAGGGCTCTTTAATCAATATACATGCGGACTGTTCCATCCTTCTTAGGTACAAACAACACTGGTGCTCCCCAGGGTGATGCACTAGGACGGATAAATCCCTTGCTCTGCAACTCCTCCAATTGTAGCTTCGGTTCATCCAACTCCTTCTTCGCCAATCAGTATACATTAGAAGATACCGGTGCTGCTCTGGGTACTAGCTCAATGGTGAACTCCACGTCTCTATCTGGCGGTAAGCCTGGCAATTCTTCTGGAAATACATCCTCGAATTCTGTAACTATTGGCGGGGATTCCATCTCCATAGCCATGCAAGTTTCAGCTATCTGTCCTACTCCTTGTTCGACGGTCCCTCGCATGTACTCGAACTCCGGTTGATCTGGAGGTCTAAAAGTGACGCTACCCTTCCGACAGTTCAGTACAGCGTTATACTGGCTTAACCAGTCTATGCCTAGCACAACATCAAAGTATGGCATGGGCAACACCAAGAATCGTGCTCTCAACTCTCTGCCACATACGACTACCGATAATGTTCTAATAGTGCTGCTAACCGGCATGATACCTCCTCCGATAAGAATCTTCCAACTCTTAGGTAAGGGAAAAGTAGCTACTCTATACATTGCTACGAATCTACTAGATATAAATGATAATGTAGCTCCAGAATCAAACAATGCAGTCGCAGGTAATAAGGCAACAAATGGTACCTGTGATTGCTTCCCATTATGTTTCCTCCTCAGTAGTTGCTAATGCAAAGGCCTGTCCCTGTCTCTGTCCTCCGGTCTGCTGTCGAGCTCACTCAAACTGTGCCTGCTGTGGGGCCAAGGGTGGCCCCCTCTGAAATCCTTCGGGGGCTGGTGGACATTGTCCTCCTGGTGGGGGTAGTATCCTCGGAACTGGTGCTGCTGGCCTATATCCTGTCTGGGGTGCTATGTCTCTACTTGTAGGCAGTCTCAGGCATAGTGCTGACTCGCTCCACAAATCATGCATATTCCGAATCTCTTTCGGCAGTCCTTCTGGTAATATCCTCTCTTACCGCAGTAGTTGCAAGACGGAAGCTCATTCTGCTGGTATGGTGCTATCCTCTGCTGTGTCTGCACTCCGGGACGACGGATCGGTCCTTCCGCTCCGGGCTGGGTTCTGACTGGCGTGGTCGTGTTTGGACGTCTAGCTCCTCTGGAAATGGCCTCCTGGATCCTCGACTCTGCAAGAACCTCCTCGTACAAAATCCTTGCCTGTGTGGTGGTGTACCTCTGTAGCTCAAAATTGAGGCCGTGATGGAATCTATGAGCTTTCTCTAGATCATTGGGTATCAGGACGGCACCAAATCTGCTAAGACGGCTGAACTCCGCGTCATATGCGTCCACATTCATATTCCCTTGTTCAAGATGTAGAAACTGGGAGTACAGGGCATTCCTAACTGTGGCTGGAAAATACTTCGCATTGAAGTATTCTAAGAACTGTTCCCAGGTCTGGTTCTTGCCTATATTGCGCTCAATGGAATCCCACTAGTGATGGGCGTTGCCTTTTAGTTGGGCCCTCACTGCAGTCATCCAAAGGTCTGGGTGCATTTGTGATGCCTCTAGTAGCATCTCCGTATTGGCGATCCAATCGGAGATCTGTTCTGTAGTCTCATTTCCTGAGAATGTATCTGGTCCCATCTGTCAGAACCATCTAACAGTGCCATCTGTCTGGGCTGGTGGAGGTGCTGGTACGGGTGCTGGGACAAGTGTGCTCTCTATTACTGCCATCAAGCTCTACCTCAACGTCTTTGTCTGGTGCCACTCTGTTTGCATCATAGTCTGAAGGAACTGTAGCATCTGTGGCTGTTCGTCTAGATGTGGCATCTGGGGTGGATAAGGTGGAGGTGGTGGTAGCTGAACCTCTGGCTGTGAGGTAGGTGTCTCCTCAGATGTCGGCCTCTCAATCTGCGGCATCGGTGTAGCTCCTAAAGTCTGGCCCTTACAATGCTGCGTGGGGATCGTCTAGGAAGTCTGTCCCTCGGGCTGTGGTGTAGGATCGCCCTGCGATGTCTCGTGCCAATGTCTCAGTGGTGTCTGTAGCGGGGGTTGCCCTTGGGGTACCTCCTCTCTTTGGATGGTATTGTCTGGCACCGTGGCACTGGGTGCTCCTCGTCAACTGCGCAAATTCATCTTGCTGCAAAAGATAGGACTTTATTTAGAAAAAGGACGGAATCAAACAAACAGGATGCAGATATTTGGAAGTAACACGAAGGAAGCTCAAAAACGTAATCAGAATGGATGAGACCTAGTAATTTCTATCCTACTGCAGGCTCGCTGGGCACGTTATCATACCACAAGCGAATAAGTTGACCTGTATGGGCCACCACTAAAACCATGTCACGTCCCAGTCCCAAAATACACGAAACTAGGCCACGTGGCAATAGCCAGCTGACACGTCTCCAAGGATATCCTAATTTAATGGATCCTTACGAAGAGTGCTACGCTGTCCTAAAATACTAACATGTCCAATATCAGTCACTCAACAGGTAAACTATCTCATCCACACTAAAAACAGCAAGAAGTACTAAATAAACTACTAGAAGATAAACACCAGTCTCAAGATATCATAGTACAACCAATAATGTCTGGAGGGAACAAACCCACTACTATGACGAAGTAAAGTACTAAAATGATAGATAAAATATAATGACTAGGGCATCGGCTGACTGGATAATGATGCACCCAATCCTAGGCAGAAGGCCTACCAAGTGCTCACAGAAACTCTGACGGCTGCACCTCTAACTCCTCAGCTGTAGCGAACCTCGTCTCCTGTTCTGGTCCGTATACTGTGGGATAGTAAGCCTCGTCCAAATCTGGAAAGGTACCAGGTCCTCAGAGGGACGTAACAAGATACATAGAAACATGCCATATATAAATACTGAATAAAGTAAATACAATAAAGGGTGTACTAACCATCTAAGTGAATGCAATGTGAGGACAACTTTGGTACGTATGAGTAGGTGTAGGCATAACGTCCATACCGCTCTGAAGAACGGGGAATCTGCAATGATATATATACGTCCATACCGCTCCGAAGAACGGGGAATCTGAATAGTATAACGTCCATACCGCTCCGAAGAACGGGGAATCTGCCAGTATATATACGTCCATACCGCTCCGAAGAATGGGGAATCTGAATAAAGGGAGTCATTGGATCCTTAGCTCCTCCGGATACTACGGATTCCAATGGGTGTATCCCATACGCCTACTAGTGGTCCTCCCCTCCCAATGTAAATATGTAAATCGAATACTCGACGTGCATACCACGTAGCTACATGCCAGTCTCTACTATCATATAATATAACCTGAATTACGCACTAACCGTGATGCATATCATACGCACCGATAGCTAGTCGAATATGCGGACCCGCATCCTAATATAAATGTCACTGTGAAACGTGTAAGAGTGTCAGGTCTCGTAAGATATCAGAGTATCCTCCAATGGGGTGAGTCTGCTAGTGACTAGGTCAAGTATACTAAATCATCGACGTATCCGTCGATAGCACCCGAATCAATATCAGACGCACACAGTCATATAAAAGAGAACACAATTTATCATACAATATATGCAGTATTAATTTAAATAGTAAATATGGCAAGGTATCTTGCCTGAGTCCTCGAGCTACGAATGCCAAAAGCCGGATCCTGCAATGTCTCCTGGCTGATCCAATGATCCTAAACACAATATAATATAGCAATCCAGCATCAGACACTAAACAATACATACATGACTACGACGTTGCTTTTAGGTATTGACGCAAGTTCACGGTGGATAGACTACAGGGTTGCGTGTGCTCGTAGCTAAGATGCAAGCGTGTCCTGTCCTCTGTCACTGTGCACCTCACGTCAATAACTCACTCATTTATGGTTCCACGAAACTACACTACGTCTTATTAAATTATACTTCATTATTCTCCATGCATTTTATACTAAGTCTATGACTACGCTTTCAGGTGGAACACAAGTTCTCTGCACAGGTCATTTGGTCGAGATAATTATTAGCCATAGACTCCATTAAATCTATTTAAACATTCATACTAATACCCATGGTTTACTGTGACTTAATCGTGTCGTCATCCGACACGACGACGCAGTTATTATGATTTATAATTCATACAACGAATGAGGGGGTGTTTACCAATCGTAGTCGAGGGGTGCTTGTCCAGTCGACGTCAGCCTTCGGTGCTATGGCTCCGGCGTCGTGCGGCAACTCCAGTAGCATCAACAACAGAACGGCAGGGGTCGCAGCAACGGTTATGGCCGTTCGGTCGGCGGGAAAGCAGCGCCTGAATGGAGGTCCAGCCGTGGGGGGTCGGGGTAGGTCTTCCGCGGTTGGGCGGTCGGGATCGGACGTGCAGGCAGGTGTGGGCGGTCGGGATTTGAATGCACAGGCGGTCGGGTTTTGAATGTGGGGTGGTCGGGGTTGAATGCACAGGCAGTCGGGGTTGAATGCACAGGCGGTCGGGATTGAATGTGGGGCGGTCGGGGTTGAATGCAGGCGGTCATGGGCGGTCGGGAAGGATGTGCAGGCGGCTGGCGGTGGGGGTGGGGGTGTTGGTGTAGTCGGAGTCGGCGTGGCCGGTAGGGAGGGATGTGGGGCGGTCGGGATTGATCGGCTAGGGTTTGGGGAAGATGAATAAATAGTAATTACTTAGGGTTTTGAGGTTGAATATGTATATTTATATATGGAAAGTTTGTGGGCTGGCCTTGAGGCTTGGGTCGGCCAGGACTCATGGAAGTGGGGGCTGGTCCACATGAAAGGGAGCACGTGGGCTGGGTTAGGTCCTGCTTGAGGTGGAATTGGCCTATAATTTAAATTAATTTAACAATTGAACATGGTAATTCCTAATGCGTCGAAAATATATAGAACTAGATTTGGGGTGGTACACAAGAGTCGTGGCATAGCAGGCTTGGTGTAGACTGATACCCTAATTTGGGTACTTGGGATTTCGGTTATGGTTGTTCCTCAATTTAAATAAATCCTACATTTGACGAGGGGATTTACACTAAGAGACGTTTCTCGTCGAGTTCTTCTAGCTCTTATAGCCATCGGAGGTGATTGTCGTCGACAGTTAATTGGTTGAAGAGGGCTACTCAGAGTGAAAGGATTTGGATCTCGAGCGGGACGACTGCTTCGCTTTCGTACACCAGAGAGAAAGGCGTGTTGCCAATAGCTTTTTGGACCGCCCTGAGATATTCACCCTGCTTCTCGTTCCAGTCGCGCTTATTGGAAGACACGAACTTTTTGAGTAGCTTTATGATGGTCTTATTGAAGGCTTCTACCAGACCATTTTTTGTCGGGTTATAGGAAGTTAACGCTACATTCTGAATTCAATTTTTGTTGTAAAATTGATAGAATGCGTGACTTACGAACTATGGACCGTTGTGATAGACGATCCTTCGTGTCAAGTCAAAGCGGTATATAATATGATGCTTGACGAAGCTAATCATGTTTGATATTTTTAGTTCAGCGAGTAGGATAACTTTTGCCCATTTAGAGAAGTAATCGGTTACAGCCAGGATGAACTGATGCCCTTTAGAAGAGGATAGACTGATTGGTCCGATAATGTCCATCCCCCACGCTTCAAACGTCCAAGATACGACCGTTGGGTTTAGGAATTCTGAGGGCTGGTGGATGAAGTCTGCGTGAATTTGTCACGTCTGGCATTTTCTCACATTATCAATGGCCTTTGCTACCATCGTCAACCAGTAATAACTCATTCTCCGAAGATGGTCCTGTAGATTTGGGCTTGGTTGGTGTGCATCACAGACACCGTCATGAGCTTCGCGAAGGTCCTGCTTCACTTCTGTATTCGATTGGCATCATAACAGAAGGTCGTCATAGGACCAACGATACAACATTTTGGTAGCTTTATCGTAATAGAATCGGTGGAAACGTCTTTTGATCAATATGGCTTCCTTTTGGTTCTCGAGAAGAATTTTATAGACCATGTAGTCAATGAATGGAAGCCTCCATTCTTGGACATCATTGTGTACTTTTATCGCGTAGCTTAGACACAGGGATAGGTTATTCTTTGGACAGACCAGCTCTCGACTAATCACTGTGATTAGTTGATGGGTGTTGTCTGGAACTGCCAAGAAGGCAGCGAGGCTGGCCAGGGCGTCAACCTCAACGTTCTGCAGCCAAGGGATGTACTCAATGAAGAATCCTTCGAAGGTTAAGATGGTGTGCTCAACGTGGCAGAGTAAAATACCTTGGTCATTGGGCTCCAACTCACCAAACAAGTAGGAGTGGAGTATCTGGAGGCCTACGACGACTCCAAATTAATAGTCAGTCAGGTCTAGGGTGAGTATAAAGTCCGGCAATCAAGTGAGAGATTAGGCCCGGTTGATGACTAGACTGTATGGAGAGATTATAAATATTCTGACCCCCACAATGATATCATCCTTGGGCCCTATTCTTGAAGCACCGTCGAAGAACATTGGCCAAACAGCCTCGTATGAAGTTATATTTGAGTCTGCCACTTCGTCTGGAATCTCGTCATAGAGTTTTTAGGTTTCTGGCATTGGATGTGTTGCCACAAAGTCGGCCAGTGTTATACCCTTGATGACTTTATGTGGGACAAATGCCATATTGTATGGAGATAGTAGTATCACCCAGGTAGCTAGGCAGGAATTGAGCGCCTCCAGTTTGGTCATGAGAACTCTGAGAGGATTGACTCACAAGATCAAATGGATGGTCTATCCAGTCACCTAATGCCGAGTCTTCTGGAAAAAAATACTAGATCAAGGCATTCCTTCTCGACGGGAATATACCTATACTCTGCGCCAACCATCATCCGGTTAAGATATTATATGGCCTATTCGTCGCCTGTATCACTATTCTGGGCTAATAGAGCACCGAGGGAGTGATCTATCGTGCATACATAAAGCAGAAAAGGCTTTCCCAAGACCGGGGCTACCAGCATTAGAGGAAAGCTATCCCTTTATGTTTTCGAACGCACGTTGGCATTCCTTATTCCAGACAAAGGAGACACATTTATTCATGAGTTGGGTGAACGACCGACAATGCCCAGAGAGGTTTGATATAAACATCCTGATGTATGCCAGCCTTCCTTGAAGACCACGGAGTTCCTGGAGGTTCCTTGGCGGGTTCATCTCAAGGATTGCTTTGGTTTTATCGGGGTCTATGTGAATACCCGAAGAAGTGATGATAAAGCCCAAGCTTTTGCCATTGGAGACTCCCAGGAAGGACTTGGTAGGGTTCATCTTAAGCTGGTGCGTACGCATGAGGTCGAACATAGTCTTCAAGTTCCTAAGGTGATCAACTTTGGATTGACTTTTGACGACAATGTCATCGTCGTAACACTCGACCATCCTGCGTAGATGCTCACAGAATATGGTGCTCATAGCTCGCCGGTATGTAGCACCTACGTTCTTCAGACTGAAGGGCATGACTGTGTAGTAGTACACTCCTATCGACGTTCGAAATGATGTATACTTCTGATCGTCAGGGGACATCTTAATCTGATTGTATCCTGAGAATCCATCCATAAAGAACATATGCACGAAGATGCAAGTGTTGTCGATCATTATGTTTGTGATCGAAAGAGAAAATTTGTCTTAGGGCAGGCCGCATTTAGATCACGAAAGTCAATACAGATTCGGATCTTTATGTTCTTTTTGATGACGGGCACGATGTTGGCTACCTAGTCTGGATGTTGCTCTTCGCGGACGAAGCCACTAGCTATCAGTTTGTCGACTTCGGCTTCACTGCCGTTCATTATGTCTGGCCGGAACTGTCATTGCTGCTACTTGACAAGCTTAGCATTCGGCAAGATGTTGAGCCTGTGGACCACGATTTGGGGTCCAGTCCTGGTATGTCTTCGTAGCTCCAGGTAAAGACATGAATGTTTTCCATGACGAGCTGTAGCAGGGATTCCCGATCCTCATCAGTCAGACTTTTGTTGATGAAGATAGGTTCAGGGGAGGATTCGTCACCTAGATTGACTTGTATGACTTCATCCTCGGTAGGAGGTTCTCGTTGTTTGAACCAAATCTTCTATTTTACGTGTAGGCGTTGGACCCACTATTTTACTTCAAAGAGTTTCGGTAGATTCACGTCGTCTTACTCAGGGTCATCTGATACCATATTGGCAGATAATATTTGCTTGAGCATCTTCCTGATACTAATGTCGGAGTCCCAAGCGGAGGATTATGAAGAGTGGGAGTGTACCTCATCTTTTTCATCTGAACCCTTGGGGATTATAGGAGACGTTACATACCATAAGCCATGCTTAGTCGTATGGTAGTAGTCCTCAAATTTTTCTGCAGGAGCAGGTAGACGGAGAGGCAGCCTTCGACCTTTGCCGTAGTGGCCTTAAGATCGTATCCCATGTTCTGGATAAGGTTCTTGGCCTAAGAGCTATACCAGTGGAGTGACATTTTGCTAGTATCGGGCTCTAGATCTAGTTTCTCGGGGAAGATGAATCCATGGCATTCTACTCTGCCAAAGATGATGAGTCTTTCTTCCCTATTCCTAGCTGGGACTAGGAAGTGAGAGTTTTGTCTGGAGAGAATCCGGTTTACAGCATGGTTGGTGGTCACCTGTGTCTGCAGGTATAATCCCAGATCGTGCTCTATTGTGTATAGTGTGCTTATTTGTACAACTTCTGAGTAGTTCAAAGATAGCCCTTTATTCATAAAGTAAGGTATATTTTCTCCAGAAATTACATCATCGAGGGAATAGACATCTGCATGATCAGCTAAGTACTTCTCTAGCTCGTCCTTCCCGTGATATACCCCTAGTACGAGAGAGTACTTTGGAGGCTTTCTACACAGCTTTACTACCAGAGGTTCAGCCGCGGTAAGAGGTAACGGAGCATCCTTTGACGATCGACTCGTCCAATGAAGGCGAACGACCAATGGTTCGGGTGTAGTGGATGGTACCGAATCTTCTTTTGGCGAAAGACTTGGCCCTTGAAGGCGAACGACCAGAGGGTTGGGTGCATTCCTATATAATTTTAAGACGAGGAGAGAGGTTGTGTTAGGAGAGTACGCCTTTAGATGTACTCCTAAGGGTTCATCTGGTGTTATTCCGGCCTCTACCCTATTGTCAGCATTATTGCCACCTTTATCTTGTTGGACTTGCTTGTACAAGAGTGCATCGGAGTAATAAGCCTTGATCCCCTTGAAAGGATCAACATCCATGAACTCTGTCTTGACTGGGCTATGATCATCCATGTACTTTAGATATTGGTGTAGGGTTGATGGCATGATCATATATTCGTGTATCCATGGCCGTCCCAGCAGGACATTATAGGATACGTCCATGTCTATGATGTAGCAAGTGACCTCTTTTTTTAAGTCGCCAATATAATATTTCAGGAAAAAAATTTCCAGAGGGTAGCTCATTCCGGCGTTGAAGCCTGTGATGGCAGTATTGGTGGCTGCCAGGCGATACATCGAAATATCCAAGGTTTGAAGCAAACTCCACGGGATATTGCAGATTGACGAACCGGGATCGATGTGTATCCGATCAACCTTGATGGCACTAATGTACCCTGTATAATAAAGGGGATGATCATGACGACTATTTTTTATCAACATGTCGAAAATATGATATTGGATACCGCTTCCGTCATATTATTGCAGTGGGGGCATACAGCAGGATCCTATACTGACTGCTTGACTTGCGTCAGGTAGCCGTCGGTATTTTGTAATTCCTCACTCTGAGCGTTCCAGGTGTCTCTGGAGAGTCAAAGAAGCTCAAATATTGACAACTTTGTCGGTGTATTTGCGAGTTGAGGCAAGACGTCAAAGTTGTATGGCTTTTTCAGTCACTGAGCTGTTTTTTTTTTGCAACGGCTTGTTGAACCGACCCTCTTTCTGTTTACACTTATCCGCTAGTGGGGGTTGAGATGGACCCAGATCAGACACGATAAGTGCAGTATTTGGAGGTACATTGAAGTCAGAAGCCTCATAAACTCGCTAGTAGGTAAGGCCCGACCTGGTTGCCCTGCCCAGGCCTCCTCAGCAGTGGAAGAAACCATGTGGCAGGACATAGTTTTTTGTGCTTTAGACTTGATGGAGGAAGGCGCTGCTTGCTGTATCAAGTCTGGGAAAAGATTTGGGTGGAGCCACATGATCTCGTTCTAAGGTGTAGTAAGAGTTATCAGCCCGGTTGCTTGGTCACGAGCTGGTGGAAGATTGACTACCTCCATTGTTGCCCTCGGGATCGGAATGACTCCGTCCTGGGCTTCTGTTGCGAGGAAGTTACCAAACTTTAGGGACACCATGTTGAGGGCAACTGTCTTGTCGTCGAATTCTAAGGTAAGGAACTTGGTGTCAAGCAGGTGCTGGATATATCGCTTGAGGGTATAGAAGTCATTCATCGCATGGTGGACGTAGCAATGGTAGTAGCAGTATTTTGGATTGTTAATCTCGACTGCCTCTACAGACCACTTAACATCGGGGATCCGAAGCTTGCCATCGTTCATTAATACATCGAAGATAGGCATGACATCGTCATCTTCGAAGGAGTAAGTCTCCTAGGGCTTTGGAACCTCAGCCGACTTTTGCTCGGGCTTCTAGGTTAAGTTGGCCACCAAGGCATGCTTCCCTTTTCCCTCACGGTTGTTGTTGTCGATGTTGTTATGGTTGGGACATTTTCCCCTGACATCTGCGACAGAGATCTGTATTTACAGGAGTCGGGCATCTTTGACCTTCTTTTCAGTGCCGACAACGTTGATGATGAATGATGTCCAGTCTTTGAATTGACTGCCGTCCAACCAGAGGCTGACTTCCAGAAGTAGGCTCCTGCGGTACAGGTTCATGCGTTTGGACTCAGGATTGCCTGGAGCCATCCTCAGTGTTGTTTGGCAAAAATGATCGATATAATTTTGGGCAAGTTCCTTTTCCCCTTGGGTGACATCCATCAGGGAAGCCATCGTCATATCGCTTCCTCCGTCATAGAATCTTTTAAGGAAAAGACTCTCAAAATCGTCGAATGACGAGATACAATTGTCTTATAGGCTACAAAAATAGTCGAATGCAATCCTGGATAATGCCTCTACAAAAAGCTTACTAAGGGGTATATCACTACAATGTAGGTACCCTATTATAGTCTCAAAATAGCTCATGTATTGACGGAGAGAAGTCTTCCCATCGAATGGGTTCAGGTTGAAGGGCTTATACTTTGGTGGGTACAGAATATCCCTCCACTCGTGGGGGTACGGTTGTTGTATCCCAATCTCGTACAGTGGATCCCGGTTGCCTATCGAATCTAGGCGAGTCCGGAGTTCCCGAATTTCCCTCACTATTTTTTTGGCTTGGTCTTTCGCAAAAGGGGCAGATGAACCAGACGTATGGTAATTTTTGACTATGGGCAGAGCGGTTGCGTCGGAGTCGCGTTGGTCCCAGGGTCCAAGCTTGATTGTCCAGAAGCCCTAGCTAGTTGGGAGGCTACACTTACCATGATGTCTAGCACTGCTTGGGTCAAGGCTTGCATTGATTATCTAATGGTCTACATCATGGCCTCGAGGGCCTTAAGGCACTGCCGATCACTAGGGCCTTCATGCTCGTCCTCCGCCATGTTTGTTATTTTTTATGAGAAGAGATGGATGGGAGATTAGACGTAGCACTTTCTGCTTCGGACACTTGTAACGAATATTCGTTAGGGAAGGTTGGCAATGTCGTTCCCTGTTATGACTTAGAGGGAGTACTTCCCCCAGTGTAGGAGGTAGCATCTTCTTTCCGAAGGTGGCTACCCCTAGGGACTTCAACATTCGTTCCTTAGGAATCCTCATCTCCTCGGAATGCCAGATTATCGTATAGGTCCAGACAATTACTACCCCCAGCTTATGTAACCCCCAAGGGTTCAGAGAAAGAGCTACCCCCAGCCGCTAATAGCTTCTTCTTCGAGCAAGTGCCCTAAAAAATTCGTTCCGCATATCCCGCTGTTGGTCCTCCTATTAATCGCCTTCTCAATGCGCTGGTTGAGATTGACAGACTAGAGATGCTAGGCTTCCTTCCTAGCATGGTGGAAGGATCCTTCTGACTAGAGTAACATGAGGCAAATGGTATCTCATCCTCCTCGGGTGTTTGTACCTGATCCTTGGATTGTTGCCAGATATATACCATCAGGTGCAGTTATTGGAATATCGACTGCATGTTTGTAGGTACTGCCACTTTGTTGTAGCAGTAGTTGATGATGATTTTGGCATAGTGATATCCTGGGGAGGACACTTCACATGTCGTAGCTACCTCCCTTGCCTTGCGGTTGTGATTGATCACATTGCGTAAGTCCGACGAGGGCTGACTCACCTTTGTACCCTTTTTGTGAGCACGGATAGACCGAGCGCACGGGCGCGTGGGTGTTATTTTTGCTTCCTGATCTAGGGTTAATGCAAGAACATTTCCCAGATCGTCAGTGGAAGACTTTCGAGATGAACTATGTCCATTTATTGCTGAGGGCTGGACGCACGAGTCAATCTTATACAGCTTTCCATCAGGGCCCACATAACAGTTAGCGATACCCTCCGACGGTCAGCCGAATGAACAGTTGCTTGAGCATGACAAGATCGCACTGCCCCAGACTTCTTCGACTTGGCACCCGCAGGCACATATTACGAAAAGTCCATGTTTGGGTTTTCACCATTCTCAGTATGGCGTATAAGGTCAGCGCTGCTTGAGATTTAGTCGAAAATAGAGGTTCGGCTGCTGCCAGAGTTGTATGAGGCTACATGCTACTGCCGTCAACCGATGTCGCATAGTGTGTCTTATGCGGACTCCTTCTTGGCTGTATAGAGTTTGAATCAGCGCTCGAACATCTGGAATCGTAGTGCCTTCCTCTGTCAGAGTTTGGGTGCTGAGCATTTTCTGCTTTAGGCGAGGATGCCGCATAGACGGCCTGAGGGAACGCCTGGCGAGCGCCTTCAACAACAGGAAGAGAAGCAAGGAGCGCAAGCTTCGCAGTTGGGTGAGGCACGGTGGCCTTTGCTACCGACTTCCTGAGGGTCTTCAAGTGGTAAGCACCCTTCTGGTTGGAAGAGGTTGCCGCATAAGCAGTGGACGCATGACTTGATGTCCCTGCGGCAGAGAGTGAGATGGCGAGTGCCTGCTCCGCAGTTAGGCGAGGCACGGTAGACTTTTCTACCCATGTCACACGGATCTTCTTGGACTTTGCTTGCCTTAGAGAAGGACTCATGTTGTTCTAGAGAGCATGTCCTCGAAAGCCTGCTGGTCAAAGCGGACCACCAACATCCTTTGAGTTGACCCAAGCTGGGCTACGTTGGATTGCGCCACAGCTTTCTCATCAGAGGAGAAAGTCGTCCCCAGCAGAGTCACCATCTTGTTCGCCATTAAATTAGAAAGTTCTAAAAGAGTTTTATTTAATTAACAAATAAAAGAAAGTACAAAGAGGTCTTGGACAGACAATCTAAGTATAATATTTTTTATCTGGGTTGTGGTGATGGACAAGGAGTGATATGGTATCTCCTTTACTCTATTGACGATCAATGTAGGGTGAAGAACCTCACGTTCTCTCTTTACTTGTCTCAGTAAGCTCTCTCTCTATATTGGCCGGGGGTATATCCTTTCTCCCTGAAGCAGAAGGAAAAAAGGCCTCTAGAATGTTCAAGTTGCTCCTATTTATAACCATCATGATGATAGGCTATGGGTGCCAAATATGCCTCTGTTTGGTGGCCGCATAAGGCTTCTTCAACAAAATATGGTTGCTATTGTCATCGTATTTCATGGGCCGATTGCCACGCAGTCTTGGTTGAGATATGCTGTTAAAGAGATCTCGGAGTTATTTTTAACCCACTATGTGCATGATTTGGTCAGCTGGACATGTAGTCAGCACCAACTGGGCAAAGATCATTGTAGTTGTAACGGAAAGATCTTGTGAGCTGGAGGCCGCATAATATCTTGGCCGCATGACGGCAAGGCCTCATCGGTCGTGTAGTCGTATAAGTGCTCTCGTTTGGGCCTTGGTCGAATGGATATTCTAGCTGCATAGTGGCGAGGCCGCATGGGTCTTGTAGCCGCATATGTGCTCTCATTTGGGCCTTGGTCGAATGGACATTATGGTCGCATAGTGGCGAGACATCATGGGTCGTATAGCCGCATATGTGCTCTCGTTTGGCCTTAGTCGAATGGACACTCTGGCCGCATATTGGTGTGGCCACTTAGGGTATAGCCGCATATGAGGGAACACGTGGCATGCATGTTTGTCGAAGTAATTAATGCATTGATCTGACTTGTTATCTTTTCCTGATTCGTCGTCTTGACGAGTCTTGAAGCATCTAAAAGTGATGAATGATGTGTCATAGCTTCTGAAAGACATCATAATCTGTGTCAGGGGTTCTTATGTGGCCTCCTTGATCTGTGGTCGTTCAGGATGCATATAGTATACTATGTGGCTTCTCTGCGACTTGATTGATCAGGCCACATATGGCTCTTCTGCGGCTTGACTGTTCAGCCCGCATATGGCGTCTCTACGGCTTAGTTGTTTAGGCCGCCTGTGACTTTTCTGTGACTCAATTATTCAGGTCGTAAGTGGCTTCTTTGTGGCTTGTTGAGGGGGCATGACCTTTATGCGGCCTGCATAATATTTTTTATGCTTCTACAACCTAATGATCTAAATTCGGATTTTTTATATTTTGGCCACAAAAGTCAATGTAACTTTCACAATATGACTCAATAGGATCTAGTTCTTCTTCCTATGGGTAGTCCTTAGCTATGGAAGGATTCTTAAGGGTCTAACACTAAAAATTAACTATAAAAATAAGGGGAAAATATGGATTATACCTATTAGAAGTCAAATCCCAATGAAACTCCTTTGGGTAGCCACAAAATGGACATAAGCTCCTAGAATATCCTTTCCAAGTAGTGCTCCTTACAATACAAGCTCCTAGGCCTACAATATAATTATCTAGCATACAACCAATACATATAATAATAAATATTATTATCACTAATATAAGTCTCAAATAATTATTGAAATAACAAAAATACCCCTCTCCTTGAATTAGGTGGTTACAATCCTACCCTCCTTAAATAATTTGTCATCAAAATTTAAAAATAATTATACCCCCTCTAGGTCAAACCCTCAATCCAACCTAAATCATACAATCATACAAATTAAAGAAATCACTAATTATCATCCCATGCATGGTTATAGTCTCTGTCTGTCATGATATTTCAGTCTTTGTCAGAGGTATGCTACTAACTATACTAACTATATAACACAAAGCAACTATAAGGTACTAAGGAATCAATCATATCTATAGATGGAAAAATAACAAGAAGGAAGAATAGAACAAAATAGAATCTGTTAACCCATCACTTATAGCATCGGTCCCCTCGACCGTCATCACAAAAGTCCTGCCCTGCTGGGGTGTCTACCTCTGCTGGTGCGGAAAATTTACTGTGCCACAGGTATCCTAACTAGACCCCTCTATCTTCACTATCTTGAACACATATCCTCATAATCTCATGATACTTCCTTATATAACCTACCTCAATACCACACTGATATACTTAGCCAATATTATCACCCATAATAACACTCACTGATACTAGACTAACACACTCCACATATCACTCATCCTAGTCTTGATACACTCTAATTACTTGCTCACTCTAGGCACCCTTGGTGCACAAATACTAACTCCATAATTATACATGCATATATTCTAGGATACCAACTACTAACAATACTCTAACACCTATCTTAGAACTATTTTTCAAATGGTACGATACTATGGGTCACTTCTAGGCTTATACAATGATACCTAATACTCATATACCCAATCTGGAACTACTCATAACTCATAATCTATACTCTCAACAATCAATAATGATACTCAACTTAACACCAAACTACTGTACTATCCCAGGAAGCTGTTTCAAAAACAAATGAAGATAAAGGCCTATAAGGAACTAACTAGAGAAACTAAAGATATCTATATCCTAAGATAATAAGTTAATGAATAGAACTCAACGATAATAAGTTTGAATGATAGAGACTATATATTAAGAACCAATTTAAGATAAAATCTGATAATTATACACGTTTATCTGAAATTATATTACCCAGAATTCTCGCCATGCTAGTAAGCATAACTGCGCTAAACTATAGAGTCTGTAACTAAGGTACATACCTCTAGAATCATGGTATATAGAATTTTTGCTCTACCACTAACTTGGCTGCAAAAACTTTAAATTCCTTAACCAAGAAAAATATATCCATAATCAGGCTCTCTATCTTCGCCATACCATCTAATATGGCTACGATATACTCTAGACTCCATAACTAAAGCAGACGGCTACCATTCTCACTATCCCCATCAAATATATCATCAGAATATACCTCAATTCAGTCCATAAAATCCATCTCGATACAAGAATTAAATTTAACAACAAACATGTGAAGGTGAACAAAAATAAGTAGAAATATATTTTAAAATAGAGTTTATAGTAAGATTCTCAAGGGTCATCCCAGGAATCTTTTAAGAAATCCTTATTGTGATTGAGTATCCTCTCATCCTATTGTCCTATATCTTATATTCTATTACACGTGTCACGACCTGCACCAGGAATAGGGTCACGAGTATGTGGGTACATCCAGCCTCTGTCACAACATCGACGGTAGAATGCTGTCTAGGTCATCAATACTATCTAAACATCTCATTCAATATATATAATATACCTGTCAAGATATCTTGACTCCCAAATGGAGGACAATATAATACTATAATAATGGTAAATATTACTCAATCATAATAACAACTAGAAAAAGATATGACACGATATGAAATGGAAGAAAAGAAATAAAGAGTCACAATACATCGCATGTACAACTCAAATCTCAACACAAGGCATCAAATAATAATACAAAGCCAAAGTGTATAACTAACATAGACAATATCATGATTGAACTAGTTATATCTCATCGACTGCTGATACTAACTCAACATGCTCTACGGGTGCAATCTCAAATGACTCGCCATCATGTGGCCCGTAGTGCGTAGTACACTATTCCTCTAATGAATTATCTAAAAATATATATCTAGTCAGGATTAGAGCAAAGTACAACCAAATAACAGTTCCAATAATTGACAGAAAATATGAAACAACAATAATAATGAAAAGGTAAGCATATATCACGAGAAAGAGCATCATGGTAAATAATGGCAAGAATTGAGAATAATATGGTAAGGAACAATAATATAATAAACTGGAATAAAGGAAACAATATATATATATGTGCCTTGAAATATTAGTATTAGTAAGATAATGTGATCAGCTTGGGCCTAACACGGGATATATATAAAAGATAAGCTAGCGTGATCATGCGTGAGTTGCATGATCTGCTAACTAACATAGGCTATATTAAATCAGGGGCTAAAAGATATGATCATATATCCACTAATACTTTTCCAACCCCCGACTAGTACAAGGATCCAAATCATGACACGTTATAACACGTATATCACACTGCACGGTCTATAATATCATGCACTATGATCATGGTCTATATAATCACTAAGATATTACAGTAATCACTAAGTAATCACAAAACATAACACGATGATCACTGAGTCATTACGATAATAATATCTTATGACCAAGATCTACGTATACCAATCCATGAAACTATCTTATCAAGAATCAAATATCTCCATACTAAATACATGAAACATAGAGGCTATCAAATAAGAAAACTATTAGAGAATGTACTCGCGTCTTGTCCTAAGCAAAAGGTACAACTCGGTATCCGAGCTGGTATCACACAACCCTATATAGGAAATATTATGTCAAATGGTATAATGGCTAAGAAATAAGTTAAGAATGCACTAATATGATTTTCTAAGTCATTACTAGGTTATACTAGTCCAACTAGGTCAAACTAGGCCAAAGGTTGACTTGGGTCAAACTAGTCAATATTGGTCAAAACTAGGTCACACTTACGTTTCTAGAACAATACTAGTTAATCTAGTCAATACCTTATATATATATATATATATATATATATATATATATATATATATATATATATATATATATATATATACACACACACACTAACTAATATATAACGAATTAACTTAGAATTGATATTAACATAACACTACTACGTAATACACTAAATGATCCCTACACCGACTGATACTCTAATGTACTAACATGTAACTTATCTTGTCTTATATTGCTAACTTATATTTAAATATACATTAACTTATTTCTTACACAATCTTTCCAACTCCAGTATATAATAATTAATACATTAACATACACTAATTAATATATATCTAACTGTTACATTATCTCACTAATGATATCACACTAACTTAACTATCTAATACACTAACCTGTAGCTAACATCTAACTTAGCTAATGCACCACACTGCTCGAACTCCCCCTAAATTTTACTAAACTGCATCATCCTAACTAGCCACCCACTGATGCTGTGTTATTTTACTTCTAGACCAACACCCCCATGTTGATACTCTATGTATCAGTCCAACTGATACATTGAGTTATCTCCCTCTCAATTGAGTATTACTCTTATCTTGATACAACTGAACACTTACTTCCAAATTGCCGCTGCTACTAAACCCACATGTTGATACTTCTTCAATTCACTGAATACTACTGAACACTCCCCCCTCCTAACTGGCCTTACCTTTCTCGAGTATCCTTTGATACTGCAATGATACTTTATTGCTAATGTTGTTGCTCGAAGCTCAACAGCAACAGTTGATATATTATCAACTATTGTTGCTCTACTACCTATTGTGCACCCTTAATTACCTGCAGCAATAACCCCATATCAGAAACTGAACACCCCTCTCACTTATTTATGATTGTTACACAGTCGACCTTAATGTCAAGCTCTCTTACATAACTAACCCAAGATCCACATATGTTCCCTCTTTCATCTATACATAGGTGAATACTCACACCATTGCTACCGAACAGTTCCATTCCTCCCCTTACTAAAGATTGATACTTAGTGTTGTATACACTTCTATATATCCTCCCCCCTCTTCAACCTAGACACACGCACATACACACATCTCACATAGTCAATTGGTCACTCCAAAATAATACATACACACACACAGACTAGATATAAAGTCAAATACTAGGCATGCAATATGTAATACACTATGATACATACTTAATTCGAATGCCAAAACTCCCAATATACCACAATAATTATTCTTACATATAAAATATACTATTTCATAACTAATGCAACTTATTACAATAGTAATTAAAGAGAATTTATACAAAATACCCAAAATGAACCCCATATCATACTGTATCATAAGATATTAAGATATGCCTTACTCGTATAGAATTGTGCACACGTATCTAGTCCCACAATCTCGATATAAGTCTAATTAGATCTAATTGGTCTCATGACACATACTTGATGTGTCAATCTTAGAATTTCTCCTAATTGGACACAAATTACCATACAAAATTCATAATACAAGTCTTATGAACCTAGTTCTTGATCCTATGGGTAGTCCAAAGCCAAGGGATAATTTCTAATGGTTAAATGCATGAATTAGAGTCTAAATTAACGAGTGGATTTAGAATTCACCTAATAGGAGATGGATTCCCAATAAAATGCTTAATGGACACAATTAGGACACAATCTCCTTATCAATTCCTCCTTTAAGTGCTCTTTCCAATCCAAGCTCCAATGTTTCTTAGATGATAAAATTGAAAGGAAATGTGTATGAATTGGGTTAAAGTTGGTGGAAGAATGAGTTAATTTGGGAAAGAACACAATTGGGGATCTAAGTGAATGAATTAATGAGAGGAGAGAGAGTGAAGACCTCCTCAAATGGCTGACCCCGTCTATCACCCTTCCCAAGCAATAACAAATGTCCGAGATGACCCTACTAGCTAGTCTTGAGGTTTAATTAGGAAGGGCTATATTATGAAGCTTCTAATTCTTCATGAACTAATCTAATCTCCTTAATTAATTAAGAAAATGGGTCTAATGGACCTAGTCTAATATTGGGCTCAATTGTGTTATGACAACTAATGGTTCCACTAATGACAAGTCCAAATAATCATAGGCTAGCCCACTAACGATTAATTAAATAGCACAACTCAATATAATTAATTAGTACAGAATATATAATATTTAATTACTAATAATAAATATGCTAAATGACAAGAATGCCTTTATCTAAAAATATGGCAGTGATAAGTCTACCCTCCGTAGAAAAATTTTGTCCTCAAAATTTAAGGAAAGAACTAGCACTGCAACAAGAAATCACAGCAAGCAAGAAAGAATAATACCTAACGGCTCAAAGAGATAATGGTATCGCTCGCACATCTCAGCTTCCCTATCCCAGGTAGACTCTCCCGGAGAGTGATGCCTACATGCGACGCATACCAAGGAAATCGTTTGATTTTGCAGCACCTTCTCCCTGCGATACAGGATATCCACTGGCTGCTCTGGGTAGCTGAGAGTAGGACCTACCTTGATCTCAGAGTGATTCAATATGTAACTAGGATCTGCCCCGTACTGTCTCAGTTGTGATACATGGAACACATCATGCACTCCCTCTAGTGAAGGTGGCAAGTCTAGTCTATAGGTTACTGCACCGACCATCGTAAGAATACAGAAGGGTTCGATGTACTGTGGGCTAAGCTTCCTGCCTCCACCAAAGCGAATTGTGCCTCGTGTCAGAGAAATTTGAAAGAATAACAGATTGCCAATCTAGAATAAAATACAGTCTTAACACTCAATCTAAAATAAAATATTCACAAGCAATACAAATAAAACCTATACCTCAAACTCCAAATATCTCCGATGGCTATCGGCCCATTGTCGTTGTCTGTCCTGCGCCACCAGAATACTATCCTTGATGAGCTTCACCTTCTCAGCTGTATCCACAATTATTTATGATCCGAACAAGACTCTCTCACCATCATTATCCCAAGATAGAGGAGTACGACATCTCCGTATATATAAAGCCTCGAATGGTGATATCTCGATACAGGCCTGGCAGTTGTTGTTGTAAAAAAACTCTATCAGGTGAAGATAATTCTTCCAAAAGCCTCTAAAATCTAAAACACAAGTGCAAATCATATCCTTAAGAGTATGAATAGTCTTCTCTGACTGTCCGTCTGTTTGAGGGTGATATGCGGTACTAAACTTGAGCTGGGTACCCAAGCTAGCCTACAAACTCCTCCAGAAGTGGGATATGAAGCGACTATCCTGATCCGAGATAATGCTTACAAGAATTCAGTATAATCTGATAATCTATCGTATATACATCTTTTCTAGCTTCTCAGTTGACGTAACTACTTTAAATGGCAAGAAATGGGCTAATTTGGTTAACTGTCTACGATGACCAAAATAACGTCTTTATCTCCAGGAAAATGCAGCAGCCTTGAAACAAAATCTATAGTAACATGCTTCCACCTCCCCTCTGTAATAGGTAAAGTCTAAAGTAAACCACTTGGCCTCTGCCTAACTTCCTTTACCTACTGGCACACTAAATATCTGGATACAAAGAGCGCTATCTCCCGCTTTATACCATACCACCATACATGCTCCCTCAGATCTCTATACATCATGGTGGCACCTAGATGTCTAGAGTACTATGATCGAAGTGCCTCCTAAAGAACCTCCTCGCATAATATCCCACTTGGCACACACAACCTGGTACTATGCCATAGTGATCCATCCTCAGCAATAGTTAAGTCCTCGGATAATCCCATCTGAACCGGTGATTTAATGCTCCTCAGAGATTCATCGTCATACTGCATAGCTCAAATCCTATCCATCAGCTCTTTCTATATCTACTGTCCCCACATCTGTATCTCGATACCTGGTACCAGTACCTCATTACCCAAGCTCTTAAGATCGGCCAATAAATATATGTTTGTAGTCAATCATAAAGCCACTAGATACCTGCTCAAGGCATCAGCGACTACGTTGGCCTTTCCAGGATGGTACAACAAATATATGTTAAAGTCCTTCATCAACTCCAACCATCGCCACAGTCTCATGCTTAGCCCTTTTTGGGTAAACACGTACTTCAAGCTCTTGCGGTCTGTGAAAAAATCCATACGCTCTCTTACAAATAGTATTTCTACAGCTTTAGAGAAAAGAAGATCGCTGGCAACTCCAAATTGTGGGTAGAGTAATTCTTTTTATGAGGACGTAATTTTTTGGAAACATAGACAATCACCTTCCCATTTTGCTGCAAGACACAACCAAAACCCTTTCCTGAATCATCATTATAGATAGTGAATCCACCTAATCCTATTGGCAATATCAATACTGGAGTGGTCGTCAACCTCTTCTTCAGCTCCTCTAAAGTGACCTGACTCTCCTCTATCCAAAAAAATCTACATCCTTCCTGGTCAACCTAGTCATCGGCTCTGCAATCTTGGAGAAGTCCTGTACAAACCTTCGATAATAACTTGTTCGTCCCAGAAAACTCCTGATCTCTTCGGTAATAACACCACTGCTAAAATCTTCTTCAGGTCTACTAAGATACCATCAACTATAATGACATGCCCAAGAAATTCAACCGTGCCAAGGAAGAACTCACACTTTGAAAGCTTGCCATAAATCTTCTCCTTCCTGAGAGTCTCCAAAACTATCCTCAGATGCTCTTTATGCTCCCCTGGGGTCTGCAAATACACCAAAATATCAACAATAAATATCACAACAAGCTTATCGACATACTGGTAGAAAACCTTGTTCATCAGATTCATGAATACCGTCGGGGCATTGGTTAACCCAAACGGCATCACTATGAACTTAAACTGGCTATACCAAGTCCAAAAAGCTATCTTCAGAATATCCTTCTTTTTCACTTTTATCTGGTGGTAACCTGACCTCAAGTCTATCTTCGAAAATACCTTTACTCGGCTCAATTGATCAAAGAGATTATCAATCCTCGGTAGCTTATATTTTTCTTAATAGTAAGATTGTTTACAGCCCTGTAGTCGATACACATGCATACCGACCATCATTCTTAGGTACAAACAATACCGGATCACCCCATAGTAATGAACTAGATCGAATGAAGCCCTTGTCCTGTAACTTAACCACAAGCTTCTTCAACTCTACTAGTTCTTTGTTATTACCTCTATAGACGTGCTGAGATATCAATATCTCGGTCTGGCCGGAACTGTCATTGCTGCTAACTTGGCAATGTCTCGCCTAGCACAAAATCTATATAAAACTCAATATCTTGGTCTGGGGGCAAACTTGGCAACTTTTTTGAAAAAATATACATGAACTCTGCTATCAACGGATGTAACAACTCCTTCTCTTCCACCATGTCCCCACAGATGGAATCCTCGCTCTACTTTGCTTCTCCTCTGACAATCTTAAACTCTGGCTCTTCTAGCGGTAGAAACAAAACTCTACCTTCACGATAATCTTTACTAGTATGGTGCCTACTCAACAAATCTATCCCGAGTACAATATCATAGCTCAGAAGTGGCACTGCTGTTCGTTCATTCTTAACCCAGTAGAAAGATGATTCCGATCCATTGATGACATAAATTATGGTTAATCGAGTGAGATGAGGTTGCAAGCCCCAAGTTTTATTCCATCGACGGGTTCTATTTAGAAATTTCTTTCTACCCAAAGGCACATATTTGTGAGATTTTTAGTGCACTTTACTCCCAATTATTTCGGATAACGCTTGTATCCTCTGTCTTACCGCGGCTGCTGGCACAGTGAAAAAAGATACAGATACCGTCATTGCTTCTTCTCCGAGAAAAGAAGCATTACGAGTAAGCACATACTCAACTTTCAGCCTCCCAGTATAACTCTCCAATCCTTAAAAATATCACTGACCATGATAATGCCTCCCCCAATCATGATCGTGCAAGTCCTAGTCAAAGGTTTAGACTCTAATCGATGCTTAAGAGCAAAAGATACAGATACAAAGGAATGGGAAGCACCAGAATCAAATAAAGCATAAGCTGAAATAGAATCAGGAAGAACTATACTTGATATCATATCTCCGACTGGCTCCTCCTCCTCAACTGTCATAGAAAAAGCTAGCCCTTATGGTGCACCTCTCTGCTGCTGTTGTTGCTGGACAAAATACTGATGCTGGCTCTGTAAAGGCGGTCCCCTTGGTTATCCCATAAATGACCTCGCTGGTTCTCTCTGTGCCGGTACTGCTCTCTGATCTGCTTGAACTGGAGCCACTAGACCCTCCCTCAACTGGTGGCCTGGCCCTCTGCAATAGAGGCACACTCCAAGACTTTTCTTGTAGACCTTTCGTTTATGTCCAATCTTCCTACAATGAGCATACTGTGGGGCCTTTTGTGCTGGTCTTGAGGCCTGGTATGTCTGTTGTGCGGGTGCTCCAAATGGTACATGAAACTGTTGTCTCTGCTGCTGGAAGGTCCTCTACTGCTGAAAGTAGGGTCGTTTGGATAGACCCGCACTACTGCTAGTTCCTCCTAGTGTGTCTCGCATCTTCTTGGATTTGAGCTCCAAGTCAACCTCTGCCCTCAGTGTAACCTTCAGGACATCCTCGAACGTCGCTGGGCGGTGTCCTCTAGCGAGAGATTTGATCTCCCTGATCAAACCCTTCTGAAACTTTTGTTCCTTCCCTAGAGGATTTTGTCCCTCTAAAAATTTGTCCAGTCTGCAAAACTTTTCTACATACTCGTCCACCGTCATGCTCCCCTAGACGAGGTCTAGGAACTGGCTCTCTAGAGCACTCAAAGCCACATACAGAAAGAACTTCTCCTTGAAAAGTTATTTAAAAGCTTCCTAAGTCAGTCCTAGCACCGCGATCCTCGAGTTTGTACGAAAATATGTTAGAGCAATATCAAACATTTAGCTGCCCGCTGCCTGCACCTTTAAGCCATCCGGAATCTGTTCTAGCCTCAGGTACTCTCTACGTCCTTGATCCAATCATCGACGTACAATATATCTTGATGCCCCTGAAGTCCTTAGGCCCCATCCTCTGGAAGTCAATGATGGTACTTGGCCTCGGCTGGTATGGTATGGGATAAAGTGGTATGGTATGTGGCTGAACAATCGCTACCTTTTCCACAGTAACTAGTACTAACTGGTGAGCACTCTCGATGCCCTGACGTAGAACGTCCGTCTGCCTCTTCTGTGCTGCCATCATCTCCTGGAATATAGCAAACATCTGTATCTCGTCTTCTGGCATGGGTGGTGGTGGTGGAAGATCCTTCGTGATTAATGGAATTGTTCTTGGAACTAGTGGTAGAGCACCCCCAAAAGTTGTTGCTGAAATGCCTACCTAGACTAGTGAAGACATCCTCTTAGAGGAAGAAAGCATAACATAAGCTGTTGTCTCTCTCTGAGGTGACGAAGTAACTGACCTCGCTGAAATTGCTCCAAAGCTCTATGATCGGGTCTTCGGCGGTATCCTGAAGATAGATTCAACAAAGGAGTAAATATTGTACAAGATATGATAGCATCATGGAAGGACAGTAACATTTTAAAGAAAGTAATTACTCTGAATGATAAAGGTAGCAAATTTAATATATTAGAAATATTTTTTAGTTGTGATTTAGTATCCTCTAAACCTATATCCATAGTCCTATATCCTATAGCAGGCTTGAAATAATACTCTAAGTCTGAGTACTACTACTGAGAAAGCCTGCAGGGGCCACCACAAAATGTGTCATGACCCACATCCGGAATAGGGACACGAGTACATGGGTATGTCAAGCCTATGACGCAACATCGATGGTAGAACGTTGTCTAGGTCATCAATAATGTCTATACATCTCACTCAATATATATAATATATCTGTCAAGATATCTCAACTCCCAAATGGAGGATAATATGATAATGGTAAATATTACTCAATAATAATAACAACTAGAGGAATAT
Source organism: Iris macrosiphon (assembly GCA_036927795.1). NCBI lineage: Eukaryota > Viridiplantae > Streptophyta > Magnoliopsida > Asparagales > Iridaceae > Iris > Iris macrosiphon. The sequence continues at coordinate 140,574,292 of JAYESA010000019.1, read as the reverse complement.
ATGGCACGATATGAAATGGAAGAAAAGAAATAAAGAGTCATAATACATCACAAGTTCAAGTCAAATCTCAACACAAGACATCAAATAATAATACAATGCCAAAGTGTCTAATGACATAAACAATATCATGAATTAACTAGTTATGTCTCATCGACTGCTGGTACTAACTCAACAGGCTCTATGGGTGCTATCTAGAATGGCTCACCATCATGTGGCCCATAGTGCTTAGGATACCCGTCTTCTAATGAATTATCTAAAAAAATATCTATTCTGGATTAGAGCAAAATATAACCCAATAGTAGTTCTAATAATTGACAGAAACTATGAAACAAAAATAGTAATAAAAATAAATGATGGAAGTAACTAAACTAGCATATATCACGAAAAAGAGCATCATGGTAAATAATGGCAAGAACTGAGAACAATATGGGGAGAAACAATAATATAATAAGCTAGAATAAAGGAAATAATATATATGTGCCTTGAAATATTAGTAAGATAATGTGATCGGCTTGGGCCTAATACGGGCTATATATAAAAGGTGAGCTAGAGTGATCACGCGTAAGTTGCATGATCTACTAACTATCACTGGCTACACTAAATCAAGGGCTATAAGGTATGATCATATATCCACTAATACTTTTCTAACCCCTGATTAGTACCAGGATCCAAATCATGAAATGTTATAACACGTATATCATACTACACGGTCTATAATATCATGGACTATGATCACGGTCTATATAATCACTAAAATATCACAGTAATCACTGAGTATTCATGAAGCATGACACGGTGATCACTGAGTCATCACGACAATAATATCATACGACCATGATCGACGTATACCAATCTGTAAAACCATCGTGTCATGAATCAAATATCTCAATACAAAATACATAATACATAGAGGCTATCAAATAAAGAAACTATCAGAGAATGTACTCGCCTCTGGTCCTGAGCAAATGGTATGACTCGGTATCCGAGCTGGTGTCACACAACCCTATATAGGAAATATTATGTCAAATGGTATAATGACTAAAAAATGAGTTACATAATGCACTAATATGATTTTCTAAGTCATTACTAGGTTACACTAGTCCAACTAGGTTAAACTAGGCCAAAGGTTGACTTTTAGGGTCAAACTAGTCAATATTGGTCAAAACTAGGTCACGCCTATATTTCTAGACCAATACTAGTTAAGCTAGTCAATACCTTATATATATACACTAACTAATATAAAACTAACTAACTAACTTAGAATTGATACTAACATAACAATACTTCCTAATACACTAACTGATACCTACACTGACTGGTACTCTGATGTACTAACATGTAACTTAACTTATCTTATATTGCTAACTGATATCTAAATATACACTAAATTATTTCTTACACAATCTTACCAACTCTATTATATACTAATTGATACACTAACATACACTAACTAAGATATATCTTACTATTACATTATCGCACTAATGATATAACACTAACTTAACTTAACTATCTAATACACTAACCGTTAGCTAACATCTAACTTATCTAATGCACCCCACTACTCGAACTCCCCTTTAACTTTACAGAACTACATCATCCTAACTGGCCACCCACTGATGTTGTGTTATTTCATATCCAGACCAACACCCCCATGCTGATACTCTATGTATCAGTCCAACTGATACACTGAGTTATCTCCCTCTCAAGTGAGTATCACTCTTAGCTTGATACAACTGAACACCTACTTCCAAATTGCTACTGCTACTAAAACCCCATGCTGATACTTTTTTAGTTCACAGAACACAACTGAACACTCCGCCCTCCTAACTGACCTTACCCTGCGCGAGTATCCTTTGATACTGCAATGATACTCTATTGTTAATGTTGTTTCTCGAAGCTCAGCAGCAACTACTGACATATCATAAACTATTATTGCTCTACTACCTATTGTGCACCCTTAATTGCCTGCAGCAATGACCCCATATCCCAAACTAAATACCCCTCTCACTTCTTCATGACTATTACACAGTCGACCTTATTGTTAAGCTCTCTTACATACCTAACTCGAGCTCCATATATGTTCCCTCTTCCATCTATACACCGGTGAATACTCACACCACTACTATCGAGCTGTTCACCTCCTCCCCTCACTAAAGACTAATACTTAGTTTTGTATATACTACTATATATCCTCCCCCTCTTCAAGCTAGACACACCCACATACACACTTCTCACACAGTCACTTTGTCACGCCCCAGTCCCAAAATATACGGAACTAGACCACGTGGCATTGGCCAGCTGACACGTCACTAAGGGATTACCCAATTTAATGGACCCAAAGTGATGTGCTACGCTGTCCTAAAATACTACAAGTCTAAATATAGGTAAATCTATCTCATCCACAAAATATCAGAAAAAGTGCTGAATATATAGATGCTAAATCTGAAATGTCATAGTACAAAACCCGATAATATCTTGTGGGAACAAACCCACACAAAATGTGATGAAGACAAAAAAAATAAGATAGACTAGTGTGGCGTCTATCGAGGTAGCAGCAACAGCTCCAGATGTACTCAGGCAGTCTCTGACGGCATCTCCTCTAGTTCCGTCTCAAGGGCATATCTATTCTCCCGTCCAGGTCCAGGTACTGTGGGGTAGAATGTATCATCTAAACCTGGCAGGGAACCAGGTCCTCAGAGGGACGTAACAAGATACAGGAAAATAACATGCCATGTATGTAAATACTGAATAAAAATTACTGAATAAAATAAATACAGGGTGCTAACCATCTAAGTAAAATATAATTTGAGACAACCTAGTACGTATGGGAAATGTGTGGCTAGACATATGCTGACGTAATTCACCAATCTGTGGTGACTGGCTAGTATATGCCACATATGCCCCCGTTCAAGGGCACTATACAATTTTCCATCTACGATGAGAATGGTCACATGAATATATATATATATATCATCCGTATCACTCCGTCGAGTGCGGCACATGGTAAAGAGGTGGGTGTCCCATACGTATTTTAGTCATTCTCCCCGCCCAACGTAACTAAATATCAAGTCGTACATTTCCTAAATTATTCTAATCCGTGATGCGGGTCACACGTATTGGTAGCAAATCAAATACGCAGCTCGCATCCCAATATGCATTGCAACCATGTTGCGTGTTCCCGTGATAGGATCTAGGAGAATATTAGAATACTCTCATAATTGTTGGTGAGTCTGTAATATGATTTTAAATGTCAACATATCAACTGACTGTACCCAAGGCAGTCTCAGGTAATCATGGTATATGAAATACAGAAACAAGAGCATATACAATATTGAGAATTTAAACAGTACTTGGCAAGGTATACTTGCCTACTCCCTGATAGTATTTGGTAACCTGATCTCACAGTCAGGTTTGTAGTTGCTTGTGACAGGGGTCACTAGTTGTGCTGGAGATATTCTCTGTTTAAAATATACAGGTTTGTGAATATCATGGTTGTAATGTAAAGCATATATATATATATATATATATACTTATATACACATATATATAATATAGATATATATATATATAGTATGTATATATATAGATATAATATATATAGCAGTATATATAGTATATAAAGAACAGAAAAATACAGGTATAATTATAATAGTAGCAAGGTATATCCACTGCTAAAGATATATAATACTATAATAATAAAAATGAAATGACAGAACTGTATTATCCAGCAATAATATCAGGGTCTATAAGTGACCACTATTATATACAGTATTTATAATAATAATATTATCAGGGTCCATAGGTGACCACTGGATAATATAATATATGAATTTAAAGACAGTGCAAGAATTTGAAATATACATATAAATATAAGCTGTATTATCCAGCAATAATATTTATTATTAATAATAATACATAGTATAAATATAACATATTAATAATATGTTATATTATATACATATAGATAATATATATATATATATATATATATATATATATATATATATATATATATATATATATATATATAATAGGTGCAGGAAACTAAGTGCAGAAATAAATAAAAGAAAGAAAAAAATGCATAGTATACATATATACATTATAGTAGAAATTATATAACATATACAAATATGTTATATATATATAATATATATAGTATACATACTATATATATATAATTATATATATATAAATATATATATATTTATAAGTAAGGAAAAACAGAAATGAAAATGCATATAAATATTTATATAACATACATATAAGTAGATATTATATTTATACATATATAAATATATGTATAAATATAAGTATATATACATAAATATATACATATATATATAAATAATAATATATATATATAATATACATATACATATATTTAGTAAATATATATAATAATATAATATACAGTATAATATACTGTATAATAACAGTATATATATAATATATATTAAGAGTATAATACACATATATATATAAATATACATATATACATATATTATACATATATATATACATATATGTATATACATATAGGGATATATATGAAAATACATATATATTAGGTTTTAGTATTATACCTACTGACAGGGGGCCCACTGGGCTTGCCGCCGGTGGAAGCACGGCGGCGGAGTCGCCGGCGGCTGGCCGGAGAGTCGCCTGCAGCAGCAGCTGCAGTCGGCAACAGCAGCAATAGCAGCAACGTGCAGCAGCTGCAGCGGCGGTAGCGGCGGCGGAGGAGGAGGTGAAGGCTGTCGGGTGGCGGAGGAGGAGGTGGCGAACAGTCCGGTGAGGGTGGCGGAGGTCGGGGGTGGCCGGAGTGGCGGTGGGGGACGGTCGGAGGTGAGGGAGGAGTTGCTGGCAGAGTGAGGCGGTGGGGGTTGCGGGGGAGCTGCCGGCGGCGGAGGCCGTCGTGGGGCCGCGGGAATAGGTCAGGACGGTGGAGGAGGTCGAGGCGGAGCGAGTGGGGGTGGTGGCGGTGGTCGGCGACTGCTAGGGTGGCGGTGGTGGGTGGTCGGAGGTCGGGGAGCTGCTGTGGCAGTGTGGGAGTGGTGGTGGTTGCGAAGGCTCTCCACGGCGGAGCAGGGCGGCTCAGGCGGCGAGGCTTGGCCGGAGGGAAGAGGGGGTCGAGGCGAAGGTCGTGCCGGAGTTGGGTCGGAGGCGGTGGCCGGTGGTAGCTGTGAGGGAGTGGGGATGAGAGAGGGGGGTGTGTGTTAGGGTTTATATAGGAATAGGTCAATGGCAATTTGGTAAATAAGTAGAACTTTGGGGGTATTTTGGTAAATTTAGATTTTTGGGATATTTTCAGTAGATTTTTCTGTGGGTCCCATGCCACCTATTGTCTAGCCAATAGGGTAATGCCATCTAACATGCATTTTGCATAAAAACCCTAACTTTTCATAATTTGCATAAAAGTCCAGAAATTAGGAAATTGCGCAATTATGCAATTTGTCTGAAAAATCACCTGGTTCTAAAAATTACCAAAATTCACAGAATTAAGGGAAAATGCTGGGGAGAATGTTTTGAACTGTGTGGGGTGAGTCTGGGCAGATGCAGGGTCTGATTTCTTAGGTGATACGGGTCACCGTATTTATTATTTAATAAATACTGCGCACGGTGTTCACTAATTATTTAAGGGCAGTTAGGGTCATAATTTTTCTACGGTGTCAATACGATAATTGTAATACAATTAGTGTAGAATATTATCGTATTTTTGGTTGGGCAAAACAGGTGCCTACTGGTCCTCAAATCTCTAGGGTACAGAGGTGGGTAAAGAGCAGAAAATTAAATAGGGATTAAATACGTACGTTTGTAACGATATTTGTGCGACTAAAACGAAGCATAAAACGAGGTTTCTGGGAGTTGCTAAAAATACAGAAAATGTAGTCTAGCAAGTCTAGGTCAGGGATGTGAAATTAGTTTAGGGTTAGCAGCTAGTGTAGTGCCCTAATTTATTGTGTAATGAACAGGTGCACAATCAATAGAATATATAGTAAATAAATTTTTTAAAAAGTTGCACTAATTCTAATTAACTAAAAATAATATTAAAATACTGAAATCTGGTCGAGGGAGTTTACACACTTGATCACTCCAAAACAACACACACACACACACACACACACACACATAGACATACTAGACATTAAGTCAATACTAGGCATGCAATATATAATACACTATGATACTTACTCAATTGGAATGCCAAAAATCCCTAATACACCATACTTATCATTCCTACATATCAAATACACTATTTCACAACTAATGCAACTTGTTACAATAGGAATTAAAGATAATTTATACAAAATACCCAAAATGAAACCCGTATCATACCGTATTATAAGATACTATAATACGTCCTACTCGTATCCAATTATGGACACGTTTCTAGTTTCACAATTTCGATCTAAGTCTAATTAGATTAATTGGTCTCATGATACACATATGATGTGTCATTCTCAGAATTTTTCCTAATTAGACACAAATTACCATGTAGAATTCATAATACAAATCATATGAACCTAGTTCTTGATCCTATGGGTAGCCCTAAGCCAATGGATGATTCATAATGGTTAAATGTATTAATTAGAGTCTAAATTAAGGGGTGGATTCAGAATTTTCCTATTGGGAGATAAATTTCTAATAAAATGCTCAATGGACACAATTATGACACAATATCCTTATCAAATTTTCTTTCTTTAAGTGGTCCTTGCAATCCAAGCTCCAATGCTTCTTAGATAATAAAATTGAGAGGGAATGGGTGTGAATTGGATTAAATTTGGTTGAGGGATGAGTTAATTTGAGAAAGAATACAATTGGGGATCTAAATAAATGAATTAATGAGAGGAGAGAGATTAAAGACCTCCTCAAATGGTCGGCCTCCCCCTTTCCAAGCAACAACAAATGTCCAAGATGTCCCTACTAGATAGTCATAAGGTTTAATTAGGAAGGGCTATATTAGGAAGCTTTATATTCTTTATGAACTAATCTAATCTCCTTAATTAATTATAGGAATGAGTCTAACGGGCCTAGTCTAATGTTGGGCTCAATTGTGTCATGACAACTAATGGTTCCATTAATGACAAGTCCAAATAAACATAGGCTAGCCCACTAACAATTAATTAAATAGCACAACTCAAAATAATTAATTATTAGCAAAATATATGATATTTAATTACTAATAATAAATATGCTAAATAATAAGAATGCCTTCATCTAGAAATATGCTAGTGACAGTAGGCTCGCAACAGTACAACTAAGCCATTGCACAACCACGATATCACATTAATGGTGAAGTCTAACCTGCATGGGTCACCATAAATATGTGTTACGACCTGCACCTAGATGATCGGGCACAAGTACATGGGTACGTCCATCCTACGCTGTAGCATCGATGATAGAACATTGTCTAGGTCAACAATACTATCAATCCATCTCACACAATAATATATGTAACATGTCAATGATATCTTAACTCTCGAAGGACAATATGACAATATAATGATAATCAATACTCAATCACAATATCTATAAGAAAGAATTTGCACGATATCAAATAAGGAAATTAAAGTCACAAAATCTCAAACGAGAATAGACATAACAAAATATCCAAGTCTATAAATCTAGCAACAAATCGCTATAAGTCAAAATACCAATAACAACTCAATGTCTAAGCTGTAGACAGATCTAGTAAAATAAAATATTGCTAGCTACGTGTCTACCATAATTAGTTGGGCCTCCTTTATGGCTGGTACTAGATCCTCATGTACCACGGGTGTTACCTCTACTAGCTCTCCGTCCAGTAGTCCATAATATGTTGGACACCAGTCCTCCAAATAAATAGCTGAAAAATATATCCAGTCAAGATTGGAGCAAAGTATAAAACTCTAACAACAGTTTCAATATATGATAGAAAATATAAGACAGTAAATAGTAATAAAATATATAATAAGATAACAAATACAGTATTGGAGTAGGATAAGCAGTTGAAAAATAAGTAGATAGATATAATATGGCCATAGGCAATAATATAGACGTAAACATAAAAGATTGTATCTAACTGACTAAGTATATTGAAGTACTGCTTTCAATATTTGATCAATCATCAATGATGCTATAAGATATCTACAATAGTATGACTCAATTATACGGTAAGGTATGATTAGCTATCAATCGATGTTTATGGTGGTACGGCTCAATCATATACGTGATTAACTATCAAACAATATCTATAGTACGGCTCAATCACATATGTGATTATCTATCAAACAATATCTATGATATCTAAAATGTTCATCACATATCTACTTAGCACTCCCCTATCCCGACTAGTATAATGGATCCAAGTCACGATACGTTACGACATGATAATCACGATACACGGTCAATAGTACGAGCACGATAATCAGGTCTATATAATCACTGAGATATACAAGGTAATCATGATAGAGTAATATCTCATGACGGAGATCCACTATATACCAATCCATGTAACCATCATGTCAGGAATCAAGTAAGATATCACCAAATATATTCATTATAATATCTATCAAGTAAGAAAACTATCAGATAATGTACTCGCTTGGAATCTGGTGTGGAATATCAAACAGTATTTGTATCAGTGCCTCTAGGACCTAAAAATGAATATCAAGTCCAAATAGTTTTTTGGAATTATAAACATGTTATAATAACTTGAAAATAGGTCTCTAAGTCATTTTTAGGTCACACTATGTTGTATTAGGTCAATACCTAGATTCTAGTCTCATACTAGTTATACCTTGCTATTATCTCAGATATATTAGTTAATACTAGTAAATACTAGCTAATATCAAGTATACTATATAATACCTTATACTAGTTATTATATTATATATAGAATCTATAACATGATATCTAAATTCCCACCTAATATCTTGGAGTCACATCATAACTAGAACTAGTACCTAGACACCAATACTCTTTCTTTGGTAGTACCTTATTACCTACTTACCTAGACCATTACCTTGGTCAAAACTCATAACCCACATTACCTTGGTGTTACTTATTAACTTTACAACAAGCTGATACCTTAGCTATTATCTTAGTGCATTTTTACATTTAACTAATACCTTAACTTAGACTCCAACTTGTTACCTACTGATACCCATTCTCAGGAATCCTTTTTCCTACCTGAACACTTGAGTCCAAGCTCCCCACATAACCTGGCATACTAGCACCTAAATTTGAACCTGCACATTCTCAGTTACTTGGCACAAGTCTGGGAACATACCCACATATTAGCCAACTGCCTGCTTATACTTCCCCTTCCTTGGTCTATTTGATGTTTGCAGGGTATGCATATCAACCCTCTATCTATTGATATCTGACACCAAAATACTACTATACTTACCTTACACCACCTTAGATACACTAGGACACCCATACCTCAATACCTTAGTTATAGTATCTCACTAACTAGCTAATATCAATATCTTAATATACATGAACCAACCTTACTCCTCACCTCGAGCTTTAGGCTTCCACCAAAGTGCACTGCTATTAGCAGCAGATACACACCAACCTTACCTAGTATTCTAAATAATACCTTGAACTTACCTATCTTACCACTTGATACTACTATGATACACATACACTAACATACGCATAACCCTCACTAATACAATACCCAATACTCATGAATACCTATACTAACATGTGTCTCAATCTTGAAACAAACTTAATTTGACATACCATATCACATCTAACTCTAACTGGGACATTCAAATACTCACTCTCGCACTCAACTAACTACCGCACATAACCTATACCACACTTGAACACTCACGCACTATTATCTTTACTACCCATACCTATCTACATGTCCTCCCATTAATACACTAGTACATGGATACTAGTACACTAATACACACTCCAATTACACACACTGTGTACTATGTGTACATTAAGAACAGAGAATACACAACACCTCACATGTTGCAACCCTCATGAAGTCCCTCATCCTTGTGCACTCAGACACTAGTACACCAATGCACCCTCACAAATGTATTCTATAACCAACCTGTGCACATCTGAACTCTTCCAAGAGCACACCCACACACTCATTAAACCCAGCATACTACACTTGTACATGTACTCACTCTCGCTCATAGTTATATACCTCACTATAACACACCTGCTCACAGGTCTGTGTTTGCATACTGGTGCAACCTAGCAATAGCCCTAACTCCAGTTACCATTGCTGCTACCCTGGCAGCAAGATACTCAACTGAACCTCCCATTTTCCCTTATAACTATACTGCATTCTTCACAGTCATAACTGCAGTCGCAACATATACTCCTCCCTTCCAATTACCCTTACTGCTTGCAAAAGATGGCTCAACCCTGCAACTTTGTTGAACACAGCAACTACAGGCCCCCATAAACTGACACACAAACACCCCCTCATATCTGTGTATACCCATAAATGTACATATATGTATGTACACACACACACACACTCATACAAACCTAGAATACAACAGTGCACTCTCCATCAATACCCCTCTCACACTAACACCTATACATAAATACCCCACACTATACACAATATTCTCCAACACTTAATACTAACAATACTAACAAACACACACTAGAACTAACAATTATGACACACACATTAAATTAACTTATATAAATACCTATAGTAACAAATCAACAAACACCTAGTATGCACCATGAGTATCACACTATGATACTCATGATACCAATACCCACACCCTCTAATTACTATGATACGCCATCAAATTAATATAGAACATTATTTAATATACAAATTAGAGTATGAATAATATTAAAATAATGATTCTAATGTAATATATAGAATTTGGCATGCTAGAGCCCAATACACATAAAAATAATCCTCATATGACTCCGTATCACGACGTATTATCATACGTACTCCTCGTATCTAATTGTGGACACAGACACACATGAAAAACATGAATCACCTTCTAAAATCATTGAAAAAATATTTCTACAAATACCTAATGGTCCAAATTTGGATATTCTATAATTTAACCACAAAAGTTAATGTATATTTCACAATATGACTCATTAGGACTTAGTTCTTCTTCCTATGGGTAGTCCTTAGCCATATAAGGGTTCCTAAGGGTATAATACTACAAATTAACCATGAAATTAAGAAGAAAATAAGGATTATATCTATTGAGAGTCAAATTCCAATAAAACTCCTCCGGGTGGGTATGAAAAGGACACAAGCTCCTAGAATCTCTTCTCCAAGTAGTCCTCGCAATCCAAGCTTCTAAGCCTCATTGATGATGAATATGGGTAATAAGATAAAATTGAGATAAATTTGGTGGAGGTTGGCATCAATTTGGGTAAGAAAATATTTGGGGATAAAATAAAATGATAATAAGGAGGAGAGAGACTATCATCCCCTAAATATAGGGCCAGCCACTACTCCCCCTATTGGCCAATATAGATGGTCCAAAATACCCATAATTAATTATCATGAAGGGTATTTAATTAAGGAAAATTAACTATGGAGAAGGTTATAATCTAATGGATGGAATATTCCACTCATTCTCCTAATCTAATGAGTCAAACTATGACTAACTAATTGGTTGAACCAATGGGTTATGATAAGTCTAGTTGGGTCCACTTGGGCTCACTAGCACTAAGTCTATCCAATAGGCTGACTCACTAATTATATAGTCCATTCTAATTAGCTAGCACACAAACAATACATATAATAATAAATATTATTATCACTAATATAATTCTTAAACAATTTTTGATATAACAAAAATATCCCTCTTTCGAAAATAGTTGGTTATACTCGGAGATAGCCGAGCAAGCCAGAAAGCGAGCTAAGATTGTAAGGTTCGACTTTTGCCTATTAGAAACATTACATACTAATTCTAACACTTTTTTATCAATTTCTAGTTATAGCCTAGTATATATACAATAATATCCATAAGATTGGGAAATATTGTTTATGTTTCCTTTGCTACAATTTTTGTATTAGGTTCTTAGAATTAGTTTTCAATTACTAGGAAAAATAAGGAATGCTATAAAGTTTATGGGTCAGTTTATGCTTGAATATTGAATTTTTGATTAGGGGAATTTTTTTGTTTTGCTAATTGATAATGCACGACTCGAGTTTGTTTTCATTCATCCAGAGTGTTTGATCTAAGTTGTCAGCCTAAGGGCATATTCATTGTAATGAGAGAGAGAGAGAGAGAGAATATGAGTGACTTGTAATATCGGCCACTTGTAATCATTATTTTATTTTAATAAAGAGCTTGTTTTTTATTCAATACTTGTGTTTCTTCAAATATTTCTGCTATGACGACTCTGCGGACTAGTTATCCATCAGCCATTTCAGTATTTGTCTTATGCGGGCGTAACTCCAGGCTCGTACAAAATTATGTCCTGATTGGAACGATTGTCCTATAGGAGCATTGGTGCGATGATTCGCATTCAGCAGGGGTAATAGACCCTGCAAAAAATGGGTCATGACAGTTTGGTATCAGAACACGTCTTTACGTCTTTGGCCCTCATATCGATTCTCTCAGTTTTGAACTTGTTCATAGATGATGTGATTGACGCACTCTCTCGATGTTTCGTTTGAATGTTACATATAATGAATCTAAATATTTTAAAACATTGTGCTGATGATTTATGAACGAGCGAGATAGTTATGCGATAGCCTTTGTACCAAGTTGTGTCGAATTTTATGTGAGAAGATCCGTGCTATAGTTAGCAAGTTATAAGAGAGCCAGATTAGCTTTCCACTAATTCTAGTGAATTGGTATACGAGACTAGAATATAATTCATATGGGATAGCCATGAACACAACTGTTTGGCTAAGTTATGCTGAGTATCGTGCACCTAGACCCTTTGGTGAAAGCGAGTTTGTGAGCGAGATTTGGGTATTGTTCAGATAAGGACAAGTCAAACTTAGAATGGAAATCGATAGAGATATTATAGGATTATTGCATAGGCGAATATAGAGGAGCATGCTTAGATTTTGAGGAATAGTTTAGATGGTAGTTCATGTCGATAAGTATAAATCAAAATATGGTTGTGTAGATAACATTGATCCCTGAGTGGTGTATGCGATAGCCTCAAGAACGAATAAGGGATTTGAGAATAGAGTGAGTCTTGAAGATTTGTCGAGTAGCTTCGACCATGAGTGGTGTATAGATCATCATCTTGGAAATATTCGAGCAAATCAAGATTTTTTGTAGTAGCAACGAGTTTATCAATAAGCGATATAATTGCACAAAATCTTATAATGAATATTGTGTAGTTAGCATGAATTGAATGTCGTATGTGAAGTTTGTTCGGATGACTTGTAGATGAGTTATGCGAATCAAAAATGATGTCGACCAAGGATTCAGAACGATTGAGAATGTGTCGAGCAAGTGATAAGGCTTATGTCGAATGAGGATTCAGAGTAATGGAATTAATAACTTGGTTGAGGAAACTTAGTTGATCGTACAAGCAATTTTGGATTGAATCAAACGGATTAAAACTTGAGTTTGAGATGGAATAATCAAGGATGCGATAATAGTTAGCGGGATGGAAGATAGTGCGCATAAAAAATTTAAATTTAGTAGGATATCGTTCGATAGAATTAGCCCGAGTATGGATAAATTATAGTTTTAAATTTAGAAGACTTGATATGATATTGATAGTTGGAAAGATAACAAAGATTGATACAAGTTAGAGAATTTTTATGGTTTAATGAATTAAGGTAAGCGATAACGGATTTAACCTTGGATTAGTACGAATGATCTAGAATCTAGTTCAAAAGATAACATTCGACATCAGGCCCAGATAAAAATGATTATCCCGTGGGTGCGTTGGCGTGGTGATATCACATCCAGTCGGGATAGTCGAACTCGCAGCAAATCAAAGCCTGACATATTGGATAATTATATGGAAGAACTCGAAAAAATAGAATGTAACGAAGGTGAACAGACTTTGGCTAGAAAATTTCTAATTGGATGAATGATAGGTAGACTATCGAATAAAGTTTTAAACTTGGATATTTTGAAGAATGCTAGAGGTAGACTACGAATTGATAAAACGATAACATTAAAGTTATGGATGATTGGCTAGAAAAATTTTGATGGCGGTCTCACGCCTGATGAGGACGATTATCCCGCGGGAGTGTTGGCGTGGTGATTTTACATCCAGCGGGGATGATCGAACTCGCGGGAGATAGATCTGTGATATTTATTCAAAATTTGAATCAAGTTATATTCGGTAGATTTTGCGAGCGAATATATAGTTGATATTGGACGACTTAGATGTGTGTTTGAGATTGATGACTTAAAGAATTTTGACTTGTGATTTAGAGGAACGCTATAAAATTGGTTCGAAGAGATAGACTATGTGAAATACTATGTTCGATGTGTGTCATTCAAAAAATTATCGAGAATTTGGATGAACGAAACATAAGGATGGCTTTGCTAAATAGACTTAGACCCCGTAAACCAAATATGTTAATGTAGTAGGAGGATCTATGCTCGATGTTTAGAAATCTGAGTGAGGCGAGCAAGGATAGAATACCATGTACCAATGAATAATTGTTTGACCTTAGAAATTAGGACGAGCATCGTGCAACAAATTTGCACGATAAGGATCGTGAACTCGTATATGAATCTATGACCTTGTGAGTTGATCTAGTAGTTAGACAGACGATCCTGTGTTATGAGACGAACCGGTGTGGCCGACATTAGAGTATCTCTTAAGTAGACAATAGAACTAGGCACCAACTATTAGATTTTGGACTTGGTTTTGTGGGGTACGCTAGGAAGATGACGATTGATGCGAATGGAATGAACGATAAAAGTTTGATGTTGGTTACATAATTTTGTAAGTTGGATGGATTGTTTAGGATTGAAAGGAATGAGATGGTATCGAGGATTGATTCCGATTGAATTTGTTGATGGGCGTAGGGAATGGGTTGAGTAAACTTGGAATAAAAAATTGAATCATTGCTTGGAAGACGTACTTGATTATAGTGCAATGCTTGGTTTGAATCGAATTTGAATTGACTTGGATTATAATGAACTCGCTTGCAAAAACATGGTGACTGCCTAGGTAAAAAATACTTGGAAGATAGATAGGAATGGATGGAAATTGATTGGGATGGGCTTGAGTCATATTGTGGAAAGATTGCAAATGAGTGCGAACGAACATTGGTGATATGTGCAAGGCGAAGGATAGATTGAGTAGTTGGATTTTAGGATTGAACGAAAATTAATTAAGTTGGACGAATTCAAACGATGTCATTGGAATCAAAATTACGTCAGAAGAAATGTGATTGAGGTATACATAAGTGAATCGAATTGTGATTAGATCGATTGTTACATAGTGTCAAAAATGTTTTCAGAAGATAGACAAATCAAATGGTAACTTGAAGGATAGCATAATTCTCTTAGCGAGAATGGAGTATCAATATGCGATTGAATTTAGATTTGAATTTAGTTGGGTTAGGAAGATCGGTTAAGATTAAAACTTAAAAGAGTTTCATGGAATATTGGGATCCATTTAGGCGTATAAGACTGGGTTTCGATAGAGAACGTTAAGTAATCAGTCGAATATGTGTTGGGTTTGCAAGGATCGAGTATAGAGATTGGATAAAGTTATCCTGACCTAAGTTTTTCTCATGCACATTGAGTTATAGTGCACCCCGTGATTGAGTAATACAACCATGCGCTAGGCGAAGTAGAATTTGAGTTAGAGTATGCAACGATTGAGTTAAGTATGGCTCGATAACATTGAATGATAGAGTCATTCGATATAACTGGATAAGCATGTGCGTAGTGCAAGGTGAGGAAAGGAATACTTGTAGTGTTCGAACGATCTTTGAAAAGTTAGACGAGACATGTAGAGTTTGATTTAGAAGTGGTACAATAATACGAGTTCCACTCAGGAAGTCTCGAGGATGAGACTTATTTTTGAGTGGTGTACTTTGTAACGGCCTGCTCCGCTCAACCCGAAGAGCCAAATAAATGACACAAATGTAGCAAACCGTCCTGCCTAGCTCGACGAGATGACTTGCTTGAGGCAAAGACTTTTAGACTTAGAAATTTTTAGTAGCTCGCTCGAAGTTTTGCTTGGCCAATGCGAATTATCTCTCTAGTGGGTGGCTCCGATGAACCTGTCTCTGCTTAGCTGCACACTTAATAAAATAGAATGATATATGCTAGCTGCTAGGCGAGAACCTTTGCATGCTAATAAAAGAGAGATGAACGCACATAGCTAAGGGAATAATCCTACCTTATCATATATATAGAACATGGAAACTCTGTAATGATAGTACATAACTTAGTGTATCGTATCACAGAGAGTAGTTCTTATATTTGCCATAAAGTAGTTCTTGATTATATACAGAATGCACCGCATCATACGTAATGTGACACGGGATAGAGTAGAGTCATATTACATACATGGACGAGGAAGACTACTTAGTAGTCATTCTAAGTCAGGAGTGGAAAAGAAGAGAGAGTACCCGGGATATTAAAATCACTGATGCAGTTAATATAGAGAATCTGTGCTTACTAATACTGACTTTGGTAAACTAATTGCCCTACTTTTGCCACCTGACATAGAAAAAATGTCTCATCCATGGATTCAGATGCTCAAATGCCCTTTTGCATGAATCCAGCGAAGTATACTTTTGGAGTCACTGTAGGGAAGTTTTTTGGGTAAATTCTTCGGGGTCTCACCTTCAGGAGTTTTTCTATTGGATGAAAGTAACGTACTATACTATTTATAAAGATAGCTACGTGCCTTCTCTCAGTAAGAATTGGCTACTGAAAAAGCTTCAAACTCGTCCGATGATGCTTGACCTGCGAACCCACGGGGCGATGCTTGTCTCAGTGGTAAGATACTTAGCCTCCACTTGCTGGTTGGCCTTGCTGCTTGGCTGCTTTCTCCGGTGCCAGCTCTAAAACTTGAGGTAACTGTACCATCTTGCTCATCTATTGGTATTTATTAATCTCTGTTGCCCTCCCCCATTACTAGTAGGTTGATGGGTCGCACGGCCGTCACACTTGTTTTGGCCTTGCTTGTGTGTTCATAACTAAAAATATATCAAGGAGCTGCGCATAGATGAAATAACCGAGCATGAAGTCTCGGATATGTGAAACCGAGCATGAAGTTCTCAGCTAGGATGGAAGTGTTGAAGTAGTTGCATGGTCAAGGATAACTGGTTATGCACCAGAAAGAGAGTCCTCGAATGATTATGAGGAATCAGAATCCTATCAATCTGGGAGAATAATACTAGCTGAAGTTCTAGTACGAGCGCTAGCAGGAAGACCTAGAGCGTGCTATTGGACTCGGTCATTACGCAGACGAGTGCGGGACACCTAGCAGGGCTATCTACAAACCAGGAAAGACAGCCGACTCATCGGATAGTTTGGGACGTCCAGTAAGGCTAGCTACCATGCTGGGAAAAAAAACTATTCTATCACGGAGTATATGTCCAATATGGCTAGCAGAGCCAGTGACATTTCATATAGATGAGTCATTCATCCGTAGCGGCGATCCGCATACAGAAGAGAAGTAATACGGAGGAGTTTAATGTACGGCACATTACATATTTAGAATGGATGCAAGATTCACCTTAGAGTTGAGTAAATTATGCATGTTTCTAAGATACCGTTTGAGAGACACTTTGAGTTACACAGATGTTCGTTCTATTCATAGCATTCATAGTATATATGTGATTTTATTGTTGTGCATGACATAAAAGACCTAATGGTAAGAATGGGTAAGACGAACTCCATTATTTATTGAGTAACACCCTTGGTTTAGACAAAAATATATGCTTTACTTCTACTATGCCATGAAACTGATCTTAATACAAAACTGGAAAGATAACATAATTAGTCGGTATACATAACTAATGAACGTGTTTGTTTTGTGGCATAGGAGAGAGGCCTCCCCACCAGTGCATTCAATTTTTTAATTCCCAACCAGATTATATGCACAGTGTAGGGAGTAACTTGCACGATTTTGGAGATCGCTTGACGCATCGAGACACCAGATCGCACTTGGCATCTTGGAGCATGGCGCACAAACCTGAAGCACACATATACAAGACGTAATGTATGGGAACATCATCATCCAGAGTATTTGATCTAAGTTGTAAGCCTAAGGGCATATTCATTATAATGAGAGTGAGAGAGCATGAGCGACTTGTAATATTGGCCTAACACCGCTTGTAATCTTTATTTTATATCAATAAAGAGCTTATTTTTTTATTCAATACTTGTGTTTATTCAAATATTTCTGCTATGAAGTCTCTGCGAACAAGTTATCAATCGATCGTTTAGGTATTTTCCTTGCGCGAACGCAACTCCAGGCTCGTTCGGCATCATGCCCTGATGGGAACGATTATCCTGTGGTAGCGTTGGTGTAGTGATTCACGTTCAACGGGGAAGATCGATCCTGTGGAAGATCGGAATGTGACAACTTTCACAATTATAAAAACTTTGTTAGGCTCACCTTGCTCAGTCCATTGGGTTTGGATCTACAGTCCTTCTTGCATTGGCCTTTCTTGCCACATTTGAAGCAAGTCACATCAGACTAGGGCTTTGGCTTGAACAAAGCCGACTTCATCTTAAGATGGTTGAAGTCCTTCTTCTTGAAGTGAGAAAACTTTTGCTTCCCCTTGGAGTCTCTAGCATGCACCAATTTAGCCTTGGCCATCTACTTGGACAGTGTGTCCACCTTGAGTTGTGCCCACAACTCGTCTTTAGCATAGATCTAGTGCAGTAGGCGCTCAAAATCGACCTCCATATTCTTTCGGAGCATGTCCGCAATAAATCTGCTTCACCCAGGCGGAAGCTTGCGATAATACCCCCCACAATGAATTTATCAACTAGGGGCATGCCATCATCCTAAAAATTTTAACGTAACATGAGAAACTCCTTAACTTGAGACAACATCGTCTTATCATCATCAAATTGCATCTTGTAAAACTTTCTTGTGACAAGAATCTTGGATCTATTATCATCAGCCTCGTAGTGTCTATCTAGAGACTCACAAGCGTCTTTTGCATAGACCGTCTTGTTGTATGATTCCGTCATTGTATCTTCCAAGGAGTTTAGAATCAACAGTTTGCAGCGGTGGTTGTCTCTCCTCCACTTCGTTTGTAAAGTAGTGGCCCTAGCAATCCTCCGAGCATTATCATCCGAAAGAGTAGGGTCAGGTTCTATCAATACGTAATCAATCTTCATGAGTTGAAGATTGAGACTGCCTTTCTCTTCCAGATATTGAAGCGCTCTTCATCAAATTTCTAAAGTTTGTTAAAACTTGTGTCGAGAAGAATTGTACAGTTGTTCTCCATCTTACTCGAATATTTTTTTTATATTATTAGTCCCGAGGTAGATCAATAGATGGAGAAACTGAGATTAGGAACAGAAATATAAGCACGACTTTGCAGTTCGGTCTCTTATTACCTTAATTTTAACAGATTACTACAATTAATAACTTCTGATTACAACTTGCAGACTATCTGATTACAATGATCCAAAATTAAACTTTGTTCTTCCTTGCAAACATAGTTGCAATTGAGATAGAATAAACAAAAATAATGAAGGAGAGAAGATGACAAAAAAATATTGGCTTATTGGGGTGGTGACGATCACCGTTGCTCAAAGCAAGATTCGTCGTACACTATTTGCTCCCAGGAACCAACAAATTCTCGAAGGATTTCTGGATCGCTCACTGTCACCTCTGTTCTGACTCGCACGAACTCATGGACTCCTGTAGTGCAATACTCTCTCTGTCTCTCAATTTTAAAGTCAGTTCTCAATGGAGGTACGCAGAGAATATTTATAGAATTAGGGTAAAACCATAACTCTAATCATGGCCGCTAACTAATTACAAAAAAATAGGAATCAATTAAATTTAAATCCCACAAAAATAGGATTTAATTAATTGACTCAATATTTTCATAACTGTTTAAATTTCGCAATCAGTATTATCCTACGCCTACAGCGCCCCCTATGCACCCGCATAGAATACCCTACGCAGAGCACCCTATGCAGAACCCGCGCACAAAGATGCATAAAAAAAGGGCGTACAAGCGCCATACGACGATAGTGACATGCTAAGTGCACCATCAAAGAGCCACTTTGTGCCCTTGAATATGAGTTTGAGTCATCCGAGTCTGAGTCGCTAAGCCACTTTGGGATTTAGCTCATAAGAGAATTTTTCGAAGGGAGTGACAAAAGACGTTAATTCTTTCTTGAGGAGTTTAACCTTAATCCTCCTAGAAAAATATCCCTACATGGCACCCACATGTGCCCCACCACAACCCATGTGCATACCTCAACAACAAGCAAAGTTTTATATTGAGATACCCACTTGGAGTTGTAGTCATTATGGGACTATCTTTACTAGTCCAAAGTGAAAAACCGCAACACTTATGTACTTTTGCTACTTCTTCATTTTGTATTACTAGCTTCATGATCATGTATATATCTATAGTTTGGGATAATTTATTATATTATTCTTGATGATCATACTTCTTATACTTTATTTGGTGCATGTGATTGAGACACCTAGGATTGTTTGACCTGGTATTGACTCTTGGATTGTATAGTAATTCCTATGTAGTCGTGACCATATTTCGGGATACCGATGTACTCTGACATACATAACTGGTTTTATTCTATTTCCGTTTTTCAGTAATCTGATTCTGAGACGTGACAATAACCCTAGTGACTATATATATATATAGATGATGTTCTGGACGTGATTGACCTAGACCCGATCCGAAAGGGACTGGCATCCAACCTAACAAAAAAGAATTGTTTGGACTAGGAAAAAAGCCAAAAATAAATTTACTATTTTCTCATTATTTACACTAACTACTCCTAAGTGTTAGACTTGTTATACGGGGTACCCATATTTTTAAACTAATTGCACTGACCACCCCTATGTTTTATGTTTATTTCACGCGGTACCTCTACTTTAAGATAAAAATAAAAAGTTATAACACTAATTATTTCTATTTTTATTTTATTTTTTAAGAGAAGGAATGGTCATTGTAATTTGTTTAAAAGTATGAGTATCTCGTATAATAAGTTTAAAACTTAAAAATAATTATTGTAAATAATCATATACTAGTTGTATTATCATTGTGCAACCAATAATAGACTACGGAAAAAGCCAAAAAGAAGAAGAAGAGAGCTAATAAATTAAAAGTCTTCAACACCTCGAGAAAAAATGAGCGAAGTTGTCACGTCACCGAATGTGAATGTGTCACTATGCGGCCTGTGAAAAGAAAATCAAGAAGGATCCCCAGGGCCCACACGTAGCATCAATGTCGCCTCCCAAGAATTCAAATCCACATACAAGTTCATTAAATTCCTCAATGAAGCTGTATGGATGGGCATAGTTCAGACAACACTGTCATTCATAGTCATATATGACGCATATATGGGATGATAAAACAAATGATTGATTACCCAACGATCACTAGATTAACGGTGTTTTTCGTACATATCCCCTTTTTTTTTTTTTTTTTTTTTTCAGAAAATTTGCTATAACAAAATTAATTTTAATTAAATTAGGTTGAACGAAATAAGATTAGTAAAATTAGATATACAGATACGTCCCGTCATCTTAAATGACAAAAAAAGGTAAAAGCGACGACTGTTGGACGTGTAGAGGGGAGCCCACGCGGGTGAGTGGAGGGGGGCCTACACAGATGAATTCCGTCAACTTAGTTGGCGGATCCTAAATTTTTGCCAACTTAGTTGGCGGAAATGTGTGGAGCGTTTCGGGTACGGTTCATGGGGTGGTGTTGGTTGGATTTAGTTTGGCATGATTTAATTTTTTTTCTAAGTTTGATTTAATCTATTAGTTAACTTATTATTATCTATATTAATTTATTATTATCTATACTAATATTTATCATCAATATTATATTTTTTTGTTAATAAGGTATTATTTCTTTATTATTTTTTAAAAAAGTTGATACCATAACTATAACATACAATTACGGTAATATTTCTTAATTATAGTATAAAATATAATTACGGTATCAATTTTTTAAAAAAATATTATCTTAAAAGTTTATTTATTAATTATTTTGTTACACATAATTTAATTTAAATTAATTAAGGTATCAAATATTTGAATTATATTTAAACTAAGTATATGATAATATCTAACTAAATATATATCCAAAATTCTTAAAACGTATATGTAACAAGATATTATCTAGATAATTTATTATTAAAATTTTATATTTAAACTAACTACAAGAAAGTATCTAAATAAATTTATTATCATTGTTATTTATTATTCTATTATCTACTGATAATTTATTATCTACAGATAACAAAATAATTTATTTATTATCTACAGATAATTTATTATTATTTGTACAAAAATATATTATTGATACAAAAATATATTATTTAAAATAATTAATTATATAGATAATAAGTATGTATCAATAATATATTCAGAAAATTTACTGTACGAAAATTAATTTTTATAAAATTATTCGTAGCAAAACACTTTTGCAAAAATTAGGATGAGTGGAAAATTGTTGCAAAATTTTTTCAATACAGATAATTTTAATAAAATTATTTTCGGTACAGTACATTTTCTGAATATATTATTGATACATACTTATTATCTATATAATTAATTATTTTTGATAATATATTTATGTATCAATAATATATTTGTGTACAAATAATAATAAATTATCTATAGATAATAATAAATTACTTTGTAATCTGTAGATAAAAAATTAATTGTAGATATATAATAAATAATAATGAATTTATTTAGATAATTTCTTGTAGCTAGTTTAAAAATAAAATTTTAATAAATAAATTATTTATGTAACATCTTGTTACATATATGTTTTTAAAATTTTGGATATATATTTAGTTAGATAATATCATATACTTAATTTAAATAATATTCGAATATTTGATATCTTAATTAATTTTAATTAAATTAGGTGTAACAAAATAATTAATAAATAAATTATTTAGATAATATCTTATAAAAAAAAATGGATACCATAATTATATTTTATATCATAATTAAGAAATATTTGATACCGTAATTGTATGTTATAGTTATGGTATCAACTTTTAAAAAAAAATATCAAAAAATTATTAACTTGTTAACAAAAAAATATAATATTGAAGATAAATGTTATTATTGATAATAACAAATTAATATAGATAATAGAAAATTTACTAATTAAAGAAAGAAAACTAAGGAAAAAAATAAATTTTAGTTTATTTCTTATTAAAATAAACTTTAATATGAAAAAAAAAGTAAGTAAAAAAAATTAAAATCCACAACAAAACTAAATAAATAACAACTAAATAAAAATACCAAAACATAACTAAATAAAACAAATCAAACCAAACCAAACCCCTCCCCCCACCCAATTGACCGGGGCACCTCTACTCATTTTTCGCCAACTTTGTTTGCGGACAATCGGGTGCGATCCCACCGCTGGGTCCCACTCTTTCACCCTTGCTTCCACGTATGTTCTATGTCTGTTTTCCGCCAACGCAGTTGGCAGACTGTTTTTTTAGTTTGAATTTGATTAAACTTGTTTCGTTTGCATTAATTTAATATGAATTGATTTCGCTACATTAAATTACTTGTTTTTTTTTCCGGAGCGAGAATTCTACTATCATATTTAATTGGCATAAAAAAAATTATTTTGGATATTTTGAATATATAGAATAAATAATATTTTTATGAAGCATGAAAATAATTTTTCATGACACTTTTTTCGTTTTTTCTACATAGAAGCTTAAAGACAAATCAATATCTGATCATATTGTGCGAACTACGTGATATTGCAGCGTATGTTTTTTTTTTTTTGAGATACAGCATGTGTTATATTGTATACTTTGCTTGAAAATCCAAGTTTCTTTTAGTCCTACATTGGCTATGCCAAACCCCTCCATAGCTTATATTATTTTCTTTCATTTGCTCACATATAAGTTGTTGTGGACTAGCTTTGCGGACCACACGTATGTACCGTTACCGTCGCTCTGTCCGATTCGATACGCATAACTTGTGCAGGTGCGAATGTTGAATGCCGATCCGATTTTGATTCTCTTATTTTTGAACGTTTGATGAAATTTATGTCTCATAAACGTTTGAAGGCCGACCCCCACTGAAATTCATATATTATACCCTTGTTTGCATCTTCTTGCTTAATTTACTTGTTTTTGTTACTCGTTATTCTTATGCTTAACCAAATTGTCAACACTAAACTTCTTCGCATTTGCTGCAGGTAAACTTGGAGAGCTTATTATTGGAGTTCAAACACGGTACTCTTACACATTTGGTTCATGACAAATGATGCCACTTCAATATGAGGTATTTTTTGCTAGGGAGCCTAAATCAATTAATTCTCTTGATGCTCAATTGTTACATTACTTGCCTTGCATATAATATATGTCCAAGTTCAAATAGAAGACTTATGAGAGCCAGTAGAGGCGGATTCACATTGTCATATTCCTATTCTCTAAATTATTTATATAATTATATTTCGTATTTCGGTAATTTTTAAATTTTTGTAATTGTTTAAAAAAATTATTATATTTTCTAGATTTTGATTTGCCTTAGTTGCTGAGATCAGACTTTTTATTATTGTTGTTGTTATTTATTGATTTGTATTAGTTTTTATTATTATTGGTATTGGTGATAGTGTTGGCATTTTAATTTGGAGGATTATTATTATTATTATTATTATATTATTATTATTATCATCTAACCTAACCCTAAATCCTTAACCTAAACCCTAACCTACCCCTCTCCCCTCTCTTCCTAAACCAACCCCCTCCCCCTTTTTTTTCCCTCACTCTCTCTTTCCTACGATCTCTCACCCCCCTTTTGGAACCGCCAACCCCCTCAGGTTCTCTCCCCCTCTCTGTTATCTCTCTCTTTCTCATTTATCTCTCTCCCTCTCTCTGCTCCCGCTCCCTCTCTCCCCCTCTCCACTCTCTTCTCTCTCTCAGCCCGCTCTCTTCTCTCTCCCGCTCCCTCTCTCTCAGATCTCTCTCTCTCTCTCTCTCTCTCTCTCTCTCTGTCACTATCATATTTCTAGATAAGGGTATTTTGGTCTTTTAGTATATTTATTAATTAGTAATTTGAGTATTATATTATATGCTACTAATTAATTATATTATGTAGTGCTATTTAATTATTAGTTAGTAGGCTAGCCTATGTGTAGTTAGACTTGTCATTAGTGGACCCATTGGATTGTCATGAGACATTGAGCCCAACATTAGACTAAGCCCATTAGACCATTTTCCTTAGTTAATTAAGGAAATTAGCTTAATTCTCATTAGATTAGAGACTTTCCAATATAGCCCTTCCTAATTATTCCTCATAATTGATAAGTGGGGGTACATTAGACATTGTAGGTTGCTTAGGAAGGGGAAAAGTGGGGGCCGGCCATAATTGTCACTCTCCATTTCCGATATGCGTATTTGGAACGTATTTTATTTTAAGCATGGTTGTATGTGCATGGAGACTAGACCCATTCTTTGGTTTAACCTGGTTCATGGTTTATTTTGTGGGTTGGTTCAACTAATGAGAACATTTGGTTCAACCTTCAATCCCTACCATATATAATCCAATATTTTCTCTCTCTCTCTCTCTCTCTCTCCTCTCTCTCTCTCTCTCTCTCTCTCTTCACTTCTTTATTACTTCCTCTTTTTTAGTTTTCTCTTCCCATTTCCATAGACAAGTACACCTTGCATGAGAAATAGAGAAACCCTTCATATTATTGTTCTATTATATTTATTATGTGTTTCTAAGCACTTTTAGTTCTTGGGATTTTCTGTTTTGATGGATGGATTAGTGTAGATATATATATTTCTAACATAGGGTTTCATGGGTTTCATGAGTTTTTCTTGGTTTTGATCTATTTAACTTGTGTATTTGAAAACCAATTTTTGTTACATGATAGAGCTTTCAATTTAGAGCGTTTTGGCTTTTGGTTTACCCGATTTGGACCAAAAATGAGAATTTTATGGGCAAAAGAATATTTCAGTTTTTGGAACTTTTTTGGCATGGCTGAACCTGTTGTTGGAGAAGACGAAGTTCCTATGCGGCCAGTGAGCATATGCGGCTGAGAGTTCCATGCGGCCCGAGAGGGTTATGCTGCCTAAACTCTTGCCGCATACTGACAACATGCGTCCATCTTGTTGGACGCATGACAACTGTTTACACAAGTGTTCTTGAACACCTTGTGCTTTCACTCACTGAACGAATAGGAAATTCGCTAAGTCCTAGAGAACTCCATGCGACAGAGAACTCTATGCGTCAGAGAACCTTATGCGGCACCGACACCCATGCGGCCTGGAGAGCATGCAACCACTATTTTTCTTGAACGCATGGCTCTGAACCGTTGGCACTTATTTCTATAGTTTTGTCTTTTCTTACTGACACACTTTATGGCTTGTCACATCAGTCACTTTATGTCAAATTACTAACACTTTATTTAATTGACTGTCACTTCAACACGTCCCAAGGAGTAGACCTTAACCCTGAATATGCGGCCAAGTGGTTCATGCGGCCTGACTTTATGCGACCTGACTTCATACGGCCTGAGTTCCGATGCGGCCCTAAATTTATATGCGTCTTTACTTCATATGCGGCAAGGATTGTCATGCCGCATGACTTTCCATGCAGCATAGAGACCCATGCGGCCCTACTTGTTTTGATTGAATATTTTTTTGACTCTTGTGACCCAATGTATAATTGATAATTGGACTCGAATATTGTATCCGTGCCGATACCACTATTGCCTGATTATTGTTCATGATTTAATGTGCGTCGAGGTACGACACATCTTGTCACGTGTTAAGTGATTATATTTGGGTTATGTTTCGAAAATGCCTCCAAATTCTTGAATGCGTGATATTATAAATATATATATTATTTTCCCAGTACGAGCATAATAAGCGAGTCAACTACCAAAGCGTGGCTAGGATATTGATGGTATGAATGTTGCATACAAGCTCGGGTGAATCCAGATTTGACTTCCATGGATTCGTATCTAGCGTGTCCATACTTTGAACGATATCTTAAGAAAAATTCTTATTTGACAATGCCTTAATATTTCAAACACGATATAGGGCTAATTAGGTAACTAAAAGTGGTAGTAACATTAGAGGAAATGGTATCCCGAGATCATGTCAACAAATATTTTCACAGAGATTCATTCTAGTGCGCTGCGGGCTGGCCACCACAGATACTGTATATCATCTGCCTTAGTGGAGTGCAGTATTTGACTTATTATTATGCCAAGCTACTGTTTCAATATAGGAACACCGGAACCGCTAATATCGTGTTTTTAGCATTGTGGCCTGTCATGACCCGCACCCGGATAATCGGACACGAGTACGTTATTACGTATAGCCTATGCTGCAGCATCGGCGGTAGAATACTGTTTGGGTTATTTCTGACTATCTAACATCTCAACAATATAATATGGTACTTGTCAGCCATCTCAACTCCAAACAGAGGAACAATATGGTATCTCACAAGAATAACTAATCTCAATCACAAAATAAACTAAGGAAGATAAAGTACGATTGGAATAGCAAAAGAAAGAATAAGATACAATCCACAATTTGAAATAATATACAACTATGAATCTCCATAAATATAGTCTAATACAAGACAACACAAATAACTAGACCTCCTCGAGCTCTGCAACTAAGTCCTCCTGGTCTATAGGAGTATCCTCTAAAGGTACGCCGTCTTGCAGCCCATAGAATGTGGGGCACTGCTCTATAAGCCAATCATCTAGAAAAAATATATCCAGTCAGGATTGGAGCGAAGTACATACCTCTAAAAGCAGTTTCAATAACATAATCGAGCATATAAAATAGATAATAGAAATAAAATACAAGATTACTAATATATGAATGAATGAACAATAGGTATACAGGTAATGTACGAGAATATAGAACAAAAATATGAATATCTGTAATATGATATAATAACTATAATCTAACTAATGTGCCTTAGAATATAAGTTCATTATGTGATCGATTTGGGTGAACATGATCAATAAGGTAAGACGATTACAAGTGTGGTATATAATCAGAATATACACGATGAACAATGGGGCTTTGATCACAAAATCAACTCCTACACTCCCATCCCCAACTAATACCAATGGATCCAATCATGACATGCTATGAACACGAATATGACCACTGAACATGAGCAGTGGGTGTACACGAATATAATCATACTGAACACGAGCAGAGTGTGTACATGAATAAGCACACTGAACACGAGCAGTGTGTGAACACAAAATATAAATCAATACCCAATGTACACGATAAAATACATGTACAGGAGTATCCGCTGAATATGGTAGGGGATAACATCTTCTGACGGGATTTATGTAGTAGAAGTCCGTGAAATCACTATGTCAAAATCAAGTATACAATTCTAGAACATGCATATATACACTATTATGAATTAAAAATTATCAGAGAAATATACTCGCCTGAAGTCCTAAGCAAGGTGTGTCTCTCGATGTCCAAGCTGGTGTCACACAGACCTATATATGGTACGTTGCATCAATACAAGGTTCTGGAATGAAAATAAGTTAAATTGATGCAATTCTAAGTCATAAAGCCATTTCTAAGTCAAACCGACTAATTCTAGGTTGTAATAGTCTAACAATAGGATAATAGGTCGATACGCTATGAAACTAAGTTATACTAGCTAATCTAAGATACTATGAAACACACCTAAATTTTGTATCCCAAGATACGCAAGTTTAATATAGGAAAATAGTAATTTATATAGATATACAAGTCAATATATATAGTACTTAACTAATTACTAAAATTAGGATACATTGACATTGCACCAATGCGTATCACACTACCTATCTCGATACCCAAACCCAATACCTTGGTATCGGCCCATTACCTTGACTTTACCTTAGTATCCCAAGGTAATTCAAACCCTCCTTTATAGCTAGTATATAAATAACCCCAAATACCAAACTATATGCTATCAAATACTAAGTACTATAATATATATATCAAATATAATACATAGATAGTAACTACAATACAATACATACATAGTAGCATATAGTTACTAAACTAACTATTTATCTATACTACCTACTAACTAATACACTACACTAACTATACTAACATATATAACTACTAATAGATATTACAAATAGTATAAATAACTATCTAACTTTAATCAATAAATTATATACATAGATATATATATAGCTAATTATATACTAAACATACTAACTATCTACAAACCATAACCCAACTGTCACTGTGCAGATTCTGCACTGATACCTGAAGGCTCTCATTGCTACCCGATACTGTGGCTCTTGCTGATACTCTACCTGTGCTGATACAGGTATTGTGTTGCCCTTTCTCTTGTTGTGCATGATGTGCATTGGCTGCCACTTGCTCGAGCTCTGCTACAGACCCTCATGTTGTTGATGCAGCTACCTGCTGCTGCTACAAGCCTTGGCCGAGCTGCTGTGCTAAGCATGAGCCTCCACTGCAGTTGCTGCAGGGTGCCCGAGCTGCTGTGCTAAGCACGAGCCTCTACTGCAGTTGCTTGTTGTCTCCTCCCCCTACCTCGAGGCAACTGCTCTACACTGAACTCCCTGTTATTGAGACTGACAGTGTATTGCCACTGCTCTCCCTATCTGTTGACTATGCCCGAGCTCCATATCCTAAGTTGCTGTCCAACTGCTCGAGTACTGCCTTCTCACACCCACACAAACTCACACACAATGCACACATATATACATATATACATATACTTCTATGTATATATATATACACCAATCTATCTATATGTATCAATCCCTCATATATATATATATATATATATATATATAATCACTCATCCTTACTTATATAAACACTCATATATACACATATAAATAATACATATAGTTATATAGGTACATATACATCTATCCATATACATAAACTCATCTGTCTATATAAACACATATATATATACCACCACCTATACACATCTATAAGATATAATATAAATACACACTCATATACATATATATCATATAATATATATATATATATATATATATATATATATATATATATACACACACACACAAGCATACATAGAATTGAGGACAATAAACCAAACACGTAGAGTGCACCGCACCCGTATCACACTTATTCTATTATACGCTTTCGATACGGCTCCACCACACAACCAAATGCATCCCGAAGGACACGAGCAAGTCTAGAATACTAATTATGAACTATACAAACAATAATAATAACTACGTGTCCGTGTCAAGAATTGATATGCACAAATCTCCGTGTCGGAGAAAA
The DNA here is from genome assembly GCA_036927795.1 of Iris macrosiphon. Taxonomy (NCBI): domain Eukaryota; kingdom Viridiplantae; phylum Streptophyta; class Magnoliopsida; order Asparagales; family Iridaceae; genus Iris; species Iris macrosiphon. The sequence continues at coordinate 140,543,873 of JAYESA010000019.1, read as the reverse complement.
ATCCCTAAAATTAATCTGTATCGTCAAATTAACGAGATACGGCCTACACGCACCCAATTGTGGATACGAACTAATCACAAATAAGCAATCATATGTCATATTGATCTATTTGACCAATTGACAAGCACCACATGTGCCAATATCGGAATTCCTCTAAAATTGACACAAAAACGCACATAACATCCACCATAGGTCTCCTATGAACCTAAAACCAAATCCTATGGGTAGCCTATGCATGTGGGGTAATTTTTTATGGTTAAATCTCAAATTTAGAACCTACTACAAGAGAAAAAACTTAAATATACCTATTGGAAGATGGATTCACAATGAAAATTCCCAAATATAGAAATATATTTCCTTCTTGTGGATCTTGGCCTCCTCCTTGTAGATCCTTGCTTTCTTCTTGTAGATCCTTGTTGTAGTAGCCTCAATTGAAGAATAGGGAATGAATTTGTGAAGAAATTTGTGGAGGAATGGTGAAGGAATGAAGGAATTTTGGAAAGGGGAAAAATATAGATCTAATTCAATAGAAAAATGAAATGAGAGACACTCTCTCTCCTCCCTCATGTGGTCGGCCATATACCCCTTCCCCAAGCAATTGTGAAATGTCCAAAATACACCTTGTGGCCTCTCATGAAGAAATTAATTAAGGGGGAAGGTTCTAGTCTAATAGTTTCACTAATTAATCCATCCTCCTAATCCATGGGCCTAATTCTTGGGCTTAATCTAAACCAATATAAAATATTGGGTTCATACATATAATTTAATTGTTTAGGTCCACTACACAAGTCTAACATAATCTAGCATCTAACAATAAATAAATAATATAATAAATAATTAATCACATACATAATATTAAAATACAATAAATCCTAAAATTATAAATACCCGTATCAATTGCCAAACTACCCTTGATTGAAAATGTGAGGGTGACAATCCTACCCAATGTTTGATAATAAATGAAAGAAATAAAATAAGGTTTATACGAAACCCTCTCTTTGGTTTACAAACAAGAAGTACAATTAATCCTATACGAGGATGTCAAGTACAAATTTTAATCTGGGTAAATATTGCTATAAGAGTCTGATCTGCGGTCGATCACTTTGTCCCTTGGACCACACGATGATGAAGAAGTGCTGTAGAAGACGGAGAAGCTTTAAAGATTGCAAAGGGGAGTGGATGCTCGATGCCAAAATCGTCGATCGCTACTCTCTGTCTGAGCTTTTTTCTCTCTGTTCTTCGATTTTTCAACTTCTATTCTCCGAGTTTTCCACCTTTTTCCCGACCCTGGACCTCTGTCAACAGAGGTATCTATTTATAGGGTTTTAGTGACAGTAACCATCCAGTCGGCGTAGAAGCCGAATAGTGGAGAGTATGGCACTTTTTACGCGACGGTTATAATAACTGCCACTTACGTATAAATGATCTTTTGAATGAGCGTGTGATGCGTGTCCCATTAAGAGATAATGCGTATAACTGCTATGAAGATCACGACATGCAAGCCACGTAGGTAACTGTCCCTCGCGTAGAAAGAGTTGGCGTAGAAGCCAATAACTGTCACCATGGCGTAGAAGCCAAATAGTTGTCAAACTGGTGTAGAAGCTAGGTAGGCGTAGAAGCCAAGTAGGCGTAGAAGCTAAGTAGTTGTCAAACTGGCATAGAAGCTAGGTAGGCGTAGAAGCCAAGTAGGCATAGAAGCCAGATGCTGCAGGGATAGGCGGCTAGCGTAAAATATAGTTGATCCCTCTCCCTTGACTGAGGTCTTGAGCGTATTCTGGAGCAAATAGTCTTATCACGCGCAAATGCAAATATAGCCTGAGTTGGCGTATTCCGAGGAGATAGCATACGGCGCACTCCTATAGCTGAAAATAGCCAGATCGACGTATTTCAAGGAGATAGCGTACAACGTGCCCCTATAGCTGAAAATAGCCTGATAGCATAGTATGCAGAGGTGATGATGTGGACGTATTAGTCATAATTATGGCTCACCCAGTCTTTGAAAATAGAACCAAATCTCGTGCATTAAATGCAGAGATCTGCCCCCATCACGCGCATTAACTACAGAGACTTGCTCGAGCTCTGTACAAAGAGCAGCTTTTGACGTGGCGGTTCGTTTTGTCTTCTACTGAGCATAAAAACTCACATATGCCTGTATAAAACTAGGCAGCGTATTCCCTTAGACGTGTAAAAGTAGTTTATACCAAGGAAATGTCACTAAACGACAGTCTGGGTCTCTGTACCGAGTCATCATTACAGCCGTCGTCTGGATAGCCGTGCAGTACCCTTTGTTAGGAGTCAGGTTCACTGCATGATCTGACAGGTTCATTCGAGGAATACGAAGAGTTCCTCGTATAATTTCCCGCTTCATTAAAAGCAGAAAAGGCGATGTAACAACCTTTTTATGCCGAAGCAGTCTGACCACACTGTATTACGGGGTTGTTTTGGAGTTTATATTTTATGCTGTACTAGCGATAAAGCTCTGTTTGTACGCCGATGGATCTGAAGTCACGTCTTACGACACACAGCACTAAAATACTGCGTATAACTTTGCAGCATATTTTTTATGCTTCTACAAGACCCCCTTCAAAGTTTTCAAATTCCTCGTAATTCGAAACACTTTGAAGGAAGCATGAAATGGTCAAGTCTGACTCGTTCCTCGAGGCTGATTTCTCGATAGATTTTTAGGATTTTATTGGAATTCAGTGTGTTCTCTTTTGCCTATATAAAGGCTGATGAGTTAACCTGTTCTTCCCATATTTCCTTCATCACACAGAGATGATTGCCGGACTTCGTCTTGCTGACTTGAGGAAGAAGAAGATCATGTTCTTCCAGCATGTAAGGAGCCATAAAAAGAGGCGTCTTCGAGCAAATGTTATCTGCAACGATGGATCATGGAAGGATATCATAGCTTCCTTTGCTCGGGATAATCTACAACTTCATATGGCGAGTCGTCCAGAAGAGAGGAAGGGTCACATTCGACCACACAGCTTGCAAGATGTATTTTCTCCTGTCGTTGGTGGACGAGGGCAGACGAACTAGCCCTGTCTTCCAATATTAAGTTGGGTCTAAAACCTCAACTCAATCTGTCATGGCGTTCGGAGGATGGGCTCTTGAATAATTTAGACAGGCCCAGTTCTGTATCCTCCCGCCATTAATCATTTTCTTGTTCATCGACTGTAGAAGTTGATAAACTGCTGTAGAAGACAACAAAGATCTCCACCAATACAAGAACCTGTCAGAACAGACTCTTGGCATAATCTTTAAATGAAGATGAGAAACCCTTTGTAGACGGAATTTCCCTCATATGTAATCATGAAGATGAAAAACCCTTTGTAGACTGGATTTCCCTCATATGTAATCATGATTAATAAAGTTGTCTTCTTTTGCGTATCTGATAATTTGCCATATTTTTTGCTGTGATGAAGTCTGAATATGTGTAGCTTCGACACGTCTGAATAACTTTACGTCGACTCTGATAAAAAAGAGTGTATGGTCTTATCCCGTCTTTTACGCGTAACTGAGGATGCGTAGAAAAACTGCTTAGCATTTAATTCAAATATCTGAACTGTTATGCTATTTTGAACGAGGAGTTGCGTAGAATTCTGAACTGTCACTTCTCTAATAAGAAGAATTTTTTTGTTCAGACCATCATCTTCAAGAATGATTTCCCGAAAATCCCTTGGTATAGGGCAAGAAATGGCTGTCAAAACTGACCATGCTTGAACTGTAGAGAAAATATTCAGACTAGATTTTGGATGAACTTCCAATCGACTCAAGAAGAAGAGTTATTTTCCATGCTGAACTCGGTATGCTTTGGGTACTTGGAATGTTTTGAGGCCAAGAAGAAGCATCTTCTGCGTGAACCCTTGTAATTGGCCGTCTTGAGAATTGTTCAAATGTACGCATACTCTAGCCTGCATATTTTAAGATATGCGGAAATTCATAGATCCCTAATGTGGATGAGCATAAAATCATAAGTTTGTAGCCTCTCGAGCGTAAAAGCTGCCGAGCATAAGAGCATCCGGGCGTAGAACTGTAGATTTATAGCCTCTGAAAAGAAAAAGCTTCCGAGCATGAAGTCGTAGATTTGTAGCCTCTCGAGCGTAAAAGCTGCTGAGTGTGAAATCATAGGTTTGTAGCTTCTGAGCGTGAAGTCATAGGTCTGTAGCCTCTCGAGCATAAAAGCTACCGAGCGTAAAAGCATCCGGGCGTAAAACCGTAGACTTATAGCCTCTGAGCGTAAAACCGTAGATTTGTAGCCTCTTGAGCGTAAAATCATAGGTTTGTAGCCTCTTGAGCGTAAAAGCTCGTGAGCATAAAAGCATATGGGCGTAAAACCGTAGATTTGTGACTTCTCGAGCGTAAAAGCTCCTTAGCGTAAAATCATGAATCTGTTCTGCACGAACAAACTTTTTTGAATTTGCCGACTGTCCGCCTTCCCTGAGTAATAGGCTGACGTGGTCCTGAATCATAACCGAATATTAAATATTGAATTTGGTTAGGGATTCGAGGAGTCCATCTGAACTCTATATATACCCCAAGGCCTTCAGAGAGAAAACTCTTCACCTGCCTTTTGCAAAAGAAAAATCTTCGTCTCTTTGAGCACTTTCCTTCGTTTCTTCTCCGAGCACTCTAAGTTTTTTAGCAATGGCACCGAAATAATCTTCGACTGTTAAGGGGAAGAAAGTTGCCTCCTCTTCTCGCTCCTCTACTCAAGCATGAGCGACTCTGATCGGACAGAGTGAACCTAGCTCTGAATGCAGTGTCCCGCCGTCAAGCTTTGCACCGGGTGTTATAGGTAAAGCTTTTGGGACGAGAAAAAATGAAGAAAACCCTTCGCACACGTTGTACGTGGATGCGCTAGGTCAAGCTGTGCTGAACGCCTCTTTGAGGAAGATGATGCACGGAGATGTTTTATCTTTTACGCCCACATTCCTAATGTGTCAGCATAAAAACTCTATATTTTCGCAGTCTGGCGTAAAAGCTTTGACTGTCAAAATTTGGCGTATACTACAAATTTTGGGTGTTACGCTCAAAATTCTGGCGTAATAACTCAAGCTTTGGCAGTCTGGCGTAAAACACAGACTGTCATTTTTGTGTATACTGCCAATCTTGGTTTTTACGCCTGGGAATGGTTCCAGCGTAAAAATTTAAGTTTTCACAGTCTTGGCGTAAAAGCACAGACTGTTGATCTTTGGCATAAGCTGCAAGATGTAACGTCTAGTATAGAAACTGACTTATTTTTCTTGCACTTTGTAGTTAACTTACAGATATCTCCGTTGGCTGAGGTGATGGGTTCTGCTGCTGGGATGCTGAACTCAAATTACCTGGAGGATTTGTCTCATGTGACATTTCCTATTTTTGGACCCCAATATCCTGAAGGAAGGGGAATCCTGATCTCGTCTCAAGGAGAGCGAATGCTGTTGAGCATGATCAACGGAGAGCCCCTGACGTATATAGACGGGGCCAAATACATAAAACCAGCTTTCCTCTTCGGAGATATGATTGATAAGCAGTACCAGACGAAGCCCAAGAAGGAAACATGGGTTTTTACTGCTGGGGGCATGGTAATATACCTGCCCAAGATGTTGAGAGATTACCCTATCTCGACATTCTTCCATGCCACGCATCCGAGGAAGATGTCATGGACTTTGACCCCTAATCTTTACGGCCAGCCGGGGAAGATATTTTATCAAAAGGGATCAGACCGAGGGTTATTTGTAAGCCGTCCTTCAGGTCCCGTTATGCCCTTCAGGGGATTATTTTCGGGTATTGTCCCGAGTAAAGATACTGCACTATTCCAGCCAGTCCAATTACCGACTTTCTGCAATGACTTCATGGGGCAGAGAGGAGTCTACCCCAAGGTTAATCCTCGGACCAATGGGTGGCTTACCCCTACCAATCTTCGATAGGTTCGTTTAGTTGCCTGGGCCTTAAAGAACTTTCAGACGGAGCTGGAGAGCATTGGTCTGTATGCGGCTGTGAGCGCTACCAGTGTTGGGTTACCTCTCAACCCTAACCTGTTTTTGGCCTTGATGGAGCGATATATCTCGCTCACTAGGACTTTTGCCACTCCACTGGGGGAGTTGGGATTGGCCCTTCACGAAATGGCAGAGATTTCAAGACTGCCAATGGGGGATACTCCTTATAAAGAGTATGTTCCCACAAACCGGGAGCTAGGGGATACAAACCCTCGGGTAGTGGCAATGTACCAGGAGTTAATGAGCCACTACCTTGCTTGCACCGCCTTCTATAATGAGCCCTCTGATTTGGCTCATACCAACAAATGGGAATCCTACCTCTTCTTTCATCATGCCCGAGATGCTAGGCCAAACAAAGTTGTGGATAGCAGGGATAGGGATTTGAGCCTTCTGAGCGTGCTTAATGCTCAAGTAGTCGACGATCTTATTGAAGACGCAGGGGCTTCAGATCAAGTTCTCGACGAAGGGGTAGGGATTTATCCTGCAGGCACTAAAGCCTACAATTATATGAGGCATTGCCGCAGGCCTCTGTCAAGGGAAGCTCAGCTGGCCGGCTTCCTCTCCCTCTGGCTACGCCGATTGGTAGTACCTGGCATCGCTTCTGCGGATCGCATTCACCGTAACACCTTATGGCCTGCAGTGCGTTTGGTGTTTGGGGTAAGACTGGGCTTTCTCCCTGCCATGGTATGCCGGATTCAAGTTGGCCTGAGGGCCATGACCGATGGGCTGCTCGCTGATGAGACACGGCGTAAAAATTTTCCCTGGATAGAATTACCGTTCCTATATTTGATGGGATGGTTAATTCTCCATAATCCCAGGGTGATATCTCCCGGCTCTGGCAGTAGTTCGGAGAATAATTTCTTGTTGAATTACAAGAATTCCACCTGGAATATGACCACCGTCCTAGACTATCGGCGAGCATTAAATTTTGCTCACAGCTGGAAGCTCTTCTGTATCGTCCCCACTGTACATCTCAATCAACAGGGGAACAGGCTTCAGGACTCAGGTGAAGGAAAGACCATTCTTTCTCCTGAAGCTTTTTATTGGTTGATCTGCATTAGACCTTCCCATTTATTGTACAGAAGTGAAGAACATTGCTTCTTGGAGCCCTACCTGCCTAGTCGATTAGCCAGGCAGTTTGGGTATGACCAATTGCACGTGGGCAATGCCATCACCAGCTTCAAGTCCAGAGGTGGACTTATTGATGGAGCGAGAGGATGGTGGTACTTCATAATGGGCTGTACTGGGCAGCCTTTACTGTGCCCGCGACTTCTCTCTCCATGGAGTTGCGCATCCTCCATTCGTAAGCCCAGTTTTATGTGGCCGTCAATACCTTCTATCGCAATTTTGATATGCATGAAAGTTTTAGGATGCCTTCACATAAGTCTTCCAGAAAAAAGGATGTCCCATCAGTCTCCTCTGTGAAGGTGAAGATGCTGTCGGTACGGATAAATTCTTGTTGACAATACCGAGAGGCGCAATACCTCCGCCTGCAGAGCCTCTGGTTATCCCTGGTAAGCGAAGGGCTCCTGTTCTGAAGGAGTCTTCCCCTCGCAAGAAGAAAAAGTCTGTTAGTGGTCCTGTCAGGATTTTCAGTCATGAGGCTCCTAGGAGTGAGCCTGTTGTTTCCCCGGTCGGGGACGATTCTTTGATCGAAGGTCCTTCGACTATTAGAGAGGGAACCTCCACAGTTTTGGCTGGCAGTACCAAAGATTCTTTGCTCGAGGCTGCTGTCGCTGCTACCGCTTCAGGTAGTGGTACGAGATCGCCTTTGAGGTCGAGCAAAACAAGGTTGCATATACCTTTATCCAGACCAGCAACGGGAGAAACCCCTGCCGCGACTGTAAGTATACCCAGTAATATTCCAGCCGATGAGCCTCGGTTAGATCTTGGTGAAGACCTGGAAGAATATCTGCCAGTGTCAGTTGACACACCCTCTTCTCCAGGTATGACAGCTCGCTTAACATCATTAAGAAATGATTTAGCTGTACTGGCTGCGGACGCGACATATATACCATCAGCCATGGGTAAATATCATTTTTACGCCTCTTTTTAGAAAAATTAACATCATGTTGATATTAACTTTCTCTTATCCTCTTTTTAGGGGAGGACATCTACGGGGAGGGCAGCATCGACGCGACTTTTGGCTTCATTTCAGCTCCTGCTGATGACACGAAGGTGCCCGACTTTGAAGAAGAAACATTTATGGGTGCCGGCTCACCCGATACAGCTCCGATATCTCGAGAGGAGGATGAGCCTGTTATTGCGACTATGCCTCCTTTGAGTATGCCAGCCACTTCGGCCGTTGTCGGTATCTCTACCTTTGTCGCGCCCTCTACTGAAGTGACGACGGTGATGGCACCCACTGCAGTCATTCCTAGAAGGGGATTCGCTGATATTGCAGCCACTCCCAGTACCCAATCTGATTTCGCCATGCTGATTGAGCAGTATACTAGTATCTTCTACACCACTTTGAATACGCTGATATCAATGGTGCTGACAAAGAATCTAGGTTTTGAGGCTCTGAGGAGGTCCTCCCAGTTTGTGATAGCGTCGATCAGAGATTTCAACGACGCTGGGAGAGCTGACACACTGGAGCAGATAGTTAATGGTTTGGAACAACTCATTAACAATTATTTGTAATTATCCCAGGGCAACATTGACGACCTGGTCCAGGCTGAATATGACTCTTTGACTGTGAGGCTTGTTGGGGAGCTGGAAACTCTGAGCAAGTCCATCGAGGCTCAGCAGAAAGAGATGAATGAGGAGCATGCCTCATTGGAGTATGTCATTCCTCAGCTGGCCAAGTGCGAGGCCGAATATGATGAGGAGGTAGCGAGGGTCCGCCAATTGGAAGACGAGCTCGCTAAGGCCAAGGAGAAGGCTCTCTCTTTGTTGACAGCTCGAGATGTGTTGAAGATTCGAAGGGAAACATCTCAGCAGAACCTGGCATGTGTGGGTATCATCCACGCAGATTATGTACGCCATTGGTCTGAAATGTCTGCCTTGAACAATGAGGAGGCAAGGTTGGAGCGGGCTCACGCTACCGTTTTGATCTCCAGGAATGAGAAGATGGCCGCACTGGCGCAGCAGATCCGTGATTTGACTGCTCCTCCCAAATGATATACCTTTTGCTTTTATATGTAATTTTGCTCCTCCGGGAGATAATAAAGAAATTTTATCTGACTTTGGTGGACCTATCATTTTGGAATATAAATGACAGGCTAGGGTGAAAGTGATATCAGAGGTAATATAGACGTGATATACTTTCGGTAAGCTTTTAGCTGGACATATCTATTCAGAGGTTATATGGACATGATATAATATGATCCAACTAAAATTTGTACACAAAACACTATCAGAGGTAATATGGACGTGATAGGTTTTGATGTTCCAAATTAGTTAAACATATATATTCAGAGGTTATATGGACATGATAGAATATGATCCAACTGGTTCTTTGGAAGTAGTATTGTCAGAATAAGATCTTCACTATACTCCGTTGAGCAAAGGAGATTAAGCATAGTACCTCTTCAGGAATTTGCCGTTGATAGGAGCCATTAACAAATCTTCGTTAGGCTTGGCTAATCTATAAGCGCCGTTTGAGAACGTCGTCTCGATCACGTAAGGGCCTTCCCATTTGGGCTAGAATTTACTCTTACTCTTGTGAGTAATGATCATTGGCCTTTTCACAGCTAGAACTAGCTCACCAACTTTGAACACTCTTTCCTTCACTTTCTGATTAAAAGCTTTGGAAATACGTGCTTGGTAGAACGCGATGCGGTGTTGGGCTAGAAGGCGTTTCTCGTCTAATCCTTCTAGTTCTTGAAGCCTTAATAGGTCATTCTTTTCTTGTGTCAACTCATTAGCCATTGCTATTCTGAGTGAAAGAATTTGAACTTCAATGGGGAGAACTGCTTCACTCCCGTAAACCAGTGAGAATGGGGTACAATCCGTCGGTGTTCATACCGTTGTGCGGTATGCCCAGAGACATTCTCCTAGCTTCTCGTTCCAATCTCTTTTGTTCGAAGAAATAAACTTTTTCAAGAGTTTGATGATGGTTTTGTTAAAAGCTTCCGCCAAACCATTAGCAGCAGGATTGTATGCCGTAGAGGCCACATTTTGTATCCGATTTTTATCGCAAAATCGATGAAACGCTTGGCTGATGAACTGAGGCCCATTGTCATGAATTATCCTTAGGGGTATTCCAAAGCGATAAATGACATGATGCTTGATGAAGCTAATCACGTTGGATGTCTTTACCTCAGTAAGAGGGACTGCCTCTGCCCATTTGGAGAAATAATCCGTGATGGCCAATATGAACCGATGACCTCTAGAAGAAGACAGGTGAATAGGACCAATGATATCCATACCCCATGCTTTAAAAGGCCAGGATGCAACCGTAAGATGTAAATGTTCAGAAGGTTTATGTATAAAATCTGCATAAACCTGACAGGCCTTGCATTGTCTTGCATATTTTATTTCATTTATGATCATAGTAGGCCAGTAATAACTCATCCTCCTTATACGATCCTATAGCTTAGGGCCGGGTTGATGTGCTCCGCATACGCCATCGTGAGCTTCACGGATAATCCGTTGTGCCTCATCATCGGAGAGATATCGTAATAGCAATCCGTCATAGGTTCGACGATATAGACATTGTGAAGACGCTTCAAAATAGAAGCGTGATGCTCATCTCTTGATGGATACTGCTTCTTTAGGATCCTCTGGCAAGATTCCGTATGCCACGAAATCTATAAAGGGACTTCTCCAGTCTCTCCTGGAAGGATCTGTGTTCACCACGTAGCTGCGTTCTATGTGAAAGTTATTTTTCACACAGAATAAATCTCTGTTAAGAAGGATCACAGAATTCTGCCTTCTTATAGGAGTAGCTAAATCTGCAGCTAGACTGGCTAGGGTATCAGCTTCCAGATTCTGAGATCGAGGCACATGCTCTAGGAAGAACCCATTGAAAGATATGGCTATCTCGATCGTTGCTTGGTGATAAGGGATGAGGTCTGGATTCTGGACTTCATATATTCCTCTGACTTGATTGACGATCAGCAGAGAATCACCAAATGCTTCCAGGTATTCGATATCCAATTCTTTAGCGACTTGGAGCCCGATGAGTAGGGCATTAAACTCTGCCACATTATTAGAGCAGGGCTCGCTAAGAGAATATGCTCGATAGATGACGAGTTTATCAGGAGTGACCAGGATAATTCCTACTCCTGAAATCACGTTCCCCTGGGACCAGTCCTGGAGGCACCATCAAAGAATAGCTGCCATGTATCACTTTCCATCGCAAAGTTATATTCTACAACTTCGTCGGGAATGTCCTCGTATAATCTGGAGATTTTTGGTATCGAATGAGCAGCTAGGAAATCAGCCAATGCTTGGCCTTTGATGGACTTCTGAGGGACGTACACCATATCATACGGTGTTAATAACATCGCCCAAGTCGCGAGTAGGGAATTAAGAACGCTTGGCTTGTTCATCAATACCTGAAGAGGATTGATCCTGGAGATGATATGAATAGTCTGGCCTGTGACGTAATGTCGCACTTTCTGAATAGCGAACATTAGGGCCAAACACTCTTTTTCCACTGGATTGTACCGGTGTTTAGCTCCGACCATCATCCTGCTTAAATAGTAGATAGCATATTCATGACCCTCATCGTTCTTCTGTGCAAGGAGAGCTCCCAAAGAATGATCCATTGCTCGAACATACAGCAAAAATGGTCTTCCTATGACGGGAGGCACCAGAACTGGAGGATTAGTGAGGTAGCATTTGATATCATTAAACGCTTGCTGACAGGCTTCGTCCCATACGAAGGATACACCTTTCTTTATGAGATGAGAAAAAGGCTGACATCTTCCCGAGAGGTTGGATATGAATCTTCGGATATAAGCCAAACGACCTTGAAATCCCCTGAGTTCTCTCAGATTGCGGGGTGGTCGCATTTCTAAGATGGCCTTGACTTTATCAGGGTCCACTTGAATGCCTTTAGCGGTAATGACAAATCCCAGGAATTTGCCACTGGATACACCAAGAAAGGTCTTTGTAGGATTCATTTTGAGTTGATGTTGGCGCATCAACTCGAACACTGTCTTCAAGTCTTGGATGTGATTATCCTTGATGTGACTTTTGACAGCTATATCGTCTACATAACATTCCACTATTTTACATAAGTGCTCGTGGAATATGTTACTCATAGCTCGTTGGTATGTAGCCCCGGCATTCTTTAGTCCGAAGGGCATGACCGTATAGCAATATACCTCCAATGGTGTCCAGAAAGCAGTATGCTTCTCGTCTTCAGGATGCATCTTGATTTGGTTGTATCCTGAAAATCCGTCCATGAAAGACATGCGTTCAAAGCCGCACGTATTATCGATAATGACATCTGTAAAGGGAAGAGAAAACTCATCCTTAGGGCAGGCTGTATTCAGATCTCGGTAATCGATGCAAACACGTACTTTCCCACTTTTCTTCATGACTGGGACAACATTGGCGACCCAGTCGGGATGTTGTTCTTCCCGGATGAAGCCGCGGGCTATCAACTTCTTGATTTCAGCTTCAATGGCGTCCATCATATCCGGACGAAACCAGCATTGGTGCTGCTTCACAGGCTTCGAATTGGGCAATATATTGAGCTTATGAGTAGCCACTTTTGGATCAAGACCTGACATATCCTCATAATTCCATGCAAAGACGTCGATATATTCTTTTATCAGCTGGATTATTTCCTCCCTTTCTTCTTCGGAAAGATTGTTACTGATAAATATCGGCTTTGATAAAATCTTATCTCCAACATCAATCTGGATAACTTTATCTTCAGTGGGGGGTTCTCTCTGCTCGAACCTGAGTTCCCACTATGTATCCATTTACTAAGCCCAAGAGTCATTCTCAAACGGTTCAGATTCTTGTTTGTTTACTTCGAAAGAATCTGTCAATACCGTACTTACTGATAATGCTCGTTCAAGATCATCATATGAGCCGGAGGACGATGAGCTATCTTGAGAAGAGGAAAAGATATCCTCATTTGACTCAGACGTTGCAAGGGAGGTGGCATATCCTAACCTAAAATGAGTTTATTGACAGTAGGGATAGCCGTGCAACGGCATTCGCCTGCCTTTCCCATATTTGAGGCCTGGTTCCAGTTTTAAGTCATAACCCATACTTTGCATAATCTTCAAAGATTGCGGGCTGTATCTATGAACCTGCATTTTACCAACATCGTCATCGAAAGAATCTTCTTGTATAATTTGTTGATTGCCCATGCGACCGAAGACTATTGGATGCTGACTGCTGCGAGTAGGCGGGACGATAAAGATAGAATCCTCATGTAGCCTATATATCGTGATGACATTAGATGGTGACGCTACTTCCCACATATACGGATGATAGGAGTCCATAGCTTCCAAGAATTTTTGTGCTATGGGTTCTATATCGTTATGGGGAGATGATTCCTGATTTGGAATTTGAGCGTCAATGTACTGGAAAAGAGGATCTTTATTATCATCAGAAACCACGTTCCTGGTTATATTTACAACAATCAGCTGCTTGTTGCGTCGAAGGTTGATGACCAAAGGTGGAGGCTTCTGGTTCAAAGTGATCACTAAAGGATCACCTCCTTTTCCTGACCTGGTTTTGTTCAGGTAGATAGCCATGGGTTCCATGACTTTCGGACGAGTAGTTCGCCCTTTCACCTTGATTGATAGGGGTTGCTCGGCAGAGGGTTCTTCTGGTTCCCGGCGGGATTCCTCCTCTGTCTTTCCTGACACCTCTTTCATGTAGTCTTGAGTGTACAACATAGCATCGGAGTAGTAGGATTCTACTCCTTTAAACGGGTTAAGGTCAGCAAACTCCGTTTGTACTATTCCGTGGGCATCTACATATTTAAAGTATTGATGTAGAGTCGAAGGAATGATGTTGTGGTCGTGGATCCATGGTCTGCCTAGCAGAATGTTGTAGGACACCTCTGAATCAATGACATAGCAAGTAGCCACTGATCTGAGATCGCCAATCTGGATCCTCAGACGAATCTTCCCCAACGGCTTACTTTTCCTGGCGTTGAAGCCCACGATTGTAGTAGTGGTGTAAGCCAATTCGCTGGTAGGAATCCTCAGTGGTCTGAGCAGACTATGAGGAATGATAATGATCGATGATCCCAGATCTATATGAATCCGGTCAACCTCCATGGAACCGACGTATCCGGTGTAATAGAGGGGTCTGTCATGCTTGTTGTGTTTCAATAGCATGTCATCTTGGGTGAAAGTGATATTCGGGACCACCTCTATCACACTATGGCATTAAGGACATGCCATAGGTTCTTCATCAGGGGACTTGAGCTGGGTCAAGTATGCATCCGCCTGCATTAATATTTCACTCAGGGCTTGACGAGTGTCTTTGGAGAGCCTGAGTAATTCAAAAATGGATAATCTGGCTGGTGTATGAGCCAACTGGGCAAGGATGTCGAAGTTATATGGCTTTTCCAAACCTTTGTTCTGAATATTCTTCAAAGGTTGATCAAAGCACAATTCTTTTTGCTTGCCCTTGTCTGCCGAAGTTGGTCTGGAAGGACCGGCCTCTGGTATGACAGGTACCGATTCTGAAGGCTTGGCAGCTGGAGTGTCTGTGTTGCATCTTTCTGATTTCCGCCATAGTCCTTGAGGTAGGCTTTCCTTGAACGGGTTCCAGTAGCCAAAACCTCTTCTTCTGATGTCAAGGATACTGCAACCATATGACATGGTTTACATTTCGAGTTCTTCTTAGACTTAGCCTTAGCAGCTTGAGTCTCTTCGTCGATCTCTGACACCAGATCTGGATGAACCCACATAATCTCGTCCCGCTGGGTAGTTAGGGGTACCAGGTCATGATTTTGACCACTGGTTGGAGGAAGATTAACGATGTTCATCGTTGTCCAGGAAATAGGTACAACACCATCCAAAACTTCTTGAGGAGGCAGATTGCCAAATTGAAGAGAGATCATGTTGGCTCTGACCGTCTTCTCGCTGTTGCGCAGAGTGATGGCCTTAGCATCGATCAACTCCTGGATTTCCTTTTTAGTATATAACATGCCTTGGTGGGGTGATGTATATACCTATGGAAAATACAGTACTTGGGGTTATTGGTACTGCCGACTTTATTAGGCCGTTTTATCTCAGGAAGGGTAATCTTGCCGCTTTTGACTAGACACTCGAATATGCTCGGAATATCATCGTCGTCAAAAGAGTACACTTCAATGGGCCTGGAAGTTCCAGGTTTCGTCTGTGTGGTTGCCACAGTCTTTTGCCTGGACGTATTGATCGCCAGAGCTTATTTTCCTTTGGAACCACGGGAATGGTCGCTATTGGAGGATGATCTTTTACCTCTATCAGAGGCAGATATCATAATTACATTATCATGCGCCTTCCGACTGTTGTCTTCAGCGGCTACCGCTGAGATGATGAAAGAGGGCCAATCATGGAACTGATATGGTCCTGTGAATACCGAGATCACTGGAAGAAGATTCTTCCTGTAAATATCCACCAATGCTGAGTCTGGAACTCCGGGAGGCATTTGCAAAGTGGCTTGACGAAAATGTTCGATGGAAGTGCGAACGTTCTCTTTTTCCTTCTGCTTCACTTCGATGAGAGAGGACATAGACATGTCCATCCCTCCTTCGTAGAATCGCACGAAGAACAAAGTCTTAAAATCTTCAAAGGAAGTAATGCAGTTGTCCGCAAGAGTACGGTACCACTGATAAGCCACTCCCGAGAGACAGCCTTTGAATACTCGAGTAAGAAGGGCGTTATTCCCTTATAAAAACACCATCATCATACTGAAGTAGTTCATGTACTGACTCGGTGATGTCTTTTCCTCAAACAAAGCCATAGTCTGTGGTTTGTATTTAGGAGGGAAAGGGACCTCATCCCAGATAGCTGGGTAAGGCTGGTTGATTCCCAACTTCTTAAGCTGATCTTTGTGCTTTAAGGCATCAAATTGGGCTTTCAATTCCCGCACTGCCTGCATCGGATCTTCAGCCGATAGAGGGACCGCAGAATGGTGAGAGATCGGTTGTATTACAACTCCAACATGAGGCAATACATTCTCCAAGTTAGGAACTGGGGGAGCTGCTGACTCTTGATCTAGAGTAGGCTCCTGGTTCGCGTTGGATGGTGGTAAGTCCACCCCCACACGTATCTTAGTCGGAGGAACTGATGCTTGAGCTATAGCAGCTGTGTGTTGAGTCAGCATCATCTGGTGCATATTCTCCATCATGGATTGTATCTCTTTCAGAGATGTCTCCAACACAGCAATGCGTTGCTCAGTGCTTCCTGATAGGGAAGCCTCTTCACTTTCATCTCCAATGGCATAGACTCCCATTTTCCTGGATGTCATTGGAGGGTTAGTATAGGTCTCCGTAGAAATTGACTCTATACTTTTAGCGTCTGATTCGGGAAACTGGCGACCCCCAGTGTCGGAATCAGAAGAATACGAAGCCGGTTGTCGTGACCTCGAGCGAGTGTTTCGGAATACCCCAACTTCAATGTTCTCAAGGAGTTTGTTGAATCTCCTTTGGCTTGGAGTTCTAGAGGGATGACATCTTGAATTCGACCTTCCTCTAGGAATATGTGAAGCCATGTTCACTGATGCATGTGTAGGCTCTTTTTCCTGGAAAGACAAAGAGTAGTTCAACCGGTCAAAAACCGATTGTTTTGCTTCAGAACAGCAATAATTAACTACAATCATATGACTATTATAATAGTGCTCCCTAGGAGGCGTAATAGACAGGCTGGAAGATCCCTTATCCTTGCGCTTCTGGATCAGATATTCACGCAAGTCAGGAGGATTAACAGAAGAAGAAGAAGAAGGCTTGTTTCTCCTATTTACGTTAGTCGGCATGCGGATATTGGGAACCATAACTTTTCTCCTGCCACCCGTATACAGCAATTCAGCCATCTGAGTAGCAGATGATCCCTAAGGAGTGTGTATTTCTGCGAACTGGGCCTTCTTTACGCCAAGGGGCTTGACCTGGCGTAATTTGGAACTCTGCTCAGGTTGGCATAAAACTGAGGAAGTCCTCAATCGGCCATCAGCTTCTCGCATAATCTGGAGAGCGGGCAAATTCTTCTCTTGCTGGCGTAAAGGCCGAGAAGTTGAGAATTTTGCCACTTGTTTTCCCTTGCGTAGGTTGCAGGGACCATATGCTGTTCCACGGAGGGCAGATGCATTTTTACGCGCGGAGAGCGTTTGGAATTTCTGATTTGGCGCTGAGGCATTATCAGAAATTTTGTCTGCCATGTCACAGACGGGAGACTGAATTTTATGCGCAGAGCGCGGAGTAGACTTCTGGACTAGCATTGAGTGTCATGCCTCAGTCCCACAATACACGGGACCAGGCCATGTGGCATTGGCCAGCTAACACGACTCCGAAGGATATCCCAATTTAATGGATCCTAACGAAGCGTGCTACGCTGTCCTAAAATACTAACAAGTCTAATATGCTAATATATAGCAGGCAATGTCTAATCTCATCCACAGAATACAATATCATAAAGACTGAAATAAATGCCGGTAAATAAAATACAAGAGTCTGAATATCCATAATACATCTGAAATAGTCTGAATGGGGACAAACCCACTGAAATACAGAAATAGAAATAAAGTGTAGAAAGAAGTAAGATAACTAGACTAGAGTATCAACTAGCTAGATATGAAAACTCTAGTCCGATGCAGCTGCGTACTCAAATCACGAGAACTCCCCTGGAAATGCCTCGTAGTCCTCAATCAAGAATCCTGTAGCTACTCATGCTCCGTAGATGGTCGGGTACAAGTGCTCGTCCGGATCTGGAAGAGAACCAGGTCCTCAGAGGGACGTAACAAGATACAGAAATGCATGCCATAAAGTATATACTGTGTAAACTTAAGGGTAATCTAACCAGCTAAGTAAAATGCACTTTGAAGACAACCCTGGTACGTATGGGTAGGTGAAAGGTATAAAGCATGGCGTCGAGCCAGAGGCTAAGTACCTGGCATTAGCTGTAAACTGAACGCCAGGAGTATATATACTGACTACATCACCGATCATGATAGCGCGCAGCTAATAACCTCTGTCGGATGTATCGACAACCATATATGCCCATAACCGGGAACCTGAGCCCATAACCGGGTAACACATGGCCCATAACCGGGTAACACTGAGGCTCACGGCCCCGCAGTTTACTCTGAAACTACGACGGCCAAATGTCTGTCCCATACACCTACTAATTGTCTTCCCCGCCCAATATCAATGTACAAGTCACGAATGCGACATGGACACCTCATACTATGATGCAAGTCGCTACAGAAATAAACAACTAAGATAAATACCGTCACACGTGCTGCTCATGCTGATGGCCAGTCGATCATGAAGCACGCGTCCCTACATGAACTCACTATGTGACGTGTTTAAGATACGTGTCAAGGCATGGGAAGTCATATTGATAACTCCTCAACTTTAGGTGGGTCCACTAGACACTAGGTCAGACACAAGTCCTAACGTCAACGCCTTCGTTGACTGCACCCGAGTCTTCTCGGACGCGCACAGTTAATATTAAAACAATAAGATGTGCAACTAGATAAACATCTGAATTTAAACAGTATCAACAAGGCAAGGTATACTTGTCTGTGTCGGGTAGCTGCGAAAGCCAATGTCCTGCTCCTGAAGCCTCGACTGTACGGTCCAGTAATCCTATATATAATATAATAATATCAACATCAGACACTTACAATAGTATGACTAAGACATACTACTTGAAGCAATACACTGACGCAGATCTTGACTGTACATCTAGTGGGACCATGTAGGACATATATTTATATATATCACATATATGTACACTAATACATATTTAAATATACTAAAATAATATGTATGTTTAATAGTACATTTAAAATAGCATCTTTATATTTTACTTAATAACACACCAATACATATGTATATATACACATATTAATTTATACAATTACATATATATGTATATAATAGATAAATACATAATACCATATATCTATAATTCAATAAATAGACATATATTTACATATATTTAGATAAAATTTATGTACATAAATACCCATATACAACATATATATAGTTAAATACATATATATTTATATGTATATACACACAATGTATAATGTACTTATATATAATATATACTAATATATACTATATTTAATACATACAAGTATATATATATTTATGTATATTCATATATTTATTTAATACCTACTATACACACTACAAATATACTAAGTACATAAAGTATATATATTTATATATATATATATATATATATATATATATATATATATATATATATATATATATATATATATATATATACAGCATATAATAATTATATAACATATCAATACAAAAATGTATTTCTAAAATATATACATACATTTATATATATATATATATATATATATATATATATATATATATATATATATATATATATATATACACATATTAGTCATTTAAATAATATAAGTAATTAATACAATATACAGTATATACTATGCATATACATATATTTATTAGTATATATAAAGTATACAAAAATACAGTGTGTATACATAAAATAATATATTTATACAAATATATATATATATATATATATATATATATATATATATATATATATATATATATATATATATATATATATATATATACATACTTATATATACATATATATACATAATAGGTATTTAAATAATATAAGTATTTAATACAATATACAGTATATACTATGCGTATACATATATTTATTAGTATATATAAAGTATACAAAAATAAAGCATATATATATATAGAATACTGTTTATACAGAGGTATATATATAATATACAGAATACGTATTTAAATACTAAGTAGAATACAGGACATATATATATATATAGGTATATACACTATGCAAACCTAAATATACTACGTATTTACATTATAATCGTATAGGTATACGTACAGGAGTGTAGGAGGGGTCGAGGGGGATCCGCCGGACCGGTCGTCGACGGCGTGGGTGGCCGGGCGGAGCTCCGGCGGCGCTCGGGGAGGGTCGGCAACAGCAGCAGTAGCTTGTGGTCGTCTGTGCTGCGGGGGCAGGGGCGGACAATTGAGGCGTCGACCGGGGCTGAGACTCTGCGGGGACGAAGGTGGTTGACTGGGGAGGAGGTCGGTGGAGTTGGGCGACCGGGCGTGCAGCGACGGCGAGTCGGGGGGTCTTCGGGTGGTCGGCTCGAGCTCGGGGAGGGGTGAGCTTGGGTCGAGGATGGAGGTTCTGGCGGTGGCTGTAGGCGTCGAGGTGGCGGGTGGCGGTGGCTGGAGGTAGGAGAAGGATCGCCGGAGGGGGTAGGGTCGTCGCGGAGGTGGCCGGAGGCGGGGGCTGGCCGGGAGAGGGCGGCGGGAAGCTCGGGTAGGGGTAGTGGCTGGTTTGTGTATTTAGAAAATAGGATTTTAGCTTGTTATTTCTAGGGTTGTGTGCCCTTAAGGTGAGGTGACATGTAGTATATGTAGATAAAAGAGTTGGGGGGGCTGCCTTGGGATTAGGGCCGGCTGGGTTGTATTTTTGGGGAGTTGGGGAGGCTTCATCATAATGAGGGGAGGGCTAGGATTGAGGGGTTCAAAATGTAGGGTGATGATATGTCCCCAAAAAGTAATGTAGGTACATAAAAATAGGGGAAAAACTATGATAGACCGGTCAAGGGAAGGGGGTCTCATTCTTCATAGGGTTGGACCAATGAGAGGGGGGCACCTCAGTGCAAATTTGCATAAAAGCCCCTGAATAATTAGGAAATTGCACAAAAGCTGAAATTGAGGATTTGATGTGACAAAACACCATGTTTGGTATTTTGTATTTAACTAGAATGGTGTATGGTATTTTGTATGAGGCTTGTGGGTGTGTGTGTGGGTTTGGGTTAGAGTTGGGTCTAATTTGAGTGAGGTTGGGTCACTACATTAATTTAATTAAAATTTATGCGCTAGGTGTTATTTAATTAATTAAAAATAACCGAGGGGTCAAAATCGGTGGCTTAAGCATCATAGGCGTGGTAGGCTTAGAGTATAATAATGTCATGATCGGGGTTGGTCAAAACGGGTTGAGGTTGGGTCTCAATCTCGATTGGAACGGACAACGAACGTAAATATGCAATTAATTGAATTTACATACGGACGTTTGTAACGACTTTTGTGCGACTAAAATCAGGTACAAAAATCAGTATATGGGGGTTACACAAAGGTCATTATGGTAGGTTGGCATGTCTAGGCAAAGTGTATGAAATTTTTTTTAGGGTAACAGCTAGTGTAGTGTCCTAAATATCGGGACAACGGTAAGGTGTCCTAAGTAATAAAAGCATTGCACAAATAATAAAACTCTGTATAATAAATTCTAATTAGGACCAAAATAACCCTAATAATGCTATCTAAGTTAATTAAAATAAATTTTTGGTCGAGGGGGTTTACAATCTACCCGACTTATAAAATTTCGTCCTCGAAATTAAAATAACACATAATAAGCTATAAATCTTCAAGCAATGCTACAGACATACCTAGGGCTGGTGGGGCTGGCGTTTGCACTATCTGCCGAGCTCTATCGCTATACTGGGAATACTCCTGAGCTTGATGTTGGGTTGATTCGCACCTCAAGCATAGTCCTAATCTCCTTCTGCAATCTTTCTGGACATGTCCCTTCTTCCTGTAAAAGTGACACGTCGGTAGCTCCCTCTGCAGATATGGCACAATCTTCTGTTGTGTCTGCACTCCTGCTCCGGGCTAAGCTCAGGCCGTTGCAGTCGTGCTAGAATGTCTCGATCCTCTGCTAATAGCCTCCTGGATCCTGACCTCTGACAGAACTTCCTCGTATGAGATCCTCGCCTGAGTAGTAGTGTACCTTTGCAGCTCGAAGGTAAGGCCGTGATAGAATCTCCTGGCTTTCTCCAGGTCGTTGGGTATCAGGGCGGCACCAAATCGGCTGAGCCTACTAAACTCCGCGTCGTAGGCGTCTACGGACAGATTCCCTTGCTCCAGGTGCAAGAATTGGGACTATAGGGCATTCCTGACCGTAGTCGAGAAATACTTCACATTGAAGTACTCTAGAAACTGGTCCCACATCTGCGTCTTGCCTACGCTGCGCTCTATGGAGTCCCACCAGTAATGGGCATTGCCTTTCAGCTGGGCCCTCGCTGCGGTCATCCAGAGGTCTGGGTGTAACTGCGAAGCCTCTAGTAGCATCTCTGTGTTGGCAACCCAATCGGAGATCTCTTCCGCGGTCTCGCTGCCCAAAAAAGTGTCTGGGCCCATCTGGCGAAACCATCGTACCGTACCAACTGCCTGAGCTGGTGGAGGTGCTGGTACGGGTACTGGGGCAGGTGTCCTCTCCATTACTGCCATCAAACTCTGTCTCAACGTCTCAGTTTGATGCCATTGAGCCTGCATCATAGTCTGGAAGAGTTGGAACATCTACGACTGTTCCTCTGGATGTGGCATCTATGGTGGAAAGAACGGAGGTGGTGGCAATGGGGCCTCTGGTTGCGTCGTAGGAGTCTCCTCAGACGTCGGTCTCTCAGACTGAGGCAACGGCGTAGCTCTGGACGTCTGGCCCTCGAAGTGCTGCGGGACTGTCTGAGAAGTCTGGCCTTCTGGCTGCTGCGTTCCGTCGTCGGGTGAGGTCTGGTACCAGGGTATCATCGGGGCCTGGGGAATCACCGATGCCTGTGGTGGAGGCTGCTCTCCGGGTGGTCCAGGGGGTGTATCCTCCCTTGGTGGGGTGGTGGATGGCATAATAGCGCCGTATGCTTCGCGTCTGCTGCACAAGTTTATCTTGCTGTAAGAAATATAACTTCGTTAAAAGAGTACGGAATAACAAGCAGGATGCAGATATTTAATCAAATGCGAATGAGGTTCAAAGGCGGAAAGTGGACGAGATCTATTAATTTCTATCCTATTGTAGGCTCGCTGGGCATGTTACCATACCACAAGCGATAAACATAACCTGTATGGGCCGCCACTAAAACCATGTCACACCCCAGTCCCACAATACACGGGACCAGGCCACGTGGCATTGGCCAGCTGACACGACTCCGAAGGATATCCTAATTTAATGGATCCTAACGAAGTGTGCTACGCTGTCCTAAAATACTAACAAGTCTAATATGCTAATATATAGTAGGCAATGTCTAATCTCATCCATAGAATATAATATCATAAAGACTGAAATAAATGCCGATAAATAAAATACAAGAGTCTGAATATCCATAATACATCGAAAATAGTCTGAATGTGGACAAACCCACTGAAATACAGAAATAAAAATAAAGTGCAGAAAGAAGTAAGATAACTAGACTAGAGTATCAACTAGCTAGATATAAAAACTCTAGTCTGATGCAGCTGCGGACTCAAATCACGGGAACTCCCCTGGAAATGCCTCGTAGTCCTCAATCAGGAATCCTGTAGCTACTCCTGCTCCATAAATGGTAGGGTACAAGTGCTCGTCCAGATCTGGAAGAGAACCAGGTCCTCAGAGAGACGTAACAAGATACAGAAATGCATGCCATAAAGTATATACTGTGTAAACTCAAGGGTAATCTAACCAGCTAAGTGAAATGCACTTTGAAGACAACTCTGGTACGTATGGGTAGATAAAAGGTATAAAGCATGGCGTCGAGCCAGAGGCTAAGTACCTGGCATTAGCTGTAAACTGAACGCCAGAAGTATATATGCTGACTACATCATCGATCATGATAGCGCGCAGCTAATAACCTCTGTCGGATGTATCGACAACCATATATGCCCATAACCGGGAACCTGAGCCCATAACCGGGTAACACATGGCCCATAACCGGGTAACACTGAGGCTCACGGCCCCGCAGTTTACTCTGAAACAACGGCGGCCAAATGTCTGTCCCATACGCCTACTAATTGTCTTCCCCGCCCAATGTCAATGTACAAGTCATGAATGCGACGTGGACACCTCATACTATGATGCAAGTCGCTTAAACAACTAAGCTAAATGCCATCACACGTGCTGCTCATGCTGATGGCCAGTCGATCATGAAGCACGCATCCCTACATGAACTCACTCTGTGACGTGTTTAAGATACGTGTCAAGGCCTAGGAAGTCATATTGATAACTCCTCAACTTTAGGTAGGTCCACTAGATACTAGGTCAGACACAAGTCCTAACGTCAACACCTTCGTTGACTGCACCCGAGTCTTCTCGGACGCGCACAGTTAATATTAAAACAATAAGATATGCAACTAGATAAACATCTGAATTTAAACAGTATCAACAAGGCAAGGTATACTTGCCTGTGTCGGATAGCTGCGAAAGCCAATGTCCTACTCCTGAAGCCTCGACTGTACGGTCCAGCAATCCTATATATAATATAATAATATCAACATCAGACACTTACAATAGTATGACTAAGACATACTACTTGTAGCAATACACTGACGCAGATCTTGACTGTACATCTAGTGGGACCATGTAGGACATATATTTATATATATCACATATATGTACACTAATACATATTTAAATATACTAAAATAATATGTATGTTTAATAGTACATTTAAAATAGCATCTTTATATTTTACTTAATAACACACCAATACATATGTATATATACACATATTAATTTATACAATTACATATATATGTATATAATAGATAAATACATAATACCATATATCTATAATTCAATAAATAGACATATATTTACATATATTTAGATAAAATTTATGTACATAAATACCCATATACAACATATATATATAGTTAAATACATATATATTTATATGTATATACACACAATGTATAATGTACTTATATATAATATATACTAATATATACTATATTTAATACATACAAGTATATATATATTTATGTATATTCATATATTTATTTAATACCTACTATACACACTACAAATATACTAAGTACATAAAGTATATATATATATATATATATATATATATATATATATATATATATATATATATATATATATATATATATATATATATATATATATATATATATATATATATATATATATATATATATATATATATATATATATATATATATATATATACAGCATATAATAATTATATAACATATCAATACAAAAATGTATTTCTAAAATATATACATACATTTATATATATATATATATATATATATATATATATATATATATATATATATATATATATATATATATATATATATATATATATATATATATATATACATATTAGTCATTTAAATAATATAAGTAATTAATACAATATACAGTATATACTATGCTTATACATATATTTATTAGTATATATAAAGTATACAAAAATACAGTGTGTATACACAAAATAATATATTTATACAGAAATATATATATATATACATACTTATATATACATATATATACATAATAGGTATTTAAATAATATAAGTATTTAATACAATATACAGTATATACTATGCATATACATATATTTATTAGTATATATAAAGTATACAAAAATACAGCATATATATATATAGAATACTGTTTATACAGAGGTATATATATAATATACAGAATACGTATTTAAATACTAAGTAGAATACAGGACATATATATATATATATATATATATATATATATATATATATATATATATATATATATATATATAGGTATATACACTATGCAAACCCAAATATACTACGTATTTACATTATAATCGTATAGGTATACATACAGGAGTGTAGGAGGGGTCGAGGGGGATCCACCGGACCGGTCGTCGACGGCGTGGGTGGCCGGAAGGAGCTCCGACGACGCTCGGGGAGGGTCAGCAACAGCAGCAGTAGCTTGTGGTCGTCTGTGCTGTAGGGGCGAGGGCGGCCAGCTGAGGCGTCGACCGGGGCTGAGACTCGGCGGGGACGGAGGTGGTTGACTGGGGAGGAGGTCGGTGGAGTTGGGCGGCCGGGCGTGCAGCGGCGGCGAGTCGGGGGGTCTTCGGGTGGTCGGCTCGAGCTCGGGGAGGGGTGAGCTCAGGTCGAGGATGGAGGTTCTGGCGGTGGCTGTAGGCGTCGAGGTGGCGGGTGGTGGTGGCTGGAGGTCGGGGAAGGATCGCCGGAGGGGGTAGGGTCATCCTGAGGGTGGCCTGAGGCGGGGGCTGGCCGGGAGAGGGCGGCGGGAAGCTCGGGTAGGGGTAGTGGCTGGTTTGTGTGTATTTAGAAAATAGGGTTTTAGCTTGTTATTTCTAGGGTTGTGTGCCCTTAAGGTGAGGTGACATATAGTATATATAGGTGAGAGAGTGGGGGGGCTACCTTGGGATTAGGGCCGGCTGTGTTGTATTTTTGGGGAGTTGGGGAGGCTTCATCATGATGAGGGGAGGACTAGGATTGGGGGGTTCAAAATATAGGGTGGAGATATGTCCCCAAAAAGTAATGTAGGTACATAAAATGGGGGGAAACTATGATTGACCGGTCAAGGTAAGGGGGTCTCATTCTTCATGGGGTTGGACGAATGAGAGGGGGGCACCTCACTGCAAATTTGCATAAAAGCCCCTGAACAAATATGAAATTGCGCAAAAGCTAAAATTGAGGATTTGATGTGACAAAATACCATGTTTGGTATTTTGTATTTGACTAGAATGGTGTATGATATTTTGTATGATGCTTGTGGGTGTGTGTGTGGGTTTGGGTTAGAGTTGGGTCTAATTTGAGTGAGGTTGGATCACTACATTAATTTAATTAAAATTAATGCGCTAGGTGTTATTTAATTAATTAAAAATAACCGGGGGACCAAAATTGGGTGGCTCAAGCGTCATAGGCGTGGTAGGCTTAGAGTATAATAATGTCATGATCGGGGTTGGTCAAAACGGGTTGAGGTTGGGTCTCAATCTCGATTGGAACAGACAACGAACATAAATATGCAATTAATTGAATTTACGTACAGACGTTTGTAACAACTTTTGTGCGACTAAAATCAGTCACAAAAATCAGTATCTGGGGGTTGCACAAAGGTCATTATGGTAGGTTGGCATGTCTAGGCAAAGTGTATGGAATTTGTTTCAGGGTAACAGCTATTGTAGTGTCCTAAATATCGGGACAACGGTAAGATGTCCTAAGTAATAAAAGCATTGCACAAATAATAAAACTCTGTATAATAAATTCTAATTAGGACCAAAATAACCCTAATCATGCTATCTAAGTTAATTAAAATAAATTTTTGGTCGAGGGGATTTACACTGAGGCATCGCCAGAAGTTTTGTTTGCCACGTCACGGACGGGAGACAGAGTTTTACGCGCGGAGCACGGAGGTTACGAAGCTATAACCTTGTTGGTCGGAGAAACCAGAGAGTCGGCAGGAATGGTAGGGGATGTCCGGGGCATCCAGACCTTACGTAATTTCCTATTGTCTTGGACAGAGAGAGAGTGAGAGCTACCCCCTGCTTGAAGCATATCTTCATAGGCGGATTGGTCGAACTGGACGACCAAGGTCTTCTTCATTGATCCTACTGATACTTTATCGTGTTGAGCAATTACTTTCTCGTCAGATGAGAAAGACGTCCCCAGCAGAGTCGCTATCTTGTGTTTGATAATAAACGAAAGAAATAAAATAATGTTTATACGAAACCCTCTCTTTGGTTTACAAACAAGAAGTACAATTAATCCTATACGAGGATGTCAAGTACAAATTTTAATCTGGGTAAATATTGTTATAGGAGTCTGATCTGCGGTTGATCACTTTGTCCCTTGGACCACACGATGATGAAGAAGTGTTGTAGAAGACGGAGAAGCTTCAAAGATTGTAAAGGGGAGTGGATGCTCGATGCCAAAATCGTCGATCGCTACTCTCTGTCTGAGCTCTTTTCTCTCTGTTCTTCGATTTTTTGACTTCTATTCTCCGAGTTTTCCACCTTTTTCCCGACCCTGGACCTCTGTCAACAGAGGTCTCTATTTATAGGCTTTTAGTGACAGTAACCATCCAGTCGACGTAGAAGCCGGATAGTGGAGAGTATGGCACTTTTTATGCGGCGGTTATAATAACTGCCACCCACGTATAAATGATCTTCTGAATGAGCGTGTGACGCGTGTCCCATTAAGAGATAATGCGTATAACTGCTATGAAGATCACGGCATACAAACCATGTAGGTAACTGCCCCTCGCGTAGAAAAGGTTGGCGTAGAAGCCAATAATTGTCACCATGGCGTAGAAGCCAAATAGTTGTCAAACTGGCGTAGAATCTAGGTAGGCGTAGAAGCCAAGTAGGCGTAGAAGCCAAGTAATTGTCAAACTGGCGTAGAAGCCAGGTAGGCGTAGAAGCCAAGTAGGCGTAGAAGCCAGATGCTGCAGGGATAAACGGCTAGCGTAAAAGATAGCTGATCCCTCTTCCTTGACTGAGGTCTTGAGCGTATTCTGGAGCAAATAGTCTTATCACGCACAAATGCAAATATAGCCTGAGTTGGCGTATTCCGAGGAGATAGCATACGGCGCACTCCTATAGCTGAAAATAGCCAGATCGACGTATTTCAAGGAGATAGCGTACAGCATGCCCCTATAGCTGAAAATAGCCTGATAACGTAGTATGCAGAGGTGATGATGTGGACGTATTAGTCATAATTATGGCTCACCCAGTCTTTAAAAATAAAACTAAATCCCGTGCATTAAATGCAGAGATCTGCCCCCATCACGCGCATTAACTGCAGAGACGTGCCTCGAGCTCTGTACGAAGAGCAGCTTTTGACGTGGCGGTTCGTTTTGTCTTCTGCTGAGCATAAAAACTCACATCTGCCTGTATAAAACTAGGCAGCGTATTCCCTTAGACGCGTAAAAGCAGTTTATACCAAGGAAATATCACTAAACGACAGTCTGGGTCTCTGTACCGAGTTATCATTACAGCCGTTGTCTGGATAGCCGTGCAGTACCCTTTGACTGCATGATCTGACAGGTTCATTCGAGAAATACAAAAAGTTTCACGTACAATTTCCCGCTGCATTAAAAGCGAAAAAGGCGATGTAACAACCTTTTTACGCCGAAGCAGTCTAACTACACTGCATTACGTGGGTTGTTTTGGAGTTTATGTTTTACGCTGTACTAGCGATAAAGCTCTGTTTGTACGTCGATGGCTCTGAAGTCACGTCTTACGCCACACAGCACTGAAATACTGCGTATAACTCTACAGGGTATTTTTTATGCTTTTACACCCACCTTAAAAAAATTTTGGCCTCAAAATTAAGGAAGAAACTAACTGCCAAAAGCAAATAATTCAATGCAATAAAGAATTATACCTCACGGCTCGAACATATATGGATATCGCTCATGCATCTCGGCCTCTCGTTTCCAGGTACTCTCTGCTGGCGAGTGATGCCTCCACACGACACGCACCAAAGGAATCATCTGGTTTCTTAACACAGTCTCTCTCTAATCCAGAATCTCAACTGGCTGGTCTGGATAGCTAAGAGTAGGGCCCACCTCTATCTCCAAGTGATCCAACACATGTCTGGGATCTGCCATGTATTATCTCATCTATGATATATGAAACACGTTGTGCACTCCCTCCAGTGCATGTGGTAAGTCTAGTCTGTATGCAACTACACCGACTCTCTCAAGAATACTGAAAGGTCCAATGAATCGCGGACTAAGCTTTCTGCCTCCACCGAAACGAATTATGCCACGTGTGGGAGAAATTCTCAAGAAAATCAGACCGCCAACCTAGCACGAAATACAACCTTAGCACTCTAACAAAACAAATAATCACAAGCAATGCAAAACAAAAATTTATACCTCAAACTCCAAAGGCCTCCGATGGCTATCGGTCCAATGCCGCTGTCTGTCCTGCGCCACTCAAAGTCTATCCCTGATAAGCTTCACCTTCTTGGCTGCATCCACTACCATCTCTGGTCCCAATAAAGCTCTCTTACCAACATCATCTTAGGATAACAGAGTGCGGCATCTCCGTCCATATAATGCCTCAAATGATGACATCTCGATTCTGGCTTGGTAGCTGGTATTGTATGAAAACTCTACCAAGTGAAGATGATCCTCCCAAGAATCTCCATGATCCAAAACACAAGTGCATAGCATATCCTTGAGAGTCTGAATAGTCCGCTCTGACTATCCGTCAGTCTGAGGGTGATATGCGGTACTAAACTTGAGCTGAGTGCCCAAGCTAGCCTGTAAACTCCTCCAAAAGTGGGACGTGAAGCGACTATCCCGATCCGAGACTATGCTCACAGGAACACTGTACAATCTGACTATCTGGCACACATACACTTTCTCGAGCTTCTCTGTAGATGTACCCACTTTGAATGGCAGAAAGTGGGCTAATTTGGTCAACTTGTCCACGATGACCCAAATCGCATCTTTATCTCCTGGAGAACGCGAAAGTCCCAAAATAAAATCCATGGTCACATGCTCCCATTTCCACTTTGAAATGGGTAAAGGCTGAAGTAATCCACTTGGCCTCTGTCTCTCCGCCTTTACCTACTGGCAAACCAAGCATCTGGATATGAAGCTAGCTACCTTCCGCTTCATACCATACCACCAAATATGCTCTCTCATGTCTCTATACATCTTGTTGGCACCTGGATGCATAAAGTGCTGAGATTGATGCGCCTCATGTAGAATCTCCTCGCGCAATGCTCCACTCGGTACACACAATCTGGTACTGTGCCGCAATGATCCATCATCTGCGATACTGAAGTCTTATGACAACCTGATCTGGACTTGTACTCTGATGCTCCTCAGAGACTCATCCTCGTACTGTCCAGCTCTGATCCGGTCCATCAACTCTGACTATACCTGAAGTCCCCACATCTGTGTTGCGACTCCAAGAACTAATACCTCAATGCCCAAACTGTTAAGATCGGCTAATAAACGTCTGTCTCTCGTTAAGTACATAGACACTGGATACCTGCTCAAGGTATCCGCGACTACGTTGGCCTTCCCTGGATGGTACTGCAAAGAAATATCGATGTCCTTCATCAACTCCAACTATCGCTGTTGCCTCATGTTAAGCTCTTTTTGTGTAAACACATACTTCAAGCTCTTGTGGTCTATAAAGATCTCTACTCTCTCTCCATACAAGTAGTATTTCCATAATTTAAGAGCAAATATAACTACTGCCAACTCTAAGTCATGGGTAGGGTAATTCTTCTCATACGGACATAATTGCCTGGAAGCATAGGCAATACCTTCATGTTCTGCTGCAACACACAACCCAAACCCTTACCTGATGCATCACTGTATATGGAAAATCCTCCTGCTCCTGATGGCAATGTCAAGATTGGAGCTGTAATCAACCTCTTCTTCAGCTTCTCAAATCCTGACTGACAATCCTCAGTCCGGACGAACTCCACATCCTTCCTGGTTAGTCTAGTTATCGGCTCTACAAGTCTGGAAAAATCCTGAACAAACCTCCGATAGTAGCCTGCCAATCTAAGGAAACTCTTAATCTCTGCTACTGAACTCGGGGTAGAACATAATTCAACTACTAAAATCTTCTTCGAGTCCACTGAGATTCCATCTCCTGTAATAACATGCCCGAGAAATTCAACCTTATCAAGGAAGAACTCACACTTTGATAGCTTGCCATATAGCCTCTACTTCCTGAGGGTCTCCAGAACTATCTTCAAGTGCTGCTCATGCTCCTATGGGGTCTTTGAATATATCAGAATATCATCAATAAAGACTACCACAAACTGATCCAGGTACTGATGAAACATCTTGTTCATCAGGTTTATAAATACTACCGGGATATTGGTCAACCCAAACGGCATCTCCAAGAACTCGAACTGCCCATACCGAGTCCTGAAAGCTGTCTTCAGGATGTCTTTCTATTTCACTTTCACCTGGTGGTACCCTGACCTCAAGTCTATCTTTGAGAATACATTCGCTCCGCTCAACTGGTCAAACAAATCATCAATCTGCGGCAACGGGTATTTGTTCTTGATAGTGAGGTTGTTAAGTGCCCTGTAGTCGATACACATACGTACCGACCCATCCTTCTTTGGTACAAAAAGTACCGGAGCACCCCATGGTGATAAACTTGAACGAATAAAGACCTTGTCTTGTAACTCATCCACCTGCTTCTTTAATCTGTCAGTTTACTGTTGTTCACTCTATAGACATGCTGAGATATTGGCTCTTTGCCTGGCACCAAATCTATAGAGAACTCTACATCTCTGTCCGGTGGTAACCCCGATAACTCCTCTGGAAAGACATCCATAAAATCTGTAATCAACGGATGTGGCGGCTCCTGTTCTTCTACCAAAGCTCCACAGAAATTGCCTTCGCTCTATCCTGCTGCTCCTCTGACGAACTCGAACTTTGGATTTCCTGACGTCTAAAATAAAACTCTACCTCTATGACAATCGATACTAACGTGATGCCTACTCAACCAATCCATCCCGAGTACTATATCGTAACTCGGATGTGGCATTACGAGTAAACATACGCTCAACTTTCCGCCTCCCAAAGAAACTCTCTAGTCCTTACAAACATCACTGACCATGATAATGCCACCCCCGGTCGTAATCTTGCAAGTCCTCGCCAATGGTTCAGACTCAAGACGTTGTCTTGGAGCAAAAGATACACATACAAAACTATGAGAAGCATCGGAATGAAATAAAGCATTAGCTGGAAAGGAATCAAGATAAACTGAACTTGAGATGACATCGTCAACTGGCTCCTCCTCCTCGACAGTCAAGACAAAAGCTCGCCCCTGTTGCTGAGCACCGCTCTGCTGCTGAAGCTGAGTAAACTGCTGCTGCTGCGGTGGTATAGGTCCTCTCTGCTGTCCTGCTGGTGGTATAGCGGGTGCTTTCTGTGCCTGACCTCTGCCCTGAATTGGACGAGTTAGGACTTTAGTACAATCCCTCAACTGATGATCTCCTGACCCGCAGAATAAGCACTAGCCTAGTCTCATCCTGTATGCATTCCATCAATGTCCTTTATTCTTACAAAAGGTGCAAGGAACAACTGCCCTCTGAATTTGGTGCATTTGTTGTGCCGGTGCTCTAGCTGGACCGTGATACTTCTGCCTCGGATGCTGGTAGTGCCTCTGGTGTTGCTGTTAGAAATATAGCCTTTTTGCTAGACCCGTGTTAGTACTGGATCCTCCTGTGTCCCTCGGCCTCTTAGAGCCAAGCTCTAAGTCATCCTCTGCTCGCTGCGCCTGTCTGAGAATCTCCTCGAAGGTGGTGGTAGGATCTCTGTTCGTGTGGGATTTAACTTCCCGGTTTAGGCCATTCCTGAACTTCCTGGCTCTACCTCTAGGGTTCTGCCCCTCCACAAAACAACCTAGTCGGTAATACTCCACCGCATACTCGTCCACCGACATACCTCCGTGGACGAGATACTGGAACTTGCTCTCTAAAGATGTCAGAGGCACGTCTGGGAAGAACTTTTTCTTGAAAAGCTCTTTGAAAGCTTCCCAAGTGAGTCCTGGTATTGCAATCCTGGGGTCTGTCCTGAATAATGTCAAATCAATATTGAACATCAAGTACCCCGCTGCCTCTATCTGTAACATCTTTGGAATCTGAGCCAACCGTAGGTTTCGCTCGATGTCCTCGATCCAATCATCCATATAAATGATCCCCTCTGTGCCTCTAAAGTCCTTTGGGCCCATCCTTATGAAATCTATGATGGTCTCCGGCCTCGGCTGCTGAGGAATAAACTGAGGTCGTGCCATTTATGGCTGGACTGTGGAAGCTCTCTCAACTATTGTAAGTAAGATCTGGTGAGCATTCTCCACGCTCTGTCACAGGACCTATAACTGACGTTGCTGCACCTCCATCTTCTGTTGGAAGAGTGCAAATATCTGTGTCTGATCTACTGCAGGTGGTGGAGGTGGAAGATCCCTTTGAACTGTCTGCGCTATCCTCGGTACCGGAGGTGGAGCACCTCCAAAAGCTGCTGTTGATACGCCCACCTGGACCGGTGAAGCTGACCTCCTAAACGTAGGTGATGGACCATTGTCTGAGGGTGCTGCCCTCATGGGTGATGAAGTGACTGATCGTGCTGTCGTGATACCTGAGCACTGGGAACGTGTCTTCGGTGGCATCCTGAAGATAGATTGAAATAAGAAATCAATATTGAATATAATACGATATCATCAAAGAAAGAAAAAATTTTATTCAAAGTAAAGCAATATTCAATAGATAAGGATTGCAAAACAGATATTGGAATGTTTCCTAGTTGTGATTGAGTAAACTCTCAGCCTAAATCCTATTTTTTGAAAGCAAGCTCGTAGCAGTACTCTAGGCGAGCACCACTACGATACAAATCTGGATCTACATGGGCCACCACTAAAAATGTGTCACAACCCGCACCCAGATAATCGGGCACGAGTACATGGTTACGCCCAGCCTACACCACAGCATCGGTGGTAGAATACTATCTGGGTCATTTCTAAATATCTAATATCTTAACAATATAATATGATACCTGTCAGCCATCTCAACTCCAAACGGAGGAACAATATGGTATCTCACAAGAATAACTAATCTCAATCACAAAACAAACTAAGGAAGATAAAGCACGAATGGAATAGCGAAAGAAAGAATAAGATACAATCCACAATCTGAAATAATATACAACTGTGAATCTCCACAAATATAGTCTAATACAAGCCAACACAAATAACTAGACCTCCTCGGGCTCTGCAACTAAGTCCTCCTGGTCTATAGGAGTATCCTCTAAAGGTACGTCATCCTGCGGCCCGTAGAATGTGGGACACTGCTCTATAAGCCAATCATCTGGAAAAAATATATCCAGTCAGGATTAGAGCGAAGTGTATACCTCTGAAAGCAGTTTCAATAACATAATCAAGCATATAAAACTGATAATAGAAATTAAATACAAGATCACTAATAATGAATGAATGAACAATAGGTATACAGGTAATGTATGAGAATATAGAACAATAATATGAATATTTATAATATGATAAAATAACTGCAATCTAACTAATGTGCCTCAGAATACAAGTTTATTATGTGATCGGTTTGGGTGAACATGATCAATAAGGTAAGATGATTACAAGTGTGGTATGTAATCAGAATGTACACGATGAACAATGGGGCTTTGATCGCATAATCAACTTCTACTCTCCCCTCCCCAACTAATACTAATGGATCCAATTACGATACGCTACGAACACGAATATGACCACTGAACACGAGCAGTGTGTGTACACGAATATAATCACACTGAACATGAGCAGTGTGTCTACACGAATAAGAACACTGAACACGAGCAGTTTGTGAACACAAAATATAAATTAATACCC
This sequence comes from Iris macrosiphon, assembly GCA_036927795.1. Taxonomy (NCBI): domain Eukaryota; kingdom Viridiplantae; phylum Streptophyta; class Magnoliopsida; order Asparagales; family Iridaceae; genus Iris; species Iris macrosiphon. The sequence continues at coordinate 140,508,576 of JAYESA010000019.1, read as the reverse complement.
AATGTACACGATGAAATACATGTACAGGAGTACCCGCTGAACACGGTAGGGTTAACATCTCCTGACGGGATCCATGTAGTACAAGTCCATAAAATTACTGTGTCGAAATCAAGTATACAATTCTAGATTATACAAATATACTCGCCTAAAGTCTGGAGCAATATTTGTCTCTCGATGCCCAAGCTGGTATCACACAGACTTATATATGGTATGTTGCATCAATATAAGGTTCTGGAATAAAAATAAGTTAAATTGATGCAATTCTAAGTCATAAAGCCATTTCTAAGTCAAACCGATTAATTCTAGGTTGTAAGAGTCTAACACTAGGATACTAGGACGATATGCTATGAAACTAAGCTATACTATCTGATCTAAGATACTATGAAACGCATCAAAATGCCGTTTCCCAAGATACGCAAGTTTAATATAGGAAAAGAGTAATTTATATAGATATACAAGTCAATATATATAGTACTTAACTAATTACTAAAATTAGGATACCTTGGCCTTGTACCAATGCGTATCACACTACCTATCTCGATACCCAAACCCAATACCTTGGTATCGGCCCATTACCTTGACTTTACCTTGGTATCCCAAGGTAATTCAAAACCTCCTTTATAGCTAGTATATAAATAACCTCAAATACCAAACTATATGTTATTATATACTAAGTACTATAATATATATTAATACAATACATAGATAGTAACTACAATACAATACATACATAGTTACTAAACTAACTATTTATCTATACTACCCACTAACTAATACACTACACTAACTACACTAACATATATAACTACTAATAGATATTACAAATAGTATACATAACTATCTAACTTTAATCAATAACTTATATATATATATATATATATATATATATATATATATATATATATATATATATATATATAATAAACATACTAACTATCTACAAACCATAACCTGAAAGCACTCACTGCTACACGATATTGTGGCTCTTGTTGATACTCTACCTGTGCTGATACAGGTAATGTGATGCTCTCCAGCACCAACGATATTAACTCCTTCAGAGTGAGATAAAATATGCTATTGTATTGATACACTAGCATAGCAAGGCTCGAATGGACGCCGGGAGTGGCCGCAATATCAGTAAATCTTCCTCCAGGAATGACTGCAGAGAAAGTCGCCATTGTCGTTGCCTCTACAGATGGTGCTACAAAAGAATGAACACCAACAACAGTAGAAGTTGCTGGTGTACTCAACGGAGGAGGCACAATCGCTATGATGGGCTCATCCTCCGCTGAAGATATCGGGACTGCTGTTGGTGAGACAGCACCCAAAAATATTGCAGACGAAGGAACAACAGCTTTAAAGCATGCCCCTTCGATATCAAACACCGCCGTTTCATCGGCAAGATCCGCAATCAGGTCAAAAGTTGCGTCAACTCCATCCTCCCCCGAGATGTCTGCACCTGAAGAAGACAAGAGAAAGTTAATATCAATTTGATGTTAATTTTCCTAAAAAAAGGCGTAAAGACAACATTTACCCATGGCCGATGGTATATATGTCGCGTCCGCAGTACAGATACCTCAAGTTTTAGAGCTGGCACTGGAGAAAGCAGCCAAGCAGCAAGGCCAACCAGTAAGTGGAGGCCAATTATCTTACCACTGAGACAAGCATCGCCCTGTGGGTTCGCTGGTCAAGCATCATCGGACGAGTTTGAAGCTTTTCGAGTAGCCAATTCTTACTGAGAGAAGGCACGTAGCGATCTTTATAAATAGTATAGTACGTTACTTTCATCCAATAAAAAAACTCCTGAAGGTGAGACCCCGAAGAATTTATCCAAAAAACTTCCCTACAGTGACTCCAAAAGTATACTTCGCTGGATTCATGCAAAAGGGCATTTGAGCATCTAAATCCATGGATGAGACATTTTTTCTAAGTCAGGTGGCAAAAGTAGGACAATTAGTTTACCAAAGTTAGTATTAGTAAGCACAGATTCTCTATATTGACTGCATCAGTGATTTTAATATCCCGGGTACTCTCTCATCTTTTCCACTCCTGACTTAGAATGACTACTAAGTAGTCTTCCTCGTCCATGTATGTAATATGACTCTACTTTATCCCGTGTCACATTACGTACGATGCGGTACATTTTGTATATAATTAAGAACTACTTTATGGCAAATATAAGAACTACTCTCTGTGATTCGATACACTAAGTTATGTACTATCATTATAGAGTTTCCATGTTCTATATATATGATAAGGCAGGATTATTCCCTTAGCTATGTGCGTTCATCTCTCTTTTATTAGCATGCAAAGGTTCTCGCCTAGCAGCTAGCATGTATCATTCCATTTTATTAAGTGTGCAGCTATGCAGAGACAGGTTCATCGGAGCCACCAAATTATCCCAAACTATAGATATATACATGATCATGAAGCTAGTAATACAAAATGAAGAAGTAGCAAAAGTACATAAGTGTTGCAGTTTTTCTCTTTTGACTAGTAAAGATAGTTCCACAATGACTACAACTCCAAATGGGTATCTCAATAAAAAACTTTGCTTGTTGTTGAGGTATGCACATGGGTTGTAATAGGCCCATGTGGGTGCCATGTAAGGATATTTTTCTAGGAGGATTATGGTTAAACTCCTTAAGAAAGCATTTATGCCTTTTGTCACTCTCTTGGAAAAATTCTCTTAGGAGCTAAATCCCAAAGTGGCTTAGCGACTCAGACTCGGATGACTCAGACTCATACTCAAGGGCGCAAAGTGGCTCTTTGATGGTGCACTTAGAACATCACCATCGTCGTATGGCGCTTGTACGCCCCTTTTTTTATGCATCTTTGTGCGCGGGTTCTGCATAGGGTGCTCTGTGTAGGGTATTTTGTGCGGGTGCACAGGGGGCGCTGTAGGCGTAGGATAATACTGATTGCAAAATTTAATCAGTTATAGAAATATTGAGTCAATTATTCAAATCCTATTTTTGTGGGATTTGAATTTAATTGATTCATATTTTTTTATAATTACTTAGCGGCCAGGATTAGAGTTATGGTTTTACCCTAATTCTATAAATATTCTCTGCGTACCTACATTGAGAACTGACTTTAAAATTGAGAGACAGAGAGAGTATTGCACTACAGGAGTCCATGAGTTCGTGCGACTCAAAACAGAGGTGACAGCGAGCAATCCAGAAATCCTTCGAGAATTTGCTGGTTCCTGGGAGCAAATTGTGTACGGCGAATCTTGCTTTGAGCAACGGTGATCGTCACCACCCCAACAAGCCAATATTTTTTTGTCATCTTCTCTCCTTGTAAAACCCCTATTCCTAGAAATCATATATGCCTTTTTAATTATTAATTATTAATTTAATTATAGTAATTAGTGGCTAATTAGAAGAAATAGATTTTTATTAATTTTTATTTTAGGTGTTCGTGCACTTAGGGGATTTATGGGACCATCAGGAATTTTTCTGAATTTATTTCATGTAGGTGACCCTTTGGACAGTTGCTAGCTTAATGGTGTGCACAAATATTTTTTTAGAATTTTCTATGTATTTATATATATATGTGCATTTAGGAGATTTATGGAGTAGTTATGAATTTTTCAGAATTTATTTCATGTAGGAGACCCCTTGAGCAGTTGCTAGCTTAATGGTGTGTATTAATATAATTCTGGAAAAAGTGTATTAATATAATTCTAGATTTTTTCTATAAGTATATACGTATATATAAATATATATATATATACATATATATTTAACGAGTATTATAAAAAGAAAAGAAAAAAAACTAATAATAAACCATTACTATTACCCAAACCATTAGACTTAAGCCTGTGCATGTGAGCCGCACTTTTGCTCATAACAAGCAGCAGCCAATGCTAATTCACCCCACCCCCCGCACAAGATAAGCCAATTTTCTGTTATCAGGGTGTGCGCAACATGTCTCGTGAGCAATACTCAAAAACTCTAGGGACAAATGCACATCTAGACACAAATACATATCTAGGGACGGTCCTCTATCCAAGCCAACACAATGAACTATCTTACATATAGTGCGGTCCCCGAGTAACTCAGGATCGGCAGCAGTTGATCCAGTTAACCAATGACTCATTTATCTGATGTTATTGGTAGCCGTGACACATGGTTGCTTTTCATTATCTCTGTAGCAGCCGTGACACATGGTTGCTTTCCACCAATAGCCATTGTTCGACCGATGCGAATGCATGAAACACTAAGCTTGCTCGCCTTTTGGTATTTATTAGTCTCTGTTGCCCTCCCCCACTAGTAGGTTGATGGGTCACACGGCCGTCACACATGTTTTGGCCTTGCTTGTGTGTTCATAACTAAAAATACATCAAGGAGCTGCACATAGATGAAAGTAACCGAGCATGAAGTCTCGGATATGTGAAACCGAGCATGAAGTTCTTAGCTAGGATGGAAGTATTGAAGCAGTTGCATGGTCAAGGATAACTGGTTACGCACCAGAAAGAGAGTCCTCGAATGATTATGAGGCATCAGAATCGTGTCAATCTTGGAGGATAACACTAACTGAAGTTCTAGTATGAGCGCTAGCAGGAAGACCTAGCACGTGCTATTGGACTCGGTCATTGCGCAGACGAGTGCGGGATGCCTAGCAGGGTATCTACAAACCAGGAAAGACAACCGACTCATCGGATAGTTTGGGACATCCAGTAAGGCTAGCTACAGTACTGGGAAAAAAACTATTCTATCACGGAGTATATGCCCAATATGGCTAGCTGAGCCAGTGACATTTCATATAGATGAGTCATTCATCCATAGCGGCAATCCGCATACAGAAGAGGAGTAATATGGAGGAGTTTAATGCACGACACATTACATATTTAGAATGGATGCACGATTCACCTTAGAGTTGAGTAAATTATGCATGTTTCTAAGATACCGTTCGAGAGACACTTTGAGTTACACAGATGTTCGTTCTATTCATAGCATTCATAGTATATACGTGATTTTATTGTTGTGCATGACAGAAAAGGCCTAATAGTAAGAATGGGTAAGACGAACTCCATTATTTATTGAATGACACTCTTGGTTTAGACAAGAATATATGCTTTACTTCTACTATGCCATGAAACTGATCTTAATACAAAAACTAGAAAGATAACATAATTAGTCGGTATACATAACTAATGAACGTATTTATTTTGTGGCATGGGAGAGAGGCCTCCCCACCAGTACATTCAAATTTCTGATTCCCAACCAGATTATATGTATAATGCAGGAGTAACTTGCACGATTTTGGAGATCGCTTGACGCATTGAGACACCAGATCGCACTTGGCGTCTTGGAGCGTGGCACACAAACCTGAAGCACACATATACGAGACGTAATATATGGGAACATCATCATCCAGAGTATTTGATCTAAGTTGTAAGCCTAAGGGCATATTCATTATAATGAGAGTGAGAGAGCATGAGCGACTTGTAATATTGGCCTAACACCGCTTGTAATCTTTATTTTATATCAATAAAGAGCTTTTTTATTTTTATTCAATACTTGTGTTTATTCAAATGTTTCCACTATGAAGTCTCTGCGAACAAGTTATCAATCGATCGTTTAGGTATTTTTCTTGCGCGGACGCAACTCCAGGCTCGCGCGGCATCATGCCCTTATGAGAACGATTGTCCTGTGGTAGCATTGGTGTAGTGATTCACGTTCAGCGGGGAAGATCGATCCTATGGGAGATCAGGATGTGACAACTTTCATAATTATAGAAACTTTGTTAGGCTCACCTTGCTCAGTCCATTGGGTTTGGATCTACAGTCCTTCTTGTATTGGCCTTTCTTGCCACATTTGAAGCAAGTCACGTCAGACTTGGGATTTGGCTTGAACAAAGCCGACTTTATCTTAAGATGGTTGAAGTCCTTCTTCTTGAAGTGAGAAAACTTCTGCTTTCCCTTGGAGTCTCTAGCATTCACCAATTTAGCCTTGGCCATCTACTTGGACAGTGTGTCCACCTTGAGTTGCGCCCTCAACTCGTCTTTAGCATGGTTCCAGTGTAGTAGGCGCTCAAAATCGACCTCCATATTCTTTCGGAGCATGTCCGCAATAAATCTGCTTCACCCAGGCGGAAGCTTGCGATAATACCCCCCACAATGAATTTATCAACTAGGGGCATGCCATCATCCTAAAATTTTTGACGTAACATGAGAAACTCCTTAACTTGAGACAACATCGTCTTATCATCATCAAATTGCATCTTGTAAAACTTTCTTGTGACAAGAATCTTGGATCTATTCTCATCAGCCTTGTAGTGTCTATCTAGAGACTCACAGGCGTCTTTTGCATAGACCGTCTTGTTGTATGATTCTGTCATTGTATCTTCCAATGAGATTAGAATCAACAGTTTGCAGTGGTGGTTGTATCTCCTCCACTTCGTCTGTAAAGTAGTGGCCCTAGCAATCCTCCGACCATTATCATCCGGAAGAGTAGGGTCAGGTTCTATCAATACCTAATCAATATTCATGAGTTGAAGATTGAGACTGCCTTTCTCTTCCAGATATTGAAGCGCTCTTCATCAAATTTCTAAAGTTTGTTAAAACTTGTGTCGAAAAGAATTGCGCGGTTGTTCTCCATCTTACTCGAATATTTTTTTATATTATTAGTCCTGAGGTAGATCAATAGATGGAGAAACTGAGATTAGGAACAGAAATATAAGCATGACTTTGTAGTTCGGTCTCTTATTACCTCAATTTTAACGGATTACTACAATTAATAACTTCTGTTACAATGATCCAAAATTAAACTTTGTTCTTTCTTGCAAACATAGTTGCAATTGAGATAGAACAAACAAAAATAATGAAGGAGTGTCACGCCCCAGTCCCAAAATACGTAGGACTAGGAACACGTAAGCATGCCAGCCGCATGGATATGGCAACTCCAATATATGGAAACAATAACCCATACGTACGCTGTAATATGAATTTTAATCCACAAGTGGTATAAACATATGTTACAAGTCACTGGGTATAATCTAAATCTCATCCACGACAATCAAATATAAATAAATAACCAGTATCTATGAAACTAGATCTCAATATAAGTATCTAAGGATGATAGTCGGATGGAAACAAATCTACTACAAACTCGAAGTTAAAGGTACAACACAATAAACACAATATAAGAATACCAGCTAACGACCACGGGCTCGAAGAGAAGACATCCACGAAACATATATAACCATCCAAATATGCGCTCCTGTAAATACTCAAGAACAAATACACCTGGCAGGGGACCAGGTCCTAAGAGGGACGTAACAAGATACAGAAAAGCAAGCCAATTTGAATACAGTAAATATGCATATTATTTGAAAATAAATAAGTACGATGTACAAGCCAATCTATATGAATGCAAATGAGGACAACTTTTTGACTTATGGGCAAGGGTAGGCTACTCGATCTACCTCACAACTCACACATACGTCAATGGACATCAGAAATCGATATACCGCGGGGGTAGCGACCAGCGAGACTCCAGAAATCGATATACCGCGGGGGTAGCGACCAGCGCGATACATGCCCGTAGTGCGAACTATATACTACGGTTTACCAGAGTGGTTAAAAGCCCATACGCCTAATTATTGTCCTCTCATGATACTAGGTGCCATGTGTGTGTCAACATATCTAATACATAGTAATGACTGAAGGAAAACTACATATGCAAGAACTATACAGAAATACAATAAATATACAGAAATATACTAAGCATGCAAAACACTATAAACAATTTGGCAAGGTATCTTGCATGGCAAGAAAGCTGCAAAAATGTAATGTCCCGATGTCAACACCAAGAGTAGAAGCTGCGGCCTCAGAATGAGCGTTCCCATATGCTGAAATAAATATCACCAACGTTCCCAAAATAAGCAAAATAGCTAGGAAGCACTTCCCTTTCGTCCAATTTGGACACAGGGGCAAAACGATAATTTTGGATAAAAGTGGGGTCCACGTGTGGCCCACTTTGTACCAAAAAGCGTGCCAAGGATAACAGTCTCTAAGTGGTACAAAATATAGGTCAAACAAACTCTATATGTCAATACGAACCCAACGGTATGTCCAAATGTGGATTCCGATGAGCCGAACACAATTTTGTCCAAAAAGTCAACTGTGGGGCCCGCCAATTGGCGACTTGGTCAACTGTCTCAGAATTGCGTGAAATTGGGTCACAGGACCAGCGCGTTACCACGAGTCCAGTGGCACAAGTTTCGTCGCAATCTGACGAGCGTGCACAAAATGCGCACGACTTTCGTAAAAGTTATGACACGGGATGTGTCCGCGGATACGGGTTGATTTCGGAGCGCACACGCGTCCGAATCAGTTTTTGTAAATCTTTACGTGGCCGATTACGCTGCGCGCACCGTTCGGTACACTTGGTACACGATGGAGCGGTCCCGTTTGGCGGGGGGCGCTCCGTTTCACAACTTTTGGAAATCTGGAAAAAGTGGGTTCGTGGGGTTTTCCAATAAATTTAATTATGTCTACAGCAGTTAATAATCTAGGGTTATTTAACAGAAATTAAACTAGGTCAAGTGGTCTATGCATACCAAAAAGAATCATCGAATTCGGATCTCTGTGGTGGGAGATACGAACTCGAAAACATGGGTGGTCACCGCAGTTTTCTGCGATCCCAGAATTCGGTCTATTTTCGCCAACTTTGGCGTTGTTTTCGCCTATGGTTACACGTTGTTCGAGGTCTACTATCACACAGATATGGAAGAGGGTTAAGGGGTGAGCATACCGGTGAATATGAGATGGCGTTTGGTTGAGCGAGGCAACGGAAAACAACTCCGGAACACAGGTACCTCGGTGCGGAAGCTCGTCGGGGAAGAGAAAGAGTTTAGGGTGATCTAGGGTTAGGGTTTGGGATAAAATAATGATGAAGAGATGGTATTATATATAGCAAAAGGGAGAGAGAGAATTATGCTAACGCTGGGGGGGTGAATTAGCATTAGCTGCTGCTTGTTGTGAGCAAAAGTGCGGCTCACATGCACATGCTTAAGTCTAATGGTTTTTGTAATAGTAATGGTTTATTATTAGTTTATTTTTTTTCTTTTCTTTTGATAATACTCTTTAAATATATATATGTATATATATATTTATATATACGTATATACTTATAGGAAAAATCTAGAATTATATTAATACATTTTTTCCAGAATTATATTAATACACACCATTAAGCTAGCAACTACTCAAGGGGTCTCCTACATGAAATAAATTTTAAAAAATTCATAATTGCTCCATAAATCCCCTAAATGCACATATATATATAAATACATAAAAAATTCTAAAAAAAATATTTGTGCACACCATTAAGCTAGGAACTGTCCAAAGGGTCTCCTACATAAAATAAATTCAAAAAAATTCCTGATGGTCCCATAAATCCTATAAGTGCACGAACACCTAAAATAAAAATTAATAAAAATCTATTTCTCCTTATTAGCCACTAATTACTATAATTAAATTAATAATTAATAATTAAAAGGGCATATACGATTTCTAGGAATAGGGATTTTACATTCTACCCAACTTATAAAAATTTTGTCCTCGAAATTAAAATTAAGCCACGGTAGAAAGTCAAGGGTGGTATAAGATTTGCATTATTTAAAATACAAGGCTAGATTTAATGGGGTGGGCGATGTTGCGCGTTGCACATCCCAAAAAATCATGAGAAAATCCTCATGAGCGAAAAATAGGTTTCTTCATGTGTCATGTCCAATGGTGTGGACACCTAAATGCTCTTTTGCATGAAAGCGCCAAACAATTGAAAAGTTGCACAAAGATTAGAACGGATGATGGGCACGTCTAGGATAAGGGTGTGGAATTTGTAGGAAGACAGTGGCTAGTGTAGTGCTCCAATTATCGAAGCACGGTAAGGTGCGCTAAGTGATACAATTATTGCAAAATTAAATAAAAATATCGTGTTCTATCTCTAACTGGACTCAATCTATCCTTAGTCTTACTGTCTCCGCCAAGTAGGTCTAATTTTGGGTGAGGGTTTTACAATCTACCCAACTTATAATTCACCCATCTATCACCTAAAGCTATACATCTAGGAAAACTATTCCTCAATTATTTAACCACGTTATTCAATCCTCAAAGTTTTAACACCAACATATCATCTATGATATGCCCTTAATCAACTATAAAAGAGAGTCACTAAGTCATGTGATTAGCCTTATGGGGTATATCTAGTACTATCAGTGTCAACTTATACCAGCACGAGGTTTCGTCTTTCCGAAATAAGGGAAGACGGAAAGCAATAATAAAGAATTTAAGGTGACGGTGATAGAATACAAGTACGAGGTTCAAAGAGATTGAAGAATTCGAAAAAAGAGTTGTTAGGACAGTTATGGATTGAAATCCTTTTTTTTTGGTAATTTTCTATTTACATGCTCGTATCAGTACAGTTATGTAACCGATACGATGTGTCAGACATGTCTAGGGGCAAGTATATCCGTCTACTACCATATATCTCAATCCACGTAAAGTAGTCATGCAAAGAGCCAACCAAGCGCACTAAGGTTAGCTAGACCTTAATACACTGATTCTGATTAGGCAATTGTATCATTGTGTGCACCCAATAATACATATGCCATGAGCAAGCTCGATAAAAGAATAAGCTTGCAAAAACTAGACTATAATAGCAGCATAAATCAAGGTAGTACAGAAAATATAAGTACGCTAAATTATGATGAGAGAAGTTACAAAACAATTCAAGTTCACAAAAGATAAGACTCCAAAATCTCTACAGTTGTGATACTAATTCCTTGTCTAAGTCGATAGTCGACAAGGTAGGGGTATAGCCTCTACGTTCTACAGTCTGGAAAAAAATATTATCGTCCTAAGCTAGCATACAGTTAATGTCATTCAGTTATACTTCAATAATATGTCAACAGACTATGTAATACTATGTTGTTAGGTGTACTACCCAACTTATAACAATAAACTAGTACTATAATTGTCTTAAGGATACCGTAGAAACTCCTGTTAAGGTCTACGAGAATGGGGTCTTGGTACTTATTAGGATATCCTCTTTCATTACATAGGTCATGGTCGTCCTAAGTCCTAGTCTTAGTGCAAGTGTCAATAGTAAGAATGGAACAGTTACTGGCCTTCAAGGGGAAAGGGGATATAACTCGTATCGAGGTGGGGGTACATATTACACAATTTAAAACTAAAAGATAAGCACTAAGTTTCAATCTACAAGAATAGCTTAAACCAGCAAGTTTTAACTATTAAGCACACAATTTCAAAATTTAACATTAATAACTATAATCCCAGCAACTATTCATCCTTAACACAGAATAAATTACCTGGCCTACAATCAGAAGTGTCAGATGGCACGAGTTGAAAGATGAAGGGTGGAAGAACAAAATTTAGTCGTCGCTCAATTAGCGAACGTTAAGGTCGCAGAGGAACAACATATGAAATTAAAATAGAGGGCTCTAGATAGCATCATGGTTTCCTAAGGGGGAGTAGTATTTTAGTTGCTTTGTTCGAGGTATGATCAAGGAAAAAGTGTTTAATTACATTCCTCTAGGCTTCCTAAAGTGCTGTCTACTAATAATAAGACAATGATCTAAGTTTATAATTCTAATGTCATCTCACTATAAAAGTTAGGTTTAGTCCAATTGTTAAATCTTGGATCTCTATTGGTTCCTTCATGCTAGGGTCAAACACTATGGTAAAACTTCTAACTAACTCTAGTAGAGTCTATACTACTCTCAAGTCTTCATAACACATCAAGGGGTAATGGTAAACCAATCTATAGATAAGGAATTCTAGGGTTCACTAGATATTCTAAACTTAGTGGTGTATCTATATTCTCGTTGTATTCTTAATAGGTGTGTTACCATAATCCTAATAACAGGGGTTCCTATATTCTAGCAGAAGGTTATACTCAAGGAACTATTAGGGAAGTACATGAATCAAGCAGGATAAAATTATTCAGATAGAATGGATTGGAAGGAGAGCGAATCATAGTCAATTGTGGATGAGATCATATACTCTATTCCTAGGTGCAGGCTTGTTCGGTACAATAACATAACTGAGACAATATGCTCTCGACCTGCATGGGCCACCACAAAAATATGTCACATCCCAGTCCCAAAATACGTAGGATAGGAACACGTAAGCATGCCAACCGCATGGATATGGCAACTCCAATATATGGAAATCATAACCTATACGTACGCTGTAATATGAATATCAATCCGCAAGTGGTATAAACATATGTCACAAGTCACAGGGTATAATCTAAATCTCATCCACGATAATCAAATATAAATAAATAACCAGTATCTATGAAACTAGATCTCAATATAAGTATCTAAGGATGATAGTCGGATGGAAATAAATCCACTACCAACTCGAAGGTAAAGGTACAACACAATAAACACAATATAAGAATACCAGCTAACGACCACGGTCTCGAAGAGAAGACATCCACGAAACATATATAACCATTCAAATCTGCGCTCCTGTAAATACTCAAGAATAGATACACCTGGCAGGGGACCAGGTCCTCAGAGGGACGTAACAAGATACAGAAAAGCAAGCCAATTTGAATACAGTAAACATGCATATTATTTGAAAATAAATAAGTACGCTGTACAAGCCAATCTATATGAATGCAAATGAGGACAACTTTTTGACGTATGGGCAAGGGTAGGCTACTCGATCTACCTCACAACTCACACACACGTCAATGGACATCAGAAATCGATATATCGTGGGGGTAGTGACCAGCGAGACTCCAGAAATTGACATACCGCGGGGGTAGCGACCAGCGTGACACATGCCCGTAGTGCGAACTATATACTATGGTTTACCAGAGTAGTTAAAAGCCCATACGCCTAATGATTATCCTCTTATGATATTAGGTGCCATGTGTGTGTCAACATATCTAATACATAGTAATGACTGAAAGAAAACTACACATGCAAGAACTATACAGAAATACAATAATTATATAGAAATATACTAAGCATGCAAAATACTATAAATAATTTGGCAAGGTATCTTGCCTGGCAAAAAAGCTGCAAAAATATAATGTCCCGATGTCAACACCAAGAATAGAAACTGCGGCCTCAGAATGAACGTTCTCATATGCTAAAATAAATATCACCAACGTTCCCAAAATAAGTAAAATAGCTAGAAAGCACTTCCCTTTCGTCCAATTTGGACACAGGGGCAAAACGGTAATTTCGGATAAAAGTGGGGTCCACGTGTGGTCCACTTTGCATCGAAAAGTGTGCCAAGGGTAACAATCTCTAAGTGGGACAAATTATAGGTCAAACAAACTCTATATGTCAATACGAACCCAACGGTATGTCCAAATATGGATTCCGATGAGCCGAACACAATTTCGTCCAAAAAGTCAACTGTGGGGCCCGCCAATTGGCGACTTGGTCAACTGTCTTAGAATTACGTGAAAATTAGGTCACAGGACCAGCGCATTACCACGAGTCCAGTGGCGTAAATTTTGTTGCAATCTGACGAGCGTGCACAAAATGCGCGTGACTTTCGCAAAAGTTGCGACACGGGGTGTGTCCGCGAATACGGGCTGATTCCGGCGCGCACACGCGTCCGAATCAGTTTCTGCAAATTTTTACATGGCCGGTTACGCTGCGTGCACTATTCGGTACACTTGGTACATGACGGGACGGTCCCGTTTGGCGGGGCACGCTCAATTTCATAACTTTTAGAAATCTGGGAAAAGTTGGATCACGGGATTTTTCAACAAATTTAATTCTATCTACAGCAGTTAATAATCTAGGGTTATTTAACAGAAATTAAACTAGGTCAAGTGGTCTACGCATATCAAAAAGAATCATCGAATTCGGATCCCTGTGGTGGGAGATACGAACTCGGAAATATGGGTGGTCACCGCAGTTTTCTGCGATACTAAAATTTGGTCTATTTTTGCCAACTTTGGCACTGTTTTTGCCTATAGTTACGTATTGTTCGAGGTCTACTATCACACAGATATGGAAGAGGGTTAAGGGGTGAGCATACCGGTGAAGATGGGGTGGCGTTTGGTTGAGCGAGGCGACGGAAAACAACTCCAGAACACAGGTACCTCACTGTAAAAATCTGCAGTACGCGGGGTCGCGGTCGTCGGGGTCGGTTTGGATGGCCTGGCGGGGTTTTCCGGCTGCGGTGGCGGCGCTCTCTAGGTCTAGATGGGAAGAGGAAGAGTTTAGGGTGATCTAGGGTTAGGGTTTGAGATGAAATAATGATGAAGAGATGGTATTATATATATAGCAAAAGGGAGAGAGGGAATTATCCTATTTCGGCTATGACCTTCTCCATTACAATATTCTCATACGCAGGAATACCCCCGTTAGCCGACTTTTGTAGCAAATTATATTTGTTCTTCGTGGCAAGTGCCCCTATTTGGCTACTGGAAGGCGCCTTAAGGCAACTTATAACAGTAGAAGTCAGAATAATTAGACTTACCTACATCCTCCGATCTAGGATCTAGTTAGGAATCGCGCAACTGAGAAAGAAGCACGACCGGTTGAGCTTGAAGAACAAGAAATTACTTTTTTATCAATAAAACCCTTCCCAAACTGTACAAGCTTCTTCCAAAGCATACGGCTTTCTAGATGTATATGATGATATCTAAATCATTTATTGTCGCTTGGAAGATGAGGGCGAGCCGGTTCTTGCCCGGAGTGAATTATTTCTTTGACAATTTTGATGGTGTTCTTGTTCAGTCTATGAGGACAGAAGTAGATAGAGACAGCTAAAGTCGAATGTTCTCGGTCCCGATGTGTTGTAACACCCATCCCCCGCCCACCCCTCTCAGTCGGCGAGGCCTAGATATCACCCCGGCCTACTAAAGAAAAAAAACAACGAGACTTTTTCCATAAAATAATCGCTGAACATCCGATGGTTTGAGTTCACCCAAAGTTTTAACAGAGAATGACCCGAACATATCAGATAACGTAGAAGGAACACAACCAGATCGAGATAACCAAGGTAATGGAGGGAAAACAAAGATTTGGTTTAATAGGAAGTGCTCTTCGACTTACCAGATCTGGAAAGTGCTGGTTCGAGCCCAGCTCGTGCCCTAAGTAAGACATTATGGTCATAGAGTGAATATCGATGAACTCGTCCTTCCTTGTGTGTCGGAGATACAAAGCGAGTGTACTGGAAAAGAACGGGAACTGGGTCGATCTATTCCATGGCGAAGCATCCGAAGCATAACTGCACACTCACACGATCTTTGTCGAGAGATAGGAGCATTCGATGGCTTTTCACGCCTCTACTCCTATTTTATCCGCTCTTGTTTTCTTGTCGACTCTTGCTATTGAAAAAGAATAGCATTTGTTGAATCAGCGAGGAGATTGATTCTAACTCTTTCTCGATGCGAAAGATGTTGCTCGTCTTTCTTCAACTTCCTAAGAAGAGAGAGTGGTCGAGAGCTTCATCCAACAGGGGAAGGGGGATATGAATCAATCAGTCGTTCGTTCATGCACACTACAATGCCAAACAAAAAGAAGGACTACTATACAACAACGGGTTGTATGCATCAGTCAGAGGAGTTCTCGGTTAAAACTTTGGGAGAACTCAAACCATCAGATGTTCAACGATATTTTTTGGAAAAAGCCTCGTTGCTTTTTTTCTTTAGTAGGCCAGGGTGACATCTAGGCCTCGCCAACTAAGAGGGGTGGGCGGGGGGATATGAGTGTAGCTAGCTCTGAGCTCCAAGTTTCTGATAGCCTTGGCGCGTTTTGCAACGATTTTGTTAGATGACATTCGTACAAAACATACGCATGAGAAGTAAGGTGCGCCAAGAGTACTTAACATATCTTGGCGCAATTTTGCAAGGGTTTGAATATTGTGCTGAACGCAAGCATTTTTTATGAGGATTTGAATGTTATGCTGAAACGCAAGCATTTTTCAAGGGTCTCATGTACACTTTTCGTCGAATTGCTCATTCTTCTCCGGCTAGCAAACTTTGTGCTCCGACTTTGTTGTTCTCAACTTTTTCGTTCAAGATCAAATACAAGAGTAATAGAAAATCAAGGCTACAAAAGAGTCTACAACACAGATCTTAGCTACAAAAGATATGCAGACAACTAAGCTAGCAAATAGATGCAAACTTAGGTTATCAAGAAGCTCCAAATCATGGGCAAATCATGGGTTCACTCGGTTGGAAAGATGTACTTGCCTACGGTCAAATTTTAGCCTAATACCAACACTACCAAGGTTACCTACGGCCAAGTCCAAGCTCGGATGCTGCTCTCTGCTGGGGAAGAAATGAAGAAGGAAAAAGAAATGAAAGGAAAAGAAAAGTTGAGGAAAGAGAGTGGGATTGCTTATATAGGAAGAGCTAGGATTGTAGGCCATTAGATCATAATTCATGTCCCTCACCCGGGTTTATCACAGCCACCCACCAAAAAAACCAAGGGACCAACGGTCCAAAGCATGCAACTAAGGAAAAGTTACAAAAATAACCTAAACAATACATGAATTGCATAAAGCATGATGTAAGAAATTAAATAATAAATGAGATATACATATATAATACGCGTATATCAGGTACGTATACTAGAACAATGAGACGAGTCTCACAAGTGGGTTAGTGATTGTAGGAGGGATGGTTGCTGGTGGTCCAGCAACTGATGAATTAACTGTCGATGATGGATACTTGTTTGTAATGGTTGGTTCCTTTGGTTTGGAAGTGACTTGATCATAACTAGGAATAGGTGAGTCGATCATGTTAAGGTCTAACCTAGATATGACCTGATTAGCCTCCATGCGAGCAGTAGCATGAACTCCACCATCAACCTTAGCTATAGAAATAGCCTCCTCTATGTTTGGTGAACACTGTTGATTAAAGGCCATATCTACGTTTCTGAAATGAGTATCGGGGCCAGGGGAAGCTTGAGACTTACTTGAAACTGTTATGTATTAGTAGTATGTTTAGTATTAGTAGTATTGGGATTTAGTCCCACAATGGATAGAACAATAGCGAGAGGGGTTAGCCTCTCCTATATATATGTAATCCTCTCTTCAATAATAATCATCTCATTATTCAACTCTACATGGTATCAAAGCCCATCCACCCCTCTCAACTTGAGCAGCTTCATGTCATGGCACATCTTGCCTCTCTCTCCGTCTTCATGCGGGATCTGCTCACTCTCAGATCATTGCAGGAGCTTATAATCTGTCTCTGATGGAATCTCATTATCGTGTCCTACCGGCAGTAAAAGTCATTGAGACTACTCCGGGTGATGCTCCTGCTGATCGATCTACTCCTGGTGCTGCTCGTGCCAGATTTTATGGTGGTCGTGGTGGACGACATAGTGGCCGAAATGCTGGCCGTGATGATGGACGAGGCAATGGCGGTCGTGATGGAGGAAGACCCCGCACATGCTTCAACTGTGGTCTGCAAGGCCATTTCCAGTAGCAATGTTCTAAAGCTCCTAACAATGTTATATCAGATGCTCTTGATGATGGCGTTCTATCTGTTCAGATGACTGCAGAGTCATATACAAATTATGTTAACTTCCAATCTCAATGTCCTCGTAATGCCTCCATATCTGGATCCATAATCGGGTACTCAGCGGCATGTGTGGTGAGGTCGAAGCAGTGGGTGATTGACTCAGGTACGTCTTCTCATATGATTGGAGACGCAGGTATGATATACAATTATGTATCGATGGGTCATATTTTCAATATTACTATTGCCAATGGTGGTTCACTAATAGTTCGTGGACTAGAAAGTGCCCATCTTTCTTTCGGACTGTCACTCAATTCAATATTACACACACTTAAAAATACGTTCAGTTTACTTTCAATTAGTCAGATTACTCGTGACATGCATTGCTCGATAATATTTTTTTATGATGGTTGTGTTTTTCAGGACCTTAAGACTAGAAAGACTGTCGGTAAAGGACATATGGCTGGAGGCTTGTACATGTTTGACGTACCTTCTGTTGCTTGTGTTGGTGTAAAACTCGATCCTTTCGAGTTACATTATCAGTTAGGCCATCCATCAATCCAAGCTCTCCAAAAAAATATCCATCTTTAGATGTTCCAGTTACTTTTTATTGTAAGTCGTATTATTTGGCTAAGTATCACCGGGTTCCCTATCCGGTGAGTCATACTAAAATTGTATCTTCTCCTTTTGAGTTAGTGCATTCTGATATATGAGACCTTGTCCAGTTGAATCAATGATGGATTTTAAGTACTTTGTTATAATTGTTGATGACTACTCACGTGTCACTTTTGTCTATCTGATAAAAAATTGCTCTGAATTATTTGAAATTTGGTACAATTTTTATGCAAAAATTAAAACATAATTTGGTGTTCCAATTAAATGCTTTTGAAGTGATAATGGTCGTGAGTATCTATCTCGTGAGTTCAATACTCATCTGTCCCGCAATGGCATTATCTATCAAACATTATGTCCTTACACACCACAACAGAATGATGTGGCCAAACGCAAGAATCGTCATCTCCTGGAAACAACGCGTGCTCTTATGTTTCAAGCACGTACTCCCAAAAGATTTTGGTCGGATGCGATACTTACAGCTTGATATCTTATTAATCGTATGCCATCGTCAATTTTTAATGGTGCTACTTTCTCGGTTATATCCCGAACGAGAGCCGTTTCCACTACCTCTTAAAAAATTTGATCGCTAGTGCTATGTTCGGGATACCCGACTGACCCTTTCTAAATTTGATCCTAAGGAAATCCAACGTATTTTCCTTGGGTATCATAAAGATCAAAAACGGTATTGGTATTATTTTTTTCTACCTTGAAGAGGTATTTTTTCTCTCGGGATGTTACTGTCATGCCCGGCCTTGCAGGGCCGAACATTCTCGCTTGGGCGCGATGTCGTGCGAGCCTAAGTTGCTCACGTGCAAGGTAAGTACCTAAAATGGACGATGAAATGCTAATCCACATAGTTGCACAAATAGTCCTAATGCAGCAAAAATTTGAATAAATACAAGTATAACAAGAAATGAGCTCTTTATTGATGATGAAGAAATATTACAAGTGGTGCTAGGCCGAGATTACAAGTCTCTCAAGCTCTCTCTCTCTCTCTCTCTCTCTCTCAAAACAATAAAATGTGTCAAGCGACTTACAACTTTGGGGATGAAACATAGGCGATATTCCAACACATTACGTCATGTATATGTGCTTCAGCTCCGTCTGCAATGATCCAAGTCTCTAGAGTTAGCTCTGCGTCTTAACGCACACAAAAAAATACTTCGTACTGAAAGAGGTTATCATGTACCATACAAGCAATCTGGTTGGTTATCAGTACATTAAATTCACTAGTGGGGAGGCTTCTCGCCCACTCAACAAAATCGAACACGTTCAATATCTATGTGCACCATCTATTATGTTGTCTTTCTAGTTTTACCTTAGGATCAGTTTCATGGCAAAGATATAAAGCCTAAGTCGTGTTGCATATACAGAGTGTCGCATTAGATATGAGTAACATGGCACAACTTACCAACTTATCATTCATCATTCTCTGTCCAAGATAAATCAAGTTAATCAAGCACGGATATATATAATGAGTCCAAGGTCGCATAAGCAAACACTAGTGTCACGAGCGTAATTCTGACTCGGGTGCACGAGTTACTCAGGTTACTCAGATGTGTTATACTAGAATGTTTAGGTGTTCTAGATTACTTGATTCGATGCAATGACTCGCATGCGGATTGCCGCCGAGCAAGATGACCTAATCTATATAAAATGGGTCGATGGTATTACAATCCATTTGGACTAGTCTCATGACAGAGATGGGTGTAGCGCAAGGAGCATGGGGCACTACACTTCATCCCACCGAAACATGAAGAGACTAACATAAAATGGGGTAGACATGTAACCAAGTGTAGGATGCACTACCAAGGGCCTGAATACTGATATTGTGCCACCCCAAACCGGAGTATGAGCATCCTAGCACCATTTTGGTTGCACAATACCTTTGATTCCTCCTAGGCCGGCATGATCCCACTGCTCCAGTGATTGTCCAAGGAATCCATGAAATACCTCATGCACGATTTGTCCGTGACCATGCAAGTCTTGGGTCTTCCAGATTTATGACATGTACAAGTTCAATCTTGATTCTTGTTCACACTTATTGGCTCCCAGAGTCGTCTGATTCTTGTCCAGAACGAGTCTTACTTGACATAATGTAGTCCCCTAGTTCGGTAACTGCCCTAGCGACCTAACGGTCCCGCATACTTTCAGGTCCAGGCTTGCACAGAATGACTATTCGATAGTCTTCCGACTAAACTAGATGAAGCAAGACATGTATCGTGTTACTTGATCGTATCGTGAAACTCATGACAAGCATTAAAACGAGACGAGCGAGTACTAGTTAGCATGTAAAGTAGGCAAGCATTAAAATAGTATAAAACATAAGCATTATAAGAAACATGCGACATAGTTTTACTTTAGAACATAAGTTGTACGCTAGCACGAGTCTAAAAGGGGTAGTACGAGAAAACAACTATAAACCAAGTTTCATTTCCATGTTCTATACAAGCAATACAAGATGGAATTATTCACTTATCTAGGTCACTTGTTTTATTAGCCTTCAACAAGTGATAGCCTAGTGACTAGCATGTAACACAATTTATTAGGTGTGCAGGCCAATCGAAGATATGTTCACCAGAGCCACCCACCTTAGCGATGAATCGCATCGGCCGAGAGAGACTCCGAGAGTGCCTTCGAAAGTCTAAGTCTGAACTCTTCTGAAGGGCCAAGTCTTAATGCCTTTGCATCAAGCGAGTCATCTCACCGGGCAAAGCGGGACAGGTTGTCGCACTAGCTCTGTTTAAATCGGCTCTCTACATTGAGCAGAGTGGGTCATTACATAATACACCATCCATAATAAGTCTCGTCCTTGAGACTTCCTGAGCGAAACTCGTCCTACCATCCCACTATCGAATCTAACTCAAGTATCTTCTTCGAATGACTAAACCCATTCGAACGTAACTTACTATTTGTTATCCTTCTTCTGTGCCGCATGCGCTCGTAGCCAGTTTCATTGAATGACTCTATCACTCAATTTGAGTTGACTGTACTCTCTCGACCATCGCATTCTCTGACTCGGTCTCTATTGTGTCTTAGCGCAGAACAATATCGGTCAACACGGGCTATATTATAATCTACCGTGCACGACAAATCTTAAGCTGAGGTTTAGTTACCCGATTCGCTATACTCATCCATGCGCATCTAAATATCTTCACTTGCAGCTGCATTCGAGTTCTACATATCGCTAAGTCTAGATCATGCACATATTTAAGGGGTCCCCCAAATATATGCATTTTAACCAAGCTTAGCGATAGCGAAGTCAGACAATCTACTCATGAAAACCTTACCTTCGGATCACCGATTATTTTACTAACTCGACTATACCGAACTCTAGTTCGTTCTATTATCATCTATATCAATCTTCGAGATGACATGATTCATTTCTCAAGTGTTCTTGTCTTTTGAAATCATAACGATACCTCGAGCGAAGTCGACCAAAATCCAAGTTAATTCCAATCATATTCAAACCAACCATTGCACTACCACCAAGTACGTTTTTCAAGCAACGATTCAATTCATTATTCCAACTTTACTTGAGCAATACCAATTTCTATCATAAGCATTCCGTCCGACCAATCATTGATATCATCTTGTTCCTCTCCATCGCACGACCTATCCAATATAACTACTAGCATTCAAGTCCTATAGTCAAGTCTTTTCATGTCAAACATGACTTCACTAGCGCATACTCCTAGTTCCAAGTCCTAACTCTAATTCTTGTTGCCCCAGTTTTATTGCCTACCTGAGCGATACTCTAAGGTCGGTCATACCGATTTATCTCATAGCATAGGGTTGTCTGCCTAACCACTAGGTCGGCTCACATGGTCATAGGTATAGTTTAAGTCCCCCAATTTTGTTGTACAATGCTCGACCCAATTTCTAAGGTTAAACCATTGTTCATTCGTACGGGATATTCTATCCAAGCTCGTTTTACTCAAATTTCTAAACATGGAGCATAGATCATCCTACCTGCATCGTACATTCATCGCACATGGTCTGAGTCCGTTCAGCAAAGTCGTTCCTAAGACACGTTCGTCAGCCCAATCCTTAATGTATTCATATCGCAGACAACAAATTTAGTTATTTACATAGTCTATCTTCTCAGGTATATGATAGAATTTACCTATCCATTTTCTAAGTGTAGATCACCAATTCACGATTCAATTTCTAAGTCGTCGATATCAATCATAAACTCTAAATTATCCAACCAATTTTTCGTATTCGTTCACAAATCCACCGAGCGTAACTTTGTATCAATTCTAGACTAACTCATCCTCGATACACTCGCATCCTCGACTCGCTTTTTCATCAAACCACATGTCAAAACGATCCTTTAATTATCACGTCCTGATCTCCCGCAAGTTCGACCAACCCCGTTGGACGTGATGTCCCCACGCCAATGCTCCCGCAGGATAATCGTCCCTATCCGGGCGTAATATCGTGCGAGCCTGGAGTTGCACTCGCATAAGTTAAGAATGTCAAACGTTATGGTTATCATTGAAAGGACCAAGACACTTTATAGTTACACTTTGTTTCATCCATATTATATATTAATCCACCAAGTCGTGTTCATCTAATAATCATTTACGTCGTGATCAATATTCGCCTAGCCAAGTCATCCAAACTTCAATATTATCGTTCGATCAATCCATAGTCCAATATCTAATATTCCTCAAAACAACCAAGTTTAATTCTTCAATTCGATAACGCACTCGTCGTTCATCCAACTAGAAAATCCTGGAGCCAAAGTTTGTTCATCCTCGATTTGTTTCAATATCTTCAAGTATGTTTGTATAGGTATCAAAACCATTCGTACAATATCTTATTCGTTTCACTCCATGATATCCTCCGAACTAGATTCAAGATCACTCATCCAACTCAAGTTCAAATCCCTTATCGTGCAATTCAAATCATCGAACCACAAACTCATTAAATTGTATCAAATCCATGCTAACTTCCAACTATCCATATCGTATCAACTTATTCGATTTCAAAACCAACACATCGTGTCACTACCCAATTCTAAAAATATAATTTTCTTTTTATTTTAATTTGGTAAATTGTGTATTGATCATAAATATTTGTATTTATATTTGATTAGTTGAATATATTTATTTTTATTGGTTGTTTTAGGGTTTTGGCTAGTTTGGACCCGCGTCAGACCCTATTGGACCTTGTCAGGCCCTTGTCAGACTCAACCCTTGGTGTAGAATAGTTATTTTATCTTTAATTATCTAGCTGGGTTGTTTTGGATTAGTTAGATTGGTTTAAGAAACCCTAAACCTAAAACCCTAGTTTGGAAAACTTAAGTTGAGGGTATTGTGATCTTTGTGTTAGGCTTCTAACCCTAATCCTATTTCTCCTATATGCCCCCCCCCCCCCCTCTTTTTCATTTCCTTCCACTTCATTTTCCTCCCTCCATTCTCTTTTTTTACTTCTTTCATTTACTTCTCTCCAATTCCAAGTAAGTATTTTCACCTTCCCTCTCTTCCTTTATTTACTTCTCTCATTAATGTAAACTCTAATCTTCTATTCTTTCTAACATAGGTGTGTAGAGCCTAGATTTGGTGTAGAAGCTTAGTTTGGAGGCTTGGAGGCTTGGTGTGGTAAATTCTAGGGTTTTTGGAAACTTTGGCCTTGGGATTTCAACTCCCAAGAGGTAAACCCTAACTTTCCTCTTAGTGATTACTTTAATATAGTGAAATTAGTAGTTTAGAACCTTTCTAGACCTTAGAGCTACCCATGGGAGGAAGTTAGAACTTGTTTGGATAGGTTTGGAGACTTTGACCTAGGGTTTTGTGTCAATTTTGGGTGAAATCCGAGATTGGCCAATTTTGGGGGTTGCCCAAGGTTAGACGGACCTGGGTGTCTTAAGGGTAGGTTCGTGTCCCCGTTCGGACACGCAAGATCCTATCGCAAAATTTTGGGCGTTTCGGATGATTTGGAGGTTTTCCTTCTCTGTGGATTCCATGAGCATGTAGAATTTTATCACGAACCTAGAATCGGAGGGTTAGCATTTTTGTGAGGTTCTAGACATTGTTTAGAACACATGAGTAAATTTTGGGTCGATTCCGATTAGGTTTGACGTGCGTTTCGTGAGGTATCGCAAGCCGCACTCCAAGTGTTCGTCGAAATAACCAAATGGCCATTTCGACTTGGTTTCTAGGTTTCGGGCTTGTGCGCGGGTTAGTTTAGCCTTGGAGAGTGTGTATTAAGATTTTCGAGTTTATATTTATATATATATATATATATGTATTTATATGTATATGGGTGAGTATGTGTGTATTGGTATGTTTGGGGGTGAGTGTGTTTGAGTGTGTATAGGTGTGGTTGTGTGTGTGTTTGTGTGTAGTGTGTGTGAGTATTGAGGATAGGTGTGTGTTTGAGTGAGTGAGATAAGGAGAGTGAGTAAGTGAGATTGGAGGAAAGGAAGAGGGACTAAGAGAGGGATCGAGATAGGGAGTGAGTTGAGACAGAGGGAGCAACAGCAGGTAGTAGCAGCAGCAGCAGCAAGTAGTAGCAGCAGCTGCAGTAGCAAGCAGTAGCAGCAGCAGCAGCATGCAACAGCAACAATAACACCCCCCCTCTTTAGCTACTAGAGATGAGAGAGAGAGAAATTAGATATATAAAATATATGTATATAGATGTAAATATAGATTTACATATATATATATATATATATATATATATATATATATATATATATATATAATTAGATGTATAGTTAGTGAGATGAGAAGGGTAAGGTAAGGTATCTCAATACCTTGAGATATCAAGGTATTGAGGTAATGGGTATCGGGGCGAGGTATTGGGCTTTTGCCTAGGAATGGGGTTAGAGTTGGTTTTATATATATATATATATATATATATATATATATATATATATATATATATACATGTTAGGGTATATATTAGAGAGTATAGGCGGGATATATAGCGTAGGTCGATATATCGGATACCGAGGGTATCCCGATATCTCAAAGAGGCGAGTTTGAGGGTTTACTAGCTTAATGAGCTAGTTATGACCTAGAATTTTATGGGCACCCTAGTTTGACCTAGAGTTGACCGTAATTGTCCCGGTTGACCACCAAAGTCAACCTTTGACCTAGTTTCGGCCTAGAGTTGACTTTTTGGACCCCGGGTTGACTTTTGACCCAGATTTTACCGGTTTGACCCGTTTAACCTAGAACAACCCTAGAAGCTTGTTTTTAGTTATTTTATATATGTTTAACTCTTTAGAACCCGGTTTAACCTTACTTTTCATAATAGGTCTTTGCGACGCCAGTCTGGATCTCGATCCTCACCAGTTGCTCAGGACGTCAGACGAGTACCTACCTCTGATTGTTTTCATTTCATGATAACGTATATATCACATGTTCTAGAACTGTTAATACTTGATTCTGACACATTATTTTACGAGCTGGTACTAGTTGGATCCCGTCATGAGATGTTATCCCCCTTACCGTGTTCAGCGGGTACTCTATCACGTATATTTTATCATGTGCTTTGGGTATTGATTCTAATGTGCTTCATATGGTTCGTGTGCTCTCACTTTCATATGCGCGAGTTATTTATCATGTATATAGCATGTCGTGGTTGGATCCAAGAGTATTAGTGGGGGAGGAGAGTAGAAGTTGGTTATGTGATCAAACTCCAAATAGTATTCATGTGTATGTCGGCTCTGCAACTCACACATAACAGAGTTATCGTAGAATAAATCATGTGCAATCCAAACCGATCACATAATGAACTTGTGCCTTGCACTCAGCTAGTATTCCTATTTTCTCACATGCAGTTACTTCTCTACTACTTGTATTGTTCCCCAGTTTTATATTATATTTACTTTATCAGTTCTACCATGTATTTACTTTCCTGTGCATTTTGTATTCTTTTCTATTGCTAGTCATATACACCTTACCATGTATTTGGAGTTGCTTTCAGAGTTATGTACTTTGCTCTAATCCTGACTGGATATATTTTTAGAGGATCCTGAGGACTTTTGCCCGACTTACTACGGGCCAGGCGTCGACGATTGTTGAGACCCTGAGATAGAGGAGGAGCCCATCCCAGCTGAGGAGACGCCGCTAGCGCCCTAGTATAGCTAGGTGGGTTTCACTGGCTTTATTTCCAGTTGGTTTTGGATGACTGTATTATTTATTTTGCTACTACTGTGAGATGTCGTAGACTCTTAGACTTGGACTGTATATTTTGGATAGTGTACTTGCTCTCTTTGGTTCTTTGTTTCTTTTGTTGATATCTTATCGTGCTTTTACTCTTCCCCTAGTTATTGTGATTGAGTTTATGTATATATTATAATATTGTCCTCCTTTTGGAGAGATTATCCTGACAGGTTATTGTGAGATATAGATAGTTGTGACCTAGACAGCGTTCTACCGCCGATTCTGCGGCGTAGGCTGGACGTACCCACGACTCATGCCCGATTATCCGAGTGCGGGTCGTGACACATTTTTGGTGGTGGCCCATACAGGTCGTGTTTCTAGATCTACCTGCGATAGGATATAGGATATAGGCTGAGAGAGAGTGTGCTCAATCACAACTAGGACCCTTCCTGATCTTTTGTTATCTTTAATTTTTCTGAAATTGTTTTCTTTTAAAATATTACTGTCCTTCCTTGATGATATCGTATCTTGTACCGTATTGACTTCTTTTGATCTGTGTTCAGGATGCCTCCGAAGACACGGTCTCATCGCACCGTTCCAGCAGTTGCCACCGAGAGGTCTGCTACCTCTCGTCCTGCTCGACTTCAGGCAGCTGCTACCGCTCCACTCACCACTCCTGCAGTTGAGGGACCATTTGCTTCCCTCGGAGATTCTCCTCCACCTGTCAATCCGAGAGCTACCCCTGTTGTTCCGGTGGTACCTCCTCCACCACCTCCTGCACCGGTAGACACTGCCCAGTTGTTCGCGTTCTTCAGGGAGATGATGGATGCACAGCACCGACAGGTGACGTGATGAGGATGGGTATTGCGAATGCCCACCAGGTGGCCATGACAATAATAGACAGAGTGGCTCATATCCAGCCACAGGCAGAGACAGCACAGCATCCTAGGTCGGGCAACATCATTGACTTTCAGAGGATGCGGCCCAAGGAGTTCCGGGGTACAGAGGAGATCATGTACGCGGATGACTGGATCGAGCATATCGAGGGGATCTTCAGGCTGGCAATGATCCCAGAAAGCATGCAGATAGAGGCAGCGGGCAGCCAGATGTTCGATCTTGCCCTTACTTGGTACCGTACTGGCACGAGGATAGCGGTACCGGGACTTACTTAGGAGGCTTTCAAGAAGCTTTTCAAGGAGAAGTTTATTTCGGATGTAGCTCTCAGTGCCTTGGAGAGGCAGTTTGAGGCACCCGTCCTGGGGAGCATGCTGGTGGACGAGTATGCAGCAGAGTTCTGTCGTCTGGGCAGATTTGTAGAGGGCTTGAGCGAGGCAGCGAAGGCGCGGAAGTTTAGCAAGGGTTTGGTCATGGCGGTCAAGTCCTTGACTAGGAGTGACCGCGAGGTGACCTTCGAGCAGATTGTGAGTGACGCTCAGAGGGCTGAGGATGACTTGGAGCTGAAGTCCAAGAGGAGTAGAGATGCTTTCGGAGCAAGCAGCAGTGCGAGCCCAGCCAAGAGGCCCCATTTCCAGCAGACGAGGCCGTTCCAGCAGACTCAGCAACACCAGGGTCAGGGTCGTGCACCTTTCCAGCAGGCGCCCCAACAGTAGAGGCAGGGACAGCAACAGGGTCCGAGGAAGCCCATTACTTGCCCTTTCTGTAGGAAGTCGGGGCACGGATGGGATATTTGTAGGAAGAGGCTGGGTAGATGCATGTTATGTGGTACGGCAGATCACCAGTTGAGGGATTGTCCTTCAGCACTCGCTCGTACAGCTCAGGACGGAGGAGCCGCTCAGAGGGGACCAGCCAAAGCACCTGTAGTATAGCAGAGAGGATAGCCTTTGCAGACTCAGCAGCAGAGGTTTGTCCAGCAGTAGCAGCAGCACCGAGGAGGACAGCAGGGGCGAGCTTTTGCCCTGACCGTAGAGGAGGCCGAGCCCGTTGGTGATGTGATCTCAGGTTCTGTTCTTCTTGATTCTATTCCAGCACTTGCTTTATTGGATTCGGTGCTTTCCATAGCTTTGTGTCTGTATCTTTTGCTGTTAGACACCATCCTGTTGCTGAACCTTTAGCTAGACTCTTCAAGATCACGACCGGGGGTGGCATCATCCTAGTCAGTGATGTCTACAGAGACCAGAGAGTTACCTTGGGAGGCCGAGAGTTGAGTGTGTGCCTACTCGTAATGCCACTTCCGAGCTACGACATTGTACTCGGGATGGATTGGTTGAGTATGTACCGTGCTAGTATAGATTGTCGTGGAGGCAGAGTATTATTTAGTCCGTCGAGAGAGCCAGAGTTTGAGTTTGCCAGAGGAGCAGCGGAGCAGAGCGAGGGAGTCTTCTGTGGAGTCCTGGTGGTAGAGCATAGGTTGCCACATCCATTGATAGCGGAGTTCATGGATGTCTTTCTGGAGGAGTTGTCAGGGTTACCTCCGGACAGAGATGTGGAGTTCTCTATAGACTTGGTGCCAGGCGCAGAGCCGATATCCCAGCACGTCTATAGAGTCAACAACAGCGAGCTGGTAGAGTTGAAGAAGCAGGTGGATGAGCTTCAGGATAAGGGATTTATCAGATCTAGTTCTTCTTCGTGGGGTGCTTTGGTACTTTTTGTGCCGAAGAATGATGGGTCGATACGGATGTGTATCGACTACAGGGCTCTGAACAACCTCACAATCAAGAACAAGTATCTGCTGTCGCGTATTGATGATCTCTTTGACCAGTTGAGCGGAGCGAGGGTATTTTCCAGGATTGATCTGAGGACAGGCTACCACCAGGTGAAGGTCATGAGGGAGGATATTCCAAAGACGGCTTTTCGGACCAGGTATGGACAGTATGAGTTCATGGTGATGTCGTTTGGGTTAACTAATGCCCCAGCAGTGATCATGAATCTGATGAACAAGGTGTTCCATCAGCATCTGGACAGGTTTGTGGTGGTGTTTATAGATGACATCTTGGTGTATTCGAAGACCCTAGAGGAGCATGAGGAGCATCTGAGGATAGTGCTGGAGACTCTCAGAAAGGAGAAGCTTTATGGAAAGCTTTCGAAGTGCGAGTTCTTCCTTGACAAGGTTGAATTCCTTGGTCATGTGGTGACAGGAGAGGGGATCTCGGTGGATCCGAGGAAGATTAT
Source organism: Iris macrosiphon (assembly GCA_036927795.1). Taxonomy (NCBI): domain Eukaryota; kingdom Viridiplantae; phylum Streptophyta; class Magnoliopsida; order Asparagales; family Iridaceae; genus Iris; species Iris macrosiphon. The sequence goes on along the minus strand of JAYESA010000019.1, from coordinate 140,479,223 downwards.
GGCAGTTGAGGCATGGAGTGCTCCGAGTTCAGTAGCAGAGGTCAGGAGTTTCCTGGGGCTGGCGGGTTACTACAGGAGATTTGTTCAGGATTTTTCCCGGATTGCAGAGCCTTTGTCTAGGCTGACCCGGAAGGACGTGGAGTTTGTTTGGTCAAAGGAGTGCCAGGTCGCCTTTGATGAGCTGAAGAGGAGGTTGACGACAGCTCCAGTATTGACGTTGCCATCGGGGTCTGGAGGATTCACTATCTATAGTGATGCATCGGGGAAGGGTCTGGTTGTGTGTTGAAGCAGAATGGGAGGGTGATTGCCTATGCTTCCAGGCAATTACGTCCTCATGAGAAGAACTACCCTACCCACGATTTGGAGTTGGCAGCGGTCATCTTTGCTCGAAAGTTGTAGAAATAATATTTATACGGAGAGCGTGTGGAGATCTTCACTGGCCATAAGAGCTTGAAGTATGTGTTTACCCAAAAAGAGCTGAACATGAGGCAGAGGAGATGGTTGGAGTTAATGAAAGACTTCGACATATTGTTGCAATACCATCCAGGGAAGGCGAACGTAGTTGCGGATGCGCTGAGCAGGTATCCGGTAGCTATGTGCCTGACTACAGATCGTTATCTTCTGGCAGATCTAGAGAGCTTGGGCATTGAGGTGATAATACCTGGAGTTGAGATACAGATGTGGGGACTGCAGATTCAGTTAGAGTTGATAGACCGGATCAGGGCTACACAGTTTGAGGATGAGTCCCTGAGGAGCATCAGGGCGCAGGTTCAAATTGAATTATCAGATGACTTCACCATTGCTGATGATGGTTCATTGTGGCACAGTACCAGGTTGTGTGTGCCGAGTGGGTCATTGCGCGAGGAGGTTCTTCAGGAGGCGCATCGATCCCAGTACTCTATGCATCCAGGTGCCAACAAGATGTATAGAGATCTGAGAGAGCATGTATGGTGGTATGGGATGAAGCGGGGGGTAGCACGCTTCATATTTCGATGCTTAGTGTGCCAGCAGGTGAAGGCGGAGAGGCAAAGGCCAGGAGGGTTGCTCCAGTCGTTACCCATTTTGGAGTGGAAATTGGAGCATGTGACCATGGATTTTGTTTCTGGGCTTCCCCGTTCTCCAGAAGGAAAGGATGCGATTTAGGTTATCATAGACAGGTTGACCAAAATAGCCCACTTTCTACCATTCAAAGTGGGTACGCCTACGGAGAGACTAGCAGAGATGTATGTGCACCAGATAGTCAGACTGTATGGAGTTCTTGTGAGCATAGTATCAGACCAGGATAGTCGCTTTATTTCGTATTTCTGGAGGAGTCTGCAGGCTAGCTTGGGCACCCAGCTCAAGTTTGGTACTACATATCACCCGCAGACAGACGGTCAGTCAGAGAGGACCATTCAGACCCTCGAGGACATGCTTCGCACTTGTATTCTGGATTTCAGAGGCTCATGGGATGATCACTTGTACTTGGTAGAGTTTGCTTACAACAACAGCTACCAAGCCAGTATCGAGATTTCACCATTCGAGGCATTGTATGGACGGAGGTGTCGCACTCCGTTATCATTGGATGATGTAGGCGAGAGAGTTTTGCTTGGCCCGAAGATGGTGGTGAATGCGGCAGGGAAGGTCAAGCTCATTGGAGATAAACTTCGGGTGGCGCAGGACAGGCAGAGGCATTGGGCCGATAGCCACCGAAGACCTTTGGAGTTTGAGATATAGCTTAGAATTTAGATTTTGTTCTTGTGTTTGCTTGTGATTGCTTGTTTTAGATTAAGTGCTGAGACCTTGTTTGTGCTAGGTTGGTGATCTGGTATTCCTGAGGATTTCTCTGACGCGAGGCACTATTCGCTTAGGTGGAGGCGGGAAGCATAGTCCACGTTTCGTCGGACCCTTCAGCATCCTTGAGAGGGTCGGCGCTGTGGCGTATAGGCTAGATTTGCCGCCTACGCTAGAGGGAGTTCATGATGTGTTCCATGTGTCGCAGTTGAGACGGTACATGGCGGATCCCAGTCACGTATTGGATCACTCAGAGATTGTGGTGGGCCCTACTCTTAGCTATCTAGAGCAGCCGGTGGAGATTCTGGATCGGCGGGAGAAGGTGTTGAGGAACCAGACTATTCCCTTGGTTCGCGTCGCGTGGAGGCATCACTCTCCAAGTGAGTCAACCTGGGAGAGGGAGGATGAAATGCACGAGCGATACCCTTATCTTTTTGAGCCTTGAGGTATGGTTCTTTCTTTTCCTTGCATTTCTGTCCTAGTTTCGTCTTTTAATTTCGAAGACGAAATTATTTTAAGGAGGGTAGGCTTGTCACTACCCAATTCTAAAAATAGGATTTTCTTTTTATTTTAATTTGATAAATTGTGTATTGATCATAAATATTTGTATTTATATTTAATTAGTTGGATGTATTTATTTTTATTGGTTGTTTTAGGGTTTGGCTAGTTTGGACCCGTGTCAGACCCTATTGGACCTTGTCAGACCCTTGTCATACTCAACCCTTGGTGTATAATAGTTATTTTATCTTTAAGTATCTAGCTGGGTTATTTTTGGATTAGTTAGATTGGTTTAAGAAGACCAAAACCTAAAATCCTAGTTTGGAAGACTTAAGTTGAGGGTATTGTGGTCTTTGTGTTAGGATTCTAACCCTAACCCTATTTCTCCTATATGCCCCCCCCTTTCTTTTTTATTTTCTTCCACTTCATTTTTCTCCCTCATTCTCTTTCTTTACTTCTTTCATTTACTTCTCTCCAATTCCAAGTAAGTATTTTCACCTTTCCTCTCTTCCTTCATTTACTTCTCTCATTAAAGCAAACCATAATCTTTTATTCTTTCTAACCTAGGTGTGTAGAGCCTAGATTTGGTGTAGAAGCTTGGTTTGGAGGCTTGGAGGCTTGGTGTGGTGAATTCTAGGATTTTTGGAGACTTTGGCCTTGGGATTACTCCCAAGAGGTAAACCCTAACTCTTCTCTTAGTGATTACTTTAATATAGTGTAATTAGTAGTTTAGAACATTTCTAGACCTTAGGGCTACCCATGGGAAGAAGTTAGAACTTATTTGGATAGGTTTGGAGACTTTGACCTAGGGTTTTGTGTCAATTTCGGATGAAATCCGAGATTGGCCCATTTTGGGGGTTGCCCTAGGTTAGACGGACCTAGGTAGACGTGCTTAGGTGTCTTGAGGGTAGGTTTGTGTCCCCATTCGGACACGCGAGATCATATCACGGAGTTTTGGGCATTTCAGGCGATTTGAAGGTTTTTCTTCTCCGTGGGTTCCACGTGCATGTGGAATTTTGCCACGGACATAGAATCGGAGAGTTAGTATTTTTATAAGGTTCTAGATGTTGTTTAGAACACGTGGGTAAATTTTGGATCGATTTCGATCAGGTTTGGCATACATTTCGCGAGGTATCGCAAGCCGTACTCCAAGTGTTCGTCGAAATAACCAAATAGCCATTTCGACTTGGTTTCTAGGTTTCGGGCTTGTGCACGGGTTGGTTTAGCCTTAGAACGTGTGTATTAGGGTTTTCAAGTTTATATTTGTATATATATATGTATTTATATGTATATGAGTGAGTATGTGTGTATTGGTGTGTTTGGGGGTGAGTGTGTTTGAGTGTGTATAGGTGTGGTTATGTGTGTGTTTGTGTGTAGTGTGTGTGAGTGTTGAGGATAGGTGTGTGTTTGAGTGAGTGAGATAAGGAGAGTGAGTGAGTGAGATTGGAGGAAAGGAAGAGGGACTGAGAGAGGGATCGACATAGGGAGTGAGATTGAGACAGAGGGAGCAGCAACAGGTATTAGTAGCAGCAGCAGCAGGTAGTAGTAGCAGCAGCAGCAGCAGGCAGTTAGCAGCAGCAGCAGCAACATGCAACACCAACACCAACAGCAACAGCAACAGCAACAATAACACCCCCCCCCCTTAGCTACTAGAGAAGAGAGAGAGAGAGAGATTAGATATATAAAATATATGTATATAGATGTAAATATAGATTTACATATATATATATATATATATAGTTAGATGTATAGTTAGTGAGATGAGAAGGGTAAGGTAAGGTATCTCAATACCTTGAGATATCAAGGTATTGAGGTAATGGGTATCGGGGCGAGGTATTGGGCTTTTGCCTAGGAATGGGGTTAGAGTTGGTTTTATACGTATATATATATATATATATATATATATATATATATATATATATATATATATATATATATATATATATATACATGTTAGGGTATATATTAGAGGGTATAGGTGGGGTGTATAGCGTAGGTTGATATATCAGATACCGAGTGTATCCCGGTATCTCAAAGAGGCGAGTTTGAGGGTTTACTAGCTTAATACGCTAGTTTTGACCTAGAATTTTAGGGGCACCCTAGTTTGACCTAGAGTTGATCGTAATTGCCCTGGTTGACCCCCAAAGTCAACCTTTGACCTAATTTTGGCCTAGAGTTGACTTTTTGGACCCCGGGTTGACTTTTGATCCAGATTTCACCGGTTTGACCCGTTTGACCTAGAACAACCCTAGAAGCTTGTTTTTAGTTATTTTATATCTGTTTAACTCTTTAGAACCCCGTTTAACCTTACTTTTCGTAATAGGTCTTTGCGACGCCAGTCCGGATCTCGATCCTCATTAGTTGCTCACGACGTCAGGCGAGTACCTACCTCTGATTATTTCCATTTCATGATAGCGTATATATCACCTGTTCTAGAACTATTAATACTTGATTCTGACACATTATTTCATGAGCTGGTACTAGTTGGATCCCGTTATGAGATGTTATCCTCCTTACCATGTTCAGCGGGTACTCTATCACGTGTATTTCATCATGTGCTTCGGGTGTTGATTCTCATGTGCTTCATGTTCTTTGTGTGCTCTCGCTTTCATGTGCGCGAGTTATTTATCATGTACGTAGCGTGCCATGGTTGGATCCAAGAGTATTAGTGGGGGAGGGGAGTAAAAGTTGGTTATGTTATCAAATCCAAACAGTATTCATGTGTATGTCGATTATGCAACTCACGTATAACGGAGTTATCGTAGAATAAATCATGTGCAACCCAAACCGATCACATAACGAACTTGTGCTCAAGGCACTCAGCTAGTATTTCTATTTTCTCACATGCAGTTACTTCTCTACTACTTGTATTGTTTACCAGTTTTATATTACTATACTTTATCAGTTCTGCCATGTATTTACTTTCCTGTGCATCTTGTATTCTTTTCTATTGCTAGTCATATACACCTTACCATGTATTTGGAGTTGCTTTCAGAGTTATGTACTTCGTTCCAATCCTGACTGGATATATTTTTCAGAGGATCCTGAGGACTTTTGCCTAACTTACTATAGGCCAGGCGTCGATGATTGTTGTGACCCTGAGATAGAGGAGGAGCCCGTCCCAGCTGAGGAGACGCCACTAGCGCCCTAGTATAGCTAGGTGGGTTTCACTGGGTTTGTTCCCAGTAGGTTTTGGATGACTGTACTATTTATTTTGCTACTACTGTGAGATGTTGTAGACTCTTAGCCTTGGACTGTATATTTTGGATATTGTACTTGCCCTCTTTGGTTCTTTGTTTCTTTTGTTGATATCTTATCATGCTTTTACTCTTCCCCTAGTTATTGTGATTGAGTTTATGTATATATTATAATGTTGTCCTCCTTTTGGAGAGGTTATCTTGACAGGTTATTGTGAGATATAGATAGTTGTGACCTAGACAGCGTTCTACCGCCGATTCTGCGGCGTAGGCTGGACGTACCCACGACTCATGCCCGATTTTCCGGGTGCGGGTCGTGACACATCGATACCAAATCCTCCGAGTTATTTTATATCCTTAAATCTAAGTTTTTCATGCGCACTATCTCTCATTCGCGCTATCGTTCGATCGTATTATCGTCCATTTGCACTATTCCCAGTCGCATCCTCGAGTATTCCATCTCAAACTTAAGTTTAGACCCATTCGATTCAATCTGATATCGCGCATACGATCCACTAAGTTTCCTCGACCAAGATATCATTTTTGTTACTTTGAATAACTATCCGATACGCCCTTAACTTTTGCTTGACTCATCCTCAATAGCTTGAACCACTCGTTTGAGACACTTGAAATCACGACAACCTACGTGATACACGTTCTAAGGCTTTGCACAATCACATCACTTGTTGATAAGCTCGTTGCTACCCCGAAATCCTCGATTCGCTCGAACATTCCAAGATCCATACACCACTCTGGGTTCGAGCTACTCGACAAATCCTCAAAACATGATTTATCCTTAAATCGATTATTCGTTCCCGAGGCCATTGTATACACTACTCAGAGATCAAGTCATCCAATTAGATCCTCAATCGTTTCACATCTTTCACTCGTATACCGTCCAATTCGTTTCTTAAAACTCAAGCACGATCCCTTTGTGCCTGCCTCAATAATCTTAATCTCGTATATACCTCTATCGATAGTCATCCACGTAAACATATTTTGATTAATAACTTATTGACACGAATATCCGTTCGAACTATTGCTCAAAAGTCGAGCACGATCCTCTATGTTCGCCTTAGCGATAATCCGATGAAGTCCCTATCGATTTCCATTCTAAGTTCGAATTATCCTCGTCCGAACGATATTCAATCTCGTTCGCAAGCTCACTCGCACCAAAGGGTCTAGGTGCGCGATACTTAGCACGACTTAGCCAAAAGGTTGTGTGCATAACTATCCCGTCTGAACGATATTCTAGTCTCGCACACTTGTCCGCTAATCTTAGCGTAAGGCTATTCCGGTTCGCACGTAACTTGCTAACTCTAGCACGAGTCTCAACTCAAGTCCGACACAGTTCAGCACAAAGACATCACATAATTATCTCGTACAACCAACCATCTGCATGCACTTTCAAAATATTTAGACTCATTGTATGGAACATCCCACGGGACGACGAAAGCGAGCGAATGTACATAACCCGTAAAGTTCAAAGCTGAGAAAATTGATACGAAACCAAGGACAAAAAGCCGTGCTCTGATACCAATATGTCACGTCCCGGTCCCGCAGGGCCGAACGTCCTCGCTAGGGCGTGATGCCGCACGAGCCTATGTTGCGCCCGCGTAAGACAAGTACTTGAAATGGCCGATGAAATGCTAAGCCTCACAGTCGCACAGATAGTCCCAATGCAGCAAATAGATCACACGGAGATGGGTGTAGTGCAAGAAACATGAGGCGTTAGCATGAAATAGATCATAGGCCTGTGAAATGGCAAACCGGTCGACGGTCTCATAATAAGATAAAACTGGCACCGTAGGAAAAAAATATAATTTTAGTACAACGGCGCAAGTTTCATCACGATCTTACGAGCAAACGAAAAGTATTCACAAATGCCAAAAATAAACGCTACAGTAAAAATTGACAGATACACAACAATTTTGTTGCTCATAAGTTGCCGAATCCACAGACGGAACCAATCCGAGAGTTTTCAAATAACAAAAAATAGTTTTGAGTAACAAAGTATGGGCTAGAAATTGATCCAGCAAACGACTGGTATATACGAGGAAACTTGACAGAGAATTAGGGTGATATAGCAGCAAGAAAGAAGTAAAGACGGATTGACAATCAGAGTTTGGATGGAAAAGGTCTGACTGACAAAGTCCGCTCCTCAAAACTGTCAACACACAGTTTTAATCAAAAAACTGTGATCTATCAAACCTGTGAATTATGGGATAAAATTTGATACATGGCTAGAGTAACATACCATTTTACTACTTTTGAAGATGGCTTAGAAATTGGTACTCGCTAAAGTCAACCATTTGATAAGCTTCAAACCGTCCACAGAATCAGAATCATCAATTCATTTGCACAAGTTTACGATCCAAACTGATCTATCGTATGATCTTAGAATGAGTGAAACTTGGCAGAGTTATAGTTCATCTTACCAGCTTTCTAGATGACTAATTGGATCGAGATTTTATGGAGTGAAGAGGAAGAATTAATTCAATGAAGGGAGACTCTTGATCAGCTCTGAAGATGAGAAAAAAATATAGAGTTCTACTGGGCCTCTCAAGCTCGATTCCACGTCAAGGCCGGCTGGTGATAGCCCTGAGAAGTGCACTAGTAGCGGGGGAGTGTCGAAAATGGGCTGGAGTCCCGAACGGCAGAGAGCCTCAACACCAGTAGTGGCTGCTGTCGACAGAGGCAGAGCCATCGGCTTTGTCGATCGAGTCGACAGAGATGATGGCTCGACGGCAAGGAGAGCTTGCCGAAGCTAGGGGCGCACGCGATCAAGAATCTCGACCTCCACAGGGATCTCTCACCTTACTCTCTACAAAGCGGTCGAGTCTGCAAAACTCAGTTATGTATTTGTCCACACTCCTAGTCTCGTGCCTTAACTTTATAAATCGCCTCTCCAGTGCATATTTGGCACTACAATACATATTTGGCTACAGTAGAAGAAGAAGAAGAAGAAGAAGAAGAAAAAACTTCTTGAAAAGAGTTTTGAAGGTATTCCACGTAACCCCAGGTGCATGCAATCTCGTCTCATCTTTATACCAAGTCCCGGCTATGTCTTTCAAATGCAGTCCACCAGACTCATTTTTAAATCCTCCAGAATCCTGGATACACTCAGAAGTCTCCCCACACCCTGTATCCACTCATCTGCCACAAGTGCACCCTTGATGCCTGAAAAATCTTGTGGTGATAGCTTTCTCTAATGCTGTCATGGCCATGTTCTGGGAATTCTACATGCCTTGCCTCATCGCATCAATCTGCTCCCTCTGTGCATCAAGCAAGCCACATATCATCCTATAAAGTTGTGCTCCTTCCTTCGGTGCTCTTCCTGGAGCTGGTGGGGGTGTCACTAAGTCTAATATCTGTAGTGTCTACGTGTAGGCTCGCCTGTGTTAGGGGTGTAATAGACCATGGTGACTCATCTAGCTCTAGCCATTTGAAAAGGTCCGAGGACAGAAGATTAGACTTAGCAATCATGAACGCAAAACAAAGTTGAAATTTAGATGGGGTAGGCATGTAAAATGCAGACAAATTTATAGTAGCTAATAGAGCCGCTAGAACCACTGGTAGACTAGACGACATGGTTTAAAGTGTTAAAAATCTTTTGTTGGCATTACAAAGAACATAGCCCTTAATAGCAGAATGGAAGAGAAGGATTCAAACAGCCAACCCCAAAATTTGGGATAAAAGTTTTGTTGTTAGATGTGGGACTGAACCTGGGGCTTCTTGTGATAACAAAAGAGAGGTCAACATCTTTATGCAAATAATATATATCACAAGCTCTTTCTCAGATTTCTAGGTACGACATTCTAATACAAACTTGGGAAATGAAGCTAATTATGAAAAAAAAGTCAAAACCATCACAAAAAAAGATGGAAGCCTCAAGGTCTGTGTTGAATTAGAAAATAATGCTACATGCTTACATTTCAATCACATTAAAACTTCACGGAAAGTTGACAACTAAGTTTCATACCGCTACTCTTAACCATCCCAGTAGTTATTAGCAAACAATGGGTTTAAAAGAGCTAAAGAAACCTCAAATAATAAATGAAATGCCATTTTCATCTAAGAGTTGCATCCCCAAAAAAATTAACATCAACATAAGTTAGGGGGCAGTGGGTGCTAGATTTCCAAAAAAAAAAAAAAAAAAAAAAAAAAAAAAAAAAAAAATAGCTTAACATATTTTTGATTATATCATGTATAAAGAACAAGTGACCGCCTGGCTCGCTCCGGCATCTTTGTAATAGCTGCTTGCTCTTTCACAAAGGCACACAACCCCACATGGTGTGACAAACATTTCACTTACATTTATCAAGAGAACATACGGAGGAAGTTGTTTGCGTATGCCATCGGCTTAATATCTGGGTGCGGCTGCAAGCATTTAATTAAGCAAATAAAAAAAAGAAAAATAATCAGATTGTGTATCAAGTTGGATAAATTAACAATAACAGAAAGGGTCACAGAAATATGGACTGATGACTGATGAGCACTGATTAGTCAACTTTAACCCATATATGGTAATCATAAGGCACATTATCAAAACGAAATAGTTTTACAGGTTTCTCAATTTTGCTAAGAAAATTAAGTTCAATAAGATTTTATTTGACTACAGACACCTACCACTGCAGCAAAAGACACGATATCTGGCTTCAGTTCTGGTGCTTTAAATTGTATATATGCACCTTTGTTGCCCATCTGTAGAATAGTTGCAAATGCATGTTACGTTTAATAGGAGCTTGAAATGTAAACAACTAGAACATAATTGCAGCGAAGAGAATTTAGATTGAAGCCAAAGTTAATAGTTAACTACTTTTCCTTGTTCAAAAAGAAAGCAGCAAAAGAAAAGAGAGAAATTGGAAATTACGTCCCTTAACCAATTTTGTGCAAACAGGAGTAATCATAAAGTGAGACATGTTATGATACAGTGATGATCATGTCATCTTTACATTTCAAAATAGTCCCAATGGTGGACAATTTTCTTTCGGCTTAATGAAGAATAAAAAACAAATTAGGTTCCTTCTATTGCCATTCCCTTTTAATGCTAAGCTACATTTATTTTCGCACAAATAAATTAATGCACGAAGAATAACTGATAGTATATCAGTTGCCAAATGACTAAATCAAAAGTAGAGAGTTTAGCAAAAGAAATGAATAAAGTTCGTTTGCGAGCAAAATATAAACAACTTACGAATGAAATACTGTGCTAACAAAAATCCACTTTTAAGATTCATATGTAAAAGCTTAAATATCCTATTTGAACATCTTAGACGAATATTTACCTTCCTCACTAATATATCACTTTCAAATATGTTTCCATATGCATGCTAATTACACATGCAAACACACACAAATACGAAACCGCCCTAAAACAACAATAAAATGGTACTACTCTGTCAGACATCAGCAGTTAATACTAGTGCAAATTCCAACCACAAGATGCAGTTAATCATCAATTGTTCAGTTTGCAGGAAGACTAAATCTAATATGATGGTTTTGGAGTATGAAAACAATCTTAAAGCCCTCAGCAGTGTTCTCATGACAATGCAATTTCCACAGAAACAGCTCCAACTTCAAAGGCATCATTGAGAATGGCAACTATAATTTAGAATACCTGGTCACAGTAGTTCGGAGCAGAGAAGACAGTTATAAGTTTCCCATCATGATCAATTTCATAGCCCTCATCCTTCACCTCATGTGAGCGTACAACAAGATCTACAAAAGGAGGGAGCATATAACGACTACATTCCAAGGATCCACAAGTTCGATACAGAATTAAGCCTTACCAAGATTATTTTCTTGTAGAAATCTCTTTGTGACATCTTCCCCAAAAGAAAGACCTACACCACGCTTGCTGGGGCCCCTCCCACGTTGAGGTTGTGGGTCACTCCAAAGCAATTCACACATTAGACCTAATAAATGTTTCATGGATAAAACCCAAAGAAAAAATGATCAAAATGAAGTGATCTAATGGATAAGGAAAGAGTATTCATTTTTACCTTCCTCTGGAGGCTCACAAAACCGATCAATTGCTCGGATGTCAGAGAGCTTCACCCCATCAACACTAAACAGCCCACCGTGAACTATGAAGACCTTGTCATTAATGACATGAGCCAACGGCAAACAACAAAATACTTCAGCAAAGAGCTCAACGAATGTATCACTCAACTTAGACTTGACCTCCCCCTCAAAGCCATAGATTTTATTCATACTCTTGCTTTCATGATTTCCTCTAGAGAGGTACATAGCTGAAAATGTTTTATTAATCCGTCAACCAAGCAACTCAAGTGGCACATTTCAAAATCTTGAATAACATAAGTGAAGGAATTGTTGCTATCACAATTTCACTATTAACACTTTTGGTACAAGTAGGACGAGATAAAAATAGTATATACCTGATGGAGACATGCACTTAAATGCAAATAGTGTAAGAATAACCTCCAATGAAAAGGATCCACGGTCCACGAAGTCCCCATTGAAGAGATATGGGTTATCTTCTGATGGAAGTCCATTGAGCTCGAATATATTTAATAAATCAAAAAACTGCCATTGTTTAAATATAGAATATTCAGTTGCATGAGCGAAGTAAAGTGAAAGGAAACTGACACAAATGAAAATCAAAAGTGAGAAGACCAGTTACAAGATAGATTTCCAAACCGACTGTTGTCACTGTATTCTAATCAACATCATCCAAGTCTTCCACATTAAAATGGGTTCTGGAGCACTAAGTTGTCTCATATGTCACTATATCCTAATCAACATCATCCAAGTCTTCCACATTAAAATGGGTTCAGGAGCACTGAGTTGTCTCATGTCACTATATCCTAATCAACATCATCCAAGTCTTCCACATTAAAATGGGTTCAGGAGCACCTATAAATTATGAACTCTCTTATATGACTTTACATAGCCATACGCTCTACTTATAAGCAAGGTTCGCAGTATCCTTAGTCGGTATCGGATCCTTCCTATGAGTATCGGGATCGGCATTATCGACGGTTTCAAATCAGAGTATCGAATTTTCTTGGTATCGAAAAACAAATAATTATTAATAAATTATTAAAATTTTAGGAAAAAAATTATTTTATATATTTAGTCATAATTTTAAGTATTTTCTATGTTGTTTCTTAGTAATTTTGGAAGTAAATGAAATAGTAGTCACCATTGTTGATTGGTTTACCTACGATGGATAAGTTTTCTTCTTTTACATGCTTTACAACAATATTATGCTTTACACGCTTGTTGATTGGTCCATTTCGTTCAATTTCTTTGCCAAATTGACGGAAAAAGAGACATTCGATGTCGATATCGGCCGGCATCGGCATCGATTGGTATTGGATCGTGAAATGACAAACCGTATAGGTATCGGACGTATCGGATCGGTATCGGCCATATTGGATCAGTATCGACCAATACTGCAAAGTCTGCTTATAAGTTCTCAATTGCTTCACTAACAAAATCAGTTGATCTTCTTAACTCTAAATCTAGAATCCAAATTACTTAAGGTCTACAAAGGCCAAAACAGAGTGATGACTTCATGCTATGAAGCACTAGCATATGTATGGAAAATCTAATAAATGTAATACTCAGATTTCACTAATATATATATATATATATATATATATATATATATATATATATATAAAGAGAGAGAGAGAGAGAATATTATTTTCTTGGGTAGGGAGAGGGTTTAACATTCAAGTTAGTCATTAGATGACGTGGTGTGCATACCAAGTGTTGAGATTTGGTGGAGCACGAAGAGTTCGTGTAAGGCTTAGTTCGGCGGTCGTCGCGCTTGTTTGGATACCATTGGAGACCAAATGTATGTGTGGTTGATAGCATGAATAAGGTATACCAATGAACAACATAATAGGATTCTATTTATGTCGTCTATGATTTCGAATATATTAGTTCATATTATGTTGCGTGTTTTGATTATCGAGTTGAACTCTTGTCAAGTTAAATCGTGTAGATACATGAAGATGTATCAGGGCAATCTATACCCATGAGACCAATGTGATCTATCACATGGACGATCCTTATACCGTACAAGTGAACATCGCCGATCATGTATGCAAAGAGTTCGTGTACAACAGAAACATATCGGAGGTTCTATTTGTCACAACTGGATATCCAATCAATATCCGGTGGGACCTTCAGAACCAGATACCCTGGATATGACATTCCCACTTCAGATACAATTCTGAGTGAAGAGTTCACGTGTCGGATGGCCTAACGAACGTTTCGAGAGAAACTTTTTTGAATTTGTTGTTTTATCTCGAGCGTCGTTTACTACGGATCAGCAAGCTAAATTTATTGATCTATGACCTAAGTAGCTTCACAGGATGGGCTATTTATTGTTGGATGTCATGGGACCCAAATATCAATTAAGATTGTTGAGTTATAGGAGACTTATTTAGTCCCACATCGGATAGAAAATAAGGAGGAGGCTAGCCTCCTCCTATATATATGTACCCCCTCTCTTGAAAGTAAATCAATCAATTACTCTCTCTCTACATAGTATCGAGCCAAAGCCCTGAATCCTTTTTCCAAAAAAAAAAAAAAATCCAAAAAAACAAGACGAATTCCCTTTCCCCCAATCTCTCACCCGATCCCCCCCCCCCCCCCGCCTTCCTCTGTGCATGGAAGCCCTCCCCACCCTCGGGTGTCATCGACGTTTCCTGCGGGTTTGCCTGTGGGTGTCGTCAAACCCGTCGTTGGATCGTGGATAATCAGAGAGAAACTCATATGTGATCCTCTGATTTCGATCTCAACGTGGTTCTGAGATTAGAGAGCATACTTCCTGAAAAGTTTTGCACAAATCTCTATTTCTAGCCCTTGTTTCGGCAAGTTTTATCCATCGTGCATTTCTCATTCCGCATGAGTTTGGGGGTGTACAGATAGATGGAGAAAGTCGTGATCGCATGTAGGCGCACGTGCACGACACGTGTTTGAGTTGCGTTTGACTTCGTCCCTCTGTGCAACTGTGGAGATGGGAACACATGTGACTAGTCAGAAGTTGAAAGAGATACTGGAGGGGGTGGCCAAGGTGTTTCAGGCCAAATTAGAGGAGACCTCATCCAGTAGGGCAGTCGTGTCCGCACCAGAACCGTCACAGGTGATAAAGAAGATAGAGTTGCTGCCCAATGACATCAAACTTGAGGGGACGAGAAACTACCTAAGTTGGTCTAGGAGGGCGATGTTGAACCTTCGGACCAAGGGGCTTGAAAAATATGTGAAGGAAGAGTGCACTGAGCCAAAGGATAAGACGAGTGCTGAGTGGAGCACATGGAGTCACCTTAATTCTCTGGTGGTTTCTTGGCTGCTGACTTCTGTGTCTCCATCCATAGCTGGGATGGTGGAGCCGATCTACAGTACAGCTGATGTCTGGACGACATTGGCTAGGATGTACTCTGGAGCTGGGAGTGTCATGATGATAATGGAAGTTGAGGAGAAAATTGATGCTAACACACAGGAGGAGAAGACAGTACTCGTATGCAGTGGAGTTACGTCGCTTATGGGCGGACTTGAACTACTATGATCCGCTATCATTACAAAATCTGACAGATGTTCTTGGAAAACAGTACCTTGAGCGTAGGCGCGT
This sequence comes from Iris macrosiphon, assembly GCA_036927795.1. NCBI lineage: Eukaryota > Viridiplantae > Streptophyta > Magnoliopsida > Asparagales > Iridaceae > Iris > Iris macrosiphon. The sequence goes on along the minus strand of JAYESA010000019.1, from coordinate 140,464,145 downwards.
GGCTCTCAAGTGGTCTGAACCCACAGTTTGAGGCTATAAGGGCAGCAATGTGTCATCTGCCATCTTTTCCGTCCCTGGATGAGGTTGTTGCATCTATGGAACAAGAGGAGATCCGACAGAAGGTGATGAAAGGCGAGACTTCACTAGCTGTCCGTTCTGCATTGGTGGTTCCTAGTGCTCCAAGCAGCGATGATACAGAGGACAGAGAGATGGACGTGGTCGAGGAAGCAGAGGGCAGAGAGGTGGACATGCAGATCAAGGAGGCAGGGGATGCGAAGGCCTGGGAGTTGCTCACCTTGCTGTGACGGAGGAGACCACTACCGAAATGGTTGGAGCTGAGATGATAGAGTTTGAGGAACTATGTCAGTTCAAGCTTCAGGTTGAGAGTTCTAAGGGCAAGAAACTGGCCACTCAGGATTTGGATAACACTACCTGCCTTGGTAACTTTACTGGTTACGCTGCTCATATGGGCAAAGGTATTCCGGTTCAAGCACTTGCATCCACTAAATCTTATACTGGTTGGATCATTGACTCAGGTGCATCTAGGCATATTGCAGATGCATCTAGTGAGTTTGCATTATATTATCCGAGCAAGCATATGCATCCCGAGACAGTTCAGACTGTTGATGGAACATCCAAATCCATCAGGGGTACTGGCTCGATCCATTGTACTTCATATGTTACTCTGTCCTCTGTATTGCATGTTCCTTCGTTTTCGATCAACTTACTTTCTGTTAGCTCTCTCATTAATCAATTGAATTGTACTGTTCTTTTTTATCGGGATATGTGTTCTTTCCAGGATAAGGCTACGGGAAAGAGGCTTGGGATTGGCATCAGGCGTGAGATGGTCTTTGTTACCTTGACCGGGAAGCTGCAATGCTTGCTACTACTAGTGGAGGTCCAGAGACAGAAGCAATGCTCCAACACTACAGATTGAGGCATTTATCTTTTCATAGTTTGAATAAGTTAGAACCTGAGATAATGAATAAAGTAGACAAAAAAGGTTATTTTGTAATGTTTGTGAACTTGGAAAGCATACACGTTCTACTTATAAAATGATTAGTCTTCGAAGTTTTGAGCCATTTGCACTTGTTCATTCTGATGTTTGGGGATCGTGTCCTACTACTTCTAACAGTGGATTCAAATGGTTTGTTATCTTCATTGATTGCTACTCATGTATGACCTGGATCTATATGATGAAGCAGAAATCTGAGGTGTACAAATGTTTTCAAGACTTCTCGACATATGTGAAGATCCAGTTTGGAGTACATGTGAAGATTCTTCGAACAGATAATAGGACCGAGTACACCAACAAGGAGTTTGCTAATTTCATCTCTAGTCAGGGAATTTTTCATAAAACCACTTCTCCAAACACTCCTGCTCAGAATGGGGTGGCTGAACGCAAGAACAGGCATCTACTAGAAGTGGCACGTTCTTTGATGCTGACAATGAATGTGCCAAAATTCTTGTGGAGTGAGGCTGTTATGCCAGCAGCTTATCTAATCAACAGGATGCCGTCAAGAGTATTAGGGATAAAGACACCATGTGAGATGCTCTTGGGCTCTAATATTTTTATTGTTCCTCCCAGAGTGTTTGGTTGTACATGTTTTGTGCGAGATCACAGAATGATGGTGAGCAAGCTGGATCCACAAGCAGTTAAATGTATCTTTGTGAGCTATTAACCAAGTCAGAAATGATACAAATGGTGGTGTCCCACTGAAAGAATGTTGTTTGTCAGTATAGACGTGACCTTCCGGGAGTTTGAACCATTTTATGGGGAGAAGACGGAGTTAAGTTCCTTGTTCGAGGATGGCTCTACTAATGCTAGTAGAGAGAGGGAGAATGAGAGTGGCATCGTGGTTAGTATGATTCCATGTCCTTTTGAGTCACCGAGGAGCGATGGTGTCTCAAGGGGAGCCGGCAGTCAGGGGGAGCTGAGAGTATATAGGAAGCATGAGCGGCAACAGCAGGAGCAACATGAGTAGCAGCAACAGGAGCAGCATGGGCTTCCTCCTGATGTCCCTATGCTAGTACCCACAAATGCTGATGTCCCAAGTCCCTCTTCTCCAGGACCTTCTTCGGCCCTTCCATCGTGAGTCACCTGGTAACAAATCCTCCCATGATACTTCTAATCCTCTTGTCTTTCTTCATAGAACTTCTAGAGTCAATACTGGAAAACCTCCAGCTAAGTTTGGCAGTTGGGATACTGACATTGCATATTACATTTCATATGCATCCACTCCACCTGCATATAAGTCCTTTCTTGCATCATTAGATTCAGTGCTTGTATCTAACAACTGGCAGGTCGCTAAGCAAGATCCTAGGTGGTTGAGTGTCATGCAGGAGAAACTTCAGACCTTGAAGAAGAACGACACATGGGAGCTGGTACCACTGCCAGCTGGGAAGCGTGTTGTTGGATATAAATGGGTTTATACTGTTAAGCAGACTCCAAAGGAAAAGATTGACAGGTACAAGACCAGATTGGTTGCTAAAGGGTATAGCCAAACTTATGGTATCGACTATAACAAGACCTTTGCTCCAGTCGCAAATATGAGCACTGTGCGAGTGTTGGTGTCATGTACTGTCAACTTCAATTGACAACTATATCATCTAGATGTCAAGAACGCATTTTTGCACAGGGATCTCCAGGAGAAGGTGTATATGGAGATTCCAGCATGCTTTGCTAATTCACAAGCAACAGAGAAGGTATGCAAATTGAAGAAGTCTTTGTATGGGCTAAAGTAGTCTCTGAGAGCATGGTTTGATAGATTCAGGCTTGCAGTCTGTGGTATGGGGTATAGGCAGTGCAATGGAGATCATACTGTGTTTTACAGGCACTCCAAGACTCGTATCACTGTTCTTGCAGTCTATGTTGATGACATTGTAATTACTGGAGACGATACTAAGGAGATCCTACGGCTGAAGAAAAGGCTTGGAGAGGAATTTGAAGTTAAGGATCTAGGACAGTTGAAGTACTTCCTCGGAATTGAGATTGCAAGATCACGAAAGGGTATAGTACTTTCTCAGGCGAAAGTATGCTCTGGACCTTCTTTCAGAGACAGGAATGGTGGTTTGCAGTGTTGCTTCTACTCCTATCGAGCAGAATCACAAGTTGTGTGCCGAGGGTGGTGATCCGGTGAGTAAGGAGCAATATCAAAGGTTAGTTGGTCGGCTCATATATCTATGTCATACGAGACCTGATATTACTTATGACGTGAGTGTGGTGAGTAGATATATGCATGATCCCAGATAGCATCATATGGAGGCAGTTCGCAGAATTCTCAGCTATATTAAAGGAAAAGCCTAAGAAAGGGGTTATGGTTCAGAAGTTCTGGACATCTGAGAGTTGAAGGCTATTGTGATGCCGATTGGGCGGGTTGTATGGATGATCGCAGATCTACTACAGGTTACTGTATTTTTGTTGGAGGCAATCTTGTATCTTGCCGCAGCAAGAAGCAAGATGCAATGGCTAGGTCTACAGCTGAAACCGAGTACAGGGCTATGGCAGTTAGCCTGTGCGAGATGATGTAGGTGAAGAGCTTGTTGGCTGAGATGTGTTTGTTTAGAGGAGACTCCATGCAACTTTGGCGTGACAACAAATCAGCAATTGATATTGCAAACAATCCAGTTCAGCATGATCGCACCAAACATATGGAGATTGATCGGTTCTTCATCAAGGAGCAGCTGAATATAAAAGTTTTGACTTTAAGCTATATGAAATCAGCGAAGCAGTTAGCTGATTGTTTAACTAAAGGTTTAGGTCCTACAGAGTTTGATACCTTTTGTAATAAGATGGGGATGATTGATATCTATCGTCCATCTTGAGGGTGGGTGTTGAGTTATGGGAGACTTATTTAGTCCCACATCGGATAGAAAATAAGTGCCTCCTATATATATGTATCCCCTCTCTTGGAAGTAAATCAATCAATTATTTTCTCTCTACAAAGATCCAGCCAACTTCTACCTTACTTTCTTCTACCATCGGACCACTAGTGTTCATCAACTGACTGAAATTAACTATATATTCTCTACAATATATGTGAGCCTCTTGATAGGACAGCTTGAACTGGAGCGATATTTATCATGAAAATGCAAAAATTAACTTAAGCTAAGTTAGATTCTCAACCAGCATTCAAAAGATAATAATATTCTAAAGCATCTTCAACAATAACAAATTACAGAAAAAGAGGATTATGGTAATAATGCCGAGATGCTTCATAGATGTAGGCAGCCAACCAAAACTACCGAATAAGAAGTCCAAACACTTGAAACAGAAATAACAAAATCAATCCAATGACAATATTCGTATAAAATCATAAGAAAATTACCAACACAAGTTTCATTCGTCACATGGACACATGCTGATAGACTTTAGTAATCTTCAAACTACTTAATATAATGAAGTTGATATTATAGTGCACGATTTGTCTGGTAGCAAAACCAACATTATCATATTCAATAAAATAACAACCAAAAACAGAATTATAAATTAACTACTGTAGTATTAACTCCTGTGCTTACACCTTACCTGGCCATGTACATCACCACAAACTGTAAATTTGCAGCCATCTGGAATGGTAATATCAACAAGAGAAGGCATAGATCGTAACATTTCCCTGGCTTGTAAGACGATCTGGTAAGCATACCTGGGACAAAACATGCACCCGTGATTGGAAGAAATTAGATAAAAAAGACACTTTTAAGCAAATTCCAAATATGTAAACCTGCTACTACTATTAGCACATACCTTTTATGTAAGAACTTCTGGTTCCTAAAATCATCCATCATTTTTTTTACAAAATCCAGAGTTACCACCTCCCCCTCTATTCTTGCACCAGTATACTCTGGCTCCACGTCTGTAATAAAAACAATGTAAATAGCCTTATAGTTTGCAACAACAATAACAAAGGCTTTATCCCAAATTTTGGTGGCTGGCTATTTGGATCCTTTTCTTCCATTCAACTCTAGTAAGGGTTGTGTAACATAACAAAAAACGTTTCCTTCATTACAACCTCAATCGTCTGTTTAGGCCTACCCATAGTTCTAGATCTGTAACATTAAAAAAATGTATCCTTTGTTACAGCCTCGATCGAAGTTCGTTTAGTGTTATCCCTAGTTCTAGCAGCTCCTTTTGACTAATATATCATTACTCCTCCTAAACCTATGCATCTACTACTCTAAGTTGCACATGTCCAGATCACCTGAGACAATTTCTCTCTTCTTATCTTCAATAGGTACGACATTTAACTTCCAACAAATATGCTCATTTCTCTTACCATGTATATAAAAAAAAGAGGTTACCTAAGAGAAGAAGAGCCATCAGTGCCAAACCATTTTAAAATGTCATAACCTACTACTCGACCATGATTTTGAAAACACATCAACCTAACAATTGATTCCTTAGACCGATACAAGGTAGTCAAAGGCGCAAGGCGCACTCGAGGCGCAAAAGGTTAGTATCGTCCGAGGCGCAAGGCGCAGTTAAGACGCACATCAGAGCAAAGCGTAGCACAAATATAAAAAATAATAAAAATATACATAGATAAATAAATAAATTAGTAAATGTAATAAATAAAACCAAATAACATATTAAAACCAACAAAAATAAGTTAAAATATAACCAAGTGAACTAGCAGAACAATAGTAGCAGTCAACAGAACTAACAAAAGTTTGTATTATCCCTACCATGCTTTTAATAAATTTTAGTTTTTCCCGTTCAACTCTAACCAACTACTTGTATGAGATAAGGATTATCTCCAAGTCTCAAAAAAAAAATATATAAATAAAAAAAATCATAAGGCGCGTCTTTTCTTGATTGCACCTTGCAGAAAGACACACCTAAGACGTGCCTTGGATGCACCTGGAAAAAGGCGACTTGCCTTGTGAGATGCAAGGCGCAGCAGCTGCGCCTTGCTGCGAGATGCGCCTTTGACTACCATGGACCGATGTCAATACACATGTTCTGTAAGCAAATGGAGACAATTTCACACAAATGTTTATAGTCACCAGCATAGGAACAAAGAATATGGATGTTGACTTGCCTACGGAATGAAGAGTTAACCATAGTCACTACATGGATAACAATTACAAAGATGACATCTTAACAAAGTCCTCTCTATCAAGAAGTCAAATTTGTAATACTACAGATACAAAAGAAAAAAAGATCCCAACAAATTGAATTCCAACGTAGGATGTTTAATTAGTTCTTAATTCGAACATAATAAGCGCATTTCCTAAAATTTGAGTTTGTAGTTCAGGCAAAGAGATCACAATCTAGGTTGTCAAAGAGGAAAAAGCATCATCTACTGATATGCTTGAACCATGTCGTACTTTTTTTGTAATATACATTGTTTCATAGAAAATTGGATTGCAAATTAATATGAGCATACATATATGGACAAATTGAGCAAACAATAAGCAGCAGCATGAAGCATTAAGTGGCAAGTTCATCATAAAGTCGATAGTTAACAACAACAACAACAACAAAATATAAATTAGTATTGCAAAATGGTATTATTCATGAAAATAACATAGAACTCAACTATTAATAATCACCAAGTTAATAGTCTAAACATTCCACTTTCTAAATAATGTAAACTTGTTAAACCCTAGAAAACAGAGGTGGGAAAAGCCTACAAGTAAATATCCAAAACAAAGCATAGAGAAGGATCCTAGCAAAAATAGAGAAGGAAGCTCAAGATTATATATATATATATATATATATATATATATATATATATATATATTAAAAATGTCACTTTGGGAAGAAAACTAGTTGCATGAGTTGTTCAAATCTCCAATGCTAGATGCTATTGTCACTCCTCGTTCCCGAAATACGTATTTTGGGATATATTTATTTTTTGCTTGTATTTATTCCTGCTTAGAGTATTTATTGCTCACATGATCATTAGGTTGCATGCATGGAGACTAGACCCATTCTTTGGTTTAGCATGGTTCATGGTTTATTTGTGGGTTGGTTTATTCATGAATTTGAACACATGGTCTAAACCTCAAAACCCTAGCTATATAAGCTAACTTGTTTCTCTCTTTTCCCTCAATCTTCATTTCCCCTATTTCTTTCATTTCTAGGCAAGTACACCTTGCACTACATGTAGAACCCTTTTGATTTTCGTTTCTTGTTCTTCCTAGCATTTTATTAGTCTATTATGTGCTTATGATAATTCTGACCGCTTTTAATACTTGGAGTTCTCGGTTTTGATGGATAGATTTGCTTAGATCTACTTTTCTTAGGATTTCATGAGTCCCTTGAGTTTTTGGTGGTTTTGATCTACTTAAATATAGTATTTTCGAAAAATAGTTTTTGGGAAGGATGGAGCACTTCATTTCGAACGTTTTGGCTTTTGGTTCACTCAATTCGGAGTTAAAATGTAGTTTTATGAAGAAAACGATATTTCAGTTTTTGGGAGTTTTCGCCATGGCCGAACCTGCTATTGGAGAAGACGAAGTCCTCATGCGGCCAGCGAGCTATGCGGATGAGAAGTGCTATGCGGCCCGAGAGGGTTATGCGGCTGAACTCTTGCCGCATACTGACAGCATGCATCCATCTTGTTGGACCCATGACTGCTGATCTACACAAGTGTCCTTGAAAACTTTTGTGCATTCACTCGCTGAACGAATGAGAAATTCGCTAAGTCCAAAAGACACTCCATGCGGCATCGAACTTCATGCGACATCGAACTTATACGGCAAGCAGAGCATGCGGCCACCTTCCCTTGGACACATGACTCTGAACTTTGGCGCATCTTTGACACATCCTTGGTGCGTCTTTCTATGGTTTTGTTTTTTCTTCTTGACACACTTTATGTCACATCACACTTTATGTCACATCACTAACACTTTATTTATTTTTCGTCGCTTCATCACTTATCCCGAGGAGTAAACTTTGACTTACTCTATGCGGCAGCTGATCCTATGCGATAACTGACTCTATGCAGCAATTGATCTTATGCGACAGCTGATCTCCATGCGGCCTTGATCCTTCTGCGCGCATGCGGCCCCTTGCACACATTTTATTGGACTAGTTTTGGTTAAATGTTCCTTTGGACTTTATGAGTTGTATGTGTGACTTTGATGACCACAAAAGTATTAGACCTATCTATGCGGCATGACCCGACCACTTGTATCCGTACTGATACACTTACTACGTGATATGTGTTCCTACGTGCTAAGTGTTCCTACGCGATTATATTACATGTTTTCACTGCGGTGTACCTATACGCTACGCGACATGTGATATGACTCAATCTCCAGCATGGGCATAAGGGTTAGTCAATGACCAAGCATGGCTAGGATCTGTTGATTGTTGCATCACGCTGGGGTGAATCCAAATTGAACTATCAAGTGACAAAGTGGATTCGTATCTAGCGTGGCCGTATTATGGTATGTCATATAAGGGGAATATCATGTGACCACGCCATGAGATTCTAGTTAACATTAGGGTTAACTAGGCAACTAAACTTGTAGAGCATTGGGAGGGAATGGAATCTCAAGATCGTGCCTAACTAGCCACCTCTAGTCATCTGAATTGGGGTGTGCAGGCTAGTCCCCATGGATATTATTTAAATCCTCATTAGTGGATGGCAATATCCGACTATTATATGATACTATGTGTTCTATGCGATCTTAGCACAGTGGCCTTACGAGGGACCGGTGCATACTACTATATGCTATGCGGCGATTTGTGGCTCGGCTAACCCTTCTAGTACCTGGTTCGATCTGAGAATTCCTATATGCATAATATCTCTGGGATAACCTAGAATCCATCTAGTACGCCGTACAAATGATTGGCTGATTATGTAACTGAGCGTGTTTGTGTATTGTAACTGCTGTCAAATAGTCGAGGGACATGGACTATCATGGTGCGATGGTTTAACTCGTCCTTATTTGGTTGTGGGGTTAGATTGTTGTCACGATAGACTATGAACCGAAACTACCAGACATAACTATATATATATGTATCTATTTCGTAACCTGGTTTTATTTATGTTTTCGTGCTTCCTTTGTGGTACTTGCTATTTGGGGTCTAACCCCACTGGTTTTGCATGGCCAGATTTAGAGCCAGCACCCGAGGATCAAGCGTACTTCCCCCTGAACAATGGCACACACCAGGCGGATGGCCACTGAGGAAAACAAGTGGATCTCTTCTTCCCTGCTCGTTATTTCACATTGTACTCATTTTGGGCGTTTAGCCACCGGCACTTGTTAGCCGTGAATCTGGATATTTAGTTCCCTACATGATTGTAATTAATCAGACTGCGGCTGATCATGGTCATGTACTCTTATTACTCTGCCAACCTTTTCATTTTTGCACAGTTGGTTTATTGAATGTTGTGGCAAGGCATTTTGGACGCCTTACTTCATTGTCATATATGTTCTATGTTTATTGTTCTTGTTTGACTGATTGAGACAATAGATGTTCTATGTGACCCTAAGTGACTTGCTTGTAGTATGCACTCCCTTGTCTAGTTACAGCCATGACCGTCGTACGACGTTCTATACCTTGTACGGGGGAGCTGGCCATGTCCGTTTCCGTATTCCGGTACTAGGACGTAACAAGGTTTTAGTGGTGGTCCATGCAAGTCTGTGTTTTCAGACTTATGGGGTGTTATGGTCATAGGAGTCTCAATCAAAATTTGTCCCCTTGATACCTTGCTTCATCTTCCTCGATACCACCGCTTGAACTGTTAAACTGCTTGCCTACTTGATCATTTTCGTCCTCTTCTTGATGGTTCTTGTCCTTTTCTTTAGGGCTTCTTCAATTACTGGAGCAGCAGGCATGGCAGGACAAGGTTCCCCTGGGCAACAACGGGAGGTAGCACATATTCAGAGTCAAATTCGAATAAAGCCATAAATTGAACAAGCTGGCACAGTGGAACCAGAAGTGGGACATATCAAGCAACCAGCCCCTGAAATACCCATACCCCTAGCAGTACCAGCAGTACTTGACACCCCGGCATTGCTGGAGATCCTTCGGGAAATGATGGCTACGCAGCAACACCAGATAGCGGTGCAACAACATCAGCAGTTTCAACAGCAAGAACAGAATGTCTTGTTCAGTCAGGATTTGCAGACGGCCCTGGAAAGAGGAGGAAGGACTGATTCGGGGGCATCGGTTAGATTTTGTCGACTTAACCCAAGGTACTTCGATGGCACAGAGGACGCCATCACAGTAGATGCCTGGTTACAGGATATTGAGGTCTTATGGCAGCAGCAAGGGTTCCTGCTGATAAACAAGTTGATCAAGTTCGATTGCAGCTTCAAAACCTTGCCCGTGACTGGTGGGCGTCAGTAGAGGTTGGCTTGAGGCACATCCCATCTCTTGGGATAGTTTCAGGACTCGATTCACTGGTAGAATAGTGGATGGATATGCAACCAAGTTTTGCAGGTTGAGTAGATTTGCTCCAACTATAGTGGCTACGGAGTCGGATAGAGCAATGAGGTTCCAGCAATGACTTCATCTGGAGATTTTACAACCGGTAGAGGGGCACGACTACCAGACTTAGGAAGAGATACTGATAGCAACTCGGAGGCACGAGCTTACCATGCAAAGGTTATCGGCAAGGACAGGAGGCCAGAAGAGGTCTCATGCCCAGAGTGGAGGAGGTGAAGTACCTCGGACGTCAGCACCATCACCTGGCGTTCGCATCCATGATTCTGCGCCGAGGACGGCAGTTTCAAGGGTGACATTACCGGCTCGGCAGCAGCCGAGACAACAACAGCAACAGCGCCAGGGAGCACCAGTGGGTTACACTTACTGTGGCAAGGGAGGCCATACTAGAGATATATGTAGGACAGCCAACGGGTTGTGTATGAGGTATGGCAGTGCAGATCACCGAATTGCCAATTGTCCGACGATACAGAGGCCAGTAGGGCCAGTCCAACAGTTACCAGCACTGCCAGCACCAGGGGCAGTCCAGCAGAGTGGGTCAGCAATAGCAGTAAGGCCATTAGGTCAGCGTCCGTTACTGACGTAAACTGAGATGTACCAGCAGCAGCAAAACCAGCAGCAGGGCTAGCAGAGGCCACAACAGCGTCACCAAAGGAGACAGCAGCAAGGAGCACAGCAGGATCAAGGGCAGGCATTCACCTTGTCCTTGGATGAGGCTTTAGCATTAGGCGACGTGGTGGCAAGTAACATTTCTGTCGCATCCTTTCCTGATGTAGCATTGTTTGATTCATGCGCATCTCATTCATTTGTATATGCACGATTCGTGACACGTATTGGATTGGAGTTCAAGGCATTGCCAGAGAAGTTGAATATACACACTGGTAATGGGCTCGTAGGAGTTAGTAGAATATGTATAGCATGTCCGATCGTAGTGTGCGGGCATTCACTACCAGCACGGTTGATCGAGTTCCCTATGGATAACTTTGACGTTATCTTAGGTATGGACTGGCTGAGAGACAGTCATGATACGATTGATTGCCATAAGGGTAAGGTATTATTTAGTATCCCGGGCACAGAAGGTTTCACCTTCAACAGATCTGTGGAAGACCAACATGAAGAGAGGATCGCAGCGACAGTGTTAGTAGAAGAACAACTCCCTGAGATAGTTAAGGAATTCTTAGACGTCTTCCCGGAAGAACCACCAGGGTTACCCCCAGTAAGAGACGTTGAGTTTTGTATAGAATTGATCATTGGGGCAGGGCCAATATCTTGTAAAGTTTACCAAATGGACCATCGGAGCTAGACATACTGTACCAACATATAGAGGAACTGAAGTCAAAAAAGTTTATTCGAGCCAGTGGATCACCTTGGAGAGCGCCAGTGGTTCTAGTGAAAAGAAGAAGGATGGGTCATCACGGTTATGTATCGACTAGAGACAGTTGAACGCTGTAATAGTGAAGAACAAGTATTCATTACCAAGGATCGATGATTTGTTTGATCAGCTAAGTAAAACCAAGATTTTCTCCAAGATCGATCTTCGATCAAGGTAATCATCAAGTAAGAGTTCGGGAGCAAGACATACCCAAGACAGCATTTAGGTCACGATATGGGCATTACGAATTCTTAGTTATGCCATTCGGAATGACTAATACTCTAGCGATATTTATGGATTTGATAAACCGCATTTTCATCCCATACCTAGATCAGTTCGAAGTGGTTTTCAGAGACGACATTCTTGTTTATTCCAGTAGCGAAGAGGAACATGAGGGGCATCTTCGGAAGGTCTTACAGATTCTAAAAGAATACCAGTTATACGCAAAGCTCAGCAAGTGTGAGTTTTGGTTGGATCACGTGTCATTCTTAGGTCACATCATCTCTGGAGTAGGAGTCGCAGTAGATCCGAAGAAGGTTGAGGCAGTAGAGAGTTGGCCAGTTCCTAAGACAGTAGCTGAAGTGCGTAGTTTTCTGAGATTGACAGGATACTACAGAAGGTTCGTAGCAGACTTTGCAAGAATTTTAGCACCGCTGACTCGATTAACGCGCAAGGAGGCTAAGTTCAACTGGTCAGCAGAGTGTCAGACATCATTTGAATAATTAAAGAAGAGATTAATTTCAACTCCGATTCTCACTCTTCTAATAGGTTCTGGAGGGTTTACAGTGTATTGCGATTTGTCAGGCAAAGGACTTGGGTGTGTATTGATGCAACACGGAAGAGTGATAGCTTATGCATCGCGGCAGCTTCGAGATCATGAGAAAAATTATCCGACTCACGATTTGGAGTTGGCGGCGATAGTATTTGCACTTAAGCTATGGAGGCATTACTTGTATGGTGATCGAGTAGAAATATTTACAGATCACAAAAGCTTAAAATATGTATTCACCCAGAAAGACTTGAACATGAGACAGAGGAGGTGGCTAGAATTGATAAAGGACTATGATGTGGAAAAGAGCAAGAAACAAAGTGTGATAGTACGGTCAAGTTCGAAAGCAGAATATCGAGTCATTGCTCATGGCACAACAGAGGTGTTATATCTGCAGCATCTTCTACAAGAGCTGGATGAAGAAACAGGATTTAAAGCAGCAGATATGTGGTGTGATAACCAGTCTATTATCCATAATGTTACCAATCATGTATTTCATGAAAGAACGAAGCACATTGAAATCGACGTCCACTTTGTCCGTAATGAGTATAAAAAATAAGGTTCAAAGTATCGGCCGATACTGATACGTATCGTCCGTATCGGATCGGATTTAGAGGTGTCTGATCCGATACTCCAAAAAAAATCGGTATCGGCCGATACATAGTGAAGTTTTATTGTATCGGTTTGTATCGACGATAAGTAACCGATACAGACTGATACGGTCCGATACAGACCGATACGAACTGATACGAAGCCCTTAAATAATATTTCTGACAAAAAAAAAATTATCAAGTCCAGTCAAATTCGGATCACATCCAGCAAAAGAACATAAAATTGAAATTACAGCCAAAAAAATCAATAATTGCCAAAAGAAAGCCTTTAAATATGATCAAAATGTTGCAGAAAAATTACCTCTTCATTAAAATAAAAAAATTCCAGAAAGAAAGGGAAGATCAAATTCATTTCGAGGTAATTTCCTTCGCCGCCTCCCTTCTCTGCCGCCAACGCCGAGGCCGCCACGTTGAGAGCAAGGGAAGAGGAGAGGAGAGGGGAGAGGGGAGAGGAGAGAAGAAAGACGTAAATCCCGCCACCTCCACTTCTGTGTTCCAATCCTCCGGATCGTGGGAGAGAAAAGAAATGGAGGCATGAGTAGGATAGGGTTAGGGTTGGATATGGGCCCCACCGGATTTAAAAAAAAAAATTGAACAAAAAAAAGTCAGATCAAAATTTAAACGAAAATTGCTGCTGACAGACCAACATATTCGAACCAGCACATAGAATAAACTCTGCCACTTCAAACCACAATGACAGGGACACTTTAATGTGAAACTGACACATACATTATATTTAACGAATAGATAATTGTTAAATATATATATATATATATATATTGAATCTAACTTTATTTATATATTGTATCTAACTTTGTATGTAATGTTTTCTATTATTGTATGGGACCATTTTGTATTATTGTATGTAACATTTTTCATTATTGTATGTCACATTTTTTTATAAGTGTAATATTTGTATGTAACTATGGTGGCATTGTACATTTGTAGGAAAACATAATGGCGCCAAAAAGTCGTATGCTGGAGGAAATAGATGCTAGTTGGAGACATGACAAATGTGTTGGTTCAAATAATAGGAGAAAGTATAATGCATTGTGGCAAGCAGATGGACGGAGGGTTTACTGTTTAAAAAAAGTTACATACAATAATAAAAAATGTTACATACTTTTTCATTATAGTATGTAACGTTTTTATAAGTGCAATATTATTATATGTAATTTTTTTTTAATTGTATGTAACTTTTTTATAACATTTATAGAATAACATAATTGCGCCAAAAAGTCGTAGTTGGATCAAATAAAAGAATATGCTAGTAAACCAATTAGCAAGGATGGCTAATGTTTCATTCAATTATAACAAAAAAATAGCACAAAAAATACTTAAATAATGGATAAATATGTAAACTATTTTTTCTAATTTATTAATAATTATTTAATACTATCGATACCAAAAAATCCGATACTCCGATCCAATACAGCCGATACTACAAATATCGATACTCATATAAAATGTCTGATACTGATACCAATACTTTGAACCTCAATAAAAAAGGGGATAATAAAATTTCACCATGTGAGGACCGGTGATCAGATAGCCGATATCTTCACAAAATTTCTTTTGGGTCCTCGGTTTCAATTTCTGTGTAACAAGCTGGGCATGATTGACATCTATGCTCCAGCTTGAGGGAGGGTGTTAAGTATTAGTAGTAGTGAGCTTTAGTCCCACATCGGATAGAACAGTAGGGAGAGGGGTTAGCCTCTCCTCTCTCTCTCTCTCTCTCTCTCTCTCTCTCTCTCTCTCTCTCTATATATATATATATATATAACTCTCTTCAATAATAATCATCCTATTATTCAACTTTACATTTGTCATCCAATTTGCATCTCAAAGTAATCCCTTGGTAAGTTACCTAACTTGTATTTTATTTCCAAATATTATTAAAAATTTAGGATTGTAATTCTTTTCACTCTTTGGCTTAACGTGTCATTTAGGATCGCAATCCAACATAGCAAATTGTATCATCTAACTCTTCGTCTAGACTCTTTATAGTTATAATTTGGAGGATACTCCTTGGTTGTATGACCTTAAATTGCATAGCCAAAAGGTCGGTATTCCATGTATTTTAACAAGATCACCGACCAAATTGCCACCTACATTGTACAAATACAGACAAGGATATAAGGGATATTCTGGTTATTCCCAGATAGGTAAGTAGTCACATGTATTTCATGTACACGAACACATATGGGTACCAGCACGATATGATACAAACACTTCTTTTTTCTTCATGTTCATAGTACCACTGAATCCAACTAGTCAGGCGGTGATTAATCAAACATTCCAAGTTGTTGCGTAAATGCGATAATTCGCTAGTAATCCAATTAATCACTAACAAGCCATGGATCAATCACGTAATGAAAACCATTTGATATAATGTTGGGTCTGCCTACCAGACAACTAGTTGTCTATATTTTATTTCATGAACCTCTCATCTTGGCTAGGAATTTGTTACCAACATAGAGGGTTGATGCGAGATCGACAACCGTCTTAGAATGGTGTCAATTTTTTTAAGGAACTGTTTTATGCTTCATAGCCGGCCATATTTTGATGGGAGATGGATGATGATGATGATACAAATACAAGAAGAAAGACTTTTATCATGAATATTAGGGGTACGGTGTTTGAATCCACTCTTCCATTCAACTCTATTAAGGGTCATATCCTTTGTAATACTAACAAAACTCATCTTTCTTTCGAGCTTCAATTGAATCCAAAATCTATTGGTATTGGTCTCAATTGCTTATACCCAAACCACCTAAGATGATTTTCTTACATCTTGTCCTCAATTGAGTCCAAAATCTATTGGTGTTGGTCTCCATTGCTTATACCCAAACCACCTAAGATGATTTTCTTACATCTTGTCCTCAATTGGTACAACTACAAACTTCACATGAATACTCAAATTCCTTAACGTTCTTTTAAAGTATTGACGCTCATCCATCATACCATTCTCATTTCAGCTACCATAATTTTATGTACATGTTTCTTAATTGTCCAACACCACCCATAAAGCATGTCTGCTCGTATTGTTACATTAGAGAAATTTTCTTTCAACTTCAAAGGCATCACGCAATCGCAAAGTACTCCAAAAGCTTTCCTAAATATTTATCATCTTATTTTAATTCTATGCACAACATCCATCTTATCTCTCCTCCATCATGATGAACGAAGGATGAATATTATTAAAATGCACAATTATGACAATGCACCAATATTTTCATATAATGAAAAAGAATGTGCAACTGCAACAAACTACATTTGCCATTTTAAGGATTAAAAAACATCAACAATCACAAATATATATATATATATATATATATATATATATATATATATATATATATATATATCTATATTATTTCAAGACATTATAGATATATAGATTCTGCAGTCAATCTAGAAGAGAAAAAACAGGTAACAAACCATGAAAATGGAATACAAGAAAGAACTTTGGCAGCAGAAAAGGCAGACAAAAGATGGTATTTACAACATCCTGGTATATAAAGGCATACCTATGCAGCGAAAATCAATAGACTCTGCAATTGAACGTCTTTCAGAATCATTTACAGCAATTGCTTCTTCAAACCGAATCTTTTGGACAGCTTTTTCGCACTCTTTCAACTTTTTGGTAGCATCCGGATCGTTTGGACATATTCTTTTTACCTATGTAATGTCAACCATATTACAAGGATATGATATAACACCTTATGAACTTGTGGAGTTTTTGCAATCTAATTTTAGAATGGCTGAACTATCAAATATATATATATATATATATATATATATATATATATATATATATATATATATATGACAGAAAGCACAGGAGCACGATCTTTGGATTTTGAAGGTTGCATAGAACTGAATATTTTCCTATAAAATTTAAAGATCTGAGTATTCCTTGTAGAACTTGAATTGCTAATCAGCTAAAATCCGGCCTACGATATGATAATGGAGGACAAGTTCTGTTTTACAAAGTGGACGCTAGCAGATTACTTACTGCTATAGAAGACATCAAAGTACGCAGTTCACAGAGTGGATGCTCAAAGATTACTGGTAGTGGATGCTCAAAGATTACTGGTATAGAAGACATCAAAGTACACAGTTCACAGAGAGAAATGTAGGTGTGCGAGCAGAGATGCTATAAATTTATGTATTTACACAAAATTAGTCACAAGGGTTGGTTATAAAATGACATCTTTCAACATTAATTTTTGTCCTCGCCCCAAATTCTCAACCTGTGTATGTATATGTATAATAAAAATTGACATATACATACACACGTATCTAGTAGAGAGAGAAGCCTCCGAAAGGAAGAACATAGTGGTCCTACAATGGGGTCAAGTTTTCTTTCCCGCAGGATTCTGAATAGATATGAACTAGGCATGTAGAGAGAAAAACAGGCTTAAACAGATTGATGAATGGATAAAGGTCAATTGCAAGAGATTCTTCAGGTTGCATCATATACATGTGCTATGTCAGGCATTCTAATGGGATATTATTTATCATGTCCACTGTGTACAATGTTTAAGGTAATCAAACATGCCTGTTGGAAATCTTTTAAAGCTTCCTTAAACTTTCCCATGGAAAGATATGCAGCACCACGTCTGTAGTAACCCTGCAAAGAAGAAATTAGAAACTGAAGTTGAGAGATTAAATTTAGAAAATACTGAGGATTACGAGGATGTGAATTCCTTACCTTTGAATATCTCGCATCAACTTCAATAGACTTAGTTGCATCTTGCACAGCACTACCATATTCCTCAAGTTTGGTGTGTGCAAATGCACGGTTCGCCCAATAAACGGCATTGAGGCTGTTTAATTCTATAGCTTGAGTATATAAATCTATGGCTTGAGAAAACTTGTTGGCTGCAAGAAGAACAGAATAATCCAAAGTTATATCATTTCAGAAGTTGCTATACGCTCTTCAAATACCAAAACCAAGATACATACAAAGCATGGTAATATTTCATTTTTAGGAAAATTACAGTTGGTCAAAATCAAGGACAACCTACAATATACCAATACCATTAGCCTTGTGATATCAATGCCAAGTTCTTCCATAAGTCCTGTATGGATGGCCCAAAATATTGCAGTATTTCCAAGTGAAATACAACAATAACTTTTCATATATTAACTTAGGTGCATTTAGAAGAGATTATTTCAAGTAAATTTACTGCAGATACTGAAGTGAAGGGCCAAAACGGAGTTATTTTATAATTAAGCTCAGAATGAAGTACTTGTTTCCCTAGTTCATTTAGGGTATGAGGCTACCTTCTCCTCTTCCAAACCCTCTTCTTGTTCCCATCATTTGGTCCCAACCTAGTCATCACGAAGACAAACAAAAATTGACGCTGACGGCTTCAGGTGATCAGTCTCTTAAATGAGAAAGGCTTGAATGAAATACTAAAGTATAATCAATTGCATTGACTAAACGCGCGCGAGCGCACCTGTTCTTATTTCGCACGCGCGTCACACGCGACTGCCCGCGGCATAGAACACCTATGTGCGTGAAGACCGGACCATAAATATATGGTGTGGGGGCTAACAGGGGCTGCCCTCCCTCTGAGCTTTCCCATCCACTACGTTTTTTTAAGCAAAAAATGAGCACATTGAAGCATGTGTTAAGCATGGATTTCAATGCACTCAGGACTGAGATAGAATCATTTCATTGAGCCATGTCTAACGAGAGAGAGGGTATCTCCCTTGCCAAGAGATAGGCAGCATTTAGAAAGGATTAGAGCTCTCTGGCTATCAATCCAGGACATGAAATAGAGACTGGCACCTATTCCTATTGGGATGGAGAAAAGAGAGAAGCAAGCAAAGCCTATAAGTGACTCCAATTAATATCTTTATAATTCCTAGACTTGGTTTATCAGTCTCTTCAAGTGTTTAATGAAAATCTCCTTCAGTAGCTCTTTCATTCATATCCAGTTTGAAACTCTTTCGAGTGGAAGTATATTGAGCTTTTTGATTGTGTTGAGCTAGTTTGCAACTGTACTGACCAGTTTTTCTCATCATAAAACAACTTTTATATAATACGAAAGTACTGTGATGCCATCCAATTGGGACCAAAGTTTGAGAGAAGTGTGTTAATTATCTAATCAGCAGTGCTTAAAACACCATAGATGGAAAAATCGTACTCCTTCACAATCCCTACCCAGAAGAGGACAACGGCAATCTGCTGCTCTGGTGACTTGTACTATTTTATTTTTATCTTTGAATTTTGTTTCTTTGATTTTCTCTGCCTTTTTCCCATTTTCTTTAGTGTCTCCTTTGAACTCCTGTCTCTTATTTGTGAGTAGAGTTCACTCCGTCTTCTCAAATCACTCACCAGAGTTGGACAAGGGTGACAGGTACTTCTTTTTTAATTTTTGCTTCAGTTTTATTTGCCTTTTTTCCTTTGATGTCTTCTTTGAACTCCTGTCTCTCTCAGGAAATACTCATGTCCCCTCAAATTTCTCAGCAGAGGAGGACGAGTGATCGGCGGTGACAGGTACTTCTTCTTCTTTGATTTTTTTTTCCTTGGATTTCCTGTTGTCTTCTTCGAACTCCTTCCTCTCAGGAAGTACTCATGAAAGGGAAAACTGAAAAGTTCAACAATAGACGACTGAGATCGAGTCCAGATAACTCGTTTTTCAACAGTGCTTTTGGTAAACTTTGAAACATTCCTCTTTGAAGCAATTTTCAGTGCTTTTTTTCCAAACATGGAGACATTGAATGAGAATGGAGTCGAGTGAATTATGATATCATGTCTGACTTGGATATGTTTAATGGATCATGGATATGTCTTATTGTTCATAAAAAAGTAAAAAATACAATGAAGTTGTCTTCTTGTTCAAACAAAATGATGGTTTGATCCAATATTTTCATTGTTACAATCTTATAGAAATGTTTGAACCATGTAATAGATAACAAGATACGTTTAGAGATGAGAGAAATAGTAAATAGAACTCAATTTAGTTTTAAAAAAATACTATATAAGCTGTTACAAGGGAGTAGAAGAAGAAAGAACTATATAAGCTGTTACAAGGGAGTAGGAGAAGAAAGAACAAAAAAACTGCATGATACATGTCCGGCGCCTAGGTGGCCCAGCACTAGGCGCCCCTCCTCTGCACAGCGAATTTGAGAACACTGAAATTAGTTTTATCTTTAATTTGAATTCAGGATAAAGGCTTTGTTGTTTTCATAGTGTTAACTTTAAATTTGATTTCAATTCAAATTCGAATTTGGAATTATTTCAAATTTGATTTAAGTATTGGGTTTGAATTCGAATTTGAATTTGAATTTTAATTTTAATTTTAATTTAAATTTGGATAGGATTATCTTTACTTGATATTTATGTTTGTACTTGGTTGTTTTAGATTAGAATTAAAAAGGCTATTCGGATTCTTGGATGTAAGACTACAAAATGCATCACCATTGTAACACTATTTACAATGGAAAGTTTATGATAAATTAAGAATTTCTCAAATTTGGATGTGATGACCTCGGTGTGATTCCAAGTTCTTGGTTTGATTCCAAGATATTAATCTAGCCTCGGTGTGACTTCAATATGCTACAGATCCTTGAAGTGATTTTGTCATTACCCGGCATGTGTGGTGCATATTTTCACTCAAGTGATTCAGTGAAAATGTTAGCCGAAGAGGTATTCAAGATTGTTCCCTATCAAGTTTTGTATCCTCTTTAGTCAAATTAGGTTCAGAGTATCGATATCGGAATCAGTATCGGACCATTCCCATGATTATCGGGATTGGCGGTATCGGTAGTATCGAATTTTTTGGTATCGGAAAGCAAACAACTATTAGTAAATTATTAACATTTTAGAAAATATATTTTATACATGTATTCATAATTTAAAGTATTTTCAGTGTTGTTTCTTAGTATTTTTGAAATTGAATGAAATAGTAGTCACCCTTGTCAATTGATTTATATGTGATAGATAAGTTTTCCTCTTTTATATGCTTTTACAACTTTACTATGCTTTTAGACCCTTGCTAATTGGTCTTTTTAATTCAATTTTCTTCGCTGAATTGACCGGAAAAGAGACATCTAATGTCGGTATCGGTCAGTATCGGGTATCGGTCGGTATCGGATCGGGACATGCCAAATTGTATCGAAATCGGCCGTATCGGATCGGTATCGGCCGATAATTCAAATTATGACTCAAATATGGTATTGGCCTCAGGTATCCACATGATATCCATATATTCACTACTAGAAAACAAAAAATAAATTAAGTAACACCTATACCAGTACCGTACCCACTTGGTTTACACCGATTACACATATGAGCATCTCCTAATACTGATACCTTTTAATAACTATATAGCATATAAAGGAGCCAAGACAACATAAACATCATATATTCACATACATACCTTTGAAAGCTTCATTAGCTAGGAGCTTAAGTTCTTCTGCACGTTCAGTATGTGAGTCAGCAATTTCAACCATGCTGGTCATTTGGAAGATGCTTCAAAAGATCTCCAGATTGTCAGGTACCACCAAATTCTGATAGCTATAGGTATCACCAAAAATATAAAAAACAACGAACTGACACAGGTATTTTAGAACCTGGTCAAAACCTGTCACAGTGTAAAAGAAATGCAAGTGAGCTAGAAACCCAATTCACTTTGAGAATAAGACTAATGAGTGGATTCATGTTGCAAACTGTAAAGTGTCCTGTGCATAGACAAATTAAAACAGAGTGAAAATTGTTATTCTCAAACAGTGTTCTGTTAATCAAATTAACTGGTGATTTATCTGCCAAGTAATCAGCTGCTGAATCTGATTAATTAGGTGGCCGAGTAACCAAAAGTTCCAATTGGCCGTGTAATTATGATTAGTCAGCCGAGTAATCCAATTAATTGTTAAATGTCATGACCGAGCGTGCAATGAAAACCGCTTAAGATAACATTGTTCTCAACATCCAATGTAATAGTTTCAACCCCATGGAAAATAAGTTAAAAAGATATATCAGGAACCTTCCTGCAATTCCTTATAAATGAAGCATGTGTTACGTGTTTGGGCAAAGCAATCTGGAGATGTGACTGCGGCATTGAATTCCACCATTAGTAAAATAACCAAGGATTTGGCAAGCAATTCCCTGGGCGTACCTCGTTAAAGTGGTGGGGCAGACCCCATTTGGGTTAAGAAGGGAGCCGGCCACTTGAAATTTTACTATCTAGTCACAAAGGATATCTGACTTGAGTCTGATGACAGAACCTGGCCACCCATAAATTCTTTAAAAGAACCAAAACATAATAAGATTTAACTGTTTAAAGTATTGACTTTCATAAATAAGAGTATAATGATCCAAAAGCAGGGTTATTAGAGGTGTCCGCCGCACAGTCTTAGGAAACTGATTTCAGATGCTATTTCGCCTTGCCGCCTTACGCGGCCGCCTTAATTCGTCTTGACCTAAATATGACCTGACCTATGTTTTTCCTTTTTTGAATTTGGAATAACGACTAGACCAATAACTTGGAGGATGCTCCTTGGTTGCATGAGCTTAAACTGCAATCTAAAGGTAAGTCTACCTACCTGCCAACTGGCCACCTAGGTTTTATGGCATGATCCTCTCATGATCATAGCACTTTGGCTAGGAATTTGACACCAAGGTAGAGAGTCGACCTCGGGTCAACAATCGGTCATAAAATTTTGTCAAATCTTGTATGGAGCTTTCTAATGTTCCATAGCCAACCCTTTTCTGCTAGGAGAAGGCTTGGATGATGAATATGATGATGGACCAGACCAATAACTTAAAGTTATATATATATATATATATCATGCTTGTCCTAGCCTATCAAATTTCATCTCCATCACTAACTCACACATCTACTGCCAATTACCCGTAAGTCTCTCTATATCTCCCTCCTTATATTGTTTTCTCTCACTTCTCTTATTTGTTTTTTCTCCTCTCATTTGTTTTTTTTTCTCCTTTCTTTATATATGTCAAGTTAGTGATATCTTAGCATTTTCTTAATTGAAATCTTCAGACAGATGTTGAAATCTCAAACTTGTGTATGCAGAATGCATAGTTTTAATCATATACTTATCATACCAATTTAAGAGGAAACCACAACCTAACACTCATAACCACAAGTTTATCTCAACTTTCATACCACAACCACTACCCCCCTCCCCACCCCACCCCCCGCCCGCCTAGTGTAACGCCCCGCTCCGCGCCGGCGTTATGTATCAAGGTGAGTGGGCAGAACTTCGTTCTCTGATTCTTGCACGCCTTAATAATAACCTGAGTTTTTGCTTGCAATGTTTTCTTAAGAGAATGATAGAACCTGCCTTGCATGTTAATGAACGAACTCACCTAGCTGTCTTTGAAACAAAGTCTGCTTAACGAGAATCCTGATCGCTGGCTTAGAGTGCATGAACATGTTCACTATCGTCTATGCTTCGAGAGAACCATACTGTGCCTGAATGTGTTCAAGTGATAAGGCGGATTGCTACATGAGTGTACTACACTAATAGATTAGAAAACCAAGAAAGAGATTAACAGGAGTGATACATGATTACGTATAACAGTGTACTACACTAAACAGGTTTATTGTAACGCCCCGTTCGTCCCGTTCCCCCTATACGGGGAGCGCGGCTAAGATATGCTTGGTACCGTTCGATCGGGACAGATTGAATCAAGATCCTTTCCTCGTTATGGATTGGTTTCTTCGGAATCAGGTCCCATAATCAATGGATCGTGCCTCAAGGAAGGACTCGGCGGCAGAGTAGAGAGAGGCCTTTCCGTTGTGTTGGTTTTCCTTGCCCGTTTTCGATTGCCGTTTGGTTGCATACTTGTTGGTTTTAGGACTTGCGTTTTCTTGAACGGTTTCGATGGACTTCATTGTTTTCGTTCTTAGGATTTCGCATTTCGTATCGAGCCTTGGGGACCGAAGCAGGAGGTATTGATCATCCGTTGGTGCGTGCAGGTGATCGTGTAGACAACGCGCGAGCGGAGTCTTAGGGATTTCTACTTCTTCTTCCTATATAACCAACGTGTGAGTGGCTCTATTTCGATAAGCACCTTCTTTCCAAGGGCTCCGTTCATAATAAAATTGACTCAGTTGTGCATTCAATCAAACGATACCAATTAAGTAACAAGTTGGATAACAAGATAAGATAAGAAGTAGGCTTGGAACACCCATTGCTTGTCATACAAAACCTTGCATAAATTCATTGATGCATGCATGTTCGTTGGATGTTTAATGGGTTGGTATTTATTGATAGTTCAAAGTGTTCTTCTATAAACTGCTGCATGTTATTTCATATAACTTGTTGGTTGATTGTTATAGTACAGTAAAGCAGTTTCGTACATGATGTTCTTTAACATTGGCTAGTAAGTAAATCTATGATGTAGAGTTCATAGAAATGGTCATGGGAATTCTTGTGCACAAGGGATCCAGGTTCCTGCGAGCGGTTACCGGGGCACCGGGCCGTTTCGACCCGGGGGGAATCTACTTTCTTAGTCCTGGGAGCGGGGAATTGTAGCGGGGCTAGCTACCCGCGCTGCAAGAGTCGCCGCCAGCCCAGACTAAACCCATAATGGCTGGTAGACAACAAAGAAAGATATAGTGTATATTTAAACTGTGCAGACTAACTATGTCTTCGTGACAGGGAAGGCCATGGTAAGTTGTACAGGTGGTTCAGACGGGACAGGTAAAGTCACCGAACGGTGGCATGTGGAGTTATGTTATTTTGTTCTTGCATACCTGCTAAATGAAATCTGATCTAGGCAAGAATAGAAAGTCACATAAACACATAAATGTTGCATGTTCATTTAAAACGCATCTAAAGAGCTTGGTAAAGTTGAGCAGCTAGCCTTCACCAGTACTTTTCGAAGTACTGACCCTCGTTGTAGCAGGTTCCCCGGCGCAAGGCAACGCGGCGAGGAGCTGAAGCTCTCTCTCCGGACTTTTGGGATTCTTGGCGGGTCGTGGCCAAGACTTTTGGAGGCTCAAGCTAGAAGCCTTCCCCTCTCTCTCCGTTGCGGAAATAACGCTAAGGCGATGGTGCTTACCCGCACCCAAGGAGTTTTGTGTTTTGAAACTATGTAAAGGGACATAATGTATGGATCGGCTATCTCATTTTGCGTCCAAGTTTGTAAGCCCGTGGGGCATTTTATACTTTTGAGTCAAGCAATGTAACAAGATGTTCATTATAAATAAAAGAGAAACTTTTCTATGCCTCAACCTTGTGTTATCTTATTTGTCTACTCTGTTGCATTGATCTAAAGAATATCCTTATGCCTAAGGCCTTGTGCACGCGCGCCCTACGCGTGCACGGCATCACGTCCGGGGGACGATTATCGATTAGGCGAAATCGGGGCGTGACATATTGGTATCAGAGCATGCTTCAGATCCTTTGATCTCATAAAGAAAGTTTCTAAAGAGGACCTTGTTCCTTCCGAGTAGACCCTTGAATTCGCTTGGCCAAAATGAGATGCGTTCCATACAATAAGTCTAAATATTTTTGAAAAGTGCGTGGGAATTGTACGATTGCTTGGACGGGATTATGATGTGAGGGCTTTTGTCCCAACTCATAGAGGATGTTGTGAGAGGAGACTCGTGTTATGATCGGCAAGTTTTATGTCTATAAGAAAACACCAAACGAGTAGAGTGCGAGATAAGAATATCGTTCAGACAGTGGTCTATTCACATAGCCTTTTGGCCAAATTGTGTTAAGTATCGTGCACCAAGACCCTTGGTGCTAGTGAGTTGCAGCGAGAATTGGGTATTGTTGGGATGAGAATAAAGTTGACTTGGAGGGAAATCGATAGAGACGTTATCGGATTGCCGCTGAGGCGAGTAACAGGAATCGTGTAGGGAATTTTCGAAAATAGTTGGACGGTTATTCATAACGATAAGTTATGATTTGAAGCATAAATCTGTATAGAGGACTATGAATACAGGTGTGTACGAGTCTAAGATCGCTAAGGCGATAAATAGGGACGGTGTTGGAGTTCTAAGGAACGAATTGGGCATACGACTGTAGGATGCGAACGCGAATCAGGAGTTATTAGGATGACTCAATTCCTAAGTAGTGTATGCGATAAGTCCCCTGTTCGATTATGCAATTTGTGGATATAATGAGTTGTAAAGATTCAAGGAGTATAACTCGAACCCTGAGTGGTGTATTTGTTGGCTTAGAAACGCTTGAACGAAGTCGTGGATTCGGAGAGTTAAGCGAGTCTAGCGACAAGCGACGAGATTGGGTAAAGCCTTAGTATAAATAAACAATGCCTAGCAAGTAAACGAACTCGGAGAAAGCATGCAATGCTTGGTTCGAACGAGTTACAATGAGTTGAATAAGGGATAAGGCTTACAACGAATAGAAATTCAGGGCAATTGAAAATCGATATCATGGTCGGAAAAGACTTAGAGGATTGTACGAGCGAGTTTGAGTTGAAACAAGCGAATTTAAAACTTGAGTCGAGATTGAATAATCTGAGATGCGATCGGAGTGGTGCGATTGGAAATAATGGAGTGAACGAATGATAGCGTGCATGGAAAATTTGGATTTGAGTAGGATATCGCTCGATAGAATTCGGTTTGAGTATGAATGCGATGATTTCAAATTTTGGGAGATTTAGACCATAACAATGGTTGGAAAATAGTATGGATTGATGCAAGTTAGTAAAAATTATTATGATTTTGATGGATTGAGTTAAGCGGTAATAGATTTGGCTTGGAGTTTGGAAGAACGATCTTGAAATCAAGTTCAGAAAGATAACATTCGAAATCTGTCCCAGTGAGAACGATTATTCTGCGGGAGCGCCGACGTGGTGATTTCACGTACGGTAGGGATAAGCAAACTCAAGAGAACAGGTTCGGTGATTATTCCAAAACGAACTCGATGAATGGAACGTATCAATGGGATAGACTTGGGTTTGGGAATTGATCTTAGTTGTTTGAGGAATGCTAAGAGTAGACTAAGAAAATGAGTCTAAGGATTTTTCTTGAGGAGTTAGTCTAGAAATGTAAAGTAAGAGATGTTGGACGTTTACATGAACGGATACATAGATCGTGCTGGACGACTTAGAGTTCATGATATACATCGATGGGTTATAATGGAATTGTGGCTTAGTGATACAAGCGTAGAAAATGATGGATTGGTGAATCCTATTAAACGAGATGAAAGAGATAGTATGTGCGAATCGATAGGTTAACCCTAAAACGTGGGCGTATCATGGGTTCGGTTGAACGAGCGTGTGGTGTGATAGGGTGATCTGTGCTCGATGTTTAGAAATCTGAGTGAAACGAGCTTGGGTAGAATACCCGTGTAAAGGAACAATGGTTTGACCTTAGGGTGATTGGGGCGAGCGTTGTGCAACACGGTTGCGCGATGAGTCGCAAACTTGAGTTGTACCTATGACTGTGTGTGCTGGCCTAGGGACTAGGCAGACGACCCTATGCCTTGAGTTAAACTGGAGTGGCTGACTTCAGAGTATCGTTCGGGAAGAATGATAGAACTGGGCAACAAGACTTAGAGTTAGAATTTGGAATTGGGAATATACACTAGCAACGTTCGCGTTGAAACAAACGTAATGTAAGATAGGACTCGGGTGATAATTGATTTGGTTGGATAGGTTACGCAACGGTAAAGGATAAGACGATAGCTGGGTCGAACAAGAGTTCGGTCATTCATATAGCAGGACGATCCGCGTTTCAAAAGATTTTCACGAGTAGCTTGTCAGACTTAGCTGTCACTGAGCTTGGTTGAAATACACATATTTGGGGGACGCCTTGAATATGGGTACGATCCAGACTTAGCGATATGCATAACGCGGATGCAGCTGCAAAGGAAAATGTTCGGATTCGCATGGATGAGTATGGCAACTGAAATGATTTAGCCTCAACCTAAATTTTCATAGAGGAAAGATTGTATCATTCCTCGTGCTACCGGGATAGTTCTGCGCTAAGGCGCAGTACGAGACTGAGTTTGGGGATGCAATAATTGAACGAATAGATCATTCGGATAAAATGATTAAGCACTCTGGCGAACGGAACGAGTAAAAACGAATAGAAAGTTAAGTTCGATTGAGCCAAAGGTGCGAAGGACTTGAGCGTACCCCAGGTAGGCAATTTAGCTCTGCGCTAAGGCGCAATATAGACTGAGTCAGAAAAAGTTGGTGATTGGGTGCGAATTTATTTAGTGAGATTGGACGGTGACTCAGAGAGATTTGATGCAAAAACGAGATTGAAAATTTGTCGAGATTCGAGCTTTTGGGTTAGGCGTAACGACGGGTTTCGATAGGCAACGTCAAGTAATAGGCTCAATTGTGTTGGGTTCCTATGGTGATAACATAACAAGTTGGGCAAGTCCACCCAATTATGAGTCGTAAGTGCTCGTTGAGTTATAGAATACCATGTGCTTGGGTAATATAGCCCTGCGCTAGGTGCAGTAGATTTTGAGACGGACGTGCAATGATCGAGTTGAGTATAACTCGATAGCATTGAACGATAAAGTCGTTCGATGAGAATTGGCCAACATTGGCGTAACGCATGGTGAGAAAATAGAGGATTGTAGTATTGAGACAGTCCTTGAAGGATAAGACGAGATGTATAGGGAAGTTTAGAAGTTATGCGATAGCACGAGTTGCGCTCAGGAAGTCTCGAGGACGGAACTTGTTCTGAGTGGTATATGGTGTAACAACCCGCTCCGCTCAACCCTGAGGGCCGATTCCAACGGCACAAGTGTAGCTATTCAACCGCCTTGCTCAGCGAGATGGCTCGTTCGATGCAAAGGCTTTCATGCTGGGATCTTTAATGGAGTCAGACTTAGGCTATCAGAAGCGCGTCCGGAGTCTAGCTCGACCGATGCGATACATCGCTAAGGTGGGTGACTCCGGTGAACCTGTCTCTACTTAGCTGCACATTAAGAAAATGAATGTTACGTGCTAGTTTACAGGCGATAACCTTTGCATGCTAATAAAAGAGATGAACGCACATAGCTAAGGGGATAACCCCGCTTTATTATCGTATAGAACATGGAAATCTTACTTGCTAGTTGCGTAATCGACTTGGGTCAGTTGAATCTGCAAGCGGACTTGTCGTACGCGGCAGAGCCTGTCTAAATTTTGAATCGTAAAAAGAAGCAGTTGCGGAACCGAACGTCTCGCTAGTGCGCGTACTGTGGCGAAACCACTCGGTCGAGGAGTCGACCTGGGAACTTGAATCAAATATGAGGGAAAGGTTTCCCTCATTATTCCTTAGTGGTAGGTTATATTCTTAAGTTTCGGGACGAAACTTCCTATTAGATGGTTATGATGTAACGCCCCGTTCGTCCCGTTCCCCCTATACGGGGAGCGCGGCTAAGATATGCTTGGTACCGTTCGATCGGGACAGATTGAATCAAGATCATTTCCTCGTTATGGATTGGTTTTTTCGGAATCAGGTCCCATAATCAATGGATCGTGCCTCAAGGAAGGACTCGGCGGCAGAGTAGAGAGAGGCCTTTCCGTTGTGTTGGTTTTCCTTGCCCGTTTTCGATTGCCGTTTGGTTGCATACTTGTTGGTTTTAGGACTTGCGTTTTCTTGAACGGTTTCGATGGACTTCATTGTTTTCGTTCTTAGGATTTCGCATTTCGTATCGAGCCTTGGGGACCGAAGCAGGAGGTATTGATCATCCGTTGGTGCGTGCAGGTGATCGTGTAGACAATGCGCGAGCGGAGTCTTAGGGATTTCTACTTCTTCTTCCTATACAACCAACGTGTGAGTGGCTCTATTTCGATAAGCACCTTCTTTCCAAGGGCTCCGTTCATAATAAAATTGACTCAGTTGTGCATTCAATCAAACGATACCAATTAAGTAACAAGTTGGATAACAAGATAAGATAAGAAGTAGGCTTGGAACACCCATTGCTTGTCATACAAAACCTTGCATAAATTCATTGATGCATGCATGTTCGTTGGATGTTTAATGGGTTGGTATTTATTGATAGTTCAAAGTGTTCTTCTATAAACTGCTGCATGTTATTTCATATAACTTGTTGGTTGATTGTTATAGTACAGTAAAGCAGTTTCGTACATGATGTTCTTTAACATTGGCTAGTAAGTAAATCTATGATGTAGAGTTCATAGAAATGGTCATGGGAATTCTTGTGCACAAGGGATCCAGGTTCCTGCGAGCGGTTACCGGGGCACCGGGCCGTTTCGACCCGGGGGGAATCTACTTTCTTAGTCCTGGGAGCGGGGAATTGTAGCGGGGCTAGCTACCCGCGCTGCAAGAGTCGCCGCCAGCCCAGACTAAACCCATGATGGCTGGTAGACAACAAAGAAAGATATAGTGTATATTTAAACTGTGCAGACTAACTATGTCTTCGTGACAGGGAAGGCCATGGTAAGTTGTACAGGTGGTTCAGACGGGACAGGTAAAGTCACCGAACGGTGGCATGTGGAGTTATGTTATTTTGTTCTTGCATACCTGCTAAATGAAATCTGATCTAGGCAAGAATAGAAAGTCACATAAACACATAAATGTTGCATGTTCATTTAAAACGCATCTAAAGAGCTTGGTAAAGTTGAGCAGCTAGCCTTCACCAGTACTTTTCGAAGTACTGACCCTCGTTGTAGCAGGTTCCCCGGCGCAAGGCAACGCGGCGAGGAGCTGAAGCTCTCTCTCCGGACTTTTGGGATTCTTGGCGGGTCGTGGCCAAGACTTTTGGAGGCTCAAGCTAGAAGCCTTCCCCTCTCTCTCCGTTGCGGAAATAACGCTAAGGCGATGGTGCTTACCCGCACCCAAGGAGTTTTGTGTTTTGAAACTATGTAAAGGGACATAATGTATGGATCGGCTATCTCATTTTGCGTCCAAGTTTGTAAGCCCGTGGGGCATTTTATACTTTTGAGTCAAGCAATGTAACAAGATGTTCATTATAAATAAAAGAGAAACTTTTCTATGCCTCAACCTTGTGTTATCTTATTTGTCTACTCTGTTGCATTGATCTAAAGAATATCCTTATGCCTAAGGCCTTGTGCACGCGCGCCCTACGCGTGCACGGCATCACGCCCGGGGGACGATTATCGATTAGGCGAAATCGGAGCGTGACATTTATAGCGTCAATTCATATGAATTTTAGTACTAGTAAGAGTAGCTTTCTCTGTATATATCATGGCTTAGGTTGTCAACTCGTGTATCATTCCAATCAGTTTGTGTATCGTATAAAGTAATCTCTGTTCTGTTTTTCATAAATCTGAAGTGGAACATGATTAAATAAGATTTCCTAATAAGACTCCTAGTTATACACTACATGACTCAAGTCACTCAACAGAGTCAAAGAATTTGAGTCAAAGTAGTAGTGCTCAAGTAGTCTTGATGTTTATATATTGCGGCATTGTGCATTATGTAAATATGTAGAAAAATAAATATGACATGACCTACGTAAAAATATTTAATTTGGAACCACGAGCAGAGCAATAGCTTAAAATTATAGATATTGCTAGTAAGTTAGTTTATATAAATTAAAGAAGAGGAAAGGAACATTAGCATCTCCCTTTGCACTACCGATTCCCTTCATTTCCATGTACGTCCTAACCTATCAATTATATACCATTGATATCCAAAATTCCTAATTCGCGACGTATAAAGTTGAATCGATCTTCTGCTAAAGGTTTAGTAAATATATCAGCTAATTGATACTATGTGTCAACAAATTTAAGACAAATATCACCGTAAGCTTGATGATCTCTTAAAAAGTGGTGTCTAATCTCAATGTATTTGGTACGTGAGTGACATATGGGATTCTTAGTGAGATTGATCGTGCTAGTGTTGTCACAGTATATAGAGATCTTGGTATAGTGAAGATTGTAGTCTTCAAGGGTTTGCTACCGAAATTTGAGCACAATAACGTCTTGCAGCGATATACTCAGCCTCAGTGGTAGACAATGCTACCGAATTTTGTTTCTTGCTAAATCATGAGAGTAAAGCTTTTCCTAGAAAATAACACGTGTTGCTGGTACTTTTTCGATCAACTTTGCATCCGACAAAATCAACATCTGAATAACCAACAAGGTTAAAGGACGTGGTTTTGGGATACCAAAAGCCGACAGTAGAAGTTCCTTTAAGGTATCGAAAGATACGCTTAACCGCGCACAAGTGTGATTTAACATTACTCTAGGCATTTCGCTTAGTTCTATTCTTCCGCTCCACAACACTATTTTGTTGGGGAGTTTTAGGACAAAAAATTCATGAGAAAAACCATTTGAATCACAAAAGTTTTGAAAATCAGCATTTTCGAATTCGTCACCATGATCACTTCGGATTCGAGTAATCATGAAGCCTTTTTCGTTTTGTACCTTTTTGCAAAAAGTCACAAATTCAGAAAATGCATCATTCTTATTTGTAAGAAAGAAAACCCATGTAAATCTTGAGAAATCATCAACAATCACAAAAGCATACAATTTACGGCCAAGACTGGCGATTCTACTGGGTCCAAATAAATCCATATGAATAAGCTGTAAAGGTCGAGAAGTACTTACAGCATTAATCGATATAAAGGAGGATTTCGTAGCTTTGTTCTTTTCACACTCGCTATACCGTATCCTTCTTGAAGACGATTTCTGGTAAGCCTCTCACCAGTTTTTTTGTAGAAAGTCTTGCAATTGTTTCAATATTGGCATGTCCTAGACGCATGTGCCATAGCCAGCTTTCATCTTTGTTGACGTATAGGCATTTATCTGCGTAATTAGTGTCTTCTGAAAGATAAAATACATAAATATTGTCTTCTCTTATTCCTTCAAAGACTGTTTTACCGGTTGATCCATCAATTATAGAGCATGTCTTTTGCAAAATTGATGTCATAACACTGATACTAAGAAGGTTATGTTTCAATTCAGTAACAAGACAAACATCTTTAATTACTAGACAGGGAGATGTACCAACATCACTGTTACCTATAATGTATCCTTTCAAGTTGTTACCGAAAGAAATATATCCTTCTTTCTTCATTGATAGTGTTGTGTAATACCCCGCAACAGCATGGTATATTACGCTGAGTCAGATTGAATGAGGCAATAGCTAGTTACATTTTGATTTGTGGAATTTGGGAGCAAGTATTGAATTGAGTTTGTTTCATGTGCAGATCACAAACGGAGTTCGATGGAATCAGGTGTTCGTTCAGAGCAGTATTCCGATAGCAGGATTGGAGCGATAATGTCATCTTCCTTAGTCTGATCGGTCGAATGATTTGGAAAGCACGGCCTGCTCGCACGGTCATACCAATTGAGTAGATCGTACTTTGCATCGGACCACGGGTTCAAGGGATAGGCCGAATCGGCAAAGGCAGAGTGCTAGCAGAATCAGACTTGGTGAGTGGGCTATATCCCTTCTCATCTACTCCTTCATGCCTAATAATATGGAACACACGTAATACGGCTTGGACACTTGGGACTGGAACTTGGAAATTACTACACTGTGGCGTGCATAGAGTGTGCGTCGTTTGGTTGGATATGATTTGTGGCTTGAGTTGGTTTTGCGTTGGGCAGTTGGAGCTTGAGTAGATCATCTTGGTTGGAACATCAGGCACTTCGGACGGACGAGGGAGCGTACATCCGTGCAT
This sequence comes from Iris macrosiphon, assembly GCA_036927795.1. Classification (NCBI taxonomy): domain Eukaryota; kingdom Viridiplantae; phylum Streptophyta; class Magnoliopsida; order Asparagales; family Iridaceae; genus Iris; species Iris macrosiphon. Next base: position 140,430,405 of record JAYESA010000019.1, on the reverse strand, counting down.
GAGTATCAGTTGGGCGCTTTGTCAAACAAAGCGTGCAGTTGTGGTTCAAAACCGGACAACTGCATCGGTGAGGGCATTGTGCCACTGTTGATGCATTGTGCTACGGGGCTTTCTGAACGAGGAGTGTTGCACCAATTGGAGCATTGTGTCGAGAAGCGACATAGTACCTATAAGGATAACTTGAGATAGTGCCTTGGGCTATAAGTTGGAGAATGGTTATGGATAGTTGGTTGGATTGAGGCTAGGATAGTTTGGTGGGGCGAGAAGGCTCGATTCTCTCGTCATACCTACTTGGAGTTTGCATCGGTCACGGACAACCTGTTGCGCACAAGGTTTGGTTTCCTCGAACGGGATAGGCTCCGGGACACCGAGACCGTTCGGCCATGGAGGAGACAATGGTAACATGCCTTGGGCGCGGTGCCGGCAATTCGATACGACCAGACGAGCTAGCTACTCAGTCTGGATCGGGTAGAACTGCAGTTGATTAGTCATTTATGGCTTGGCCAGTGACTTCATATAGATAAGAGTTGGTTGGGTTTGCTTTGCTTTGCTTTGCTTTGTGCTTTTCGTGTAGGCAGCGGCCACCTTGCCTCGGTAAGAGTGCATATCGATGATTGGATTAGTGAGACTTGGATTGTAGCATCGTTTGAGGATGGATATTAAGACTTGGATTGTGAAATCGTTTGAGGATGGATATTGAGGCTTGGATTGTGGTTCGATAGGTTCACGCGTTGCTTGGATTTGAGTAGGACGGTTTGCATGCTAGTTTCCTTTTGAGTTGGATATATCTGCTTGTATATTTGCTTGAGTTGAATGGTTGCATGTTTAACCTGCTTTACAGTTTTTCTTAACATGTCATATCTCTGCCATGAAATGAATCTAAGATTCAAGTAGAAAGATCACCATATAACTGTTTGCATTCACTATCTACTTAGTGTCGGTTTAGACGAGTGGGTTACCCCGCTCACCAGTACAGTTGTGTACTGACCCACGTTTGTGGACATTATTTCAGGTATGCAGGTGTAGTGGCGCTGCTTGGATATACGGGACATGATGTATGAATGGTAAGTACCTTTGTGGGCAAGAGAAAGAGCAATAGTGTTGCATCGCCTTTGTGGCATTCTCCTTTGTGGCATTTTTATTTGGACCCTATCGAGAGCTTCGCTGCGTATACTCTGATGTGTGCTTGGTACACAATACTTGACTTTCGTTGCAACTTGGTTGTTTCGATGATAACTTTGATGTTTGACAACATCGCCTTGTGCGAGCGCAACTCCAGGCTCGTACGACATCACGTCCCGATGAGAACGATTGTCCTACGGGAGCGCTGCAACGTGGTGATTCACGTTCAGCGGGGATGATCGAGCTTGTGGGAGATTGTGGCGTGACATTGTGAATAGAGATGTGTCACCGGTCATGTGTTGTGAGAAACCGATGTCGTGAATCTATTTGCTTTTAGAATGGGAAAGGCGGTCCACCTTATCGAATGCCATTAGACAAACAATGGCAGTGCCTTATGATTTATCATCGTCTGAGTCGCTGGCTTCGCTTTCGTGCCAAATGCTTGTGTTAGCATACTTTTGGAAGGATTGTCGCCTTGTGAATTTTTTATGTTTGGTCCCCTTCTTTGCTGACGGACAGTCTTTCTTGATGTGTCATTTCTTCTTGCATCCGTAGCGGATTTGTTCTTCATCATCATTGTTGTAGTCTTTGCTTCTTTTGTTGAACTTCAAGAACTTTTTGAATTTTCTAACCATGAGAGCTTGTTCTTCACCGTCAGAGTCGTCATCTTCGGAGTCTTCATCGACGATCTTCTTGTGTTGCGCTTTAAGTGCAATCGTCTTCTCCTTGGGTGTTGACTCTTCAAAGTCTTGGAGGTCCAGCTCATGTGTCATCAGTTTGCCCATGAGCGTCTCTAGTGACATTGTGGTGAGATCGTTCCCTTCAATGATTGTTGTAGCCTTGGGGTTCCAGTTCTTGGTAAATCCCGGAAGAACTTTGCGAATCTTCTCGTGGTTGTTGTATTCTTTGTCAAGAGATGACAAAGGATTGACAATGTCAAGAAAACGAGTAAACATTTGCGTAATGGTCTTGTTGGGCTTCATCTTGAAGGCTTCATACTCTAGTGTAAGCCGACTGATCTTTGATTCTTTGACTAGCGACGTCCCTCCATGTGTGACTTCAAGTAGCTTACATACTTCATGTGACGTCGTGCAAATTGATACCCTGTTGAATTATGTCATGTCTACAGCACAAAATAGAGCATTAATAGCACGAGCATCTAAACTAGCTTGTTTCTTCTCGTGATCAGTGTACTTGTCATGTGGCTTATCTACAAGTGCACCATCTACAACAATTCTTGGTGGCTTTTTGTAGTCGTCAATAATAATTGACCATATAGATCAAAATCAAGTAATTTTAAGTAAAAGCACATACTTGTCTTCCAATAAGTGTAATTGGTTCCATCAAATAGTGGGGGTCTATTTGTGGATTGGCTCCCTCCTGTGTAGATAGATTTTATGTTAGCCATGTGTATTCTAGAGTGTCTAGATAGATTTTATGTTAGCCATGTGTATTCTAGAGTGTATAGTCTAAGCACAAGTATAATATAACCTGCTTTGATACCAATTATAGGATCGAATAAGCACCTCTAGAGAGGGGGTGAATAGAGTGTGTATATACAGCGGAATAAAATCAATCAATAAAAAAGTTAACACAGTTAGCTAACAATATAAGTGTAAAATAACAGTAGGAGAAAAAGAGAGAGATGGAGCAGCACTCGCAAATACAACAATGTATACTCGTTTCTCTCTAAGAGGACTAGTCCAGTTCCGAGAACTCTAGCTCGGAGTTGAAATCCACTATCAAGTAAAACACAAGTTTTGATCTGAAGGCTTGCAACTTTATACAGACACGAGCTTTGATCCGATTGGCTCGAATACTTCTAGTTGAAGTGTTGAACTTCTTGACAAGCTCTTTTTACAACTCTTGAAAACTTCTAACCAAGAACGCACCGGCACTTAAGGCTTAGGAGTTGTAAATAGCTTGGGATTGGAAGTGAAAAGGCCCTTGAATTGCACTGAGTAAAATAGAGAAGAGAATGAAAGTGAGTTAAGTGAATAGGAATGGTGAATTCCTTTTATATTTATAGTTAATTTTGCAAACTGAGTTCGAGGCGAATTCGGATGCCAAACGTTCGGATTTTTGAACGTTGGAGCCGAGTCAGCAGGAAGAACTGGTTGCAAGGGTTTACTGGGTCTGAGAATCGAGTTCGGTCCGAACTCGCGCCAAATTCGTGCCGAGTTCTAATGTTCAAAAACAGGTCAGAACTGAATGGGGTTGGGTTGGTTAGGACTAGCTTGGTTTTGAAATAAGGATGGATTATTATCAAAACTCGAAATATTTTGGCTTAAATAATCTGGGTTGAAAGTATTTTGGGTAGCCTCTAATTGCCAAGTGCGACTCGATTTACATATTTTCCTCTACTCAATAAATAGAAAAATTACATTGACAGAAATAAAAAAACAAGTCGCAGTACCAATCTGTAGATGTAGCAGCATTTCGTCTGACTCGTCGGTTCGTTGGTTATATATCAAGTTCAAGTTTAGACGATTATCGATATAAGATTCTACCATGACCAATAGGCAACACAAAGTAACAAAGAAGTAATCAAAATTAAAATCGAAAACATGAATAAATTAAAATGTGGGTGACCAGGTGTACCCAAGGAGTACCACAAGTACGCCTTACGCCTTCCTAAATGGAGTACTCGTGCTTCATAGCTCTTTATACATGTCAACTTAGTGATATCTTAGTTGTTGTTTTTCTTAATTTAACTCTTCAGACAGTTGATGTTGAAGTCTCAAACTTGTGTATGCATAACAAGATTTGCATGCCATGCTTATACTTCTTTTAATTATATATATTTATCATAGCAATGAAGAGGAAACCACAATGTAACACTCATAACCACAAGCATATCTCAACTTTCATATTGCAAACCCCAAATTTTGTCGAGGGGTGGGGTGGGGTGGGGGGGGGGGGGTGCACCTAGTCCTTTTGATCTTCACTGTCTCACCGCCTCGCACCGCATTAATAAGCTTGTCGAAAAGATATGCTAAGAATACAAATATGTTTTAAAAGATATAAATGATTATTTAGAAAGATAATCATATATAAAAGATATGTTTAGTATGAGATCAATACGATTAGAATATAATTATGAAGATATGGTTAGTTAAAAAGATACGATTAATATGTAAAGATATATTAATTTGATGCACTTCAAAGAAAATCCAAGAAAAATTCTAATTCTGATAATAGATCCCTCCATAATCCTTCAAATTCCAGCTTGTTGTCTCTAATAGATTAATCCCTCCTAAACCCTTCATATTATAACTTTTCGTATATGATTCCTATTCGATGCTTGTGATGTCTGTATGCGTCTCCAACTTTCACAAAACCACAATCAAAGATCTCTCTTTCTTTATAGCTATTGATTTTTTTTTCATGTCTACGTGTCTTTGTAGAATTCATAGATTATATATAAACTTTGTTCAAACTCTAAGCTGGTATAAAATTCAGGGTCTAAACTCTAATTAGCCCTTAAATTTAATAAAAAATCTCAATGGAAAACTTTATAAAGCAAAAAACTTATCAAAAATTTTGGATTATCTTTCTTGTTGGAATAGCAATGCAATATCATTGTAGTCCGCATCCGTGTTTTAAAAAAGCCCCTGGCGCTCCTAGGTGAGTTGTCTCGCCTCATAATCTGAGAGTGCCTAGGCGCACCTAGCCTCATCCTAGGCGGCTTCTCAAGTTCTCATTTCATAACATTTTGTCACTTTTGTAGCTCATCTTAGGTTATCCAAATATGTCATATATTCCTAAAAATTCATCAAACTTGAGATTTTTAGTCAATAAATAAAACAAAAAAGTCAAAAACAATACCAAATTACCAATAGAAAATAACTAAGTAACTTAGCAGGATCACAAAATAGTCTATGAAATACAATGTTAAGTTAAAAACAATAACATCAAACATAAGCTATTATGATAGAAGACAAATTGTTCAAATGGAAAAACAAACATATGATAATTAGTCAATGTTCCACATTTCAAAATGACTAACTAATCCTTCTTCCTACTCAATTATCCATAATGACTTAAAGAATTCTTCTTCTTCCTACTCAATCATCCATCATTCATCTCCATCATCTAAGTCTAAGCATCATCCTGAACATTATCATCAATATCATCGAAAATGAGATCATCCTACTCAATCTCCTTTCTTTTTTTCTTTCCTTTTTTTTATGTCTATTTAGTTAGTAACTTATTGTGTTAAAACTTAATAAAGACTCTATTTGTGCCTTTAAAACTTAAGCATGCAACTTTAAAGACAAATAAAATCAAACAAGCTCATAAAACCTATAAAAAAAAGTCCCAAAAAACTGCATAAAATACCCAATACATTTAGGCGCGTGCCTAGGCTCACCTAATTATCCATTCGGCTAATCTTGTATTTGGTGTCTTTCTCGCCTAAGCATCACCTAGAGAAGATACATCACCTACATTTGAATTAGGCAATGAAACATCGCCTCTCACCTTTGGAGCGCATAGACGAGCTTAGGCAGCGCCTTTAACAACACTAGTCGGCATAGTCTTTGAATATTTGTATTACGATATCAAATGTGTTAAGAAAACTAATAAATTGTGTTAACTAGTTTTAGATTAATAGTACTAGGACTACAAAACTTGTAACTCTCTTTCCCCGTGAAAAATTCTCTAGATCCGCCCTTGGGTACATGGGAATAACAATTTAGCACACATTATTGTTACAATAGGAATCTTCCCTCTCTCCGTTGGCAAATGTCGCCTACATAAAGCTGATTTTCTTCTTTAATCGCATAATGCTGATCAATCGTGCATAATATCGTTTTTCCTCATATAATGGCACATATCGCCTAGAACGCAGAATAAACTAAAATTTTGGCGGTGGGTAGCAATATAGCGCCTAGGTGCCACTTTTTAACGCATTCTAGAATACTGCAAAGTAGTGCTTAGGTGTAGAACTTCTCGTCCATCCAATTTGTGTTCTTAGTTGAGATCGGCTCACTAGTCCCAAAAATCCCATCAAATAAACAAGGTAAATCGATAGGAAGCATATACTCACATATGTCATTGAGTGGTACAATTGGAATTATTTGTTTCATGATTGGTCAAAAACGGAGCTAAAACAAGAGCTCAGCCTTCAAGATTTCATTAAAGTATATCCAACAAGTAAAGCATAAATGGAGTAACCTATTTGGCACATGCACGAATACAACAAAATAAATTACGGCCACGGATGTGGACACGGTGATACATCTTGGTGTATCCTGAGACTCCTAGTGTATTTTGAAGTGTTTATCTCATGTCCGGACAAGACACGACACCACATGACACCAACTTTTGGAGTGTCTAGCTTCCTAGAGATTAAAAGTAACATATGTCTATGGAATCGTTTAGTTCAGAAGATAATTGTTCTTGTAGAGGTTATTTTCATTCTCTCTTCTTTCTGCAACGGAGTGACATATTACCAATAGAAATACCATAAATTAAATCGTAACTTCAGCACCTACAATCTATTCACTGTTATAAGAGACTCTAGACGGTACAAAATTAGAACAACGATAATCCATATAGCAACGGCAATAACTTAGGGTGGATAGGAAGTGGCATCCGAAGAAATGATCAAATATTGTATGAAAATAGTACTATTTAATAAAATATTATATTATTATACCCAAAAAAAAAATCTGGGAGCGTTGCCTCCGAACCTCCTTATGATCGTGCCCTAGTGGATTGTAATCCTGGATCCGCCCATCCCCTCCCCCCCCACCCCCCACCCCCCCCCCCCCCCCGCCCCCCGGCAATCAATCCGGGCTACTTACACATCATACCAACCAGCCTGTTTATCGTTCGGAGAAATCTTAGTTCTATTTTTCATAAATCTAAAGTGGAACATGATTAAATTCGACTTCCTAATAAGCCACTTAACAGAGAAATAAAAAGTGCTCGAGTAGTCCTATATATATTAGTTTGTTGCATTGTGCGTTTATGTAACTTTTATATAAATAAAGCTTTTGATGGCCTAAGAACAAAAACAGAAACAATGAAAATAGCAGCAAAAAATTAGAGCATCAAAGAGCGCAGTATCATTACTGAAAAACATAATCAAGAATTAGCTTACGTTTCTCGTCTTTTTATTTTAATGGCAGAGCTCAATGTCGGCGTGAGGGGGAGAGCTGCCGCCGGAGCACTTGATGGAGGTGATGCGATTTGGGGGTGATTCGTTTGGAGAGGAGTCGCAGATGAAACAAATTAAACACAAAACCAACCCTAGCTTTTGATTTTATTTTTTATTTGTATATATATTGCTTTGGGTTTCTAACCCGTCCCGCAAACAACGGGTATCACCCGTCAAGAACCAGTACCAGCTGGAATATAATTTAGGGTAAATTACATCAACACCATTTCTCTTCTCTCTACCTCGACTTAGGAACGGTCGAATATAATGGCCAGTGATAAGGGCACTACACATTTTATTTGGAGCTAGTCCATTATAATTTTATCAAAAATTACAAGTTTGTCACTCTTAAAAGTTACTTAGGACTAGCCTACACCAAGCTATATAAGTCAAAATAATTTCTATTCTAGGCTTTTCACCCTCACATCAAGAAACTCTCATTCTCCAAGTCTAAACCTAAATTTGGAAATTGATAGTTGTGGTCCCAAGTGGAAGAGAATTTTGCTTTGGTGATTGTCCAACGAATATTCTTCCGGTATGTCTTCGACAACATACGATGAATAAGTTTTGCGATTGTCACAAAAAATTTTAGTTTTATTTGACTATTGTAGGAACGATGCATGAAAATATCTTCGATGACGAAGTCGGATCATGCAATCCATTAAATATGCACTCCGGTCGTTCCGAATAACATGTCGGTTGTTCCGAAGCACGTACGGTACGTAAAACGATAACCTATTTCAACAGTCATCGTGTAAGGACTGTATAAAATTAGACAGTCCTATATAAATATAGGACTATCAATAATTTGACAGTCCTATATAAATACAGGACTGTCAGAATCTCGACAGTCCTATATAAAGTAGTAGAACTGTCATAATTTTGACAGTCCTATATACTAAGTGGACTATCAAAATAGTGACAGTCCTGAATCTTAAAGACTGTAAATTATTTGAACTGCCAATTATTTGAAGTTATTAATTTTTATATTATTTTATATTGGTTATAGGACCAACCTTGTACAGATGTTGTGGTACATCCTGCTATTAGGGTTGATGTGGAGGATATATTCTCAACGGATATTCAATTTGCAACCCAGGAAGAAGCATTAGATTGGTGCAGAGAAGTTGGAAGACGACATAACATAGTAATTGTCATTGCAAGATCCATCAGATCTCGGTCGGACCAAAAATATGTAGAGCTGGGCTGCGAAAGAGGAGGTGTGTTCAGGGGGCATCATAAAAAAAGGGTGTTGTTGAAAAAAAATCCCTAAGAAAAATGTTGGGACGAAAAAATGTGGTTATCCATTTAAGGTGTTGATTGTAAAAGTAGAAGATGTGAAGTGGATAATCGAAGTTAAGAATGGAAGACACAATCATCCTATTCCAAGGACACTTACGGGTCATGCCTACGTGGCACGGTTGAAGGAGGATGAGAGAAAGTTGGTTGAAGAAATGTTCCTTTCCGGAGTTGCACCGAAACAAATATATTTTATCGTGCGACAAAAAGAAGATGGGAACAAGTCTACCATGAGGACGATCTATAATATTTTGGCCAGAGCAAAATGTAATAGTATGAAAGGAAGAATGGCGATGCAGCAAGTATTGAAATTGCTTGGGGAGCATCACTATGTGGAGTACCATAGAAGACATCCACAAACTGATAAACTCCTTTCGTTATTTTGGGCTCATCCTGATTGCACACACTTGGCTCAGTCCTTCACAGACGTGTTGGTCCTTGATTGTACATATAAGAGCAACAAGTTCAAGATGCCTCTTTTTCATGTTGTTGGGTTTACATCTACAGAAAAAATATTTTCAGTCGCTTTTTATTTTATGAAGAGTGAGACAATAGAGGATTACACATGGGCGTTGAGAAAACTACAATCCCTTTACACAGGATATAAAGAGTCCTCTGTTTTTGTTACTGACAGAGAATATGCGCTGATAAATGCTATAGATATTGTATTTCCTCATGTGCATAGACTACTATGCACCTTGCATATAAATTGAAATATCCAAGCTCAATGCAAGAGAAAATTTGAAAATGTGGATGGTAAAATCGACATGCTTCGCTTCGAAGAATTCTATAGTGATTGGAGTCTTGTATGGCGAGCAAGTACTACAGACAGCTATGACACAGCATGGTACATGTTCCAACAAAAGTGGAAGATGAGTAACCCGACATGCATATCTTATATCAAAGATACTTGGCTAAAACCACATAAGGAGCAATTTATCTTAGCATCGATGAACATGGTGAAGCATTATGGCACAATCTGTAAACCCCCTCAATTTATTCAGTGGATAGTTAGAGTGGACCAGGAAATTTTTTTTATAGAAAATAATGAGGTTTAGAGTAGAGTATATTTATCTAAAATTTTAATCTAATTAATTAAAACCCTTGGCGCGCACTATTATTGTCTAATTATTCGGAGCCCATTTTCAGCCCATAAATTCCATACAAATATTGTACTTCTGACTAGACCTGCCAAATTAGGCACTGGACTTTTCCGTCACAAAAAGTCAGATTACGTTGTGCTCTAAATTAATTGCACAATTTTTTGAATCCGAAATTCATAGTTAATTCGGTGTCGGACTCCTGTGTCGTTACTCTAAATTTTGGGATACCAACTTAACCCGTTGAGCCGGACCAACAAAAGGGTCCAAGACTGACTCCAATCCCCCACCATTTTTGGCTTTTGCGCCATTTCCGGATTTTGACCCCAAGTGCCCCAAATTAAATTAAATTCGCGGGACGCTTATTTCTATTTAATTCGAGATTACCAACTTGGTAAATCCCATTTAAATTCTAAATTAATCCCAATGCCCATTTAATTAAACTCGTTCCTCACCCACACTACCCCCTCGTCATACAATTTAATAAACGCAATTTTTGGCACAATTTTTGCGTCATTTCATGTGTTTGTACAAGTTCTCGAACTTAAGGGGCTAATGTGCAAAAGTAGCAATAGGTGTCACTTTCTCATTGGTTTGGGCCAATGAAGAAAGCCTCCCCCTTCTTGGACCGGTCACAACCCACCCCCTCTCTCTCTTGGAAGCATTCATCCATCATAATGAATCTCAACCATCCATTCAAATAATTACATTCATTTCTAGCCACACATTCACACACTCTCTCCTATTTAATTCCCCCTTCACAACACCTATCCCTAGGCCAGCCCTAATTTCTAGGAGTCTTGGAAACCCCCCCTCCCCTCACTCTCTCTCCTCCCTCTCCCCATTCAGCCGACGGGTCCAGCCCTCCCCTTCCCTTTTCCTTCTCTTTTCTTCCTCTCCTCTTCTTCTTCTTCTTCTTCTTCTTCTTCTTCTTCTTCTTCCATCCTACTTCACCACCCACTTCACCACTTCACCAGCCACCCTACCAGCAACTCCACCACCCCCTCAGCCTTTCCACCACCATCACGGCCACGTGCACAGCCCACCCCCCACCGTGGACACTGTGCACAGCCTCCTCCCCTCACCACTTCATTCCACATCACCACCTTCACTTCATTCTTCATCACCACCACCATCCAACTTCACCACCCCCATCCAGTCACTCCACCACCACCATCCAGCCCCACGAGCACCATCAACTCCGACGAGCCTCATTGAGGTTCACTCCTCCCCCTCTCTTATTTTAATTTTTAGAATATTAATTGTGTTAAATAGGAAGTTTATATAATGGAATGATGTTAATTATGGAGATGTTCATATATTGTTAGAGTGTATATTGTATGGATTAGTTTAGTGTATTTTTGAACATGAATAAGTGTCATGGATATATGCATGGGTGAAGGGAATGATAAATAAACTACTTGTGGGTTAATTACAATTTGAAAGAAGGTTCTTGAATATATATAAATGGTTAGTGTAGGTTTACTTGCACTATGTGTTAAGGTATACTTTGGTTAATTCAAATGAGGTGAATGTGAATGCATATGAAAATTTAAATGACTTGAGGATGGGTTTAATGAGGTTGACATGGTTTAATATTTATGTAGTATAGTGAGAATGTATCTTGTATTATAAAGTTGGTTTTGGATGTTGAAATTAGTGGAAATGAGGGTGAATACAACTTGTGAGAAAATAAATACGATATTGGGCATGTGACGATGATTAAATAGGGTGATCAAAGACTTGGGGATTCGACTTGTAGTATGTCGGAGAAATGTATTTGTGTTAAGGTGCATTGTGGATTAGGAATGTTTCCTACATGAAGTATTACAATTTAATCAAGTTATGGATTCGAGGAAAAGTGAGTGTTTGACCTTTAAATAAATAATCGGGGTCTATGGTACATGATGGAAATTGTAGATTTAATTATGGAGAATTAAATTGAGAAGAGTGTACAGATGACTAGTTGAATTGCTGTATTGTACCGATAGTCAACTGTGGTCAACCCCCTAGTGTCTTGTCCCTGTGAGTCGTATTTGAGACTGAGTCTAGAAGTAGATGTGTGTAGCACACTTGCCTGTCCTAAGTGGTTTATTAATTCTGGTTTGTATCTCTTCACTAGGTATTGCGGGACCTGAGGACTTGGACGCGGTACCCGATCCCCGTCATCAGCAGCCGCACGCAGGCAAGTGTACCTTGCCACCCTGTATTTTAGTTTACAGATATTTATTGTTTCGTATGTACATTGTGCACGTAGTTATATTGACGTTCGGTACTTCGCGTCCGGTTCATAACCGGGTGAAGACGTACCTCGTAGCATCCTAGGAAGATTGTCGGATGATTCATAGTATCTCGATATGCGTACCTGAGTTTATCGATACCCCAGGACACACTCATACACTGTGATCATGTCAGATTCATGTATCCTGATACTGACATCATGACCAGAGACTGGGACGACCTTAGGGTCGCGTCTGTTGAGTTATTTTTCCTTGTGTCAAGACTGTAGTTAGAGGTTCAGGTTCAACGCACAATCGTTGACCGCTTAGGAAGGGGAAGACAGTTACTAGACGTTTGGGCTACTCTGCACACGCTTATATATGTATATGTAGTGATCCTGTTTCATAGTGTAGTGATCCTGTTTCATAGTGTAGTGGTAACACCCGTGTGTCTCTGTGCTCGGAGCTACGGTACGACCCGTGTGTCTCTGTGTTCGGAGCTGCGGTTTTATTTTGGACAGCCCACGCGTCGAACATTGTCTTTAAACTGTGTCACACTAGTTGGTTATGATAGAGTACCCTGTCGTGCACTTGTACTTTCTGTTTACTTGGTATGCTATATTTTTGTACCTTGTTACGTCCCTCTGAGGACCTGGTTCCCTGCCAGTTTTGCAGCATAGACGATTAGGGAGCATTTGGAGATACTGATGGAGTGGCATATCTTGCGAGCATGGTACCAGAAACTCACATTATATCTACCGGCATTATGGTTATTTTATATTGATTATTCATCTGCTGTTTTAGCCTAGTTTTGTAGACTCATACTTCTTCTCGAGTCTATTCGAGTTAGTATGTTATTGGGCGGCCGACCTTAGCACATATAGCTCTTTCTTGTTGACTGATGTACATTATGGATTGAGACATAGAGGTTTACATATATGGAAAATTCTAGATAGTGCCCTTTATATTACAGCTTATACGTATTCGAGTCAGACCAGAGTCTGGTCGAATGCGTAGCTGGCGTGTCACGTAATCCTGGTCTTACGTATTTTGGGATTGGGGCGTGACATATTTTTATGGTGGCCCATGCAGGTCCGATTTAAATCGTCTTGGTCACCTAATTGTGCCAAGCGAGCCTGCAAATTAGGAAAAGATATTATGATTGTTGAATAGGATCTCAATCCATAATCGATTAAAAATTCTTTGTATGTGATTATCGCCCTTGGACTTCCACTTTGCATTCGTTCAATCTTCGTCAAATATCGCTATCCTTGTTTCTCGTCCCCTATTGTTCGGGGAGACAAATGCTTGTGACTGATGACTTCCCTCCAGAAGAAGATCGAAGACCAGACGACAGAAGACAGAATTCGTATACCTTTCCTTGAGGAAATTATTACCTTGTCAGGATAGATTGATGGGTTCTTTGGATTCTAGAACTAGTGTGGAAGATTGGCAAGAGAGTTGGACCCAGTGGTACCCTACCCGTGCTGGAGGTAACAGTGATCTTAGAAGTACTGAGAGCTAGAAGGATTGTTGAACATGACCTAGAATGATTTATGTGAATGCATAGCCTAATGATGGAAACTAGTGGTTGTATATGATAGCAATACCAGGAATGATATTATGGACTAGAGGAGATAAAATTTCAAGCTCTCACTTAGAAATAAAATGATGGAAATTTTAGTATGTGAATATTAGTATGATTGTTGACATCATTATTATAATTGTAATTATGACTTGGAGAGAGAAATAATGAAAATAAGAAATTCGAGGAATAAAATTTTAGGGAAGACCTTGAGGAGAAGAGAAATGATACATTAGGCAAGAAGGAATTTTTCTTTTGGAGAATTATTGTGGTAAACAGAACAGGAGAATTTATTTTGAGGATAAGTCTGGACGATGACACCGTCCTAGCATGAGTTGATTGAGCCAATACCACGCGACACTCGATTGTCGACGTAGTTACATTTATATTTTTAGGCCACCAGGTTACCCTGAGTTGAGTTCAGGGAGCCTAGGAGTATGGTGTCCATCTACCTTAGGGGTATACAATTCAGGAGGTGAACCAGTGTACCACCATGTTATAGCAGAGTTGAGGATGTTTTCTAGATAATCTTTTAGGCTTGCCACCTGACAAAAAGAGTTTGTTACAGAGTTGACTCCAAGAGCCGAGCCGATTATTTTTCCGTTTTCGAACTAGCACCGACAGAGTTTGCTTGAGTTGAAAGTCCATAATAGAGGACCTCTTAGACAAGGGTTTCGGTCGGGCTAGTGTTTTTCCATGAGAAGCAACCATCTTATAGTACCGAAGAAGGACGATACGGTACGTCTGCGTATTGATTTCAGGGACGGTATGTTTGTGTATCGAATTACAGGATTTAATGCAGTAACGGTAAAGAACAAGTACCCATTGCCGCAAATCAAAGATTTATTTGAATCAGCTAAGTGGCACATATGTATTTTGAAGATCGATCTCAGATCCAGCTACCATCAGATCTAGGTTCGGAGAGAGGCCATTCCTAAGGCGACATTCTGGATGTAGTATGGATACTATGAGTTTTTAGTCATGCTGTTTGGTTTAACCAACGTGCCAGCAGTATTCATGTGTTTGATGAACAATGTCTTCCACCAGTACTTAGATAAGTTTGTGGTGGTATTTATAGACGATATCTTGATATATTCCAAGAGCCAGGAGGAGCATGAGAGACATCTCAGGATTGTATTGGAGACGCTGAGACAGGAGAGGCTGTACGCCAAACTCAGCAAATGTGAGTTTTGCTTGGATAGAGTACCATTTCTGGGACACATAATCACCGGTGATGGACTATCAGTTGATCCGGAGAAGATAGCTGCAGTAGAGACCTGGCCTACCCCTACATCAGTTATGGAGGTTAGGAGTTTCCTCGGACTTGCCGGATATTACCGGAGGTTCGTGGAAAACTTTTCGAGGATAGCTGCGCCTATGACGCGACTGACGCATAAGGGCGAAGAGTTTATCTGGACCGACGAGTGTCAGGCGGCTTTCGATGAGCTGAAGAAGCGCCTGACATCAGCACCAATTTTGACACTACCCTCAGGATCAGGAGGATTTGTAGTATACAGTGATGCCTCAGGGAGCGGATTGGGATGTGTACTGATGCAACACGGCAAGGTGATAGCCTACGCATCGAGACAGTTGAGAGTTCATGAAAAGAACTATCAGACACATGATCTAGGACTAGCTACAGTAATATTTGCACTGAAGCGATGGCGACACTACCTTGATGAAGAGCATGTTAAGATTTATACAAAACACAGAAAGTCTGAAGAATGCCTACGCGCAGAAGGAACTCAATATGAGACAAAAGCATTGGCTAGAATTTATGACAGATCATAATATCGAATTGCAGTACCATCCTGGCGAGGCAATGTAGTAGCAGATGCCTTAAGCAGGAAGCCCATAGCATACTTTTTGACGACGCAGCGACAGTTGATAGAGGATCTCCAGGAGCTTGGGATAGAGATCGTATTGCCAGGCATGGATGGACAGATGGCCAGTCTTGAGGTTCAGTCTACTTTGATTGAGAGGATCAATGCAGCATTGCCTACGGATGCGAGATTTCGACGTCTGCGAGAGAGAACAGAAGCCGGCATGCAGACGGGACTCAGGATTCATGAATACGGAACGCTGAGGTGCGGAGATCGCCTATATGTTTCGAGTGGCGAGCTATGCCAAGAGTTGATGACCGAGGCTCATAGCTCGATTTACTCCATTCATCCCGGGGGTACGAAGATGTACCGAGACTTGAGACAGCATTTCTGGTGGCATGGGATGAAGAGGGAAATTGCAAGATTTGTGGCGAAGTATTTAGTTTGTCAGCAAGTCAAGGCTGAACATCCGAGGACTGCAGGATTATTGCAGCCACTCCCCATTCCCGAGTGGAAGTGGGAACACATTACCATGGACTTCGTCACAGGATTCCCGCGAAGCCCTAGCGGGAAGGATGCAGTTTGGGTTGTTGTAGACAGACTCACCAAGTCTACACATTTCTTGTCCTTCAGAGTTGGGCAATCCACAGAGATACTAGCTGACATGTATATGAGGCAGATAGTTTATTACATGGAGTGCCTGTCAGCATCGTATCGGATCGTGATTCCAGATTCACGTCACATTTTTGGCGGAGTATGCAGGAGAGCTTAGGAACTCGTCTTAAGTTCAGTACTGCGTATCATCCACAGACTGATGGACAGTCAGAGCGCACAATACAGATATTAGAGGATATGTTGCGAGCGTGCATGATTGAATTTGGAGGATCTTGGGAGGACCATCTACACTTGGTGGAATTCTCCTACAATAACAGTTACCAGGCCAGCATATAGATGGCACCTTATGAGGCATTGTACGGCAGAAAATGTAGGTCGCCAGTTTGTTGGAGTGACGTGGGAGAGCGTCAGATACTTGGTCCAGAATTGGTGACACAGATAGTAGAGAAGGTCAAGCAGATTCAGAGTCACCTGCGCGCAGCACAGGACAGACAGAAACACTGGGCAGATGCGCACCGCAGACCATTGGAGTTCAAGGAGGGTGACCACATATTTTTGAGGATATCGCCCACTCGTGGTACCATCAGATTCAGAGGCAGAGGCAAGCTGAGTCCGAGGTATATCGGACCTTTTGACATTCTGGAACGAATTGGCGAAGTGGCTTACCGTCTTGCATTACCTCCATCATTAGAGGGAGTACATGACGTATTTCACGTATCGCAGCTGAGGAGATATGTTGCAGACCCTAGCCACGTACTTGATCATTCGGAGATTACAGTCGGGCCTAGTCTGTATTATGTAGAGCAGCCAGTTGAGATCCTCGACCGCAGCGAGAAGACTTTGAGGGGACAGACGATTCGACTGGTCAGAGTGGCATGGAAGCACCATTCACCAGGCGAGTCTACTTGGGAGCGCGAGGATTCTATTCGGCAGCGATTCCCGTACTTATTTGAGGAGCAAGGTACGAATTTACGTACGACAATTTAATTACTAGTTATTTTAAATTATGTTAGATATTATCGTGCTTTACTTTTAATTTTAGGGACGAAATTTTTCTAAGTTGGGAAGAATGTAAACCCCCTCAATTTTTTCAGTGGATAGTTAGAGTGGACCAGGAAATTTTTTTATAAAAAATAATGAGGTTTAGAGTAGAGTATATTTATCTGGAATTTTAATCTAATTAATTAAAACCCTTGGCGCGCACTATCATTGTCTAATTATTCGGAGCCCATTTTCAGCCCATAAATTCCATACAAATATTGTACTTCTGACTAGACCCGCCAAATTAGGCACTGGACTTTTCCGTCACAAAAAGTCAGATTCCGTTGTGCTCTAAATTAATTGCACAATTTTTCGAATCCGAAATTCATAGTTAATTCGGTGTCGGACTCCTGTGTCGTTACTCTAAATTTTGGGATACCAACTTAACCCGTTAAGCCGGACCAACAAAAGGGTCCAAGACTGACTCCAAGCCCCCACCATTTTTGGCTATTGCGCCATTTTCGGATTTTGACCCCAAGTGCCCCAAATTAAATTAAATTCGCGGGACGCTTATTTCTATTTAATTCGGGATTACCAACTTGGTAAATCCTATTTAAATCCTAAATTAATCCCAATGCCCATTTAATTAAACCCGTTCCTCACCCACACTACCCCCTCGTCATATAATTTAATAAACGCAATTTTCGGCATAATTTTTGCGTTATTTCATGTGTTTGTACAAGTTTTCGAACTTAAGGGGCTAATGTGCAAAAGTAGCAATAGGTGTCTGTCACACCCCAGTCCCAAAAATACGTAGGACTAGGACACGTAAGCATGCCAGCCGCATGGATATGGCAACTCCAATATATGGAAACCAAATCCACACGTACGCTGTAATATGAATATCAAATCCACAAGTGGTATAACTGTAATACAAGTCACAGGGTAAAATCTAAATCTCATCCACCAAAATCATATAGAAATAAATAAACAGTATCGATGAAACTAGATCTCAATAAGAAGTATCTAGGATGATAGTTGGATGGAAACAAATTCACTACCAACTCGAATAGGAAAGGTAAATACAATATAAGTACAACACAATCAAACCCAATATAAGTATACCAGCTATCGATCACGGCTCGAAGAGAAGACATCTACTAAGCATATACAACCATCCAAATCTGCGCTCCTGTAAATACTCAAGAACAGATACACCTGGCAGCGGACCAGGTCCTCAGAGGGACGTAACAAGATACAGAAAATACGAGCCAACTTGAATACAGTAAACATGCATATAATTTGAAAATAAATAAGTAAGCTGTACAAGACAATCTATATGAATGCAAATGAGGACAACTTTTCGACGTATGGGCAAGGGTAGTCTACTCGATCTAAGCCTCATGACTCACACACCCGTCTAGAACATCAGAAATCGACATACCTCTGGGGTAGCGACCAGCGCGACACACGTCCGTAGTGCGAACTATATACTACGGTTTACCAGAGTGGTTAAAAGCCCATACGCCTAATGATTGTCCTCCCATGATACTAGGTGCCATGTGTGTGTCAACATATCTAATACATAGTAATGACTGGAGAAAAACTACACATGCAAGAACTATACAAAAATGAAATAAATAAAAAGAAATATAAATAGCATGCAAAGTACTGTAAACAATTTGGCAAGGTATCTTGCCTGGGGTTCTTCTGCTGGTATGAATCAGAGTCCAAGTCACAGTCCAAATAGCCTATGTATTACAAATTTATCACGTCAAAAGATAATTTATTTTAATTTATTTAATTCTGGAATAATTACTCTAAAATCCTATTTTAATCTTATTATTCTGATTTTTATGTTAATTCCTAAATTTTGTCCAAAGAAACTGAATTTTATCAACTCGAGACTCATGGCACGCAAATCGAGGCGATCTGTTGACCGAAAAGTCAACCGACACAAACTTAATTTTTATGCATGATTTCCTGTAGATTTTAGCGTCAAAAATATGCTGGAATTTACGGCTCGTCCGAATTCAAATTCGTTTGGGAATTATGGCACATACAAATTTTGTATTGTGCACCGATGGTTAAATTCTAACCTAGAAGTTCTACAGAATTAACAGTATGTAAATACTTTGAATTAAATTCTGGGAAAAATATATGTCGATGATCTCGACATTAGCTTTTCGAAACTTTAAACGGTTCATAATTCTGATTCCAGGTTCTCCCGAAATTACGAAAACATCGAAATACGTCTATTTTCGGACATGCTGTGCTCTACGAATTTTCCAGAATTTAATACTAATAATTTAGAAAAACAATTTATATAATCAGAAAGCTAACCTCATTATCGTTCTAACAAAAAACTAGGCCTCGTTTGGAGTCCGGAGCTGTGCGCAATGGCTTCTGGAAGATGAAGGAACCATAGATGGCAATTCTCCAAAATTCGGCTGAAGAAAAACCCTAGAAATAAACTTAAACTAATATATATATAGAGGAGAGAGAAAGCAGTCGCGGCTCAGATCTTGACACGTGGCAGCCATCCAACGCTGCCCGCCCCGCAGTCACTGACAGGCGGGCCCGACACTGTTTGCTGCGGGAGGCTGACAGGTGGGCCCCCTCTTTGCTGACCGGGCAGAATTAATTACTTTTTGGGTTTTCTTTTTCAGAAATTAGTTTTTAATTCAGTTTTTCATAATTAACTCGAAATAAATGCTAAAAATAATCGAAAAATTCTCAACAAATTCTAGAAAATATATTTTATTATTTAGAACCTAAAATAAAATTTTGGGATATTTTTAATTAAGTTTGAACATAAAATAAATTCTTTAAAGTCCTCAAAAATTAGTGTTACTAGTTTTTAATTAACTAAAAATTATGGAAAAATTCCAATAATCTAAAATAGCCTAAAAATAATTCTAAATAAATATTTATATAAGTAAATATACTAAAAAATTATTTTCTAATTAACTAAGATAATACTCTAAATAAATTCAACATCTATAATAAATATAATAATATAAAATATACACAAATACCTATTTTGGGTGAGGGAGTTTACAATCTACCCAACTTAAAACAATTTTGTCCTCGAAATTAAAATAAGGCATAATTTGTTAAATCCTTCACATTCGTACATAAGGTACGTCAACCGCAATCTCTTCCAAAAATTTAAATAACAAAATCTATTCAAATCTATCGCGATCACTTCAAAATTAAGATAGCCACTGTTTAAATCAAAATTCAACCTGTCGTAATCTCTTCTCAATTTTTAAATAATCAACATCCAAATCTAACTCAAGTCTATATGACATCCCACATCAAAATTTATATCATAATTTCCAACTATCATAATCTCCTCTAGACTTTGAACAATAAACAATTCTAATCAAATCTTATTCCTATTCTTAACTTAAGAATTTTGTACTATTCAAATATTTAAACTCAATTTACATCCTCAATATTTCAAATAGGTGACCCAACAATCAAAATTGAACTTTTAATTAAAATTATCAAATTGTAAAATTTAAATCTAATTAACCAATTGTTCAAGTCTAAAATTCTATATTTATCCTCAAAATTTAAATCGATGATTCATCCTTCAATATTCAAAATTTAAATCATGTGCTCAAAGTATAAATATTTGGTCCGCAATATCAAGATTTTAAAATTCGTTAAATCCTCATTATCTTAATCCTTCTTTTAAAATTTCTCAAAATTAAAATGACTTGAATCTCCTAATCTAATCTTACTTGATCACAATCTAAAAGAAATTTCTCTCAAGTTGACAATGCACTGCTACCCAACTTAGAATTTATCCATCTATCACAGAAGGCTATATACTTTAAGAAAAATATTCCTTAATTTATTTACTCATGTCATTCAATCCTCAAAACTTCAACGCCGATTATATCATATATGATATGTCCTTAATTATAAAAGAATAATCCTCAAGTATGTGATCGGCCTGCGGGGTATATCTAGTACTCTCTGCGTATTAAACTTATACCAAGCACGAGGTTTCGTCTTTCCGAAATAAGGGAAGACAGAGATCAATAATAAAGAGTTCAAGGGCGAGGTAATAGAATAGAAGTATCGGGATCAAGGAGTTTAAGGAATTCAAATGGGAATTGTCAAAGCAGTTGTGGATTGAAATCCTATTTTGGTAATGCCTATCCACATGCTCGCATCGGTACAGTTATGTAATGGATACAATATGCTTAGACATATCTAGAGGGCAAGTACAGGTGTCTACTAGTCAACTATATATCTCAATCCACGTAAAGTATTATTGCGAAGGGTGAATCAAGCGCACTATGGTTGATCAGACCGTAATACACTGATTCTGAATTGTATTATTGTGGGCCTCCCCAATAATACATATGTCATGAACAAGCTCGATAAAGAATAAGCTTGCAAAAACTAGGCTATAATAGCAGCATAAGTCAAGGTAGTACAGCAAATATAAGTACGCTAGATGATGATGAAAGGAGGTACAATTTAATTCAAGTTCACAAAAACAAAAACAACTAAACAACAATAATAAAAGACTCTACAATCCCTACAGTTATCATACAACCTCCTTGTCTAAGTCGCTAGTCGACCAAATAGGGGCAAGGACCTCTAAATTCTATCGTCTGAATAAACATTGTCGTCTTTTGCTAGAATGCAATTAATGTTGTTCAATCACACTCCATTAATAGGTCAAAAGACTATGTGATACTAGGTGTCAAACATTATGGTAAAACTTCTAACTAACTCTAGTAGTGTCTATACTACTCTCAAGTCTTCTTAATACATCAAGGGGTAATGGTATACCAATCTAAAGATAAGGAATTCTAGGGTTCACTAGATATTCTAAACTTAGTGGTGTGTCTATATTCTCGTTGTATTCTTAATAGGTGTGCTACTCTAATTATCATCTAACAACAGGAACTTCTATATTATAGGAGAAGGCTATACTTAAAGAACTATTAGGGAAGTACATGAATCGAGCAGGATGCGGCTATTCAAATAGAACAGATTGGAAGGAAGGATGAGTCATAGTCAAATATGGATGAGATCCTATACTCTATTCCTAGGTGCAGGCTTGCTTGGTACAGTAACGTAACCGAGACAATATACTCTCGACCTGCATGGGCCACCACAAAAACATGTCACGCCCCAGTCCCAAAAATACGTAGGACTAGGACACGTAAGCATGCCAGCCGCATGGATATGTCAACTCCAATATATGGAAACCAAATCCACACGTACGCTGTAATATGAATATCAAATCCACAAGTGATATAACTGTAATACAAGTCACAGGGTAAAATCTAAATCTCATCCACCAAAATCATATAGAAATAAATAAACAGTATCGATGAAACTAGATCTCAATAAGAAGTATCTAGGATGATAGTTGGATGGAAATAAATCCACTACCAACTCGAATAGGAAAGGTAAATACAATATAAGTACAACACATTCAAACCCAATATATGTATACCAGCTATCGATCACGGCTCGAAGAGAAGACATCCACTAAGCATATACATCCATCCAAATCTGTGCTCCTGCAAATACTCAAGAACAGATACACCTGGCAGCGGACCAGGTCCTCAGAGGGACGTAACAAGATACAGAAAATACGAGCCAACTTGAATATAGTAAACATGCATATAATTTGAAAATAAATAAGTACGCTGTACAAGACAATCTATATGAATGCAAATGAGGATAACTTTTCGACGTATGAGCAAGGGTAGTCTACTTGATCTAAGCCTCACGACTCACACACCCGTCTAGAACATCAGAAATCGACATACCTCTGGGGTAGCGACCAGCACGACTCTACAGAAATCGATATACCTCTGGGGTAGCGACCAACGTGACACACGCCCGTAGTACGAACTATATACTACGGTTTACCAGAGTGGTTAAAAGCCCATACGCCTAATGATTGTCCTCCCATGATACTAGGTGCCATGTGTGTGTCAACATATCTAATACATAGTAATGACTGGAGAAAAACTACACATGCAAGAACTATACAGAAATGAAATAAATAAAAAGAAATATAAATAGCATGCAAAGTACTGTAAATAATTTGGTAAGGTATCTTGCCTGGGGTCCTGCTGCTGGTATGAATCAGAGTCCAAGTCACAGTCCAAATAGCCTATATATTACAAATTTATCACGTCAAAAGATAATTTATTTTAATTTATTTAATTCTGGAATAATTACTCTAAAATCCTATTTTAATCTTATTATTCTAATTTTTATGTTAATTCCTAAATTTTGTCCAAAGTAACTAAATTTTATCAACTCGAGACTCATGGCACGCAAATCGAGACGATCTGTTGACCGAAAAGTCAACCGACACAAACTCAATTTTTATACATGATTTCCTGTAGATTTCAGCGTCAAAAATATGCTGGAATTTATGGCTCGTCCGAATTCAAATTCGTTTGGGAATTATGGCACATAGAAATTTTGTATTGTGCACCGATGGTTAAATTCTAACCTAGAAGTTCTACAGAATTAACAGTATATAAATACTTTGAATTAAATTCTGGGAAAAATATATGTCGATGATCTCGACATTAGCTTTCCGAAACTTTAAACGGTTCATAATTCTGATTCCAGGTTCTCCCAAAATTACGAAAATATCGAAATACATCTATTTTCGGACATGCTGTGCTCTACGAATTTTCCAGAATTTAATACTAATAATTTAGAAAAACAATTTATATAATCGGAAAGCTAACCTCATTATCGTTCTAACAAAAAACTAGGCCTCGTTTGGAGTTCGGAGCTGTGCGCAATGGCTTCTGGAAGATGAAGGAACCATAGATGGCAATTCTCCAAAATTCGGCTGAAGAAAAACCCTAGAAATAAACTTAAACTAATATATATATAGAGGAGAGAGAAAGCAGTCGCGGCTCAGATCTTGACACGTGGCAGCCATCCAACGTTGCCCGCCCCGCAGTCACTGACAGGCGGGCCCGGCACTGTTTGCTGCGGGAGGCTGACAGGTGGGCCCCCTCTTTGCTGACTGGGCAGAATTAATTACTTTTTGGGTTTTCTTTTTCAGAAATTAGTTTTTAATTCAGTTTTTCATAATTAACTCGAAATAAATGCTAAAAATAATCGAAAAATTACCAAAAAATTCTAAAAAATATATTTTATTATTTAGAACATAAAATAAAATTTTGGGATATTTTTAATTAAGTTTGAACATAAAATAAATTCTTTAAAGTTCTCAAAAATTAGTGTTACTAGTTTTTAATTAACTAAAAATTATGGAAAAATCCCAATAATCTAAAATAGCCTAAAAATAATTCTAAATAAATATTTATATAAGTAAATATACTAAAAAATTTATTTTTTAATTAACTAAGATAATACTCTAAATAAATTCAACATCTATAATAAATATAATAATATAAAATATACACAAATACCTATTTTGGGTGAGGGAGTTTACAGTGTCACTTTATCATTGGTTTGGGCCAATGAAGAAAGCCTCCCCCCTCTTGGACCGGTCACAACCCACCCCCTCTCTCTCTTGGAAGCATTCATCATCATAATGAATCTCAACCATCCATTCAAATAATTCCATTCATTTCTAGCCACACATTCACACACTCTCTCCTATTTAATTCCCCCTTCACAACACCTATCCCTAGGCCGGCCCTAATTTCTAGGAGTCTTGGAAACCCCCCTCCCCTTACTCTCTCTCCTCCCTCTCCCCATTCAGCCGACGGGTCTAGCCCTCCCCTTCCCTTTTCCTTCTCTTTTCTTCCTCTCATCTTCTTCTTCTTCTTCTTCTTCTTCCATCCTACTTCACCACCCACTTCACCACTTCACCAGCCACCCTACCAGCAACTCCACCACCCCCTCAGCCTTCCCACCACCATTACGGCCACGTGCACAGCCCACCCCCTACCGTGGACACTGTGCACAGCCTCCTCCCCTCACCACTTCATTCCACATCACCACCTTCACTTTATTCTTCATCACCACCACCATCCAACTTCACCACCCCCATCCAGTCACTCCACCACCACCACCATCCAGCCCCACGACCACCACGAGCACCATCAACTCCGACGAGCCTCATTGAGGTTCACTCCTCCCCCTCTCTTATTTTAATTTCCAGAATATTAATTGTGTTAAATAGGAAGTTTATATAATGGAATGATATTAATTATGGAGATGTTCATATATTGTTAGAGTGTATATTGTGTGGATTAGTTTAATATATTTTTGAACATGAATAAGTGTCATGGATATATGCATGGGTGAAGGGAATGATAAATAAACTACTTGTGGGTTAATTACAATTTGAAAGAAGGTTCTTGAATATATATAAATGGTTAGTGTAGGTTTACTTGCACTATGTGTTAAGGTATACTTTGGTTAATTCAAATGAGGTGAATGTGAATGCATATGAAAATTTAAATGACTTGAGGATGGGTTTAATGAGGTTGACATGGTTTAATATTTATGTAGTATAGTGAGAATGTATCTTGTATTATAAAGTTGGTTTTGGATGTTGAAATTAGTGGAAATGAGGGTGAATACAACTTGTGAGAAAATAAATACGATATTGGGCATGTGACGATGATTAAATAGGGTGATCAAAGACTTGGGGATTCGACTTGTAGTATGTCAGAGAAATATATTTGTGTTAAGGTGCATTGTGGATTAGGAATGTTTCCTACATGAAGTATTACAATTTAATCAAGTTATGGATTCGAGGAAAAGTGAGTGTTTGACCTTTAAATAAATAATCGGGGTCTATGGTACATGATGGAAATTGTAGATTTAATTATGGAGAATTAAATTGAGAAGAGTGTACAGATGACTAGTTGAATTGCTGTATTGTACCGATAGTCAACTGTGGTCAATCCCCCTAGTGTCTTGTCCCTGTGAGTCGTATTTGAGACTGAGTCTAGAAGTAGATGTGTGTAGCACACTTGCCTGTCCTAAATGGTTTATTAATTCTGGTTTGTATCTCTTCACTAGGTATTGCGGGACCTGAGGACTTGGACGTGGTACCCGATCCCCGTCATCAGCAGCCGTACGCAGGCAAGTGTACCTTGCCACCCTGTATTTTAGTTTACAGATATTTATTGTTTCGTATGTACATTGTGCACGTAGTTATATTGACGTTCGGTACTTCGCGTTCGGTTCATAACCGGGTGAAGACGTACGTCGTAGCATCCTAGAAAGATTGTCGGATGATTCGTAGTATCTCGATATGCGTACCTGAGTTTATCGATACCCCAGGACACACTCATACACTGTGATCATGCCAGATTCCTGTATCCTGATACTGACATCATGACCAGAGACTGGGACGACCTTAGGGTCGCGTCTGTTGAGTTATTTTTCCTTGTGTCGAGACTGTAGTTAGAGGTTCAGGTTCAACGCACAATCGTTGACCGCTTGAGAAGGGGAAGACAGTTACTAGGCGTTTGGGCTACTCTGCACGCGCTTATATATGTATATGTAGTGATCCTGTTTCATAGTATAGTGATCCTGTTTCATAGTGTAGTGGTAACACTCGTGTGTCTCTGTGTTCGGAGCTACGGTACGACCCGTGTGTCTCTGTGTTCGGAGCTGCAGTTTTATTTTGGACAGCCCATGCGTCGAACATTGTCTTTAAACTGTGTCACACTAGTTGGTTATGATAGAGTACCCTGTCGTGCACTTGTACTTTCTGTTTACTTGGCATGCTATATTTCTGTACCTTGTTACGTCCCTCTGAGGACCTGGTTCCCTACCAGTTTTGCAGCATAGACGATTATGGAGCATTTGGAGATACTGATGGAGTGGCATATCTTGCGAGCATGGTACCAGGTACTCACATTATATCTACCGACATTATGGTTATTTTATATTGATTATTCATCTGCTGTTTTAGCCTAGTTTTGTAGACTCATACTTCTTCTCGAGTCTATTCGAGTTAGTGTGTTATTGGGCGGCCGACCTTAGCACATATAGCTCTTTCTTGTTGACTGATGTACATTATGGATTGAGACATAGAGGTTTACATATATGGAAAATTCTAGATAGTGCCCTTTATATTACAGCTTATACGTATTCGAGTCAGACCAGAGTCTAGTCGAATGCGTAGCTGGCGTGTCACGTAATCCTTGTCCTACGTATTTTGGGACTGGGGCATGACACAATCACTACGAACCGGGTCGAAGGATCACACTCAAGTTTAAAAAGATATCTACGATCATCGGTCGGTAATTTTGTCTCCGTTTGGCAATCGATTCATTTGATGATTATTTTCACGGTGAACGAGATTGTAGCATCATTTGAGATGGGCCTCAATATTGCAAAGCATGAATACAAGCATGAACACCTCTTGGATGGTTTAATCCATGTAGTATCTCACAAGGCCTTGGGCTTCTTGTTTGAGGAAATTGGTAGGTCTAAGTCGGTTGGTTATGATCCCGAGGTTTACGGTTATTCATATCGACATTCACTCGGACTTCTTTGTGCACATGAGATTAACGAATATCGTCGTGGATCTATACCTATTCCAATAGATGTTGTTGATCAACGTTGGAGACAACTGTCGATAATGTCGAGGGTGGAAGTTCAAGATGATTTCTTTTCTTTGCCACAAGTGAAACTCCTGCACGCAAGGTGGTATGTCGCATCAGAACCGGAGAGATGAGGTTAAAATCTAAAAAATGCAGTCCTGACAATAACTCGATTGCAAGAGCCATCTGTTGTTCGAACTCCTAAGGGAAGACCACACTCAAGAATGAGTAGAGCAAAAAAGAAGGAGAAGGAGTCAACTAAAAGAGATCCATCCTTGTTTGAACATATTGAACGCAATTTGGAGGCAAAGTCTGTAATCGAAAGCGTGGTATTTCCGCAGAAAAAGAATAAGCTTACTATTCGAAGGGGGAAGAAACAAAAAATGAATGATGTAGTCACGGTGGAGGGTTTAAATAACTTCTCTGATTCATATAGTCTATACATTCAAAATTTTCTACCTGAGATACGGGATTTTATTTGGTCTATTGTTGATGTTCCTAAGGATCGCCATTGTGGATATCATGCACTAGCAAGACAACTAGGCTATTTAGTTGAAGCAGGATGGAGACAGGTTAGGGAAGAGCTGTACGAGGAGTTGGAGTCTCGACTACCCTTCTATAGGTAGATACTCGGCGAAGAAATTGTTGGAGATTTGTTGGCAACCATACCTTGTACGGAAACAGTTACTGGACCAGACCATTACATGGATGTCCCGCCTGCTGCTTACGTATTCTCTAATAGGTATAATATATCTATTGTTATTATCTCACAAGGCATTAACAATACTTTCTTTCCAATGTGTGCTCCCCCGGCCGAACACGGAGTATCCATCTATGTTCGATAGGGCTTGTCGGACAACACTTCATCATCCTAAGGTTGATCGGTCATTCTCCTATTATGTCACCTTCTACGCTTTGGTATAAACACGCACCAGAGGAAGCGATCGCAGGGACGACATCCTACACGGATGCAATGGCTGCCTATAAGAAGATGATGAAGATGGAGGATCCAAAAATTATGCCGAAGGACTACTTTGATATTCTAATCGATTGATACTGTATATTGAACTGTATGTTATGCAATGAACCATGTATGTTGAATTGTATATTGAACTGTATGTTGTGCAATGAAAGAAATAAAACTAGAACTGTATATTGAACATGTGGTGCAATGAGTCCAAATATGTATAAAACTAGGACTGTCAAATTCTGGACAGTCATTTATAAGTGAAACTAGGACTGTCAGGATTTTGACAGTCCTACAAGAAACTAAGACTGTCAAAATTTTGACAGTCATAAACTTAACCCACTATCTCTGCTCATATATATGTAAAACTAGGACTGTCAGGATTTTGACAGTTCTACAAGAAACTAGGACTATCAAAATTTTGACAGTACTAAACTTAACCCACTGTCTCTGTTCATGTATATGTAAAACTAGGACTGTCAGGATTTTGACAGTCCTACAAGAAACTAGGACTATTAAAATTTTGACAGTCCTAAACTTAACCCACTGTCTCTGCTCATGTATATGTAAAACTATGACTGTCAAGATTTTGACAGTCCTATAAGAAACTAGGACTGTCAAAATTTTGACAGTCCTAAACTTAACCCACTGTCTCTGCTCATGTATATGTAAAACTAGGACTGTCAGGATTTTGACAGTCCTACAAGAAACTAGGACTGTCAAAATAATTTTGACAGTCCTAAACTTAACCCATTAAAAAAATATATATAAAACTAGGACTGTCAAAATTTTGACAGTCCTACAAGCTATATGGACTGTCAAAATTTTGACAGTCCTATTTTTCAAACTTAAAAAATATACAAATTTATTCAAAGTTTTATGTCTCAATACACAAACCATACAAGTCTCAATACACAAATTCATGTCTCAATACATGTCTCAATACACAAATTCATGTCAAATTTTTAAACTTAAAACTTTTACATATCTCAATACATAAATTTATTAAAAGTTTTACAAGTCTTCAAACGGGCCTAAACTTCATGTCGCCTCTTTGTACGTTGCTCTCTATTTTCCAAGAAAGGGTAATCTTAAGCGTTGTCGATTTGTTGTAGCTCGTCATTGATTTCCATATAATTCGTACCCTGGCAGCTTACGAGGCTTCTTCCCAACTTCTTCACTTTCCTAGCCTATTCATGAGAATTAAAAAAAATTGTTATGTTATAAACATTTACATATATCAAACTGAAAGTGAATTTATGTCTCACCATCTTGACCAATGCAGTATATAAGACCGATTTGGCAGGAAGATCTGAATGTACACGCACAATATCGCCTCCGCGTTGGAATAA
The DNA here is from genome assembly GCA_036927795.1 of Iris macrosiphon. Classification (NCBI taxonomy): domain Eukaryota; kingdom Viridiplantae; phylum Streptophyta; class Magnoliopsida; order Asparagales; family Iridaceae; genus Iris; species Iris macrosiphon. The sequence continues at coordinate 140,400,626 of JAYESA010000019.1, read as the reverse complement.
GGTAGGTAGTCTGACACCAGCATAGTAGGCGAGGTAGTCGTCGCTATATTCTGTCATATTTACTGCTGCTTGCCGTTCGGTTTCTCTAATAACGTGGCGTTGCCACTCGGTGAAGAAGTCCGAGATCCAGTTGAATGCCACAAGGATATAGTTTAGCGATTTTGTACCTCGCGAAGCTGTTATTATTTTCAAAGTGCGCTTTGGTACAGTTTGTACGTAGCCAAACTTACGGAGCACTCTATCCGGCATATAAGCCTCCTCGATTTTATGACAACTTATAAGACCATGATATAAAGCGACTGGTTGCAATGGACGACTAGTCTGTCGCAAATCACGATATAGATCCCAAACAATCTGCAATGTATAAAATTCAGCATAACGTCATTTAGCATAATGTAATTTAGTCAATTATTACCAAACATTAAAAAATTAGGCCTCAATTTACCTCTTCTGTCGTCATATCTTCGAGTACATTCCGTAGGGCGGCCAATGTGTATGGACGTTTGACATCTTCCTTAGTTGGCTTCCATCTGCACATTCTAGGAAGGTGCTCGTCATACCCTCGGTTCAGTTTAGCCCGCTGCAGGGTTGGAAAGTGCTCGTATATCCATGCCTTAACGTAACCAAGTTAAAAAAATATTAGTTCAAAAATTAACAACAAATTTTTTAATTATGTATACAAGTTGACAAAGATATATCTATACATGGAGTAGAGTCTGGCATCCGGATATTATCTTCGAACCCATGCGGGATGCCACACCAAGCTCGCGGTAAAGGTATGCTAGTATACCGCTTCCCCAAGATATTTCTTCCACCGTGTCTATATTGTCCAAATTCAGGAGATATTTGACATGTATGGATGTTCCAGACTTATCTGTAATGCCGACAGCCCTAAGATGAACTACATATATCCACGGGCCATATTATCGCTATTATCCACTTCGGGGTCCGGATTAGCGAATATCTCCTCCAAATATTTTAAAGAAAGTCTGTACGACTTCTTAAATTCTCGAAGAGTGGTAGAACTAGTGGCATCAACTCCCAGACACCCTGATACATAATCCACGATATGGTCGTAAAAGTTGATGCTCGACTCATCAAAAGTTTGATTCATCATGACTCGACCATCAACCCTAAGTCCCAATATATGATGGACGTCATCAAGGGTAATCATCAACTCCCCATTTGGTAGATGAAAAGTGTTGGTTTCTGGATGCCATCGTTCTACAAATGCTGATATCAGTACATTATCCACCGTCGTATATGAGTAGTTACCCAAATATTATAAACCGGTGAAAATAATTTTTGCCTTCACATTATCTTCCAATAATTCAAACCTCCATGTATTGCATTTTTTCTCGTGGTTTATCACCATTAATATACGAGAACTCTCCTGAAAAGTAAACAATTGGATGAAGTTATACCTCTATATAAAATATACTTATCTATAAATAATTGGATGAACTTACAACTATATATAAAATTATCATAACATAATGTACTTACCGGATTGTTCCATATTTGGTATGCAATATGGTTCTCGATCGACGGTAACATAGAGCAACCGTTTGGACGAATCTTGACTGGACTATCTGGCTGCTCAGAAGGTCTTGAACCATCAGTAGCCCAGTTTCTGAGGGTTTGTGGGAGACTCTCGACATGACTATATGCATGCTGAGAAGGTCCTGAACCATCAGTTGGCCGATTTGGGACATTTGGCATATCCTCATCGGAGGAGGAAGAAGAACCAGAAGAACTAGGAGGAGCACGTCTCTTCGAACGAGTGACAATCTTTTTTGTCAGTCAACGTTTCCTAACTTCAGGGCTTGCCTCGGGGTCACGGATAGTGACACCTGGTTCAATAGTACGCGAAATATTGCGTTCCTTACGCATCGACGCAGTAGGGCATCTTCTGATGATATCTTCATCCATAGTGCCCTTTCGAGGGTCATGACTATAAGATAAATTTTTTTTAATTTAACATCCTAAATTAATTTAACATTCAGGACTGTAAAAATTTCTACAGTCCTATACGTATACAGGACTGCAAAAATTTCTACAATCCTAATTTATTTAGGACTGTTGAAATTTCTACAGTCCTTAATATATATAGGACTGTAAAAATTTCTACAGTCCTAAATATATATAGGACAGTAGAAATTTCTACAATCCTGCTCGATACTGCTCAATACATTCGACGATTGTCGACATTGTATGTCCTAAAATCGGATACGAGCATCCAGATAAACGTCTAAACTATATCCTAAACTACATTCAGGACTTGTATGCCCTCATTTGAAGAATGGAAAGATAACCACTCAAAATTTTCGAAATAAATTAGAAATTTTTAAAATTTTTGGAGAATTTTCTAAATGCAATAGAACAAGGAGAAGGGAGAATTGTACCTTGATTCTTTCGAGACTTTGGGAGCCATCGACAAGGAGAAGGAGGACGAAGTGGAGGAGGAGGGCTCTGGTAGGGTTTGGAGGGTTTGGGAGGAGGGTTTAAAGTTTGAGCTAGTATGAGTAAACTATTGGGCTAGTATGAGTAAACTTTGTTCATTAATGGGCTAGCCCCAATCCTGGGCTAGCCCTAAGTAAAGTTTGTAGTGCCCTTATCAAAAGCCAATATAATTTAGCATAAATTACATAAACACCATCTCTCTTCTCTCTACCTCGACTTAGGAACAGTCCACGATTATAATACAGCTTAAAAATGACTCAAAAATAAACAGTACAATTCCTTTATAAATTTTCAACTATTTAATTAAAAAATATCAAAGATTATAATTTTTATTTTTTTCTTCCGTTGAATACCTCTCTTTTATTCACAATATCCATAACAAAAAAATTTAAAATATAACGAAATCTTTAACAAATCGTAAAGATATATCCATAATAAATTATAATAAGTAAATTATTAACAAATCTTAATTAAAATATAAATACGTATATAAAAAATCTTAATTCATATATATTTAAATAATTTTTCAATAATATTAGAAATAAAAAAAATTATTTGATGTGCAACGCACGTGAGTTTACTAGTAAGTATATAAGCCATATGTATATCCTGAATTATTAATATAAAAAAAGTTTTTTTTTCAAAAATTAACTATTGTATGTGTTATCTCTTCACGTATTTAAGAAAAAAAAAACCTAAAATCATACCAACTACTTCAACATATAACAAAGGGCTAATTAGCGTTTAGATCCTGGATTTTATACCAGCTTAGAGTTTAAGCTCTAAGATGTCCAATTGGAAAGTTTGGACCCTGGATTTTTACTTTGGATTTTTTTTTCCATTCTACCCTCCAGAGCCTATATAGAAAAAGTTTTATTGTCATGCATGGAATTGGGGGTATAATTGGAAAAAAAGAAACCAAAAAGAAGAATACATGGTCCAAAATTTTCAATTAGACATGTCAGGATTTAAACTCTAAGATGGTATAAAATTCAGGGTCTAAACACTATTTAGCCCTATAACAAATCCTAAAATATACTTAATATTTAAACTAACTACATTATATTATCTAACTACACATATATCCAAAATTCTAAATACATATTTATAACAAATTCTAATTAAAATATATTCAAATTTTATTTAAAATATTCTAATATAATTTAAATTTTTATCTAATTTTTTAATAATATAACAGTTTTTTTAGTACGTGCAACACACGTGAACGTGATTAATTATTATAATACGGACAATAAATGGATCAAAAATTGGTTGCCTAAGTCGTATGTATATCCTCATTATTAATATATAAAAATATATAATTTTTTTAATTATCGCATATGTTATCTCCTCACATAGTTAAGAAAATGAATAAAAAAAATAAAATTCGTCTATATCTGAACATATAACAAATCCTAAAATATATTCAATATTTAATTATATTTAAACTAATTATATGGTATTATCTAACAAAACACATATCCAAAATTCTAAAAATATATTTATAAGAAATTCTAATAAAAATATATCAAATCATATTCGTCTATATGGGGTATGCAGCAAAGCAACTGTTACGGTCCGCACCCGGTATAGGGGCACGAGTACGTGGGTACGTCCAGCCTGCACCGCAGTATCGACGGTAGAACGCTGTCTCGATCTCCTATACTATCTCATATCTCACACAATATATATAATACATGTCATGACATCTCAACTCCAAATGGAGGAACAATATGATGATATAATAAAGGGTAGTCAATACTCAATCACATATAAAAACTAAAGGAAGATGTAAGCACGATATAGAATAGAAAGAAAAAAAATACAAATCTCAATACATCACAGTTCCAACTCAACATATAAACATAACTCAAGATCTCAAAATAATAATACAATCTATAGTCTAACTAGAAACAACTACTATAAGATATGAAAATCTAAATGGCCTCAGTGTCTGACACTACATCCTCAGGTGACACTCCATCTGTAGGCCCATAGTAAGTGGGACACATTCTCACTAACCATTCATCTGAAAAATATATCCAGTCAGGATTGGAGCGAAGTACAATCTAATAGCAGTTCCAATTAATTGATAATGACTATAAACAGAAATATAGAATATAATACAAGACGAGAAACAATGAACAATATCATACTATGGTAAAAGAAACAGGTAACAGGAGCAATATGGTATATAATGATCTCAATAAAATAGAATAAGACAATAAAATAGAATATGGTGAAGAACTGTAACTATACTAAGTGATTGAAATACTAGTTAGATATATGATCGACTTGGGTTGAACATTGTCTACTTAACGTTGGATAAACATTGTCTATTTAAACATTTAACATTGTCTAGGATTTGATCACATATCTAGCTAACACTTTCCCTTTTTCCCGACTAGTACAATGGATCCAACCATGACACGTTACGATGCAAGTGTTTGATGATAAACAAAAAGGAGGAAGAGGGTTTATACGAAACCTTTCTTTTTGCTTACAAACAAGAAAAAGAGTACAATTAATCCTATACGCGGATCTTAAGTACAATAAAATAATTCTGGAGAAGTATTGCTATAGAAGTCTGATCTGTGGTCGATCACTTTGTTCCTTGGACCACACGATGATGAAGAAGTACTATAGAAGAAGAAGAAGCTTCAAAGGTTGCAAGTGGGATTAAATTTTTGTTGCCAAAGTTGTCAACCAACACTCTTTATCTGTGCTCTCTCTCTCTCTCTCTCTCTGATCTCTCATTGTGTGTCTATTTGATCCCCTGTGTGATCGCCTGGTTCTCTGTCCCCTTTCACCCTGTGACCAGGGATCTCTATTTATAGAGATCGATCAAATAACTTCCAGGTTGGCATAAAAGGCCAAACTGTGAAGAAAGTTGCATCTTTTACGTGGCGGTTATAGAAACTGCTACCCACATTCAAATAATCTCCTGAATCTACGTATGACACGTATCCCATTATAAGGTAACGTGTATAATTGCTTCTCGAAGATCATGGCATGCAAGCCACATAGGTAACTGCCCCTGTGTAAAGATGGTTGGCGTAAAAGCCAAATAACTGTCTTGTTGGTGTAAAAGCCAAACTGTGAAGAAGAAGACTTCTTTTACGCTGCGGTTATGATAACTGCTACCCACGTTCCCATAGTCTTCTGAATCTGTGTATGATACGTGTCCCTTTATGAGGTAATACGTAAAACTGCTTCTCAAAGATTATGGCATGCAAGCCACGTAGGTAACTGCCCCTGCGTAAAGATGATTGGTGTAAAAGCCAAATAATTATCTTGTTGGCGTAAAAGTCGAACTCTGCGTAAAACTCGATAATTCATGAATAATAGATAACCAGCATAAAAATAGCCAATTATCCTTCCTGACTTAGGTCTTGAGCGTATTATGGGCTAAATAGCCTTATCATGTACCTTTGCAAATGTAGCCGAGTTGGCGTATTTCGAGGAGATAACATACGGCGTACTCCTATAGTTGAAAATAGCCTGGTTGACATAAAATACAAGGATGGTGATGTGAGCGTATTAGTCACAGTTTTAGTTTTCCCAGTCAATTATCCATCACGACTGAGGTCTTGAGCGTATTCTGGGCTAAATAGCCTTATCACGTACCTTTGCAAATATAGCCGAGTTGGCATATTTCGAGGAGATAGCATACGGCGTACTCCTATAGTTAAAAATAGCCTGGTTGGCGTAAAATGCAAGGATGGTAATGTGAGCGTATTAGTCACAGTTTTAGCTCTCCCAGTCATGACAAAATCTAAAGAATAGAACCAAATCTCGTGCATTAAATGCAGAGATATGCCTCCATCTCATGCATTAAATGCAGAGATATGCCTCGAGATCTGTACGAGAAATATCTTTTAACGTGGCATCTGATTTCGTCTTTATCTTGAGCGTAAAACTCATTTCTGCCCATGTAGAATAGGCAGTGTATTCTTTGAATGCATAAAAATAACTTGTATCAAGAATATGTCACTAAACGACAACCTGGGTCTCTGTGCAAAAATCATCATCACAATCGTCCTCTCGATCATCGTGTAGTACTTTTGTCAGGTGCCAGGTTCACCGATTTATCTGACAAATTCATCCGAGGAATACGAAGAGTTCCTCGTACAACCTTATGCTGCATTAAAAACAAACGTATTTTAAACTTTATGCAGGGAGGTAAAGCAACCTTTTACGCAGAACAGTCTTGAAGCACTGCTTTACGCGGACAGCTCTGAGGCTCTACTTTACGCCAAACAGCTTTGAAGCCCTGTTTTACGCGGACAGTTCTGAAGCCATATTTTATGCCACACAGCCTTGAAGCTTTGTTTTACATGTACAGCTCTGAAGCCATATTTTATGCCACACAGCCTTGAAGCTCAGTTTTACGCGGACTGTTCTGAAGCCATATTTTACGCCCCACAGTCTTGAAGCTTTGTTTTACGCGTATAGCTCTTAAGCCATATTTTATGCCACACAGCCTTGAAGCTCTGTTTTATGCGAACTTTATGTATGTTGGAGATTTTGACTGTATAATACGCATATAATTCTCCAATGTATTTTATGCTTCTACAAGACCCCCTTCAAAGTTTTCAAATTTCTCGTAATTTGAAATACTTTGAATGAAGCATGAAATGGTCAAATTTGACTCGTTCTTCGAGGCTAATTTTTTGACGATATTTAAGAAGTTATTGGGATTTGTATGTTCTCTTCTGCCTATATAAGGGCAAGCAAATGAACTTGTTTTTCCATACTTCCTTCACCACAAAGATGACTGCTGAGATTCATTGGGCTGAACCGAGAAAGAAGAAGATTATGCTCTTCCAGCATGTAAGAAGCCGTAAAAAGAGACGTCTTTGAGCTAATATTCTCTGCAATGATGAACCATGGAAGGATATCATAGCTTTCTTTGCTCGAGATAATCAGCAATTTTATATGGCGATTCGTCAAAGAGAGAGGAATGGTCACATTGGACCACACAGCTTGCTAGCTGTATTTTCCCCTATTATGAAGCTGGACCCTGGTGGGCAGCTTGGCCATGTCTTTCAGTATTGTGTTGGGTCTGAATCCCTAACACAATTCTAAGCATGGCCGCCGATGACGTATGGGGGTGGGCTTGAATAATTTAAACAGGCCAAGTTTTGTATCCTCCCTCCATTAACCATTTTTTTGGCCTCCGGTCGAATAAGTACTATAGAAGAATAAATGAAGATCTCCATCAGACGAGAACCTAGCGTAATAGATTTCCATCATATGTAATCGTGATCTTGAATATTAATGAAAAATCCTTTGTAAAAAATGGATTTCCATCATATGTAATCATGATTAATAAACTTGTCTTCTTTTACGCACTATTGATTTGCCATATTGCTGTGAGAAAGTCTGATAATACGCAGCTTCAACGTACTTGAGTAATTTTTACGCTGACTCTAACAAATATGCCTCCAATCATGTTCCGACTTTTACGCATAAAGGAAGATGGGTAAAAACTCTTTTAGCATTAAATTGTCTTGAAAATCCAATTATTATGCTGTTTTTGGATGAAGAGTCATATATAATTCTTAACCATTATTTTCTCCTTCATAAATGTGAAGAACATCTGTTCAGAACATCATCTTCAAAAATGGCTTCTCGAAAGATTCTCGAGACAGGGCAAGAAATGTCCGCCGAACAGGCCATCCCTGAACTAGATTCTGGCTAAACTTCGAATGAACTATCAATGGCCAAGGAAAAAAAGTCATCTTCCAGTGAAGACAGACACTTTCAGGAAACTCCTTGGCCCTTCATCTGATGAAGTCCTCTCGAATAAAAAAGAAGAGAAAATGCTGATTAGAAGAGCATTTCCTGCGTAAACTCTTGTGGCTGGCTTTTTCAAGCGTAAAACCCAAATTATCAAGATATACGCGTATTCTGCTAGCTGATCTGTCCCGTGTAATTTAAGATGCACGTAAAATCATAGATCCATAGCCGTTGAGCGAAAATCATAGATCTGCAGCTTCTGAGCATAAAATCGTAGATCTGTAGCTTTTGAGCTTAAAAGCTTCTGAGCGTAAAATTGTAGATCTGTAGCTTCTAAGCATAAAATCGTAGATCTATAGCTTCTGAGCGTAAAATCGTAGATCTGTTATGCAGCATGACTATCTGTCTTTATTTTCAAATGATCGGCTGACGTGGTCCCAAATCATAACCGACTATAATAAAAATCGAATTTGGTTAAGGATTCAGAGAGTCATTTGAACTCTATAAATAGGCCTAGGTCATGAGAGAGAAAAATTCTTCATCTTTCTCTGGAAAAAAACCCTTCGTCTCTTTTTGAAAACTCTTCGTCTCTTCCTGAAAAACCTCAGATTCACCATGACACCAAAACAGACCTTCGTTGCTAAGGAAAAGAAAGCCGCTTCATCATCTCGCTCCTCTGCTTAAGCACGAGCGACTCCTACTAAGCCAAGCGAGCCTCGTTCTAAACGAAGTGCTCCGCCATCTAGCTTTGCACCGGGTATGACAGGTAAAACTTCGAGAGAAATAAAATCCTTTCGCACACGTTATACGTGTATGCGCAAGTACGCCCATATTTTAATGTGTCAGCGTAAAACTCCATGGTTTGCAATCTGGCGTAAAAACTCAGATTGTTAAATTTTGGCGTACACTACAACCTTGCATTTTATGCACTGGAAGTAAATTCCAGCATAAAACTCCATATTTTGTAGTCTGGCGTAAAACTCAGACTGTTAGGTTTTGGCATATATTACAAACTATTCGTTTTACGCACTGGAAGTAAATTCCAGCGTAAAATTCCATATTTTACAATCTGGCATAAAACTCAGATTGTTGGCGTATACTGCAAAAAAGTAGCACTTTACATTTTACGCACTGAAAGTAAATTCCAGCGTAAAACTAACTTATCCTCTTGCTTTTTGCAGTGGACCTACAGATCCCCCTCTGGCAGAAGTAATAGGCTTTGCTGCTGGAATGTTGAATTCCAGCTACTTGGAGGACTTGTCCCATGTGACTTTTCCAATCTCTGAAAACGAGTATCCTCAAGAAAGGGGAACTCTGATCTCGGCCCAAGGAGAAAGAATATTGCTGAGTAGGATCAGTGGGGAACCCTTGACATACATAGATGGGACCGAGTATAAGAAACCAGCTTTCTTATTTGGGGATGTTATTGATAAGCAATCCCAAACAAAGTCCAAGAAGAAAGATTGGGTATTTTCTGCTGAGGGCACTATCATGTTCCTGCCAAAGATGTCCAAAGATTACCCTATCTCTGTATTCTTCCATGCCACACATCCCAGAAGGATGGCATGGACTCTGACTCCTGATCTTTATGGCCAGCCAGGGAAGATCGTTTATAAGAAAGGATTAAACCAAGGATCCTTTGTAAGTAGTCCCTCCGGCCCTGTTATGCCCTTCAGAGGATTACTACCAGGTAGCGTCCCTAGTGAGGACTCTTCCTTGCTCCAGCCATTTCAAATGGCCACTTTCTGCAATGAATACATGGAGCAAGGAGGAGTATATCCCAGGGTTAACCCTCGCACAAGTGGATGGCTTCACCCCCACAATCTTCGATGGGCCAATTTAACTGCATGGCCCTGAAGCACTTTCAAATGGAGTTTGAAAGTATTAACTTATTTGAGGCTGTGAGTGCTACTCGTGTTGGGCTGCCGATCAATGCCAATTTATTCTTAACTTTGATGGAGCGATATAACTCGCTCACTGGGACTTTCACCACTCCGATAGGTGAGTTGGGCCTAGCTCTTCATGAGATGGCAGATATCTCAAAGCTGCCAATGGAAGACATTCCTTATGAAGAATACGTCCCCACCAACAGAGAATTGAAGGATCCCAACCCTCGGGTAGTGGCAGTATACCAAGAGCTGATGAGCCACTATCTTGCTTGCACCACTTTCTACAGAGAGCCTTCTGATTTAGCCCATATTAACGAATGGGTATCCTACCTCTTCTTCCATCAGGCTAGAAATGCCAAGCAGGACAAGGTTGTAGATAGCAAAGACAAACCTTTGAACCCTCTGAGCATTCTTAATGCCAACACAATTGATGATCTTATTGAAGATGCAGAGGCTCAAGATTGTGTTCTAAATGAAGACATAGGGGGTTATCCTACAGGAACCAAAGCCTACAGTTACATAAGGCATTGCCGAAAGCCTCTGTCAAAAGAAGCTCAACTGGCTGGCTTCCTGTCTATTTGGCTACGCCGATGGGTGGTGCCTAGCATCACGTATGTGGATCGCATTCATCGCAATACCTTATGGCCCGCAGTGCGTTTGGTATTTGGGGGCAAGATTGGGCCTACTCTTTGCCATGGTATGCAGGATACAAGCTGGCCTGAGGGCTATTACTGATGGGCTGCTGGCCGATACTACACAACATGGAGGATATCCCAGAGTGGAATTACCATTCTTATATCTGATGGGATAGTTAATCCTTCACAACACCAGAGTGAGGTCTCTCGGATCTGCCAGTGGTTTGGGCAATAACTTCTTGTTAAATTAAAAGAATTCTTTTTGGAATGTGACTAGCGTCATAGATTGTCGACTAGCACTAAATTTTGCCCATAGTTGGAAATTCTTCTACACCGTCCCCCCCGTATATATCAATCAACAGGGGACTAAACTTCAGGATGTAGGTCAGAAGAAGTCTATTCTTTCTCCTGAAGCCTTTTACTGGTTGGTCTGTATTAGACATTCCCACCTGCTGTATAGAAGTGAGGATCACTTCTACTTGGAGCCTTATCTGCCTAGCAATTTCGCCAGGCAATTTGGATATGATCAGTTGCATGTGGGAAATCCCATTACCAGCTTTAAATTCAAAGGTGGGCTTATTGATGGAGCTAGAGGATGACGTTATTTTATCATGGGTTGTACTGGAGCAACCTTTGCTGTCCCCGTGACCTCTTTCTCCATGGAGTTGTATATTCTTCATTTATACGCACAGTTTTATGTGTCTATCAATACCTTCCATCGTGATTTTGATGTATATGGAAGTTTCAGAATGCCCTTCCATAAGTCCACTAGAAGAGAGGAGATACCATCTGTCTCCTCTGATGAAGGTGATGAAACTACTGGTGCAGATGATTATTTGTTGATTTTACGAGAAGCGTAATAGCTCCCCCGGCAGAGCCTCTCATAATTTCCAATAAACGAAAGGCTTCTACTCTGAAAGAGCCTTCCCCTCGTAAGAAGAAGCAGACTACTAGGGGTCCTAAAAAGACTTTCACCAAGGGGGCCTCTTCCAGGAGTGAGCCTATTGTTTCCCCTGTTAGGGATGATTCTTTGATTAGGGGTCCTTCGCCTTTTAAAGAAGGAGCCTCCACAGTTCCAGCTGAAATTGCTGGAGATTCTTTGCCAGTGACTGCTGCCGCTACCACCGTTACTGGTGATGCTTCTATATCGCCTTCGAGGCCGAGCTCGCTAATAATCAATATACCTTTTACCAGACAAATAATGGGCCTAGTCCCTCCTTCATCTGTAAGTATTTCAAGCGAGATTCCACCCGATGAACCTCGAGTAGATCTGGGTGATGACTGGGATAACGAACCTCAAGCGTCAGTTGGTGTACCCTCATCTCTAGGTATGATAGCTTATTTAGCATTATTAAAAAATAATTTAGCTATACAGGCTGCAGACGCAATATACATACCATCGGCCATGGGTAAATGTTGTCTTCATGCTTTTTTCAGGAAAATTTAACATCAAATTGATATTAACTTTCTCTTATCTTAGTTTCAGGCAAAGATATTTCTGGGGAGGGCCGAGCTAAAATAACCTCTGATTTTGTTGCGGATCCAGCTAATAAAATGGAGGTGACCACCGTCGAAGAAGCATACCTTGAAGTCGTTGATCCTTCATCCGTAACATTCTCGGATATAATCCCGCCAGCAGCAATTCAAATAATATAAGAGGTGGATGAACCCACCATCTCGACTGTGACTCCTTAGTCGAGCATGCCAGCAACTTCCACTGTTGTTGGTGTCTCTTCTTTTGTCGCGCCATCTGTTGAAACAACGACTGTGACAACATTCTCTGCAGTCATTCCAGAAAGGAGATTTATCGATATTGCGGCCACTCCCAGCGTCCATTCGAGCTTTGCTATGATAGTTGAACAATACACTAGTATATTCTACCTCACTTTGAAAGAATTGATATCCATGGTGCTGGAGAAGAATCTAGACTTTGATGCTCTGAAGACGTCCTCCAAGCTCACTATAGCGCAAATTAGAAATTTCAATGACGTTGAAAGAGCTAATGCACTAGAGCAAATGGTTAATGGTTTAGAACAACCCATTAACGAATATTTGCAACTATCTCAAGGCACACCAATGATTGGTTCAGGCTGAGTATGACTCCCTAACTGCAAAATTTGCTCAAAAGACAGAAACTTTAAATAAATCCATCCATGAATATCAACAAGAGATGGAGAAAGAGCAAGCAGTATTGGTGAAGAGTATTCCTCAGCTAGCTCAGTGCCGTACAGAATATGAGGGATATGAAGTGAGGGTTCAAGAATTGGAGGCCGAACTTGCTCAAACAAGAGAGAGGCTTCTCAAAGCATCGCTAGTTCATGATGTATTAGAAGGCCAAGTGAATACAGCTCAACCGAACTTGACACATGTGGGTGACATCCATGCAAGTTTTGTTGATTCTCTGTCCGAACTATCTCTCTTGAGCAATGATGAAGCAAGGCTGGAACGGGCTCGCACCAACATTTTAAACTCCAGGAATGAGAGGATGGCTGCTTTGGCGCAACAGATCCGCAATTTAACTACTACTCCCCAATGATGTACTTTTTTTTTGCTCCTTATTTTCTCAGAGATAATAAAGATATATTTTCTGATTTTGTGGACCCATCACTTATTATTATAATATAAATGATAGGCTAAGATAAAAGTGATATCAGAGGTAATATGAACATGATATACTTTCGGTAAGGTTTAGTTAAATATATCTATTCAGAGGTAATATGAACCTGATAGAATATAATCCAACTAAATTTTTATACAAAACACTATCAGAGGTAATATGAATATGATAGGTTTTGAAATTAGTTTAACATATCTATTCGGAGGTCATATGAACCTGATAGAATATGATTCAGCTAAACTTTGTATGTAGTATTATCAGAATGAAATCTTTATCATACTCCGTTAAGAAAAGGAGATCAAGCATAATACTTCTTCAGGAGTTTGCCGTTGATAGGAGCCATTATCAAATCTTTATTATGTTTGGCTAATCTGTAAGCGCCATTTGAGAATGTTGCTTCAATCACATAAGGGCCCTCCATTTCTTTATGATTGTTTGTGTGAACTTCAGATATCGTACTAGAGGTAATATGGACGTAGTACAATACTGTGTTTGTTGAGGACATCCCATTGGGGGATCTTTGGTGGACCTATTTTTTGTTGCGCATGTTGAGTGCAAATAATAAGTTCGAAACAAGCCCTATCAGAGGAAATATAGACATGACAATTTTTGTGGACTCACTACTTTTTGCGCACGAGTGTGCAAGTAATAGGTTTAAGACAAGCCCTACCAGAGATAATATGGACGCTGTAAAATATGACTCTGTGGGGACAGTGGAGAGACATATTCTTGTTTGAGAGGTAATGTAGACATGAATTATTCGTTTCCATTGCGGGCATCCCACGGAGGGTTTTTGGTGGACCTATTACTTGTTGTGCACGAGAGTGTAAGTAATAAGTTTAAGACAAGCCCTGTCAGAGGTAATATGGATATGACAGTTTTTGTGGACCTATCACTGGCGTACTTAGAGTACGGGTGATAAGTGGGGATGACAAACGATATCAGAGATAATATGGACGTGATAATCGATAGCCAAAACTCAGAAGGTTTGCTCAGAGGTAATATGGAGATGACAAACTCAGCCTGAGAGAAATATTATGACAACAGTTCAGAGGTAATATGGATATAAACTAATATCCAAAAAATTTATTGAGGAGTGATTTGTTGAGTGTGGTCTATCCGAACATGAAGATAAACCAAAGGATCATTCCGCTGGAGAGATTGATGGGACGATAGCTCAGAGGTAATATGAACATGTCTAGCGTCTAACGAGATTGGTTTGAATAGTCACTGCGGGAGTGTGCGAGTAGACCTAAGGATTGCTCGGCTGGGGAGATTTTGAGGATCTATCCTCTATTGCGTATCCAGGACTCTTGGATACGTATGCTGGCTTTTTACAAAAATTTGTAACGAAGGAGAAAATGTTGCACATAGGCACTTGCTGGGGATGAAGAACCAAGAGTTGATTTGTACATCTAGGTTGTGGACTTATTACCCACGGCGTACCTTAAGTGCAGATAATAAGTTAAAATGACTAGCACTATCAGGGGTTATGCGAACGTGATAGTAGGAAGTCGAAGAGAAGAACTTCACTCAGAGGTAATGTGGACATGGAAAAGTTCTAAAAATATCTTACTCAGAGGTAATGTGGACGTGGTAAGATATGATTCTGTAGGGATAAAGAAAAACAGGACAGAGGTAATATGGAAGTAACCATTTTTGTGGTGATAGATTTACTCTGCTGGAGAAAGTGGAGAGGCATAGTTCAGAGGTAATATGGACGTGAACTGATTGATAGCAATAACCTTGGAGGTTTGCTCAGAGGTCATTTAGACATGGCAAACACAGTTGGGAAAAAAATATTTGGACAACAGTTCAGAGGTAATATGAACATGAACCAATGTCCGAAAAATTCACTGGGGAGTGATTTGCTGAGTGGGGATAGACCAGGAGGTTGCTCCGCTGGGGAGATTTCAAGAACTCATCATTCGGTACTTCTTGAGGGGGAAAATTGCCAAGTTGGAGTGACTATCTTCTCATTTATAAATGCAAAGTGATGACTTTGGCGTCGATCAACTCCTGGATTTTTTTTTCAGTACATAGCATGCCTTTGTGGGGTGATAAATGTATCGATGAAAGAGACAATATTATGGGTCATCGACCCTGCCAGCCCTTTCAGGGTATCTGATGTTGGGTAGTCAAAGTTTATTTTCCTTCATCAATATATTGAAAATTTCAATGATGTCATCCTCATTGAAGGAAAAAGTCCTATTTGGCTTTCGGGCTTCCGATACCTGAGTCATACGGTCCTCAGGGAAGATGGTCATAGTTGTATCGTCTTCGGACTCAGAGGGAATTCTACCCCCAGCTTTGGATGCTGCTCTGTTTTGTCGAGGGAGACTACCCCTAGATATTTCGTTGTCTGATTCTTCTTCCTGTAATGGCGAAGAGTAGTTCAATCGGTCGAAAACTGACCGTTTTGCTTTAGAACAGCAACAGTTAATTACAAGCTTATGACTATTACATCAATGTTCTCTATAGGGTATAATATACATATTAGGAGATCCCCTATCTCTGCGTTTCTGGATCAAGAAATCACGCAAATCAGGGGGGTTACCAGAAAAAGAAGAAGGCTTATTCTGCCTTTTTACATCAGTATAAAGGTGGAGATTAGGAACCACAACCCTTTCTCTGCCATAGGAATACATCAGTTCACCCATATGAGTAGCATATGATCCATCATCCGTCTGAGGAGCGTATTTTCCCGTGAAATGGGTCTTCTTTACGCGGACAGACTTATCCTGGCATAATTTAGAGTTTTGCACAGGTTCGCGTAAAACAGGAAAAGTCCTCAAACGGCCTCCAGCGTCCCGCGTAATCTGAAGAGTGGGAACTTTCTTCTCTTGTAGGCGTACAAGCCTAGAGGTTGGGAGATTCGCCACTTATTTTCCCTTGATGTGATCAAAGGGTCCATCTGCCTCATCATAGGCGAAAGATGTATTTTTACGCGCAGGGCGCGTTTGAAATTTCTGAATTGGCACTGAGGCCTTGCCAAAAATTTTGTCTGCCACGTCACAGACGGGAGACCAAGGTTTACACGCAGGTCGCGTCTGAGACTTCTGGATTGGCACTGGGGCATTGCCAGAAGTCTTGTCTACCACATTACAAATGGGAGACAAAGTTTTACGCACAAGGCATATTTGAGACTTCTGGATTGGCATCGAGGCATTGCTAGAAGTTTTGTCTACCACGTTACAAACGGAAGACAAAGTTTTACGCACAGGGCACGTCTGAGACTTCTGGATTGGCACTGAGGCATTACCAGAAGTCTTGTCTGCCAAGTCACAAATGGGAGACAAATTTTTACGCATAGGGCGTGTAGACTATGTTGTCACAACCTTGTTGATCAGAGAATGCAAGCTTGCAGGAAGGGTAGAGGATGTCTTAGGCATCCACACTTTACGCAGTGTTCTGTTATTCTGGACAGAGGAGGAATGAGAGCTACCCCCTACATGAAGCATATCTTCATAAGCAGATTGGTCGAACTGGACGACCAAAGTCTTCTTCGTCGATCTGATGGATACAGCATCGTGTTGAGCAATTGCTTTCTTGTTAGAGGAGAAAGTCATCCCCAGCAGAGTCGCCATCTTTCTTTGATGATAAACAAAAAGGAGGAAGAAGGTTTATACGAAACCTTTCTTTTTGCTTACAAACAAGAAAAAGAGTACACTTAATCCTATACGAGGATGTTAAGTATAATAAAATGATTCTGCGGAAGTATTGCTATAGAAGTCTGATCTGCGATTGATCACATTGTTCCTTGGACCACACGATGATGAAGAAGTGCTGTAGAAGAAGAAGAAGCTTCAAAGGTTGCAAGTGGGATTGAATTCTCGTTGCCAAAGTTGTCAACCAACACTCTCTGTCTGTGCTCTCTCTCTTTGATCTCTCCTTGTGCTTCTGTTTGATCCTTTGTGTGATCGCTCGGTTCTCTGTCCCCTTTCACCCTGTGACCAGGGGTCTCTATTTATAGAGGATCTCTATTTATAGAGATCGATCAAATAACTGCCAGGTTGGCGTAAAAGGCCAAACTGTAAAGAAAGTTGCATCTTTTACGCGATGGTTATAGTAACTGCTACCCACGTTCAAATAATCTCCTGAATCAGCTTATGACACGTGTCCCATTATAAGGTAACGCGTATAACTGCTTCTCGAAGATCATGGCATGTAAGCCACGTAGGTAACTGCCCCTGCGTAAAGATGGTTGGCGTAAAAGCCAAATAACTGTCGTATTGGCGTAAAAGCCAAACTGTGAAGAAGAAGACTTCTTTTATGCTGCGGTTATGATAACTGCTACCCACGTTTCTATAGTCTTCTGAATCTGCGTATGATATGTGTCCCTTTATGAGGTAACATATAAAACTACTTCTCGAAGATTATGGCATACAAACCACGTAGGTAACTGCCCCTGCGTAAAGATGGTTGGCGTAAAAGCCAAATAATTGTCTTGTTGGCGTAAAAGTCGAACTCTGCGTAAAACTCGATGATTTATGAATAATAGATAACCAGCATAAAAATAGCCAATTATTCTTCCTGACTTAGGTCTTGAGCGTATTCTGGGCTAAATAGCCTTATCACGTACCTTTGCAAATGTAGCCGAGTTGGCGTATTCGAGGAGATAGCATACATCGTACTCCTATAGTTAAAAATAGCCTGGTTGGCGTAAAATGCCAGGATGATGATGTGAGCGTATTAGTCACAGTTTTAGCTTTCCCAGTCAATTATCTATCACGACTGAGGTCTTGAGCGTATTCTGGGCTAAATAGCCTTATCACGTACCTTTGCAAATATAGTCGAGTTGGCGTATTTTGAGGAGATAGCATACAACATACTTCTATAGTTGAAAATAGCCTGATTGGCGTAAAATGCAAGGATGGTGATGTGAGCATATTAGTCACAATTTTAGCTCTCCCAGTCATGACAAAATCTAAAGAATAGAACCAAATCTCGTACATTAAATGTAGAGATATGCCTCCATCTCGTGCATTAAATGCAGAGATATGCCTCGAGCTCTGTACAAGAAATAGCTTTTGACGTGGCGTCTGATTTCATCTTTATCTTGAGCGTAAAACTCATTTCTGCCCATGTAGAATAGGCAGCGTATTCTTTGAATGCGTAAAAATGACTTGTATCAAGAATATGTCACTAAACGATAACCTAGGTCTCTGTGCAAAAATTATCATCACAACCGTCCTCTCGATCATCGTACAGTACTTTTGTCAGGTGCCAGGTTCACTGATTTGTCTGACAAATTCATCCGAGGAATACGAAGAGTTCCTCGTACAACCTTACACTGCATTAAAAATAAACGTATTTTAAACTTTACGCAGGGAGGTAAAGCAACCTTTTACGCAGAACTGTCTTGAAGCACTTCTTTACGCGGACAGCTCTGAGGCTCTACTTTACGCCAAACAGCTCTGAAGTCTTGTTTTACGCGGATAGTTCTAAAGCCATATTTTATGCCACACAGCCTTGAAGCTCTATTTTACGTGTACAGCTCTGAAGCCATATTTTAAGCCACACAGCCTTAAAGCTCTGTTTTACGCGGACTGTTCTGAAGCCATATTTTACGCCCCACAGTCTTGAAGCTTTGTTTTACGCGTATAGCTCTAAAGCCATATTTTATGCCACACATCCTTGACGCTCTGTTTTATGTGGACTTCATATATATTGGGGGTTTTGACTGTATAATACGCGTATAATTCTCCATCATATTTTATGCTTCTACAACAAGATGCTCAAGGCATTGTAAACATTAAATATTGAACTTTAAACTTTGAACATTGAACATTGTCTAATATTAAATATTGTCTTTTAACCATAATACGAGGAACAATAAAACAATAAATAACATCCCATGACTGATCCATGTGTATACTAGTCCATGTACCAATGTGTCAAGCGTCATGTAAAATATTTTTAAATACTTGTATTATAGTAATTATTAAATAATAAAAACTATCAGAGAATGTACTCGCCTGTGGTTCAGAGCAATGAATATCAAACTGTGTCTGAATTGGTGTCACACAGACCTATATATGGAATATTACATTAATACAAGATTTTAGAAGAAATTAAGTTAAACTAGTTTAATTCTAGGTCATAAAGCCATTTCTAGGTCAAAATAGTCAAACTAGGTCAACTCTAGGTCAATCTAGCTATTTCTAAGTCGTATGAGTCTAACTCTAGGGTATTAGGTCCATACACTATGTAACTAGGTCACACTAGCTAAGCTAAGATACTAGGATACAAACAAATTACCGTATCATAGGATACGCAAGTTTTTAGATATGAAAAATATTAATTTATATATATACAAGACAATATTTAAATATATAGAAGACAATACATATAGTAATCTTAGCTAACTAATGCAAAGTGGATACCTTGGCTTTGAACCAATGTGTATCTCACCACCTACACCCCATCTTGATACTCAAACCTAATACCTTGAGTATCCACCAATACCTTGACATTACCTGGGTATCACAAGGTGATTCAAATTTTAGTAGATAATTAACTACCCAAAACTAAACTATAACTAACATTAACTAACTACTTAGATTTACCATACTAACTACCTATTAACATACATATATATATATATATATATATATATATATATATGTATAGCTACTAGTCTACTAAGTATATACATATATAACTATTAGATACCAATGTACATATAACTATCTAAATAACAATATGACTAACTAGTTAAATATCTACATATATAACTAACTAGATCAATATACAACTAACTTACTAAACTTAACAATAACTAACTAACCCTCTATCTTAACTACTCTAGTTGCTGCCCATCTTGTTGTTGCTGCTGGCCTTGTTGTGGTTGCTGCATAAGCTTGCTGTTGGTGATGCAATTGGTCTAATTGTTGAACCACTATGCATTGCTGTTGTTGCTGTTGAAGTTGTGATAGCTGTTGTGCTATGGCTACTGCTGTAGTTGGCTCTTGATGCAGTGCTAGCAGCATGCATCTTCCTCAAGCTGCTGCAGCTGCTACTGCTCTAGGTGCTCTGCTGTAGTTGGTGCTCTGTAGGTTGCTGTGCAGGCTTAACTGCACACTGCTAGCCTCTTGTTGTAGTAGCTTGCACAGTTGCTAAAAAATTGTTATGCTGCTAATTGTTTGCTGTAGTAGCATGCAGTTGCTCTCTGATGTGGTGGTAGTTGATATGCTGCATATACTGATGTATTGGCTTGCTGTATATGCAGCATTTCAACTACTGCAGTGAATGGCTGCATAGTTACTGATAGTTGATCCCCTCCCTCTTATACACTGCACACACTACAACCCCCACACTCACTGACTCACTCACTCACTCACTCACTCTATGCATACACACACACACACACACATACACACACACACACACACACACACACACACACACACACATGCCACTGATCATAGTCACACACTCACATACTCACTCGCCCAATCACTCACTCACTCAATCACTCACACTCTCACTCTAAGCACACACACACACACACACATATACAAGTGTATATATATATATATATATATATATATATATATATATATATATATATATATATATATATATATATATATATATATGTATGTGGTTATATATATATAGAATTGCAACACATATGAATATAAATACTTATCTATACATATATACATATATGCAATTATATTATCTATACATATATACATATATGCAAGTGTATATATATATATATATATATATATATATATATATATATATATATATATATATATATATATATATATATATATATATATATATATAATGCACATGAACCCCCTATCTCTCATGACCACCAATACCTCCAAAAGAGATATAGACATCTCCTTAAACATACATATACATATATATATCATACCCTTATAATAATTATATCATTCTAATAGATATTACCATGGCAAATTGAATCTCAATGCAATAAAACAAACACGTAGAGTGCACCACACCCGTATCACACTCATTCTATGATACACTTGTGATACGGCTTCAACATACAACGAAATATATCCCGAAGGACACGAGCAAGCCTAAAATCATAATTATAAATAATACGAAGAACTAACTACTCAACTACGTGTCCTTGCCAAAATGTGACATGCTCAAACCCCCGTGCCAAAATAAAAACTCTCAAATCAACCCGTATTTCCAAATTGTTAGAATACGGCCTATACGTATTCAATTATGGATACGACACTAATCACACACAATCAAACACATGTCAATTTGGTCTAATTGACCAATTGACAAACACAAGATGTGCCAATCTCGGAATTCTCCTAAAATTAACACAAAATACCACATAACTTTATCTATAGGCCTCATAATTCCAATTTCTATACATAGCCTTAGCATATGGGGTGGTTCCTAATGATTAAATTATAGATTTAGAGTCTAATTAGAGAGAAAAAATTGAATTGTACCTATTGGAAGATGGATTTCCAATAAAATTCCTAAATTGGATAAAAAGAGCCTCCAACTTGTAGATTATTGCTCCTCCTTGTTGATTCTTGTTCTAATAGCCTCCAATGATGAATAGAGAAGGAATTTGGAAGAAATTTGAGTAGGAATTGGTGTGGGAATAAAGAAATTAGAAGAGAAAAAATTCTAGATCTAGATTTAGAATGACAAATGAGAAGAAGGAGAGTCTCTCTCCTCCCTATGGTGACCGGCCTTGCTCCCTCTCCAAGGTACTATAAATTATCCAAAATACTCCTTGGGGCTTGTTATGAAGAAATTAATTAAGGAGGAAAGGTTCTAGTCTAATTGGTTTCACTAATTAATTCATCCTCCTGATGAATAAACTTACTATTGGGCTCAATTCTAATTAGAATTAAATGTTGGTCCATGGATCTAAACTAAACAAGTTAGATCCACTACACAAGTCAAATTAAATAGGCTAGTCTACTAACTAAATTAAATGCTATAAGCCTCTAATTAAATATAACACTCTAATAATTAAATAACTAATACAAGCAATAAATAAATATATCTGGCCCACTATTATTAATATTATATCCTAAAATTAAATAACTATGCCAAATTACCAAATTATTCCTAGCTGAAAAAGTGAGGGTGATAATCCTACCCAAATTAGAAAAAATTTGTCCTCGAAATTAAAGATGATTGTAACCCCCTCTAGGTCAACCCCAGTCCAAACTAAAACATACAACTTACAATTTAAAATAAATCACTAACTATGGTCTCTGTCCATTATAGTTTTGTAGTATTCGACATGGTACACTAACAATACAACAACACACAAGCAGTCTCTAAGGTACTAAATAAACACACAAACAACAGATGGAAAGGAATAAAACATAAAAAAATAAGCTAACCTATCACCTGAAGTGTCGTCCTCTCCGACTGCCATCGCAAATGCCCTGCCCTACAGGGGTGGCTCTCTATGAGGTTGCTGAGCAGTCTGCGGTGCCACAGGTGTCCTAGCTCCACCTTTCTGACCATAATCTGTTCCATACGGGTTGTTGGAACACACATTCACCTGATGGTCAGGGAAACCACAATACAAGTATAGTCTGAGCCTCTTCCGACAGTTATCTAATCATGCCCATGCCTTCCACAATAGGCAGACAAAAAAATCGGCTGAGTATGCCTCTAAGGCAGCTACGGTGCCTGATGAACTGGCTTCTGAAACTGTTGTATATGTTGAGCTGGTGCCCTAATTGGCACAAGATACTGCTGATGCTGATATACTCTTGGTTGCTGAAAGTGGGTATGCTTCGCTGGGCCCGCACCACTACTCGCTCCTCCGGTGTCTCTCGGCCTCTTGGAGCCAAGCTCCAAATCATCATTCGCCCGCTATGCCTGTCTCAGAATATTCTCAAAAGTAGCGATACAGTCTCCATTAGTATGTGACTTAATCTCACTGTTCAGTCCCTTCCTGAACTTTTTATCCCTGGTCCGAGGATTCTGCCCCTCAACAAATTGTCCCAATTGGCAATACTCTACCGCATACTCGTCCACCGCCATGTTCCCTTGGACGAGGTTCTGAATTGACTCTCCAAAGTACTCTGAGCCACATCCGGAAAGAACTTCTCTTTGAAAAGCTCTTTGAAAGCTTCCCAAGTAAGTCATGGTGCTGATATCCTGGGTCTGTCCGAAACTATGTTAGCGCAATGTCGAACATCATACTACCTCCCGCCTCCACCTGCAAGCTCTCAGGCGCCAATCGTAGGTCCCTCTCAATATCCTTTATCCAGTCGTCTGCGTACAAGATTCTCTCAGTGCCCTTAAAGTTCTTAGGCCCCATCCTCTTGAAGTCAATGATAGTCCCTGGCCTCAGCTGCTATGGTTCAGGCTGAGGCAGTGTCATCTGTGGCTGGACTAAGGCGACTCTCTCGACTACTGCAGGCGTAATCTGGTGAGTATTCTCAATGCTCTACCGCATAACCTCTGACTGGTGCTGCTGTGCCTCCATTATCTACTGAAAGAGCACAAATATCTGCGTCTGATCGAGTACGGGTGGCGGGAATAGAAGATCTCTTGAAACTGTTGGTGTTGTCCTCTGTACCGAAGGTGGAGCACCTCCGAAAGCTGCTACAAAAATGCCCACCTGGATTGGTGAAGCCGACCTCTGGAATATAGTTGCTGGAATAGTGTCTGTTGGTGCTGCCCTCATAGGTGATAAAGTGACCGACTTCACTGACATTACGCCTGAGCGCTGGGAACGCGTCTTCGGCGGCATCCTGAAGATAGATTCGAAATAAGGAATCAATTATTGAGCAAGATATGATATTATCAAAGAAGGACAATTTTTTTTAAGGAAAGCAATATTCAGAATGATGAAGATGGCAAGATTCAATTAAAATTATTTTCTAGTTGTGATTGAGTATACGCTCTTATCCTAATGATTGAGTATATGCTCTCATCATAATATCCTATATCCTATCCTATCGCAGGCTCATAATAATACAACTAAGTCATTGTACTACCACGACATCATACTATTGCGAAGCCTGACCTGTATGGGCTACCATAAAAATGTGTCATGATCCGCACCCGGTATAGGGGCATGAGTACGTGGGTACGTCCAGCCTACGCTGCATCATCGACGGTAGAATACTATCTCGATCTTTTATACTATCTAACATCTCACACAATGTATATAATACCTGTCATGCCATTTCAACTCCAAATGGAGGAGCAATATGATGATATAATGAAGTATAGTCAATACTCAATCACATATAAAAACTAAAGGAAGATGTAAGCACGATATGAAATGGAAATAAAAGAAATACAAATCTTAATATATCACAGTTCCAACTCAACATCTAAACATAACTTAAAATCTCAAAATAATAATACAATCCATAGTCTAACTAGAAACAACTACTACAAGATATGAAAATATAAATAGCCTCAGTGTCTGACACTACATCCTCAAGTGACACTCTATCTGTAAGCTCGTAGTAAGTGGGACATATCCTCACTAACCATTCATCTAAAAAATATATCCAGTCAGGATTGGAGTGAAGTACAACCCAATAGCAGTTCCAATTAATTGATAATGATTATAAACAAAAATAGAGAATATAATACAAGACGAGAAACAATGAACAATATCATACTATTGTAGAAGAAACATGTAAACAAGAGCAATATGGTATACACTAATCTCAATAAAATAGAACACGATAATAAAATAGAATATGGTAAAGAACTGTAACTATACTAAGTGATTGAAATACTAGTTATATATATGATCGGCTTGGGTTGAACATTGTCTACTTAACATTAGATAAACATTGTCTATTTAAACATTGAACATTGTCTAGGATTTGATCATATATCTAGCTAACAATTTCTCTTTCTCCCGACTAGTATAATGGATCTAACCATGATACGTTATGATGCAAGATACTCAAGGCATTGTAAACATTAAACGTTGAACTTTGAACATTGAACATTATCTAATATTAAACATGCTTTTAACCTTAACACGAGGAACAATAAAACAATAAATAACATCCCATGACTGATCCATGTGTATACTAGTCCGTGTACCAATGTGTCAAGCGTCATGTAAAATATTTCTAAATACTTGCATTATAGTAATTATTAAATAATGTAAACTATCAGAGAATGTACTCACCTGTGGTTCAGAGTAATGAATGTCAAACTATGTCTGAATTGGTGTCACACAGACCTATATATGGAATATTGCATTAATACAAGATTTTGGAATAAAATTAAGTTAAACTAGTTCAATTCTAGGTCATAAAGCCATTTCTAAGTCAAAATAGTCAAACTAGGTCAACTCTAGGTCAATCTAGCTATTTCTAAGTCGTATGAGTCTAACTCTAGGGTATTAGGTCCATACACTATGTAACTTGGCCACACTAGCTAAGCTAAGATACTCCGTATCATAGGATATGCAAGTTTTTAGATATGAAAAGTATTAATTTATATATATACAACACAATATTTATATATATACAAGACAATACATATAGTAATCTTAGCTAACTAATGCAAAGTGGATACCTTGGCTTTGAACCAATGCGTATCTCACCACATACACCCCATCTTGATACTCAAATCCAGTACCTTGAGTATCCACTAATACTTTGATATTACCTTGGTATCACAAGGTGATTTAAATTCTAGTAGATAATTAACTACCCAAAACTAAACTATAACTAACATTAACTAACTACTTAGATTTACCATACTACCTACCTATTAACATATATATATATATATATATATATATATATATATATATATATATATATATATATATATATAAATATATTATTTTCCAGATATTTTTCTTTTAATTTCCAGATACACTGAAAATTCTTCCACCATCTTTGCAAGAATTATTTGCAACTTGGACTCACTCATATCCTCTCTGTCAGAATACTGACCAACTTTTGAGGGAGAGAGTACTATGTATTTCTTTATCCATTTATTTAATTCTTCTAATTCAGAGGGATACTCAACATTTTGAGCATTTTTAATAGTTTTACCCTTAGTAAGGGCTTTCTTATTAAAGTCTATTGCTAATTCTTTGCTCATATGCTTAATGAGGTCCTACTTCCTTCACGTACATGTACTATGGCTAGATATCATATTCAAGTTATAAAACTGTTAATAGAAATTATTACGAAAATTTTATTGTTCTAGTTAACTACTTTTAAGTTTTAGACCTATCTAACGATAGTAAAGACCTAGCACGGCTGTCAACGATTTATGCCATCAACTGCCCTCTCGGGATAACAAGCATACGCGACTTTGATGTCGTCCCACTAGGTAGAAGACATATCGCTTCGATCTATCATAGTTAACTAAAGCAACAGCTTTAACAGTAATAATAACCATAACAGATGAATAACTTAAACATAATAACTAAACCATGGATTTACATGCTTGTGAGGAAGTAGTGTTACCTCAGCCTTGAGCCATAAACATGGCTCTGATACCAAATAGAGAAAAAATCATACAATGGATGAGAAGCTAAATGCTTTTACGGAATTTTATTGATATTGGAAGAAGGTAGTACAAGCACACTCTTACAAAAGCACACCAGAATAGAGAAACAGAAAATTACAAACTACATCCAAGAGAGGACTCGACCTCTATTTATAATACAGAGGATCTCCATCGAGAGACTTCAGCAACCGATAGATGTGGGTGGTCGAACCGATAGCTGCAGGTAAGCAGATTCCTTCTTATCAGCAACAACGAGTGCCTGTCGCTGTCATTCTTTAACCTTTATTTGCCTTTGTCAAAAGTTTCTGCGCCGAAAGTATTATGCGCCAAAGGTAGGTCCCACATTTGTCGGATATCAATTAAAGAGATTCTCTTTTGATAAAGTAAAGTAAACAGTAGTTGCCACCTATATTCTGGCAACAGTACTCTGTTAGTGCATGCTTGCGTCATAACTTTCGTCATTTGACTGAGTAGTGACTCTCTTATGCATTCTTTTGAAGAATGTTTCTGAGTCTTCTTCGTCAAGTTCTGATTTAGTGGAACTAACAGACATGCTATCTGTCTCGAATATTGAATCAAACTGAGTTTGCATATATTTAAGATATTTCTTTTTCAATTCTTCCTCGGTAATTCGAGGATTTTGTCTTCTCAGAGACTCCTTCAGCTTCTTCAAAGGATTGTCCTCCATTATTTTCTTTTTGAGCTTAGCCTCAACAAGGATCTCATTATCCTTAATAGACTTTTGTACAGTTTGTACTTTGTCTTTTTCATCCAATCTATTCCACCATTTAATCAAAAAGTTTCTAACTAAAACAGAAAATTAAGATGATTAAATTTGCATTTAATTATGCATTTAAAGATATATGGAATTTCAAAATGGATAAAGAAATACATAGTACTCTCCCCCTCCAAAAGTTGTTCAGTATTCTGACAGAGAGGATATGAGTGAGTCCAAGTTACAAATAATTCTTGAAAAGATGGTGGAAGAATTTTCAGTGTAGCACCAAATTGTAACCACCATCGATAAACCAAGTAGGAATGTCCTGTTTAAGAATTTCAGGACAAATACGAACAAACCAAGAGTGTTTTTGTTTACTATTATCAAAGTAAAACACTTTGGTGAATGCCTCCATATAATCCCAGTAGGAGTAGGGCATATTGATATTCTTGTCTTTATGAACTAGTAATTTAGTTCGATTTGGATGCAATCCCCATGATTGAGGAGTAATAATATGACGTATAATTATTTTGCTATAATTCACGTCACTTCTGACATCGTTTGTCTTCTGGTAAAAGTGTTCTATTTTAATAGATTTTGTTGTGAGCAGAATTCCTTTGTAGATATTCATGTCTTTTCTCTGCACTGGAAACATATTATTTTTCAGATATTTTTCTTTTAATTTTCAGAGATCATCCATCATCGGGATGTCAGATTTCTCCAATTGAAGGATTTCTTCTGTATGATTATTTTGGGTGAAAATTGTTTCAACCTCAACTGCTTGTTTGTAAGAAGAAATATTGGCTTCTTCGAAATCTTGAACTTCTTTAGAAGATTTTCCTTTTCCAAGAACAATTTTCTTGGATGTCTGATACTTTGACTCATTGGAGCTCGAAGTCATGGATCTAGGAACCCATGGTTGCTTCCCTTTATTTCTCTTGCTCATTATTCTGCAAAAATTCAGGAGTCAAGAAGTCAGGAAGTGAATTGTTAGTTCCTTTAATATATTCAATATCAAAGTCAAATATAGCTAATTCAGCTTGCCATCGAGTAAATATCTGTTTAGATGCTAAGTTTTTAACATCTTTTTCTAGAACAGTTTTAGTAGAGCTGCAATCTATTCTTAATAAGAATTTTTTATTAAGTAAATCATCTTAAAATTTGTGAATACATTGAATAATAGAAAGAATTTCTTTCTTAATAGTTGAGTATTTGGTTTGAGTATCATTCTATTTTCTTGAGTGATATCTCACCAATACTTCTTTATTTGTGTTTGGGTTTAATTGTTTCAGTATTCTTGCATAACCAATATCACTAGCATCAGTTTTAAATATTTTAAACCATTCAACATTGGCTAAATGTAAACAAGGTAGATTTTAACCTTTTATTTTATTAATTTGACTGCTTCCGTATGACTATTAGTCCAAGGAGCATAATTTTTCTTTAATCTTTGATACAAAATCTTTGTATCAGCAGCGATATTCTTGTAGAATTTAGATACATAGTTTAATGCTCCGAGAAATCGCTGTAACTGCTTATTACCAGTTATTTCATCAGGGAATTTAGAAGCAAATTCAATACTTTTGTCGATCAGAATAATATTGTTATTCATAATATTATGTCCCAAAAATCTTATTTCCTGTTGGAAAAGTTTTATTTTTGGGGCCGAAATCACTAAGTTATTCTTTATGACTAAGTATTTAAACACATTAAGGTGTTTAAAATATTCTTCGATTGTATTAGAGAAGATTAATATATCATCATTGTATGATAATATAAAACTAAAATGTTGAATGAATATTTCATTCATTATATTCTGAAATTCTGAAGGTGCATTCTTCAGACCAAATGGCATAACATTCCATTCATAATGGCCAAAAGGAACAGTAAATGCAGTCTTATACCGATCCTTTTCATTTATTTGTATCTGCCAATATCCTGATTTGAGATCAAATTTTGAGAAAATTCTTGCTTTACATACTCTATTGAGTAAGTCCCTTTTATTAGGGATTGGATAACGAATCCATTTCAAAACCTTATTCAAAGGTTTATAATTGATAACAAGTCTAGGTACACCCCTTTCTTTTTCAGCATTATTATTAACATAAAATGCTGTACAACTCCATGGGGAGTAAGACTTGCGAATTAATTTCTTATCCAATAAATCTTGGATTTCTTTTTTACACAATTCAAGATATTCATGATTCATTTGACAAGGTCTTGCCTTGGTCGGAATATCCTTTTCATTAAATGATTCTTCATATGAAAGAAAAACTATATGTTATTTTCTATCCCAAAAAGCATTGGGAATGTTACTACAAGTTTGTAGCTTGAAGTCCCCTTTAATTTGTTGAATTTTTTTCTAAATTTCTAATTGTTTCAACTGCTGGGTTATAGTAACCTGAGCAAGTTTTTCTTTTAAAAAATTAACTTGTGTCACGACCCGTACCCGATGTAAGGATACTAGTCGGAAACAACGTCCAGCCTACGCCGCAGAATCGGCGGTAGAACGCTGTCTAGAAAGTCTATCTAAAGTAATGAGCCACCAATTATGATAGAATACTCAATCATAGAACTAAGATAGAATGAGCACGAATCAGATAAAGAATAGAATAGTCATCATACAACTCATGAGTTTAAAATAATACACCAATGAGTCTGAAGAGTAACAAAAATAAGCTGGAGACAAATCCAGTACAAAAGAATACTATCATACAACAAAGCTACACTCCAGGGTCAACTGTCTCAGTTGGGATAAGTCCCTCTTGAGCCAGGGTCTCAGAATCTAAACCCACAACATCCTGGGGTCCATAATAGGTAGGGTACTCCTCAGTGTCATCTGAAAAAATATATCCAGTCAGGAAAGGAGCAGAGTACATCTCTAACAGCAGTTCTAATCCATGATAAAAACTATGTAACAGTAAATAGCTGTGGATAAACAAGATGCACAAAATAGATAAAAGAGATATATAGACAATAAGAAAATACTGGAAAGAAATATAATAATGAACAATATGTCAATGAAACAATAATACTAATGACTAAGTGTGTGAGTACTAGCTTAACATGTGATCGGCTTGGGCAAGATACAATGCGGCCTGGCTAATCATACGTGCGGTGCATGATCAACACTATTCGCTTACCAATACTTTATTTAATAGGGATTTGATCACATATCTATACTAATACTCCCCACCCCAACTGGTATAATAGATCCAACCACGGTATGCTATGACACT
Source organism: Iris macrosiphon (assembly GCA_036927795.1). Taxonomy (NCBI): domain Eukaryota; kingdom Viridiplantae; phylum Streptophyta; class Magnoliopsida; order Asparagales; family Iridaceae; genus Iris; species Iris macrosiphon. The sequence goes on along the minus strand of JAYESA010000019.1, from coordinate 140,369,832 downwards.
AGATTTCCCAAGAAGAGAGCGACTCCTCCCAAAAATCGGTGTCTGTACATGTACAAGATAACCAATGAAATAATACTTGCACCATATACATCATATACCAAGGAATAATATCTCATAACGAGATCCGGATATACCAATCCGTGTAACCATAGTGTCAAGAGAAACATGTATATCTACACTAGATACAACGAACATAGAGGATATCATAAATGAGAAACTATCAGAGAATGTACTCGCCTGAAGTCCAAAGAACAGTCTCACAGATGTCTGACTCGGTACCTCGAAGACCTAGATATAGAATACCACATTAATACAAGATCCCGGAAAGAGAACAAGTCAAACTAGTCAACTTCTAGGTCAATAAATAAATTCTAAGTCAAAAGTCAACTGTGGTCAACTCTAAAGTCAACTAAAGTCAAACATGGTCAAACCAAGGTCAACCTCACAAGAAATCTATATAAATAATATAGAAATAAAATACAACAATTTAGGAATCAAAATTAGATCCCAAATTGGTACCCACACAAAGTATACTAATAATACAATTAATGCACACTCTAAATAATGTATATACAAACCAAATTTATACAAATAAAATAATATATGACTACTAGTATTATACTACACAAAAGCACATATATATACATATATATATATATACAATTATAATATATAAAATATAATTTAAATCTGCCAATTTATCACTGAAATAGTGAACTGAAATACAAATATATAAAATAGACTTATAGTGACAGTCTGACTGTCACAGAAGAACTGTCACAGAAAAGCCGAATAATAAACCACTGCTGCCTCGGATTTGCTGACAGTTAAACTGTCGCAGAAAACTGTCACGAAAAATTGCTGCGTTTTTCCGCCGCTGCATTTAATGATAGAACTGTCATTAAATGCCCAAAAGCTACAGCGGCTGCTGTATCCGACCGAATAATGACAGTTTTCAACTGTCATTAAACCCACTGTTACCAAAAATAAACTATATATATATATAAATATATATATATATAAACATAAATATATAAAATAATATCTATATATATAAAACAATTAATATAAATATATACACTTATATTTATATACACATAAACTTACACATTTAAATATTAATAATTACTAAACACAATGCACATATTAATGTACATATTTTACATGGCTAGAAGCACACATAAAAATACATTCATTAATATAAAAATAATTATATAATAATTATAAATAATATAATTACACATTTAAACACATAAATATATTTTATAAATTATTTATGTATAAATTATTTTATTAACATAAGTACATATATAATTGCATGCAAGAAAGCTACATACATATATTTATACATCACATTAGAACACATAGAAATATAGATCTATGCTACAATAAATACCATACTAAAATACACTAAAATAAATATATAATATCTATATATACTTACTAATTATAAATGAAGAATTTAAAGCATAAATAATTAGATCTACACAAAAATACACCAAATTTGGAGAGTATCACACCGTATCCCACTAGATCTAGGATACGTATGCGACACGAGTCCGACACATAACCAAATATACCCCGAAGGACACAAACAAGTCACAAATAATATTTATGAATAAATCAAAGTGTCAAAATTAGATCTATGTGTCCGTGTCAAAATACGACATGTACAAAGCCCGTGTCGGAGGAAGCCCCCAAAATGACACGTATCACCAAATAGTTAAGATACGAACCACATGTACCCAAATATGGACACGACACAAGCCCCAAACACATAAGCACATGCCCAATTGATCTATAGGATCAATTAACACACACAACAAAATATAAATTCGGAATTCCAACAAAATTGACACAAAAAGCACCATAACTTTCTCCATGGGTCTCCTATGAACATAAAACAAAGTCCTATGGGTAGTACATACATATAGGTTGATTTTACATGATTAAATCTCAGATTTAGAAGCTATTTTAATGGAAAAAACTGAATTATACCTATTGGGAGATGGATTCTCAATGAAACCTCCAATTGAGATGAACTTGCTTCCAAATTGTAGATCCTTGCTCCTCTTTGTAGATCCTTGCTTCTTCCTTCTAGATCCTTGCTTCTCAACTTTCTAATGGTGAATTAGAAAGAATTTGGAATGAATTTGGTAGGGAATTGGAATGGGAATGAAAAGAATTTGGTAGTGGGAAATTCTAGATCTAGATTTGGAAATGAGAATGAGAGGAGAGAGAATTTCCCCCCTCTAATATAGGCCTGCCTTACCCCTTCCCCAAGCAATTATAAAATATCCAATGTACCCTTTGGGGCCTCTCATGAAGAAATAATTAAGGAAGAAAGCTTCTAGTCTAATGATTTAATTAATTTAATCCATCTCCTTAACAATGGGCTTTCTAAATGGGCCAAGTCTAACTAATTAATTCATGTTGGTCCATGGGTCCAAACTAAACTAGTTGGGTCCACTAATATAAGTCCAAAATAATTAAATAATATCTAACAACAATTAAATAATACAACAAATAATTATTTACCATGCACAATATTTAATTAAATAGAAAAAGACTAAAATACCCTTTCCTAGAAAATGTGGTAGTGACAAGTCTACCCTCCTTCAAAAATTTCGTCCTCGAAATTCAAAGATGAAAACTACCCCCAGAAAATCACAGAACAGAACTAAAGAATCACAATTAACTAATGAATAGAACATAACTAGAAAATAACATACCTCAATGGTACAAACAAATATGGATAATGCTCTCGCATGTCATCCTCTCTCTCCCAGGTAGACTCCCCCGGAGAGTGATGCCTCCATGCGACGCATACCAAAGGAATAGTCTAGTTCCTCAGCACCTTCTCTCTCCGATCCAGAATCTAAACTGGCTGCTCTGGATAGCTAAGAGTAGGGCACACCTCTATCTCTGAGTGATCCAATACATGACTAGGATCTGCCACGTATCGTCTCAACTGCGACACATGAAACACGTTGTGCACTCCCTCTAATGCAGGTGGCAAGTCTAGTCTATAAGCAACTGCACCGACCCTCTCTAGAATAGTGAAAGGTCCGATGAATCACGGACTAAGCTTTCCGCCTCCACCGAAGCGAATCGTGCCTCGTGTCGGAGAAATCCTCAGAAACACCAAACCACCCACCTAGAACAAAACACCATCTTAAGAACTTATTCTATAACAAACAAGAACAAGCACAAACAAAATCTAAACTATACCTCGAACTCCAAAGGTCTCCGATGGCTATCGGCCCAATGCCGCTGTCTGTCCTGCGCCACTCGAAGTCTGTCTCTGATCAACTGAACCTTCTCCGCTGCATCCACAACCATCTCTGGCACAAGCAAAACTCTCTCTCCAACATCGTCCCAAGACAAAGGAGTACGACACCTCCGACCATATAGAGCTTCAAAAGGTGACATCTCTATACTGGCCTGGTAACTGTTGTTGTAAGCAAACTCTACCAAATGGAGATGGTCCTCCCAAGAACCCCCGAAATCTAGTACACAAGTGCGCAACATATCCTCGAGAGTTTGGATAGTCCGCTCAGACTGCCCATCTGTCTGGGGATGATATGCAGTACTGAACTTGAGCTGAGTGCCCAAACTCTCCTGCAAACTCCTCCAGAAATAAGAAGTGAAACGACTATCCCGATCTGAGATTATGCTGACGGGAACTCCATGTATCCTAACGATCTACCTCACATACATCTCTGCCAGCTTCTCCGTAGACAAACCCACCTTGAAAGGCAAAAAGTGGGCCGACTTGGTCAACCTATCAACAATGACCCAAATCGCGTCTTTCCCTCGTGGAGATCGTGGAAGTCCGGACACAAAATCTATAGTAATGTGTTCCCACTTCCACTCTGGAATGGGTAATGGCTGAAGTAACCCTCCTGGCCTCTGCCTCTCGGCTTTCACCTACTGGCACACTAAGCATCTGGATACAAACTGTGCCACTTCCCTCTTCATGCCATACCACCACACACTCTCTTGCATATCCCGATACATCTTGTTAGCACCTGGATGTATGGAATACTGAGAGCGATACGCTTTCTGCAACATCTCTTCACACAACTTCCCACTAGGCACACACAATCTAACTCCATGCCTCAAAGATCCATCCTCTACAATAGTGAAATCATCCTCCAATCCTGCTCTCACCTGAGCTCTGATACTCCTTAGAGATACATCATCATACTATGCTGCCTTGATCCTGTCCATCAGATCTGAGTGTATCTACATTCTCCACATCTGTATAGCACACCCAGGAACAATTACCTCAATGCCCAAGCTCTCCAAGTCCTCCAACAAATATCGATCCTGCATCAAGAATATAGCTACCAGATACCTGCTCAAAGCATCGGCAACTACATTTGCTTTCCCATGATGATATTGCAAAGAGATATCAAAATCCTTCATCAGTTCCAACCACCGATGCTGCCTCATGTTCAACTCCTTCTGCGTGAAAACGTACTTCAAGCTTTTGTGGTCAGTGAAGATCTCCACACGCTCTCCGTATAAATAATGTTTCCACAACTTCAGGGCGAATATGACAGCTGCCAACTCCAAATCATGGGTAGGATAGTTCTTTTCATGAGGACGCAATTGCCTGGATGCATAGGCAATCACTTTCCCATGCTGCTGAAGAACACAACCTAAACCCTTCCCCGATGCATCACTATAAATAGTGAAATCTCCGGACCCTGATGGCAACGTCAAAATAGGAGCAGATGTCAACCTCTTCTTTAACTCTTCAAAAGCAACCTGGCAATCCTCCGTCCAAACAAACTCCACATCCTTCCTTGTGAGTCTGGTCATCGGCTCGACAATCCTCGAAAAATCTTGCACAAACTTCCTGTAGTAGCCTACCAATCCCAAGAAACTCCTGATCTCTGCTACCGAACTCAGAGTCTTCCAAGATTCCACTGCCAAAATCTTCTTCGGATCCACTGAAATACCATCACCAGTCACAATATGCCCCAAGAATTCTACCTTGTCCAAGAAAAACTCACACTTGGACAACTTCCCATACAACTTCTCCTTCCTCAGCACATCCAACACAATCCTTAAATGCTCCTCATGCTCCTCCGGTGTCCTCGAGTATATGAGTATGTCGTCGATGAATACTACCACGAACTTGTCAAGGTACTGGTGGAACACCTTGTTCATCAAGTTCATAAATACTGCCGGTGCATTAGTCAAAACAAACGGCATCACCATAAACTCGAACTGACCATACCGAGTTCTAAAAGCAGTCTTCGGTATATCCTCCGGCTTCACCTTCACCTGATGGTAGCCTGATCTCAAATCTATCTTAGAAAATACCTTCACACCACTCAACTGATCAAACAGATCATTAATCCGTGGCAAAGGATACTTATTCTTGATAGTGAGATTATTCAAAGCCCTGTAATCAATGCACATACGCACCGATCCATCATTCTTCGGTACAAATAATACCGGGGCTCCCCATGGTGAAGAACTCGATCTGATAAACCCCTTATCCTGCAATTCGTCCACCTGCTTCTTCAACTCGGCCAGCTCGCTGTTGTTTACTCTATAGACATGCTGTGAAATTGGTTTTGCACCTGGCACCAAGTCTATAGAAAATTTAACATCTCGATCTGGTGGCAATCCTTGCAATTCCTTAGGAAACACATCCAAGAATTCTGCTATCAACGGATGCGGCAACTCCTTGTCTTCCACCATAGCTCCACAAATAATGCCTTCTCCCTGCTCCGCAACTCCTTTAGCAAACTCGAACTCTGGCTCTCCTGGCGAACCAAACAAAACTCTACCTCCTCTACAGTCTATGCTAGCACGGTGCCTACTCAACCAATCCATCCCAAGTACAATATCGTAGCTCGGAAGTGGCATTACAAGTAGACACGCACTCAACTCCCGGCCTCCCAGAGTAACTCTCCGATCCTTGCAAATATTATTAACCAGGATAATGCCTCCCCCGGTCATGATCTTGCAAGTCCTAAACAAAGACTCAGCTACCAAACCATGCTTTAGAGCAAAAGAAACAGATACAAAACTATGGGAAGCACCACTATCAAACAAAGCTAAAGCTGGAATGGAATCAAGAAGAATAGAACCTGCGATGACATCTCCGATGGGTTCCTCCTCTTCGACGATCATAGCAAACGCTCGTCCCTGTCGAGCACCTTCCTGCTGTTGATGCTGGACAAAACGCTGCTGCTGTGTCGGAAGCGGTCCCCTCGGCTGTGCTGCAGGTGGTCTCGTCTGTGTCCTCGGAGCTGGAGCTGCTCCCTGAACTGCACGACGAGGACACTCCCTCGATTGATGCCCTTCAGTACCATAATACAAACAAACTCCTAGCCTCCTCCTGCAAACTTCCCAGATATGGCCAGGCTTCTTGCAGAAGTTGCATGGAGCTTGCTGTAACTGTTTCTGCTACTGAGGTGCCTGGTGAAAAGGTGCTCTAGCTAGAGTCTGGTTCTGCTGTGGCTGCTGGAAAGGTCTGGACTGGAAATGAGGACGTTTGGCAGATACTGCACTGCCGTTGGCCCCTAGAAAAGAATCACGGTCTCTCTTGGTCTTCAAATCCAGATCCCGCTCAACCTTGCGTGCCTCCGCAAGTATCTCCGAGTATATCTCATAAAAAGACTGAATGAGGATCAATATGGCACAAGATGTAAGACATCAAGGAAAGGACAATTTAAGGGATCAAGTATCAATGTCAAAGGAGAATAGTTGAATCAAAAGAATTTTCCTAGATGTGATTGAGTATCTCAGCCTATATCCTATATCCTATCGTAGGCTCGCAGTAGTACAACTAAATTATCGCACTACCACGATATCACATACTTGTGAAGCTAGACCTGCATGGGCCACCACCAAAAATGTGTCACGACCCGTACCCGATGTAAGGATACTAGTCGGAAACAACGCCCAGCCTATGCCGCAGAATCGGCGGTAGAACGCTGTCTAGAAAGTCTATCTAAAGTAATGAACCACCAATCATGATAGAATACTCAATCACAGAACTAAGATAGAATGAGCACGAATCAGATAAAGAATAGAATAGTCATCATACAACTCATGAGTTTAAAATAATACACCAATGAGTCTGAAGAGTAACAAAAATAAGCTGGAGACAAATCCAGTACAAAAGAATACTATCATACAACAAAGCTACACTCCAGGGTCAACTGTCTCAGTTGGGATAAGTTCCTCTTGAGCCAGGGTCTCAGAATCTAAACCCACAACATCCTGGGGTCCATAATAGGTAGGGTACTCCTCAGTGTCATCTGGAAAAATATATCCAGTCAGAAAAGGAGCAGGGTATATCTCTAACAGCAGTTCTAATCCATGATAAAAACTATGTAACAGTAAATAGCTGTGGATAAACAAGATGCACAAAATAGATACAAGAGATATACAGACAATAAGGAAATACTGGAAAGAAATACAATAATGAACAATATGTCAATGAAACAATAATACTAATGACTAAGTGTGTGAGTACTAGCTTAACATGTGATCGGCTTGGGCAAGATACAATGCGGCCTGGCTAATCATACGTGCGGTGCATGATCAACACTATTCGCTTACCAATACTTTATTCAATAGGTATTTGATCACATATCTATACTAATACTCCCCACCCCCAACTGGTATAATAGATCCAACCACGGTATGCTATGGCACTAGATTTCCCAAGAAGAGAGCGACTCCTCCCGAAAATTGGTGTCTGTACATGTACAAGATAACCAATGAAACAATACTTGCACTATATACACCATATACCAAGGAATAACATCTCATGACGAGATCCGGATATACCAATCCGTGTAACCATAGTGTCAAGAGAAACATGTATATCTACACTAGATACAACGAACATAGAGGATATCATAAATGAGAAACTATCAGAGAATGTACTCGCCTGAAGTCCAAAGAACAGTCTCACAGATGTCTGACTCGGTACCTCGAAGACCTAGATATAGAATACCATATTAATACAAGGTCCCGGAAAGAGAACAAGTCAAACTAGTCAACTTCTAGGTCAATAAATAAATTCTAAGTCAAAAGTCAACTATAGTCAACTCTAAAGTCAACTAAAGTCAAACATGGTCAAACCAAGGTCAACCTCACAAGAAATCTATATAAATAATATAGAAATAAAATACAATAATTTAGGAATCAAAATTAGTTCCCAAATTGGTACCCACACAAAGTATACTAATAATACAATTAATGCACACTCTAAATAATGTATATACAAACCAAATTTATACAAATAAAATAATATATGACTACTAGTATTATACTACACAAAAGCACATATATATACATATATATATATATATACAATTATAATATATAAAATATAATTTAAATCTGCCAATTTATCACTGAAACAGTGAACTGAAATACAAATATATAAAATAGACTTATAGTGACAGTCTGACTGTCACAGAAGAACTGTCACAGAAAAGCCGAATAATAAACCACTGCTGCCTCAGATTTGCTGACAGTTAAACTGTCGCAGAAAACTGTCACGAAAAATTGCTGCATTTTTCCGCCGCTGTATTTAATGATAGAACTGTCATTAAATGCCCAAAAGCTACAGCGGCTGCTGTATCCGACCGAATAATGACAGTTTTCAACTGTCATTAAATCCACTGTTACCAAAAGTAAACTATATATATATAAATATATATAAAAAAACATAAATATATAATAAAATATATATATATATATAAAACAATTAATATAAATATATACACTTATATTTATATACACATAAACTTACATATTTAAATATTAATAATTACTAAACACAATGCACATATTAATGTACATATTTTACATGGCTAGAAGCACACATAAAAATACATTCATTAATATACAAATAATTATATAATAATTATAAATAATATAATTACACATTTAAATACATAAATATATTTTATAAAATATTTATGTATAAATTATTTTTTTAACATAAGTACATATATAATTGCATGCAAGAAAGTTACATACATATATTTATACATCACATTAGAACACATAGAAATATAGATCTATGCTACAATAAATACCATACTATAATACACTAAAATAAATATATAATATCTATATATACTCACTAATTATAAATGAAGAATTTAAAGCATAAATAATTAGATCTACATAAAAACACACCAAATTTGGAGAGTATCACACCGTATCCCACTAGATCTAGGATACGTATGCGACACGAGTCCGACACACAACCAAATGTACCCCGAAGGACACAAACAAGTCACAAATAATATTTATGAATAAATCAAAGTGTCAAAAGTAGATCTATGTGTCCGTGTCAAAATACGACATGTACAAAATCTCGTGTCGAAGGAAGCCCCCAAAATGACACGTATCACCAAATAATTGGGATACGAACCACATGTACCCAAATATGGATACGACATAAGCCCCAAACACATAAGCACATGCCCAATTGATCTATAGGATCAATTGACACATACAACAAAATATAAATTCGGAATTCCAACAAAATTGACACAAAAAGCACCATAACTTTCTCCATGGGTCTCCTATGAACATAAAACAAAGTCCTATGGGTAGTACATACATATAGGTTGATTTTACATGATTAAATCTCAGATTTAGAAGCTATTTTAATAGAAAAAACTGAATATACCTATTGGGAGATGGATTCCCAATAAAACCTCCAATTGAGATGAAATGTCCAATGTACCCCTTGGGATCTCTCATAAAGAAATTATAAAATGTCCAATGTACCCCTTGGGATCTCTCATGAAGAAATAATTAAGGAAGGAAGCTTCTAGTCTAATGATTTAATTAATTTAATCCATCTCCTTAACAATGGGCTTTCTAAATGGGCTAAGTCTAACTAATTAATTCATATTGGTCCATGGGTCCAAACTAAACTAGTTGGGTCCACTAATATAAGTCCAAAATAATTAAATAATATCTAACAACAATTAAATAATACAACAAATAATTATTTACCATGCATAATATTTAATTAAATAGGAAAAGACTAAAATACCCTTTCCTAGAAAATGTGGTAGTGACAACTTAATTTTCTTTCAAATTAACTTCATTAAGGATTTTAATAATTGGATTTATTATAAATTCAAAAGTTATTCGTCTACCTTTATAACTGGTAGTAATTCCTCCTTTTGTTATCTCATTTATAGGCATGAGTTTTTCCAGTAAAGGAGTTCCTAGGATAACATGCTGAGATATTTCCTTTACAACTATTAGATGTACATGAATACAAACATCAACCTTACAAATATTTACATCGATAATTTTGTAACGGGTAGTTAGTGCTTTATTATTTGCAGCACTAAGTGTCTGAGTAGTTCGTTCACAGTATTTTATTGGAACGACTCCTTCCATGACACAATTAAGATCTGCACCACTATCAACAAATGCAATTAAATTAGTTATATAATACACATTATTAATGAGCAAATTAATTTTAATATACTATTTATGAGTAATAAATAAATCTATTTTTTGTAAAAAATTATTTTTTCCTTCTTCTCAATTTATCTGTCCTGATTGAACAGACTGATTTGACTGATTCTCCCCTCCTTATTCATGTGAGCAAGAAGAATCAACATAAGATTCACCAGTATGGATTAACCCGGTAGTTTTTCTAGATAAATTATCTAGTTCTAATTTATCCAGTCTTTTCTGGATGTACTGATCTTGAGATTTTAAATTTTTAATCTCAATTTTTAAAGTTTTTATTTCAGACTGAAGTTCCTGCATAGTAACAGGTTTAATTTGTTTGCTTCTATAGCGAGATATTACCTCGGCCATATTGTAAGCTTCTGGAGGAGTAGTCTGAATAGGAACATTATCCTTATTCAATTCTTCTCCAATTGCTTCTATGATTTTATTTTTTATTTCAGTACTGATATTATTAGTTAATAAAGCTTCAATAATATCCTTTTTCTCATTGAGAGTTAAGGTATTTATAGATAGCCCATTTATTTCTACTATAGACTTATAGTAGTTGATATCTTTATCTGTAACACATTCATTATATTGGCAATTCTTATTACATTCATTATCTAATAGACTATTGGTCTCATCATTAGATTCATCATTGGATGAACTTTCTTTATAGTCGAAATTAATCATTATTTTGTAAAGCGTTTTTCTTAACCCTTCATCCTCGATTTCTTCCAACTTCTTTTTTGTATAACATTTGTTTGCATAGTGGCCTAATTTATCACATTTATAACATTTAATGATATTTTTCTTAGAAGATTTCTTCTTTTTACTGTCTCTATTAACAGTAGTTTTTTGCCCTTTTGATGGGTACTTCTTTCTTTTATAAGGTCTCTTATAGTCCTTATATTCCTTTACTTTCTTTTTTCCTTTTGTATTAAGAGGTTTGAAAGTATCCATTGCAAACTGGTCACAAAATTCTCCCAGTTGTCTTTTCTCAAAAATTCTCTGAGATTTTAATTGATGTCGTAGCTTTAAGTCATTGCATAAAGCTAGACCTTCTTCAATACACTTATTGATCAAATTTTCATAAGTGTAATTTGAATAAGGTATGACACCATTATTTTGGTTTCTTAAACCTTGTCTTATTCTCTCACCAAAGAGATTAGAAAGTCCATCAATAAATTTTGACTTCCAGTGAGCATTGTTGGCATCACCAAGTAACATTATATATATATATATATATATATATATATATATATATATATATATATATATATATATATATATATATATATATAGCTACTAATCTAACAAGTATATACATATCTAACTATTAGATAACAATGTACATATAACTATCGAGATAACAATATGACTAACTAGTTAAATATCTACATATATAACTAACTAGATCAATATGCAACTAACTTACTAAACTTAATAATAACTAACTAACCCTCTATCTTAACTACTCCAGTTGCTGCCCATCTTGCTGTTGCTGCTGGCCTTGTTGTGGTTGTTGCATAAGCTTGCTGTTGGTGATGCAGTTGGTCTAGTTGCTGAACCACTGTGCATTGCTATTATTGCTGTTGAAGCTGTGTTAGCTGTTGCTGAATCTGCTGTGCTATGGCTACTGCTGCAGTTGGCTCTTGATGTAGTGCTAGCTGCATGCATCTCTCTCTAGCTGCAGCTGCTACTGCCCTGGTGCTCTATTGCAGTTGGTGCTCTATAGGGTGTTGTGCAGGCTTGGCTGCACACTGCTAGCCTCTTGTTGCAGTGGCTTGCACAGTTGCTAAAAAATTGCTATGCTGCTAATTATTTGCTGCAGCGGCATACAGTTGCTCTCTGATGTGGTGGCAGTTGATGTGCTATATATATTGATATATTGGTGTCACGATCCGTACCCAAAATTTGGGCATGAGCTGTGGGTACGTCCAGCCTATGCCACAGCATCGACGGTAGAATGCTGTCTAGGTCTCAATACTACTAACATAACTCACAACCTGTCAATGATCTTGTCATACCCCGACCCCGAGGGGCCGCCCGGACAGCCGGACCACTGCCTCGCTCGTCCCCATCGGGCCGAATTGAATCGGACGCGAATTACCGTAACTCGGCACACCGGACGTGAATCATCGTGCCTGTCCCACGGGTGCGTGGAAGGGATGGCCCGTTGGGATTTATCGGGACGTAATGCCGTACAAGCCTGGGATTGTGCCCGCACAAGGCTATATTGTTTAAGTTGATAGTTGGCTATCATCGCATCAATCGAGTAAGCAGCAGAAAGGGATAATGTTTTAATACAATGCATTTAGCCAACTGAGTATTCGGGACAACTGAGGGACTTGGGTTCTCTTATGCAAAGGCATTCGTTCCATACATTATGCCCCCTTATACGATAGCATCTCGGGACAACAATCGAAACCAGGATTTCTGGGTCTTAGGGACTGTGGCATGCCTATCGCTCCCTCGGACGATCCAGTACCTGCAAGCAAGTAAACTGTTGGTGGGTTAGCACTTTTATAAGTACTGGTGAGATAAAACAACTGAACAGAAACAAGCATTCACTAAAACCAACACTAAGTAATCATGTTGTAAACCCCCTCAAATATTTCTATAGATAGTCTGGTATGGGATGGAAAATTTTGTTTTAGCAGCAGATGATTGAGGTTTAGAGTAAGGGTACAAATGTATAATTTTTTTAATTAAACCCTCAGCACGTCTACCCTTGTTAAATTATTCGGAGCCCAACATCAGCCCATTTAATTCCAACAGATTGTTGCACTTTTGACTTGACCCGCCAATTTAGGCGCTAGACTTTTCCGTCACTCAAAATCAAATACATTGTGCCCTAAATTAATTGCACAACTTTCCATATCCAAATCCCATATTTAATCCCGTGTCTAACACCTGTGTCATTACCATCAATTTTGAGACACCAACTTAACCCGTCGAGCCAGACCAACTAAAGGGTCTAAGACTGACACCAAGCCTACACCATTTTTGATCTTTGTGTCACTCCCAAATTGAGACCCCAGGTGCCCCTATTTAATTTAAAAGTGCGTGACATATTTTATTTAAATTAAATTAAGGATACCAACTTGATTAATCCCATTTTAATCCTAATTTAATTTCAATACCCATTTAATTAAGCCCATGCAAAACACACAATACCCCCTCACCCTACAAAACACCAAACACCAATTCTCCCATAATTTTTCTATTATTTCATGTGTTTGTGTAATTATCCAAACTTAAGGGGCTAAATTACAAATGTTGCATTAGGTGTCATCCCCTCATTGGTCTAAACCCAAATGAAGAAACCCCCTCTCAACCCTTGACCGGTTAAACACAACCCCACTCTCCCCTTGGAATGAATAAATTTTCTTCATAAGAAATCCTGGCCATTCATTCAAATAGGGAGCATCTCCATCACACACTCCCCATCACAACTCCCTATAAAGTGTCACTTTACTATACACTTCCCAACCAGCCCTAATCCCCAAACTTGGGAAACCCCACCCCCTCTCTCTCTCCTCCCTCTTCCTAAACCCTAGTCGAACCTCTTCCTTCCTTTCTTTTTCTCTTCTTCTTCTTCTTCTTCAATCCAGAAATGGCGCTATTCCTTCTTACAAGAAAAACCCTCCCCAAAACCAACCCAGTCAATCTCCTTATTCTTCTCCACTACTACTCCTTCTCTCCAGTCCAACCCACTCCCATGGCGGAGTACTTGATCAACACCTACGGCTTCTCCCCGAACACGGCAGCTAGGGCCTCCAGGCACATCACCCACCTGACCTCCTCTCCCTCCATCGCATGGGCTTCTCCGAACCCTACCTCCGTCGCATCATCACGCTCAATCCCTAGTCCCTCCAGTTCTCCTCCGCCGTCTTTCGCCTCGAGTACTGGGGAAGCTTCCTCGACGGGGACATAAAGAAGCTCAGCCTCGCCTTTACGCGCAATTGCGGGCTGATCAACCTCGACATCGACAAGGGGGTTGCCCCCAAGATGGCACTTTTGGAGGCATACGGCCTGTCCAGGATAGGCATCGCGACGTTCGTCGTCAGGGGCCACGGGTTCTTCCGGAAGAACCTCGCGGCCATGGAGGACCTGCTGAATAGGGTCAAGCAGCTGGGATTCGCCCGCGGATCCCCGGGGTTTTTATTGGGCGTCTCGTCAATCAGCGGCCTGGGGCTCGACACGCTGAGGACTAAGCTGGATATTTATAAGGGCTTCGGGTGGTCGGAGGAGGATAACATTCGGGCAAAGATGGCATTTTTATGGGAGTTATGGGTTGCAGTCAGGGATATATCGCTCTCCATCCTCAGATACTGGGCTATAGTCTGCATAAGAGGTTGATTCCTAGGCATTTTGTGATGAAGATGCGCAATGAGTTGCCTGGGAAAGGGTGGGAACTATATTCCGTTATGTCTCTTAACGAGAAGAAGTTTATGAAGAGGATTAGTCTTCCACTCAATGATGACTTGCCGATGCTGCTTGAAACTTACACTGCTGCTTGTGCTGGGAAAATTATGGTTTAGATAGCAGAGCAATAGAGATAAGGTGGAGGCTGAAATTTCTCAGGACCGAAGTTCTAGTACTACGGGACCTGAGGACTTGGATGTGGTACCGAATCCCCGTCATCAACAGCCGGACGCAGGCAAATGTACCTTGCCACTCTGTATTTCAGTTACAAATATTTATTGTTTCATTATGTACGCTGTGCGCATGTTTGATTTAGATCGTTGCTTCATGTTCGGATCACAACCGGGTGTAGACGTTCATCGTAACGTCTTGTAATGAATGTTAGATGTTCGTAACACCTCGATGTACGTACCTGAGTATATCATCACCCCAGGACAC
The DNA here is from genome assembly GCA_036927795.1 of Iris macrosiphon. NCBI lineage: Eukaryota > Viridiplantae > Streptophyta > Magnoliopsida > Asparagales > Iridaceae > Iris > Iris macrosiphon. The sequence continues at coordinate 140,354,487 of JAYESA010000019.1, read as the reverse complement.
AATTATACACTGTTATCGTGCTAGATTTCCTGTATCCTGATACTGACATCATGACCGGGGACTGGGACGACCTTAGGGTCGCGTCTGTTGAATTATTTCTGTGTGACGAGACTGTTAGATAGAGGTTCAGGTTCAACGCACAATCATTGACCGCTTGGGATGGGAAAGACAGTTACTAGACATTTGGGCTCCTCTGTACGCGCTTATATATCTACTATTTCTGTAGTGATCATGTATCTAGTGTAGTTGTATCACCCGTGTGACTCTTTTCCCGGAGCTGTGGTACGTCCCGTGTGTCTCCGTGTCCGGAGCTAGGGTTTTATTTTGGACAGTCCACGCGTCGAACATTTTCTTTAAACTGTGTCTCACTTAGTTGGTTATGCTAGATTGCCCCGTCGTTGCACTTGTACTTTCTGTTATACTTGGCATACTGTATTTTTGTACCTTGTTACGTCCTTCTGAGGACCTGGTCCTCTGCCAGTTTTGCAGCATAGACGATTATGGAGCATTGGAGTTGCTGATGGAGTTGCATGTCTTGCGGGCATTTGAGAAACCAGACGATTCCTTTGGTGCACGTCGCATAGAGGCATCACTCGCCAGGAAAGAGTACCTGGGAGTAAGAGACAGAGATGCGCGAGCGATATCCGTATATGTTCGAGACGTAAGGTATAATTCTTTCTTGTAATGTATTGTTTGCTTTTGGTAGATAGTTTCTTCCATAATTTTGAGGATACATATTTTTTAAGGTGGGTAGGATTGTCACCCTCACATTTTCATTAAAGGGTAGTTTGGTAATTGACAAGGATAATTTTATTTTAGGCTTAATTGTAATTAATATTTGTGCATGTATGATTATTTGATTATTGTATTATTATTGTTTGATAGTTGTAGTTTTGTTTTTAGACTTATGTAGTGGGCTAAACCCATTTATTAGAATGCATAAATCAAATATTTAGACTAGTTTAGATTGAGCCCATTGAATTAGACCCATGATTAGGAGGTTGGATTAATTAGAGAAACCATTAAACTAGAACCTTCTCTCCCTAATTAATTTATTTATGAGAGGCCCCAAGGGGTATTTGTGACATTGTACATTGCTTGGGGAGGGGTTTACATAGCCGACCTATTGAGAGAGGAGAGAGAGTGCACTCATTTTATTTTATCCCAATTTCTAGATCTACAATTTTCCCTCTTCCAAATTCCCTCCATTCCCTCATCAATTCTCTACCAATTATTCACTAATCTCTTTCCAAATTCTTTATTGAGGCTTTTACATCAGAGATCTATAAGAAGAAAGCAAGGTGAAATAAGGAGGAGGCCAAGATCTACAAGGAGAAGAACTACTTGGCAATTAGGGACTTTTTATTTGGAATCCATCTCCCAAAAGATACATTTTAGTTTCCCCACTTCTATTGGACTCTAGATCTGAGATTTAACCATGAGAAAGTGATTGTTCATGATTGGTGTTTTAGACTTGCTCGTAGTGCATAGGCTACCCATAGAAAGTGATTTTAGGTTTATCGAAGATCTACGGTGGAAGTTATGTCCATTTTGATGCCAATTTTGGGAAAATTCTGAGATTGACACATATAGTGCTTGTCATTGGGTCTAATAGATATAAATAACATTTGATTACTTGTTTGTAACTAGTATCGTATTCACAATTAGATACGTGTAGGCCGTATCTCGTCAATTTGACAAAATAGGTTAATTTTGGGAGTTTTTCTCTGACACGGGATCTTGTGCATATCATATTGTGACACGAACACGTAGATACTCTAATTACTATACGTATTATTCATAATTGGTGTTTTAGACTTGCTCGTATCCTCTGGGATGCGTTTGGTTGTGTGTTGGACCCGTATCGCAAGCGTATCATAGATAAAGTGTGATACGGGTGCGATACACTCCATGTGTTTGTTGTTTTGTTCCTTTTCCTATACGTGCATGTATAATTATAGGTATATATGATAATTAAGTGATATGTTTATACATATAATAGTGTATTTGAGTTTATGTATATATATGTGTCTATATGTGCATATATATATATATATATATATGTGTGTGTGTGTGTGTGTGTGTGTGTGTGTGTGTGTGTAATGTTTATGTGTTTATGTATATGGAGAAGTATATAAGTATATTGAGATGTATTTAAGTGTATGTATATGTGTGTGATTAGATATATCTATATACTCATAGTTGTGGGAGTGTAGTGTTTGTGTGTTTGTGTGTGTGTGAGTGTGTGAAAGAGTAGTAAGAGGCAACTGTGCAGTGGACCAGTGCACTGGGAGCTTTAAGCAGTAAGGCTCAGTTCAGCCAGTGCACAGGGGAAGCTCGGGCATAGGGAAGAGCCCAAACAAGTATCGATTTTTAGCAGCAACTGTGCAAATTCTTTATACAGCTTTGAGTAGCCAAGCATGAAGGGGAGGCTCCGCAGCAGCTTGAGCAATGACTGAGAGTGTAGCTGCTACAGCACAGAGCAGCCATCGAGGTGCAGCAACTGTGTAGAGGAGCTACACAATTCAGCAGTTGCAGCGGAGAGTCGAGCACTTGCAGATGTGCAGTCCCTATGAGCATAGGAATTCGAAGGAGGCAATCGGTTCCTATGAGCACAGGAATTCCAAGGAGGTAGTCAGTTCCTGTGAGCACAGAAATTTAAAGGAGACAATTCAGTGAAGTGAAGTTTTTCCACTGTGCTGTATCAGTTAACCATCACTGATAACTGTATAGTTTAGTGTTTGGGATGTTTGGTTTCAGTTAGTCCAGTAGGTTGCTATGAATAGTTAGTTATGTATACTATTGATAGGTATATTGGTTAGTAGTAAATAGGTTAGAATATAGTTAGTTTAGTTGTTAGTGATATACTTTGTTTATATATAGTTAACTATATGTATATGTGTATTATGTATATATGTTAGTTGGGTTGTTAGCTAGTAGCTAGTTAGCTACATGTGTATGTATACATTGTATTAGTTGTTATCCTATAGTAGTTAGATATAGTATAGTGTACTTGCATAACTAGTATTAGCTTAGTTATATATGTATTAGCTATGAGGTGTTGGGTTACCTTGAGATACCAAGGTATCACCAAGATATTGGGCCGATACCCAAGGTATTGAGTTTGGGTATTGTGTTAGGTGTGATACACATTGGTGTAAGACCAGGGTATCATAATTCATTGTTTTAATATAGTTAAGTATCATGACTTGTATATATATATATATATATATATCTAAAACACTATTTTTATATTCAAAAACTTTGGTATCATAGGATACAGCTCTTTTAGTGTCTTTTTGTTCTTAGCTTAACTTGTATAGCATAGTTTCTTAGTATTTCGACTTAGTGACTTAGCATTAGACTCTTGCAACCTAGATTTTATTGGTTTGACTTAGAAATGGCGTATCGACCTAGAATTGCATCAAGTTTACTTATTTTCTTTCTTGAACCTTGTATTGATATAACATACCATATATAGGTTGTAAGACACTGGCTTGGGCATCGAGAGACACACCTTGCTCAGGACATCAGGCGAGTATATTTTTCTGATAGTTTTTAATTCATAATATTGTATATATGCATGTTCTAGAATTGTATACTTTGATCCCGATACAGTAATTTTACGGACTGGTACTATATGGATCCCGTCATGAGATGTTATCCCCTACCGTGTTCGGCGGGTACTCATGTACATTGTATCATATCATGTATATTAGAAATTGATTATATTTTGTATTTACCTACCGCTCTTGTTCGATGGTTATGTTATCCGTATATACCCACTGCTCGTGTTCAGTGGTTATATTTCATGTTCGTAGCGTGTCATGATTGGATCTATCGATATTAGTTGGGGGGTGGGAGAGTAGGAGTTGATTATGTGATCAAAGCCATGGTTACATCGTGGACATTCTGGTTACATACCTCACTTATAATCTGTCTTACCTGATCATGTTCACCCAACTCGATCACATAATGAACTTGTATTCTGAGGCAAATTAGTTTAGTTTAGATTGCAGTTATTTTATCATATTATGATATTCATATTGTTAATCTATATTCTCGTACTTTACCTGTATATCTTGTTCATCATTCATATATTTAGTGATCATGTATTTCATTTCTATATCTGTTTATATGCTCGATATGCTATTGAAACTGCTTTCAGAGGTATGTACTTCGCTCCAATCCTGACTGGATATATTTTTCTAGATGACTGGCTTCTTAAGCGGTATCCCACATTCTACGAGCCACAGGACGGTGTACCTTTAGAGGATACTCCTATTGACCAGGAGGACTTAGTTGCAGAGACCGAGGAGGTCTAGTTTATTTGTATTAGATTGTATTAGACTATTCTTTTGGTGGATTCATAGTTTGTATTATTATTTCAGATTGTGGATTGTATCATTATTCTTTCTTCGCTATTCCATTCGTGCATTATTCTTCCTTAGTTTATTTTGTGATTGAGATTAGTCGTACTTGTGAGATACCATATTGCTCCTCCATTTAGAGTTAAGATATTTATAGGTACCATATTATATTATTGAGATGTTAGATAGTTAGAAATGATCCAGACAACATTCTACCGTCGATGCTGCGGCGTAGGCTGGGCATGACACCAGCAGCAACAGAGAGGTGCACAATAAGGGCGAGCTTTTTCCATCATAATTGAGGAGGAGCATCTAGTCGGAGATGTGATATCAGGTTCAGTTCTCCTTGATTCTATTCCAGCTTATACTTTATTTAATTTCCGTGCTTCCCATTCTTTTTGTTTATATCTTTTTCTCTTAAGCATCAATTAGGGTCTAAACCTTTGACTAGGACTTGCAAGATCATGACTGGGAGAGGCATTATCCTAGTTAGTGATGTTTGTAAGAATCAAAGAGTTATATTGGAAGACTAAAAGTTGAGCGCGTGCTTACTCATAATGCCAATTCTGAGCTATGATATTGTACTCGAGATAGATTTGTTGAGTAGGCACAATGATAATATAGATTGTCATAGAGGCATAGTTTTATTACGACCTCCAAGAGAGCCAAATTTTAAGATTGCCAGAGGAGCAATGGAGCAGAGCGAGGATGCCATCTGTGGAGCCATGGTGGAAGAGAAGTTGTTGTCATATCCGTTGATAGCAAAGTTCATAGATATTTTTTCGGAGGAGATATCGGGTTTGTCGTTAGTCAAGGATATTGAGTTCTCTATAGATTTGGTGTAATACGTAGAGCCGATATCCCAACATGTCTATAGAGTTAACAACAGCGAACTGGTAGAGTTAAAGAAGCAGGTAGTTGAGTTATAGGACAAAGGCTTTATTCGATCCAGTTTATCACCATAGGATGCTCCGGTATTGTTTGTACCAAAGAAGGATGGGTCGGTACGCATGTGTATCAACTACATGGCTCTAAACAATATCATTATTAAGAACAAATATCCACTGTCGAGGATTGATGATCTCTTTGATCAGTTGAATAGAGCAAAGATATTCTAAAGATAGACTTGAGGTTAGGTTACTACCAGGTGAATGTGGAGAAGGAGGATATTCCAAAGATAACTTTTCGGACTCGATATGGGCAGTTTGAGTTCATGGTGATGTCGTTTGGGTTGACCAATGCCCCAACGGTATTCATGAATCTGATGAACAAGGTATTCCACCAGTATCTTGATAAGTTTGTGGTGGTATTTATCGATAATATTCTGGTGTATTCGAAGACCCTAGAGAAGAATGAGGAGCACCAGAGGATAGTTCTGGATACTGTCAGTAAGGATAAGATTTATGGTAAGCTTTCGAAGTATGAGTTCTTCTTTGACAAGGTTGAATTCCTTGGACATGTGATTAAAGGTGACGGGATCAATGGTCACACAAAAGATTTCAGCAGTGGAGTCGTGGAAAACTCCTAGTTTAGTGGCAGTGATTAAGAGTTTTCTGGGGCAAACAGGTTATTACCGGAGGTTTATACAAGACTTATCCAGGATTGCAGAATCGATGACTAGGATAACCAGAAAGGATATAGAGTTTGTCTGGATAGAGGAGAGTCAGGCTACTTTTGAGGAGCTGAAGAAGAGGTTGATCATAGCTCCAGTGTTGACGTTGCCATCAAGATTGGGTAGATTCACTATAATAGTGATGCTTTAGGAAATGGTGTGGGTTGTGTCTTACCGGAAAATAGGAAGGTGATTGCCTATGCTTCCAGGCAATTATGTCCTCATGAAAAAATTTATCATATCCACGATTTGGAGCTGGCAGCGGTCATCTTTGCTCAAAATTTATGGAAATACTATTTATACGGAGAGCGTGTAAACATCTTCATAGACCACAAGAGATTAAAGTACATATTTACCCAGAAAGAGCTAAACATGAAAAAATAGCGATAGTTGGAGTTGATGAAGGACTTCGACATATCATTGTAGTACCATCTGGTGAAGGCCAACGTAGTTGTTGACGCCTTAAACATGTATCTATTGGCTATGTGCTTGACTACAGATAGAAATTTATTGGCCAATCTTGAGAGCTTGGGTGTTAAAGTGCTGGTACCAGGTATCGAGATACAGATATGGGGATTAGAGATATAGTGAGAGCAGATGGACAAGATTCGAGCTAAGCAGTATGACGATGAGTCTCTAAGGAGCATCATGGCACAAGTTCGGATGGGATTATCCGAGGACTTCACTATTGCTGAGGATAGATCACTACGGCATGGTACCAGATTGTGTGTGCCAAGTGGGATGTTACGTGAGAAGGTTCGTCGATCGTAGTACTCTATACATCCAGTGCCAACAAGATGTATAGAGATCTGAGGGAGCATATATGGTAGTATGGTATGAAGCGGGAGGTGACGCGCTTCGTATCCTGATGTCTAGTATGCCAGCAGGTAAAGATAGAGAGGTTGAGGCCAAGTGATTTACTTCAGCCTTTACCAATTCCAAAGTGAAAGTAGGAGCATATTACTATGGATTTTGTTTCAGGGTTTCCGCGTTCTCCAGGAGGTAAAGACGCAATTTGTGTCATCATAGACAGGTTGACCAAATCGGCCCACTTCTTGCCATTTAAAGTTGGTACTTCTACGGATAAGCTAGAGGAGATATATGTGTGATAGATTATCATATTGCATGGAGTTCCATTGAGCATTATCTCGGATCGGGATAGTCGCTTCATATCCCACTTCTGGAGAATTTTGCAGGCTAGCTTGGACATCCAGCTCAAGTTTAGTATCTCGTATCACCCCCAAACCGATGGGCAGTCAGAGAGGACTATACATACTCTCGAGGATATGCTTCACACTCGTGTTTTAGATTTCAGAGGCTCTTGGAAGGATCATCTTTACCTGGTAGAGTTTGCTTACAATAATATCTACCATGCCAGTATCAAGATGTCACTATTTGAGGCTTTATATGGACGAAGATGTTGCACTCCTCTATCTTGGGATGATATTGGTGAGAGAGTCTTGTTGGGACTGGAGATTATTGTGGATGCAGCTGAGAAGGTGAAGCTCATTAGGGATAAACTTCGGGTAGCGCAGGACAGATAGCGGCATTGGACCGATAGCCACCGGAGACCTTTAAAATTTGAGATATAGATTTTTTTTTGTATTTGTAACCTTCGTATCCTAAAATTATTGCTTAAATATTGTTATTAGGTTAATTTGGGGCTATAGGGATTTTTAAAATTTTTTTTGTTAATTTAAAACTAGTAATAATAATTTTTTTCAGGCTTTCAAGAATTTATTTTAGTGTCAAACATGATTAAAAATATTTCAAACTTTTATTTTGGGTTCTAAATAATTAAATATATTTTTTAGAATTTTCTGAGAATTTTCTGCGTATTTTAGTGTTTATTGGGAGTTATTTAGACTAATAACTAATTTTTTAGGATTTCTAGAATTTATTGTGCAAGCCCAGGAATATAGAATTGACCCACATAATTATTTAGTGTTTATAATAATATTATATATATTCTAAAATTATTTCAGAATTTTTGGAATAATTTTAATATTTATTTTTATTTAAATAGGTAAAACTAATTTTTAGAGATTCTCCTAATTATAGTAGGAAACCTATGAACATAAAATTTTTTCAAGTATTTTTCTAAGGTTTTTAAGTTCAAAATATATTTTCTATAATTTTTCTAAATTTTTATGGTTATTCAACGTTTATTTTGAGTTATTTAGATTTAAAACGACTTAAATAATGTTTTGATAAAGGCAAATCAAAAATAAATAATATAAACAAAATCATTCAATCAGTTTCTGACACGTGTCAGCCTTTAACTTTTTATTCAGCTGTATGTTAGCCAACATATATATATATATATATATATATATATATATATATATATATATATATATATATAAAATATAATAACCTTAATTATGCCATTATTTTAGAGAGAGAGAGATTTGAGGGGATGTCATCTAGGGTTTCTTTCATCTTCCAAAAGCCATTACTCATAGCTCTGGACTCCAAACGTGGCTTAGTTTCTTGTGTTAGAACCATATTGAGGTTATTTTTCTGAATATGTAAATTTTTTCACGAAATTCTAAATATTAAATTCTAAAAAATTCATAGAGTACAACATATCTAAAAATAGATACATTTTAGTGCATTTGTAATTTCGGGAGAATCAGGAATCAGAATCACTAACCGTTTAAAGTTTCAGAAAGCTAATATCGAGATAATTAACATATATTTTTCTCAGAATTTAATACATAATATTTTTGTGCTTTTAATTCTATTGAACTTCTAGGTTAACAATTAATCACCGTTGTACAATACATTTTTAGGTATGTATAATAATTTTTAAACGAATTTGAATTCGGACGAGCCATAAATTCTAGCATATTTTTGATGCTAAAATCTATAGGAAACCATGCATGAAAGTCGAGTTTGCATCGGTTGCCTTTTTTTGGTCAATATATCGCCTCGATTTACGTGCCATGAGTCTCGAATTGATAAAATTTAGTTTCTTTGGACAAAATTTAGGAATTAACCTAAAAATCAGAATAATAAGATTAAAATAGAATTTTAGAGTAATTATTACAAAATTATATAAATTAAAATAAATTATCTTCTGACATGGTAAAATTGTAATTCATAGGCTATTTGGACTGTGACTTGGACTCTGATTCATACCAGCTAAGGACCACAGTCGAGTACATTCTCTGACAGTTTTTATTTTGTTGATCATCGCTATAATTCTAGTTGTATAGTATACTTAATTCTGATACTATGGATACCCGGGTTAGCATCATAGATACCTGTCATGAAGAGTCGTGATTAGAATCCATCGTGCTAGCTAGGGACGAGAAAATATTAGCAGATTATGTGATCATACCCCACTTACATGCATCATAGCTCACCCCACACACCATGTCGGGTATAGCCTGACCATTTATATGTCTCATAGCCTGTTATATATGATTAGCCTAACTATTGCTCGCATCATAGCTAACTAGATGGTTAGCCTGACCTCACATGAATCATAGTCAATCATATATAACAAGACTGATCTTATCCCAAGCCAATCACATGATAGACTGATATTTCAAACACTTAGCTAGATATTCTATTTATGTATTCCAGTTTACTTGTTCTAGCATTCACTTATATTTCTGTTCATTGCTAGTTGTGTTATTGCTGATTACATATTCTCCAGTATTTCATTATCTCCAGTATTTCTTCATCTTTTTTTCCTTTACACTTATTATAGTTTTTGTCAATATAAATGAAACTGCTGTTAGTGCTTGTACTTCGCTCCAATCCTGACTGGATAACATTTTTCCAGAGAATCTTGAGAACTTCTGTCCTACACACTATGGGCCAGGTATAGAGGGAGACTACATATCAGAGATCTTAGAGGAGTCCCTCCCCTTAGAGGAGACACCACCTGCAGTTATTTAGACAGTTATATCTATGCATTATTTATCTAAACTTGAGACTTGGACTGTATTTATGATAAAACTTTTGTTGAGACTATTTGTATTGGTCAGCTAGATTCTAGACTTGTGTTGTATTTAGTTGTTGTACTTGACTATGTCAGTACTCCTTATCTTTTTATTCCACCATGCCATTTATTTCTTATAGCTATTATGATTGAGTATATACTATGGACTGTTGAGCAATATATTATTCATTGTCCTCCTTATGGAGTTAAGATCATTGACAGGTTGTGAGCTATGTTTAGTAGTATTGAGACTTAGACAACGTTCTACTGCCGATGCTACAGCTTTGGCTGGACGTACCCACGGCTCATGCCCAAATTTTGGGTGCGGGTCGTGACACATTTTTAGTGGTGGCCCATGCAGGTCCGTCTTTGCATCAAGTATGATATCATGGTTAGTACTTCAACTTAGTAGTACTAGTTGTGAGCCTGCAACTAGGAGATGCTCATTCACAATTAGGATTGATTTGAATTTAGGAGAATAGCTAGGACTAGGTATACAATTGGAAGGCCTTATTTTAATTTTATTGCTTAGGTAGTTAAGGTGTTACATAGGCTACGTGATTAAAATAGATATACATGTTGATCTTTTAGGTAAACTCTAGTAGATGAACTTGAGAAAATTAAGTGATTATATATTAGGATATTTTTATAAGTGGGTTTGATCAAAGTTAGGGGTAGACTGTTCGATTGGTAAATTATTTTCTTAAGATTACACAATTATTGAAATTGAGAATTATTAAAAAAAAAAAAATCTGCTTTGAGGTTTAAATTTCTTTGTAGCTTGATGATTATAATTTTCTTGCTAAAACATGGTTAAATTTTATTTTTAAAAAAGAAAAAAAGAAAAAGAAAAAAGGAAAAAGGATAATAGTTTTAATTAAATGATGATAAAGACAAGAAGTTGAAGATTTATGAAATTTTAGATTTTTGCAGATTTTTATAGCGGATTTAAGTTTAAGTTTGAAGAATTTAAATTTTGAGTATTTAATTTAAAATTTTGAGTATGGGTTTATTACTTTATGATTTTGTCGAATTAAAAAAAAAATTTAACATTAGAGCTATTGGACTACAAGATGTGGATTTAAAATTATAATTTGAAGATTAAAAATAAATTTTAATTTTTTTTTTGAGGAGTTGAGATTTTTTGTTATTAAAATTTTTGAGGATTCAAATTAAATTCAATAAACATAGTCAAAGCTATACAGCTTTTTGGAAGTGATTAAAATTTTATTTCAATATTTGAATATTTGACGTTTGAGGAAAGTATATACATTTTTTTTTAATTGTTCGAGAAGTTAAATTTTAAGGATTCTATTTTGAGGATAAAACTTTATGGTGGGTAGAAGTTATCATATTTGATTAATGATGTAAATAATAAATTGAGGATAATGTTGAATTTTTTTTGAAGTTGAGGATAATGTTGAAAGTTTTTAAAATTTAGGATAATCTCGAAAGTTTTGAGATATAATTCAAGAAACTCTAGGATAATGTTGAAAATTTTGAGTATTAAGAGTTCGATATAATATTGAAACTTGGATTTTGGGTTTGGTTAGACCAAAGGAATAACAATATAAAGATTTAATTTTATAATTGTTGAATTCGACTTTTAAGGACTTAATTTGAAGTCAAAAGAGCTCGCTACACTTATTAGCCGCTCGCTCTTAAATTTTTTTTTGAGAGATATGATTGATTGAGTAGATTTGGAATATAAATATTGGCGATGAGACTTTGATTTTTTTAAATTTATTCATGAAATATATATTAGTGGGATTTACTTTGAAGATTGAATTTAACTTTTAAATTTTTAGGATTGAATCATTAATCGATATTATTAATCGATATTCTAAGGATGGTCATTAATTTAAATATTAAGAATTCGTATACGTAATAGAAATGAGGATAAGGTGAATTATGGCTATGGGGACAAATCAAATTATTGTGAGAAATGACTACAATATGATATTCCAAATTTTAAGGATGGATTTTTTTTTAAACTTGAAGATTGGATTTAATTTTTAAGTTTGGATATGAGATTAAATTTTAAATATTTAATTATTAAATTTTTGAAGAGATTTATATGAGATTTAAATTTTAAAGAAATAATGTTAGATTGTATTTAAGAGTTATGACTTGTGAATTTGATTTATGAGAAAAATTCTATTAAATTTTAAATTTTGAAGATAAATTCAAATTTTGAAGATTTACATTAAAATTCTAACTTATGAGGATGAAGTTAATTTTTAAGGACTTTGTTAAACAACAATAGTGGTTTGACTTCATGATTATATTGCTTAAATTTTGATGGTGGTAAAATTTTTTTTATTAAGAATTTTAAATTTTGAGGGTAAATATTTATTTAAATAAAGAGTTGAGAATTTAATATGGCAGAATTGAGACAATTTTGTTAAATCATTTATTTTTATAAAGATTATGATATGATTGAATTTGTCATTAAATTTTGAGGAATTTAAGAAGATTATCATTATATTCATTTGATTGCAAGATATAAATTTAAAATTTATATTTTGAATATTGCATTTGAAGATTTCGTAAGTATTACATTGTTTGAGTATTGTGTGAAAAAAGAATCGAGGAATAAGATCACAAATGAATTAGTGTTTGAATTCAAATTTTGGGAATGAGATTATAAATTTTATAAATATGCACTGATTGGATTTAAATTAGAGGATTGGATATTAAATTTTTTGAGTATTTAGTTATTAACTTAAAATTTTGGAGGAGATTGTGATAAGAATAAAATTTGATTTTAAATTTGAAGATTTTCAGGAATATGATATTTATAAAATTTTGAAAATTTTGTGAAATAACAATATGGATTTACTTCATGATTATATGGTTTGATGAATTTAAATTTTGATGGTAAAAAATAAAATAAATAAATAAATAAAACTATTGAGGATTTTAAATTTTGAGGACAAAATATTTTTTAAGGTGGGTAGACTTGTAACCTCTGTATCCTGAAATTCTTGCTTAAATGTTGTTATTAGGTTAATTTGGGGTTATTGAAATTTTTTTAACAAACTTTGGTTAATTAAAAACTAGTAACAGTAATTTTTTTACGGTTTTCAAGAATTTATTTTAGTGTCAAATATAATTAAAAATATTTAAAACTTTTATTTTGGGTTCTGAATAATCAAATATATTTTCTAAATTTTTTTGAGTATTTTAGTATTTATTGGGAGTTATTTAGACTAATAACTAATTTTTTAGGATTTCTAGAATTTATTGTGCAAGCCCAGGAATATAGAATTAACCCACGTAATTTTTTAGTGTTTATAATTTTATTATATATTTTTTGAAATTATTTCAGAAATTTTGAAATATTTTTAATATTTATTTTTATTTAAATAGGTAAAACTAATTTTTAGAGCTTCTCCTAATTATAGTAGGAAACCTATGAACATAAAATTGTCCCAAGTATTTTTCTAGGGTTTTTAGGTTCAAAATATATTTTTTATAATTTTTCAAATTTTTATGATTATTTTTAATGTTTATTTTGAGTTATTTAAATTTAAAATAACTTAAATAATATTTTGATAAAGGCAAATCAAAAATAAATAATATAAACAAAATTATCCAATCAGATTCTGACACGTGTTAGCCTTTAACTTTTCATTTAGCCGCATGTCAGCCAATATATATATATATATATATATATATATATATATACAATATAATAACCTTAATTATCCCATTATTTTAGAGAGAGAGAGAGATTTGAGGGGATGTCATCAAGGGTTTCCTTCATCTTCCAGAAGCCATTACTCATAGCTCCGAACCACAAACGTGGCCCAGTTTCTTGCGTTAGAACCATATTGAGGTTAGTTTTTTGAATATTTAAATTGTTTTACAAAATTCTAAATATTAAATTTTAAAAATTTTGTAGAGTACAGCATGTCAGAAAATAGATGCGTCCCGGTATTTTTGCGATTTCTGGAGAACCATGACTTAGAATCACTAAGTGTTTGAAGTTTCAGAAAGCTAATATCGAGATAATTGAATATATTTTTCCTAAGATTTAATACGAAATATTTTTATGCTGTTAATTCTGTAGAACTTCTAGGTTAACAGTCAACCACCGTTGCATAATACAATTTTAGGTATATGCAATAATTTCCAAACGAATTTGAATTCGGATGAGCCATAAATTCTAGCATATTTTTTACGCTAAAATCTGCAGGAAATCATGCATGAAAGTCGAGTTTGCATCGGTTGACTTTTTTGGTCAATATATTGCCTCAATTTGCGTGCCATGAGTCTCAAATTGGTAAAATTCAGTTTCTTTGGACAAAATTTAGGAATTAACCTAAAAATCTATATAGTAAGATTAAAATAGGATTTTAGAGTAATTATTCCAGAATTAAATAAATTAAAATAAATTATCTTTTGATATGGTAAAATTGTAAAATATAGGCTATTTGGACTGTGACTTGGACTCTGATTCATATCAGCTAAGGACCATAGGCGGGTACATTCTTTGACATTTTTTATTTTGTTGATAATATCTATGATTCTAGTTGTATAGTGTACTTGATTCTGACATAATGGATACACGGGTTAGCATCATAGATACCTGTCATGAGGAGTCGTGATTGGAATCCATCGTGCTAGCTGGGGACTGGAAAATATTAGCAGATTATATGATCATACCCCACTTACATGCATCATAGCTCATCCCATACATCATGTTGGGTATAGCCTGACCATTTACATGCCTCATAGCCTGTTATATATAATTAGCCTGACTATTGCTCGCATCATAGCTAACCAGATGGTTAGCCTGACCTCACATGAATCATAGCCAATCATATATAACAAGCCTGATCTTGTCCCAAGCCGATCACATGATAGACTGATATTTCAAACATTTAGCTAGATATTCTATTTATGTATTCCAGTTCATTTGTTCTAGCATTCACTTATATTTTTGTTCATTGCTAGTTGTGCTATTGCTGATTACATATTCTCCAGTATTTTATTATCTCCAGTATTTTTTATCTCCAATATTTCTTCATCTTGTATTCCTTTATACTGTATTATAGTTTTTGTCAATATAAATGAAACTGCTGTTAGTGCTTGTACTTTGCTCCAATCCTGACTGGATAATATTTTTTTAGAGGATCTTGAGGACTTCTGTCCTACACATTATGGGCTAGGTGTAGAGGGAGACTACATACCAGAGATCTTAGAGGAGTCCGTACCCTTAAAGGAGACACAACCTGCAGTTATTTAGATAGTTATATCTATGCATCATTTGTTCTAAACTTGAGACTTGGACTGTATTTATGATGAGACTTTTGATGAGACTATTTGTGTTGGTCAGCAAGATTCTAGACTTGTGCTGTATTTTGTTGTTGTGCTTGACTATGTTAGTACTCCTTATCTTTTTATCCCACCGTGCCATTTATTTCTTATAGATATTGTGATTGAGTATATACTATGGACTGTTGAGCAATGTATTATTCATTGTCCTCCTTATGGAGTAAAGATCATTGACATGTTGTGAGTTATGTTTAGTAGTATTAAGACCTAAACAGTGTTCTACCGTCGATGCTGCGGCATAGGCTGGACGTTTCCATGGCTCATGCCTAAATTCTGGGTGCGGGTCATGACAATATTGCTTGTGGTTTATTCTAGTTTGGCGATCTGGTGTTCTTGCAAATTTTATCGACACGGGGCACGATTTACTTTGGTGGAGGCGGGAAACTTAGTCCACGATACATCGAAACCTTCGATATTCTTGCGAGGGTCGGTGCAGTGGCCTATAGACTAAACTTACAGCCTGTACTGGAGGGACTGCATGATGAGTTCCATGTGTCATAGATGAGACGGTACATGGCAGATCCTAGTCACGTATTGGATTTCTCGAAGATCGAGGTGGGTCCGACTCTCAGCTACCCAGAGCAGCCAGTGAAGATTCTGGATCATAGGGAGAAGGTGTTGAGTAACCAGACGATTCCCTTGGTATACATCGCGTGGAGGCATCACTATCCGGGAGAGTCTACCTGGGAGAGGGAAGAAGAGTTGCACGAGTGATACCTTTATCTCTTTCAGCCATGAGGTATTATTTTTTCTTACTTGTTGTGATTTTTTTTGTAGTATTAGTTCATCCTTAAATTTTGAGGACAAAATTTTTCTAAGGAGGGTGGACTTGTCACTACCACATTTATGGATGAGGGTATTCTTGTCATTTAACATATTATTATTTAGTGATTAATTTTTTATTTATTATGCTACTAATTATTACATTGTGTTGTGCTATTTATTATTTGTTAGTGGACTAGCCTATTTTATTTAGACTACTCATTAGTGGCCTCATTGGATTGTCATGACACAATTGAGCCCAAAATTAGACTAGGCCCATTAGACACATTCCTTTAATTAATTAATAAGATTAGATTAGTTTCATATATAATTAGAAGCTTCCTAATATAGCTCTTTCTAATTAAATTTCTTATAACTAATTAGTGGTGGTAGATGGGACATTTAATGTTGCTTGGAGTAAGAATATGGGGCAACCACTTTTAAGGGAAAGAGTTTCTCTCTCCTCTTCCACTACCAAAATATGATAAAATAGCGACATTTTTAGTGACGTCGTAAGTAAACGTCGCTAATGTTAAAGAATTTATAGACGTCGTAAGTAAACGTCAATGTACGTCACTGTTTGCGACAAATTGCCACTAGTAGCCATGGTACTTTGTTTTTTTTGAAAGAATAGTCGTTATATTTTTTTTAACGTCACTAAACGTCGTTAAAGTTTTTAATTTAGCGATGTTTAGTGATTTTTACCGACAATTTTATTTTTTAGTTGGCGACATTTTTAAACATAGATAAATGTTGCTAAATTTTTTATTCGCGACGTTTAGCGATTATATAAACGTCGCTAATAGCGACCATTAGTGACGTGTTTAAGAGACGTCGCTAATATTTTTTAATATAACAATCCGATTTCAAATCAGCGATGAATTTAGCGACTTTGGACAACCACGTCACTAATACTATTGAAATTAGTGACGTTCTTTAGAAACATCATAATACGTCGCTATCAGCGACTGTATGTGACGCTTACCGATAATATTTAGTATTATAAAAGATTACGTCAACAACAAGTCGCTAAACATCGCTATATTTTTAAAAACAACAACGTTTAGCGACTCCAACAATTATATGTCGCAGGATATTTAAAATGTAGCGACGTTTAACAATGATTTTAATTAGGGTTCCCTCGTCTATTCGATTTTTTATTTCTTTTCCCCACAACTTTTTCCAACTTTACGTTTTCTATGCGCCCCCACCGGCGATCCACCCTCCCCAGGCGACCCTCTGTGGCTCCGACGACCCACCCACCCCCTCGACCGCCTCCCTTGCCCCCCACACCGACGCGGCCGTGTTCGCCCTCCGACCTTGACACAGGCGACCCCAGAAGCGGTTCCTCCCCCACCGGTGTACCTCTCCCCTCCGACGTGGTCATCCTCCGTCGACCCCTCTCTCAGGCACTCCTTCTTCCTTTCTCCTAGCCCGGTAAACCCTAACCCAGACCTGAACACAACTAGGACACACACACATACATATTGGATACAATCAGGACACATAGACATACACAGGACACAATCCTAACCCTGACACATAGACCCGAACACATGGACACACTCACAGGACACAACCCTACATTACACGATTCGTACTAACATGGACACACATGTAGACACGGATGGACACGGACACATACGGGTACATATGGACACACGTGGACATGTACATACATAGAGACACACCCGGACATACATGGAGACACACCCTAGTTAGTATGGAAGTTTGGTTGCATAATTAGGAAATTTGGTTGCACTAGTGTATCACACACATGGACACACATAATACAACACCCACAAATATGCTATATAGTTGTTTAGTAGAATTTTATTATGAATTTAGTATTATATGTTGTTGAGTATCATATAATTTGCTTGTGAATATAGAATTATGTGTGTGTGTTCATGTGTATGCGTGTGTTTATGTGTATATGTGTGTGTGTGTGTGTGTGTGTGTGTGTGTGTGTATGTGTGTCAAGTCACTACTAAATTTTATCCAATTAGCGACGAGATGTTAGATTATATGATAAGTGCAGTGCACACGGGATGTTGGATTAGCGACGGGATGTTGGGTTATGCCTTTATACTTCATAGCCGTTGATTTGGGGTTCCTTTGATATTATATATATAGGATATGATCGGGATGTTGGATTATATGAGAATACTGCAAGTAGTATTAGAGAGTGGTAATTTGGTTATGATACGACACTGGACATGACACAGACCCTAACCCTATATGAGTTAATTAGACGCAGTCTTAGGTATCAAGTAAGCTGTTGTGCAGTGCACACTTATGCACCGTGTAGTGAGGGTGTGTGTGTGTGTGTGAATATCTCGGTGCTGTGGACACTAACCCTATACTAATCCTAACTCAGACACACACACATATGCAAAAACTAACACTAACACTAACATCAGGAGGATGAGCTACCTATGGTAACACATATTATAGATGTGGACTCAATGAAAGTTCCTCATTATACGTCTAATCGTATGGACGTGGTAGAATTATACAAAGAGAAAAATGAAGTAGATGAAAGTGAAGATGAGGAGGAAGAAGAGGACGAGGAAAATGAAGAAGATAAATTTTCAAAAGAGGATTGAAAATAAAATAAAATTCATTTAGAACTCTAGCCATGTAATATATTTTTAATGTTAACATATATTTTGACTATATGGATACATATATTTATATTTGTTGTTAATTATATTCTTTGATTCCATCTATCTTACCAGATGGAACCTATGACCCGAGCACGTGCACGTTGCTTGAGAGTCATACCTCCTATTATTAAGGAGGAAGTGGTACCTCCAACTGTTAAGGAGGAAGTGACACCTCATACTGTTAAATTGGAAGCATTTGTTAAGAAGGAAGTGGCAACTCCAACTGTTAAGGAGAAAGTGGTACCTCCTATTATTGGGCAGGCACCAACTCAGAGGGGGAGATCCAGTCACCCAACACCTATTGCGGAGATTGATCACCTAGACGCTACTTATGCGAAGTATCTGAGGGACTGGGTTCTGCCCCAGCATATTGGATTTTCTTGAGAGATTGAGAAATCGGATAAGAGTTATGGTGTGACTATGATACTTTTATTGTGCTTATTATGTGACTGTGATACTTTTATATTATATTTTTTTTGTGACTGTGATACTTTTATTTTGTGTTTATTGTCTAACTGTGATATTTTATATACTTTTGTGTTATTTCGTACCCAGAAAATTTAACAGTGGGTTGCTCCGGGTCTGTCTATTTTTATGAAAAACTATTATAAGTCTGTGTATTTATTTTATTATCATATGTTATTATCGGGTATGGCCAGACGACGTAGATCGTTTGGAGGTTGATCCTCTAGACGGAGTCCTCCTCTGGTACATGCTACTGGTTTCGGATTCTCGTTGCAGCGTACTCCAATGTACCGATCTTTAGCATCTCCGACTCCGTCGATGATATGACATGGCAGTACTCCTGGGACGAGTACTGGCTACTGGATGACCAGAAGGCTCATGATCGCAAAGAAAAACTGATCCAAAGTTGTATCACGCCTGAGCAATAGACTGTGATGAGGGCTAGATTCGACGATCCGAGGTACAAGGAAAGGTGAGAAGTCCAAGATGGCTAGGAAGAAGGCAGCAAAGTGGTGTTGTGGCTCAATTTTGATGACAAAATATTTCTGTCGTTTGGTATATTTTTTATTTCAGATATATTATTTTAATACAAGTACGATAAAATGGTAGTAGGATAAAATATTTTATTTTAGTTCTAAATAATATATTTTTAACAGGTATAGAGGGGTGAGGATGCCAATATAGTGACTGTCTTCCTGGCCACCAATCGAAAGGGCGAGAATCTCATTAATGAGAGGTCCTCGCAGACCTATATAAGTATTACTTTACATTGTTTTAATTTTAATATAACTTAGAAAATATGCAAATAAATATCCATGTAGTTAGTAATAAGTACCTTAGATATATTAGCAATTATTGAGTATTTAAACTTTTTTAGGCAGAGTATCTTAGGCTGCATGAGCGGGCGACTGCTAACCTACACCGGGAGAGGCTGGTACTTCCTCGCATCCATCTCCAGCTCCGTCGGCAAACGAGTTATGGGTGACCGCCGCTGGTAGTCTCTAGAGGGCTACGTACTACGGAACAGGATCCTATGGCACCCTTATTGTGACCCAGTCGTCTAGGGCCTCCACTACAAGTGTGCATTCCCCACAGCCCTCGCAGGCATCGGCCCAAGTCTAGAAGACCATTGATCGTCAGATTGCGTCTCTTTGTGACGAGTTGCTACGAAGGATGGAGGAGTAAGCCCTATACCAGTCGCAGGCGGATGATGCTACGCTCATCGCACGATTTGATATGCTCGAGTGCAGCATCATGGAGCTCAGGGATATGACAGATGATCTTAGAACGTCGACAGAGCATAGTGTAATGGAGCTGCAAGCATCACAGTTGTCCATGCGCGAGAGGCTGACGATGATGCAGGATTCAATGGTTCAAAGCAGTGTAGGGCTGTTATCTACCATGGATTCATACAACCATCGACTAGCAGCGTTAGGGCAGATACGTCCTTCTGGTGCGCCTTCATCGACACAGACTCCACTGACGTCACTGCCTTCTCCATTGACATCAGTGTTGATTTTATAGGAGCTGTATGATTTGTTCTTATCCATGGTGCGCGACGGTGGTCAGCCTACTACAGATCCGCAGTAGTCCTATTTCGATATTCTGGTGTCCTAGGCGTAGAGGAACCACACCAATCCATCCCGAACTTGGTGGTTAAACTCTACTGTGGTATTTAGAATAGTTTACTAATTGTTTATGTTTTGACCTATGATATTTGGTCATTTATGAATATTCTTTATTTTTGAGGCTTTCAGACTTTATTTTTTGTACTCAGTTGTGTGAATATTTATTATATTCTTTACGACGAGATTTTCTTCTGACTCGGTTTATAATCCCAATATTTCATTTTCTTCAAATCTTACTATTTTATTTATATTAAATGTATGTTAATTTATCGGTGTTGAGTGTTCCACCGAAGGGGTCAACGAACCCTGCAAATTCAACGGAGGGTTACTCCGGGTCTATTTATATAAATTATGAATTCATAAACAATAGAAAAATTGGTTTGGAACATTTTATATTCTTTTTTACTAAAAATTTAGCGACATTTAGCGACGTTTATATACGTCGCTAATTATGTCGCTAAATCATCGCTAAATTCGTCGCTGAATACGTCGCTAATTATGTTGCCAAATAAGTCGCTAAATACGTCGCTGAATGTCGCTAAATTGCTGATATGGCAGTAATTGTCAGGTCAATAAAATATCGCTAAATATGTTACAAAATGTCACTAAACAAAATATATTTAGCGATATTTAGCGACATAAAACATGTCGCTAATTTAGCGACGTTGCATCACTAAACTTCGCTAATATAAAAAATATTAACGACGTAAATACGTTGCTAAAAAATGTCGCAATAGCAACGTTTTACGCCATTTTTTCTGTCAGCGACTAGCTTAAACGCGACTTCATTGAAACGTAGCAAAAAAATTTATCGACGTTTTTAGACCCTTTAAAGACGTTTCCAGACGTCGCTAATTTGACTTATTCTGGTAGCATTCATTCTTATTTCAATCCTAGATTCTCAATTGTGTTCTTTCCCAAATTAACTCAATACTCCACCAAATTTAACCCAATTCACACTCATTCTCTCTCAATTTTATTATCTAAGAAGTATTGAATCTTGGATTGCAAGGAGCACTTGAAGGAAAAGAAATTGATAAGGAGATTGTGTCATAATTGTGTCCATTTAACATTTTATTAAAAAATTATCTTCCAATAGATAAATTCTAAATACACCCCTTAATTTAGACTTCAATTCATGCATTTAACCATTAGAAATAATTCCTTGGCTTAGGTCTACTACCCATAGGACAAAGAACTAGATTCATATGACTTATATTATGGAATCTACATGGTAATTTGTGTCCAATTAGGAGAAATTATGAGATTGACACATCAAGAGTATTTTATGAGACCAATTAGATCTAATTAGACTTATATAGTGGTTGTGGGATTAGGTACGTGTCCACAATTAGACACAAGTAGAGCGTATCATAGTATCTTGTGATACACTGTGATACGAGGTTCATTTTGGGATGATTTGTGTTAATTTTCTTCAATTTCCTTTGTAACAAGTTGCATTAGTTATGAAATAGTGTAATTGATATGTAGGAATAATTATTGTGGTTTATTGGGAGTTTTGATATCTTATTTGAATGAGTATTATGAGTATCCTAGTTGTGCATGCCAAGTGTTTGACTTAATGCTCATGAACGTTGGTGTCTGATATATATATATATATATATATTCCTATATATATTCCTATATTATATTATATAATATATACATATATATATATGTATATATTATATAATATAATATAGGAATATATATAGGAATATATATATATATATATATATATATATATATATATATATATATATATATATACATATATATAAGGTGTAGTTATTTATACATATATTATGTGTGTATGTGTGCTATAGTAGGAGGTCTGATGTTGAGGCAAGTTGGGAGAGACTGAAACAAAAGTGCAATAGCAGCAACAGTTCACTATTTTTAACAAGTTCAGAAGTAGCAATAGCTATTGTGTATAACTAATTATGAGGGGATGATAGTGCAGTAGTAGTATCTTGGTGCTCGAGCAGTGAGCATGTGCAGTGAGGGGGAACTATATATGTGTATGGTAGCAGGGAGGGGAAGAGTGTTCAGATTATGTTTGAGTGCAGTCAAGAGCAGCAATAAGTTCAACTTGGGATTATGAGTTGATGTAAAGCAACTCATACCAACCGCAGGAGTGTACAGGTCAGCTAAAGTCTGAACTGATATGAAGAATTAGAGAACTGCAGTATCATAGTTGTGAACTTGAGGAGAGTGTATTAGGTAAAGGAGATTAGGGTAAGTTGGGCATCGGGTAGTGGACAGGTTAGAGTTAGAGTGATAGAGAGTCGGGTCAGGTCGTATAGCACTACATGTTAACTGCACAGATATGAGCAGTACATGACCTGCACCTAAGAAGAACTACATCAACTAAATAAGAGTTGCATGGTTATGCAGCGGTGGGCATATTTCACAGTATCAGGGAATTGGATAGCTCGGGTATTTGTTTGGTGTATCAACTAATTTATAAGGGTACCTTGGTGTCTTGATACATTAGGGAGTGAGGTAATAAGAGGGCTATACATGTATCTGTTGGATACAAGTCAAGAGCAGTGAGGAGTAGGTTCAGTTTTGGTTGTGCAAAGGAAGGAAGAGAAGGGGGTTACCTCCAGGTAGCCGAGCAGCAGCAGTAGTACATCAGTGCACTATGTATACTGATGCACATTGGAGCAACAACAGTTCATGTGAACTGTGACCTTTAGCATTGAGGTGGGGAGGTAACTTCAGTATATCAGTTAGAGTTTTGAGCTTAGTTAGTATAGTATAAATAGTGATATCAGTTAAAGAAGAGTTGGTATATATATATATATATATATATATATATATATATATATATATATATATATATATATATATATATATATATTTTAATTAGTATATAGTTAAGTTATCAATTAGTGGGTCTTGTTATTGATAACAGTTAATATAAGTTAGCGAGCAAGTTAGTTAGTGATATGTGAGTTCATGAGGATTAGTGTGAAGATTAGGTAATAGATTTTGGGGTGTAAGTTAAGGTATTAGTTGTATATTAAGGTATTATGTATATTATTTAGTGTTTAATAGCTAGTATTGATAATACCCAAGGTATTACCCTAAAATCCAGGTAAACTCCTAGTTTGACTATTTTTACTAAGTTTGACCTAGTTTAGCTAGAGTATCTTAGAAATGGCCTAGAAAGCATATTTAGGGAATTTAGCTCATTTATCATTCATTATATCAATTGATATGCCATTCCTATATAGGTATGTGAGACACCAGCTCGGATACCGAAATATACCATTTGCTCAGGACCACAAGTGAGTACATTCTCTGATAGTTTCTATATTTGATAAAATCTATGTTTCATGAATTTAGTATTAAGATATTTGATTCCTGACACGATGGTTTCACGGATTGGTATATGTAGATCTTGGTTATGAGATATTATTGTTGTGATGACTTAGTGATCACCGTATTATAATTCATGATTACTCAGTGATTACCGTGATATCTTAGTGATTATATAGATCGTGATCATAGTGCATGATATTGTAGACCGTGCAGTATGATATACATATTATAACGTGCTATGATTTGGATCCGTGTACTAGTCGCGAGATTGGAGAAGTATTAGTGGATATGTTATCATACCTTATAGCCCGTGATTTAGTGTAGCCCGTGATAGTTATCAGATCATGCAACTCACGTATGATCATGATAGCTCACCTTTATATATAGACCATTTTAGGCCTAAGCCGATCACATTATCTTACTAATATTTTAAGGCACATTTACTATATTATTTCCTTTATTCTAATTCATTACATTATTGTTCCTCACCATATTTGTTCTCAGTTTCTTGCCATTATTTACTATGATGCTTCTTCACGTGATATATGCTAGTTTAGTTATTTCCATCATTTATTTTCATTGCTATTACTGTTTCATAGTTTCTGTCAATTATTGGAAGTACTATTTGGGTTATACTTTGTCTCAATCCTGACGGAATATATTTTTTAGATGATTCATTAGAGGACTGGTATCTAACACACTATGGGCCATAGGATGGCGAACTAGTTGAGTTAGCACCCGTATAGCCTATTAAGTTGGTAACAGTAGCCGATGAGACATAACTAGTTCATTCATGATATTGTATATGTCAGTAAGATACTTTGGCATTGTAAGATCTTGTGTTAAGATTAGTCTTGGACTTGTGATATATTGTGACTTAATTTCTTTCTTTCTATTCCATATCGTGTTATATCTTCCTCTAGTTTGTTATTGTGATTGAGTATTGGTTACCATTATCATATTATCATATTTTTCTCCATTTAGGAGTTGAGATAACTTGATAGGTATATTATATTTTTTGTGAGATATTTAGATAGTATTATTGCCTAGACAATATTCTACCATCGATGCTGCAGCGTAGGCTGGACGTACTCACGTACTCGTATCCTTACACCGAAGAAAGGTCACAACATGTGCACAGGTTAATATTTTAAAGAATAAAGACCAACTCCCCAAATTCCAGAGGTACTACAGATAGAGGCAGCAGGTTGTATGATGTTCGACATTACATTGACATAGTTTCGGACAGACCCAAGGATTACAGTACCAGGACTCTCTTGGGAAGCCTTCAAAGAGATTTTCAAGGAGAAGTTCTTCCTAGACGTAGTCCTTACGTCTTTGGAGAGTCAATTCTAATACCTCGTCCAGGGAAGTATGTCAGTGGATAAGTATACGACGAAGTATTGCCGGCTAGGTCGCTTCGTGGAGGTTCAGAACCCTAGAGGCAGAGCAAGGAAGTTCAGGAAGGGCCTGAACCAGGAAGTCAAACCTCACACCAATGGAGATCCTACCGCCACCTTCGAGGAGATACTCAGACAGGCGCATAGAGCAGAGGATGACTTAGAGCTTGGCTCTAAGAGGTCGAAGGACACAGGATGACCCAGCAATAACACAGGTCCAGCGAAGAGGCCTCACTTTCAGCAGCAGCACCAGAGGTCGTACCAGCATCAGAGGCAACAGTATTATGGGCCAGCTAGAGCACCGGATTAACAGATGCATAAGATCCAGAAGGCAACAGTTCCTTATACTTTTTGTAAGAAGCAAGGACATGGATGGGATGCATGCAGGATGAGGCTAGGCCAATGCTTATTCTGTGGATCAGGAGATCATCAGTTGTGGGCTTGTCTTAAAGTCCCAGCTCATCCAGATCAGGGTGGAGGATAGGCACAAAGGGCACCCGCTAGACCACCAGCGGGCCAGCAGAGAGGACCTCTTCAACCATAGCAGCAGCAGTTTGCCCAACATCAGTAGCAGAGAGGAGCGCAGTGACAGGGGCAAGATATTTCCTTGACTGCCGAGGAGGGAGAGCCGGTTGGCGATGTTATCTCAGGTTCAGTTTATCTCGACTCCTTTCCAGCTCATATTTTGTTCGATTATGGTACTTCTTATAACTTTATATCTGTATCTTTTGCTTTGAGGCATCGTCTTGAGTCTGAACCATTGGCGAGGACTTACAAGATCACGACTGAGGGTGGCATTATCCTGGTTAGTAATATTTACTTGTAATGCCACTCCTAAGTTACGATATAGTACTCGGGATGGATTGGTTGAGTAGGGATCATACTAGTATCGATTATCGTGGAGGCAGAGTTTTATTTCAGAAGCTAGGAGAGCCGAAGTTCGAGTTCGTCTGAGGAGCAGAGAAGAGCGAAGGCAATTTCTATAGAGCTTTGGTCGAGGAGAAGGAGCCACCATATCCGTTGATTGCGGAGTTCTTGGATGTGTTTCTAGAGGAGTTGTCGGGGTTGCTGCCGGACAGAGATATAGAATTCTCTATAGATTTATTGCCAGGCGCAGAGCAGATATCTCAGCACGTCTATAGAGTAAACAACAGTGAACTGGCAGAGTTGAAGAAGCAGGTGGATGAGTTACAAGACAAGGGCTTTATCCGATCCAGTTCATCACCATGGGGTACTCCAGTACTTTTTGTACCAAAGAAGGATGGGTCGGTACGTATACGTATTGACTACAGGGCACTTAATAACCTCACTATCAAGAACAAATACTCGTTGCCACGGATTGATGATTTGTTTGACCAATTGAGCAGAGCGAAGGTATTCTCCAAGATAAACTTGAGGTCAGGGTACCACCAGGTGAAAGTGAAGAGGAAAGACATCCTGAAGACAGCTTTTAGAACTCGCTATAGGTAGTTCAAGTTCTTGGTGATGCCTTTTGGATTGACCAATGCCCCGACAGTGTTCATGAACTTGATAAATATGGCATTTCATCGGTACCTAGACCAGTTTATTATAGTCTTTATTGATATTCTGATATATTCGAAGAACCCAGAGGAGCATGAGTAGCACTTGAGGATAGTTCTGGAGACCCTCAAGAAGGAGAAGCTATATGGCAAGTTATCGAAGTGCGCATTTTTTCTGGATAAGGTTGAGTTTCTTGGGCATGTTATTACAGGAGATGGAATCTCGGTGGACCCGAAGAAGATCTCAGCAGTTGAATCATAGTCTACCCTGAGTTCAATAGCAGAGATCAGGAGCTTCCTTGGATTAGTAGGCTACTACCAGAGGTTTATTCAGGACTTTTCTAGACTTGCAGAGCCGATGACTAGGCTGACCAGGAAGGATGTAGATTTCGTCTGGACTGAGGATTATCAGTCAGCATTTGAGGAGATGAAGAAGAGATTAACTACAACCCCTATCTTGACACTACCATCAAGAGTAGGAGGTTTTTTCTTTTACAGTGATGCATCAGGGAAGGGTTTGGGTTGTGTGTTGCAGCAGCACAGAAAGGTGATTGCCTATGCTTCCAGGCAATTATGCCCACATGAGAAGAACTATCATACCTATGATTTAGAGTTAGCAGCGGTTATCTTTGCTCTTAAATTGTGGAAATACTATTTATATTGATAGAGAGTGGAGATCTTCACAGGCCATAAGAGCTTGAAGTATGTGTTTACACAGAAAGAGCTCAACATAAGGCAACGACGATGGTTGAAGCTGATGAAAGACTTTGACATATCCTTGTAGTACCATCCAGGAAAGGCCAACGTAGTCGCGGATGCCTTGAACAGGTATCTTGTGGCTATGTGCTTGACTAGAGACAGACATTTATTGGCAGATCTTGACAGTTTGGGCATTGAGGTATTGATTCCGGGACTGGCAGCACAGATGTGGGGACTTCAGGTTCAGTCAAAGCTGATAGATCGAGTCAGAGTCGGAAAGTATAAGGATGAGTCTCTGAGGAGCATCAGAGCACAGGTTCAGATCGGGCTGGCATAGGACTTTATCGTCGCAAATGATGGATCATTGTGACATGGTACCAGGTTGTGTGTACCGAAAGGAGTATTACGCGAGAAGATTCTGCAGGAGACGCATCGTTCCCAATACTCTATACATCCAGGTGTCAATAAGATGTATAGAGACATGAGGGAGCATGGATGGTAGTATGGCATGAAGCGGGAGGTAGCGAGCTTCGTGTCCAGATGCTTAGTTCGCCAGCAGGTCAAGGCGGAGAGACAGAGGCAAAGAGGATTACTTCAGCCTTTACCTATTCCGGAGTAGAAATAGGAACATGTGACCATGGATTTTATATCGGGACTTCCGCGTTCTCCAGGAGGCAAAGATGTAATTTGGATCATCGTAGAAAGATTGACCAAATCAGCCACAACTATGAGTATATAGATATACGTACGCCAGATTGTCAGATTATACGGTATTCCAGTGAGCATAGTCTCAGACCAGGATAGTCGCTTTATGTCCCATTTCTGGAGGAGTTTACATGCTAGCTTGGGCACTCAGCTCAAGTTTAGTATCGCTTACCACCCTCAGACTGGCGGACAGTCGGAGAGGACTATTCAGACTCTCGAGGACATGCTACGTACCTGTATTTTGGATCTTAGAGGTTCTTAAAAGAATCACCTTCACTTGGTAGAGTTTTTATACAATAATAGCTACCAAGCCAGCATTAAGATGTCACCATTCGTGGCATTATATGGACGAAGGTGCCACAATCCGTTGTCCTGGGATGATGTTGGTGATATAGCTTTACTGGGACCAGAGATGGTAGTAGATGCAGCAGACAAGGTGAATCTTATCAGGGACAGACTTCGAGTGGCGCAGGACAGGCAGCGGCATTAGGCTGATAGTCACCGGAGACATTTGGAGTTTGAGGTATAGCTTTAGTTTTGTTTTGCTTGTGTTTGATTGTTGTTTGTTAGAGTGCTAAAGTTGTGTTTCATGCTAGGTTGGCAGTCTGATTTTCTTGAAGATTTCTCTACCACGTGGCATAATTCATTTCGGTGGAGGTGGCAAGCTTAGTCCACGATTCATCGGATCTTTCAGTATTCTTGAGAGGGTCGGTGCAGTCGCTTATAGACTAGACTTACCACCTGCACTGGAGGGAGTACACAATGTATTTCACGTGTCGCAGTTGAGACGGTACTTGGCAGATCCCATTCATGTGTTGGACCAATAGGAGATAGAGGTGGGCCCTACTTTTAGGTATCCAGAGCAGCAAGTGGATATTCTGGATAGGATAAAAAGGTGTTGAGGAACCAAACGATTCCTTTGGTGCGTGTCGCATGGAGGCATCACTCGCCAGGAAAGAGTACCTGGGAGCGAGAGAAAGAGATGCGCGAGCGATATCCGTATATGTTTGAGACGTAAGGTATAATTCTTTCTTGCAATGTATTGTTTGCTTTTGGTAGATAGTTTCTTCCATAATTTTGAGGATAAATTATTTTTAAGGTGGTAGGATTGTCACCCTCATATTTTTACTAAAGGGTAGTTTGGTAATTGACAAGGATAATTTTATTTTAGGCTTAATTGTAATTAATATTTGTGCATGCATGATTATTTGATTATTGTATTATTATTATTTGATAGTTGTAGTTTTGTGTTTAGACTTGTGTAGTGGGCTAAATGTCATGACCCGCACCCGGTGTAAGGATACTAGTCAGAAATAACGTCCAGCCTACGCCGCAGAATCGACGGTAGAACGCTGTCTAGATAATCTATCTAACAATATAATGAACCACCAATAATGATAGTATACTCAATCACAGAACTAAGATAGAATGAGCACGAATCAGATAAGAATAGAATAGTCACAATACAACTCATGAGTCTAAAATAATACATCAATGAGTCTGAAGAAGTATAGAAATAAGATGGAGACAAATCCAGTACAAAGAATACTACGAAGCTACAACTCCAGGGTCAACTGTCTCAGTTGGGATAAGTCCCTGTTGAGCCAGGGTCTCAGAATCTAAATCCATAATATCCTGGAGTCCATAAAAGGTAGGGTACCACTCCTCAGTGTCATCTGAAAAAATATATCCAATCAGGAAAGGAGCAGAGTACATCTCTAACAGCAGTTCTAATTAATGATAAAAACTATGTAGCAGTAAATAGCTATGGATAAACAAGATGCACAATAGATATAAGAGATATATATATACAATAAGGAAATACTGGAAATAAATACAATAATGAACAATATGCCAATGAAACAATAATACTAATGACTAAGTGTGTGAGTACTAGCTTAACATGTGATCGGCTTGGGCAAGATGCAATGCGGCCTGGCTAATCATACATGCGGTACATGATCAACACTATTCTATAATCTGTACTTTATTCAATAGGGATATTGATCACATATCTATACTAATACTCCCTACCCCCGACTGGTATAATAGATCCAACCACGGTACGTTATGGCACGAGATTTCCCAAGAAGATAGCTAGTCTTCCCGAGAATCGGTGTCTGTACATGTACAAGATAACCAATAAAACAATACTTGCACCATATACACCATATACCAAAGAATAACATCTCATGACGAGATCCGGATATACCAATTCGTGTAACCATAGTGTCAAGAGAACATGAATATCTACACTAGATACAATGAACATAAAGGATATCATAAATGAAAAACTATCAGAGAATGTACTCGCCTGAAGTCCAATGAACAGTCTCACAGATGTCTGAATCGGTGCCTCGAAGACCTAGATATGGAATACAACATCAATACAAGGTCCCGAAAAGAGAACAAGTTAAACTAGTCAACTTCTAGGTCAAAAAGTCAATTCTAAGTCAAAAGTCAACTATGGTCAACTCTAAAGTCAACTAAAGTCAACTATGGTCAACTATGGTCAAACCAAGGTCAACCATCTATTTCTAGGTTGCACAAGTCTAGCACAAAAATCTTGGATCAAAATACTAAAATCTATGTCATAAAACTACATCCTTAAATATTAGGATACCGTATCTTCGGATACGTGAATCCAAGGTAAACCTCACAATACCTATACATCAACAATAAAGTATAATATTATAGAATATTAAATACAAAAATTAGGAATTATGGTTTTGAACCCACTTGGAATCCACACAAAGTAAAGCTCAAGATACATATAGGTATATTATTTACTCTAATATATAATATATTATATATAAACTAATATATTATATAATTAAAAATAATAACAATACTAGTATTATATCTCACCACAAATACATTTATATATACATATATATATATATAAATATAATATATAAAATATAAACCAAAATTGCCTAACTGTCACTGAAAAACTGTGTGGAAAACATTAATTTTTCAATAAACAGCCCTTTAGTGACAGTTCTAACTGTCACTGCAAAACCGTCACCAAAATGCTGTATAAAAACCTACTGTTGTCGCTTATTGGTGACAGTTCGACTTGTCACAGAATGACCGTCGCTGCTGCTGTCGCTTATTCCCGTCCGCTGCATTAATGACAGAACTGTCATTAATGCCCTAATAACTGCTACAGCGGCTGCTGCTTTAATGACAGTATCTGTCATTAAATGCTGCTGTCGCTAAAGCTAAAAAGTATACATAAATATATATATTAATATATAAATCAATATATATATATAAAACAAATAAATAAATATATACTTATATATATACATAATCCTATACATATAAATATATATTAAAAGCTACAATACACATCTATGTACTAATGTACATATTTAAATGCACACATAAAAATACATTCATTTATATACAATTAATTATATAATAATTATAATTAATATAATTACTCATTTAAACACATAAATATATTTTATAAAACATTTATATATAATTTATTTTATTAACATAAATTGTAACATATATAAATGCATGTAAAGAAAGCTACATATATATTTATACATTATATTAGTACACATAAAAAAATACATAGATCTATGCTACAATAAATATCATAATAATTACACTAAAATAAATATATAACATATATATATATTTACTAATTATAATTAAAGAATTAAACCATAAATAATTAGATCTACACATAAACACACACAATTGGAGAGTATCACACCGCATCCCACTAGATCTAGGATACGTATGCGACACGAGTCCAATACGCAACCAATTGCACACCAAATGACACAAACAAGTTACAAATAATATTTATGAACAAATCAAAGTGTCAAATGTAGATCTATGTGTCTGTGTCAAAATACGACATGTACAAAGTCCCGTGTCGGAGGAAAAACCCCCAAAACGACACGTATCACTAAATTGTTGGGATACGACCTACACTTACCCAATTCTGGACACGACACTAGCCCCAAACCTATAAGCACATGCCTAATTGATCTATAGGATCAATTGACATACACAACAAAATGTAAATTCAAAATTCCTCCAAAATTGACACAAAAAGTACCATAACTTTCTCCATGGGTCTCCTATGAACACAAAACCAAGTCCTATGGGTAGTACATACATATGGGTTGATTTTCCATGATTAAATCTCAGATTTAGAAGCTATTTTAAGGGGAAAAACTAAATTATACCTATTGGGAGATGGATTCCCAATGAAACCTCCAATTGAGATAAAATTACTTCAAAATTGTAGATCCTTGCTCATCTTTGTAGATCCTTGCTTCCTTCTTCTAGATCCTTGCTTCTCAACTTTCTAATGGTGAATTGGGAAGAATTTGGAATGAATTTGGTGGGGAATTGGAATGGGAATGAAAGGAATTTGGTAGTGGGAAATTCTAGATCTAGATTTGGAATGAGAATGAGAGGAGAGAGAATTCCTCCCCCTCTAATATAGGCCGGCCTTACCCCTTCCCCAAGCAATTATAAAATGGCCAATATACCCCTTGGGGCCTCTCATGAAGAAATAATTAAGGAAGGAAGCTTCTAGTCTAATAATTTAATTAATTTAATCCATCTCCTTAACAATAGACTTTCTAAATGGGCCAAGTCTAACTAATTAATTCATGTTGGTCCATGGGTCCAAAATAAACTAGTTGGGTCCACTAATATAAGTCCAAAATAATTAAATAACATCTAACAATAATTAAATAATACAACAAATAATTATTTATCATGCACAATATTTAATTAAATAGGAAAAGACTAAAATACCCTTTCCTAAAAAAAAGTGGTAGTGACAAGTCTACCCTCCTTAAAATAATTTCATCCTCGAAATTCAAAATAATTAAATAACATCTAACAAGTCTACCCTCCTTAAAACTACCCCCAGAAAATCATAGAACAGAACTAAAGAATCATAATTAACTATGAAAGAACATAACTAGAAAATAACATACCTCAAGGTACAAACAAATATGGATAACGCTTTCGCATGTCATCCTTTCTCTCCCAGGTAGACTCCCCCGGAGAGTGATGCCTCCATACGATGTGCACCAAAGGAATAGTCTGGTTCCTTAGCACCTTCTCTCTCCGATCCAGAATCTCAACTGGCTGCTCTGGATAGCTAAGAGTAGGGCCCACCTCTATCTCCGAGTGATCCAATACATGACTAGGATCTGCCACGTATCGTCTCAACTGTGACACATAAAACACGTTATGTACTCCCTCCAATGCAGGTGGCAAGTCTAGTCTATAAGCAACTACACCGACCCTCTCTAGAATAGTGAAAGGTCCGATGAATCGTGGACTAAGCTTTCTGCCTCTACTGAAGCGAATCGTGCCTTGTGTCGGAGAAATCCTCAGAAACACCAAACCACCCACCTAGAACAAAACACCACCTTAAGAACTTAATCTATAACAAACAAGAACAAGCACAAACAAAATCTAAACTATACCTCAAACTCCAAAGGTCTCCGATGGCTATCGGCCCAATGCCGCTGTCTGTCCTGTGCCACTCGAAGTCTGTCTCTGATCAACTGAACCTTCTCTGCTGCATCCACAACTATCTCTGGCCCAAGCAAAACTCTCTCTCCAACATCGTCCCAAGACAAAGGAGTACGACACCTCCGACCATATAGAGCTTCAAAAGGTGATATCTTTATACTGGCCTGGTAACTGTTGTTGTAAGCAAACTCTACCAAATGGAGATGGTCCTCCCAAGAACCCCCAAAATATAGTACACAAGTGCGCAACATATCCTCGAGAGTCTGGATAGTCCTCTCTGACTGCCCATATGTCTGGGGATGATATGCAGTACTGAATTTGAGCTGAGTGCCCAAACTCTCCTGCAAACTCCTCCAAAAATGAGAAGTGAAATGACTATCCTGATCTGAGACTATGCTGACGGAAACTCCATGTATCCTAACAATCTGCCTCACATACATCTCTGCCAGCTTCTCCGTAGACAAACCCACCTTGAAAGGCAAAAGGTGGGCCGACTTGGTCAACCTATCAACAATGACCCAAATCGCGTCTTTCCTTCCTAGAGATCGTGGAAGTCCGGACACAAAATCCATAGTAATGTGTTCCCACTTCCACTCTGAAATAGATAATGGCTGAAGTAAACCTCCTGGCCTCTGCCTCTCGGCTTTCACCTGTTGGCACCCTAAGCATCTGGATATAAACTGTGCCACTTCCCTCTTCATGCCATACCACCATACACTCTCTCGCATATCCCGATACATCTTGTTAGCACCTGGATATATGGAATACTGAGAGCGATGCGCTTTCTGCAATACCTTCTCTCGCAACTCCCCACTAGGCACACACAATCTAACTCCATGCCTCAAAGATCCGTCCTCTGCAATAGTGAAATCATCCTCCAATCCTGCTCTCACCTGAGCTATGATACTCCTCAGAGATACATCATCATACTGTGCTGCCTTGATCCTTTCCATCAAATCTGAGTGTATCTGCAATCCCCACATCTGCATAGCATACCCAGGAACAATTACCTTAATGCCCAAGCTCTCCAAGTCCTCCAACAAATATCGATCCTGCGTCAAGAACATAGCTACCGGATACCTGATCAAAGCATCGGCAACTACATTGGCTTTTCCAGGATGATATTGCAAGGAGATATCAAAATCCTTTATCAGTTCCAACCACCGACGCTGCCTCATGTTCAACTCCTTCTGCGTGAAAACGTACTTTAAGCTTTTGTGGTCTGTGAAGATCTCCACACGCTCTCCGTACAAATAATGTTTCCCCAACTTCAGAGCGAAGATAACGGCTGCCAACTCCAAATCATGGGTAGGATAGTTCTTTTCATGAGGACGCAATTGCCTGGATGCATAGGCAATCACTTTCCCATGCTGCTGAAGAACACAACCTAAACCCTTCCCCGATGCATCACTATAAATAGTGAAACCTCCGAACCCTTATGGCAACGTCAAAATAGGAGCAGACGTCAACCTCTTCTTCAACTCCTCAAAAGCAACCTGGCAATCCTCCGTCCAAACAAACTCCATATCCTTCCTTGTGAGTCTGGTCATCGGCTCGGCAATCCTCGAAAAATCTTGCACAAACTTCCTGTAGTAGCCTTCCAATCCCAAGAAACTCCTGATCTCTGCTACCGAACTCGGAGTCTTCGAAGATTCCACTGCTAAAATCTTCTTCGGATCCACTGAAATACCATCACCAGTCACAACATGCCCCAAGAACTCCACCTTGTCCAAGAAAAACTCACACTTGGACAACTTTCCATACAGCTTCTTCTTCCTCAGCACATCCAACACAATCCTCAAATGCTTCTCATGCTCCTCCGGTGTCCTCGAGTATATGAGTATGTCGTCGATGAACACCACCACAAACTTGTCAAGGTACTGGTGGAACACCTTGTTCATCAAGTTCATAAATACCGCCGGTGCATTAGTCAAACCAAACGGTATCACCATAAACTCGTACTGACTATACCGAGTTCTAAAAGCAGTCTTCGATATGTCCTCCGGCTTCACCTTCACCTGATGGTAGCCTGATCTCAAATCTATCATAGAAAATACCTTGGCATCACCCAATTGATCAAACAGATCATCAATCCGTGGTAAAGAATACTTATTCTTGATAGTGAGATTATTCAAAGCCCTGTAATCAATGCACATGCGCACCAATCCATCCTTCTTCGGTACAAATAATACCGGGGCTCCCCATGGTGAAGAACTCGATCTGATAAACCCTTTATCCTGTAATTCGTCCACCTGCTTCTTCAACTCGACCAGCTCGCTGTTGTTTACTCTATAGACATGCTGCGAAATTGGTTCTGCACCTGGTACCAAGTCTATAAAAAATTCAACATCTCGATCTGGCGGCAATCTTGGCAATTCCTCAGGAAACACATCCAAGAACTCTGCTATCAACGGATGTGGTAACTCCTTGTCTTCCACCATAGCTCCACAAATAATGCCTTTCCCCTGCTCTGCAGCTCCTCTAGCAAACTCGAACTCTGGCTCTCCTGGCGGACCAAACAAAAATCTACCTCCTCTACAATCTATGCTAGTACGGTGCCTACTCAACCAATCCATCCCGAGTACAATGTCGTAGCTCGGAAGTGGCATTACAAGTAGGCAAGCACTCAACTCCCGGCCTCACAGAGTAACTCTCCGATCCTTGCAAATATCATTAACCAGGATAATGCCTCCCCCGGTCATGATGATAATGCCTCCCCCGATCATGATCTTGCAAGTCCTAACCAAAGACTCAGCTACTGTCACTACCACATTTTAGGAAAAAGGGTATTTTAGTAATTTTCTATTTAAAAAAATATTGTGCATGGTAAATAATTAATTATTGTATTATTTAATTGTTGTTAGATATTATTAAATTATTTTGGACTTATTTTAGTGGACCCAACTAGTTTAGTTTGGACCCATGGACCAACATGAATTAATTAGTTAGACTTGGCCCATTTAGAAAGCCCATGGTTAAGAAGATGGATTAAATTAATTAAATAATTAGACTAGAAGCTTCCTTCCTTAATTATTTCTTCATGAGAGGCCCCAAGGGGTACATTGGACATTTACAATTGCTTGGGGGAGGGGCTATGGCCGGCCTATTAAAGAGGGGGGAAATTTCTCTCTCCTCTCATCTTATTCCAAATCTAGATCTAGAATTCTCCCACTACCAAATTCCCTCCATTCCCAATCCAATTCCCTACCAAATTCATTCCAAATTCTTTCCAATTCACCATTAGAGAAGAAGAAAGCAAGGATCTAGAAGAAGGAAGCAAGGATCTACAAAGAGGAGCAAGGATCTACAATTTGGAAGCAAGTTTATCTCAATTGAAGGTTTCATTGGGAATCCATCTTCCAATAGGTATAATTTAGATTTTCCCATTTAAATAGCTTCTAAATCTGAGATTTAATCATGTAAAATCAACCTATATGTATGTACTACCCATAGGACTTTGTTTTGTGTTCATAGGAGACCCATGAAGAAAGTTATGGTGCTTTTTGTGTCAATTTTGTTGGAATTCCGAATTTATATTTTGTTGTGTGTGTCAAGTGATCCTATAGATCAATTGAACATGAGATTTGTGTTTGAGGCTAGTGTCGTGTCCATATTGGGATACTTGTGGTTCGTATCCCAACTATTTGGTGATACGTGTCATTTGGGGGTTTTCCTCCGACACGGGGCTTTGAACATGTCGTATTTTGACACGGACACATAGATCTACTTTTGACACTTTGAATTATTCATAAATATTATTTGTGATTTGTTTGTGTCCTTCGGGGTGCAATTGGTTGTGTGTTGGACTCGTGTCGCATGCGTATCCTAGATCTAGTGGGATACGGTGAGATACTCTCCAATTGTGTGTATTTTTGCATAGATCTAATTAATTGTGGTTCAATTCTTATTTCATAATTAGTAAATATACATAGATATTATATATTTATTTTGTGTATTTATTATGGTAATTATTGTAGCATGGATCTATATTTTGTGTGTGCTAATATTATGTACAATATAATATGTAGCTTTCTTGCATGCAAATATATATGTTACTACTTGTTAAATAATATAATTTATACATAAAATGTTTTATAAAATATATTTGTATGTTTAATTGTGTAATTATATTATTTATAATTATTATGTAATTATTTGGATATTAATGTAAATATTTTAGGTGTGCTTCTAGCCATGTAAATTATATGTTCTTTGTTAAATATTTGAAGGTATAAGTTTATGTGTATATTAATATATATATGTACATTTTTGTATTAATGGTTTATATATATATATATATATATACTGTTTTATATATTCTGTTTATATATATATATATATATATATATATATATATATATATATATATATATATATATATATTGTTTTATATATTCTGTTTTTATATATATAATTATATATATATAACTTGTTTTAGTGACAGTGAATTAATGACAGTAAAAACTGTCATTAATTAGCCGACTAATAGCAGCCGCTGTAGCCTTCGGGCAATTAATGACAAACCTGTCATTAATTGCAGCAGCGGGAAACAGCAGCTTTTCTGCGACATTTTTCCGCGACAGTTTAACTGTCAGCGAAAACCAAAGCAGTGGCAGTTTATTATTTGGGTTTCGGTGACAGTCCTTCGGTGACAGTCCCGACTGTCACTATTTAAACTGTTTTGATTTAATCCTATTTTACTCCCTGTTTTCAGTGACGCTTTGGCAGTTTTTATTTATATTATATATATTATTTTTATATATATATATGTATATATATATGTGTGTTTTGTGAGGTATAATAATTATTATAATATAGTATTTTAATTGTATGAATATTGGTTTTCATATATATTATTTATAATATATATATTATTTGTATTATTAATATACTTTGTGTAAGATTCTTTTGGAATCTATTTGATTCCTAAATTATTGTAGTTTATCTCTATATTATTTTATAGATGTCTTGTGAGGTTGACTTTGGGTTTGACCATGTTTGACTTTAGTGGACTTTAGAGTTGACCATAGTTGACTTTTGACTTCGAATTGACTTATTGACCTAGAAATTGCCTAGTTTGACTTGTTCTCATTCCGGGACCTTGTATTAATGTGGTATTCCATATCTAGGTCTTCGAGGCACCGAGTCAGACATTTGTGAGACTGTTCATTGGACTTCAGGCGAGTACATTCTCTGATAGTTTCTCATTTATGATATCCTCTATGTTCGTTGTATCTAGTGTAGATATACATGTTCTCTTGACACTATGGTTACACGGATTGGTATATCCGGATCTCATCATGAGATGTTATTCCTTGGTATATGGTGTATATGGTGCAAGTATTGTTTCATTGGTTATCTTGTACATGTACAGACACCGATTCCCGGGGAGACTAGCTATCTTCTTGGGGAATCTAGTGCCATAACGTACCGTGGTTGGATCTATTATACCAGTCGGGGGTGGGGAGTATTTTAGTATAGATATGTGATCATACCCTCCTTGTGCATGTCTTGTTCCTTGTGAGTGTTGATCATACACCGCACGTATAATCAGCCAGGCCATCATACTCTTGTGCAAGTTCCCAAGCCGATCACATGTTAAAGCTAGTACTCACACACTTAGTCATTAGTATTCTTGTTCTATCAGCATATTGTTCATTATTGTATTTCTTTCCAGTACTTCCTTATTGTCTATATATTTCTTGTATCTATTTATGCATCTTGTTTATCCACAGCTACTTACTGTTACATAGTTTTTATCATTATTTGAGAACTGCTGTTAGGGTTGTACTCTGCTCCTTTCCTGACTGGATATATTTTTCCAGATGACACTGAGGAGTACCCTACCTATTATGGACCCCAGGATATTGTGGGTTTAGATTCTGAGACCCTGGCTCAAGAGGGACTTATCCCAACTGAGACAGTTGACCCTGGAGTTGTAGCTTTATAGTTTTGTAGTATTCTTTGTACTGGATTTGTCTCCAGCATATTTCTGTAATTTTCTTCAGACTCATTGATGTATTATTTTAGACTCATGAGTTGTATTATGACTATTCTATTCTTATCTGATTCATGTTCATTCTATCTTAGTTCTGTGATTGAGTACACTATCTTTTGGTGGTTCATTATATTAGATAGACTTTCTAGATAGCGTTCTACCGCCGATTCTGCGGCGTAGGCTGGGCGTTGTTTCCGACTAGTATCCTTACCCCGGGTGCGGGTCATGACACATTTTTGGTGGTGGCCAATGCAGGTCTAGCTTCACAAGTATGTGATGTCGTGGTAGTGCGATAACTTAGTTGTACTACTGCGAGCCTGCAATAGGATATAGGATATAGGCTGAGATACTCAATCACATTTAGGAAAATTCTTTTGATTCAACTATTCTCCTTTGACGTTGATACTTGATCTCTTAAACTGTCCTTTCCTTGAATATCTTACATCTTGTGCCATATTGATTCTTTCTTTCGCTTTGTCTCAGGATGCCGCCTAAGACTAGATCACAGCAAGGGAGAGCAGTTTCTGAGAGGTCTGCGACATCCCGAGGGCCTGCACCAGTCACTTCTCCGGTGATTGGAGTGTCAGCTGCTTTCGGAGGTCCACCACCCACTCAGAGGACTGTGCCAGCTGTATCTGAGGGGCTTCCACCTCCACCCCCTGTGCCAGCAGAGGCGTCACAGATGTTTACTCTGTTTCGTGAGATGCTCGAGGCACAGAGGGCTCAGTCGGAGGCACATCAGAGGCAGACCGACGTTCTACGGCAGGGCATCGAGAGTGCTCATCAGCTTGCTCGTGCTGTAGTCGAGAGAGGAGTTCCGATCCAGCAACAGGTTGTTCCTCAAGTTGCTCAGCTTCGGCCAGGCAACATTCAGGACTTCAAGAAACTGGAGCCTAGGGTTTTCAAAGGGACGGAGGGCATCGTCTATGCTGATGATTGGCTCGAGGACATTGAGCGTCTTATGAGGGTGTCCCGTCTTTCTGAAGATCTGAAGGTTGAGGCGGTAGGACTTCAACTGTTCGATGTCGCTCGTACCTGGTTCAGGAATGAGCCGGTTCTAGTTGACGCAGGACAATCTTGGGAGGTATTCAGGGACCTTTTCAAGAAGAAGTTTTTCGCCCGGATAGACAGGCTTGACTTGGGGAGACAATTTGAGAGTCTCATTCAGGGAAGCATGTCTGTGGAGGAATACGCTGCAGAGTTCGGTAGGCTGAGCCGATTTGCAGAGTATCTGGTGAGGGAGCCGGAGGTTCGAGCTATTCGTTTCCGAGAGGGTCTAAACTGGGAGGTGAAGATTCTTATTCCGTCTTTTTATGAGACATACTCGGAGATACTTGCGGAGGCACGCAAGGTTGAGCGGGATCTGGGTTTGAAGACCAAGAGAGACCATGATTCTTTTCTGGGGGCCAACGGCAGTGCAGTATCTGCCAATCGTCCTCATTTCCAGTCCAGACCTTTCCAGCAGCCACAGCAGAACCAGACTCCAGCTAGAGCGCCTTTTCACCAGGCACCTCAGCAACAGAGACAGTTACAGCAAGCTCTATACAACTTCTGCAAGAAGCCCGGCCACATCTGAGAAGTTTGCAGAAAGAGGCTAGGAGTTTGTTTGTATTGTGGTACTGAAGGGCATCAATTGAGGGAGTGTCCTCGTCGTGCAGTTCAGGGAGCAGCTCCAGCTCCGAGGGCACAGATAAGACCACCTGCAGCACAACCGAGGGGACCGCTTCCAACACAGCAGCAGCGTTTTGTCCAGCATCAACAGCAGGGAGGTGCTCGGCAGGGACGAGCGTTTGCTATTACAGTCGAAGAGGAGGAACCCACAGGAGATGTCATCGCAGGTTCTATTCTTCTTGATTCCATTCCAGCTTTAGCTTTGTTTGATAGTGGTGCTTCCCATAGTTTTGTATCTGTTTCTTTTGCTCTAAAGCATGGTTTGGTAGCTGAGTCTTTGCTTAGGACTTGCAAGATCATGACCGGGGGAGGCATTATCCTGGTTAATGATATTTGCAAAGATCGGAGAGTTACTCTGGGAGGCCGGGAGTTGAGTGCGTGTCTACTTGTAATGCCACTTCCGAGCTACGACATTGTACTCGGGATGGATTGGTTGAGTAGGCACCGTGCTAGCATAGATTGTAGAGGAGGTAGAGTTTTGTTTGGTCCGCCAGGAGAGCCAGAGTTCGAGTTTGCTAGAGGAGCTGCGGAGCAGGGAGAAGGCATTATTTGTGGAGCTATGGTAGAAGACAAGGAGTTGCCGCATCCGTTGATAGCAGAATTTTTGGATGTGTTTCCTGAAGAATTGCCAGGATTGCCGCCAGATCGAGATGTTGAATTTTCTATAGACTTGGTGCCAGGTGCAGAACCGATTTCGCAGCATGTCTATAGAGTAAACAACAGCGAGCTGGTCGAGTTGAAGAAGCAGGTGGACGAATTACAGGATAAGGGGTTTATCAGATCGAGTTCTTCACCATGGGGAGCCCCGGTATTGTTTGTACCAAAGAAGGATGGATCGGTGCGCATGTGCATTGATTACAGGGCTTTGAATAATCTCACTATCAAGAATAAGTATCCTTTGCCATGGATTGATGATCTGTTTGATCAGTTGAGTGGTGCCAAGGTATTTTCTAAGATAGATTTGAGATCAGGCTACCATCAGGTGAAGGTGAAGCCGGAGGACATACCGAAGACTGCTTTTAGAACTCGGTATGGTCAGTTCGAGTTTATGGTGATACCGTTTGGTTTGACTAATGCACCGGCGGTATTTATGAACTTGATGAACAAGGTGTTCCACCAGTACCTTGACAAGTTCGTGGTGGTGTTCATCGACGACATACTCATATACTCGAGGACACCGGAGGAGCATGAGGAGCATTTGAGGATTGTGTTGGATGTGCTGAGGAAGGAGAAGCTGTATGGAAAGTTGTCCAAATGTGAGTTTTTCTTGGACAAGGTGGAATTCTTGGGGCATGTTGTGACTGGTGATGGTATTTCAGTAGATCCGAAGAAGATTTCAGCAGTGGAATCTTGGAAGACTCCGAGTTCAGTAGCAGAGATCAGGAGTTTCTTGGGATTGGCAGGCTACTACAGGAAGTTTGTGCAAGATTTTTCGAGGATTGCCGAGCCGATAACCAGACTCACAAGGAAGGATGTGGAGTTTGTTTGGACGGAAGATTGCCAGGCCGCTTTTGAGGAGTTGAAGAAGAGGTTGACGTCTGCTCCTATTTTGACATTGCCATCAGGGTCCGGAGGTTTCACTATTTATAGTGATGCATCGGGAAAGGGTTTAGGTTGTGTTCTTCAGCAGCATAGGAAAGTGATTGCCTATGCATCCAGGCAATTGCGTCCTCATGAAAAGAACTATCCTACCCATGATTTGGAGTTGGCAGCTGTCATATTCGCCCTGAAGTTGTGGAAACATTATTTGTACGGAGAGCGTGTGGAGATCTTCACAGACCACAAAAGCTTGAAGTACGTTTTCACGCAGAAGGAGTTGAACATGAGGCAGCGTCGGTGGTTGGAATTGATGAAGGATTTTGATATCTCTTTGCAATATCATCCTGGGAAAGCCAATGTAGTTGCCGATGCTTTGAGCAGGTATCCGGTAGCTATGTTCTTGACACAGGATCGATATCTGTTGGAAGACTTGGAGAGCTTGGGCATTGAGGTGATTGTTCCTGGGTGTGCTATGCAGATGTGGGGATTGCAGATACACTCAGATTTGATGGACAGGATCAAGGCGGCACAGTATGATGATGTATCTCTGAGGAGTATCAGAGCTCAGGTGAGAGCAGGATTAGAGGATGATTTCACTATTGCAGAGGATGGATCTTTGAGGCATGGAGTTAGATTGTGTGTGCCTAGTGGGGAGTTACATGAGGAGGTGTTGCAGGAAGCGCATCGCTCTCGGTATTCCATACATCCAGGTGCTAACAAGATGTATCGAGATATGCGAGAGAGTGTGTGGTGGTATGGCATGAAGAGGGAAGTGGCACAGTTTGTATCCAGATGCTTAGTGTGCCAGCAGGTGAAAGCCGAGAGGCAGAGGCCAGGAGGTTTACTTTAGCCATTACCCATTCCAGAGTGGAAGTGGGAACACATTACTATGGATTTTGTGTCCGGACTACCACGATCTCCAGGAGGGAAAGACGCGATTTGGGTCATTGTTGATAGATTGACCAAGTCGGC
This sequence comes from Iris macrosiphon, assembly GCA_036927795.1. Lineage (NCBI taxonomy): Eukaryota > Viridiplantae > Streptophyta > Magnoliopsida > Asparagales > Iridaceae > Iris > Iris macrosiphon. The sequence continues at coordinate 140,310,323 of JAYESA010000019.1, read as the reverse complement.
CCACTTTTTGCCTTTCAAGGTGGGTTTGTCTACGGAGAAGCTGGCAGAGATGTATGTGAGGCAGATCGTTAGGATACATGGAGTTCCCGTCAGCATAGTCTCAGATCGGGATAGTCGTTTCACTTCTCATTTCTGGAGGAGTTTGCAGGAGAGTTTGGGCACTCAGCTCAAGTTCAGTACTGCATATCATCCCCAGACAGATGGGCAGTCAGAAAGGACTATTCAGACTCTCGAGGATATGTTGCGCACTTGTGTACTAGATTTTGGGGGTTCTTGGGAGGACCATCTCCATTTGGTAGAGTTTGCTTACAACAACAGTTACCAGGCCAGTATAGAGATGTCACCTTTTGAAGCTCTATATGGTCGGAGGTGTCGTACTCCTTTGTCTTGGGACGATGTTGGAGAGAGAGTTTTGCTTGGGCCAGAGATGGTTGTGGATGCAGCAGAGAAGGTTCAGTTGATCAGAGACAGACTTCGAGTGGCGCAGGACAGACAACGACATTGGGCCGATAGCCATCGGAGACCCTTGGAGTTTGAGGTATAGTTTAGATTTTATTTTGTGTGCTTGTTCTTGGTTGTTTGTTATAGATAAGTTCTTAAGGTGGTGTTTTGTTCTAGGTGGGTGGTTTGGTGTTTCTGAGGATTTCTCCGACACGAGGCACGATTCGCTTCGGTGGAGGCGGAAAGCTTAGTCCGCGATTCATTGGACCTTTCACTATTCTAGAGAGGGTCGGTGCAGTTGCTTATAGACTAGACTTGCCACCTGCATTGGAGGAAGTGCACAACGTGTTTTATGTGTCGCAGTTGAGACGATACGTGGCAGATCCTAGTCATGTATTGGATCACTCAGAGATAGAGGTAGGCCCTACTCTTAGCTATCCAGAGCAGCCAGTTGGGATTCTGGATCGGAGAGAGAAGGTGCTGAGGAACCAGACTATTCCTTTGGTGCGCGTTGCATGGAGGCATCACTCTCCGGGGGAGTCTACCTGGGAGAGAGAGGATGACATGCGAGAGCGTTATCCATATTTGTTTGTACCTTGAGGTATGTTATTTCTAGTTATGTTCTGTTCATTGTTATGTTTTGTTCATTAGTTAGTTATGATTCTTTAGTTCTGTTCTGTGATTTTCTGGGGGTAGTTTTCGTCTTTGAATTTCGAGGACGAAATTATTTTAAGGAGGGTAGACTTGTCACTACCACATTTTAGGAAAAAGGGTATTTTAGTAATTTCCTATTTAAAAAAATATTGTGCATGGTAAATAATTAATTATTGTATTATTTAATTGTTCTTAGATATTATTAAATTTTTTTGGACTTATTTTAGTGGACCCAACTAGTTTAGTTTGGACCCATGGACCAACATGAATTAATTAGTTAGACTTGGCCCATTTAGAAAGCCCATGGTTAAGAAGATGGATTAAATTAATTAAATGATTAGACTAGAAGCTTCCTTCCTTAATTATTTCTTCATGAGAGGCCCCAAGGGGTACATTGGACATTTTACAATTGCTTGGGGGAGGGGCTATGGCCGGCCTATTAAAGAGGGGGGGAAATTTCTCTCTCCTCTCATCTCATTCCAAATCTAGATCTAGAATTCTCCCACTACCAAATTCCCTCCATTCCCAATCCAATTCCCTACCAAATTTATTCCAAATTCTTTCCAATTCACCATTAGAGAAGAAAAAAGTAAGGATCTAGAAGAAGGAAGCAAGGATCTACAAAGAGGAGCAAGTATCTACAATTTGGAAGCAAGTTCATCTCAATTGGAGGTTTTATTGGGAATCCATCTCCCAATAGGTATAATTTAGATTTTTCCATTTAAATAGCTTCTAAATCTGAGATTTAATCATGTAAAATCAACCTATATGTATGTACTACCCATAGGACTTTGTTTTGTGTTCATAGGAGACCCATGGAGAAAGTTATGGTGCTTTTTGTGTCAATTTTGTTGGAATTCTGAATTTACATTTTGTTGTGTGTGTCAAGTGATCCTATAGATCAATTGAACATGAGATTTGTGTTTGAGGCTAGTGTCGTGTCCATATTGGGATACTTGTGGTTCGTATCCCAACTATTTGGTGATACGTGTCATTTGGGGGTTTTCCTCCGACACGGGGCTTTGAACATGTCGTATTTTGACACGGACACATAGATCTACTTTTGACACTTTGAATTATTCATAAATATTATTTGTGATTTGTTTGTGTCCTTCGGGGTGCAATTGGTTGTGTGTTGGACTCGTGTCGCATGCGTATCCTAGATCTAGTGGGATACGGTGAGATACTCTCCAATTGTGTGTATTTTTGCATAGATCTAATTAATTGTGGTTCAATTCTTATTTCATAATTAGTAAATATATATAGATATTATATATTTATTTTGTGTATTTATTATGGTAATTATTGTAGCATGGATCTATATTTTGTGTGTGCTAATATTATGTACAATATAATATGTAGCTTTCTTGCATGCAAATATATATGTTACTACTTGTTAAATAATATAATTTATACATAAAATGTTTTATAAAATATATTTGTATGTTTAATTGTGTAATTATATTATTTATAATTATTATGTAATTATTTGGATATTAATGTAAATATTTTAGGTGTGCTTCTAGCCATGTAAATTATATGTTCTTTGTTAAATATTTGAAGGTATAAGTTTATGTGTATATTAATATATATATGTACATTTTTGTATTAATGGTTTATATATATATATATATATATACTGTTTTATATATTCTGTTTATATATATATATATATATATTGTTTTATATATTCTGTTTTTATATATATAATTATATATATATAACTTGTTTTAGTGACAGTGAATTAATGACAGTAAAAACTGTCATTAATTAGCCGACTAATAGCAGCCGCTGTAGCCTTCGGGCAATTAATGACAAACCTGTCATTAATTGCAGCAGCGGGAAACAGCAGCTTTTCTGCGACGCTTTTTCGCGACAGTTTAACTGTCAGCGAAAACCAAAGCAGTGGCAGTTTATTATTTGGGTTTCGGTGACAGTCCTTCGGTGACAGTCCCGACTGTCACTATTTAAACTGTTTTGATTTAATCCTATTTTACTCCCTGTTTTCAGTGACGCTTTGGCAGTTTTTATTTATATTATATATATTATTGTTATATATATATATGTATATATATATATATATGTGTTTTGTGAGGTATAATAATTATTATAATATAGTATTTTAATTGTATGAATATTGGTTTTCATATATATTATTTATGATATATATATTATTTGTATTATTAATATACTTTGTGTAAGATTCTTTTGGAATCTATTTGATTCTTAAATTATTGTAGTTTATCTCTATATTATTTTATAGATGTCTTGTGAGGTTGACTTTGGGTTTGACCATGTTTGACTTTAGTGGACTTTAGAGTTGACCATAGTTGACTTTTGACTTCGAATTGACTTATTGACCTAGAAATTGCCTAGTTTGACTTGTTCTCTTTCCGGGACCTTGTATTAATGTGGTATTCCATATCTAGGTCTTCGAGGCACCGAGTCAGACATTTGTGAGACTGTTCATTGGACTTCAGGCGAGTACATTCTCTGATAGTTTCTCATTTATGATATCCTCTATGTTCGTTGTATCTAGTGTAGATATACATGTTCTCTTGACACTATGGTTACACGGATTGGTATATCCGGATCTCGTCATGAGATGTTATTCCTTGGTATATGGTGTATATGGTGCAAGTATTGTTTCATTGGTTATCTTGTACATGTACAGACACCGATTCCCGGGGAGACTAGCTATCTTCTTGGGGAATCTAGTGCCATAACGTACCGTGGTTGGATCTATTATACCAGTCGGGGGTGGGGAGTATTTTAGTGTAGATATGTGATCATACCCTCCTTGTGCATGTCTTGTTCCTTGTGAGTGTTGATCATACACCGCACGTATAATCAGCAAGGCCATCATACTCTTGTGCAAGTTCCCAAGCCGATCACATGTTAAAGCTAGTACTCACACACTTAGTCATTAGTATTCTTGTTCTATCAGCATATTGTTCATTATTGTATTTCTTTCCAGTACTTCCTTATTGTCTATATATTTCTTGTATCTATTTATGCATCTTGTTTATCCACAGCTACTTACTGTTACATAGTTTTTATCATTATTTGAGAACTGCTGTTAGGGTTGTACTCTGCTCCTTTCCTGACTGGATATATTTTTCCAGATGACACTGAGGAGTACCCTACCTATTATGGACCCCAGGATGTTGTGGGTTTAGATTCTGAGACCCTGGCTCAAGAGGGACTTATCCCAACTGAGACAGTTGACCCTGGAGTTGTAGCTTTATAGTTTTGTAGTATTCTTTGTACTGGATTTGTCTCCAGCATATTTCTGTAATTTTCTTCAGACTCATTGATGTATTATTTTAGACTCATGAGTTGTATTGTGACTATTCTATTCTTATCTGATTCATGTTCATTCTATCTTAGTTCTGTGATTGAGTACACTATCTTTTGGTGGTTCATTATATTAGATAGACTTTCTAGACAGCGTTCTACCGCCGATTCTGCGGCGTAGGCTGGGCGTTGTTTCCGACTAGTACTCTTACCCCGGGTGCGGGTCGTGACAGCTACCAAACCATGCTTTAGAGCAAAAAAAACAGATACAAAACTATGGGAAGCACCACTATCAAACAAAGCTAAAGCTGGAATGGAATCAAGAAGAATAGAACCTGCGATGACATCTCCGGTGGGTTCCTCCTCTTCGATGGTCATAGCAAACGCTCGTCCCTGCCGAGCACCTCCCTGCTGCTGATGCTGGACAAAACACTGTTGTTGTTTCGGAATCGGTCCCCTCGGCTGTGCTGCAGGTGGTCTCGTCTGTGCCCTCGGAGCTGGAGCTGCTCCCTGAACTGCACGACGAGGACACTCCCTCGATTGATGCCCTTCAGTACCACAATACAAACAAACTCCTAGCCTCCTCCTACAAACTTCCTAGATGTGGCCGGACTTCTTGTAGTAGTTACATGGAGTTTGTTGTAACTGTCTCTGCTGCTGAGGTGCCTGGTAAAAAGGTGCTCTAGCTGGAGTCTGGTTCTGCTGTGGCTGCTGGAAAGGTCTGGACTGGAAATGAGGACGTTTGGCAGATACTGCACTGCCGTTGGCCCCCAAAAAAGAATTACGGTCTCTCTTGGTCTTCAAACCCAAATCCCGCTCAACCTTGCGTGCCTCCGCAAGTATCTCCGAGTATGTCTCATAAAAAGACGGAATGAGAATCTTCACTTCCCAGTTTAGACCCTCACAGAAACGAATAGCTCGAACCTCTGGTTCTCTCACCAGATACTCTGCAAATCGGCTCAACTTACCGAACTCCGCAGCGTATTCTTCCACAGACATGCTCCCCTGAATGAGACTCTCAAATTGTCTCCCCAAGTCAAGCCTCTCTATCCGGGCAAAAAACTTCTTCTTGAAGAGGTCCTTGAATACCTCCCAAGATTGTCCTGCGTCAACTAGAACCGGTTTATTCCTGAACCAAGTGCGAGCGACGTCGAACAGTTGAAGTCCTACCGCCTCAACCTTCAGATATTCAGAAAGACGGGACACCCTCATAAGACGCTCAAGGTCCTCGAGCCAATCATCAGCATAGACGATGTCCTCCGTCCCTTTGAAAACCCTAGGCTCCAATTTCTTGAAGTCCTGAATGTTGCCTGGCCGAAGCTGAGCAACCTGAGGAACAACCTGCTGATGGACCGAAACTCCTCTCTCAACTACAGCACGAGCAAGCTGATGAGCACTCTCGATGCCCTATCGTAGAACGTCGGTCTGCCTCTGATGTGCCTCTGACTGAGCCCTCTGTGCCTCGAGCATCTCACGAAACAATGTAAACATCTGTGACGCCTCTGCTGGCACAGGAGGTGGAGGTGGAAGCCCCTCAGATACAGCTGGCACAGTCCTTTGAGTAGGTGGTGGACCTCCAAAAGCAGCTGACACTCCAATCACCGGAGAAGTGACTGGTGCAGGCCCTCGGGATGTCGCAGACCTCTCAGAAACTGCTCTCCCCTACTGTGATCTAGTCTTAGGCGGCATCCTGAGACAAAGTGAAAGAAAGAATCAATATGGCACAAGATGTAAGACATCAAGGAAAGGACAGATTAAGAGATCAAGTATCAATATCAAAGGAGAATAGTTGAATCAAAAGAATTTTCCTAGATGTGATTGAGTATCTCAGCCTATTTCCTATATCCTATCGCAGGCTCACAGTAGTACAACTAAGTTGTCGCACTACCACGACATCACATACTTTGTGAAGCTAGACCTGCATGGGCCACCACCAAAAACGTATCACGACCCGCACCCAGTGTAAGGGTACTAGTCGGAAACAACGCCCAGCCTACGCCGCAGAATCGGCGGTAGAACGCTGTCTAAACAATCTATCTAACAATATAATAAACCACCAATAATGATAGTATACTCAATCATAGAACTAAGATAGAATAAGAACGAATCAGATAAGAATAGTCATAATACAACTCATGAGTCTAAAATAATACATCAATGAGTCTGAAGAAGTACAGAAATAAGCTGGAGACAAATCCAGTACAAAGAATACTACGAAGCTACAACTCCAGGGTCAACTGTCTCAGTTGGGATAAGTCCCTCTTGAGCCAGGGTCTCAGAATCTAAACCCACAACATCCTGGGGTCCATAAAAGGTAGGGTACCACTCCTCAGTGTCATCTGGAAAAATATATCCAGTCAGGAAAGGAGCAGAGTACATCTCTAATAACAGTTCTAATTAATGATAAAAACTATGTAGCAGTAAATAGCTGTGGATAAACAAGATGCACAATAGATATAAGAGATATATATATATACAATAAGGAAATACTGGAAATAAATACAATAATGAACAATATGCCAATGAAACAATAATACTAATGACTAAGTGTGTGAGTACTAGCTTAACATGTGATCGGGTTGGGCAAGATGCAATGCGGCCTGGCTAATCATACGTGCGGTGCATGATCAACACTATTCTGTAATCTGTACTTTATTCAATAGGGATATTGATCACATATCTATACTAATACTCCCCACCCCGACTGGTATAATAGATCCAACCACGGTACGTTATGGCACGAGATTCCCCAAGAAGATAGCTAGTCTTCCCGAGAATCGGTGTCTCTACATGTACAAGATAACCAATGAAATAATACTTGCACCATATACACCATATACCAAGGAATAAGATCTCATGACGAGATCCGGATATACCAATCCGTGTAACCATAGTGTCAAGAGAACATGGATATCTACACTAGATATAATAAACATAGAGGATATCATAAATGAGAAACTATCAGAGAATGTACTCGCCTGAAGTCCAATGAACAGTCTCACAGATGTCTGACTCGGTGCCTCGAAGACCTAGATATGGAACACAACATCAATACAAGGTCCCGAAAAGAGAACAAGTTAAACTAGTCAACTTCTAGGTCAAAAAGTCAATTCTAAGTCAAAAGTCAACTATGGTCAACTCTGAAGTCAACTAAAGTTAACTATGGTCAACTATGGTCAAACCAAGGTCAAACCAAGGTCAACCATCTATTTTTAGTTTGCACAAGTCTAGCACCAAAATCTTGGATCAAAATACTAAAATCTAAGTCATAAAACTACATCCTTAAATATTAGGATACCGTATATTCGGATACGTGAATCCAAAGTAAACCTCACAATACCTATACATCAACAATAAAGTATAATATTATAGAATATTAAATACAATAATTAGGAATCATGGTTTTGAACCCACTTGGTATCCACACAAAGTAAAGCTCAAGATACATATAGGTATATTATTTACTCTAATACATAATATATTATATATAAACTAATATATTATATAATTAAAAATAATAACAATACTAGTATTATATCTCACCACAAATACATTTATATATATATATATATATATATATATATATATATATATATATATATATATATATATATATATATATAATATATAAATATAAACCAAAACTGCCTAACTATCACTAAAAACTGTGTGGAAAATATTGATTTTTCAATAAACAGCCCTTTAGTGACAGTTCTAACTGCCACTGCAAAACCGTCGCCAAAACGCTGTATAAAAAGCTACTGCTGTCGCTTATTGGTGACAGTTCGACTTGTCACAGAATGACCGTCGCTGCTGTTGTCGCTTATTCCCGCCCGCTGCATTAATGACAGAACTGTCATTAATGCCCTAATAACTGCTACAGCGGCTGCTGCTTTAATGACAATATCTGTCATTAAATGCTGCTGTTGCTAAAGCTAAAAAGTATATATAAATATATATATATTAATATATAAATTAATATATATATATATATATATATATATATATATATATATATAAAATAAATAAATAAATATATACTTATATATATACATAATCCTATACATATAAATATATATTAAAAGCTACAATACACATCTATGTACTAATGTACATATTTAAATGCACACATAAAAATACATTCATTTATATACAATTAATTATATAATAATTATAATTAATATAATTACTCATTTAAACACATAAATATATTTTATAAAACATTTATATATAATTTATTTTATTAACATAAATTGTAACATATATAAATGCATGTAAAGAAAGCTACATATATATATTTATACATTATATTAGTACACATAAAAAAATACATAGATCTATGCTACAATAAATATCATAATAATTACACTAAAATAAATATATAACATCTATATATATTTACTAATTATAATTGAAGAATTAAACCACAAATAATTAGATCTACACATAAACACACACAAATGGAAAGTATCACACCGTATCCCACTAGATCTAGGATACGTATGCGACACGAGTCCAACACGCAACCAATTGCACCCCGAAGGACACAAACAAGTTACAAATAATATTTATGAACAAATCAAAGTGTCAAATGTAGATCTATGTGTCCGTGTCAAAATACGATATGTACAAAGTCCCGTGTCGGAGGAAAACCCCCCAAAATAATACGTATCACCAAATTGTTGGGATACGACCTACACGTACCCAATTGTGGATATGACACTAGCCCCAAACCTATAAGCACATGCCCAATTGATCTATAGGATTAATTGACACACACAACAAAATGTAAATTCGGAATTCCTCCAAAATTGACACAAAAAGCACAATAACTTTCTCCATGGGTCTCCTATGAACACAAAACCAAGTCCTATGGGTAGTACATACATATGTGTTGATTTTTTATGATTAAATCTCAGATTTAAAAGCTATTTTAAGGGGAAAAACTGAATTATACCTATTGGGAGATGGATTCCCAATGAAACCTCCAATTGAGATAAAATTACTTCCAAATTATAGATCCTTGCTCCTCTTTGTAGATCCTTGCTTCCTTCTTCTAGATCCTTGCTTCTCAACTTTCTAATGGTGAATTGGGAAGAATTTGGAATGAATTTGGTGGAGAATTGGAATAGGAATGAAAGGAATTTGGTAGTGGAAAATTCTAGATCTAGATTTGGAATGAGAATGAGAGAAGAGAGAATTCCTCCCTTCTAATATAGGCCGGCCTTACCCCTTCCCCAAGCAATTATAAGATGTCCAATATACCCCTTGGGGCCTCTCATGAAGAAATAATTAAGGAAGGAAGCTTCTAGTCTAATGATTTAATTAATTTAATCCATCTCCTTAACAATAGGCTTTCTAAATGGGCCAAGTCTAACTAATTAATTCATGTTGGTCCATGGGTCCAAACTAAACTAGTTGGGTACACTAATATAAGTCCAAAATAATTAAATAACATCTAACAACAATTAAATAATACAACAAATAATTATTTACCATACACAATATTTAATTAAATAGGAAAAGACTAAAATATCCTTTTCTAGAAAATGTGGTAGTGACACTAAACCCATTTATTAGAATGCATAAACCAAATATTTAGACTAGTTTAGATTGAGCCCATTGAATTAGAACCATGATTAGGAGGTTGGATTAATTAGAGAAACCATTAGACTAGAACCTTCTCTCCCTAATTAATTTCTTCATGAGAGGCCCCAAGGGATATTTGTGACATAGTACATTGCTTGGGGAGGGGTTTACATGGCCGACCTATTGAGAGAGGAGAGAGAGTGCACTCATTTTATTTCATCCCAAATTCTAGATCTACAATTTTTCCTCTTCTAAATTCCCTCCATTCCCTCATCAATTCTCTACCAATTATTCACCAATCTCTTTCCAAATACTTCATTGAGGCTTCTACATCAGAGATCTATAAGAAGGAAGTAATGAGAAAGGAGGAGGAGACCAAGATCTATAAGGAGAAGAGCTACTTGGCAATTATGGACTTTTTATTTGGAATCCATCTCCCAAAAGATATATTTTAGTTTTTCCCCTTCTATTGGATTTTAGATCTAAGATTTAACCATGAGAAACTAACCCACATGTATAGGCTACCTATAGAAAGTGATTTTAGGTTCATCAGAGATCTACGGTGGAAGTTATGTCCATTTTGATGCCAATTTTGGGAGAATTTCGAGATTGACACATGTAGTGCTTGTCATTGGGTCTAATAGATATAAATAATATTTTATTACTTGTTTGTAACTAGTGTCGTATCCATAATTAGATACGTGTAGACCGTATCTCGTCAATTTGACAAAATGGGTTAATTTTGGGAGTTTACTCTGACACGGGACCTTGTGCATATCATATTGTGACACGGATACGTAGATACTCTAATTACTATATGTATTGTTCATAATTGGTGTTTTAGACTTGCTCGTATCCTCTGGGATACGTTTGGTTGTGCGTTGGAGCCGTATCGCAAGCGTATCATAGAAAAAGTGTGATACGGGTGCGATGCACTCCATGTGTTTGTTGTTTTGTTCCTTTTCCTATATGTGCATGTATAATTATAGGTATATATGATAATTAAGTGATATGCATATACATATAATAGTATATTTGAGTTTATGTATATATATGTGCCTATATGTGCATATAATAGAGTATATATATATATATATATATATATATGTGTGTGTGTGTGTGTGTGTGTGTGTGTGTGTGTGTGTGTGTACTTATATATGTAATATTTATGTGTTTATGTATATGGAGAAGTATATAAGTATATTGAGATGTATTTAAGTGTACATATATGTGTGTGATTAGATATATCTATATACTCATAGTTGTGGCAGTATATTGTTTGTGTGTTTGTGTGTGTGTGAGTGTGTGAAAGAGCAGTAAGAGGTAACTGTGCAGTGGACCAGTGCACTGGGAGCTTTGAGCAGTAAGGCTCAGTTCAGCCAGTGCATAGGGGGAGCTCGGGCATAGGGGAAGAGCCCAAACAAGTATCGATTTTCAGCTGCAATTGTGTAAATTCTTTACACAGCTTTGAGCCGCCAAGCATGAAGGGGAGGCTCCGCAGCAGCTTGAGCAATGACTGAGAGTGTAGCTGCACAGCACAGAGCAGCCATCGAGGTGAAGCAACTGTGTAGAGGAGCTGCACAATTCAGCAGTTGCAGCGGGGAGTCGAGCACTTGCAAATGTGCAGTCCCTATGCGTATAGGAATTTGAAGGAGGCAATCGGTTCCTATGAGCACAGGAATTCCAAGGAGGCAATTAGTTCCTGTGAGCACAGAAATTCGAAGGAGACAGTTCAGTTCAGTGAAGTTTTTCCACTGTGCAGTATCAGTTAACCATCACTGATAACTGTACAGTTTAGTATTTGGGATGTTTGGTTTCAATTAGTCCAGTAGGTTGCTATGAATAGTTAGTTATGTATACTATTGATAGGTATATTGGTTAGTAGTAAATAGGTTAGAATATAGTTAGTTTAGTTGTTAGTGATATACTTTGTTTATATATAGTTAACTATATGTATATGTGTATTATGTATATATGTTAGTTGGGTTGTTAGCTAGTAGCTAGTTAGCTACATGTGTATGTATATATTATATTAGTTGTTATCCTATAGTAGTTAGATATAGTATAGTGTACTTGCATAGCTAGTATTATCTTGGTTATATATGTATTAGCTATGAGGTATTGGGTTACCATGAGTGTCACGACCCGCACCCGAAATTTGGGCATGAGTCGTGGGTACGTCCAGCCTACGCCGCAGCATCGGCGGTAGATCGCTGTCTAGGTCTCAACATATAATATATCCTGTCAATAGTCTCAACTCCGTACAGAGGACAATGATAAAATCCCCAGTTCTATAATATACTCAATCACAAGCTATAAGAAATAATGGCACGATGGGAATAGAAAAGAGTTCTAATAAAAACAACCACAATAATCTAACTCAAATCCTGGGTCTAAATGACCTCACAAAGTCACAAAATAATAAATACAACTCAGTCTTTGTCTAAAACAATAATTACAGAAAAATAGTCTAAGTGCAGCCATGTAAGTTCTCCTCTAGGATAGGCAACTCCTCTGGGATTTCCGGAGTGAAATCTTCCTCTAATCCTGGGCCGTAATGAGTGGGGCATAAGTTCTCCAGGTCCTCTGAAAAATGTTATCCAGTCAGGATTGGAGCGAAGCACAAGCACTAACAGCAGTTTCATTAAATTGACAAAGACTATAAACAGTGTAAGAAATACAAGATGGAAATAAATGCTAGAAATGTAAAGTACTGGAGAAAATGGAAATAGGCAATAGAGCATCTAGCAATGGACAATAGACAGTGAATGCTAGAACAAGTGAATCTGAATAAAAATAGACATCTAGCTAAGTGTTTAAATTATCAGTTTATTATGTGATCGGCTTGGGACTAGATCAGGCTGGTTATATATGATTGGCTATGATTCTTGAAGGTCAGGCTAACCATATGGTTAGCTATGATGCATGATAATGGTCAGGCTAATCATATATAACAGCTATGAGGTATGATAATGGTCAGGCTGCACCCGACGTGAGAAGTGGGGTGAGCTATGATGCATGATAAGTTTGGATATGATCACATAATCTACTAATAGTTCCCCATCCTCCAGCTAACACGATGGATTCCAATCACGACTCCTCATGATGGGGATCTAGGGTGCTAACCCGTGTATCCATAGTGTCGGAATCAAGTATGTAATACACTACAATTTATAGAAGTAATCAACAATGAAAACTGTCAGAGAATGTACTCGCCTGTGGTCCTGAGCAAAGTGTGAGGATCAATGTCCAAAGTGGGATCACAATGACCTATATATAAGATATCAATGTTAAATAATAGATTAAAGGAATGAGCATGATTAACTAATTAAATACGAGGTTTCTAGGTCATACTAAGGTTTAGGATTCAAAATTCCTTATGTGGTAGGTTTCTCCAAGATGGTACTAGTCATACTAACCTAGTGGTCAATATTAGGTTAACTTGTTACTTTAGGCTTCATATTAATACTAAGAAATATTTACCTACTAGGCATTTAGTATAGATAACTCCTAATTAGGTTCTAAGGTATTACTTAATCCATTTAACTCTAATTTAAACTAGTACTCAAATCCAACCTTAACTCATAAACTCTATGTATTAACTAGGGTACCAAGTACTTCATGTGATACCTTAGAGAACTCACTGAAACATGTGCACACTACTAATCCTACTGCTACCTCCATACAGGAAACTCACACTGATATTGGTACACATAGGCTCTCACACTGGTTTTACATTGACACACACACAGGTACACACAGATACACTCTCAGGTATCTAATACACATAAATTCTCACACACACACACCCAACATTCATAAAAAGTCCTAACTGATACACACAGTGCTAATACACCTAGGTTTCCAGGTTCACTCACTCACTGACACAAAGACACACATTGGTTCATTCGTTCATCTATATACTAATACACAGCTACACATAGCTATCTAACACAGAATTCTGTATACACACACATAGTCAGTCTGCACACACACAGAAATCTGGAACAAAACACTCTACACACACAGGTATTGCACACAGCTGATACCTCACTGATGCACCCAGAAATCTAACTGATACACAGGTCTACACTACCACACAGGTATTGATACCCTAAAATTTACACAGGTTCTGACTCACACACACTGAAACTGAAACTCTAATTCTCATAGGCATGCTCACACTGAAACACAGTTACACAGGGAGACACTAGTTATTAATACTCTAGTATACTGACCTGGGAAAATCACTCACTGTCTGGAATCTGCTACTGAACTACACCCTCACACTCAGATAATTCACATATAGCACATGTCCACACACTCACACATTATTCTATGATACCCCCACTCACACACATGTATTTACACTGATATCCAAATCCTATACACACACAACAACACATAGGCAAACACACTGACATACATAGACACAGGTTCACACTGAAACTCACACACACAGGTAAGTTACTGAATACACCCCCACTGTCCTTACACCCAAAAACATAGACACACAGCAGTGCTGAACATATTCTGCAGATGCACCCACACTGATAATACATAAGTTCACTCACTGGCACTTCCAGATACCTACACACAGATACATACTCTACATACACATTGGTTTCACATTGAGGCACAAGTTCTCTGATTCTTACGGGTTGCACACACTAGGTACAGTTTCAAATTTGACTGTACATAGAACTTCCCAAACCCATCTACACACAGGTTCTACCCGACTACACAAGTAATCCCCAAACCCCGACTGTACAGGAATTTCCTACACTCAACTCTGCACAGTGAAATCCCCTCTCCCCCTTGGTGCATTTTCTTCTCCCAATCACACAAACCTCTATATATATATATATATGTATAATTATATACATATATATCATGCATCAAAATATGTAATATTAGAATGGATTAGATAGGTATACCCTTATGAAGCATTTCATCATACATATAATGTGCTGAATTTGTATTCTACCATATTAATCATGAATACCCAAACCAAAATCCTAAAATCAAAATCCAATCTATATGTATGTGATATGATCAGCCTACATGCAAACCCTTACGATATAGGGTCCACAAATTTGGGAAAAACTCTCGTTGGAACACCAAAACCCTAGTTTCTCCTAAATCTCCATGTAGAAACCCTAAAATCGAAATCCAAACCATAGGGGGTTTCCTAATGGTCAACAATAATGAAAAACAGAATTAAAATTGAATAAAATAGAGTTTTACCTATGGAGATGGTTTCTCCAATGGAAGTTCTTCTTCCCCAAGGTTCCTTGACCCAAGTTTCTTGCTTCCCTTGCTTTGGAGGAGAAAGATGGAATCCTAGGGTTTTAATTCCGAATTTGGGGTGGGGGAGATGGCTTTCTTGATGGAGGCTAGGGTTTCTTTCTTCATGAAGGAGAAAAGAGTTGTGGGTGGCTCCCTTTTATATTAAACTAGGTTAGGGTTTCTAATGCATAGTTTTAGGTTGAACCCCCCCCTGTTAGGTCGTGAAGAACTCAAATAAATTTAGGTTTAGTCATTCTAGGGTTTTACCTAAAACCAAATATCACTAACAATATATACATAGTTTATATAACTCAGCAGATTAATTAAATGTATAATTATTCAAAATAGTAAAATTATACAAATGCCCTTATTTGGAAATGTGGTAGTGACAAGTCTACCCTCCTAAAAGAAATTTTGTCCTCGAAATTAGACTGAACTAGAACAAGAATAAAATCAGAAAAGGAAATACCTCAAGTCTAGAAGAGATACGGGTATTGCTCGCGCATTTCGTCCTCTCTCTCCCAGGTCGACTCCCCTAGAGAGTGATGTCTCCATGCAACACGAACCAAAGGAATAGTTTGGTTCTGCAATACCTTCTCTCTGCGGTCCAAGATCTCTACGGGCTGCTCAGGGTAGCTGAGCGTCGGACCAACCTCAATCTCCGAGTGATCAAGTACGTGACTAGGGTCTGCCACGTATCGTCTCAGCTGCGACACGTGGAATACATCATGCACTCTCTCTAATGCAGGCGATAAGTCTAGTCTATACGCCACTGCACCTACCCTCACAAGAATACCAAAGGGTCCGATGTAGCGTGGGCTAAGCTTCCCGCCTCTGCCAAAACGAATTGTACCACGCGTCGGAGAAATCCGTAGGAATACTAGATCACCAACCTGAAACTCAAGGGGTCTACGGTGGCTGTCGGCCCAATGCCGCTGTTTGTCCTGCGCCACTCGCAGTCTGTCTCTGATGAGCTTCACCTTTTCTGCTGCATCCACGACCATTTCTGGTCCTAGCAAGGCTCTCTCTCTCCAACGTCGTCCTAAGATAACGGTATACGACACCTCCTTCCATAAAGAGCCTCAAATGGTGACATCTCTATGCTGGCCTGGTAGCGGTTGTTGTAAGCAAACTCTACCAGGTGCAGATGATCCTCCCAAGAACCTCCGAGATCTAGAACACAAGTACATAGCATATCCTCGAGAGTCTGAATAGTCCTTTCAGACTGCCCGTCTGTCTGGGGGTGATATGCGGTACTGAACTTGAGCTGAGTGCCCAAACTAGTCTGCAGACTCCTCCAGAAGTGGGAAGTGAAACGACTATCCCGATCTGAGATGATGCTCACCGGAACTCCATGAAGTCTAACAATCTGTCGCACGTACATCTCTGCTAGCCTCTCTGTCGACGTGCCCACCTTGAAAGGTAAGAAATGGGCTGATTTGGTCAACCTGTCCACGATGACCCAAATCGCGTCCTTCCCTCCTGGAGAACGTGGAAGCCCTGAAACGGAATCCATGGTCACGTGCTCCCATTTCCACTCTGGGATCGGTAAAGGTTGAAGCAAACCACCTGGCCTTTGCCGGTCTGCCTTTACCTGCTGGCACACTAGACACCGGGATACGAAGCGTGCTACCTCGCGCTTCATTCCATACCACCATACGTGCTCCCTCAAGTCTCGATACATCTTGTTCGCACCGGGATGCATCGAGTACTGAGAGCGGTGTGCCTCCTGCAAAACCTCCTCGTGCAGCTCTCCGCTCGGCACATATATCCTCGTGCCGTGCTGTAAGGAACCATCCTCTGCGATAGTAAAGTCGTCCGACAATCCTGTCCGAACCTGTGCTCTGATACTCCTCAGAGCCTCATCATCATACTGCGCAGCTCTGATCCTGTCCATCAGCTCGGATTGTATCTGTAATCCCCATATCTGAATCTCAGTACCGGGAACTAACACCTTAATCTCCAAGCTCTCCAAATCTGCCAACAAATGTCTATCTATCGTCTAGTACATAGCCATCGGATACCTGCTCAAGGCATCGGCGACTACGTTGGCCTTCCCTGGGTGGTACTGTAATGAGATATCGAAGTCCTTCATCAACTCTAACCACCTCCTCTGCCTCATGTTCAGCTCCTTCTGTGTGAATACGTACTTCAAGCTCTTGTGGTCTGTGAAGATCTCCACACGCTCTCCGTACAGGTAATATTTCCACAGCTTTAGAGCAAAGATAACTGCTGCCAACTCCAAATCGTGGGTGGGATAGTTCTTTTTATGAGGGCGTAACTGCTTGGAAGCATAGGCAATTACCTTCCCGTGCTGCTGAAGAACACATCCCAGACCTTTCCCTGAAGCATCACTGTAGATGGTGAAACCACCTGTCCCTGCTGGCAACGTCAAAATTGGAGTTGTCGTCAACCTCTTCTTTAGCTCCTCGAATGTAGCCTGGCACTCCTCCGTCCAGACAAAATCCACATCCTTCCTAGTCAGTCTGGTCATCGGTGCTGCAATCTTGGAGAAGTCTTGTACAAACCTCCTGTAGTATCCTGCTAGCCCGAGAAAACTCCTGATCTCAGCTACCGAACTGGGGGTAGCCCACGACTCCACTGCCTCGATCTTCTGTGGGTTAACCGAGATTCCGTCACCTGATACCACATGCCCAAGAAATTTGACCTTGTCAAGGAAGAATTCACACTTAGAGAGTTTCCCGTACAGCTTTTCCCTCCTGAGAGTCTCTAAGACCAACTTCAGGTGCTCTTCGTGCTCCTCCGGGGTCTTGGAATACACAAGAATATCGTCGATGAACACCACCACGAACTTGTCAAGGTACTGGTGGAATACCTTGTTCATCAGGTTCATGAATACTGCCGGTGCATTGGTTAAACCAAATGGCATTACCAGGAACTCAAACTGGCCGTATCTGGTCCGAAAAGCTATCTTTGGCGTGTCTTCTTTCTTCACCTTCACCTGGTGATAGCCCGACCTCAAATCTATCTTTGAAAACACTCTCGCCCCGCTCAACTGATCGAAAAGATCATCTATCCTCGGCAGCGGGTACTTGTTCTTGATAGTGATATTGTTCAAAGCTCTATAATCAATGCACATGCGCACCGTGCCGTCCTTCTTCGGTACGAACAATACCGGAGCTCCCCATGGTGATGAACTGGATTTGATGAAGCCTTTGTCCTGCAGCTCCTCAACTTGCTTCTTCAGTTCTGCCAGCTCGCTGTTGTTGACTCTATAGACATGTTGTGAAATGGGCTCCGCTCCTGGAACCAAGTCTATAGAGAATTCAATATCTCTGTCAGGCGGCAAGCCTGGCAACTCTTCTGGAAATACATCCAGGAACTCCGCTATCAGAGGATGTGGCAACTCCTCTTCTTTCGCCCTGGCTCCGTAAAATGTGCTCTTCCTCTGTTCTGCTGCTCCTCTGACGACCTCAAACTCTGGCTCTCCTGGTGGTCTAAATAATACTCTGCCTCTATAACAATCTATAGTAGCATGATGCCTACTCAACCAGTCCATTCCGAGTATAATATCGTACCCCGGAAGTGGCATGACGAGTAAGCTCACGCTCAACTCTCTGCCTCCAACTGACACTCTCCGGTCCTTGCAGTGATCACGGGCTAGGATAATACCTCCACCAGTCATGATCTTGCAAGTCCTAGCTAATAGTTCTGTGTCTAAATGATGTCGAAGTGCATAAGATACAGACACAAAACTATGGGAAGCGCCAGAGTCGAATAAGATAAATACGGGAATACAATCGAGAAGAACCGAACCTGTGATCAAGTCTCCTGCTGGCTCGATCTCCTCGACTGCCATGGCGTACTCTCGCCCCTGGGGTGCACCTCTCTGCTGCTGATGCTGGGCAAACCTCTGATGTTGCGGTGGAAGTGGTCCCCTCTGTTGTTGGCCTCCTGGTACGGCAGGTACCCTGTCTGGTCCTCTCTGGGTGGCTGCTCCACCCTGACCTGGACGAATGGTAGGGCAATCCCTCAGCTGGTGTGTCGTCGATCCGCAGTACAAATATGATCCCAACCTCTTCCTGCAGATCTCTCTGGTGTGTCCTGTCTTCCCGCAGTACGCACACTGGAGGGCGGGCTGAGTCTGCCTCTGCTGCTGTTGCTGAACCTGCCCTCGGGCTGGTGCCTGGTGCTGCTGGTGCTGCTGCTGATAAGGCCTCTGCTGCTGCTGATAGTATGGACGCTTGCCTGGTCCCGCACTACTGTTTGCTCCTCCGGAAACATCGCGTCCCCTCTTGGGCCTGAGGTCCAAGTCATCCTCGGCTATCTGGGCATCCATCAATATGCCCTCGAAGGTGGCGGTACGACGTCCCGACGTGCGAGACTTGATCTCCCTTGCCAGCCCCTTTCTGAACTTCCGGGCCCTGTCCCCCAGATCTCTAATCATCGACGGTGCGAAGCGGCTCAGGCGGCAAAACTCTGCGGCATACTCATCGACGGACGAGCTCCCCTGGACTAAGTCATGGAACTGACTCTCCAAGGCTCCCAGGGCAACGTCAGGAAAAATTTCTCCTTGAAGAGCTCCCTGAAAGCCTCCCAAGTGAGTCCCCTGCGCAAGAGTCTCGGCTCCGTGCGAAACCACGTCAAGGCAATGTCGAACATCTGGCTGCCAGCGGCCTCGATCTGGAGGGCCTCTGGAAGCTGTGCCAAGCGCAAGTTCCTCTCGATGTCCTCTAGCCAATCATCGGCGTAGATTATCCCTTCTGTTCCCTTGAACTCCCGAGGCATCATCCTCTTGAAGTCCACAATGGTGCTCGGCCTCTGATATTGCTGACCAGGATGCTGCTGCTGCTGAGTGACCCTCTCCACAGCCTGGAGGTCCACTTGGTGAGCATTCTCCATGTTCACCCTCATCATCTCTGTCTGGGCCTGATGTGCCTCAGCCTGCACTCTCTGGGCCTCTGCCGACGTCCTCTGGGCATCGACCATGTCCTGAATCAAGGCGAACACCTGTGCCCCATCGACGGGCACACCTCTTGGATGCTGAACTGGTGGTGGTGGTAGAGGCCCCGTCGTAGCTGTGGGGACCCTCTGAACAGGTGGTAGAGGACCCCCGAATACTGCAGACACTCCCACATGTACTGGAGATATAGGAGGTGCTGCGGATGTCTGTCCGGCAGGGCGAGAGGTGGCAGACCTCTTTGAATCTGCTGCTCCGAGTCTCTGGGACCTCATCGGCGGCATCCTGAAGACAGATCGAAAGATTTAATTAAGGCAATAGATACGATATCATCAAGGAAGGACAGTAAATTTCTAAGGGAAAATCATTAAGAGTAGTATCATAAGAATCAGAATTCCCTAATTGTGATTGAGCATATCCTCGGCCTAATTCCTATTTCCTAAAACAGGCTCGTAGTAATACTCTAAGCGAGCACCACTACGATATCGCTCTAATGCGAATCAATTGACTGGACCTACATGGGCCACCACTAAAATGTGTCACGACCCGCACCCAAAATTTGGGCATGAGTCGTGGGTACGTCCAGCCTACGCCGCAGCATCGGCGGTAGATCGCTGTCTAGGTCTCAACATATAATATATCCTGTCAATAGTCTCAACTCCGTACGGAGGACAATGATAAAATCCACAGTTCTATAATATACTCAATCACAAGCTATAAGAAATAATGGCACGATGGGAATAGAAAAGAGTTCTAATAAAAATAACCACAATAATCCAACTCAAATCCTGGGTCTAAATGACCTCACAAAGTCACAAAATAATAAATACAACTCAGTCTTTGTCTAAAACAATAATTACAGAAAAACAGTCTAAGTGCAGCCATGTAAGTTCTCCTCTAGGATAGGCAACTCCTCTGGGATTTCCGGAGTGAAATCTCCCTATAATCCTAGGCCGTAATGAGTGGGGCATAAGTTCTCCAGGTCCTCTGAAAAATGTTATCCAGTCAGGATTGGAGCGAAGCACAAGCACTAACAGCAGTTTCATTAAATTGACAAAGACTATAAACAGTGTAAGAAATACAAGATAGAAATAAATGCTGGAACTGTAAAGTACTGGAGAAAATGGAAATAGGCAATAGAGCATCTAGCAATGGATAATAGACAGTGAATGCTAGAATAAGTGAATTTGAATAAAAATAGACATCTAGCTAAGTGTTTGAATTATCAGTTTATTATGTGATCGGCTTGGGACTAGATCAGGCTGGTTATATATGATTGGCTATGATTCTTGAAGATCAGGCTAACCATATGGTTAGCTATGATGCATGATAATGGTCAGGCTAATCATATATAACAGCTATGAGGCATGATAATGGTCAGGCTGCACCCGACGTGAGAAGTGGGGTGAGCTATGATGCATGATAAGTTTGGATATGATCACATAATCTACTAATAGTTCCCCATCCCCCAGCTAACACGATGGATTCCAATCACGACTCCTCATGATGGGGATCTAGGGTGCTAACCCGTGTATCCATAGTGTCGGAATCAAGTATGTAATACACTACAATTTATAGAAGTAATCAACAATGAAAACTGTCAGAGAATGTACTCGCCTGTGGTCCTGAGCAAAGTGTGAGGATCAATGTCCAAAGTGGGATCACAATGACCTATATATAAGATATCAATGTTAAATAATGGATTAAAGGAATGAGCATGATTAACTAATTAAATACGAGGTTTCTAGGTCATACTAAGGTTTAGGGTTCAAAATTCCTTATGTGGTAGGTTTCTCCAAGATGGTACTAGTCATACTAACCTAGTGGTCAATATTAGGTTAACTTGTTACTTTAGGCTTCATATTAATACTAAGAAATATTTACCTACTAGGCATTTAGTATAGATAACTCCTAATTAGGTTCTAAGGTATTACTTAATCCATTTAACTCTAATTTAAACTAGTACTCAAATCCAACCTTAACTCATAAACTCTATGTATTAACTAGGGTACCAAGTACTTCATGTGATACCTTAGAGAACTCACTGAAACATGTGCACACTACTAATCCTACTGCTACCTCCACACAGGAAACTCACACTGATATTGGTACACATAGGCTCTCACACTGGTTTCACATTGACACACACACAGGTACACACAGATACACTCTCAGGTATCTAATACACATAAATTCTCACACACACACCCAACATTCATAAAAAGTCCTAACTGATACACACAGTGCTAATACACCTAGGTTTCCAGGTTCACTCACTCACTGACACAAAGACACACATTGGTTCATTCGTTCATCTATATACTAATACACAGCTACACATAGCTATCTAACACAGAATTCTGCATACACACACATAGTCAGTCTGCACACACACAGAAATCTGGAACAAAACACTCTACACACACAGGTATTGCACACAGCTGATACCTCACTGATGCACCCAGAAATCTAACTGATACACAGGTCTACACTACCACACAGGTATTAATACCCTGAAATTTACACAGGTTCTGACTCACACACACTGAAACTGAAACTCTAATTCTCATAGGCATGCTCACACTGAAACACAGTTACACACAGGGAGACACTAGTTATTAATACTCTAGTATACTGACCTGGGAAAATCACTCACTGTCTGGAATCTGCTACTGAACTACACCCTCACACTCAGATAATTTACATATAGCACATGTCCATGCACTCACACATTATTCTATGATACCCCCACTCACACACATGTATTTACACTGATATCCAAATCCTATACACACACAACAACACATAGGCAAACACACTGACATACATAGACACAGGTTCACACTGAAACTCACACACACAGGTAAGTTACTGAATACACCCCCACTGTCCTTACACCCAGAAACATTGACACACAGCAGTGCTGAACATATTCTGCAGATGCACCCACACTGATAATACATAAGTTCACTCACTGGCACTTCCAAATACCTACACACAGATACATACTCTACATACACATTGGTTTTACATTGAGGCACAAGTTCTCTGATTCTCACGGGTTGCACACACTAGGTACAGTTTCAAATTTGACTGTACATAAAACTTCCCAAACCCATCTACACACAGGTTCTACCCAACTACACAAGAAATCCCCAAACCCCGACTGTACAGGAATTTCCTACACTCAACTCTGCACAGTGAAATCCCCTCTCCCCCTTGGTGCATTTTCTTCTCCCAATCACACAAACCTCTATATGTATATATGTATAATTATATACATATATATTATGCATCAAAATGTGCAATATTAGAATGGATTAGATAGGTATACCCTTATGAAGCATTTCATCATACATATAATGTGCTGAATTCGTATTCTACCATATTAATCATGAATACCCAAACCAAAATCATAAAATCGAAATCCAATCTATATGTATGTGATATGATCAGCCTACATGCAAACCCTTACGATATAGGGTCCACAAATTTGGGAAAAACTCTCGTTGGAACACCAAAACCCTAGTTTCTCCTAAATCTCCATGTAGAAACCCTAAAATCGAAATTCAAACCATAGGGGGTTTCCTAATGGTCAACAATAATGAAAAAACAGAATTAAAATTGAATAAAATAGAGTTTTACCTATGGAGATGGTTTCTCCAACGGAAGTTCTTCTTCCCCAAGGTTCCTTGACCCAAGTTCCTTGCTTCCCTTGCTTTGGAGGAGGAAGATGGAATCCTAGGTTTTTAATTCCGAATTTGGGGTGGGGGAGATGGCTTTCTTGATGGAGGCTAGGGTTTCTTTCTTCATGAAGGAGAAAAGAGTTGTGGGTGGCTCCCTTTTATATTAAACTAGGTTAGGGTTTCTAATGCATAGTTTTAGGTTGAACCCCCCTGTTAGGTCGTGAAGAACTTAAATAAATTCAGGTTTAGTTATTCTAGGGTTTTACCTAAAACCAAATATCACTAACAATATATACATAGTTTATATAACTCAGCAGATTAATTAAATACATAATTATTCAAAATAGTAAAATTATACAAATGCCCTTATTTGGAAATATGGTAGTGACATTGAGATACCAAGGTATCACCAAGGTATTAGGCTGATACCCAAGGTATTGAGTTTGGGTATCGTGTTAGGTGTGATACGCATTGGTGCATGACCAGGGTATCATAATTCATTGTTTTAATATAGTTAAGTATCATGACTTGTATATATATATCTAAAACACTATTTTTATATTCAAAAACTTTTGTATCATAGGATACGGCTCTTTGAGTGCCTTTTTGTTCTTAGCTTAAATTGTATAGCATAGTTTCTTAGTGTTTTGACTTAGTGACTTAGCATTAGACTCTTGCAACCTAGATTTTATTGGTTTGACTTAGAAATGGCGTATCGACCTAGAATTGTATCAAGTTTACTTATTTTCTTTCTTGAACCTTGTATTGATGTAACATACCATATATAGGTTGTGAGACACCGGCTTGGGCATCGAGAGACACACCTTGCTCAGGACATCAGGCGAGTATATTTCTCTGATAGTTTTTAATTTATAATATTATATATATGCATGTTCTAGAATTATATACTTTGATCCTGATACAGTAATTTTACGGACTAGTACTATATGGATCCCGTCAGGAGATGTTATCCCCTACCGTGTTCAGCGGGTACTCGTGTACATTGTATCACATTATTTATATTAGAAATTAATTATATTTTGTATTCACCTACCGCTCTTGTTCGATGGTTATGTTATCCGTGTACACCCACTGCTCGTGTTCAGTGGTTATATTTCATGTTCATAGCGTGTCATGATTGGATCTATCGGTATTAGTTGGGGGTAGGAGAGTAGGAGTTGATTATGTGATCAAAGCCATTGTAACATCGTGTACATTCTGGTTACATACCTCACTTATAATTCGTCTTACCTGATCATGTTCACCCAACCCGATCACATAATGAACTTGTATTCTGAGGCAAATTAGTTTAGTTTAGATTGCAGTTATTTTATCATATTATGATATTCATATTGTTAATCTATATTCTCGTACTTTACCTGTATATCTTGTTCATCATTCATATGTTTAGTGATCATGTATTTCATTTCTATATCTGTTTATATGCTCGATATGCTATTGAAACTGCTTTCAGAGGTATGTACTTCGCTCCAATCCTGACTGGATATATTTTTCTAGATGACTGGCTTCTTAAGCGGTGTCCCACATTCTACGGGCCACAGGACGGTATACCTTTAGAGGATACTCCTATTGACCAGGAGGACTTAGTTGCAGAGACCGAGGGGGTCTAGTTTATTTGTATTAGATTGTATTAGACTATTCTTTTGGTGGATTCATAGTTTGTATTATTATTTCAGATTGTGGATTGTATCATTATTCTTTTCTTCGCTATTCCATTCGTGCATTATTCTTCCTTAGTTTATTTTGTGATTGAGATTAGTCGTACTTGTGAGATACCATATTGCTCCTCCATTTAGAGTTGAGATATTTATAGGTACCATATTATATTGTTGAGATGTTAGATAGTTAGAAATGACCCAGACAGCGTTCTACCGTCGATGCTGTGGCGTAGGCTGGGCGTAACTACGTACTCGTGCCCGAATATCCGAGTGCGGGTCATGACACCAGCAGCAACAGAGAGGTGCACAATAAGGGCGAGCTTTTTCCATCATAATTGAGGAGGAGCATCTAGTCGGAGATGTGATATCAGGTTCAATTCTCCTTGATTCTATTCCAGCTTATACTTTATTTGATTTCCGTGCTTCCCATTCTTTTTATTTATATCTTTTTCTCTTAAGCATCAATTAGAGTCTAAACCTTTGACTAGGACTTGCAAGATCATGACTGGGGGAGGCATTATCCTAGTTAGTGATATTTGCAAGAATCAGAGAGTTATACTGGAAGACCAAAAGTTGAGCGTGTGCTTACTCATAATGCCACTTCTGAGCTACGATATTGTACTCGAGATGGATTGGTGGAGTAGGCACAATGATAATATAGATTGTCATAGAGGTAGAGTTTTACTACAACCTCCAAGAGAGCCAAATTTTAAGATTGCCAGAGGAGCAATGAAGTAGAGCGAGGATGCCATCTGTGGAGCCATGGTGGAAGAGAAGTTGTTGTCATATCCGTTGATAGCAAAGTTCATAGATTTTTTTTGGAGGAGATATCGGGTTTGCCGTCAGTCAGGGATATTGAGTTCTCTATAGATTTGGTGTAATACGTAGAGCCGATATCCCAACATGTTTATAGAGTTAACAACAGCGAACTGGTAGAGTTAAAGAAGCAGGTAGTTGAGTTACAGGACAAAGGCTTTATTCGATCCAGTTTATCACCATAGGATGCTCCGGCATTGTTTGTACCAAAGAAGGATGGGTCCGTACGCATGTGTATCAACTACATGGCTCTAAACAATATCATTATTAAGAACAAATATCCACTGCCAAGGATTGATGATCTCTTTGATCAGTTGAATAGAGCAAAGATATTCCAAAGATAGACTTGAGGTTAGGTTACTACCAGGTGAATGTGGAGAAGGAGGATATTCCAAAGATAACTTTTCGAACTCGATATGGCCAGTTTGAGTTCATGGTGATGTCGTTTGGGTTGACCAATGCCCCGATGGTATTCATGAATCTGATGAACAAGGTATTCCACCAGTATCTTGATAAGTTTGTGGTGGTATTTATCGATAATATTCTGGTATATTCGAATACCCTAGAGAAGAATGAGGAGCACCAGAGGATAGTTCTGGAGACTGTCAGTAAGGATAAGATTTATGGTAAGCTTTCGGAGTATGAGTTCTTCCTTGATAAGGTTGAATTCCTTGGGCATGTGATTAAAGGTGACGGGATCTCAATGGTCACGCAGAAGATTTCAGCAGTAGAGTCATAAAAAACTCCTAGTTTAGTGGTAGTGATCAAGAGTTTTCTGGGGCTAACAGGTTATTACCAGAGGTTTATACAAGACTTATCCAGGATTGCAGAATCGATGACTAGGATAACCAGAAAGGATGTAGAGTTTGTCTGGATAGAGGAGAGTCAGGCTACTTTTGAGGAGCTGAAGAAGAGGTTGATCATAGCTCCAGTGTTGACGTTGCCATCAAGATTGGGTAGATTCACTATAATAGTGATACTTCAGGAAATGGTGTGGGTTGTGTCTTACCACAAAATTGGAAGGTGATTGCCTATGCTTCCAGGCAATTATGTCCTCATGAGAAAAATTATTCTATCCACGATTTGGAGCTAGCAGCGGTCATCTTTGCTCAAAATTTATGGAAATACTATTTATACGGAGAGCGTGTAGACATCTTTATAGACCACAAGAGATTGAAGTATATATTTACACAGAAAGAGATAAACATAAAATCATAGCGATAGTTGGAGTTGATGAAGGACTTCGACATATCATTGCAGTACCATCTGGGGAAGGACAACGTAGTCGTTGACGCCTTAAGCAGGTATCTATTGGCTATGTACTTGACTACAGATAGAAATTTATTGGCCAATCTTGAGAGCTTGGGTGTTAAAGTGCTGGTACAAGGTATCGAGATACAGATATGGGGATTACAGATATAGTGAGAGCAGATGGACAAGATTCGAGCTATGCAGTATGATGATGAGTCTCTGAGGAGCATCAGGGCATAGGTTCGGATAGGATTATCCGAGGACTTCACTATTGTTGAGGATAGATCACTACGGCATAGTACCAGATTGTGTGTGCCAAGTGGGATGTTACGTGAGAAGGTTTGTCGATCGTAGTACTCTATACATCCAGGTGCCAACAAGATTTATAGAGATCTGAGGGAGCATATATGGTAGTATGGTATAAAGCGGGAGGTGACGCGCTTCGTATCCTGATGTCTAGTATGCCAGCAGGTAAAGACAGAGAGTCAGAGGCTAAGTGGTTTACTTCAGCCTTTACTAATTCCAAAGTGGAAGTGGGAGCATATTACTATGGATTTTATTTAAGGGTTTCCGCATTCTCTAGGAGGTAAAGACGCGATTTGTGTCATCATAGACAGGTTGACCAAATCGGTCCACTTCTTGCCATTTAAAGTGGGTACGTCTACGGATAAGCTAGAGGAGATATATGTGTGAAAGATTATCATATTGTATGGAGTTCCATTAAGCATTATCTCGGATCGGGATAGTCGCTTCATATCCCACTTCTGGAGAAGTTTGTAGGCTAGCTTGGGCACCCAGCTCAAGCTTAGTATCGCATATCACCCCCAAATCGAAGGAAAGTCACAGAGGACTATACATACTCTCGAGGATATGCTTCACACTCGTGTTTTAGATTTCAGAGGCTCTTGGGAGGATCATCTTTACCTGGTAGAGTTTGCTTATAATAATAGCTACCATGCCAGTATCAAGATGTCACTATTCGAGGCTTTATATGGACGAAGATGTCGCACTCCTCTATCTTGTGATGATATTGGTAAGAGAGTCTTGTTGGGACCAGAGATTATTGTGGATGCAGCTGAGAATGTGAAGCTCATTAGGGATAGACTTCGGGTAGCGCAGGACAGACAGCGGCATTAGACCGATAGCCACCAGAGACCTTTAGAATTTGAGGTATATATTTTGTTTGTATTTGTAACCTCTGTATCCTAAAATTCTTACTTAAATGTTGTTATTAGGTTAATTTGGGGCTATAGGGATTTTTTTCAAATTTTTTTGTTAATTTAAAACTAGTAATAATAAATTTTTTAGGGCTTTCAAGAATTTATTTTAGTATCAAACATAATTAAAAATATTTCAAACTTTTATTTTGGGTTCTAAATAATCAAATATATTTTTTAGAATTTTTTGAGAATTTTTTTGCATATTTTAGTGTTTATTGGGAGTTATTTAGACTAATAACTAATTTTTTAGGATTTCTAGAATTTATTGTGCAAGCCCAGGAATATAGAATTGACCCACATAATTTTTTAGTGTTTATAATAATATTATATACATTCCAAAATTATTTTAGAATTTTTGGAATAATTTTAATATTTATTTTTATTTAAATAGGTAAAACTAATTTTTAGAGATTCTCCTAATTATAGTAGGAAACCTATGAACATAAAATTATCCTAAGTATTTTTCTAGGGTTTTTAAGTTCAAAATATATTTTCTATAATTTTTTTAAATTTTTATGATTACTTTCAATGTTTATTTTGAGTTATTTAGATTTAAAAAGACTTAAATAATATTTTAATAAAGGCAAATCGAAAATAAATAATATAAACAAAATCATCCAATCAGTTTCTGATACGTGTCAGCCTTTAACTTTTCATTCAGCCGCATGTCAGCCAACATATATATATATATATATATATATATGTAATATAATAACCTTAATTATGCCATTATTTTAGAGAGAGAGAGAGAGAGAGAGATTTAAGGGGATGTCATCTAGGGTTTCTTTCATCTTCCAGAAGCCATTACTCATATCTCCGGACTCCAAACGTGGCTCAATTTCTTGTGTTAGAACTATATTGAGGTTATTTTTCTGAATATGTAAATTGTTTCACAAAATTCTAAATATTAAATTCTAGAAAATTCACAGAGTACAGTATATCTGAAAATAGATGCGTCTCGGTGTTTTTGCGATTTTGGGAGAACCAGAAATCAGAATCACTAACTGTTTAAAGTTTCAGAAAGCTAATGTCGAGATAATTGACATATATTTTTTTCAGAATTTAATACATAATATTTATATGCTATTAATTCTGTAGAACTTCTAGGTTAACAATTAATCACCGTTGCACAATACGATTTTAGGTATGTACAATAATTTCCAAATAAATTTGAATTTGGATGAGCCATAAATTCTAGCATATTTTTGGTCACGCCCCGGTCCCGCCCGGGCCGCCGCTCCGCCCTGCCCCGCCCCGTGCGGCCGGGAATAACGAACCGGACACGTATTACCGTGCCTCGGCGCGCCGGACGCGAATCACCGTGCCCGTCCCGCGGGTGCGAGGGAGGAAGGGAGCCAAGCGAATGGCCCGTTCGAGCTTTCGGGGGACGTGATGCCGCACGGGCCTGGGGTTGCGCCCGTGCAAGGCCAATCGTTTAAGTTGATAGTTGGCTATCATCGCATCAATCGAGTAAGCAGCGGAAAGGGACTTGTTGCAATGCAATGCATTAGCCAACTGAGTGTTCGGGACAATCGAGGCAACTTGGATGTCCTTTAGCAAAGGCACACGTTAGTTCTATACATTATGCCCCCTTATACGATAGCATTCTCGGGGAAACAATCGAAACCAGGATTCCGGGTCTTGGGGACTGTGGCACGCCTATCGCTTCCTCGGACGATCCAGTACCTGCAAGCAAGTAAACTGTTGGTGGGTCAGCACTTTATACAAGTACTGGTGAGATAAATCAACTGAACAGAAATAAGCATTCACTCAAACAGGCACTAAGTAATCATGTTATAAAACATTACATTACTAGTGATCTTTCTAGTTTTACCTAGGTTCGTTTCATGCAGTTCTAGCAGAGTCGATTTACTTATTTGGAAACATGTTTGGAAACAGAGTTTCATATTGAATATACAAGCAAGCAAACCGTTCATGATTCAGGGTGTGCGCAGCGTGTCTCGTGCGACTCCAGGGTCAGATGCAAAGCTAGACACACGATGCACATTCTTAGGGGTAGTCACTATCCAAGCCAACACGATGACTTAGCTATATACAGGGCGGTCCCCGAGTATCTCAGGATCGGCAGTTGGTGGAACAGCATACCAATGACTCATTTCTCTGATCCTAATGGCAGCTGTGACCCATGGTGGTTATAACGCATGCAGTTCAGCTCTCCACCAAAAGCCATTGTCCGACCGCGTGCGAATGCATGAAACACTATCAAATAAACTCTAGTATGCAGATGAGACGAACCATCAAAATACACTCAATGTTGCGGGGCAATCCGACTTATCACTTGAACACGTTCAGGCACAGTATGGTTCTCTCGAAACATAGACGATAGTGAACATGTTCATGCACTCTAAGCAGGCGATTCAGGATTCTCGTTAAGCAGACATTGATTCAAAGACAAGCTAGGTGAGTTCGTTTATTAACATGCAAGACAGGTTCTATCATTCTCTTAAGAAAATATTACAAGCAAAAACTCAGGTTATTATTAAGGCGTGCAAGAATCAGAGAACGAAGTTCTGCCCACTCACCTTGATATATAACGCCGGCGCAGAGCGGGGCGTTACATACTTACCAACCAACAAAAAGTTTCATCCTCGAAACTTCAAGGATAAACTTCTCGATATCCCGAGTAGCGATAGTGCCGTCCCTCGCCGTACTTAATCGAAACAATCAAGCAATTCAAGTTCAGGAAACATTTTGCACTTTGAGAATATCTATGGACTTATTGTATGGAACGCTCTTTGCAATACCATATCGATAATATCTCAGAGTCATAGCAACGGTTTGGGCCAGAGAATCGATTCCGCTCTGATACCATTCTGTCACGCCCCGGTCCCACCTGGGCCGCCGCTCCGCCCTGCCCCGCCCCATGCGGCCGGGAATAACGAACCGGACACGTATCACCGTGCCTCCGCGCGCCGGACGCGAATCACCGTGCCTGTCCCGCGAGTGCGAGGGAGGAAGGGAGCCAAGCGAATGGCCCGTTCGAGCTTTCGGGGGACGTGATACCACACGGGCCTGGGGTTGCGCCCGTGCAAGGCCAATCATTTAAGTTGATAGTTGGCTATCATCGCATCAATCGAGTAAGCAGCGAAAAGGGACTTGTTGCAATGCAATACATTAGCCAACTGAGTGTTCGGGACAATTGAGGCAACTTGGGTTTCCTTTAGCAAAGGCACACGTTCGTTCCATACATTATGCCCCCTTATACGATAGCATTCTCGGGGCAACAATCGAAACCAGGATTCCGGGTCTTGGGGACTGTGGCACGCCTATCACTTCCTCGGATGATCCAGTACCTGCGAGCAAGTAAACTGTTGGTGGGTCAGCACTTTATACAAGTACTGGTGAGATAAATCAACTGAACAGAAATAAGCATTCACTCAAACAGGCACTAAGTAATCATGTTATAAAACATTACATTACTAGTGATCTTTCTAGTTTTACCTAGGTTCGTTTCATGCAGTTCTAGCAGAGTCGATTTACTTGTTTGAAAACATGTTTGGAAACAGAGTTTCATATTGAATATGCAAGCAAGCAAACCGTTCATGATTCAGGGTGTGCGCAGCGTGTCTCGTGCGACTCCAGGGTCAGATGCAAAGCTAGACACACGATGCATATTCTTAGGGGCAGTCACTATCCAAGCCAACACGATGAACTATATGCAGGGCGGTCCCCGAGTATCTCAGGATCGGCAGCTGGTGGAACAGCATACCAATGACTCATTTCTCTGATGCTAATGGCAGCTGTGACCCATGGTGGTTATAACGCATGCAGTTCAGCTCTCCACCAAAAGCCATTGTCCGACCGCGTGCGAATGCATGGAACACTATCAAATAAACTCTAGTATGCAGACTAGACGAACCATCAGAATACACTAAATGTTGCGGGGCAATCCGTCTTATCACTTGAACACGTTCAGGCACAGTATGGTTCTCTCGAAGCATAGACGATAGTGAACATGTTCATGCACTCTAAGCAGGCAATTCAGGATTCTCGTTAAGCAGACATTGATTCAAAGACAAGCTAGGTGAGTTCGTTTATTAACATGCAAGGCAGGTTCTATCATTCTCTTAAGAAAACATTGCAAGCAAAAACTCAGGTTATTATTAAGGCGTGCAAGAATCAGAGAACGAAGTTCTGCCCACTCACCTTGATATATAACGCCGGCGCAGAGCGGGGCGTTACATTTTTGATGCTGAAATCTATAGGAAACCATGCATGAAAGTCGAGTTTGCATCGGTTAACTTTTTTTGGTTAATATATCGCCTCGATTTGCGTGTCATGAGTCTCAAATAGGTAAAATTTAGTTTCTTTGGACAAAATTTAAGAATTAACCTAAAAATTAGAATAATAAGATTAAAATAGAACTTTAGAGTAATTATTACAAAATTATATAAATTAAAATAAATTATCTTTTTACATGGTAAAATTGTAATATATAGGCTATTTGGAC
Organism: Iris macrosiphon; assembly: GCA_036927795.1. Taxonomy (NCBI): domain Eukaryota; kingdom Viridiplantae; phylum Streptophyta; class Magnoliopsida; order Asparagales; family Iridaceae; genus Iris; species Iris macrosiphon. The sequence continues at coordinate 140,277,009 of JAYESA010000019.1, read as the reverse complement.
TGTGACTTGGACTCTGATTCATACCAGCTAAGGACCACAGGCGAGTACATTCTTTAACAGTTTTTATTTTGTTGATCATCACTATGATTCTAGTTATATAGTATACTTGATTCTGATAATATAGATACCCGGGTTAGCATCATAGATACCTGTCATAAAGAGTCGTGATTGAAATCTATCGTACTAGCTAGGGACGAAAAAATATTAGCAGATTATGTGATCATACCCCACTTACATGTATCATAGCTCACCCCACACATCATGTCCGGTATAGCCCGACCATTTATATGTCTCATAGCCTGTAACTATTGCTCGTATCATAGCTAACCAGATGGTTAGCCTGACCTCACATGAATTATAGTCAATCATATATAACAAGCCTGATCTTGTCCCAAGCCGATCACATGATAGACTGATATTTTAAACACTTAGCTAGATATTCTATTTCTGTATTCCAGTTCACTTGTTTTAGCATTCACTTATTTTCTGTTCATTGCTAGTTGTGTTATTGCTAATTACATATTCTCCAGTATTTTATTATCTCCAGTAATTTTTATCTCCAGTATTTCTTTATCTTGTATACCTTTACACTTATTATAGTTTTTGTCAATATAAATAAAACTGATGTTAGTGCTTGTACTTCGCTCAAATCCTAACTGGATAATATTTTTTCAGAGGATCTTGAGGACTTCTGTCCTATACACTATGGGCCAGGTATAGAGGGAGACTCCATATCAGAGATCTTAGAGGAGTCCCTCCCCTTAGGGGAGACACCACCTGCAGTTATTTAGACAGTTATATCTATGCATTATTTGATCTAAACTTGAGACTTGGACTGTATTTATGATAAGACTTTTGTTGAGGCTATTTGTATTGGTAGCTAGATTCTAGACTTGTGCTGTATTTTGTTGTTGTGCTTGACTATGTTAGTACTCCTTATCTTTTTATCCCACCGTGCCATTTATTTCTTATAGCTATTGTGATTGAGTATATACTATGGACTGTTGAGCAATGTATTATTCATTGTCCTCCTTATGGAGTTAAGATCATTGACAGGTTGTGAGTTATATTTAGTAATATTGAGACTTAGACAGCGTTCTACTGCCGATGCTGCAGCGTAGGCTGGACGTACCCACGGCTCATGCCCAAATTTCGGATGCGGGTCGTGACACGTTTTTAGTGGTGGCCTATGCAGGTCCGTCTTTGCATCAAGTGTGATGTCATGGTTAGTACTTCAACTTAGTAGTACTAGTTGTGAGCCTGCGACTAGGAGATGCTTATTCACAATTAGGATTGATTTGAATTTAGGAGAATAGCTAGGACTAGGTATACAATTGGAAGGCCTTATTTTAATTTTATTGCTTAGGTAGTTAAGGTGTTACATAGGCTACGTGATTAAAATAGATATACATGTTGATCTTTTAGGTAAACTCTAGTAGATGAACTTGAGAAAATTAAGTGATTATATATTAGGATATTTTTATAAGTGGGTGTGATCAAAGTTAGGGGTAGACTGTTCGATTGGAAAATTATTTCCTTAAGGTTACACAATTATTGAAAATGAGAATTATTAAAAAAATTCTGCTTTGAGGTTTAAATTTTTTTGTAGCTTGATGATTATAATTTTCTTGCTAAAACATGGTTAATTTTTTTTAAAAAAAGAAAAAAAGAAAAAGAAAAAGGAAAAAGGAAAATAGTTTTAAATTAAATGATGATAAAGACAAGAAGTTGAAGATTTATGAAATTTTAGATTTTTGTAGATTATTATAGTGGATTTAAGTTTTAGTTTAAAAAATTTAAATTTTGATTATTTGATTTAAAATTTTGAGTATGGGTTTATTACTTTATGATTTTGTCGAATTAAAAAAAAAATTTAACATTAGAGCTATTGGACTACAAGATGTGGATTTAAATTTATAATTTGAAGATTAAAAATAAATTTTAATTTTTTTTGAGGAGTTGAGATTTTGTTTTATTAAAATTTTTGAGGATTCAAATTAAATTCAATAAACATAGTCAAAGCTATACAGGTTTTTGAAAGTGATTAAAATTTTATTTCAATATTTGAATATTTAACTTTTGAGGAAAGTATATACATTTTATTTTAATTGTTCGAGAAGTTATATTTTGAGGATTTTATTTTGAGGATAAAACTTTATGGTGTGTAGAAGTTGTCATATTTAATTAATGATAAAAATAATAAATTGAGGATAATGTTGAATTTTTTTGAAATTTAGGATAATGTTGAAAGTTTTTAAAATATAGGATAAACTCGAAAGTTTTGAGATATGATTCAAGGAACTCTAGGATAATGTTAAAAATTTTGAGTATTAGGAGTTCGATATAATATTGAAACTTGGATTTTTGGTTTGGTTAGACCAAAGGAATAATAATATAAAGATTTGATCTTATAATTGTTGAATTCGACTTTTAAGGACTTAATTTAAAGTCAAAATTAAATATTTTTATTTGAGAGATATGATTGATTGAGTAGATTTGGAATACAAATATCGATGATGAGACTTTGATTTTTTTTAAAATTTATTCATGAAATATATATTAGTAGGATTTACTTTGAAGATTGAATTTAACTTTTAAATTTTTAGGATTGAATCATTAATCGATATTATTAATCGATATTCTAAGGATGGTCATTAATTTAAATATCAAGAATTCGTATATGTAATAGAAGTGAGGATAAAGTGAATTATGACTATGGGGACAAATCAAATTATTGTGAGAAATGACTATAATATGATATTCCAAATTTTAAGGGTGGGAATTTTTTTAAACTTGAAGATTGGATTTAATTTTTAAGTTTGGATATGAGATTAAATTTGAAGGATTTAATTATTAAATTTTGAAGAGTTTTATAAATAAGATTTAAATTTTAAAGAAATAATGTTAGATTGTATTTAAGAGTTATGACTTGTGAATCTGATTTACGAGAAAAATTCTATTAAATTTTGAAGATAAATTCAAATATCGAAGATTTACGTTAAAATTTTAAGTTATGAGAATGAAGTTAATTTTTAAGGACTTTGTTAAACAACAATAGTGGTTTGACTTTATGATTATATTGCTTAAATTTTGATGGTGGCAAAAAAAAAATTATTAAGGATTTTAAATTTCGAGGATAAAAAATTATTTTAATAAAGAGTTGAGAATTTTATATGGCAGAATTGAGATAATTTTGTTAAATCATTGATTTTTATAAAGATTATGATATGATTGAATTTGTCATTAAATTTTGAAAAATTTAAGAAGATTATCATTATATTTATTTGACTGCAAGATATAAATTTAAAATTTATATTTTGAATGTTGCATTTGATGATTTCGTAAGTATTACATTTTTTGAGTATTGTGTGAAAAAAAAATCGACGAATAAGATCATTAATTAATTAGTGTTTGAATTCAAATTTTTGGGATGAGATTGTAAATTTTATAAATATGCATTGATTGAATTTAAATTAGAGGATTGGATATTAAATTTTTTGAGTATTTAGTTATTAACTTAAAATTTTGGAGGAGATTGTGATAAGAATAAAATTTAATTTTAAATTTGAAGATTTTCAAGAATATAATATTTATAGAATTTTGAAAATTTTATGAAATAACAATATGGATTTACTTCATGATTATATGGTTTGATGAATTTAAATTTTGATGGTAAAAAATAAAATAAAAAAATAAATAAAACTATTGAGGATTTTAAATTTCGAGGAGAAAATATTTTTTAAGGTGGGTAGACTTATAACCTCCGTATCCTGAAATTCTTGCTTAAATGTTGTTATTAGGTTAATTTGGGACTATTAATTTTTTTTTTACAATTTTTGGTTAATTAAAAACTAGTAACAATAAATTTTTAACAGCTTTCAAGATTTTATTTTAGTATCAAACATAATTAAAAATGTTTAAACTTTTATTTTTGGTTCTGAATAATCAAATATATTTTCTAAAATTTTCTGAGTATTTTAGTATTTATTAGGAGTTATTTAGACTAATAACTAATTTTTTAGAATTTCTAGAATTTATTGTGCAAGCCCAGGAATATATAATTGACCCACGTAATATTTTAGTGTTTATAATTTTATTATATATTTTTTGAAATTATTTTAGAGTTTTTGAAATATTTTTAATATTTATTTTTATTTAAATAGGTAAAACTAATTTTTAGAACTTCTCCTAATTATAGTAGAAAACCGATGAACATAAAATTGTTCCAAGTATTTTTCTAGGGTTTTTAGGTTTAAAATATATTTTTTGTAATTTTTTAGATTTTTATGATTATTTTTAATGTTTATTTTGAGTTATTTAAATTAAAATAACTTAAATAATATTTTGATAATGGCAAATCAAAAACAAATAATATAAACAAAATTATCCAATCAGATTCTGATACGTGTTAGCCTTTAACTTTTCATTCAGCCAGATGTCAGCCAACATATATATATATATATATATATATATATATATATATATATATATATATATATATATAATAACCTTAATTATCCTATTATTTTAGAGAGAGAGAGAGAGAGAGATTTGAGGGGATGCCCTCAAGGGTTTCCTTCATCTTCCAGAAGCCATTACTCATAGCTCCGAACTCCAAACGTGGTCCAATTTCTTGCGTTAGAACCATATTGAGGTTAGTTTTTTGAATATGTAAATTGTTTTACAAAATTCTAAATATTAAATTTTGAAAAATTCGTAGAGTACAGCATGTCAGAAAATAGATGCGTCCCGGTATTTTTGTGATTTCGGGAGAACCAGGAATTAGAATAACTAACTATTTGAAGTTTTAGAAAGCTAATGTTAAGATAATTGAATATATTTTTCCTAAGATTTAATATAAAATATTTTTATGCTGTTAATTCTGTAGAACTTCTAGGTTAATAATCAACCACTATTGCACAATACAATTTTAGGTATATGCAATAATTTTCAAACGAATTTGAATTCAGATGAGCCATAAATTCTAGCATATTTTTTATGCTAAAATCTACAAAAAATTATGCATGAAAGTCGAGTTTGCATCGGTTGACTTTTTTGGTCAATATATTGCCTCGATTTGCGTGCCATGAGTCTCAAATTGGTAAAATTTAGTTTTTTTGGACAAAATTTAGGAATTAACCTAAAAATCAGAATAGTAAGATTAAAATAGGATTTTAGAGTAATTATTCCAGAATTAAATAAATTAAAATAAATTATCTTTTTACATGGTAAAATTGTAAAATATTGGCTATTTGGACTGTGACTTGGACTATGATTCATATCAGCTAAGGACCACAGGCGGGTACATTCTTTGACAGTTTTTATTTTGTTGATTATCTCTATGATTCTAGTTGTATAGTGTACGTGATTCTGATATAATGGATACACGGGTTAGCATCATAGATACCTGTTGTCACCTGTCACGACCCAATTCCGTAGAATCAAATGAGGCGTCCCCCGAATCGTGACCGCCGTGCGGGCCTGGAGTTGCGCCCGCACAAGGCTTTAATGATTTGCATAGCAAGCACATATTCAGAGTACGCAGATAAATTGAAACACAGATTTGAAATAGAAAAGTTCTCTTTATTGATAATGAACATCTATTACAAACTCTTGAACGAGTTAGCTAATATGCCAAACGGCTTACAAAAGAGATGACTGAAAATGAGATAGCAGTCCTGTACATTACATCCCTTTATAAACTCAAAACGATAAAGACCTCCAGGCTGGAGGATTGCTTTGCCACGGAGCTGCATTTGTGTATGAAGAGTTGCAGCTTCTGGCTTCAAAATGCTTCGAGGGTGCGGTGAAGATGCGCCAACAGTTGGACTGGATCGGGAAGACGACTTCGGCTCCTCACTCGGTTCGCCTTAGTGTGGAGAACCTGTTTCAACGAGGGTCAGCATATCGAAACATGCTGGTGAAGGCGAGCTAGCCGAACTATACCAATCCACACGTTGTTTAGTGAAGCATGCATATTTTGTGGGTTTCTATCTTGCCTTAGTTCATTTACAAGTAAGCAGCATATAGAATTTACTGAAATGAATGTGCCACCGTTAGGTGGATTTTACCTGACCGTCTGAATTACCTGCACAATACTTACCATACCTTCCCTGCCACGAAGACACAAGTTAGTATGCAACATGTTTAAATATACAAGATGATCACTGGCTTGGTTGCCATAATGGACGATAGTCTTTGACGAGAATGGCGTGCAATGAAAGTACAAGGGGCGTTGCAAGCCATTCCGCCAAGAACAAGAGACTAAACAATAGGTCTCGCCTGGACCGGATCGATGCCAGTGCCCCAGCATCGTCCGCAAGACCGTTACCCTGTGCACTGGTTGTCCATGATCGAACAATATATAAGTAACAAGTTTGTATTTGAGGCAACAAGAGTACAAAACAAGCAAGTACAAGACAAGTAATTCATGATCCATTCCCAAACGAACAAGCATGCAGTTAAGTATCCGTTCATGAAATTATTGACAAGCATATGAACCAAGTCTATTCTCTTTTATCTTGGTTTCTTTTATTATTACTTGGTATCGTTTGATCGGGGCAAAGGAGAGTACAGATTATTAGATGTGAAGCTTGAAAGCAGGGCAAGCTAATCGGGTTGGTAGCCACTCACTTAGATTTAGGAAGGGAGAAGGAAAGAGGCGCTTCACGACTCCGCTCGCAAGCCGCCTACTGCTCGTTCACCTGTACACGAACAGCTCGATTAATACTTCTTCCTCTCTTTCCAATCTTGAAATAGAAGTGCAAGTCAATGAACGAAAACAATGAAAACCTATCGAAACCGTTCAAGGAAAACAAGCAAATCCCAAAACTAACTCAAAGCACGAAAGCAACAAGCGACATCAAAAACTGAGGTAATAAAAGATAGCAGCGGAGAGGTCCCTCCTGACTCTGCCGCTAAGCCGATCCTTGGGGCACAGTCCACTGAATATGGGAATCGATTTCGAAGAAACAAATCCATAACGAGGACGAGTTCTTAATTCAATCTATCCCGATCGAACGATACCGTCTCGTGTTTCTTAGCCGCGCTCTCCGCACCGGAAGAACAGGGCGCTACATCCTACCCAACTAATTGGAAGTTTCGTCCCAAAACTTAGGGTAGAACTTACCGTTAGGGATTATTGCGTTCGGGATGGCGATCATGACTCAAGGAACAATCACGAACAGAATGGTCTGTTCCGCCACAGGCTAGGCATAAACCAAGTTTCAGGCGACATTTGTCGATTGCATGCCCCAGCTTTTTACAGAAACTACAAAGCTGGTTTGCTTTCTGCTTTCCGCCGTTATTGTGACGCTTTGTAGCTTTGTTTCCTCTCTCGTCGCTTTGGCGTTTGTGACTGGATGTATGCACAGCGCCGATAGAAATGTGAGTATAGAGTGGTTTAAGCGACAGGGCGTGATTCATGACTTCACGCATTGTACGATACTGATGAACGGCTACGTGCGAATGGATGGCAAGGCGTAGACCACCTTCAAACCTTCTAGCTCGACTCGCTGTATCAGGTAAATAGGCCCTAACGAATTTGGAGAGTCGGTTGAATTCGGCGGAGTACTCTTTAACTGTCATACTGCCTTGCCTCAGTTGCACGAACTCGTTTTCCATTTGACGTTGTACTGGAGGGGGTACGAACTCCTCTTCGAACGCGGCACAAAAAGTTGTCCACGAGATCGCCTTCTCTCCGTGATCAAATTGGAGAGATCGTCGATGCATGTCCCACCAATCGTGCGCGTTGAGGTGGAGCTGTAGTTGCACACAGGGGACGCGCTTTTCTTCCGGGACCTCTAGCAGAGCGAAGTGATCTTCAAGTTCGGCCAACCAATCTAAAGCTACGACTGGGTCCTCAATCCCGTTGAATGGGGTGTTGCAGACTTTCTTGAAGTGGCCAAAGTCTAAGGCAGTCACGTCCCTCGCCCTTGGAATTTGCGGCGTCTCTACTTCAAGCGTGGGCTGTTCCACCGGAGTCGCTGGCGTTGCCGCGGACTGGTTGGACGCCAAAGTCTGAACGATCTGCTGCAGGGTATCTACCTGCTTCTGTTGGACTGAGAATCGTGCTTCTATATTGTCTTGAAACTTGAGCTGACTCTCTTCTGCTCGCTTCTCGGCCCATTCATAGCGAGCCTCGTCCCTTTGTTGGTTTGCCTCCAACATCTGCAACATTCGTTGGACGGGATCGATGCTTGGCACGGCTCGCTGGCTCTCTGAACTTCCCGAAGTATTCGAACTACTTTCTTGGCCTTGCATTTTGTCCGATGTTTGTGCTGTAGATTGCGCTGGAGCCATTCATTCAAAAGAAGGTAAATTATATTAGGATCATAATGTATTATGGACTTATTGCATGAACGTATCTCATTTTGGCCTAGCGAGTTCTAGAGTTCGCACAGGAATTTGATCGTTAAAGGAACTTTTCCAGCACGAAGTCTAAGGAACTTTGAATCTGTGCTCTGATACCACTATGTCACGACCCAATTCTGTAGAATCAAATAAGGCATCCCCCGAATCGTGACCGCCATGCGGGCCTGGAGTTGCGCCCGCACAAGGCTTTAATGATTTGCATAGCAAGCACATATTCAGAGTACGCAGATAAATTGAAACACAGATTTGAAATAGAAAAGTTCTCTTTATTGATAATGAACATCTATTACAAACTCTTGAACGAGTTAGCTAATATGCCAAACGGCTTACAAAAAAGATGACTCAAAATGAGATAGCAGTCCTGTACATTACATCCCTTTATAAACTCAAAACGATAAAGGCCTCCAGGCTGGAGGATAGCTTTGCCACGGAGCTGCATTTGTGTATGAAGAGTTGCAGCTTCTGGCTTCAAAATGCTTCGAGGGCGCGGTGAAGATGCGCCAACAGTTGGACTGGATCGGGAAGATGACTTCGGCTCCTCACTCGGTTCGCCTTAGTGTGGAGAACCTGTTTCAACGAGGGTCAGCATATCGAAACATGCTGGTGAAGGCGAGCTAGCCGAACTATACCAATCCACACGTTGTTTAGTGAAGCATGCATATTTTGTGGGTTTCTATCTTGCCTTAGTTTATTTACAAGTAAGCAGCATATAGAATTTACTGAAATGAATGTGCCACCGTTAGGTGGATTTTACCTGACCGTCTGAATTACCTGCATAATACTTACCATGCCTTCCCTGCCACGAAGACACAAGTTAGTATGCAACAGGTTTAAATATACAAGATGATCACTGGCTTGGTTGCCATAATGGACGATAGTCTTTGACGAGAATGGCATGCAACGAAAGTACAAGGGGCGTTGCAAGCCATTCCGCCAAGAACAAGAGACTAAACAATAGGTCTCGCCCGGACCGGATCGATGCCAGTGCCCCAGCATCGTCCGCAAGACCGTTACCCTGTGCACTGGTTGTTCATGATCGAATAATATACAAGTAACAAGTTTGTATTTGAGGCAACAAGAGTACAAGACAAGCAAGTACAAGACAAGCAATTCATGATCCATTCCTAAACGAACAAGCATGCAGTTAAGTATCCGTTCATGAAATTATTGACAAGCATATGAACCAAGTCTATTCTCTTTTATCTTGGTTTCTTTTATTATTACTTGGTATCGTTTGATCGGGGCAAAGGAGAGTGCAGATTATTAGATGTGAAGCTTGGAAGCAGGGCTAGCTAATCGGGTTGGTAGCCACTCACTTAGATTTAGGAAGGGAGAAGGAAAGAGGCGCTTCACGACTCCGCTCGCAAGCCGCCTACTGCTCGTTCACCTGTACACGAACAGCTCGATTAATACTTCTTCTTCTCTTTCCAATCTCGGAATAGAAGTACAAGTCAATGAACGAAAATAATGAAAACCCATCGAAACCGTTCAAGGAAAACAAGCAAATCCCAAAACCAACTCAAAGCACGAAAGCAACAAGCGACATCGAAAACCGAGGTAATAAAAGATAGCAGCGGAGAGGTCCCTCCTGACTCTGCCGCTAAGCCGATCCTTGGGGCGCAGTCCATTGAATATGGAAATCGATTCCGAAGAAACAAATCCATAACGAGGACGAGTTCTTAATTCAATCTATCCCGATCGAACGATACCGTCTCGTGTTTCTTAGCCGCGCTCTCCGCACCGGGAGAACAGGGCGCTACATCCTACCCAACTAATTAGAAGTTTCGTCCCGAAACTTAGGGTAGAACTTACCGTTAGGGATTATTGCGTTCGGGATGGCGATCATGACTCAAGGAACAATCACGAACAGAATGGTCTGTTCCGCCATAGGCTAGGCATAAACCAAGTTTCAGGCGACATTTGTCGATTGCATGCCCCGGCTTTTTACAGAAACTACAAGGCTGGTTTGCTTTCTGCTTTCCGCCATTATTGTGACGCTTTGTAGCGTTGTTTCCTCTCTCGTCGCTTTAGCGTTTGTGACTGGATGTATGCACAGCGCCGATAGAAACGTGAGGATAGAGTGGTTCAAGTGTCAGGGCGTGATTCATGACTTCACGCATTGTATGATACTGATGAATGACTACGTGCGAATGGATGGCAAGGCGTAGACTACCTTCAAACCTTCTAGCTCGACTCGCTGCATCAGGTAAATAGGCCCTAGTGAATTTGGAGAGTCGGTTGAATTCGGCGGAGTACTCTTTAACTGTCATACTGCCTTGCCTCAGTTGCACGAACTTGTTTTCCATTTGACGTTGTACTGGAGGGGGTACGAACTCCTCTTCGAACGCGGCACGAAAAGTCGTCCACGAGATCGCCTCCTCTCCGTGATCAAATTGGAGAGATCGTCGATGCACGTCCCACCAATCATGCGCGTTGAGGCGGAGCTTTAGTTGCACGCAGGGGACGCGCTTTTCTTCGGGGACCTCTAGCAGAGCGAAGTGATCTTCAAGTTCGGCCAACCAATCTAGAGCTATGACTGGGTCCTCAGTCCCGTTGAATGGGGTATTGCAGACTTTCTTGAAGTGGCCAAAGTCGAAGGCAGTCACGTCCCTCGCCCTTGGAATTTGTGGCGTCTCTACTTCAAGCGCGGGCTGTTCCACCGGAGTCGCTGGCGTTGCCGCGGACTGGTTGGACGCCAAAGTCTGAACGATCTGCTGCAGGGTATCTACCTGCTTCTGTTGGACTGAGAATCGTGCTTCTATATTGTCTTGAAACTAGAGCTGACTCTCTTCTGCTCGCTTCTCGGCCCGTTCATAGCGAGCCTCGTCCCTTTGTTGGTTTGCCTCCAACATCTGCAACATTCGTTGGACGGGAACGATGCTTGGCACGGCTCGCTGGCTCTCTGAACTTCCCGAAGTATCCGAACTACTTTCTTGGTCTTGTATTTCGTCCGGTGTTTGCGCTGCAGATTGCGCTGGAGCCATTCATTCAAAAGAAGGTAAATTACATTAGGATCATAATGTATTATGGACTTATTGTATGAACGTATCTCATTTTGGCCTAGCGAGTTCAAGAGTTCGCACAGGAATTTGATCGTTAAAGGAACTTTTCCAGCACGAAGTCTAAGGAACTTTGAATCTGTGCTCTGATACCACTATGTCACGACCCAATTCTGTAGAATCAAATAAGGCGTCCCCCGAATCGTGACCGCCATGCGGGCTTGGAGTTGCGCCCGCACAAGACTTTAATGATTTGCATAGCAAGCACATATTCAGAGTACGCAGATAAATTGAAATACAGATTTGAAATAGAAAAGTTCTCTTTATTGATAATGAACATCTATTACAAACTCTTGAACGAGTTAGCTAATATGCCAAACGGCTTACAAAAGAGATGACTCAAAATGAGATAGCAGTCCTGTACATTACATCCCTTTATAAACTCAAAACGATAAAGACCTCCAGGCTGGAGGATAGCTTTGCCACGGAGCTGCATTTGTGTATGAAGAGTTGCAGCTTCTGGCTTCAAAATGCTTCGAGGGCGCGGTGAAGATGCGCCAACAGTTGGACTGGATCGGGAAGACGACTTCGGCTCCTCACTCGGTTCGCCTTAGTGCGGAGAACCTATTTCAACGAGGGTCAGCATATCGAAACATGCTGGTGAAGGCGAGCTAGCCGAACTATACTAATCCACACGTTGTTTAGTGAAGCATGCATATTTTGTGGGTTTTTATCTTGCCTTAGTTTATTTACAAGTAAGCAGCATATAGAATTTACTAAAATGAACGTGCCACCGTTAGGTGGATTTTACCTGACCGTCTGAATTACCTGCACCATACTTACCATGCCTTTCCTGCCACGAAGACACAAGTTAGTATGCAACAGGTTTAAATATACAAGATGATCACTGGCTTGGTTGCCATAATGGACGATAGTCTTTGACGAGAATGGCGTGCAACAAAAGTACAAGGGGCGTTGCAAGCCATTCCGCTAAGAACAAGAGACTAAACAATAGGTCTCGCCCGGACCGGATCGATGCCAGTGCCCCAGCATCGTCCGCAAGACCGTTACCCTGTGCACTGGTTGTCCATGATCGAACAATATACAAGTAACAAGTTTGTATTTGAGGCAACAAGAGTACAAGACAAGCAAGTACAAGACAAGCAATTCATGATCCATTCCCAAACGAACAAGCATGCAGTTAAGTATCCGTTCATGAAATTATTGACAAGCATATGAACCAAGTCTATTCTCTTTTATCTTGGTTTCTTTTATTATTACTTGGTATCGTTTGATCGGGGCAAAGGAGAGTGCAGATTATTAGATGTGAAGCTTGGAAGCTGGGCTAGCTAATTGGGTTGGTAGCCACTCACTTAGATTTAGGAAGGGAGAAGGAAAGAGGCGCTTCACGACTCCGCTCACAAGCCGCCTACTGCTCGTTCACCTGTACACGAACAGCTCGATTAATGCTTCTTCCTCTCTTTCCAATCTCGGAATAGAAGTGCAAGTCAATGAACGAAAACAATGAAAACCCATCGAAACCGTTCAAGGAAAACAAGCAAATCCCAAAACTAACTCAAAGCACGAAAGCAACAAGTGACATCGAAAACTGAGGCAATAAAAGATAGCAGCGGAGAGGTCCCTCCTGACTCGCCGCTAAGCCGATCCTTGGGGCGCAGTCCACTGAATATGGGAATCGATTCCGAAGAAACAAATCCATAATGAGGACGAGTTCTTAATTCAATCTATCCCGATCGAACGATACCGTCTCGTGTTTCTTAGCCGCGCTCTCCACACCGGGAGAACAGGGCGCTACATCATCACCCCATTTCCAGAGCCGGGTATTTTTTTATATTTTAATTTGCGTTAATTGTGTATTATTTATATTTAATTGTATTTATATTAATTATTGATTGTATTATTTTCATATTGATTGTTTAAGGGTTTTGGCTAGCCTGGACCCATGTCAGACCCTAGTGGACCCATGTCCGACCCAGCCCACACCCCTGTGAGACTTATTTTTGGGTTTTAGAATATTTATTATATTTTTAGTGGGTTAGTTGGAGAGATTTGGAGTTAGTTTGAGTGCTTTTGGAACCCGAAATCCAAAACCAAGTTAGGAGAGGGCATTTTGGGTATTTTGGAATTAGTGAAACCCTTATACACATGGCCGGCCCTATTTTTCAGCCCTCATCCGTGCATTTCCAGCAGCTCCCCTCCCCATTTCACTTCTTCTTCTTCTTCTCTACTCCTTCTTCTTCTTCCTTTTTTCTTCTTCCAATTTTCCACTTCAAGTAAGTTTTCTTCTTTTCCTTCTCTTCCTTCTTCCATTTCTTACTTTTGTGTGAACCCTAATCCTACATTCTTCCCCAACCTAGGTGAGTAGAGCTTAAATTTGGTGTTGGAGCTTGGATTGGGAGCTTGGAAGCTAGTTGTGGTGGATTTGGAGCATTTTGGAGACTTTGGCTTGGGATTCCAACTCCCAAGAGGTAAACCCTAATTTTCCTCCTTGTAATTACTCTTATATAGTGTAATTAATAGTTTATAACCTTCCTAGACCTTAGGGCTACCCGTGGAAGGAAGTTGGAACTAGTTTGGTAATATTTGGAGACTTTAACACTAGGTTTTGTGTCAATTTTGGATAAAATCCGAAATTGGCCCAATTTTGGATGATGCCCTAGGTTAGACGGACCTAGGTAGACGTTGTCGGATGTCTTAAGAGTGAGTGCGTGTCTCCGTTCAAACACGGGAAGCCGTGTCGCAAAGAAACGGGCGTTTCGGGCGAATTTGGGGTTTTTTTTGTCGTCGATTCTAAGTGCGTGTACGTTTTCGCCACGGGCCTAGAATCGATGGGATAGTATTTTTTCTAGGATTTAGACATTTTTTAGAACCCGTGGGTAAATTTTAGGCCGATTCTGAGTTGGTTTGGTGTGCGTTTCAGGTGGTTTTCCGAACCGCACACCGCGTGTTCGTCGAAATGACCGAACGGCCATTTCGACTTGGTTTCCTAGTTTCAGGCTTGTGCGCGCGTTGGGTTAGCATCGGGGAGTGTGTGCTAGAATTCTCGGGCTATATTTTATATATTTATAGGTGTTTGTGCGTATCGGGGTCGTTGGGCGCGCGTTGGTGGGCGTTGTGTGTTGTGTGTGTGTTGTGTTTATATATATATATATATATATATATATATATATATATATATATATATATATATATATATATATATATATATATATATTATATTTATATATGTATGTGTTTTTATGTGTTTGTGAGTGTGTTAGTGAGTGTTTGTGTGAGTGTGTTGGTGTTAGTGTATGTGTAGGTGAGTGTGTGTGTGTGAGTGTGAGTGAGTGTTTATATATATATATATATATATATATATATATATATGTATATGAGTTTGTGTGTATATAAGTATATATATTTATATATATATATGCATATTTGTGTGTGTGGTTATGTATTATTGAGTGTGTGAGAGAGTGTGTGTGTGAGGGTGTGTGAGAGTGAGTGTGTGTGAGTGAGTGTATATATATATGTTTGAGTGTGAGTGTGTATATGTATATATATATATATATATATGTATATATATATATATATATGTATATATATATATATATATATATATATAGATATTAGTGTGTATATATATAAATATATGTATGTTTATATATATATATATATATATATATATATATATATATATATATATATATATATATATATATATATATATATATATATATATATATATGTGTCTATATATGTATTAGTGTGTGTGTGTGCTTGTGTTTGTGTATGTGTGTGTGTACTTATACATATGTGTGTGTTAGTAGATATATTAGTGTGTATGTGTATGTGTATATATATATATATATATATATATATATATATAGAGAGAGAGAGAGAGAGAGAGAGAGAGACTTGTGTGTATATATATATATATATATATATATATATATATATATATATATATATATATATATATATATATATATATATATGTGTGTGTCTGTATGTGGTCGTGTGTGTGTGTGAGAGTGAGAGGGGGGGGGAGGCAGCTGCCCCCAGCAGCTGCCCCCAGCAGCTGCAGCAAAAGCAGCATGCTGCACCAGTAGGTGCAGCAGCAGAACAGCATCAGCAGCAGCAGTAAAATGCTGCTGCAGCAGCAGCTATGTAGCAGCAGCAGCAGCGCAGTTTTATGCACAACAGCAACAACAGTAAGAGCTCCAGCATAGCAGCGAGCGTGGGAGAGGTAGTTTGATAGATAGGTAGAGGAATAGAAAGATAGATATATAGTTATATAGCTAGATAGATAGATAGATTAATATGATTCAGCTTCTAGTATAGTATTATCTGATTTTTTTGGCACAACACGGGACACAGACTGATATTTCTGGATTCATTTACTTGCGACACGTACATTTTATGTTTCTGGACTCTATTCTGGAATCACTACTGGCATCACCTACAGGCATCACTATAGGCATCACTCATGTTTCAGGCTGGACTCATCTTGATTTACGTGTCGGGTCTTAGATTCACTTGTATTAGTCGGGGCAGGAAAATACTCGAGTAGACATGTAAACATTTCCATCTGGAATCATCAGGAATCACTCCCTCTGGTCTAATCTGGAATGATAGCAGCAGCGCACCCAGTGCGCGGTGAGTCGTACTTACCCCTAGCCGTTTACATGTCGAAACAAGTATTTCAAAGACACCGAGTTCATTCTTTCTAGTCTGGACTCTCTTGTATTTCTTGCTGGTCTCACTTATATATTTCTGGACTTGACTCTTTACATGTATTTCATGTTGGACTCACTACACGTTCATGTGCACGAACTTGATCTTAGCTTAGATTTCCTGTATCTTGCAGTTATTACTATCTTGCTCTGATATCCATACATCTTTACCTTTATGCACCAGTGATTTATATATTTCTTGTTTCATACTTGCTTCATTCTTCTTGCTACTTGCTATAACTGTTTTTATAGTTTTTATCATTTAAATGGAACTGCTGTTAGAGATGTACTTGCTCCAGTCCTAACTGGACATATTTTTCCAGAGTATCCGGA
Organism: Iris macrosiphon; assembly: GCA_036927795.1. Classification (NCBI taxonomy): domain Eukaryota; kingdom Viridiplantae; phylum Streptophyta; class Magnoliopsida; order Asparagales; family Iridaceae; genus Iris; species Iris macrosiphon. The sequence continues at coordinate 140,260,562 of JAYESA010000019.1, read as the reverse complement.
GGAGTGGTGTCCGACGTTTTATGGACCTGAGCCTGTCGATGGTGCAAACAGGGACCCTCTAGTTTAGGAGTGATTTCCGGGTTGGTAGCCGGGATCACTAGGACCTTGTTATTGTTTTTATTAGCTTTTAGCACCGAATTTGTCTCCGGTTTTGGATTGAGACCTTGTTTTGTATATTATTTTGGATGTTGTATTATTATTATTATTGATGTTGTGGTTGTTGTAGTAGTTGTGGTTGGTTAGACTTTGGAGTTGTTAGTCTTCTTTGCTATCTTATCGTGCTTAGATTCGTAATTGAGTACTTGATTATCATTATGATATTGCTCCTCCGTTTGGAGTTGAGATCTTGACAGGTTTATATATTGATTGCGTGAGATTGTTATCTAGATAGTCGACCTAGACAGCGTTCTACCGCCAATGCTACGGCGTAGGCTGGACGTACCCACGACTCATGCCCGATTTTTCGGGTGCGGGTCATGACACGTTTTTGGTGGCGGCCCCATGTAGGTCTCGATGCGCAATTAGTGCGATGTCGCGGTGGTACAACAATTTAGTTGTACTGCTGCGAGCCTGCTATAGGATCTAGGATCTAAGATGAGAGTGTACTCAATCACGACTAGGAACAATTTCAATCTAATTATTCCGAATTTGTTTCTTTTGAAATATTACTGTCCTTCTTTGATGATATCGTATCTTGCGCCGTATTGACTTCTTTTGATCTGTGTTCAGGATGCCTCCGAAGATACGATCCCATCGTACCATTCCAGCAGTTGCCACTGAGAGCTCTGCTACCTCTCGTCCAGCTCGTATTCAGGCAGCTGCTACCGCTCCACTCACCACTCCTGCGGTTGAGGGAGCATCTGCTTCTCTCGGGGATCCTCCTTTACCTGTCGATCCGAGGACTACCCCAGTCATTCCGGTGGTTCCTCCACCACTTCCTGTACCAGTAGATGCCGTGCAGTTGTTTGCGTTCTTCAGGGAGATGATGGACGCGTAGCACCGTCAGGTGGATGTGATGAGGCTGGGCATTGAAAATGCCCACCAGGTGGCCATGACGGCAGTGGACAGAGTGGCACAGATTCAGCCACAGGCAGATCAGATTCAGCATCCGAGGCCGGGCAGTATTATCGACTTTCAAAGGATGCGGCCCAAGGAGTTCCGTGGTACAGAAGGGATCCTGTACGCGGATGACTGGATAGAGCAGATCGAGGGGATCTTCAGGCTGGCGCAGATTCCAGACAGTATACAGATAGAGGCGACGGGCAGTCATATGTTCGACCTTGCTTTGACATGGTATCGCACAGATACGAGGATCGCAGCACCAGGGCTTACTTGGGAGGCTTTCAAGAGGATTTTTAAGGAGAAGTTTTTCCCAGATGTGACGCTCAGTGCTTTGGAGAGCCAGTTTGAGGCACTCGTCCAGGGGAGCATGATGGTGGACGAGTACGCAGCGGAGTTCTGCCGTCTGGGCAGATTTGTAGATGGCTTGAGTGAGGCAGCAAAGGCGAAAAAGTTTCACAAGGGCTTGGTTATGGCGGTCAAGTCTTTGACCAGGAGCGACCGCGAGGCGACTTTCGAACAGATAGTAGGAGATGCTCAGAGAGCAGAGGATGACTTGGAGCTCAAGTCCAAGAGAGGCAGGGATAATTCAGGCAGTGCGAGTGGTAGTGCGGGACCAGCTAAGCGTCCCTATGTGCAGAAGGCAGCACAGCAGGGTCAGGATCGGAGGGTGCCCACTTGTACCTACTGCAGGAAGGCAGGACACACTTGGGATGTTTGTAGGAGGAGGCTGAAGGTGTATTTATTCTGTGGATCCGCTGCTCACAAGATGCAAGATTGTCCCATTGCACCTCCATTTGGTGAAGCACAGGATCGGAGAGTTGGAGCTAGGCCACCTGTGGCACAGCATCATGCCCCGCACCAACAGAGGAATACACCCCAACAGGGCAGGGCTTATGCGTTGACGGTCGAGGAGGCCGATGCTACGGGTGTCGGGTTAGCAGGTCTGTCTCTTTGTTCTTCTTCCTGTCCTTTTCATTCCTTGTGGTGTGCTTCATTAGTACCTGTTAGATTTTCTTTGTGCTGTGGTAGATAGTGTAGTGACCCTGATTGAGACTGTGATAACACGACCAGTAGGACCCTGATCTTGTATATTGTATAGGTAAAATTTTTTGACTGTGATTGTTGGGGGTTTGACCTAGAGGGAGTGAGATTGACTTTAAATTTCGAGGACGGAATTTTCTAAGGAGGATAGGCTTGTCACCATCCCATTTCTAGAGCCGGATATTTTTTATATTTTAATTTGGGTTAATTGTGTATTATTTATATTTAATTGTATTTATATTAATTATTGATTGTATTATTTTTATATTGATTATTTTAGGGTTTTGGCTAGCCTGGACCCATGTCAGACCCTAGTGGACCCATGTCCGACCCAGCCCACACCCCTGTGAGACTTATTTTTGGGTTTTAGAATATTTATTATATTTTTAGTGGGTTAGTTGGAGAGATTTGGAGTTAGTTTGAGTGCTTTTGGAACCCGAAACCCAAAACCAAGTTAGGAGAGGGCATTTTGGGTATTTTGGAATTAGTGAAACCCTTATATACATGGCCGGCCCTATTTTTCAGCCCCCACCCGTGCATTTCCAGCAGCTCCCCTCCCCATTTCACTTCTTCTTCTTCTTCTTCTTCTTCTCCACTCCTTCTTCTTCCTTTCTTCTTCCAATTTTCTACTTCAAGTAAGTTTTCTTCTTTTCCTTCTCTTCCTTCTTCCATTTCTTACTTTTGTGTGAACCCTAACCCTATATTCTTCCCCAAACTAGGTGGGTAGAGCTTAGATTTGGTGTTGGAGCTTGGATTGGGAGCTTGGAAGCTAGTTGTGGTGGATTTGGAGCATTTTAGAGACTTTGGCTTGGGATTCCAACTCCCAAGAGGTAACCCTAATTTTCCCCCTTGTAATTACTCTTATATAGTGTAATTAATAGTTTATAACCTTCCTAGACCTTAGGGCTACCCGTGGGAGGAAGTTAAAACTAGTTTGGTAATATTTGGAGACTTTAACACTAGATTTTGGTGTCAATTTTGGGTGAAATCCGAAATTGGCCCAATTTTGGGTGATACCCTAGGTTAGACGGACCTAGGTAGAACGTTATCGGGTGTCTTGAGGGTGAGTGCATGTCTTCGTTCGGACACGGGAATCCGTGTCGCGGAGAAACGGACGTTTCGGACGAATTTGGGGTTTTCGTCGTCGCCGATTCTAAGTGCGTGCGCATTTTTGCCACGGGCCTAGAGTAGATGGGGTAGCATTTTTTCTAGGATCTAGACATCGTTTAGAAACCGTGGGTAAATTTTGGGCCGATTCTGAGTTGGTTTGATGTGCGTTTCAGGAGGTTTTCTGAACCGCACATCGCGTGTTCGTTGAAACGACCGAACGGCCATTTCGACTTGGTTTCCTAGTTTCGGGCTTGTGCGCGCGTTGGGTTAGCATCGGAAGTGTGTGCTAGAATTCTCAGGCTATATTTTATATATTTATAGGTGTTTTGTGCATGCCGGGGTCGTCGGGCGCGCGTTGGTGGATGTTGTGTGCGTTGTGTTGTGTGTTGTATGTGTGTTGTATTTATATATATATATATATATATATATATATATATATATATATTTGTGTGTGTGTTCCTATATATATATAATATATTTTATATATGTATGTGTTTTTATGTGTTTGTGAGTGTGTTAGTGAGTGTATGTGTGAGTTTGTGTTGGTGTTAGTGTATGTGTGTGTGTGAGTGTGAGTGAGTGTTATATATATGTATATGAGTTTGTGTGTATATAAGTATATATATTTAATATATATATATATATGTATATTTGTGTGTGTGGTTATGTATTAGTGAGTCTGTGTGAGAGTGTGTGTGTGAGAGTGTGTGTGTGAGGGTGTGTGAGAGTGAGTGTGTGTGAGTGAGTATATATATATATATATATATATATATATATGTTTGAGTGTGAGTGTGTATATGTATATATATATATATATATATATATATATATATATATATATATATATATATTAGTGTGTATATATATAGATATATGTGTGTTTATATATATATATATATATATAGATACGTGTCTATATATGTATTAGTGTGTGTGTGCTTGTGTTTGTGTGTGTGTGTGTACTTATACATATGTGTGTGTTAGTAGATATATTAGTGTGTATATATATATATATATAGAGACTTGTGTGTGTATATATATATATATATATATATATATATATATATATATAATATATATGTGTGTGTGTGTGTGTGTGTGTGTGTGTGTGGGTGTGTGTCTGTATGTGGTCGTGTGTGTGTGTGAGAGTGAGAGGGGGGGGGGAGGCAGCTGCCCCCAGCAGCTGCAGCAACAGCAGCATGCTGCACCAGCAGGTGCAGCAGCAGAACAACATCAATAGCAGCAGTAAAATGCTGCAGCAGCAGCAGCTATGTAGCAGCAGCAGCAGCGCAGTTTTATGCACAGCAGCAGCAGCAGTAAGAGCTCCAGCATATCAGCGAGCGTGGGAGAGGTAGTTTGATAGATAGATAGAGGAATAGAAAGATAGATAGATATATAGTTATATAGCTAGATAGATAGATAGATTAATACATAGATAGCTAGATAAATAGATTGGTAGATAGATATTAGATATCTAGATACCTAGATATAAGTAGATAGATAGATAAATAGATAGATAGACATAGATAGTTAGATAGATAACTACCTAGATATATTAGATAGATAGATAGGTGGTTAGATAAATAGATGGATAGCTAGCTAGATAGGTAGATAGATGGATAGATTTAGATATATAGTTAGATAGATATATATCTATAGGTATAGATATATAAATACATATAGCTAGATATATATTATAGCTAGATATATATATAATATATATATATATATATATATATATATGTAAAGGTAAGGTAAGGTATATGGGTTCTATGTGTATGTATATATGTTCTATATATATATTTTTTCTAGCCTAGATTAATAACTAGGAGCATATTTACTAAGCCTAAATAGCTAGTTAGTAGGGGTAGTTAGAGGGGTATTGGAGAGTATCCCAATACCTTGAGATATCAAGGTATCTCACCAAGGATTGAGTTTCAAGCGGGGTATTTGAGCAATAGCCTAGGAATAGTATTAGAGTGATTTTATATGCTTATGTGTATATATTTACGCGTGCTAGCATAGGTTTTAGCGGGTTTAGGCGGGGTGCGTAGCGTAGGGTGAGGTATCGGATACCGAGGGTATCCCGGTATCTCAAGGAGGAGAGTTGAGAGTTTTCTAGCTTAATGAGCTCGATTTGACCTAGAATTTCAGGAGCACCCTAGTTTGACCTAGACTTGACCGTAGTTGACTCGATTGACGCCAAAGTCAACTTTTGACCTAGTTTTGACCCAGAGTTGACTTTTTAACCCTAGTTGACTTTTTGACCCAGATTTCATCGGTTTGACCGTTTGACCTAGAACGACCCTAGAAGCCTATTTTTAGTTATTTTATATATGTTTAACTCATTAGAAATCTGTTTAACCTTGCTTTTCGTATTAGGTCCTTGCGATACCAGTTCGGATCACCAGTTGCTCAGGACGTCAGGCAAGTACATTCTCTGATAGTTTTTATTATCTGATGATTATTATGATTCAGCTTCTAGTATAGTATCATCTGATATTTCTGGCACAACAAGGGACACAGAATAATATTTCTGGATTTATTTTACTTGCGACACGTACATTTCATGTTTCTGGCCTCTATTCTGGAATCACTACTGGCATCACCTACAGGCATCACTACAGGCATCACTCATGTTTCAGGCTGGACTCATCTTGATTTACGTGTCGGGTCTTGGATTCACTTATATTAGTCGGGACGGGGAAATACTCGAGTAGACATGTAAACATTCCCATCTGGAATCATCAGGAATCACTTCCTCTGGTCTAATCTGGAATGATAGCAGCCGCGCACCCAGTGCGCGGTAAGCCGTACTTACCCCTAGTCGTTTACATGTCAAAACAAGTATTTCAAAGACACCGAGTTCATTCTTTCTAGTCTGAACTCTCTTGCATTTCTTGCTGGTCTCACTTATATATTTCTGGACTTTGACTCTTTACATGTATTTTATGCTGGACTCACTACACGTTCATGTGTACGAACTTGATCTTAGCATAGATTTCCTGTATCTTGTAGTTATTACTATCTTGCTCTGATATCCATGCATCTTTACCTTTATGCACCAGTGATTTATATATTTCTTGTTTCATACTTGCTTCATTCTTCTTGCTACTTGCTATAACTGTTTTATAGTTTTTATCATTTAAATGGAACTGCTGTTAGAGATGTACTTGCTCTAGTCCTGACTGGACATATTTTTCCAGAGTATCCGGAGGAGTGGTGTCCGACGTTTTATGGACCTGAGCCTGTCGATGGTGCAGACAGGGATCCTCTAGTTTAGGAGTGATTTCCGGGTTGGTAGCCGGGATCACTAGGACCTTGTTATTATTTTTATTAGCTTTTAGCACCGGATTTGTCTTCGATTTTGGATTGAGACCTTGTTTTGTATATTATTTTGGATGTTGTATTATTATTATTGATGTTGTGGTTGTTGTAGTAGTTGTGGTTGGTTAGACTTTGGAGTTGTTAGTCTTCTTTGTTATCTTATTGTGCTTAGATTCGTGATTGAGTACTTGATTATCATTATGATATTGCTCCTCCGTATGGGATTGAGATCTTGACAGGTTTATATATTGATTGCGTGAGATTGTTATCTAGATAGTCGACCTAGACAGCGTTCTACCGCCGATGCTGCGGCGTAGGCTGGACGTACCCACGACTCATGCCCAATTTTTTGGGTATGGGTCGTGACACCTGTCATGAGGAGTCATGATTGGAATCCATCGTGCTAGCTGGGGACAGGGAAATATTAGCAGATTATGTGATCATACCCCACTTACATGCATCATAGCTTACCCCATACATCACGTTGGGTGTAGCCTGACCATTTACATGCCTCATAGCCTGTTATATATGATTAGCCTGACTATTTCTCGCATCATAGTTAACAAGATGGTTAGCCTGAACTCACATGAATCATAGTCAATCATATATAACAAGCCTGATCTTGTTCCAAGCCGATCACATGATAGACTGATATTTCAAATACTTAGCTAGATATTCTATTTATGTATTCCAGTTTATTTGTTCTAGCATTCACTTATATTTTTGTTCATTGCTAGTTGTGCTATTGCTAATTACATATTCTCTAGTATTTTATTATCTCCAGTATTTCTTATCTCTAATATTTCTTCATCTTGTATTCCTTTACACTGTATTATAATTTTTGTCAATATAAATAAAATTGTTGTTAGTGCTTGTACTTTGCTCTAATCTTGACTGAATAATATTTTTTTAGAGGATCTTAAGGACTTCTGTCCTACATACTATGGGCCAGGTGTAGAGGGCGACTACATACCAGAGATCTTAGAGGAGTCCGTCCCCTTAAAGGAGACACAACCTGCAGTTATTTAGATAGTTATATCTATGCATCATTTGTTCTAAACTTGAAACTTGGACTATATTTATGATAAGACTTTTGATGAGACTATTTGTATGGTCAGCTAGATTCAAGACTTGTGCTGTATTTTGTTGTTGTGCTTGACTATGTTAGTACTCCTTATCTTTTTATCCCACCGTGCCATTTATTTCTTATAGATATTATGATTGAGTATATACTATAGACTGTTGAGCAATGTATTATTCATTATCCTCCCTTATGGAGTAAAGATTATTGACAGGTTGTGAGTTATGTTTAGTAGTATTGAGACCTAGACAGTGTTCTACCGTCGATGCTGCGGCGTAGGCTGGACGTACCCACGGCTCATGCCCAAATTCTGGGTGCGGGTCATGAAAGTATTGCTTGTGGTTTATTCTAGTCTGGTGATCTGGTGTTCTTGCAAATTTCATCAACACGGGGCACGATTTACTTTGGTGGAGGTGGGTACTTAGTCCACGATACATCAAAACTCTCAATATTCTTACGAGGGTTGGTGCAGTGGCCTATAGACTAAACTTGCAGCCTGCACTGGAGGGACTGTATGATGAGTTCCATGTGTCATAGATGAGACGGTACATGGAAGATCCTAGTCACGTATTAGATTTCTCGAAGATCGAGGTGGGTCCGACTCTCAGCTACCCAGAGCAGCCAGTGAAGATTCTGGATCATAGGGAGAAGGTGTTGAGTAACCAGACGATTCCCTTGGTACGTATCGCGTGGAGGCATCACTATCAGGGAGAGTCTACTTGGGAGAGTGAAGAAGTGTTGCACGAGTGATACCTTTATCTCTTTTAGCCATGAGGTATTATTTTTTCTTACTTGTTGTGATTTTTGTTGTAGTATTAGTTCATCCTTAAATTTTGAGGACAAAATTTTTCTAAGGAGGGTGGACTTGTCACTGCCACATTTATGGATGAGGGTGTTCTTGTCATTTAACATATTATTATTTAGTGATTAAATTTTTATTTATTATGCTACTAATTATTATATTATATTGTGTTGTGATATTTATTATTTGTTAGTGGACTAGCCAATTTTATTTAGACTACTCATTAGTGGCCCCATTGGATTGTCATGACACAATTGAGCCCAAAATTAGACTAGGCCCATTAGACCCATTCCCTTAATTAATTAATAAAATTAGATTAGTTTCATATATAATTAGAAGCTTCCTAATATAGCCCTTCCTAATTAAATTTCTCATAACTAATTAGTGGTGGTAGATGGGACATTTAATGTTGCTTGGAGTGAGAATATGGGGCAACCACTTTTAAGGGAAAGAGTTTCTCTCTTCCCTTCCACTACCAAAATATGATAAAATAGCGACATTTGTAGCGACATCGTAAGTAAACATCGCTAATATTAAAGAATTTATAGACGTCGTAAGTAAACGTCAATGTACGTCACTGTTTACGACAAATAGCTACTAATAGCGACGGTACTTTGTTTTTTTTAAAGAATAGTCGTTATATTTTTTTTAACGTCGCTAAACGCCGTTAAAGTTTTTAATTTAGCGACGTTTAGTGACTTTTTTATCGACAATTTTATTTTTTTAATTGGTGACATTTTTAAACATAGAAAAATGTTGCTGCATTTTTTTATTTGCGACGTTTAGCGACGGCTAAGTAGTCGCTAATATTTTCAAAATTAGCGATGTTTAGCGATTATATAAACGTCGCTAATAGCGACCATTAGTGACGTGTTTAAGAGACGTTGCTAATATTTTTTTTAATATAACAATCCGGTTTTAAATCAGCGATGAATTTAGCGACTCTGGACAACCACGTCACTAATACTATTAAAATTAGTGACGTTCTTTAGAAACATCATAATACGTCGGTATCAGCGACTGTATGTGACGCTTACCGATAATTTTTAGTATTATAAAAATTATGTCACCAACAAGTCGCTAAACGTCGCTATATTTTAAAAATAACAACGTTTAGCGACTCCAACAATTATATGTCGCAGGATATTTAAAATGTAGCGATGTTTAGCAACGATTTTAATTAGGGTTCCCTCGTCTATTCAATTTTCATTTTCCCCCCCAACTTTTCCCAACTTTACGTTTCCCATGCACCCCCACCGGCGATCCACCCTCCCCAGGCGACCCTCTATGGCTCCGACGACCCACCCATCCCCTCGACCGCCTCCCTTGCCCCCCACACCGACACGGCCGTGTTCGCCCCCCCAACCCTGACACAGCGACCCCAGACGCGGTTCCTCCCCCGTCGGTGCGCCTCTCCCCTCCGATGTGGTCCTTCTCCGTCGACCCCTCTCTCAGGCGCTCCTCCTTTCTTTCTCCCGGCTCGGTAAACCCTAACCCAGACCCGAATACAACTAGGACACACACACATACATATTGGACATAATCAGGACACATAGACATACACAGGACACAATCCTAACCCTGACATATAAACCCGAACATATGGACACACTCACAGGACACAACCCTACATTATACGATTTGTACTAACATGGACACACATGTAGACACTAATGGACACAGACACATACGGGCACATATGGACACACGTGGATACGTACATACATAGAGACACACCCGGACATACATAGAGACACACCCTAGTTAGTATGGAAGTTTGGTTGCATAATTAGAAAATTTGGTTGCACTAGTGTATCACACACATGGACACACATAATACAACACCCACAAATATGCTATATAGTTCTTTAATAGGATTTTATTATGAATTTAGTATCATATCTTGTTGAGTATCATATAATTGGCTTGTGAGTATAGAATTATGTGTGTGTGTTCATGTGTATGCGTGTGTTTATGTGTATATGTGTGTGTGTGTATGTGTGTCAAGTCACTACTAAATTTTATCCAATTAGCGATGAGATGTTAGATTATATGATAAGTGCAGTGCACACGGGATATTGGATTAGCGACGGGATGTTGGGTTATACCTTTATACTTCATAGTCGTTGATTTGGGGGTTCCTTTGATATTATATATATAGGATGTGGTCGGGATATTGGATTATATGAGAATACTGCAAGTAGTATTAGAGAGTGGTAATTTTGTTATGATACGACACTGGATATGACACAGACCCTAACCCAAAGTCGAGTTATGACATAGACCCTAACCCTATCTGAGTTAATTAGACGCAGTCTTAGGTATCAAGTGAGCTGTTGTGCAGTGCACACTTGTGCACCGTGTAGGGAGGAGGTATGTGTGTGTGTGAATATCTCGGTACTGCGGATACTAACCCTATAATAATCCTAACTCAGACACACACACATACGCAAAAACCAACACTAACACTAACATCAGGAGGATGAGCTACCTATGGTAACAAATATTATAGATGTTGACTCAATGAAAGTTCCTCATTACACGTCTAATCGTATGGAAGTGGTAGAATCATACGAAGAGAAAAATAAAGTAGATTAAAGTGAAGATGAGGAGGAAGAAGAGGACAAGGAAAACGAAGAAGATAAATTTTCAGAAGAGAATTAAAAATAAAATAAAATTCATTTAGAACTCTAGCCATGTAATATATTTTTAATGTGGAATATAACATATATTTTGACTATATGGAGATATATATATTTATATTTGTTGTCAATTATATTCTTTGATTCTATCTATCTTACCAGATGGAACCCATGACCCGAGCATGTGCACGTTGCTTGAGAGTCGTACCTCCTATTATTAAGGAGGAAGTGGTACCTCCAACTGTTAAGGAGGAAGTGGCACCTCATACTGTTAAATTAGAAGCGTTTGTTAAGAAGGAAGTGGCAACTCCAACTGTTAAGGAGGAAGTGGTACCTCCTACTATTGGGCAGGCACCAACTCAGAGGGGGAGTTCCAGTCACCCAGCACCTATAGCGGAGATTGATCACCTAGACGTTACTTATGCGAAGTATCCGAGGGACTGGGTTCTGCCCCAGCGTATTGGATTTTCTTGAGAGATTGAGAAATTGCATAAGAGTTATGGTGTGACTGTGATACTTTATTGTGCTTATTATGTGACTATGATACTTTTATATTATATTGTTTGTGTGACTGTGATACTTTTATTTTGTGTTTATTGTCTAACTGTGATATTTTATATCCTTTTGTGATATTTCGTACCCAGAAAATTCAACGGTGGGTTGCTCCGGGTCTGTCTATTTTTATGAAGAACTATTATAAGTCTGTGTATTTGTTTTATTATCATATGTTATTATCGGGTATGGCCGGACAACGTGGATCATTTGGAGGTTGATCCTCTAGACAGAGTCCTCCGGTACAGGCTACTGGTTCCAGATTCTCGTTGCAGAGTACTCCAGTGTACCGATCTTTAGCATCTCCGACTCCGTCGATGATACGACATGGCAGTACTCCTGGGATGAGTACTGGCTACTAGATGACCAGAAGGCTCATGATCGCAAAGAAAAACTGATCCAAAGTTGTATCACACCTGAGCAATAGACTGTGATGAGGGCTAGATTCGACGATCCGAGGTACAAAAAAGGTGAGAAGTCCAAGATGGCTAGGAAGAAGGCAGCAAAGTGGTGTGGTGGCTCGATTCCAATGACAAAATATTTTCATCGTTTGGTATATATTTTATTTTAGATATATTATTTTAATACAAGTACGATAAAATGGTAGTAGGATAAAATATTTAATTTTAGTTCTAAATAATATATTTTTAACAGGTATAGAGGGGTGAGGATGCCAACATAGTGACTGTCTTCCTGGCCACCAATCGAAAGGGCAAGAATCTTATTGATGAGAGGGCCTCGCAGACCTATATAAGTATTACTTTACATTGTGTTAATTTTAATATAACTTAGAAAATATGCAAATAAATATCCATGTAGTTAGTAATAAGTACCTTAGACATATTAGCAATTATTGAGTATCTAAACTTTTTTAGGCAGAGTATCTTAGGCTGCATGAGCGGGCGAATGCTAGAATACATACACCGGGAGAGGCTGGTACTTCCTCGCATCCATCTCCAGCTCCGTCGGCAAATGAGTTATGGGTGACCGCCGCTGGTAGTCTCAAGAGGGCTACGTACTACGGTACGGGATCCTATGGCACCCTTGTTGTGACCCAGTCCTCTAGGGCCTCTACTGCAAGTGTGCATTCCTACAGCCCTCACAGACGTTAGCCCAAGTCTAGGAGACCGTTGATCGTCAGATTGCGTCTCTTTGTGACGAGTTGCTACGAAGGATGGAGGAGTAAGCCCTATACCAGTCGCAGGCGGATGACGCTACGCTCATCGCACGATTTGATATGCTCGAGTGTAGCATCATGGAGCTCAAGGATATGACAGATGATCTTAGAATGTCGACAGAGCATAGCGTAATGGAGCTGCAGGCATCACAGTTGTTCATGCGCGAGAGGCTGACGATGATACATGATTCAATGGTTCAAAGCAGTGTAGGGTTGTTATCTACCATGGATTCATACAACCACAAACTAGCAACGTTAGGGCAGATATATCCTCCTGGTGTGCCTTCATCGACACAGACTCCAGCGATATCACTGCCTTCTCCATTGACATCAGTGTCGATTTTACAGGAGCTGTATGATTTGTTCTTATCCCTGGTGCGCGACGGTGGTCAGCCTACTACAGATCTACAGTAGTCCTATTTAGGATAGTTTACTGATTGTTTGTGTTTTGACCTATAATATTTGGTCATTTATGAATATTCTTTATTTTTTAGGCTTTCAGACTTTATTTTTTGTACTTAGTTGTGTGGATATTTATTATATTCTTTACGACGAGATTTTCACCTGACTCGGTTTATAATCCCAATATTTCATTTTCTTCAAATCTTACTATTTTATTTATATTAAATGTATGTTAATTTATCGGTGTTGAGTGTTCCACCGAAGGGGTCAACGAACCCAGCAAATTCAATGGAGGGTTGCTCCGGGTCTATTTATATAAATTATGAATTCATAAACAATAGAAAAATTAGTTTGGAATATTTTATATTCTTTTTTTACTAAAAATTTAGCGACATTTAGCGACATTTATATACATCGCTAATTATGTCGCTAAATCATCGCTAAATTCGTCATTGAATACGTCGCTAATTATGTCGCCAAATAAGTCGCTAAATACGTCGCTGAATGTCGCTAAATTGCTGATATGGTAGTAATTGTCAGGTCAATAAAATATCGCTAAATATGTTACAAAATGTTGCTAAACAAAATATATTTAGCGACATTTAGCGACACAAAATATGTCGCTAATTTAGCGACGTTGCATCACTAAACTTCGCTAATATAAAAAATATTAGCGACGTAAATACGTTGCTAGAAAACGTCGCTATAGCAACGTTTTACGACATTTTTTCTGTCAGCGACTAGCTTAAACGTGACTTCATTGAAACGTCGCAAAAAAAATTTACCGACGTTTTTAGACCCTTTAGAGACGTTTTCAGACATCGCTAATTTGACTTATTCTGGTATCATTCATTCTTATTTCAATCCTAGATTCTCAATTGTGTTCTTTTCCAAATTAACTCAATACTCCACCAAATTTAACCCAATTCACACTCATTCTCTCTCAATTTTATTATCTAAGAAGTATTGGATCTTGGATTGTAAGGAGCACTTGAAGGAAGATAGATTGATAAGGAGATTGTGTCATAATTGTCTCCATTTAACATTTTATTAAAAATTATCTTCCAATAGATAAATTCTAAATACACCCCTTAATTTAGACTTCAATTCATGCATTTAACCATTAGAAATAATTCCTTGGCTTAGGTCTACTACCCATAGGACAAAGAACTAGATTCATATGACTTATATTGTGGAATCTACATGGTAATTTGTGTCCAATTAGGAGAAATTATGAGATTGACACATCAAGAATGTGTTATGAGACCAATTAGATCTAATTAGATTTAGATAGTAGTTGTGGGATTAGGTACGTGTCCATAATTTAGACACAAGTAGAGTGTATCATAGTATCTTGTGATACACTATGATACGAGGTTCATTTTAGGATAATTTGTGTTAATTTTCTTTAATTTTATTTGTAACAAGTTGCATTAGTTATGAAATAGTGTAATTGATATGTAGGAATGATTATTAGGTTTATTGGGAGTTTTGATATCTTATTTGAATGAGTATCATGAGTATCCTAGTTGTGCATGCCAAGTGTTTGACTTAATGCTCATGAACGTGTGTGTCGAATATATATATATATATATATATATATATATATATATATATATATATATATATATATATATATATATATATATATATATATATATATATATATATAATATAGGAATATATATAGGAATATATTTATAGTTAGTTATATATATATATATATATATATATATATATATATATATATATAAGTGTAAATATTTATACATATATAGTGTGTGCATGTGTGCTATAGTAGGAGGTCTGATGTTGAGGCAAGTTGGGAGAGACTGAAACAAAAGTGCAATAGTAGCAACAGTTCACTATTTTTAACAAGTTCAGACGCAGCAATAGCTATTGTGCATAACTAATTATGAGGGGATGATAGTGCAGTAGTAGTATCTTGGTGCTCGGGCAGTGAGCATGTGCAGTGAGGGGGAACTATATATGTGTATGGTAGCAGAGAGGGGAAGAGTGTTCAGATTGTGTTTGAGTGCAGTCAAGAGCAGCAGTAAGTTCAACTTGGGATTATGAGTTAATATAAGCAACTCATACCAACCCACAGGAGTGTACAGGTCAGCTAAAGTCTGAACTGATATGAAGAATTAGAGAACCGCAGTATCAGAGTTGTGAACTTGAGGAGAGTGTATTAGGTAAAGGAGATTTGGGTAAGTTGGACATCGGGTAGTGTGCAGGTTAGAGTTAGTGTGATAGAGAGTCGGGTCAGGTCGCATAACACTATATGTTAATTACACAAATATGAGCAGTACATGACCTGCACCTAAGAAGAACTACATCAACTAAACTATGAGTTGCATGGTTATGCAGCAGTGGGCATATTTCACAGTATCAGGGAATTAGATAGCTCGGGTATTTGATTGGTGTATCAACTAATTTATAAGGATACCTTGGTGTCTTGATACATTAGGGAGTGAGGTAATAAGAGGGCTATAGATGTATCTGTTGGATACAAGTCAAGAGCAGTGAGGAGTGGTTGTGCAAAGGAAGGAAGAGAAGGGGGTTACCTCCAGGTAGCCGAGCAGCAGCAGTAGTGCATCAGTGCACTATGTATACTGATGCACATTGGAGCAACAACAGTTCATGTGAACTGTGACCATTAGCATTGAGGTGGGGAGGTAACTTCAGTATATCAGTTAGAGTTTTGAGCTAAGTAATAGTGATATCAGTTAAAGAAGAGTTGGTATATATATATATATATATATATATATATATATTAATATATAGTTAAGTTATCAATTAGTGGGTCTTGTTATTGATAACAGTTAATATAAGTTAGTGAGCAAGTTAGTTAGTGATATGTGAGTTCATGAGGATTAGTGTGAAGATTAGGTAATAGGTTTTGGGGTGTAAGTTAAGGTATTAGTTGTATATTAAGGTATTATGTATATTATTTAGTGTTTAATAGCTAGTATTGATAATACCCAAGGTATTACCCTAAAATCCAGGTAAACTCCTAGTTTGACTATTTTTACTAAGGTTGACCTAGTTTAGCTAGAGTATCTTAGAAATGGCCTAGAAAGCATATTTAGGGCATTTAGCTCATTTATCATTTATTACATCAATTGATATGCCATTCCTATATAGGTATGTGAGACACCAGCTCGGATACCAAAATATACCATTTGGTCAGGACCACAAGTGAGTACATTCTCTGATAGTTTCTATATTTGATAAAATCTATGTTTTATGAATTTAGTATTGAGATATTTGATTCCTGACACAATGGTTTCACGGATTGGTATATATAGATCTTAGTCATGAGATGTTATTATTGTGATGACTTAGTGATCACCGTATCATAATTCATAATTACTCAGTGATTACCGTGATATCTTAGTGATTATATAGATCGTGATCATAGTGCATGATATTATAGACCGTGCAGTGTGATATACATGTTATAACATGCTATGATTTGGATCCGTGTACTAGTCGCAGGATTGGGAAAGTATTAGTGGATATGTTATCATACCCCCGTGATAGTTAGATCATGCAACTCACGTGTGATCATGCTAGCTCACCTTTATATATAGCCCATTTTAGGCCTAAGCCGATCACATTATCTTACTAATATTTTAAGGCACATTTACTAGATTGTTTCCTTTATTCCAATTTATTACATTATTGTTCCTCACCATATTGTTCTCAGTTTTTTGCCATTATTTATTATGATGCTTCTTCATGTGATATATGCTAGTTTAGTTACTTCTATCATTTATTTTCATTGCTATTACTGTTTCATAGTTTCTGTCAATTATTGGAAGTACTATTTGGGTTGTACTTTGCCTCAATCCTGACGGAATATATTTTTTAGATGATTTATTAGAGGACTGGTATCTGACACACTATGGGCCATAGGATGGCAAACCAGTTGAGTTAGCACCCGTATAGCCTATTGAGTTGGTAACAGTAGCCGATGAGACATACCTAGTTCATTCATGATATTGTATATGTTAGTAAGACACTTTGGCATTGTATTATTATTTGAGATCTTGTGTTGAGATTAGTCTTAGACTTATGATATATTGTGACTTAATTTCTTTCTTTCTATTCCATATCGTGTTATATCTTCCTCTAGTTTGTTATTGTGATTGAGTATTGGTTACCATTATCATATTATCATATTTTTTTCCATTTAGGAGTTGAGATAACTTGATAGGTACATTATATATTTTTTGTGAGATATTTAGATAGTATTGTTGCCTGGACAATATTCTACCGTCGATACTGCAGCGTAGGCTAGATGTACCCACGTACTCGTACCCTTACACCGAAGGAAGGTCGTAATACGTGCACATGTTAATATTTTAAAGAATAAAGACCTACTCCACAAGCTGGGGGTAAAACAGCCTTATCCTCCTCATTAGGATAATGTTTTATTCCCTCCTAAATACAAGCCTAAATCGATAGTCATGTTTGAATATAGGACATCACCGAGCCAATATATTAATTACTTCAATATGATGACGCTCATCTGAAGAAAGAAGATGCTCTCCTTACTAGATTATTAGTAGGATGCTTGGCCGGCATAGCCTACGATTGGTATCGCAGCTTACCTAATAACTTTATATCCTTGTTTGATGACATGAAATGGCTTTTTTTCTCCTAATTCTATGATGAAGGCATGGATATGACAATATCTTTGCTCCTCGATATCAAATAAAAGGAGAAGGACTTCGCTTGTGAATTCATAGAGAATTTTAGGCAAGCAACTCTGAAGTTACCCCCACCCCCCCCGTATTCCAGACTCCGCATTCATTGACACTTGCAAAAAGAACTAGTAGGGCTTTGGAAAGGTCTAACTTATTTTCAAGATTGGACGATGTTAATCATTGTGGCCGAAGCTGCTAAAGGTAATACGAAGGTGGCACATAATTTGGGGTTACAAATGACCAATGCGGAAGAAAAACGTCCTTCAAATAGTGTAAATAATTGCAACATCAAAGGATAGGAGGCCTTGGCAATAAACTTGTCAAAGTCACCCACCTCTACTCCAGCACAAAAGCCTTCAGAGTCTTTCAGGCCTAAAGAAGAATATTCCTTTGACGAGAGAGATATCCACAACATTTATGAATGCTTGATAAAAAGCAATAAGTTACAGTTGCCTAATATCAAGCGACCAAATGAGACCGGTAAAATAGATGACTCAAAGTATTACTTATACGATCGGTATGTACATCAGCCTACTAAGGATTTTTATGCATTAAAAAGGAAAATCCAATATTTAATATATGTTAAAGCTATTACCCTTCACAATAAGGAGAAGACGGTCACCGCCAATATGGTGTCTCTTCAATTCGGCGATTTTCCAGCACAAAAAAATCCTAAATGACATTATCCCAATACCTTAAAGTAAGATGGAAGTAGTAAATCTTCCGCTTCCTAAAAGTCAAACAGAGGGATTAGTGCCTCTTACCACAGATCATGGCGAGATTATGTGGATTCATCCTGACCTGCTGCCAGATTGGGACCAGGGAGCAACATCTTCCAATTTAAAATTTAAGAAGGGTAACAAGTATAAATCAAGCAATATAATTTCTTCAGATCATCACTCGGACAGAGATCAAGATCAACATCAAGAAGATGTATCTCTCGAGAGAAGATTTTAAAACCAGAATATTACCCCACGAAGCTCTACTCACAAACTTCGCTTGACACACCACCAATAGTCCATGATTGGTAGTGTCTGCTGTATAGGGAACAATAAATCTTTATTTCTTATGAAGGTATTCCTAAACAAATTTCTCCTCCTCCAGATACAATAATTAGAGCATCAACCTCAACTCAAGTGCTTGAGAAGGGTCGTCCCCAATTTTATCAATACAGCCAGCAATATGTACGCTTGATGCAAAATATAGGGTATGACTTCTAAAAATCTGAAGGTGTAAAATTTAGAAAATGGCAACGTATTCCTCTAAAACTCTAAGGACAGTCCAACAAATCATGTAGTAGATTTGGTTACGATAAAACTAGCCCATAGACTCGCTCCAAACAGAGGCATGATAAAAAGAAACTCAAGTCTTGTAACATGGTACTTCTTTCTCCGATGTCCGAAGAAGATGCCATGACGGGTACCAGGTCTGAAAAAGATTATTATAAAACTTAAGAATCTATCCCAAAAGATATTCTTGACACTCTTTCTACTTTGCCAATACATGTTGCTCCGATCACAACCGAACCGGGTCCTTCGAAGCCTACTACGGCAGAGAAAGAGAAGCAAAAGAAAGTATGCTTCGATAAATCCTTGAAGAAGAATGTACCCCAAGGACTTAAAAAGTCCTACAATTTTGATATATTGGCACAACTGGCCAATACCCAAGCCCAAATTTCCACATTCGAGTTACTTCATTTCTCGAAGGAGACTCATGAAGCTTTGAGCGAAGCTCTCATACATGCAGACTTATGCTTAGCTCAACTCAAGAATCCTAATGAAGAGCAATTAGCATATCCTCAATACCACAACGTGATTGAGAAGATTCCTAACATCACCTTCACGCAAGATGACATGCTACTCAAAGATAATCAGCATGACAGACCTTTGTATTATACCAGTTACATCAGATCTATTAAGGTGAACCATATTGGCATCTACCCTGATTCTTCACTCAACATCATTCCTAAAAGCCTACAGAGAGGATTAAAGATACCAATGCACAACCAATCTGCTATTAGTACTACCATTCTAGGCTTCAACGCTGGAAGGAGTAAACCGCTGAAAAAGATATGCCAAAAAATTTAGATAGGCAATCTATATATAGAAGTTACATGCAATATGATTAACTCTGATGTATCCTACAATATTTTGCTGGGACGACCATGGATACACGAGCATAAAATTGTACCCTCCATTTTATATCAATACTTCAAATATGTCAACAATAGGGGAGAAGTCAAAATAAAGGTAGCTAACCTCAACCCATTCAATGGTGTCGAAGCCTATTTTGCTGATAATGCACTCCAATACTGGTGTATATAAAAGAAGAAGCTAATCAAGCTAGTGATAAAACTAAAGACACCCCAAAAGAAGCGCCTTTGATAATCTGAGTCAAAGGATGTACTACTCGTCCAACTCCTTCGAAGCCTCTCGACATCAACCTGCACAAATTACCTCCATTAGTCAACAACCTTCGATGTAATGAGCATCCAACAATAGAGAATGAGCCCCTTTTTATCGACTTTTATCGTAATAAATAACCAACATCAGTGAATCAATCCCTAGTCATCAATCTTGCCAAGCCTCCTGTCAAAGACTAAAGATTCTGCTGACTATGTGGAACATGAAGAAATCTTGTATTTCATGAATAAAGAAGACACTACTTCGCACTACGTTGATATTGAACCCCAAGGGATATATTGGATATTTCATAGCGACTTAAGGAAGGGAAAAGGGGGGCCGGCCTATGTAAACCCCCTCACCCAAAATAGGTATTTTGTGTGTATTTTATATTATTATATTTATTATAGATGTTAAATTTCTTTAGAGTATTCTCTTAGTTAATTAGAAAATAAATTTCTTGATATATTTACTTATATAAATATTTATTTAGAATTATTTTAGGTTATTTTAGATTTTGGAGATTTTCTAGAATTTTTGGTAATTAAAACTTAGGAAACATAAATTTTTAGGACTTTCATGATTTACTATGAGACCATACTTGAATGTTGTTACTACCAAACATTTATTTTAGAGTTAAAATATTTAAATATATTTTTCTATAATTTATTTAAAATTTTAAGTGATTATTGGATTTTTGGAATTATTGAGGATTTATTTGGATATATAAAGTCTTAATATTAGATAGAGCTAATTTAGTGTTAATAAATATTAATAAGATTATATATAAATTATTTGTATTATCTTTAATTCTATTTAAAATTATAAATTATTGAGATGAACTCATACTCTATTTTAAATTAATTCAAATCCTGAGTCTACTAGGAAAATAACTTCATGCATATCCTATTCTTATTTAAATTGATCCTAATCATATCCAAATTAGCCAATCCTAGTTTTATTCAATTAAAAAATCTTCACCATTATAAATACCTATTAGATTTATGGAATAAACTCATCTTTCATATTTTTTTATCCCCAAACTCCTCTCTTTTTCGTCCAAAAAATAGTCAAAATTCGTCATAAATTCAGCCTCATTTTCTAGTAGTCATGACGACTTAAAAAGACGATATCTCCTAGCTACGGACTCCAAACGCGCTCCAGTTTTTTTTGTTAGAATCATATCAAGGTTAGTTTTCTGAATATATAAATTATTTCAGTAATTTCGGAACCTATTTTTCCAGAATATTCCGAAAGTGCCAATTGTCCAAAATCAGACGCATTTTCGTATTTTTGACATTTTGGGAGATCTCGAACTCGGAATTATGAACCGTTTGAAGTTTCGGAAAGATAACATGATAAAATTCCAGAAAAGTATTTTTCTAGAATTTAAAATATAATTTTATTCTAATATAAAATTCGTGCAACGTAGACGTAAATAGGAAACAACCAAAAACTGTCATCTGTGCGCCCTTGTGGCCCTAACTCTTTACTGACTTAAGATTTTATGAAACCGTTTATTCTAGTTTTCATGTAGCATTGAAATATATAGGATTCTATACACAAATCCAGAATTTGAGTCGGTTGACTTTTTGGTCAACGGATTGCCTCGATTTGCGTGTCACGGATCACAAATCCTTAAAGTTGACTTTCTTTGGACCAAAATTATAGCTTAACAATAAAATCAGATTATAATAAGATTAAAATACTATTTTAGATTATTTTATTCATAATTAAAATAGATTAAAATGGAGGAACCTATTCACCCATTTTTGTAATATAACTTATTTAATTTATGTGACGGGTAGATCGGACGGCGCCTTGAGTTGGGACTTCATTCTTTTTCAGATCAGACAAGATACCTTGCCAAATTGCTTACAGTATTTTGTATGCTTAGTATATTTTTGTATATTTATTTTATTTCTATTTATTTATTGCATGTGTAGTTCCTTCAGTCATTACTATATATTATATATGTTGACACACACTTGACACTTAGTATCATGAGAGGACAATCATTAGGTGTATGGGCTTTTAACTACTATGGTAAACCGTAGTATATAGCTCGCACTACGGGCGTGTGTCGCGCTGGTCGCTACCCCCGAGGTATGTCGATTTCTATAGAGTTGCGCTGGTCGTTACCCCAGAGGTATGTCAATTTTTGATGTCCATTGACGGGTGTGTGAGTTATGAGACTTAGATCGAGTAGCCTACCCTTGCCCATACGTCTAAAAGTTGTCCTCATTTGCATTCATATAGATTATCTTGTACAGCGTACTTATTTATTTTCAAATTATATGCATGTTTACTGTATTCAAATTGGCTTGCTTTTCTGTATCTTGTTACGTCCCTCTGAGGATCTGGTCCCCTGCCAGGTGTATCTGTTCTTGAGTATTTGCAGGAGCGCAGATTTGGATGGTTATATATGTTTCGTGGATGTCTTCTCTTCGAGCCCCATGACTGTTAGCAAGTATTCCTATATTGTGTTTATTGTTTTGTACTTTTCCATTCGAGTTGGTAGTAGATTTGTTTCTATCCAACTATCATCCTTAGATACTTATGTTGAGATCTAGTTATATAGATGCTGGTTATTCATTTATATTTAATTTTCGTGGATGAGATTTAGATTATACCCTGTGACTTATGACATATATTTATACCACTTGTGGATTAATTTTCATATTACAGCGTACGTGTGGATTTTGGTTTCCATATATTGGAGTTGCCATATCCATGCGGTTGGCATGCTTACGTGTTCCTAGTCCTACATATTTTGGGACTGGGGCATGACATATTTTTGTGGTGGCCCATGCAGGTCGAGAGCATATTGTCCCGGTTACGTTACTGTACCGAACAAGCCTGCACCTAGGACTAGAGTATAGGATCTCATCCACAATTGACTATGATTCATCTTCCTCCTATCTGTTCTATCTGAATAATTGCATCCTGCTTGATTCCTATACTTCCCTAATATTTCCTTGAGTATGGCATTCTCCTAGAATATAGAAATCCTTGTT
Source organism: Iris macrosiphon (assembly GCA_036927795.1). NCBI lineage: Eukaryota > Viridiplantae > Streptophyta > Magnoliopsida > Asparagales > Iridaceae > Iris > Iris macrosiphon. Next base: position 140,237,232 of record JAYESA010000019.1, on the reverse strand, counting down.
GTAGATGATAATTAGGGTAACACACCTATTAAGAATACGACTAGAGTATTGACATATCATTAAATTAGAATACCTAATGAACCCTAGCGTCCCTTATCTATAAATTGGTTTACCATTACCCCTTGATGTATTTATGAAGACTTGAGAGTAGTATAAACACTGCTAGGATTAGTTTAAAATTGGACCATAGTGTTTGACCCTAGTACCGAGGAACCAATAGAAATCCAAGGTTAAATATTAGGACTAACCTAGCTTTTCATGATGAGATAGTACTAGAGAACTACAACTTTAGCTTCTTGTCTTGATATTAGTAGAACAATATCTTAGGAAGCCAAGAGGAATGACTAGAATATTTCTCTTGATCATACCTCGAACACAGAGATTAGCAACCACCTTCCCTCAAGAAACCATGATATTATCAAGAGTCCCTCAATTTTTAATTTTATATCTTGTTCCTCCAAAACCTTAGCGCTCGCTATTTGTGCGATGACTAATTATGTTTTCTTTTCTTTATCTTTCAATTTGTGCCACATAACCCTTATGATTGTAGGCCAAATGAATTCTTTTATGATATGATATATAGTTTCCTAGAATTATAGTTGTAATCTTGAATTTTGAAATTATGTGCTTAGTAGCAAGAATTTGATAGTTGAGCTGTTCATTTAGATTATAATTTTATGGTTATACCTTAGTTTTAAATCACGTAATTGAACCCATATCTCCATATAAGTTTTATCCTCTCTCACTTGAGGGCTAGTAACCTTTCCATTCTTGCTATTGACACTTGTTCTATAAGCCCTATGATTAAGACTTAAGATAAAAATTACCAATATAATGCAATAGGATACCCTAATAAGTACCAAGACCTTTCTCGTAAATCCTAACAGGAGTTTCTAATTTATCCTTAAGGCAGTACAGTATTAGTTAATTCTTTTAAGTTGGGTAGTATGCCTCATAACCTAGTAAGGCATAGTCCTTTTTAACTCATTAATAAAATATAACCGAATGAGATTACTGTATGCTAGCATAAGACGATAGTGTTTATTCAGACTGTAGAACTTAAAGGCCCATACCCCTATTTGGTCGGCTAGCAACTTAGACAAGGAGTTAGCATGACAACTGTAGAGATTATAGAGTCTTATCTTTTTGTGAACTTGAATTATTATGTACCTTCTTTCATTATTATCCAGCATATTTATATTTTATGTACTACCTTGACTTATGCCGCTATTATAGCCTAGTTTTGCGAGCTTATTCTTTTATCAAGCTTGTTCACAATATATGTATTATTGGATGCATACACTAATACATTTCAGAATCAGTGCATTACGGTCTGATCAACCATAGTGCGCTTGGTTCGCCCTTCGCATAACTATTTTACCTGGATTGAGATATATAGTTAACTAGTAGACGAATATACTTGCCCTTAGATATGTCAGAGCATATCATATCAAGTACATAACTGTACTGATGTGATCATGTGAATAGGAAATTTACCAAAATTGGATTTTAATCCACAACTACCTTGACAATTTCCATTGAGTTCTTTAAACGCCTTGATCTCCATACTTGTATCATATTATCTCTCCCTTGAACTCTTCATTATTGTTTTTCATCTTCCCATATTTCAGACAGACGAAACCTCGTGCTTGGTATAAAGTTTGATATACAGATAGTACTAGATATACCCTATAGGCCAATCACATTACTAGATGACTATCTTTTATAACTGATTAAGGGCATATCATATGTGATATACTTGGTGTTAAAGTTTTGATGATTGAATAACATGATTAAATAATTTGAGGAATATCTTTCTTAAACGTATAGCCTTATGTGATAGATGGGTAAATTCTAAGTTGGGTAGAAGTTGCATTGTCAACTTGAAAGAAATTTCTTTTAGATTGTGATCAAGTAAGATTAAATTGGGAGATTTAAGTCATTTTAATTTTGAGAAATTTTAAAAGAAGGATTAAGATAATGAAGATTTAACGAATTTTAAAATCTTGATATTGTGGACCAAATATTTATACTTTGAGCACATGATTTAAATTTTGAATATTGAAGGTTGAATTATCGATTTAAATTTGGAGGATAAATATAGAATTTTATACTTGAACAATCGGTGAATTAGATTTAAATTTTACAATTTGATGATTTTAATTAAAAGTTTAATTTTGATTGTTGGGTCACCTATTAGAATTATTGAGGATGTAAATTGAGTTTAAATATTTGAAGAGTACAAAATTCTTAAGTTGAGAATAGGAATAATATTTGATTAGAATTGTTTATTGTTCAAGTTCTAGAGGAGATTATGATAATTAAAAATTGTGATATAAATTTTAATGTGGGATGTCATATAGATTTGAGTTAGATTTGGATGTTGATTATTTAAAAATCGAGAAGAGATTACGACAGGTTGAATTTTGATTTAAACAGTGGTTATTTTAATTTTGAAGTGATTGCGATAGATTTGAATATATTTCGTTATTTAAATTTTTGGAAGAGATTGCGATTGACTTGCTTTATGTACGAATGTGAATGATTTATCAAACTATGCCTTATTTTTAATTTCGAGGACGAAATTCTTTTAAGTTGGGTAGATTGTAAACTCCCTCACCCAAAATAGGTATTTTGTGTGTATTTTATATTATTATATTTATTATAGATGTTGAATTTCTTTAGAGTATTCTCTTAGTTAATTAGAAAATAAATTTTTTGATATATTTACTTATATAAATATTTATTTAGAATTATTTTAGGTTATTTTAGATTTTTGGAGATTTTCTAGAATTTTTGGTAATTAAAACTTAGGAAACATAAATTTTTTGGACTTCCATAATTTACTATGAGACTATACTTGAATATTGTTACTACCAAACATTTATTTTAGAGTTAAAATATTTAAATATATGTTTGTGTAATTTATTTAGAATTTTAAGTAATTATTGGATTTTTGGAATTATTGAGGATTTATTTGGATATATAAAGTCTTAATATTAGATAGAGCTAATTTAGTGTTAATAGATATTAATAAGATTATATATAAATTATTTGTATTATCTTTAATTCTATTTAAGATTATAAATTATTGAGATGAACTCATACTCTATTTTTAATTAATTCAAATCCTGAGCCTACTAGGAAAATAACTTCATGCATATCCGATTCTTATTTAAACTGATCCTAATCATATCCAAATTAGCCAATCCTAGTTTTATTCAATTAAAAAATTTTCACCATTATAAATACCTATTAGACTTATGGAATAAACTCATCTTTCATATTTTTTATCCCCAAACTCCTCTCTTTTTCGTCCAAAAATAGTCAAAATTTGTCATAAATTCAGCCTCATTTTCTAGTAGTCATGACGACTTAAAAAGACGATATCTCCTAGCTTCGGACTCCAAACGCGCTCTAATTTTTTTTGTTAGAATCATATCAAAGTTAGTTTTCTGAATATATAAATTATTTTAGTAATTTCAGAAAATATTTTTCCAGAATATTCCGAAAGTGCCAGTTGTCCGAAATCAAACACGTTTTCGTATTTTTAAGATTTTGGGAGATCCCGAACTCGGAATTATGAACCGTTTGAAGTTTCAGAAAAATGACATGATGAAATTTCAGAAAAGTATTTTTCTAGAATTTAAAATATAATTTTATTCTACTGTAAAAGTCGTGCAACGTAGACGTAAATAGGAAACCACCGAAAACTGTCATCTGTGCGCCCTTGTGGCCATAACTCTTTACTGACTTGTGATTTTATGAAACCGTCTATTCCAGTGTTCATATAGCATTGAAATATATAGGATTCCATACACAAATCTAGGATTTGAGTCGATTGACTTTTTGGTCAACGGATTGCCTCGATTTGCGTGCCACGGATCACAAATCCTTAAAGTTGACTTTCTTTGGACCAAAATTATAGCTTAACAATAAAATTAGATTATAATAAAATTAAAATACTATTTTAGGTTATTTTATTCTGAATTAA